>OU612097.1:70171853-71523728 GCA_914767995.1 Thecocarcelia acutangulata
ATACAACTTCAGAAGGCGAATATGTTGAGTAATTCACTGCGCACAACCACCTAACGCAGTTAGTGAATGAGCCAACTCATATTCCATGTGTTGAAGGGCACTATTCAAACACACTTGACCTATTCCTGACTTCACACCCTGAAAAGTATGAAGTCAGAGTTAGTGCACCTCTCGGCAATTCGGATCATTGTACCATTTCTGTGTCCTTTTCGGTCTTCGAACTTCGTAACGTTGCGAAATCAGCCACGAAACGGTTAAAATTTATTTACGAAAAGGCTCGTTGGGCTGAGCTCAACAAAGTTTATGAGCATTTTAATTGGAAACTTTGCTTTCTAGATAACGACATAAATGCTTCAGCAAAAATGGATGAAAACATTCATCCTCTCCAAGCAGGTTTCGATTAAACCAAGGGTGACATCTTGGTTTAGTCAGACGTATAAAACAGCAGTCAGATCCAGAGAGGAAGTATTCAGTACTTGGCGTTTAAATAAAAACCCAGACACTGATTTGCTACGCAAAAAAGCAAGATCTTTGTGTGCCAGGGTACTTAGGCGTGAAAAGTTTCTTCACGAACAGCGTCTTCGTGCCACAGTTCTTACAGCTCCCCGGGGCAGTAAGACCTTTTGATCTTTTGTTAAGAGAGTAAAGAACAGTACTAGTTCAGCAATTCCAACTCTCTTAAAGAATGACCAAGCATTCACCGATCCGGTTGACAAAGCTAACCTGTTGGCTGAAATTTTTGCAAGCAATTCCTACTTGCCGGAAAGCAGTCAACCACTCCCCGAGCACGAAAGAGTATCTGTAACAATGCCAAAAATATTTTTCCGAGCTCGAGCAGTCAAAAGGATTTTGGCCGCACTGGTCTTGAAGCAGTATTCTTCTACGCTTGCACGTCCGTTAGCACACCTCTTCAGCATACTTTACCATGTTGGTGAGTTTCCATCATGCTGGAAAGCTGCTAATGTAACGCCAATTCCCTATTTCTTATTTTCCTCAACGACCTCCTCAATCAAGCTTCCAACTTCCACTCTTTCGCGGATGACAGCAGCATTCGACACTCGTACTCTTTTAGTTATAGGCCCAGCCTATCAGAGATCGCTGCCAAGAGGCTAAATATGAACGATTCACTGAATAGTGATCTTCTATTAATCTCCGAATGGGGTCGTAAAAACAGGGTCGCCTTCAACGCTCGTAAGACCCAGTGTTGTTTATTGACACACAAACAAACAATCGCAAATGCTGCTTCATCTGCACTCATGGATGGTATAAATTTGAGGAATTGGATGCTCTTGATGTTCCTTTTTTGTTTTTTGTTCATTTATTTATTTGTTGAATCTTCAAAATATGAACTAACAATAAGTATTCAAATCTTAATACTAAATATAAAAGCTATTTAAGTCCAGCCACTGCTAGACAAAAAAGTTTTATTTTGCGCGTATAATATCGGTAGAATCACCTAGTTAACGTTCTGATGGTGGCAAGGGTATCCCTTCTTCTCAACTGAGAGTGGCCGCCAAAATTAAGTATGTTACGTGCAAGTGGATTTGGGTGAAGTTCCAGTTTACTGATATACCTTGTCGCATACTTAGAAAACTCGTCTTTTACCAGCGAAACACACAGATACTTGTGAATTCGTGAGTTTCTTACGTACCATGGAGCTGCAGTAATCGTACGAAGAATTTGGTTTTGTCGTCTTTGAATTTTTTCAATGTTAGATGTTGAGGCGGTTCCCCATAATTAAACTCCGTAGCACCATATAGGCTTTAAAATTGCGTTATATAACAAAAATTTGCAATTCAACTTCAATGTCGAATTTCTGCCCATAAGCCAATTTAGTTGCGCTGCTTTTAATTTCAACTGCGTGACTTTCGCATCAAAGCGATGCTTCCACGTTAGCCTACGGTCGAGGTAAATACCAACGTATTTAACTTCATTATGCTGCGGAATAGGTGTATTGTTAATTTGGATAGCCGAACAAGTTTGCTTACGCATCTGCAAAAGTTGAAGTATGGATTTCGGATCTCGTTGGCATGCCAGATGCGTAAATCAAATATAGAGTGGGTCCTAGAATGCTACCTTTGGGGAACTCTTGCTCCGGTTGACTGTAACAGACTTATAAAGCCACCTTCTTTGATAACAAATTTCCGGTCGCATAAATAGCTTTCCAGAAACTTGTGAGTGTTTGCAGGCAAGTTCAACTTTATTTTGTGCATCAGTCCGTCGTGCCACACTTTATCAAAAGCTTGGGAAATGTCGATGAATAAACCTGAACAGTACTTTTTGTCTTCAAAAGTCTGTCTTATGACATTGACTAGTCTATATGTTTGTTCTATGCTGCTGTGTTTAGCCCGAAAGCCAAATTGATGACCAGGGATACATCCCACATCATCAAGTATTGGAGACAACTTCGCTATTAACAAATTTTCGAACAGTTTTGAAATTGTTGGTAGTAGACTTATTGGTCTATATGATTCTTTTTTAGTGGGATCCTTCCCTGGCTTGGAAATAGTAATCATACAGGCCTTCCACTCTGCAGGATAATACTCAAGGCGTAAAATAGCGTTAAAAATAAAAAGTAGAAAGTACACGAGGTAACTGCTCAAGCATTTTGCCAGTAATTTGATCAATACCTGGAGCTTTCCTGGGGTTTATGTTATTGATAACGTTTTCGACATCTTGGAAATTAAGTCTCAAAGACACAGGCTGTCTAACAGCATATGACGGAAATTCTGCTGCAGCATCCGCTGAATCATTTGTCATAAAAACATTTCTCAAATGATTAACATACACCATCCCCTTTTCAGAATCGCTTCGTGTCCAGTCGCCAGTTGAAGTTCGCAAAGGTCTTTCTAGACCTTTTGTCGCTTTCCACAGAGAATAGACAGATTGCGGAGTACCATCCAGGCTTTCCAAATATGTTTTAAGAGTTACGCATTCTCGTAGCCACTCTCTTCCAACTCTTCTTTTTTCTGACAGAAGTTGCTCAATTTCAGACGAATAAGTTCTATTGTTCTCATTTCTGGATCTGATATGACTAATGGTAGCATGCTGTACGGCCAGTTTGAGGTTTTCATAAAAATCGTTAATGGACACATCAATATCCTCAGGCGTTCTCAAGGCGATATTTTCAGTACAATGTGTACTCAAAAATTTTTTGTATTTTAGCCAATTAACTCTATTGACGGTCAACGAGTAGCCAATCTCTTGGGGGAACGAAACAGAGATTATAGTGGGTGAGTGATCTGATGACAAATGAAGGCTCCACTTGCATCCACTCTAAAGGAAAATTTCGCAACTCCAAAATCTATAACACCTAGGATCTTTCGTCGGTCTGACGGCCAATAAGTGGGGTGTCTACTTGAAATCACACCTAAGCCCATTTTGGAAATGGGGTAATTAAACGTGATCCCCAAAAGTGTGTTTAGCGTTATAGTCGCCAGCCGCTAAAAATCGGGGACCAAGTGATTTAAAAAATTTGAATATTGGTTTTCTGTTACTGAAAATCGTGGCGGTGAGTAAATCGAGGATATAACGATTTTTTCATGAAAATATTCAATGCATATATTAGATGCTTGGAGATATTCCTCACGTGTCTCGTTCATTAAAAAGTGCGTAATTCTGGATTTTATTCGAATTGCCGATCCTTTGCAAGATCTTCCCTGCGGATCTTTTGTGTCGTACAGTATGTAGCCACTAATTTTGAAATTTCAGCAATCAACATTATATCGATTTGCTTTTCCATAAGGAAGTGCTCAAGTTCATTTTTGTGTTGGCGGATGCCGTTTGCGTTCCAGAAACATAGTTTTAACCAGCTCATTTGTTTAAAATTGCCTGTAAAATAGTGGATTGCATTTTCAGCATTTCCTGCATCATGTTAGTCATAGAAAGCGTAAATGTGTTTAGGGATTGAACAAGAGTCTGCAGAGTTGCCTCAAGATTTTTAAAATTTTGACGGAATTTTGGGAATTGGGCTCCTGATTCAAGTTTTGAATATCGGTTTTGACACATAAGCATATGAAACTTGTTTGGGGTTTTGCATAAATATGTGGCTGGTTGACTGGCCTACCTGAGGAAAATTGTTTTCAGAAATAATGTTTGACTGCTGGGGTTGCTTGAAGGTAATTGATGACTTATTTGTCATTGATTGTTTAAAATGAGTGTAGATAGGACAGCCCCTGTAATTTGCAGTGTGGTTACCTCCACAGTTACTGCATTTTTTAGCGCTCGAGCCAGTCTTTGATTTTTTGCACTGTGAACTGCGGGCAGTTTACAATAGGCCTTAGTATGGCCAAATTCCTGGCAGTTTAGGCATTGAACAGGACCTAAACGCTTATGTGGCTTCTCTACGGTAACTTTACGGTGCAAGAGAATTTGAGGGTATAAATTGGGTGAGTTTCATTCCGTTTCAGGACAATATCTCTTGGTTCCAGTTCAACCCAAAAAATGGGTTGAGGGATCTTCTCACGGTTCCTGATGTTCACTACACTTTTGATTTTAAACGCTTTGTCCTCCAAACCAATATTAACATCATCCGTGGCTATACATGGGTCAATACCTTTTATAACGACCTGAATACCTTTAGCACTTTTAAGCTGATAAGTGTAAAGAGAAAATTTTCGGTAATCATTTTCATGGTTTACCTGAATTTTTCTTTCATTGATGTTTCCGCTCTTAACTGATGTCCCGTTGAAATTGTCCTTACCGATTACCGTAATAAGTTGTTTTACCAGCTCATTAGAAGTAGGTTCTCTCAAATATATTGGTGGTGGTTTAAATGTTTTTTTTGCTGTATTTGCCTCATTAGCCTGAAGGATTGCAAATCTATTACTTTCCGTTGCCGTAGCGATATTATCATCTTTACATATCTTTGATTGTGATGATATCTGAGCGGATTTCGGGCTTCGCTGACGTTTAACCACGGTTACATACCTGTCCATGCCTACTTGTGTTTTCGGCTTCTGCTGTAACAGCTATATGTGGTGAACACGAACGCGTGCGGTTTCTTTCTCTTAGCGACAGTAGGTTGTCTAATGATTTTTTCAAGGATTCCTCCTCAGAAATCCAAAGATGTTTTCTAGTGGAGCTAAGGTCTTTATCTGATAGGCACACTCATGCAATTATTTGTTTTTTTTTTTAATTAAAAGGGTATAAAAAAGTGTCACGGAGTTTATTTGTTTTTTTATGTAAGTTCACTCTTTTCACCTATTACGGTTTCTACTTATTCCCGTTTTCTTTTTTTATTTTCCGATTAAAAACAAACACGCCCGTTCACTATCGAAGCTAAACAATGACACTTGACGTTCTTGGAATGAAGATACAGTGCGACGTTCGCTGGACAGAACACATTTTTCATGTTTCTAGAGAAGCTTTCAAGTGCCTCGGTTTTTTGAAACAGTGTAAGATGTACTTCACTCCATCCGATCCCCTTACTATTTATACCTCCTATATCCGACCGAAAATGGAATACAACTCTCATGTTTGGGTCGGTGCCTCAAAGTCTATTTTGGGGTTACTCGACCGTGTGCAGGAGAAGGCGAAGAAGCTTATCGGTGACAGTAGGGTATACAACTCAATTGACTCACTGGAGCATCGACGCAGTATGGGGTGCGTTACTGTGTTCTATCGTTACTACAATGGATTTTGCTCCGACGAGATTAGCGATCTTGTTCCCGAAACTCGCACATTTTTGCGTAGCACGCGTTCATCGTCCAGAGCTCATTCATTTGTAGTCGATTTTGTCCGGGGAATCGTACTACGCATTACAGAGAGAATTCGTTTTTCCTGTCTGTGATAACGTTGTAAAGTTCAAGTCAAATGTTCACAAACACTACTCCCTCTTTCCCCCTCCTCATAACCTATTTTCCTAGTTCTGGTACAATGCACTGCATATGTAGCGGTCATCCCCTGAGTACTGGTCCAAGCTACAAAAAAAAGAACCAAAAACGTCTAAAGCCGATTATGCCACTGCGACAACTGATACAACTGACAACTGATGTTGGCTCATCTGTCTGAAGGACAGCAACATCCAAAAAGCATATAAGCCACCACCGATATATTTGAGAGAGCCGACTTCTAGTGAACTGGTAAAACAACTTATTACGGCAATTGACAAAGATACGTTCAACGTCACATTCACTAAAATTTAGGTAAACAATGAAAACGACTACCGAAAATGGTCTGATGTTTTAGAAAGAGAGAAAAGATCATTTTGCACTTACCAGCTCAAAAGTGCTTAAGGTTTTCAGGTCGTTATTAAAGGTATTGACCCTTGCGTAGATATTGATGATATCAAAACCGGATTGGAAGATGGAGGTTTTAAACCTCCATCCGTGAAAACCAGGGGATGTTGTACTAAAAAAGAATGAAATTCATCCAATATATAACCTCAAATTTCTTTTGCATCGTAAGGTTACCGTTGAGCAGCCACATAAGTGTTCAGTAGTGCAATTCTGTAACTCATATAACGATAATCGAATCATTAAAATAATTATAACGATATTTTATCGTATTTGCTATTCTGTAACATTTTCTTAACGATATTCGTAGTCGATCAAAATCAGCTGTTAATTTTACTGCCGATTGTCGATTTCTTAAAGACAAAAATTTTCTTGCTGTTTATTCAATCGTTAAAGTGTATTTTTTTTAAATTGTGCATCCATGAAATAAAGTGCTTACAATCAGATTTTTAAGTCATAAAAATATTTATTATATACTAAATACATAAATAAATACATAAAATATTTATTAAATACATTTTCAAAAACAAAAATTTCAGTATAGTTTTTTAGCCGGTAAAGTGTATTTGGTGTTGAAATAGCTATTGAACGTTTGTCATTCGGACTTGCAAGGGATGAAACAAGTTTGAACGCTTCAAGGGATAATCATTGTGTTTATCGGGAGTTGGACAATTCCTTTGAGTTGACAATTAATGAATTTAAAAAGTTATATTTATTATCACCAGTCTTAGTTGTGGTCATTCTGAACATAAAGAAATTAGTAAATATAAACAAATAAATGAAACATATGGACACATATATTATTTTACGTACCTTATTACAAATTGTTCACGTTTGGCAACCCGGTTAATTCAAGCCGAGTATGGCAGCCCTTTGCAGCGCGAACTTAACGCATACAGGCTCGTTAAGTTCGAACTGCAAGGTTTCGAACTCATGTTCGCTTGGGTTTTTATTTATTAGTTGTTGAACAGCGGACGAATACGCAAGTGCAGTTTTCTTAAAATTAATTGTTGTTGCAGTGCTAACAGTGCTTTTTAAGTGATTTCCTTTTTTTCCTTAAATAAAACCAATAAAGGTGCCGCCAGTCAAAGGCAATAAAATATTCAATAAAACAAAGTCTGTGGTTTAATTCAATCAACACTAAAAGGGCGTCAAGGTAATTATTTCTACCCCCACCAACAACAACAGCACCATCAGCAGCAGCGAAAGCGAGCGCATCATCAGCAACTGCGAAATCGAGCGCATCAGCAGGCCAGTGCCCCGTCAGCCTATTGTCATCGCCACGCATCGGTGAACAACAGCCCATCATCTAATTCCATCATCGCCCCCCTTTTTTGGGAAACCGGTAAGTCCACTGTTTTTCCTTTCCCTATTTTATTATAACCCCCGTGTGCACCCGCACATTTTGGTCCTTCGTCCCGGATCCGGGCCAGCTATAACCCGGCAATCCTCCCATGCAAACACATACACATGTACAGTAGAGCGTCTCGCCATATAGGCAAGAAAAAAAAAGTTCGCCGTACACCACCGAATACGAAGTAATGTTGTAAGACATTTTCAAAAAAAAATTTTTTAATTTTTTTTGCCGAAAGTAGGGGTCGCCAAAATACATTTTTCGTTATATCTTCGGCACTTACAGTCGGATCTCAAAGTGTGATATATCGATGTTTTTGTCTCAAAAAGACCAATGTTTTGCTTTAATAGTCAATGGTATTTTGTATCCCGTTCTAGTATTTACCCACCAGATCTCATTTTCTACCACCCTAATGTACCACCCTAATAGCAGAAAATTAAAGCCCGCAAAAAATCATTAAACTTTTGTTAAAGAAGTTTTTCGATAGTTCCAACAGAAGTGTTAAAAAAATATAATTTATGTTTTTTGCCGAATGTAGGGGTTGACTTTTTAAACAGTTATCATATATTCGGTATTCACAGTCGGATTTTATAGTATTATATATCGATGTTTTTGCCTAGTATCTTCTTTTTTAAATAGTGATACACTCTTTTCGAACTTACCATAATATCTGTACCAATACAATAAAAATTCAAAGATCTGTGTATATTAAAACAATTTTATTTAATCATATTTTGAAATGACCCAAGTTGGCTATATTTTTCACGGCTTTCGAGCTTGGAAAAAATGTGGCCTAGGCGTTGCTCTTTTGCGTGGTCTGGAATTTTATCAGAGGCTGTGCAATTGCATGCAATATTTCTTTCAATACCGCACTTACAACGCGAAATTAAGAACAATCTATTCCACTCATTTACATTGTATTCGAATTTATATTTTACCATTTTGTAGTAATCATTCAGAAGCTTATCCAAACTTTTACGAACACCACTTACCGACATTACTGGAATGCCTGCGCGCTGCCACAAAATGATGATACCTCTCAAAACTTCTTGTTTAAAAGCACCCAGCTTTCGAATTCTACCAGCGTTATGCCGAAGATGTAAAACGAAATTAATAACATCACCCTTAGTTGGTAATTTAGTGTTGTTTAATTCACTGATAGTAAAAGACATTTTTTAGTTTATTTAAATTAATTCTTGACACGACACGATTAAATATTGATAATTCCAACAGATATTTCATGGATAATACAAAAATAAATAAACTATGAGAGTAATAACGGTACTACTTCCATTATTAGAGGATTTAAACTAACTCGAATTTACTTAATCTTCCGTTAACGTCTAACCGAAAGATGGATTTCCGGGTATAAAATTTTGTACGAAAAATTTCAAATCAATTTAAAATCACATTTCCTAGGCTCGACAAAAAACGTGATTTTTTTTCTTATAGATCTACCGGAATTATGGAAATATTTCATAAGAACAGCCTTAACTATTAGAACGGTTATATTGAGGTCAATGAATATTAAAGATGACCATTGGCCTCCTCGAGACAAAAACATCGATATATCGCACTGTGAGATCCGACAGTAAATACAGAAAATCTGACAAAAATACTCAAAAAGGTAACCCAAAAAACATAAATTGTATTTTTTAACAGTTCTGTTGGAAATATCGAAAAACTTCTTTAACAAAAGTTTAATGATTTTTTGCGCGCTTTAATTTTCTGACAATAGGGTGGTACATTAGGGTGGTAGAAACTGAGATCTGGTAGGTAAATACTAGAATGAGATATTTGAGGTTAATGACTATTAAATCAAAATATTGGCCTCCTCAAGACGAAAACATCGATATATCACACTTTGAGATAGGACTAAAAATGTCGAAGATAAAATGAAAAATGTGGTTTGGCGACCCCTACTTTCGGCAAAAAAAAATTAAAAATTTTTTTTCAAAACTGCCTTGCAACAATACTTTATATTCTGTGGTGTACGGCATAAGTTAAAATAGTGGTTTTTCATACAAAACTAAAGGTTATGGCCACTTTTCTAAAAATTTAACCCCCGAAGCTTATAATGGGTGATTTTATAAGAACTATCGGAAATTAAAAAAAAAAACACATAAAATTCAGAAAAATGCATGAAATATTTATTTGGATCGATAGTTGGGTCGATATAATTTAATGTTTGAAGGTTATTTCATGCAAATGTTGGCCGCGGCTGCGCCTCAAATGGTCCATCCGCTTAGTCCAATTTTGGCATACTCTTTCCAACATTTCGGCAGGTATCTCACGAATAATGTTGGCTTCCAGTGCGTCAATCGAAGCCTTAACATAGCCCCACGAAAAATAGTCTAGAGGCGTTAAATCGCACGATCTGGGCGGCCAATTGACTGGTCCCAAGCGTGAAATAAACTGTTCACCGAACTCGCCTCTCAATTGGTCCATCGTTTCGCGTGCTGTGTGGCATGTGGCACCGTCTTGTTGAAACCACATGTCATGCAATTCAAGCTCTTCCATTTTGGGCAAAAAAAAGTTTGTTATCATCGCACGGTAGCGCTCACCATTCACAGTAACGTTGTGATTCGCATCATCTTTGAAGAAATACGGCCCAATGATGCCGCCAGCCCATAATCCGCACCAAACGGTTGTTTTTTGTGGATGCATTGGTAGCTCTTGCAATGCTTCTGGCTGCTCTTCACTCCAAATACGGCAGTTTTGCTTGTTCACGTATCCATTCAACCAGAAATGAGCCTCGTCGCTGAACACAATTCTTTGATAAAAGAGTGGATCTTCATCTAACTTTTCAAGAGCCCATTCACCAAAAATTTGGCGTTGTGGTAGGTCGTTTGGCTTCAATTCTTGCACCAACTGTATCTTATAAGGCTTCACACACAAATCCTTCCGCAAAATTTTCCACGTAGTGGAGTAACAGAGGCCCAATTGCTGCGAACGGCGCCGAATCGATAATTCACGGTCATCACCAACACTGGCCGATACGGCTGCGATATTTTCTTCAGTTAGCACTCTACGTAAGCGTGTTGGTGGTTTAATGTCCAACAATGTAAATTTGGTGCGAAATTTTTTTACAATAGCCCGAATAGAAGCCTCAGTAGGTCGATTAAACTGACCATAAAATGGAAGAAGCGCGCTTAACAGAGCACGTATTTTGGTAATAAAATTCAATAATTTGCAAGCGTTGTTCGTTTGTAAGACGATTCATGATTAAATTATAGACCAAACTGAAGATGTTTGACAGTGACACAAGATACAAAACGTGCGTGAGCTGTCAAAACTAGTGTTGCCAAAAAGATAATAGCAAAAAAATCACTCGTTACATACGTACACTGGTGTGTCGTCACAAGTACATACAAATATACAAACCCCCTTTTTTTGTGATTTTAAAACAAAGAGAAAAGTAACAAAGGCCATACTTACCCTACACACATCCATATATGTGCACAATTTAACCTCTACCCCCTCCTTTTTTAAAAAAAAAAACACATTTTTAAATTGATACATACACATGTGCATCCATACATATGTATGTATGTACCTACAAATTTATATGACATCTTGAAATATCAAAGAATACTTACCTGGGTATACATAAGTATGTACGTACATCTACATATGTATATGCATATAATAATCTAATTAATAATCTAATTAATTACCATAACATAACAAATCTAAAATTTTTAAAATGACACATACATATGTACATCCATATACATATGTATGTATGTTAATAACTTCATAACCCCCCTTTTCGCTGTTAAACAACAGATTTGTTTAATACGTACTTACATATGTACATACGTACATACATAACCGCGTAGAACAAATCGTCAAATTAACACATTTCTGCAAAAAAGTTTTTTATACATACATACGTTTCCCGCGTAATTGCATACATACGTACATATATATGTAGATTTTCCCGCGAGTTAAGGTCAGGCAAATCAACAACCCTCTTAGTTAAACGCTGATAAAGATATCTTAGCGATAAAAGAAACAAACGTGCTTATACATGACGGGAACAAGAAACATGATATCAATGAAAGTAGGGTTTGAAACATTCACGATAAAAAAGGGTCAAGCAATAAAATCATGGTAACAAATATAAATACAAAGCAACTAAACTAAGATAAAATTAGCTGTAAGAACATCCATAAGGATAACGTAGACCTAAATAAATATTGAAAAATTAAACTACTAGTAATAAAACGCTCAACTGAAGATAAGATACAAACATCAATAAAATTAAAGTGTTTTGTAATATTGTAAAAGATAAAATGGTCACTAAACATTAGAACTGAATATTCTTTGTATTGTAAAAACAAAAGTACATTTTTAGTATTTAAGACTCAAATTACGATTATCATTGTGACTCTCCAACCGAACGGTAGTAAAAAGTGAACAAAAAAATAAAATAAAATCATTGCTTAAACGCCTTTAAAATTAAATTGTAAAAACAATAACAAGTTATTTAAAAAAACAACGGGAAAATAAATTCCTTACATTTCAATAACTAAACAATAAAATCAATTTCAATAAAACAAGTGCGGTGGCAGTGCATTGTTATTGTTGTTATTGTGCGCGAAGATTAACTACCCAGTGGGAAAAAAACTATACATTAAAATTTTTTGTTTTCTTACAAAACCGCAATAAGTGGAAGAGCGAATTTATACAAAAGAAAAACTTTATGACAATTATTTTTATATACTTTTAAATTAAAAAAAAATATAAATCAAAAAAAAAATTGCATGAGTGCACCTAGTAGATGCAATTCTGAGAGGGAGCTTAGCTCCACTAGAAAAAACCTCTGGATTTCTGAGGAAGAATCTTTAAAAAAGTCATTGGATAATCTCCTGTCTCTAAGAGATAAAAAAACGCACGCGGTCGTGTTCGCCAAACATTGCTGTTACAACAGAAGACCAACCATCCACCAGTTCAGTAATTGCAGATAAGCCGAAAACACAAGTAGGCATGGACAGGTATGTAACCGTGGTTAAACGTAAGCGAAGCCCCAAATCCGCTCAAATATCATCAAATCCGAAAATTTCCAAAGATGATAATAGGACTACGGCTACGGATAGTAATAGGTTTGCTATCCTTCAGACTGACGAGCCAACTTCATCAAAAAAAACATTTAAACCGCCACCAATATACTTAAGAGAACCTACATCTAATGAGCTGGTAAAAGCACTTATTACGGCAATTGGTAAAGACACCTTTAACGTAACATCAGTGAAGCACGGACAAATAAGTGAAACAAAAATTCAAGTCAACTGCGAAAATGATTACCGAAAACTCTCTGCCGCTCTGGAAAAAGAAAAAAGATCTTTTTATACTTATCAACTTAAAAGTGCTAAAGGCCTTCAGGTTGTTATAAAAGGTATTGACCCTTATGTAGACACGGATGAGGTTAAGACTGCACTGCTAGATAAAGGCTTTAAAATAAAAAATGTGGTAAATATGCGGAACCGTGAAAAGATGCCTCAACCTATGTTTAGGGTTGAACTGGAACCAGGGGATGTTATTCTCAAAAAGAATGAAACTCACCCAATCTATAATCTCAAATTTCTTCTTCATCGCAGGGTTAACGTTGAGGAGCCGCACAAGCGTTTAGGGCCCATTCAATGCCTAAACTGCCAGGAATTCGGTCATACTAAGGCCTATTGTAAGTTGCCCGCAGTTTGCGTTGTGTGTGGTGAACTGCACGGCACATCACAGTGCAAGAAGCCAAAAACTGATTCAAGTGCTAAAAAATGCAGTAACTGTGGAGGCAACCATACTGCAAATTACAGGGGCTGCCCTGTCTATATCCACTTTAAGCAGTCAATGACAAATAAGCCATCAATTACCTTTAAGCAACCCCAGCAGTCAAACATCATTTCTGCAAACAATTTTCCCCAGGTAGGCCAGTCAACAAGCAATATAATAATGCAAACCCCCAAACAAGTTTCATATGCCAATGTGGTCAAAACCGATACGCAAAACTTGAGTCAGGAGACCAAGCCCCAAAATTCCGATCAAAATTTTAACAATCTTGAGGCAACTCTGCAGACTCTTGTTCAATCCATAAACACATTTACGGTTTCTATGACGAACATGATGCAGGAAATGCTGAAAATGCAATCCACTATTTTGCAGGCAATTTTAACAAAATGAATTGGTTAAAAATATGTTTCTGGAACGCAAACGGCATCCGCCAACACAAAAATGAACTTGAGCACTTCTTTATGGAAAAACAAATCGACATAATGCTGATTGCTGAAACTCACTTGACAAGCAACAGTTATTTCAAAATTAATGGCTACACACTGTACGACACTAAAGATCCACGTGGAAGGTCTTGTGGAGGCTACGCAATTCTAATAAAAAATAGAGTTAAGCACTATTTTCTACATGAGACACGTGAGGAGTATCTCCAAGCAACAAATATATGCATTGAACATCTTAATGGAAAAATAGTTATATCATCAATTTACTCACCGCCCGATTTTCAATAACAGAAAATCAGTACTCACATTTTTTCAACACACTTGGGCCTCGATTTTTAGCGGCTGGTGACTATAACGCCAAGCACACTTTTTGGGGATCACGTTTAATTTCTCCGAAAGGCCGTGTGCTTTTCGAAACAGTTTCCAAACTGGGCTTAGATGTGATTTCAAGCGGACATCCCACTTATTGGCCCTCAGACCGACGAAAGATCCCAGATGTTATAGATTTTGGAGTTGCAAAAAATTTTCCTTTAGAAGGGATGCAAGTAGAGTCTTCATTAGATTTGTCATCGGACCACTCACCCACTATAATATCCGTTTCGTTCCCCCAGGAGGTTGGCTCCCCGTTTAGTGACTTGACGTTCGCCATAACTAGAGTTAATTGGCTAAAATATAAGAAATATTTGAGTACTCATTGTACAGAAAATATTGCCTTGAGAACCCCTGAGGATGTTGATATATCAATTAAAGATTTTTCTGAAGACCTTAAACTGGCCGTACAACATGCTACCACTAGCCATACAAGATCCAGAAATGTGAGCAATAGAACGTATTCGTCTGAAATAGAGCAACTTCTGTCAGAAAAAGGAAGAGTTAGAAGAGAGTGGCAACTTCGAAGGTCTCCCCAGCTTAAAAGCAGGCTACGGGAGTGCATAAATCAATTAAGAAATCTGCTTGAAATCCAAAGAATGGCTTCCCTCAAAAATTATCTAGAAGGTCTTGAGGGTAGCCCGCAAACCGACTATTCTTTATGGAAAGCGACAAAAGGTCTGAAAAGACCCGTAATAGGTAAGCCACCTTTGCGAACTTCATCTGGCGACTGGGCAAGAAGTGATTCTGAAAAAGGGATGGTGTATGTTAATCATTTGAAAAACGTTTTTACTGCAAATGATACAGTGGATGATGTTGCTGAATTTCCGCCATATGCTGTTAGACCGCCTGTGCCTTTGAGACTTAGTTTTCAAGATGTCGAAAACGTTATAAATAAAGTAAACTCAAAAAAAGCTCCAGGTTTTGACAAAATTACTGGCAAAATGCTTGTACAGTTACCTCGTGTTGCTAGAAGAATTCTTCTTTTCATTTTTAACGCTATTTTGCGCCTAGAATACTATCCTGCAGAGTGGAAGGTGTCTATGGTTACTATGATACCCAAGCCAGGGAAGGATCCCACTAAAGTAGAGTCATATAGACCAATAAGTCTACTGCCAACAATTTCAAAACTTTTCGAAAAATTGTTAATGGCGAAGTTGACTCCAATATTGAATGATGTAGGATGCATCCCTGATCATCAATTTGGTTTTCGGGCTAAACACAGCACCATTGAACAAACGCATAGACTAGTTAATGTTATAAGAAAGACTTTTGAGGATAAAAAGTATTGCTCAGCTCTATTTATTGATGTTTCCCAAGCTTTTGATAAAGTGTGGCACGAGGGATTAATGCACAAAATAAAGTTGAACTTGCCTGCAAACACTCATAAGCTTCTGGAAAGCTATTTATGCGGCCGGAAGTTTGTTATCAGAGAAGGCGACTTTATAAGCCCAACTCAGCCAATCGAGGCAGGAGTTCCCCAAGGTAGCATTCTGGGACCCACTTTATATTTAATTTACACTTCTGACATGCCAACCAGATCTAGTATTCACACCTCAACTTTTGCAGATGACACAGCATTCTGCAGCGTACATGAAAACCATCAAGTAGCTTCGCGAAATTTGCAGGAATATATTTCAATATTAGATATGTGGTTAAAACTTTGGAAAATTAAAGTTAATGAACAAAAGTGTACTCACGTTACATTCACACTGCGTAGACAAACATGTTCAGCTATCCAAATTAACAATTTACCTATTCCGCAGCAAAGTGAAGTCAAGTACCTTGGTATTCATCTCGACCGTAGGTTAACGTGGAAGCGTCACATTGACGCGAAAGTCACTCAGCTAAAATTAAAAGCAGCGCAATTAAATTGGCTTATGGGCAGAAATTCTACATTGAAATTAGATTGCAAACTTTTGTTATACAACGCAATACTAAAGCCTATATGGCGCTACGGAATTCAATTATGGGGCACCGCCTCAGCGTCAAATATTGAAAAAATTCAAAGGCGACAAAACAAAATTCTTCGAACAATTACTGCAGCTCCTTGGTACGTAAAAAACTCCCGAATTCACAAGGATCTGTGTGTTCCACTGGTAAAAGATGAGTTTTCAGAGCATGCGACAAGGTATGTCAGCAAATTGGAACTTCACCCAAACCCTCTCGCACGAAACATACTTAATTTTAGCGGTCACACTCGGTTGAGAAGAAGGGATACCGTTGCCACCATCAGAGCGTTAAGTAGGTGATTCTACCGATATAATTGGCGCAAAATAAAACTTTTTGTCTAGCATTGGCTGGACTTAGTTAATTTATTGTATTTAGTATTAAGATTTGAATACTTATTGTTAGTTCACATTGTGAAGATTCAATAAATAAATAAAAGCTAAAAAAAAAAAAAAAAAAAAAAGACTCAAATTTACAAATGAATAAGTTAGTTAAAAATAAGTTCTAGACATATACTTGTCGTGTATTTTTAATTCAAGGAAATAAAGAAAATAAACGCGTAAGCGTTTAGGAAAAAAAGGTTTTTTTTATTTCCACAAGACTGAAAAGTCATAACTGGCGATCCTTCCAGGAGAATAATACATTGTTATTCTTCACGAGGCGGACCACGGAAATGATCCTTGCCACAACAGGATAATAACACTGACTCTTGTAAAGTAAATCAAGACTCTAGTAAAAATCTAAATAAATTCTGACCACAATAAGGTAAATTTGTGCTCTAGAAAAATTAACAATTAATGAGAGGGAAAAGGCAAAGAATCTTCGACAGCAACAGGTTAATAAAAGAAGAAATTATGGCAAATTCTGGCAACCAGCAAATAAGCATGCAAGCCTTAATAGAGCAAATCGCAGGCATGCAGGTGACCATGGAAGCACTAAGCAGAAAAAATGGAGAACTTGAGGAAAGACTGAATCAAGTACCCAACATGCACCCAGACATACCACAACCCTTACGAGCCGTGATGATGACGTATAACACCCCGGAGCAGATCAATCTGGACGTATTCAAAACATTGCCTGAATTCACTGGCAATCCTTTAGAATACCGCTCATGGAGGGAGGATGTTACAAGGTTGATGGATGGGATAAAGTAGCATGAATCCTCAAACAGGTATTGCGAAGCCTTGTCAATAGTGAAGACGAAAATACGAGGGTCTGCATCAGATGTGCTCATCAACCACAATACAATATTCAACTGGGAGGCAATAAAGAATCGCCTAGATTACACGTATGCCGACCAAAGACCCATCTACGTATTGCAAGACGAATTAAGAAGACTTCAGCAAGGAAATAAGACTTTGAGCCAGTATCATGACGATGTAAACAGATCGCTGACTCTCATCACGTCGAAAATTTCGCTGTCAGGCCATCCTAAGAACACAATAGAAATAATGATGGAAGAAGCTGTTCAGGAAGCAGTCAGAGTATTCAAAGATGGAATCAAAAATTCTTACATAAGATCCACTCTTTATGGCAATCAAATTAGAGACCTAGAACATGCGTATGCAATTGCGAGGACAATTGAGCATGACAACTCTCACAGGCGGTTAAACCTAAGCTATGAGGAGCCCAGACAGGAAGGATATGCTCGCCCAAGGCATAAATCGAGTCAGGAATTCCAAAGGCGTCCAAATGTAACAACGATTAGGTACCAGGAACAACATCACCAACAGAATTATCCCCGTCCAGAACCAATGGACACATCATCGGGAAATACTCGCCAGTTTACACCAAGACAATGGATCAACGACACAGCAATACATCAACAGCAACAATATAACCAGCCCAGACCAAGGTTCAGCCCACACGGTATTTTTAACTCCGGTATGAATAAAAGGCGACGGGAACCCAGCGGCAACTATCAGCATAAAACGATGCGAATGAACAACCTATGCACAGAAGACGACATGTATGTAGAGACGAGAAATTCATCAAATAGTACTGTGAGTAAAAAGAAAAATAATTTTAAGCATTTAAACTAAGACACGGGTTGCCTTGTCTCACCTTGTCAGACGGTAGTGAAGAATATCTTGTACTAGTTGACACAGGTGCAACCCATAATTATGTAAATTCAAGAATTAAGCTAAGTGAATCAGAGAATCTAAAAGGAAATATTAAAGTCTACTCAATCCATGGTGCATCTACTTTAACAAGAAAACAAACTGCTCAAATATTTAATAAGGTATTAGACTTTTACGAAACGGATGAATTAAAAGATTTTGATATATTATTGCGATATAAAGGATTGAAGGCATTAAAGGGAAAGATAGATTTGGAAAAAATGATATTTAGAATAGGAGAAGAAGAAGAACCAGCTAGAATCAATTATTTAGTTAACGGAAAATATGAAAAAAGAATAGCTCAGTTTATGAGGGAAAATAATGGCATTGGGCCACTACCTTTTACAACTCTGATGGAGGCTGCAATTAGGACAGTGACGGAGGATCCGATTTACACAAAACAATACCCATACCCTATAGCTGACAATGAATTCGTTAATAAGGAAGTCAAAAGATTACTCGACGAGGGTATAATTACAAAAAGTAATAGTCCTTTCAACTCACCGATTTGGACAGTCCCTAAAAAAGGAGTAGACGAATCTGGTCAACCCAAGCGCAGAATGGTCGTAGACTTCCAAAAGCTAAATAAAAACACTATTTCAGATAGGTACCCTATACCGGACATTACAACAGTATTGCAGAATTTAGGACAGGCCTCATTTTTTACAACACTTGATTTGGAATCGGGATTTCATCAAATAAAAATCAAATATTCCGACCAGGAAAAAACAGCTTTCTCTGTCTTAGGCGGTCATTATGAATATAAGAGAATGCCTTTCGGCTTAAAAAACGCCCCTGCAATTTTTCAAAGATGTGTAGACGAAATACTCCATGATTACATTGGAAAGTTTGCCTATGTTTACATTGACGACGTTTTAATATACTCATCATCGGCTGATGAGCATATGAAACATATTGAAATTATTTTCGAAGCCCTGAATAAGGCAACTCTAAGAATATCCAGTGAAAAAAGTAAGTTTTTCCAAACGGAAGTTGAGTATTTGGGACACATAATTAAACATGGAAAGATCTCAACAAACCCAGGAAAAATTGAGGCAATAGATAAGCTGGCCATTCCACAGAACCTGAAGGAACTTAGGGGATTCCTGGGAATGACAGGTTATTACCGTAAGTTCGTGAAAAACTATACAACAATAGCTAAGCCACTTACTGTTCATCTAAGAGGAGAACATGGCAATGTAAAAAGAACCCAAAGTAAAAATACAATAATAAAACTAGACCAACCAGCCATAGATGCGTTCAATAAACTTAAAAGTTGTTTAAAAGAACAAGTGGAACTTTATCAACCCAGGGTTGACAAACCATTTGAACTCACTACTGATGCCTCAAACATAGCCTTAGGCGCGGTACTATCGCAACTAGGTAAACCAATTGCTTTTATTAGTAGAACTTTGACAAGTACTGAGGAAAATTACAGTACCAATGAAAAAGAATTACTGGCTATAATCTGGGCATTGCAAAAACTTAGGAACTACGTCTACGGAAGCCCAGATTTAACCATATATACTGACCATCAGTCACTCACGTTTTCCGTTTCGGATAGAAATCCAAACACGAAACTGAAACGTTGGAAGAACGTGATTGAGGAATATGGCGCTCAGCTTAAGTACAAGCCGGGTAAAGATAATGTGGTGGCAGATGCCTTGTCAAGACACACCGTAAATGTATTAAGTACGACATCAGAAGACACCGTACATTCAGCCGAATCATCCCCAGAAATTGTAATCAGAACTGTCAATACCCCATTTAATGCATATGGCATACAAATTGATTTAGTACCAAATGAACACATCAATGAAGTAAGAACACGTACAGTTTTTGCCAACAGAGTAAGACATACTGTGAACTATACATCAGAGCAAGACCTGATAAAAGAATTGAAAAAGGTGGTCATACCAAAACGAATAACAGCCATACATGCGACAGCAGAGACTATATTTAAAGTGGCTCCTGTTATAAAAAATACATTTTTAAATACAACATTTGTACATACACCAGTCAAATTGAAAGACATCATCGATAAGGAACAACAATATAATATTGTTGAATTTACACATAATCGTGCACACAGAGGCTACAAAAACAACATCAAAGAAATATTATTAACATGTTATTGGCCCGATATGAAGAAACATTGCAAAACATACAATAAAAAATGCTCACCATGTCTTTTCGGTAAATACGAAAGAAATCCAGTGAGACAACCTTTGAGGGATGCTACAATACCAACAGAACCTGGCCAGCTCATCCACATGGATGTATATTACAACGAAAATAAAACATTCATCTGTGCTATCGACAAATTCTCCAAATACGTCGTAGTAAGACAAGTTTCAGATAAGACACATATGGACGAGAAAATAGAAGAACTTATCATTAATAACTACCCCAAATGCAAACGTCTCATGACAGATAACGAACCATGTTTGAACACGGCCGCAGTAAAGATAATGTGCCAAAAACATAATATTGATAAAATAAACACACCAGTATACAGATCATCGGCGAATGGTCAAATAGAAAGAGAACATGGAACGATAACAGAATTAACGAGAATATTAAAGATACAGAATGAAACGTGTTCAACCGAAGAATTATTTACAGCTATAAAAGCATTAAATAACACAATACATTCAGTCACTCAACGTAAACCCAGCGAAATACACTTTGGCACTGTTCAATTTGATAAGGAAGAAATTTATAAAAAACTAAAAGAAGCGTCTGACAAAGTTTTAGAAAAATTAAATCAAGGATCAAGGCACAGAACCTTTGCAGAGGGAGAACAAATTCTAGCGAATATAAAGAATTTGAGAAAAAAAAGTGACGCTAAATACAAAAAACATATTGTTCACGAAGATCGTGGGGACACGATTCTAACGAAAGGAGGAGTAATAGTTCATAAAAACAATATTAAAAATTACACTTTAAATAAAAATGATGTTACTATACCTGATATTACTCGCCGCGGTAAGCCAAGTAGGCAAAGCAGCCACGGAACTAAGAAATCTGCAAAATCAAAAATATGTTCTAACTAGAACCGATGACGTCCTTTTGTACGATGATCAGGCATATCTTTTTCATGTCACTAACTTGACAAAAATTTTAACTCCATATAGAAAAATCGTTACAGAAGGATATGAACCAACGACCCAAGAAATTATCTGGATAAAGAAGATAGAAGCTATAGCAGACCAATTAAACGAACACAAACGGTACTCAAGATCCCTAAATTTTCTGGGATCAGCACTCAAATTCATTACGGGAAATCCGGACCACGACGACCTTATAAGAGTGGAAACGGCAATAAATACATTAATAAACAATAACGAAAAACAGCGTCTAATTAACTCCAGGTTTGAGAAATTGATCGATTCACTGCAAGGCCATAAGTTAGAAAACCATCTTATTATTGAAGAAGTGCATGAACAGCTACTTCTACTTGTTAGGACAATTAATGCAGCGAAAAATAATGAATACTTAACAGAGTCACTAGATATGGACGACATAAAAGAAGTGATACAACACGAATTAATTACGGTGCCTGTAATAAATATATTGGAATACGCAGACATTCATATTGCTGGAACAGGAGATCTATTTATAGCTATTTACAAATACCCGATACTCAACAATCATTGTAAATTTTTTAAGGTCACACCTATAAGTTTTAGGCATGGAAAAATCCAAACGGATGAGCAAATTGCCTATTGTAATAAAGAATACGTTAGGGTCACCAATTGTGAAAATTACCTAGGAAGATACATTTGTCGGAGAAACAACGAAACAGACGCATGTATAATTCCACTCCTTGAGGATAAAAGCAGTAAATGCACAGTCATACAGGAATACAATGACAAACTTTTGAAAATCGACGAAGGCTTCATATTGCTAGACGGAAACCACTCAATAGAGAACAAATCAATGACAGGAACATATTTAGTTACATATACGGACCAAGTTAATATTGACGGAATTCTCTACAGGAACATTCATGATAGACTAATAGAAGCCATACATAACAAGCACCATGAAAATTTTGAAATAGAAAAAATTTTAGAATCAGATAGAGAAAACGCATTTAATAATATAGATTCAATTAGAAAATTCGTTATCCCATATGATGAACATCCTATCAGATCAACTTTTTATTCATTTTTTATGATAATCACAATTGTAGGCATAATTGTACTCGGAATGAAACTGTTTAAATATATTGTAATCTATAAACAAAAGAAACAAGCGGAGATGTACTACGCATATAATAATACAGTTTTAGAGGGAGTTAGAAAAGATCGGGACGATCTTGCTTAACCCGGGGGAGAGTTAAGGTCAGGCAAATCAAAAACCCTCTTAGTTAAACGCTGATAAAGATATCTTAGCGATAAAAGAAACAAACATGCTTATACATGACGGGAAGAAGAAACATGATATCAATGAAAGTAGGGTTTGAAACATTCACGATAAAAAAGGGTCAAGCAATAAAATCATGGTAACAAATATAAATACAAAGCAACTAAACTAAGATAAAATTAGCTGTAAGAACATCCATAAGGATAACGTAGACCTAAATAAATATTGAAAAATTAAACTACTAGTAATAAAACGCTCAACTGAAGATAAGATACAAACATCAATAAAATTAAAATGTTTTGTAATATTGTAAAAGATAAAATGGTCACTAAACATTAGAACTGAATATTCTTTGTATTGTAAAAACAAAAGTACATTTTTAGTATTTAAGACTCAAATTTACAAATGAATAAGTTAGTTAAAAATAAGTTCTAGACATATACTTGTCGTGTATTTTTAATTCAAGGAAATAAAGAAAATAAACGCGTAAGCGTTTAGGAAAAAAAGGTTTTTTTTTTTATTTCCACAAGACTGAAAAGTCATAACTCGCGCGAGTGCAACTACATATGTATGTACATATATAATTTTCGCGGCATCGAAAATTACATATGTATATTGGTTATTTTACGCGTGTACCGTTTCGCCCAAAAACGTTAGTTTAGACGAAATCATAAAACATTCAGAATTTCGCATAACGGTATATGCAAAATATAATACACAAAAAATAGAAGCCAACAAAAAAAAAAACCAACAACAAATATACCGCCAGCGGAATTGTTTCATACTTACACCTTCATTGTGCATACACAGCCACCTGAAATACATACATACATACAAAGAAGAAGAAAAACCAAAGTATCAGGTGCACAGCAAAAATCAACACTTTGTAGCCCCACAGGAAATAATCGAGAGGTGTCAAATCGCACGACCTTGGAGGCCAATTGACAGGTCCATTTCTCGAAATCAACTTATCGCCAAATTTTGATTTCAGTAAGTCGATGGTTGCGTTCGCCGTATGGCACGTAGCGCCATCCTGTTGAAACCACATCTCCTCCGGATCAATGTCATCCATATTTTCAAACAAAAAATCATTGATCATGGTGCGGTAACGATCTCCATTGACCGTAACGCGAGCTCCGGCCTCATTTTTGAAGAAATAAGGTGCGATGATGCCACCAGCATGAAAACCGCACCAAACAGTGCATTTTTCTGGATGTAATGGAGTCTGTAGGGTCTCTTGTGGATTGGTCTTACTCCATATGCGGCAATTTTGCTTATTAACAAACCCGTTAAGCCAAAAATGCGCCTCATCGCTGAACACAATTTTGCGATAAAACGACTTTGCGAATCGACGACTGATTTTCAAAGTAAATTTGGATAATTTCGTAGCGTTGTTCAAGCGTGAGTCTATTCATGATGATTTGTCAGAGTATACTGAAACAAATAAAAAAAATGTTTCATCAAAATTTAATTTTTTGTGTTACTTTTTACAATTTAAAGTTCTATCTAGCTTAAAAAAACACCCTATACAAAGCAGAAAGCTTCAAAAGCAAGCTTGCTTTATGCCCGTATGTATTTGGTTTTTTTTGGGGTTGACCTTGATCCAAGAACATTAGTAATTTCTTTGACTAATGTTCGTAAATAAACAACAAGTTGGCATCGAACATCGAACCAACTAGTGGCGATCAAAAGAAACCACACACAGCGACAACAGATGAAGTGCTCATATGTATGTGCGTATGTGTGTCGTTTATGTGCACAAGCTAATGCAGGTCAGTGACACTTTTGGTACATAAGAAATTATTTACCATCAGCTGGTTACGTGGGTCGTTTGAGAATTCAACAAGAACAAAGAAGACAAGTGGCTTAATTCTCCAACAATAGAATTGGAACATAAAACAATAAATGGTTTATTTCTGAACGTATGTACACCCAGTAGGACTTTATTTCACATAATTTTCTTGATAATTCAAACCAAACCAATATACATAAAGGCAATAAAAAGTAAATATTTCGAAAATTTGTTTTGCGAATAACACGTAACGTTTTATTTACTACTAACCCCCATAAAAAGTGGTCGCTTATACAAAGCACCACTTTGAACCTTTTGCACATAGTTGGTAGCCTCTACGAGGTACCAACGAAAATTTATTAAAATTTTTCTTTGAAAATATATTAACCCCCATACATAGTGGGTGCTTCTGCAAAGCACTATTCCCCTTTTTTGAACTATCTACACATAGTTGGTAGCCCATACGAGGTACCAACTAAAATTTTTTTAGAAAATTTTTTGAATTCATTTTTGAATCCCTAGAAACAGTGGTCGCGTATACGAAGCACCACTGCAACTTTTACACATAGTTGGTAGCCCATACGAGGTACCAACTGAAATTTTGTAGAAAATTTCTTGAATTTATTTTTGAATCCCCATACTTAGTGGTCGCTTATACGAAGCACCGCTCCCACTTTAAACTTTACCCACAGTTGGTAGCCTATACGAGGTACCAACTGAAATTTTGTTTAAAAATTTTCTGAGATTTTACCCCCATCAACAGTGGTCGCTTATACGAAGCATCACTGCAACGCTAACTTTACGAATAGCTGGTAGCCTATACGAGGTGTCATCTATAATTTCTTCGAAATTTTTCAACCCCGGTGAAACATCATTGGAGAACTTTGGAACATCAAGAATTATTCTTCACAACTTGCCGTGGCAGTCGATACGAGGTACCATACATCATTCTGTTTAAAATTTTTTACCTCAATTTTGGAAAATTGAACAAACCCCCCACTTCAGCGCGCTGATACGCAGCCCTGTTTGAAAAAGCGGAAAGAACTCTTTTTATTTTTTGTGGAATCCTTGCACAGCAGTACTATCCATTAGATAACGCGTACACATTCAACAAAATGGCCACGTTAAAAAATCTCTTACATTCCTCGGATCGAGTAGTAAAATTTCAAAGCTACTTTGAAGGCTTGGCAGTAGAATCGCACACGATTCACACCTTGAAGGCTCATGAAGCCCACATCCAGCGGCTTTGGACAACTTTTGATTCTGCATATGTAACCGCGGTTAATATGTATGAAACAATAAAAGAGGACCTGGACATGGCTACCTTGGATAAACGGTTTAATTCTACCTATGAAGCGTACACCATGGTACTGGCAAGGATTAATGACCTCTGTGATATCCTGCCTGCCAAAAATAACGCGGCGTCCCCTTCAACAGCAAAGGACTTAACTTCCACCCCTTCTATTTCACTACCTCCATGCGATACAGAAATTTTCCACGGTGACTATAAATCCTGGCCAACGTTCCGTGACATGTTCACGGCCCTGCACCGCAACAACAAACGTTTGACCCCCGTTGAAAAAATGTGTCACTTGATGAAGAAAACACAGGGTGAAGCACGTGATCTTCTCAAAACCTGTCCCATGACCAATGAAGGTTTTGACATGGCTTGGCAAAATCTCATGGATCGCTATGAGAACCCAAGGATCCTCGTCAACGAGCAATTAAAATTGTTTTTCAACATGAAACCGATTTCAAGGGAAACGGGCAGTGATCTCAGGCGGTTGCAGCGCACAATTAATGATTGTCTAACCAATCTTCACTTGTTAGACATGTCCACCGAGGCGTGGGACTGCATTATTGTCTACACTTGCTGCACGCGCCTGCCTGAGACAACACTTAGCTTGTGGCAGCAATCCTTGCCGCCTACAAAAGTTTTGCCCACCTGGAAGCAGCTTGATGAATTTTTGACGGCCAGGGTTCATACTCTAGAATCGATAGCCGACATGCGTTCCACATATTCTAGTTCAAATTCCGCAAAGACCCCGCAAGCTACTAGGACAAATAAACTTAACCAGTCAGCAACGAAGAAACTTCAAAGTTACCAGACAAACGTTTCCCAGGACAATCAGGGAAAATGCGCGCTCTGTTCACATTTTCACCCTTTACGATTCTGTTCTGTGTTTTTATCTATGTCAATTGATGAACGTTATGCTGCAGTCAAGAAGCAGAATAGATGTACCAATTGTCTTGGAACTTCACATGGTTTTAAAAACTGCAAGAGCAAATACACTTGCAACACCTGCAAAGGTAAACACCATTCTTTGCTCCACCGCGCTGCACGGAAATCTACATCATCTAACCCCCATATAAGTCCTAACGTCCTCAAGACTCAGGAAAACCCCCAAAATCCCATAAACGTGATGCCTTCTACATCAACACAAGCAGCGAATCGCGCGTTGCAATCATTCGCGACTCAGCTGCAAACCACCACCCAATCGGTCATACTAGGAACCGCTCTTGTAGACGTATACCACGGTGACCTAAAATGCACTGTTCGTGCCTTAATAGACTCAGCATCTGAGGCAACGTTCATTTCAAGGAAATTACAAATGCATCTGGGCCTTGACACAAAATCTTCACAGGCTCAAATACACGGTTTGAGCGATTCTATATCCGCCATCTCGGCACAAAGCTGTGAAATCCAAATAGGTTCTCCAGTCGACGCTGCATTTGAGCTCTCGTTAAATGCATTAGTCATCAACAAGCTGACTGGTCAACTTGCCCATTACCTGTCATCAGCACTTCAAAATGGCACTTTTTCAAAGTTGCAGCTAGCGGACAGCTACCAACATCGGGGTAAGGAAATTGAACTACTGCTCGGCGGAGATGCATACCCGAAAATTATTCAGGACGGCTTGCAGTGGGATGATCAACACTCTCTGGTGGCTCAAAAGACAGTTTTCGGTTGGATCATCACAGGCACGGTCGCCACAAACCCGTGCAGAAATTCGGTCTTATCGTTTTTCAACACCGTCGAGTTGAATAATCAACTTCAACGATTTTGGGAACTCGAAGACCTCCCCAGAAGAGCAAAGTCACCCCCGGAGGACGCATACTGCGAGAAATTGTACACCTCCACTACATTTCGCAATAAGGATGGTCGATATGTTGTTTCGTTACCCTTTAAACAAGAATATCCTGAAAAAATAAATATTGGGCAATCCAGAAAGATCGCATTCTCTCAATTTCTACGAAATGAAACAAGACTATTAAAAACCCCCCAAATAAAATCCGAGTATGATCGCGTAATCACAGAGTATTCTACTCTCGGTCAAATGACCAAAGTAACCCCCGTATATGGTGACAGCGGCACATATTACCTGCCCCACCATGCCGTTATAAAACCCGACAGCACCACAACAAAATTAAGAGTGGTGTTTAATGCCTCAAGTTCATCATCCAACGGCACGAGTCTCAACGACCTTCTGCACCCAGGTCCCATCTTACAAGCAGATTTGATAGTGTTAATCTTGAGGTGGAGATTTTTCCGCTACGTTTTTAATGCGGACATCGAGAAAATGTCAAACGCCAAATCCTGGTACACCCCACTCATACCCCCTTTCAACGAATTTTGCATCGCATCTCTCCCCATGAAATAGTTCAAGACTATGAACTGAATACCGTGACATTCGGTGTAAACTGTGCCCCCTATCTAGCAATCAGAACATTGCTAGAACTCGCGACAGAAAGCGAAACCGCTTACCCTACAGTCTCTGAAATTCTGCGGAATTACATGTACGTTGACGATGTTCTCTATGGAGCTCACACCATATCATCGGCGCGAAAAGCTCGAGACGAACTAATAACAGTTCTGGACACAGCAGGGTTTTCATTACGCAAATGGACAGCTGGACGAAGAGTTTCTTAAGTTGTCAGACTCCAGCATTACAAAGACATTAGGGCTCAGGTGGAACGCTGGAAGCGATCACTTTTATTTCAAGTTGAAATCTACCCCTGATCGGAAGTTAACTACAAAGAGACGTGTGTTGTCAGAAATCGCCAAGTTATTCGATCCAGCTGGATGGTTGTCCCCGAAAATCATAGTCGCGAAGATTATTATGCAGCAGATATGGAAACATGGCACAGATTGGGACGAAGATTTAAACCCCGTAACGATGCAAAAGTGGCTTAATTTTCTCGATGATTATGTCAACATTGAACAAATCAAAATCCCCCCATTCATTGATTTTGATCCTGCCTATCAAGTTGAGCTACACGGCTTTTGCAAGGCATCGGAAAAAGCATATGCAGCTACCATTTACCTTCGCTCCGAGAACCAAGGCTATGTCGCTACCCATCTTTTGGCGGCAAAAACGAAGGTAGCTCCTGTAAAATTTGTCTCACTACCTCGAAAAGAATTATGTGGGGCAGAATTGCTGGCCAATATGATAGATTCCATCAAATCTCAGCTTAATCTGCGAGATTATAAAATCTTCTTGTGGACAGATTCGACGATCGTGCTCGCCTGACTGCAAAAACCACCTCATAAATGGAAAACGTTCGTAGAAAACCGAATTTCATCAATTGTGGAAAAAGTAGGCAAGGACTCGTGGTCTCACGTAGAGTCCAAACACAACCCCGCTGACATGGCATCTCGTGGTATCACTATCGCAGAGCTATCATCAAACGATTTATGGTGGCATGGGCCCTTTTGGCTAAGACGTCCGCATAATGAATGGCCATCAAGAAACTCTGATTTTGATACCGAAGAAGAAAAAAGGCCTATTCAAGTTCACACAACTTTAGTTCAAACTAACGACGTTCTGGAAAACTTTTCAGACCTCCCTCGTGCGCTGAGAGCCTTATGTTATATGTTTCGGTTTTACATCCGCGCACGAACAAAATTGCAAGCTGACGCAATACATCACAAGGAGTTGTCGGCCAAGGAAATAGTTTTCGTCAAAAACCGTCTGATCGTCGCTTGCCAAAAAACTTATTTCGAAGAAGAATACTTAATTATCTGAACAAAGATCATTGTCCCGCAAGAGTTCGCTTTTAACGTTTAACCCCTTTCTCGACTCTAACGGAATAATACGAATCAATGGTCGCTTAGCTAACTCCCCTACGTTAAGTTATGATGAACGTTACTCCATTCTATTACCCTATCATGCCCGTTTTACACGGCTACTTCTTACGTATTTGCATAAATATTCGATACATGGCCAAAACGCGCTTTTGTACCGGTTAACAAGGCTACGCTATTACGTCCCTAGACTCAAAACGTTAATAAAAACGATCATATCCCAATGTCTTACGTGCGCAAGACATAAGCGTCAATTCAGCCAGCAAATAATGGCTGCACTACCCCCCGAACGTGCACAGCTAACTCGCCCTTTTCACAACACCGGAGTTGACTTCGCTGGACCCTTCGACATCAAATCCTATGTGGGGCGTGGCTGTAAAGTAACTAAAGGATACGTGCTAGTTTTCGTATGCTTCTCCACCAAGGCGATACATCTAGAGGTCACAGGAGAAATCTCCACACAGGCCTTCCTCGCCGCCTTTGCACGTTTCTTTTCGATACGAGGTACCCCTCACGCATTGTACTCTGACAATGGCACCGCCTTTGTTGGCGCCTCCAACATTTTACTTAAGGACAAACAGCAATTCCTGTCCCTTGTGAGACAGTGCTTGATGGCGCAGGAGAGTTTCAGTCCCGTTGACTGGCATTTTATTCCGCCTGGCGCTCCTCACATGGGAGGCCTCTGGAAGGCAGGAGTAAAAAGCTTCAAGGCACATTTCAAAAAATTATGCCTCAACCAGAAATTTACATATGAAGAATTCAGTACGATGCTTACTCGCATAGAAGCTTGCCTCAACTCCAGACCCTTAAGCCCGATGAGTGAAGACCCTGCGATCCTATGTGCTTTAACTCCGGGCCACTTTTTGATTGGCACCCCCTTTTATCCCCGCCAGAACCTGACTTATCCAGCCATTCACTCAGCTATGTGAATCGTTGGCAAAAGTTAAAAATATTCCACCACCATTTGGCTCGTAGATGGAAAAACGAGTATCTTGCCGAACTCCATAAACGCACTAAATGGAAGTACCCTCAAAGAAATCTCGTTATCGGCGACCTTGTAGTTGGCCGACACGAAAATGTACCCCCCAATCAATGGCGTCTTGGTCGCATTGAAAAACTTTATCATGGACCTGATAACAGGGTGCGTGTGGCTGAAATACGAACCGCCAATGGGGTCATTACCCGCCCTATTGTTAAACTTACATTACTCGTGACGCCTTCGTCCGCATGACAATTAATTTTCCACCTTTTCTTTCTCCCTGTTGAAGCAAATATTGGGAGCAGATGTCTACCCGAGGCTCATCCGCGCTGGGACACAATGTTCCACAATTGCTTCACCACATGCCCAGGACACCGTGTTAGGCTGGGTAATAATTGGAAAATTCGCCGTATAATAGTCTTTTTATATACTTATATATATAAATCTATCTATATACATCTTTGCATTTTTTCTTACACTTATACATATTGCATTTTTGTGAATTATACATCCGTGAATTATCATATTTTTACAATTATAATATCTAATGCTTATTGAATTTACACAATTAGTATCCCAATTATTTTTATATACATGAATGAATTTGTAAATTTTTTGATCCTTGAATTTAAACCACTATGTTACGCATTTTATTTTTAAACCATAAAAGCAATGTTGGCACGCTTCTCTTTGTTATCCTTAGGTATATTAAGGGGGGGGGGGGGGGGGGGGGGGGGGGGCGGGATGTTCACGTTTGGCAACCCGGTTAATTCAAGCCGAGTATGGCAGCCCTTTGCAGCGCGAACTTAACGCATACAGGCTCGTTAAGTTCGAACTGCAAGGTTTCGAACTCATGTTCGCTTGGTTTTTTATTTATTAGTTGTTGAACAGCGGACGAATACGCAAGTGCAGTTTTCTTAAAATTAATTGTTGTTGCAGTGCTAACAGTGCTTTTTAAGTGATTTCCTTTTTTTCCTTAAATAAAACCAATAAAGGTGCCGCCAGTCAAAGGCAATAAAATATTCAATAAAACAAAGTCTGTGGTTTAATTCAATCAACACTAAAAGGGCGTCAAGGTAATTATTTCTACCCCCACCAACAACAACAGCACCATCAGCAGCAGCGAAAGCGAGCGCATCACCAGCAACAGCGAAATCGAGCGCATCAGCAGGCCAGTGCCCCGTCAGCCTATTGTCATCGCCACGCATCGGTGAACAACAGCCCATCATCTAATTCCATCATCGCCCCCCTTTTTTGGGACACCGGTAAGTCCACTGTTTTTCCTTTCTCTATTTTATTATAAACCCCGTGTGCACCCGCACACAAATTAAATAATATTTATTGCCACATAAAACTAAAATCACAACAAATAAAAATCAGTATGTATACATATTGTTGTGGAAAAACTTATTGTTTTTTCTTTTCTTCTTTGTGGTTTTCGCTTTTTTCTGGGAGTGATGCCACCTGTTGTTTATATGAATGAACAGAAAAATTCAGCTGTTTACCATCGTTAGAATTAAGTTACAGAATCACTCAATCGTTAGTGCAAGCGATGAAATTTAATGACAAAAGTTGCGATTATCGAATCGTTAAAAGTTAGAGAACCGCACTACAGGACCCGTTCACTGCATAAACTGCCAAGAATTTGGCCACACTAACTGTAAGTTGCCCGCTGTTTGTGTTGTATGTGGCGAACTTCACGGCACAACTCAGTGCAATAAGCCAAAGGCCGATGCAAGTGGTAAAAAATGCAGTAACTGTGGAAGTAACCACACTGCAAATTATAGAGGTTGCCCTGCCTATACTCACTTTAAGCGGTCAATAACAAATAAGTCATCGGTTTCTCCAGCAACCCAGCTGCCAAATGTCATTGGCAAAAAAATTTTCCACAGTTAGGCTATTCAACCAACCACACAAATACGCAAAACTCCAAACAATTTTCAGATGCTAATATCGTTAAAGCCGGCCCAATCTTGAACCAGGAGAGCAAACTTCAAAAGTGCGATACAAATCTTAGTAATCTAGAGGCAACTCTGCAGACTCTTGTTCAATCCATAAACACTTTTACCGTTTCTATGACAAACATGATGCAGGAAATGCTAGAAATGCACTCCACTATTTTACAGGCAATTTTACACAAATGAACTGGTTTAAAATATGTTTCTGGAACGCAAACGGCACCCGCCAACACAAAAATGAACTTGAGCACTTCCTTATGGAAAAGCAGATCGATATAATGATGATTGCTGAAACCCATTTGACAACCAACAGTTATTTCAAAATTAATGGCTACACATTATATGACACAAAAGATCCCCGTGGAAGATCTTGCGGTGGTTCGGCAATTTTGATAAAGATCAGAATTAAGCACTGTCTAATGAAAGAGGCACGTGAGGAATATCTCCAAGCTACAAATATATGCATTGATTATTTCCATGAAAAATTGTTATATCCTCGTTTTACTCACCACCACGATTTTCAATAACAGAAAACCAATATTCACATTTTTTCAAATCACTTCGGCCTCGCTTTTTAGCGGCTGGCTATATATATGACTATACCTAAACTAGACTAAACACACTTTTTGGGGATCACGTTTAATTACCTCGAAAGGCCGTGTGCTTTTTGACACCGTTTCCAAAATGGGCTTAGATGTGGTTTCAATCGGACACCCCACTTATTGATCCCAGATGTTATAGATTTTGGAGTTGCGAAAAATTTGCCTTTAGAGTGGATGCAAGTGGAGCCCTCATTAGATTTGTCATCAAATCACTCACCCACTATAATCTCTGTTTTGTTCCCCTAAGAGATTGGCTCCCCGTTGACTGTCAATAGAAAATATCGCCTGGAGAACGTCTGAGGATATTGATGTGTCAATTAACGATTTTTCTGAAAACCTTAAACTGGCCGTACAGCATGCTACCACTAGTCATACAAGATCCAAAAATAAAAACAATAGAACTTATTCGTCTGAAAGGCAGGTCTCCCCAGCTTAAAACTAGGCTACGGGAATGCATTACTCAGTTAAGAAATCTGCTTGAAATCCACAGAATGGCTTCCCTTAAAACATATTTGGAAAGCCTTGATGGTACCCTCCAATCTTATTATTCCTTGTGGAAAGCGACAAAAGGTTTAAAAAGACCCGTAATAGGTAAGCCGCCTTTGCGAACTTCAACTGGCGACAGGGCAAGAAGCTTTTCTGAAAAGGGGATGTTGTATGCCGATCATTTGAGAAATGTTTTTATTACAAATGATTCAGCGAATAATACAGCGGAATTACCACCATATGTTGCTAGACCTCCTGTGCCTGTGAGACTTAATTTACAAGATGCCTAAAACGTTATCGGTAATACAAACCCCAGGAAAGCTCCAGGCATTGATCAAATTACTAGTAAAATGCTTGAACAGTTACCTCGTGTAGCTAGAAGGGTTCTACTTTTTATTTTTAACGCTATTTTACGCCTTGAGTATTATCCTGCAGAGTGGAAAGTCTCAATGGTTACTATGATACACAAGCCAGAGAGGGATCTGACTAAGGTGGAATCATATAGACCAACAATTTCAAAACTGTTCGAAAAATTGTTAATGGCGAAGTTGAGTCTAATATTGAACTATGTGGGATGCATCCCTGATCATCAATTTGGTTTTCGGGCTATACACAGCACCATAGAACAAACACACAGACTAGTCAATGTCATAAGACAGACCTTTGAGGAGAAGAAGTATTGCTCAGCTCTATTCATTGATATTTCTCAAGCTTTTGATAAAGTGTGGCACGAGGGCTTGATGCACAAAATAAAGTTAAACTTGCCTGCAAATACACACAAGCTTCTGGAAAGCTACTTATATGGGCGGAAGTTTGTTATCAGAGAAGGCGACTTTATAAGCCCAACTAAGCCAATCGGGGCAGGAGTTTTCCAAGGCAGCATACTGGGGCCTACTTTATATTTGATTTACGCCTCTGACATTTTTTTTTATCAAGTTTTATTTATATGTTGAATCTTCAAAAAGAACTAACAACAATTATTCAAATCTTAATAACTAAAAAATTTTCTTTAAGTCCAGCCAATGCCAGACAAAAAATTATGATTCAGCGAATGTATCAGAATACCGAGCCACAGGACATCATCTGTTATGCTCCCGAATGGAAGCCAGGGTGTCCCTTCTTTTTAATCGTGTGTGACCACCAAAGGTAAGGATGTCTCGAGCAAGTAGATTTGGGTGGATTTCAAGTTTGGTTATATACCTTCCAGCATATTTGGCAAATTCATCTTTTACTAAAGGTACGTTTAGGTCCTCGTGAATTCGAGAATGGGGCTGCTGTAATCGTACGTAGAACGCTGTTTTGACGCCTTTGAATTTTTCCAATATTCGATGCGGAGGCGGTGCCCCATAGTTGAATTCCATAGCACCATATTGGCTTTAGGATCGCGTTATACAGCAAAAGTTTGCAATCTAAGCTCAGGGTGGAATTTCTGCCGATGAGCCAATTCAATTGCGCGACTTTTAATTTCATCTGGGTTGTTTTTGCGTCAATGTGTTTCTTCCAAGTTAGTCGACGGTCGAGGTGAATATCGAGATATTTGACGTCACTGTGTTGTGAAATTATTTGATTATTAATTTTTATTGACGGGCATGTATTTTTACGCAGTGTGAACGTGATATGGACACATTTTTATTCATTGACTTTGATTTTCCAGAGTTTTAACCATTTCTCTAAATTGTAAATATGTTCCTGCAAATTTTGTGATGCTGTTTGGTGGTTTTCATGTACACTGAAAAAAGCCGTATCGTCTGCAAACGTGGATGTATGAATTTTATCGCTTGTTGGCATGTCAGAAGCATAAATCAAGTATAAGGTAGGGCCCAGTATGCTGCCTTGTGGGACGCCTGCGTCGATTGGTTGAATGGGGCTATAAAAGTCACCTTCCCTAACGATAAATTTATGTCCATACAAATAACTTTCAAAAAGTTTGTGGGTGTTCGCAGGAAAGTTAAGTTTTATTTTGTGCATTAAACCGTCATGCCACACTTTGTCAAAAGCTTGGGAAACGTCAATGAAAAGTGCAGAGCAATACTTCTTGTCTTCAAATGATTTTCTTATGACATTAACTAGTCTGTGTGTCTGTTCGATGGTACTATGTTTGGCCCTAAAACCGAACTGATGATCAGGAATACATTCTATTTTTTCCAGTACTGGACTCAACTTCATCATTAGCAATTTCTCAAATAATTTTGAAATTGTTGGCAGTAGACTTATTGCTCTGTACGATTCTACTTTAGTATGATCCTTCCCCGGCTTAGGTATCATCGTTATCATAGACACTTTCCACCCGACGGGTAATAATACTCAAGGCGTAAGATAGCGTTGAAAATAAAAAGAAGAATTCTTCTAACCACGCGAGGTAGTTGTACAAGCATTGTACCAGTAATTTTATCCATACCTGGAGCTTTCTTAGAGTTTATTTTATTGATAACGGTTTCCACATCTGGAAAACTAAAACTCAAGGACACAGGCAGTCTTACGGCAAATGGCGGAAATACTGCTACGTCGTTTGCTGCATCATCTGTAAAAACATTTCTCAAGTGATTTACATACATCATCCCCTTTTCGGAATCGGTTCTTGCCCAGTCGCCAGTTGGAGTCCGCAAAGGTGGCTTACCTCTAACGGGTCTTTTTAAACTAAACATCTGCATTGTTACACTCCAAGCAGACAAGTTTTTGAAATTTCAAATACTTGTAGATATTTTTGAGTTTTTCATCGTTTCTTGTACTAATGGTTCTTGTATTTTTTTGCATAAAGTGAATGCGTATGAATGAAAGGGATTATGAAAATAACATAATCGTTTTACTTTGCTTGAGACAATAAACCACAACACAATTATTATAGCTCTCAATGCTTTACAAATTGTACTTTGACCACACAGTTGAAACTTTGGCACAAAAAAAAAATCCAATAATTGCTGCACGCGTTGGAGAACTACAAGTGCATGTGCGTATGCGTGTATTTATGCTGGCACGTATACAAACCAGAGGCTCTTTCGCGGATGACAGCAGCATTTGTCACTCGTACTCTTTTAGATATAGGCCCAGCCTATCAGAGATCGCTGCCAAGAGACTAAATATGAATGATTCACTGAATAGTGATCTTCTATTGGTCTCTGAATGGGGTCGTAAAAACAGGGTCGCCTTTAATGCTCGTAAGACCCAGTGTTGCTTATTGACGCACAAACAAACGACCGCTAATGCTGCTTCATCTGTACTCATGGATGGTATAAATATTGAAGAATCGGATGCTCTTGATGTTCTTGGAATGAAGATACAGTGTGACGTTCGCTGGAATGAACACATTTTTCATATCTCTAAAGAAGCATTCAAGTGCCTCGGTTTTTTGAAACGGTGTAAGATGTACTTCACTCCATCCGACCTCCTTACTATTTATACCACCTACATCCGACCGAAAATGGAATACAACTCTCATGTTTGGGCCGGTGCCTCAAAGTCTGTTTTGGGGTTACTCGACCGTGTGCAGGAGAGGGCGAAGAAGCTCATCGGTGACAGTAGGGTATCCAACTCTATTGACTCACTGGAGCATCGACGCAGTGTGGGGTGCGTTACTCTGTTCTATCGATACTACAATGGATTTTGCTCTGACGAGATTAGGGATCTTGTTCCCGAAACGCGCACATTTTTACGTAGCACGCGTTCATCGTCTAGAGCTCACCCATTTGTGGTCGATTGCCCGGGGAATCGTACTACGCATTACAGAGAGAATTCGTTTTTCAGCCGCACGCTTCGTCTGTGGAACAAGTTGCCTGCAGAAGTGTTTCCTGTCTGTTATAACGTTGGAAGATTCAAGTCAAATGTTCACAAACACTACTCCCGCTTTCCCCCTCCTCACAACCTATTTTCCTAGTTCTGGTACAATGCACTGCATATGTAGGGGTCATCCCCTGAGTACTGGTCCAATATAAAAAAAAAAAAAAAAAAAAAAAAAAAGGCTGACGCAAATATCATTTAAGTATTTTTAGAAAATAATCATTTTAAAATACGCACAGTTAGCTTTGTTTTGTTTTTTAATTGAAGTGTCAGTTTGTTTTGTGCAGTGAAATATTTTTGGTACGAGTTGGGAAAAACCATAGTTGCATCACTGCTAGATTTTCATTAGTAGATTTCATTTTGTATAGGAAATCTGATAACAAAACAACTAGATTTAGCTCGAAGTCTACTTATTAGTCTACTTATTAGTACGTCTACTTATTAGTACTACTTATTAGTAGACTTCGAGACAATATACATGGGCTGCTTTTTTTTTTACAAATTTTCACTAAAAATTGTTTCCATATCAATTTAATACTGTTTTAAAATCTAAATTGGTTGCAAAAATGTTTGTTATCTGCAAATAATTCTCAAAATTGTTTTTATGTGCCTCTATTCTATTTTGCATACATATTAATCAACACATTTATAAAAATTAAAATAGAGAAAATATTTTTTCCATATATTTTACACAAAAGTTTGTTAATATTTTACAAATACATACATAATAGAATAGTGTAACAGAAAGTATTGCAAAACTGTTAAGCCGAGCTGCTAAGCACTACTTATACAAACGAGAAAATTGTATTGTATGCTGCTGTTAGACTTAACACTGATTAACACACTTTTATCCAACCAAAATAATTTATTTATACTTTGGCATATTGCCTAAGTCGCCATAAGTAATAAAACTGGATTTTTAGTAGTAATGCTGGCTTTTAGCAATAATTATTGAATGCATATTAATGTACATATTTATGAAAATGAAAATAAATAAAATGACGCACTTGCTAATATGTGTTGCAACCCTTTATTAAATAAAATCATGATTCAAGCACCAATTAGAGAAAAATCTTATATATTTTATAATAATAAATTTTTATGCAAAGCATATGCGTTTGAATGGATATTTTTTGCGAATAGATAATGGGTATACCCAATAATGAAATTTGAAGATAAGTACTTTATTTATCAGTACTGATTGTCATTCTCTGGTACAAACATAATAAGAAAAATAAAAATGCTTAGTTAAGGAATACTGCAACAAAAAAACTTATTTGTCTGACTAACAAAAAAACCTTACAAAAACAAAATAATGCATTCGTTAAAATGTGCATATGTATGTTTTATTATGTAAGTATGTTTTATTATATACTTACTTTTTTCTACCTCTTCAAAAACACCACACTTTGTAATGCACTCAATCCTCAAAAATTTTGAGACTTGTTGTATCACCAATAATTCACAAATAATTAAGCTGACAATAGCTCTGCCTTAAAAAAAGCACGAAGACAAGTTTTCTCGTACACGAGAACGTAAATATTTTTGTTTGTTCGGATGAGCTGAGTGTGCTCTTCAGAGTAAAACGTAACAGTAGCATACAACATTTTATTGATATTTGAACAATGAGTAATGCATAGTAGCTTAGTTAAACTGTTTTTGCAGTACTTTCTGTTACACTCAAGCACATGTTTATTTTAAACCTTTTGCCGCTTTCCACAAAGAATAGTCTGATTGAGGAGTGCCATCAAGGCTTTCCAAATATGATTTAAGGGAAGCAATTCTTTCTATTTCAAGCAGATTTATCAATTTGGTTACACATTCTCGTAGCCTAATTTTAAGCTGGGGAGACCTGCGGAGTTGCCACTCCCTTCTAACTCTTCTTTTTTCTCACAAAAGTTGCTCAATTTCCGACGAATAAGATCTATTGTTCTCGTTTCTGGATCTTATATAGTTAGTGCTAGCATGTTGTACGGCCAGTTTAAGGCTTTTGGAAAAACTATTAATGGACACGTCAATATCTTCAGGCGTTCTCAAAGCAATATTCTCCGTACAATGAGTACTCAAATATTTTTTATATTTTAGCCAATTAACTCTAGTGGTCGCCAACTCTAAGTCAGTAGACGGGGAGTAAAACTCTTGGGGGAACAAAACAGATATTATTGTGGGTGAGTGATCTGATGACAAATCTAACGAAGGCTCCACTTGAAACCACTCTAAAGGAAAACTTTTCGAAACTCCAAAATCTATAACATCTGGAATCTTTCGTCTGTCTGACGGCCAATGCGTGGGGTGACCACTTGAAATCACATCTAAGCCCATTTTAGAAATGGTATCAAAAAGTACACGGCCTTTCGGAGAAATTAAACGTGAACCCCAAAAAGTGTGTTTAGCGTTATAGTCACCAGCCGCTATAAATCGAGGCCCAAGTGATTTGAAAAAATCCGAATATTGGTTTTCTGTTATTGAAAACCGAGGCGGTGAGTAAATCGAGGAAATAACAATCTTCTTATTACAAAATTCAATGCATACATTAGTCGCTTGCAGATATTCCTCACGTGCTTCGTTGAACCAATAGTGCTTAATTCTGGCTTTTATCAAAATTGCCGATCCCCCACAAGATCTTCCACGGGGATCTTTGGTGTCATATAGTATGTAGCCATTAATCCTGAAATAACTTGTTGACGTCAGGTGAGTTTCAGCGATTAACATTATATCGATTTGCTTTTCCATAAGGAAGTGCTCAAGTTCATTTTTATGCTGGCGGATGCCGTTAGCGTTCCATATTTTCAAACAAATCATTTTTTTATTTGTTTAAAATAGCCTGCAAAATTATGGTTTGCATTTTCAGCATTTCTTGCATCATGCTCGTCATAGAAGCCGTAAAAGTGTTTATTGATTGAACAAGAGTCTGCAGCGTTGCCTCAAAATTGCTAACATTTGGATCGCAGTTTTGGGACTTGGGTTGCTGATTTAAATTTGGAGTACCAGCATTAGCATATGAAATTTGTTGGGCGTTTTGCAAGCTAATATGGCTAGTTGCTTGGCCTGCCTGGGGAATACTATTTGCAACAATGATATTTGACTGCGGTGGCTGCTTAGGAGCTATAGAAGTCTTATTTGTCATTGACTGTTTAAAGTGAGCATACACTGGGCACCCTCTGTAATTTGCAGTGTGATAACTCCACAATTACTGCATTTTTTAACGCTCGAATCAGTTTTTGATTTTTTGCACTGTGATGTACCGTGAAGCTCTCCACACACAACACAAACTGCGGCCAATTTACAATATGCCTTAGTGTGGCCAAATTCTTGGCAGTTTAGGCATTGAACGGGACCTATGCGGCTCCTCTATAGTGACCCTACGATGCAAAAGAAATTTAAGGTTGTAAATTGGATGAACTTCATTTTTCTTCAGAACGACATCCCCTGGTTCCATTTCAACCTTAAACATGGGTTGAGGAATCTTTTCACGGTTCCTTATGTTGGTTACATTTTTTATTTTAAAGCCTTCCTCTTGCAATCCAGTCTTAATATCATCCGTGTCTACACAAGGGTCAATTCCTTTTATAACGACCTGAAAACCTTTAGCACTTTTAAGCTGATAAGTGTAAAAAGATCTTTTCTCCTTCTCCAGAACGCCAGACAGTTTTCGGTATTCACTTTCATTATTTACCTGGATTTTTGTTTCACTGATACTGCCATGCTTAACTGATGTAACGTTAAAGGTGTCTTTGCCGATCGCCGTGATAAGTTGTTTTACCAATTCACTAGTAGTAGGCTCTCTCAAATATATTGGCGGTGGTTTAAAGGTTTTCTTAGATGTTGCTGCCTCCACAGTCTGAAGGATAGCAAATTTATTATTTTCAGTTGTTGTTTTGGTGCTATCAGTTTTAGGTAGTTTCGATTGAGACGACACTTGAGCGGATTTGGGGCTTCGCTGACGTTTAGCTACAGTTACGTACCTGTCCATGCCTACTTGTGTTTTCGGCTTATCTGCAACAATTATAGTGGATGATTGTTTGTCTTCTGTTGTAAGAACAATATTTGGCGAGCTCGAAGGCTGGCGTTTCTTATCATTTATGATTTTTTAATAGATTCCTCTTCGAAAATCCATAAATTTTTGCTAGTAGAGCTAAGCTCTTTCTCAGAACTACATCTGCATAGCATATGCAGTGTTTTATTAAAGAAAAAAGTTTTTTATTATAGAAAATTAAAATTTAATTTATAGTTTTTTTTCTCAGACTACCTTCGTAATCTTCCGCACAATAACAACAATAAAATTTATGCACTGTCTCTGCACTTTTTTTGTAATTGATATTGTTGCTTTATTATTAAAAGTTTAAGGAATTTATTTTCCCGTTGTTTTTTTTTTAAATAGTTTGTTGTTGTTTGCACAATTTATTACAACGTATTTGTTTTTTTTATGCTCGTAATTTAACACTATGTATTATTGTTTTTGTATGTCAGTTTACCAACATGTATAAAAAATTATTTTTGTCCGATTTCAATTATAACACGACCGTATGGTTGAAGAGTTGCGAGAACATTGACATCCCAACGACATCCAGAATCCACACTTGAACTTTGACAGATGACACAGCTACACGAAATTTCCAGGAATATATTTTAATATTAGAGAAATGGCTAAAACTTAGGAAAATCGAAGTTAATGAAGAAAAATGTACTGTCACATGCACACTGTGTAAGCAAATATGTGCGCCTATCCAAATTAACAACTCACCTATTCCGCAGCACAATGAAGTCAAGTACCTTGGTATTCATCTGGACCGAAGACTAACGTGGAAGGCTCACATTGAAGCAAAAGTCACTCACTTGAAACTAAAAGCATTGGCTTATGGGCAGAAACTCGACATTGAAGTTGGCTTGCAAACTTCTGTTATACACCTATACTAAAACCTATATGGTGCTACGGAATTCAATTATGGGGCACCGCCTCAACGTCAAATATTGAAAAAATTCAAAGGCCACAAAACAAAATTCTTCGAACGATTACTACAGCTCCATGGTACGTAAAAATTTTACGAATTCATAAAGATCTGAGTGTTCCGCTGGTAAAAGAGGAATTTTCTAAGTACGCGACAAGGTATGTCAGTAAACTGAAACTTCATCCAAATCCTCTTGCGCGCAATTTACTAAATTTTGGCGGCCACACTCGGCTTAGAAGAAGGGATACCGTTGCCACCATCAGATTGCTCAATAGGTGATTTTACCGAAATAGCTCCCGCATAATAAAACTTTTTGTCTAACATTGGCCGGACTTAAGTAAAAAGCACATTTTTTAATTTTTAAAGCACATTTTTTTAAATTTTAAATTTATTAAGATTTGAATACTTATTGTTAGTTCATTTTGAAAATTCAATAAATAAAAAAAATGCTAAAAAAAATTTTTTTTATATTAGGATATTAGATTGTAACGACACTTATGCTTTATGCTGTGATAGCTCGGCTTGGTCGAGGTTTGTTTCAGTAAAGAAACAAAGAAACAGAATTAGTCTTCAATGTTGGCTCTTTATTTAAATAAAATAATAAAAAAAAATCTTTCTTCTCTTTTTATGTGTTTGGTCACGTGGGGTTGTGGCACCACCTACGGCTGACGTTGGAGCAGGGTCGCGGGCCGCTATGGAGGAGTTGAAAACTCCTGCACGGTAGAAGTGCACGGTAGAGTGGAATTAAAAACTCCTCTGGTGGATGGTGAAGGTATTACTAACACCTTCACTCTCCGTCGCCTTCCAACGTTGGCAACTGCTCTCAGGAGAATCAAAACTCTCCCTCGAATACCAACCTGACTATGAGGCAAACCAGGCAAAGGTGAACCACTCAAGAGTAAAATGTAAGGAATTGAAAACTCCTGACTAACCACTTGTTGGTTACTGCGCCACAGCTGTGATCATTGGAAAACACGAAATAGAATTAAAAACTCTCGTTTCAAAGCACCGCTTACCTGCAGGCCAGCCACTGACCAAACTAGTATTGTGTCGTTTATGAATGAATTATTTCAACTGAATGATTCTCTTCAGTGATCGAATGAAATACTTCAGTATTCTTTCTGTATTTCCTTCATCATTCACTTTTCTTTCATATTTATTCATTTGTTCATGCTTTCGACAACGTTGACGTGGTTTTCGTACCAGTTTAAGCGCTTTTTCAAATTTCCGACGCCAAAAACTCTTGTCAGTATAGTGTTTATCATTGTTTATAGGGGTGTATGCTTGTTTGCACAAAATTTTGATTTTCATACAAAAATTTTGAATGTGTATTCTAGCGCTAAATTTATCATTTCAATGAAAATTTCGCAAAGCTAAGTGGAAGAAAACGAATCAAGAAAAAGTTTTCTAGTTAGAATTTTTAGAATTGTATAATTTTTTTTTAATTTATTTAATAGTAAGTTTTACACTTTTTTTTTTTTTTTTTTGTTAAGCGTTTTTATTTATTGAATCTTCAAAATGAACTAACAATAAGTATTCAAATCTTAATACTAAATGTTAAAAAAATAAAATGTGCTTTTTACTTACGTCCAGCCAATGCTAGACAAAAAGTTCTATTATGCGGGAGCAATATCGGTAGAATCACCTATTGAACGTTCTGATGGTGGCAACGGTATCCCTTCTTCTCAACCGACTGTGGCCGCCAAAATTAAGTATATTACGCGCAAGAGGGTTTGGATGAAGTTCCAGTTTACTGACTTACCTTGTCGCGTACTTAGAAAATTCCTCTTTTACCAGCGGAACACTCAGATCTTTATGAATTCGTGAATTTTTTACGTACCATGGAGCCGCTGTAATCGTTCGAAGAACTTGGTTTTGTGGCCTTTGAATTTTTTCAATATTTGACGCTGAGGCGGTGCCCCATAATTGAATTCCGTAGCACCATATAGGTTTTAGAATTGCATTGTATAGCAGAAGTTTGCAATCCAACTTCAAAGTCGAGTTTCTGCCCATAAGCCAATTTAGTTGCGCTGCTTTTAGTTTCAACTGAGTGACTTTTGCTTCAATGTGAGACTTCCACGTTAGCCTACGGTCCAGGTGAATACCAAGGTACTTGACTTCATTTTGCTGCGGAATAGGTGTATTGTTAATTTGTATAGCCGAACATATTTGCTTACGCAGTGTGAATGTAACGTAAGTACATTTTTGTTCATTAACCCTGATTTTCCAAAGCTTCAGCCATTTTTCCAATATTGAAATAAATTCCTGTAAATTTCGTGAAGCTAATTGGTGGTTTTCATGAATGCTCAAAAATGCTGTGTCGTCTGCAAAAGTTGAAGTGTGGATTCCACATGTCGTTGGCATGTCAGAGGCGTAAATCAAATATAAAGTAGGCCCAAGTATGCTACCTTGGGGAACTCTTGCCTCGATAGGTTGAGTTGGACTTATAAAATCACCTTCTCTGAAAACAAATTTCCGCCCATATAAGTAGCTTTCCAGAAGCTTGTGGGTATTTGCAGGCAAGTTCAACTTTATTTTGTGCATCAAGCCGTCGTGCCACACTTTATCAAAAGCTTGAGAAATGTCAATGAATAGAGCTGAACAATACTTCTTCTCCTCAAAGGTCTGTGTTATGACATTGACTAGTCTGTGTGTTTGTTCTATGGTGCTATGTTTAGCCCGAAACCCAAATTGATGATCAGGGATGCATCCCACATTGTTCAATATTGGACTCAACTTAACCATTAACAATTTTTCGAATAGTTTTGAAATTGTTGGTAGTAGACTTATTGGTCTATATGATTCTACCTTGGTCAGATCCTTCCCTGGCTTGGGTATCATAGTAATCATAGAGACCTTCCACTCTGCGGGGTAATACTCAAGGCGTAAAATAGCGTTAAAAATAAAAAGTAGAACTCTTCTAGCTACACGAGGTAACTGTTCAAGCATTTTGCCAGTAATTGATCAATACCTGGAGCTTTCCTGGTGTTTATGTTACTGATACCTTGTTCTACATCTTGACATGTGAATCGCAAAGACACAGACGGTCTAACTACATATGGTGGTAATTCAGATGCATCATTTGTTATATCATTTGTAATAAAAACATTTCTCAAATGGTTAACATACACCATCCCCTTTTCTGAGTCACTTCTTGCCCAGTCGCCAGTTGAAGTTCGCAAAGGTGGCTTACCTATTACGGGTCTTTTCAGATCTTTTGTCGCTTTCCACAGAGAATAGTCAGATTGCGGAGTACCATCCAGGCTTTCCAAATATGTTTTAAGGGAAGATATTCTATGGACTTCAAGCAGATTTCTTAACTGAGTTATGCATTCCCGTAGCCTAGTTTTAAGCTGGGGAGATCTGCGAAGTTGCCACTCTTTTCTGACTCTTCTTTTTTCTGACAGAAGTTGCTCAATTTCAGACGAATAAGTTCTATTGGTTTCATTTCTGGATCTTATATGACTAGTGGTAGCATGCTGTACGGCCAGTTTGAGGTTTTCAGAAAAATCGTTAATTGACACATCAATATCCTCAGGCGTTCTCAAGGCGATATTTTCAGTACAATGTGTGCTCAAAAATTTTTTATATTTTAACCAATTAACTCTATTGACAGTCAACGGTGAGCCAATCTCTTGGGGGAACGAAACAGAGATTATAGTGGGAGAGTGATCTGATGACAAATCTAATGAAGGCTCCACTTGCATCCACTCTAAAGGAAAATTTTTCGCAACTCCAAAATCTATAACATCAGGGACCTTTCGTCGGTCTGACGGCCAATAAGTGGGGTGTCCGCTTGAAACCACATCTAAGCCCATTTTGGAAACGGTGTCAAAAAGCACACGGCCTTTCGGGGTAATTAAACGTGATCCCCAAAAAGTGTGTTTAGCGTTATAGTCGCCAGCCGCTAAAAATCGAGGCCCAAGTGAATTGAAAAAATTTGTATATTGATTTTCTGTTACTGAAAACCGGGGTGGGGAATAAATCGATGAAATAACAATTTTGTGATGAAAATGTTCAATACATATGTTTGTTGCTTGGAGATACTCCTCACATGTCTCGTGTAGCAAATAGTGCTTAATTCTAGTTTTTATCAAAATTGCTGAGCCTCCGCAAGATCTGCGACGGGGATCTTTAGTATCATAGAGCGTGTAACCATTAATTTTGAAAAAACTGTTAGTTGTCAAATGGGTTTCAGCAATCAGCATTATGTTGATTTGCTTTTTCATAAGGAAGTGCTCAAGTTCATTTTTGTGTTGGCGAATGCCGTTTGCGTTCCAGAAACATAGTTTTAACCAGCTCATTTTTTTTAAAATTGCCTGCAAAATAGTGGATTGCATTTTAAGCATTTCCTGCATCATGTTAGTCATAGAAACCGTAAATGTGTTTATGGATTGAACAAGAGTCTGCAGAGTTGCCTCAAGATTTTTAAAATTTTGATCGGAATTTTGGGGCATGGGCTCCTGATTCAAGTTTTGTATATCGGTTTTGACCACATTAGCATATGAAACTTGTTTGGGGTTTTGCATAATTATTTGGCTGGTTGACTGGCCTATCTGGGGAAAATTGTTTGCAGAAATAATGTTTGACTGCTGGGGTTGCTTGAAGGTAATTGATGACTTATTTGTCATTGATTGTTTAAAATGAGTGTAAACAGGACAGCCCCTGTAATTTGCAGTGTGGTTACCTCCACAGTTACGGCATTTTTTAGGGCTCGAGTCAGTCTTTGGTTTTTTGCACTGTGAAGTGCCGTGTAGATCTCCACACACAACACAAACTGCGGGCAGTTTACAATAGGCCTTAGTATGGCCAAATTCCTGGAAGTTTAGGCATTGAACGGAACCTAAACGCTGATGAGGCTCCTCTACGGTAACTGTACGGTGCAAGAGAAATTTGAGGGTATAAATTGGGTGAGTTTCATTCCGTTTCAGGACAATATCTCTTGGTTCCAGTTCAACCCTAAACATGGGTTGAGGGATCTTCTCACGGTTCCTGATGTTCACTACACTTTTGACTTTAAACCCTTTGTCCTCCAAACCAATCTTAACATCATCCGTGGCTACACATGGGCCAATACCTTTTATAACGACCTGAATACCTTTAGCACTTTTAAGCTGATAAGTGTAAAAAGATCTTTTCTCCTTTTCCAAAACGTCAGACAATTTTCGGTAATCATTTTCATGGTTTACCTGAATTTTTGTTTCATTGATGTTTCCGCGCTTAACTGATGTCACGTTGAAATTGTCCTTACCGATTACCGTAATAAGTTGTTTTACCAGCTCATTAGAAGTAGATTCTCTCAAATATATTGGTGGCGGCTTAAATGTTTTTTTTGCTGTATTTGGCTCATCAGTCTGGAGGATTGCAAATCTATTACTTTTCGTTGATGTAGTGGTATTATCCTCTTTGGATATCTTTGGTTGTGATGATATCTGAGCGGATTTCGGGCTTCGCTGACGTTTAACCACGGTTACATACCTGTCCATGCCTACTTGTGTTTTCGGCTTATCTGCAATAACTGAACTGGTAGATGGTTGGTCTTCTGTTGTAACAACAATGTTTGGCGAACACGAACGCGTGCGTTTTTTATCTCTTAGAGACAGGAGATTGTCCAATGATTTTTTCAATGATTCCTCTTCAGAAATCCAGAGGTTTTTTCTAGTGGAGCTAAGCTCCCTCTCAGAATTGCATTTACTAGGTACACTCATGCAATTTTATTTTTTTTATTTATATTTTTTTAAATTTAAAAGTATATAAAAATAATTGTCATAAAGTTTTTCGGTTTTGCAAGAAAACAAAACTTTAGTGTATAGTTTTTTTCCCACTGGGTAGGTAATCTTCACGCACAATAACAACAACAATGCACTGCCACCGCACTTGTTTTATTGAAATTGATTTTATTGCTTACTTACTGAAATATGAGGAATTTATTTTCCCGTTGTTTTTTTTAAATAATTTGTTATTGTTTTTACAATTTAATACAATATATTATTGTTTTTATATGTAAGTTTAAAAATATGTTAGCATAATGATTTTTTGGTTCGTTTTTTTTTCACTTTTTAAAAACACGACCGTGCGGTTGAAGAATCACAGAGTGAATGAATCTTTTACACTTAAGGAAACAAATATTGCATAGAAATGGCTTTGCCTTATATCTTAAATATTAACAATTTCTAATGAATAAGTTTAGTAATGCAGTTAAATGATTTATAATTTTGAAGGAAAACTGTTAACAAAAACCTTCAATTTGAAAGAGAGAAAAAAAATAATAAAGGATTTACACAGGATGTTATAAATACTACACTATGTCAATTATAAGACTAATTACATATTTGGAAAGATAAGTGTTAGTAAAGTGCACAAATAAGAGGATTTTCAGAAAATCCACATTTTGTTACAAAACGAGAATTAAGGATTTCAATATTGTCTGAAACGGTTTTGGTGGTACTGATAACATGTAATCTTATGGTAGAAACATGCCATGGTAGTTTTAAGACCATTTTCAAGATTTTGTTTTGTGCTATTTGAAGGCGTTTAATGTGGGTTTTAGCACAGTTACCCCATACCGGGCAACCATAAAGTATTATAGCCTGAAATATTGTTTTTATTATCAACATTTATTGCAGTTATTTAGGGTGGAGTTTCTGCTTATAAGTGGATAAAGTATTTTTTTATATTTATTAACTTTGTCAATAAAATGGGATATATGTGGGTTAAAAGTTAATTTAGTATCTAGACAAATCCCTAGATATTTTATATTGTTGGACCAAATAATGCTGTAGCTAGAAAGAGTGAGATTGCTCCTAGGTAGGTTTTCTTTTCCTTGTGAAAAAGATGGCTTATGTCTTATTAGGATTGATTTTTATCCTCCATTTAGAATAATACTCCTCTAAACGGTCTAATGTGCATTGAATTTGAGTCAAAATATTCTGACTGAGTTCATGGCTATAGTAGATTGCCAGATCATCTGCACAAGCAGCAAATTTACATGCACTAATTAAGGGTATGTCAGCACAGTATATATTATATAAAATTGGTCCAAGAACAGATCCTTGAGGAACACCTGCTGCGATGCTGTACAAATCAGAAAAAGTATTACCAATAGAGACGCAGAAATGTCTATTGCACAAAAAGGTTTTTATTATCTTTACAAAAAACAAAGGTATGCCAAATTGTATCATTTTGTATATTAAACCCCAGTGCCAGACTGAGTCAAATGCTTTTTCAACGTCAAGCAGAACAAGCGCGGTTGATTGTTTTGATGCTAAACTATTTTCGACATCATTACAAATTCTTTTCACTTGATGAATAATTGAGTGAAATCTTCTGAAACCAAATTGTTCATTAGGTAATATCTGTTTTGTATTTAAGACCACTAAAACCTTTTCGCTTACAATTTTTTCCAAAATTTTCCAAGATTGCTCAGCAAGCTTATAGGCCTGTAGCTCTCGGGGTTGTTTAGTATTTTTCCAGGTTTAGAAACAGGTATTAATTTGGCAGTTTTCCAAATATTTGGAAAGTTGTAATGTGAGTTTGCCTTGCTAAATATATGTTGGTAAACTGTAAGTATTTAATACTTTACCAGAGATAGGAGGACGCGCGGGAGCCATTGATTATACTAGCTAGCAGTCGGGTGGGGGGATTCTTGCTCCTTCTAACTCTTCTACTTATTAAACTCATCACACAAATATTATTATAGACTCCCTAAATTATAATAGTATGGACTGTACGTTGATCATCTTATTAATGATGTAAACTAAGCCCCAATTATGATCAACAAGCTGAAATTTAATAAAAAAGAAAAAAATCTTAACCACTGCCACTGAAATTATTTTAAGTCTCTCCAGGATGGTAATATGGAGAGAAATGCCTCGTAACCCGCCCAACCATTAATCCAGGTGGCATAATATTATTTACCTAGATCCCACGTTAAAGTTACCTCATTCCATTCATATTAGTAAGAAACTTTTGAAAATTCTATTTTTCCATTTTAATGCAAAGTTTATTCATTATTCAAGGAAAAAGAGGCATTTTATACAATTAAAAATTCTGGTCTGTTTTAATTTAATATTTAACTAAATTTAGGAAGGTTTCTTAATGGCCAAGTGTCATATGCCTAATCGATTTATTCTAGGGTACGAACAAAAGAAACAAAAGCGCAAATGATAAAATAATGATATACATATGTATATCTTCTTGAGATGAACTTTTATTGAAGAATAAGAAAATTAGAATACATATAAAAAGGCGGTATTTACAGAGAAGTATTACTACATATTAATGTATCCTAAAATAGTATGTTACTAAACTAATCAATTAACATAAAAGAGTAATTTCATTAAGGGCATATATTACTAACATATCTATATGTGTGCAATTCAAAATTATATAATGTTGCCAATTAATATGTTGCAGACTCACGTTGTTGTTTCTTGTTATTCGATTTTTCGTAATGTATACGCTTGCTCAAGAGAGATTAATGTATAAACATATCATTTAAGAGTAAGTACGTACATGCAATGATCATGAATGTAAAGTTGATAAAAAAAAACTCACCAATTAAGAAGAATGTTGCTGACAACAACTGTTGAGGAGGCTTCTTCAATTGCTGGATACTAATTCGAAGCAACCAAATTTACTGTTGGTTTTTATGAATGAAATTAAAATATGATATGAGGGTTTCCATATAAACTTACAATGATGATCTTCACTTAAAATTTAAGAAATAATTATTATAATGTTAATAAAGAAAAAAACTAAACTTTAATGTGCCATCCGAAAAGTTGGCTAATTCGTTTTTTTTTTTTCTATTAAACTTCACTAAAATTATAATGGTTTGGTTTTTTCTTTTTTCATTATGTTTGAAACTAAAGAACACAGGACACTTTGAAATTTAATTTTAGTAAATAAGGAATATGATATAGGAGTTTTATAGTTACAGATAATTTATTTTAATTATAATTAGTTTATCACTTTCATCGCAATGGCACTATGGACAATTAAGACAAGATATGTTTTGTTGGAGGCAAATAGAATTAGTTACTTCTGGCTCTGCTTCAGGGTTATTCCTAAGAACGTAAAGTTAATGACCGTGGGATGTTGTTGGATGTTGTATTTTTTCTTTTCTTTATTTTAGCTCTTTTTCCCCCGTGATAAATTAAACAAATTTGTTGTTGATATTAAATGCTCCAAAAGTTAATCAATAACAATGGATACAATGTTTATATGTACTTTTTGTCGTACACGATGACATGTGGTTGACGGTGCTTACTGACAAACAAGTTCTTAATAGGCAATACTTAACCAAGAATATTGCAATGATTGCTGGAATGGCAATCATTGTAATATCCTCTGTTCTTTTCAGATTCGTTGATTCTGCCGGCAATCTATCCTTTTTGGTTGTTAACCTTCCCAAAATATTCTTGGCTTCGGGTAGAAAAAAAAACCAATTTCCTTTTTATTATTTTGGATTTTTTAATATAACAAATTTGTCTGTTCACTTCCGTGGCCAGATCAGAAAAGAACTTCCATTTGCCTGGCGTGATCTTATTAAACCTCATGTTACTACATCCTGTCATATTACATTGTATTTAACGAAATGTCTTATTAACGTTTATATGCACGTCGCCGCACTTAATGCATGCGTCGTCTTTTATTTAACGAAAGAGTCATGTGTGTTAGCTGTTTTAGCGTTACATTTAAAATTAATATATGAAAATATCCCGGACAAAATTTAAATGTGCCTTTGTTAAATATACAAAGGACTAATTTTCGAAAACATTGTATTTATTTAAATTGTTACATTCCAAAATAACTTTACATAAAATAAAAATAATTAAAAAATTTTTTGACAGCGAAATAATAAAAATAAAATAATAAAAAATAAAATCTGCTACAAAGTATTGCAAATCTAAACAGGAATTGTATATGCTTGTTAAAAAACTAGCACCAATTTTAGGTAGTCATTCGCTCTGTGATTCTCCAACCGTACGGTCATATTTATAAAAATCGAACAAAAAAAAAAAATCTTTGTGCTCACATACTTTTAAACTTACATACATATAAATCAATAATTTATTGTATTAAATTGTGAAAACAATAACAAATTATTTGAAGAAAAACAACGGGAAAATAAATTCCTCACATTTCAGAAACTAAACAATAAAATCAATTTCAATAAAACAAGTGCGGTGCCAGTGCATTGTTATTGTGACTAAAGATTACCTACCCAGTTAGAAAAAAACTAAACATTAAAGTTTTGTTTTCTTGAGCGGACGTGTTAGTTTTTGATCGGAAAGTAATAAAAAAACCGTAATAGGTAAAAAGAGTGATCCTATATAAAAGAAATATTTTGTGACATTTTTTTTTTAATTAATTTTTTTTTTTGTTAATAAAAAAAAAAAAAACTGCATGAGTGCACCTAGCAGATGCAATTCTGAGAAAGAGCTTAGCTCAACTAGTAGAAACATTTGGATTTCTGAAGAGGAATCTTTTCAAAAATCGTTAAAAAATCTTCTTTCTACAAGAGAAAGAAACCGCACGCGTTCGTGTTCGTCAAATATATTTGCAACATCTGAAGAAAACACATCTAGTTCAACTAGCACTAATAAGCCGAAAACCCAAGTAGGCATGGATAAATACATCACCGTTGTGAAACGGCAACAAAGCCCTAAATCTGCCCAATTATCATCATTGCTACGCAAAAAGGCGAGATCTTCGTGTGCCAAAGTACTTAGGCGTGAAAAGTTTCTTCACGAACAGCGCCTTCGTGCCAAGTTCCTTACAGCTCCCCGGGGTAGTAAGACCTTTTGGTCATTCGTTAAGAGGGTAAAGAACAATACTAGTTCGTCAATTCTAACTCTCTTAAAGAATGACCAAGCATTCACCGACCCGGTTGACAAGGCTAACCTGCTGGCTGAAATTTTTGCTAGCAATTCTTACTTGCCGGAAAGCAGTCAATCACTTCCTGAGCTCGAAAGAGTATCTGCAACTATGCCAAAGATATTTTTCCGGGCTCGAGCAGTTAAAAGGGTTTTGGCCGACTTCGACATAAATAAGACTCCTGGACCGGATGGCATCCCAGCACTGGTCTTGAAGCAGTGCTCTTCTACGCTTGCGCGTCCGTTAGCACACCTCTTCAGCAAACTTTACCATGTTGGTGAGTTTCCATCGTGCTGGAAGGTTGCTAATGTAACGCCAATCCCCAAAAAGGGTGAAACTAATAACCCCGAAAATTACCGCCCAATTGCAATTTGCTCTGCGCTTTCCAAAGTGATGGAAAGTATGGTCAACTATCACCTTATGAAATATCTAGAGTCACATAAATTACTTTGTGACCGCCAATATGGATTTCGCAAGGGTCGTTCTACTGGCGATCTTATGGCATATCTGTCAGAGAAATGGTGCCACTCAATCCATCATTTTGGCGAAAGTAAGGTGGTGGCTCTGGATATTTCCAAAGCGTTTGACAGAGTGTGGCATGGTGCGCTACTGGCAAAACTTACTGCTTTTGGTGTCGGTGATGACTTCTCTCGATTTATATCAAGCTTTCTCAGAGACCGCACTATACGAGTTGTTATAGATGGGGTCTCATCAAACGAGTTCAAGATTAATTCAGGGGTACCGCAAGGCTCCGTTCTTTCTCCTACCCTATTCCTTATATTCCTAAATGACCTGTTATACCAAACTTCCAACCCTATCCACTCCTTTGCGGATGACAGCAGCACCTGCCATTCGTACTCTTTCAGTTATAGGCCCAGCCTATCCGAGATCGTTGCCAAGAGGCAAAATATGAACGACTCACTAAACAGTGATCTTCTATTAATCTCCGAATGGGGTCGTAAAAACAGGGTCGCCTTTAACGCTCGTAAGACCCAATGTTGTTTATTAACACACAAACAAACGACCACAGATGCTGCTTTATCTGTACTCATGGATGGTATAAATATTGAGGAATCGGAAGCTCTTGATGTTCTTGGAATGAAGATACAGTGTGATGTTCGCTGGACTGAACACATTTTTCATATCTCTAAAGAAGCATTCAAGTGCCTAGGGTTTCTAAAACGGTGTAAGATGTACTTCACTCCATCTGATCTCCTTACTATTTATACCACCTATATCCGACCAAAAATGGAATACAACTCTCATGTTTGGGCCGGTGCCCCAAAATCAACTTTGGGTTTACTCGACCGTGTGCAGGAGAGGGCGAAGAAGCTTATCGGTGACAGTAGGGTATCCAACTCTATTGACTCACTGGAGCATCGACGCTGTGTGGGGTGCGTTACTCTGTTCTATCGTTACTACAATGGATTTTGCTCTGACGAGATTAGGGACCTTGTTCCTGAAACCCGCACATTTTTACGTAGCACGCGTGCATCGTTCAGGGCTCATCCATTTGTGGTCGATTGCTCAGGGAATCGTACTACGCATTACAGAGAGAATTCGTTTTTCAGCCGTACGCTCCGCCTGTGGAATAAGTTACCTGCTGGCGTGTTTCCTGTCTGTTATAACGTTGAAAGGTTCAAGTCAAATGTTCACAAATACTAATCCCTCTTTCCTCCTCCTCACAACCTATTTTCCTAGTTCTGGTACAATGCACTGCATATGTAGGGGTCATCCCCTGAGTACTGGTCCAAGTTAAAAAAAAAAAAAAAATTATAATCAAAGCCTAAAATACCTAAAGATGAGGACCCCGGTAAATCTTCTGATAATAATAGGTTTGCTATTCACCAAACGGATGAGCCAACAACTTCAAAAAAATCGTTTAAACCTCCACCAATTTATTTGAGAGAGCCTACATCTAAGGAACTGGTAAGCAAACTTATTTCCGTAATAGGTGAAAATACCTTTAGCGTAACATCTGTGCAGCATGGAAATATTAAAGAAACAAAAATCCAGGTAATTCATGAAAATGATTACCGCAAATTGACAGACGACTTGGAGAAAGACAATAGAGTTTTTTACACCTATCAGTTTAAAAGTGCGAAAGGCCTTCAAGTTGTTGTTGTTAAAGGCATTGATTCTGGCATAGATCCTAATGACGTTAAATCTGGTTTGGAGGAGAAAGGGTTTAAAATTAAGAATGTTTTCAACATCAGAAACCGAGAAAAGATACCTCAGCCCATGTTTAGGGTGGAATTAGAACCTGGAGATGTCTCCTTAAAGAAGAATGAGGTTCACCCAATATATAATGTTAAATACCTTCTACACCGGAAAGTTACTGTAGAGGAGCCTTTCAGGACCCGTTCAGTGCATGAACTGCCAGGAGTATGGCCACACTAAGACATATTGTAAATTGCCCACTGTCTGTGTTGTGTGTGGTGATCTCCATGGCACATCAAAGTGCACCAAATCAAGAACTGATACAAACGTAAAAAAATGTAGTAATTGTGGAGGCAATCATACTGCTAATTACAGGGGTTGCCCCGTTTATACCCACTTCAAACGCTCAATGCCAAATAAATCATTAACTCCTCCCAAGCCGTCCCAGCAATCGCAATTCATTTCAAGCAACAATTTTCCTCAAGCAAGTCAGTCAACAGCCCAAATAAATGTTCAAAGCTCTAACCAAGTTTCTTATGCCAATGTGGTTAAGACTAATATACCAAACGCGAATCAGAAGTCCAAATCTCAACAGCCCGACCCATATTTTAGCAACCTGGAAGCCACATTGCAGACTTTGGTTCAATCAATAAACACTTTTACAGCTTCTATGACCACCATGATGCAGGAAGTGCTAAAAATGCAATCAACTGTTTTACAGGCTATTTTAAAAAAATGATTTATTTAAAAATATGTTTCTGGAACGCAAACGGCATACGCCAACACAAAAATGAACTTGAACACTTCCTGAGGGAAAGGCAAATCGATGTTATGTTGATTGCTGAAACTCACCTGACGCCAAGAAGTTATTTCAGGATAAATGGCTATATACTATATGACACTAAAGATCCACGTGGAAGATCTTGTGGAGGTTCGGCTATTCTAATTAAAAATAGAATTAAACATTACTTGTTAAATGAGACATGTGAAGAATATTTTCAAGCAATAAATATTTATATTGAACACATTCACAGTAAATTGGTAATTTCATCAATTTATTCCCCGCCTCGGCTTTCAGTTACAGAAAACCATTACTCAAATTTTTTTACTTCTCTTGGATCCCGATTTATAGCTGCTGGTGACTATAATGCTAAACACACATTTTCGGGCTCAAGATTAATCTCCCCGAAAGGTCGTGTGCTTTTTGATACTATATCAAAATTGGGTTTAGATGTAATCTCCAGCGGGAGTCCCACCTATTGGCCATCTGACCAGCGAAAGATCCCAGATGTTATTGACTTTGGAATCGTAAAAAACGTCCCCTTAGAATGGATGCATGTGGAGCCTTTATTGGATTTGTCCTCCGATTACTCACCTACTATGTTCTCTATATGTTTCCCCCAGAACATTGGATCCCCATTTAAAGACATAGGTGTATTCCAGTCTAGAGTGAAATGGCTAAAATATAAAAAATATTTAAGTACTCATTTTACGGAAAATATATCTTTGAGAACTCCAGAGGATATTGATGAGTCAATTAATGATTTTTCCCAAAATATTATAAAAGCCGTGCAACATGCTACCACTACAAATTTTAGAAATATGAATAGCAGAACTTGTTATTCTGAAATCGAACACCTTGTCTCAGAAAAAAGAAGAATCAGAAGAGAATGGCAACTTCGCAAGTCTCCCCAGCTTAAAGCTAGGCTTCGAGAATGCGTAAGTCAGCTAAGAAATTTGCTTGAAGTCCAAAGAGAGGCTTCCCTCACAACCTATTTGGAAAGCCTTGATTAGCTGTACGCTAACCACTTGAGAAGCGTGTTTGCCATTGACGGACTGAATGATGAAGCTGATATGCCGCCATATGCAGTTAGACCTGCCGTACCTTTTAGACTTCGTTTTCAAGATGTCGATAATGCTATTAGTAACTTAAACCCGAGAAAAGCTCCAGGTATTGACAAAATTACCAACAAAATGCTTGTGCAGTTACCCCGAGTAGCTAGAAGATTCGTCCTTTTTATTTTTAATGCTATTTTACGTCTCGAGTATTTTGCTATTGAGTGTCATTACTATGATACCCAAACCAGGAAAGGATCCTACAAAAGTTGAGTCATATAGGGCGATAAGTCTATTGCCAACAATTTCAAAACTGTTCGAGAAATTGCTAATGACGAGGTTGACCCCAATCTTGAATGAAGTAGGATGTATTCCTAACCATCAATTCGGTTTTAGGGCTAAGCATAGCACCATAGAACAGACACACAGGCTGGTGAATGTTATCAGAAATGCGTTCGAAGATAAAAAATATTGCTCAGCTCTATTTATTGACGTTTCCAAAGCTTTTGACAAAGTGTGGCACAAAGGCTTAACCCATAAAATAAAATTAAACTTGCCTGCAAACACGCACAAGCTGTTAGAGAGCTATTTATATGACCGGAAATTCGTCGTTAAGGAAGGTGATTTCAAAAGCTCGGCTCAGCCAATCGAAGCTGGAGTTCCTCAGGGTAGCATATTGGGCCCAACTTTATATTTGATTTATGCTTCAGACATGCCAACGAGTTGCAAAATTCACACTTCAACTTTTGCAGATGATACAGCATTCATCAGTGTCCATGAAGACTATAAATTAGCATCACAAAATTTGCAACAACATATTCTTATATTGGAGGAATGGCTGAAATTTTGGAAAATAAAAGTAAATGAACAAAAATGTACCCATGTTACATTCACACTACGTAGAAAAACTTGTTCGGCTATTAAAATCAACAACTACATTGTTCCGCAGCACAGTGAAGTCAAATACCTTGGTATTCACCTCGACCGTAGGCTCACGTGGAAGTCTCACATTGACGCTAAAGTCACCCAGATGAAATTAAAAGCGGTGCAACTAAATTGGCTCATCGGCAGAAATTCTATCTTGAAGTTAGATTGCAAACTTTTGTTGTATAACGCAATCCTAAAGCCAATATGGAGCTATGGAATTCAATTATGGGGTACTGCCTCTGCATCTAACATTGAGAAAATTCAAAAGCGCCAGAATAAAATTCTCCGTATAATTACTGCAGCTCCATGGTATGTTAAAAACTCTCGAATTCACAAAGATCTAGGTGTACCCTTAGTGAAAGATGAATTTTCAAAACACGCGATAAGGTACATTAACAGACTGGAGTCTCACCCGAATCCTCTCGCACGTAGCATCCTTAACTTTGGCCACACTCGACTGAGAAAGAAGGACACCCTTGCAACCATCAGAGCGTTGAAAAGGTGATTTACCAACAAAATACACGCAAGAAATTTTAGGTAAATTTTTTAGCATCCGATTGTTTATTTCATCTAAACCGCAAGATTTTATATTTTTAAGATTACGTATTATAACCTCAACGTCACTTACCGTAACTTTTTCTGAAGAAGGTTATCGAAGTGATCGATCACTTGATGCACCATATTGGCATGACTAGTTGAACCTAATTCTTCAGAAACAGTGTGATTTAGTTTAAAACTACTTGCGAACGCATTTGCCTTGTCTTCATCTGAAACAAGGGTGCCATCAGAAGTTAATAAGGAATGACATCTTCTTTTCTTATTCTTCAAAATTTTGATGTCATTCCAGAATGGTTTTGATCCTTTGTCCATTGAACTTAGTTTTTTATTCCACTGCCGGTTTCTAAACAAATGAATTTCGTTACGAATTAAATTTGAATATTTCGTCATTAAATTGTAATAATATAATTGCCTGCATCTCACCCAATTTCTACGAAATTGGTTTCTTAATTTAATCAAATTCAAAATGTATTCTGGAAGTTTTATAAAGCTAGTTTTCGGCGAAGTCTTTCGAACTGACTGCCTAACCGCTTGTAACAAAGAGCTAGTAAAAACTTCAACTTGTTTATCTATAGTGTCAGTTGTACTGCATGTCGAATCATTAACCACATTGCTTAATCTATCTTTCAAAATATTTTTATATTTATTCCAATTAGCACATTCAAAGTTATAAGCTAAAATTTTTACAATGAGGGTGGATGTAGATAAATTAAATGACACCGGTAGATGATCGGAGCTTAGATGATTGATAGTATTAGGGTGAGAAATAAACTGAGGAATGTTGGTTAGAATTATATCAAGAGTAGATGGGTTAGAGTTTGACGCTGCAGGAATATAAGTGTGAGAATTAGGAAATAGAATAGATACTGGAAAATATGATGTGAAGTCATTAAGAATATTTCTCCATTGATTAGCACGCAAGCGGTTCCAATTTCTATGTCGGGAATTTAAATCCCCACATATTAGATACTCATCATTGCTGTTCAAAAGCTTTCGAAACTCGCTTTCATATTTAGCCCTCAGCACACTATCATTTTGTTCGCCAGGAAAATATACACTAAAAATTTTAAGATAAAAGGTTTGACCAGTGTTAATTTTAATATAAATCATATAGGTAATTGTTTTCTTAATTAGTATGGCAACACCACCACCGTTTTGGCTGATTCGGTCTTCTTTTATACACGAAGAATAATTAGGATGATTTTTGTATTTGTTTGAGTGAGCCAGGTCTTACTCAATAGACAAATATCTATATCGTAAATATCTAAGAAATTTAAAAGTTCAGAAATTTTATTAGGAATACGTCTAAAATTCCATGAAACTATTTTTATACCCTTCACAAAAATGTTAAGGGTATATATAAGTTTGTGATTCCGTTTGTAATTTCTACAGTTTTTTTTTTTTTTTTTTTTTTGCGACCCTATAAAGTCTATATGTATATATTCTGATTCAGAATTAATGGAAAAGCGATGTCCGTCTGTCGGTCGTTGAAATACCGTTTCTGAGAAAACCATTAGACATAAAAACTTTTTTCTTTCACCATTCTATTACATATTGCCATGTAATTGCTATTGAAATTCAGTAATATCGGTTCACGTATAGCTATACTCAAATTTCGAAAAAAGCCATGAATTTTTGCAATTTTGTATGGAAATTTTTGAAAAAAAAAGTGAATTGTTTTCCGCAATCTGACTATTCTCTGTGGAAAGCGACAAAAGATCTGAAAAGACCCGTAATAGGTAAGCCACCTTTGCGAACTTCAACTGGCGACTGGGCAAGAAGTGACTCAGAAAAGGGGATGGTGTATGTTAACCATTTGAGAAATGTTTTTATTACAAATGATATAACAAATGATGCATCTGAATTACCACCATATGTAGTTAGACCGCCTGTGTCTTTGCGATTCACATGTCAAGATGTAGAACAAGGTATCAGTAACATAAACCCCAGGAAAGCTCCAGGTATTGATCAAATTACTGGCAAAATGCTTGAACAGTTACCTCGTGTAGCTAGAAGAGTTCTACTTTTTATTTTTAACGCTATTTTACGCCTTGAGTATTACCCCGCAGAGTGGAAGGTCTCTATGATTACTATGATACCCAAGCCAGGGAAGGATCTGACCAAGGTAGAATCATATAGACCAATAAGTCTACTACCAACAATTTCAAAACTATTCGAAAAATTGTTAATGGCTAAGTTGAGTCCAATATTGAACAATGTGGGATGCATCCCTGATCATCAATTTGGGTTTCGGGCTAAACATAGCACCATAGAACAAACACACAGACTAGTCAATGTCATAACACAGACCTTTGAGGAGAAGAAGTATTGTTCAGCTCTATTCATTGACATTTCTCAAGCTTTTGATAAAGTGTGGCACGACGGCTTGATGCACAAGGAATAATCAGATTGAGGGGTACCATCAAGGCTTTCCAAATATGTTTTAAGGGAAGCCATTCTATGGACTTCAAGCAGATTTCTTAGCTGAGTTATGCATTCCCGTAGCCTAGTTTTAAGGTATGGCGACCTGCGAAGTTGCCACTCTCTTCTGACTCTCCTTTTTTCTGACAGAAGTTACTCAATTTCAGATGAATAAGTTCTATTGTTCTCATTTCTAGATCTTAAATGACTAGTGGTAGCATGCTGTACGGCCAGTTTGAGGTTTTCAGAAAAATCGTTAATTGACACATCAAGGCGATATTTTCAGTACAATGTGTGCTCAAAAATTTTTTGTATTTTAACCAATTAACTCTATTGACAGTCAACGGTGAGCCAATCTCTTGGGGGAACGAAACAGAGATTATAGTGGGAGAGTGATCTGATGACAAATCTAATGAAGGCTCCACTTGCATCCACTCTAAAGGAAAATTTTTCGCAACTCCAAAATCTATAACATCAGGGATCTTTCGTCGGTCTGACGGCCAATAAGTGGGGTGTCCGCTTGAAACCACATCTAAGCCCATTTTGGAAACGGTGTCAAAAAGCACACGGCCTTTCGGGGTAATTAAACGTGATCCCCAAAAAGTGTGTTTAGCGTTATAGTCGCCAGCCGCTAAAAATCGAGGCCCAAGTGAATTGAAAAAATTTGTATATTGATTTTCTGTTACTGAAAACCGGGGTGGGGAATAAATCGATGAAATAACAATTTTGTGATGAAAATGTTCAATACATATGTTTGTTGCTTGGAGATACTCCTCACATGTCTCGTGTAGCAAATAGTGCTTAATTCTAGTTTTTATCAAAATTGCTGAGCCTCCGCAAGATCTGCGACGGGGATCTTTAGTATCATACAGCGTGTAACCATTAATTTTGAAAAAACTGTTAGTTGTCAAATGGGTTTCAGCAATCAGCATTATGTCGATTTGCTTTTCCATAAGGAAGTGCTCAAGTTCATTTTTGTGTTGGCGAATGCCGTTTGCGTTCCAGAAACATATTTTTAACCAGCTCATTTTTTTAAAATTGCCTGCAAAATAGTGGATTGCATTTTAAGCATTTCCTGCATCATGTTAGTCATAGAAACCGTAAATGTGTTTATGGATTGAACAAGAGTCTGCAGAGTTGCCTCAAGATTTTTAAAATTTTGATCGGAATTTTGGGGCATGGGCTCCTGATTCAAGTTTTGTATATCGGTTTTGACCACATTAGCATATGAAACTTGTTTGGGGTTTTGCATAATTATTTGGCTGGTTGACTGGCCTATCTGGGGAAAATTGTTTGCAGAAATAATGTTTGACTGCTGGGGTTGCTTGAAGGTAATTGATGACTTATTTGTCATTGATTGTTTAAAATGAGTGTAAACAGGACACTAGAGGTAGGCTCTCTCAAATATATTGGTGGCGGCTTAAAGGTTTTTTTTAGATATAGTTGGCTCATCTGTTTGCAGTATAGCAAACCTATTACAATCGGTTGCCGAAGTCCTATTATCATCTTTAGAAAATTTCGGTTGAGATGATATTTGAGCTGATTTGGGGCTTCGCTGCCACGGTTATGTACCTGTCCATGCCTACTTGGGTTTTTGGCTTATCATCAACAATTAAACTGGAAGATGTTTTGTCTTCAGTTGTAACAACAATATTTGGCGAACACGATCGCGGGCGTTTCCTATCTCTTAGAGACAGGAAATTTTCAATGATTTTTTCACCGATTCTTCTTCAGAAATCCAAAGGTTTTTTCTACCGAAGCTAAGCTCTTTTCAGAATTACATCTGATAGGTGCACTCATGCAATTAATTGTTTCTATTTTTTATTTACAATTTAAAACAGTATTTAAAAAATGTCACAAAATTTTTCTTTTAAACAAAAACACTCTGTTCACCTATTACGGTTTTTACTTAATCCCGTTATATTTTTTTTTACTTTGCGATCAAAAAAACAAACACGTCCGTTCACTATCGAAGCTAAACAACGACTGAAATATATAAATATGAATACGGAAAATGAAAATTTCCGATATCGGTCCATATACACCCGAGATATAGCCTAAACCGAGGTTTTCATGCAAATGCCGCGTAAGCGAACTTAAACAACTTTTTTAGCCTTAAAGCAGTTCTGGTAATAAAATAAGGTTATATAAATATGGAAAATGAAAATTTCCGATATCGGTCCATGCATACCCGAGATATAGCTTAAACCGGGCTCTTAATGAAAAAAATTTTTTTGCTTAAAAGCAGTTCTGGTAATAAAATAAGGTTATATAAATATGGGAAAAGAAAATTTCCGATATCGGTCCATATATACCCGAGATATAGCCCAAACCGGGTTCTCCATGAAAACTTAAAAAAACTTTTTTCCCTCAAAAGCAGTTCCGTTAATAAAGTAAGGTTGCAGGAAATGCTGAAAATGCAATCCACTATTTTTCAGGCAATTTTAAAAAAATGAATTGGTTAAAAATATGTTTCTGGAACGCAAACGGCATCCGCCAACACAAAAATGAACTTGAGCACTTCCTTATGGAAAAGCAAATCGATATAATGATGATTGCTGAAACTCATTTAACAAGCAATAGTTATTTCAAAATTAATGGCTACACACTGTATGTCACTAAAGATCCTCGTGGAAGGTCTTGTGGAGGCTCAGCAATTCTAATAAAATCCAGAATTAAGCACTATTTTCTGCATGAGACACGTGAGGAGTATCTCCAAGCAACTAATATATGCATTGAATATTTGCATGATAAAATCGTTATTTCTTCGATCTACTCACCGCCACGATATTCAATAACAGAAAATCAGTATTCACATTTTTTCAAATCACTTGGTTCTCGATTTTTAGCGGCTGGTGACTATAATGCTAAGCACACTTTTTTGGGATCACGTTTAATTTCCCCAAAAGGCCGTGTGCTTTTTGACACAGTTTCCAAACTGGGCTTAGACGTGATTTCAAGCGGATATCCCACTTATTGGCCCTCAGGCCGGCGAAAGATTCCAGATGTTATAGATTTTGGAGTTGCAAAAAATTTTCCTTTAGAATGGATGCAAGTAGAGTCTTCATTAGATTTGTCATCGGACCACTCACCCACTATATTATCCGTTTCGTTCCCCCAGGAGGTTGGCTCTCCGTATAGTGACTTGGCGTTCGCCATCACTAGAGCTAATTGGCTAAAATATAAGAAATATTTGAGTACTCATTGTACAGAAAATATTGCCTTGAGAACCCCTGAGTATGTTGATATATCAATTAAAGATTTTTCTGAAGACCTTAAACTGGCCGTGCAACATGCTACCACTACCCATACGAGTTTCATAAAATAAGAACAATGGAACTTATTCGTCTGAAATTGAGCAACTTTTGTCAGAAAAAGAAGAGTTAGAAGAGAGTGGCAACTTCGCAGGTCTCCCCAGCTTAAAAACAGGCTACGGGAGTGCATAACTCAATTAAGAAATGTTTTTTTTTTATTTTTTTTTTAAGAAACACAAAAACTGCGAAGCTTTTTTTGCTTGTCTGCAGCAACACCCATGGTCTGGGGCAGGAGTCGAACCTGCGACCTCGAGACTGTTGGTCGAGTTCTCTACCAAATCAGCCATCGAGGTACCCCTTGAAATCCAAAGAATGGCTTCCCTTAAAAATTATCTAGAAGGTATTGATGGTAGCCCGCAAACCGACTATTCTCTATGTAAAGCGACAAAAGGTCTGAAAAGACCCGTATAATATGAGGGAGAGTTTGCCGTTGTGGAGGCTCTGTGATTTCTTATCTAATTTAGTTGGCCGGCGCTAATTAACGCCACGGGCCTCTATGATAAGTTGCACAGGCAGTTTTATATGCCGGTGTTTGTTTAAGGCAGATGAATGCCAAATATAATTAAAAATGCCGATTTGAAGGCAGAATAATAATTGATCTTTATTTACAAACTTATGTGTTTATATATCCTTTTTCTATCCTACAAACTACAAAAAAATTGGAAACAATATTCCTGCAACTACAAAATGAATCAGGAATATTTCCAATTTAATATTTGTAAAAACTACACATAATAATACGGTACTTATAATAATACTAAACAAAGTAGCTATACGTCGACTTATTAATACCTTATAGTATGTGCACACTACACCCGTAATAGGTAAGCCACCTTTGCGAACTTCATCTGGCGACTGGGCAAGAAGTGATTCTGAAAAAGGGATGGTGTATGTTAATAATTTGAAAAACGTTTTTACTGTAAATGATACAGTGGATGATGTTGCTGAATTTCCGCCATATGCTGTTAGACCGCTTATATAGAGATCATGCCCTTTACGGTAGTAACAGACCACGCGAGCTTGAAGTGGCTGATGTCATTGAAAGACTTGACAGAAAGATTACCAAGATGGTCACACTGCAGCTCCAAGCTTTTGACTTTAATATAGAACACCGCAAAGGTTCCGAAAATATCGTAGCAGACATGCTTTCACGATCACAAAGTCAAGATTTAACCCCCGAAGAAATAAGCCTGGACGATATATTCGACTTTGAAACAACTGAGTTTGATTGCCCGATTTGAAAACAGAGGACGGCTATGTGTTTAAAATGGTAGATTACGATAGAGGAGAAGAGTACCGCCTAATATAACGCCTATATTAATTGAGAAAGCGCATGCAAACAAAACCGCTGCTCATGGGGGTATTAGCAAAACACTCGAAAAACTCAGAAGATTCTTTTATTGGTCAAAATTATCAATACAAGTTAAAAATTATATAAAATGTTGCCAAATTTGTAAAGAGGCAAAGCCAGCCCACCAAAATCTAAGGCCAGAAATAGGTAACCAAGTTGTTACAGATAGGCCGTTTCAAAAACTTTATCTAGATTTTTTGGGTAAATATCCACGCTTCAGAAATGGAAATTGTTACATTTTTTTAGTATTGGACAATTTCACCAAATATACGTTCATGAAAGCGATGAAGGAAGCCACAACAGGAAATTTGATCGAATTTTAACGCACGAAATATTTCACAAGTTCGGAGTGCTGAGGTTATTCACACTGATAACAGAGCTCAGTTCGTTTCAAAAAGTTTTAAAATTTTTTAGATACGTACAAAATACAGCATATCAAAACTCCCGTATATCAGCCGAGCAGCAACGCTTCAGAAAGGGTTAACCAAAGCATTCTGGCAGCCATAAGAGCATATTTGGATGAGGACCATAGAGATTGGGATTTCTATTTGTCCAAAATAGACATTGGACGGCAAAAGCTTAGGTACTTATCACGTAACGGATATTAAAGTTTAAATCGGAACACAAAAATTAAGTTTTCGGATATGAGTTTCATTCCGCTATAAAAGTGCAATATAGATTTTAAAATGATTATGTAGATTGCCAGTTTTGTTAGTTTTTCCTTCCATTTATTTTGAGACTACTTAGCAACTTATCGTTGGTATCGGTGATACTAGTTATAAGCTTAATTAAATGGAATTGACTTACCAATTTTCTCTTTGAAGTGCAATATTAGGAGGTAGAAAAAGCTGTGATACAATCTGTGATATAGGTGTTAGTGTTGTCTTTCTTTTTATATATTAGCTGCTAGATGGGGTGATGTGCACTACACCTGCACGGAAACTATACAAATCCGTAATCTCAGCAATTTTTCTAAAAAGAAAAAAAAGATAACACAAAGTAAACGCTTATATTTTATAGTGATCACAAAGTACTTCCCGTAAGTTTCGTTCAGAAGAGATTTTTAAGCAAGGTGAATTTCAAAGCCTCTCAATTCTTTAATAACTTATTAACGATTTGAGAGTAGTCCCAATGATCAAAGCATATTTCCAAGGTAAGAGGAAGATAGAGGCGTACTCGTATTCTAGAAAAGTAATAATATTATTAAATAATAGACGAAATGTGTAAAACCACTAAGCCAATTTGTGGTGAGGACAATGGTTTGTCATCACATACCTGTTTACATATATATTTAGCACATTGATAAAAAGACATGTTTGTTTTGTTTAATTGCTCAAAGAAAGTTTCAATTGGTGAATCGAGACCAATTAGAGGATATGATTTATTATGATTGCTAGAACGGGTTTACCACTACGATTTTCTTGCCAGAGAAATTCCACAGTAGGCTATAGCTTTATAGAGCTAGGGTGAAATGTACATCAACAGGACGTCACTTCTGAGAAAATAAGCATGACAACAGGGAGGAAAAAGGTTCTTGAGGTTAAGTTGTTTTTAAATGTTTTGAGTACTTGCTGGTATATTCTTAGGCCCGGCTAGAGCAGTCGTGACGGTATCTCAGAGAGTGGGAGTTCCCCACGTTGGGCTTGGTTGATGCAATTTCGCTCAATCAAAACCGCACTTCAGTTGATGCAGTATATACTCCCAGAATCTAAAGTTTTGTTACGGCCACTCTGCTGTGCATTGAATGTTAATCATCAAGATGTGTGTAGGCAAATATCTGTTTACGTTAAAGAAGGAATCAGTCCTATAATTTTGTCTCAATGTTAATATACATACCTGGTGTTTTTATCCAATTTATTCAAATAGTAATATATTTATCCGCCCCAAATTCAAAATAAAAGTTTTTCATTGCTTAGAGTGTTTCTGATGTTTATTTTGTTTACTTTCTGTCAAAATTGATTTGTTTTATCGACCCTATTGTCACGGCATTGCCGATAAATAAAAAGGTGATACCAAGTCATCAAGACAGAGATGTTTCCGAAGCAAGGGCGAGAGAGAAACACAAGGTCATTACACTGGTTCAAGGACATAGCAGTGCACCGTTAATTTTTCCATTTTTAAATACGTTAGTCGGGAATACACGGTTTTCTATAGGGAAAAGAGAGACAAACGGATGATCGGAAGGAAATGAGTGTCGATAATTTGCAAAAAATGGAAAATTTGGAATAGATTGGAATGTAATAAAAGTGCGGGAATTGGAAATGGAAAGGGATTATTAAAATGAAAGTGCTTAAACAGTAAAGGTTTATATGAAAGAGCGCTGAAAATTTAAAAAAATTAAATGTAGAGATCTTGTGTATGTCAAAATTAAATAATTTACTTTTACAAATAAATTAAGTGAGCTGTCGTGGACCTGAAATCTAAAGGAGGATTAAAAATCAAAAAACGTAAGCATGAAATGAATGAACTCAAATTTTGTGGATGAATTATAGTTTGGTTATGTGTGAATGTATAGCGGGCGAGTTGCTGGAGAATAATTTTCACGAACGAGATTGAAGACGACCACAGAAATCATCATCCCTGGAGGAAGTAGAAAAAAAAATAAACGAAACTATACAGGTAACTCATTTAAATGTGAATGTTTTAAAAAAAGTGGAAGCTGAAATTCAATATCCAGCGAGCCAAAGGAAATGCTTATGAATTGTTCTGCAGCACAGAAAAGCAGTTTTGTGAGAATAGATAATGCCTCGTACAACATATTTGGCAATTTACAGTTTTTAAATGTATGTAGTTTTTTTATCTGATCAAAAGAAGAAGTTTTTTTTTCGTATTTTATCGTGAGTCATCAATATTTCTTTTATTTATTCATTTTTTTTTTTTTTGGTATATATTTTTATTAGGATATAAATTATATTTATTGGTTTTTGTGTGATTTTGTTTATACAGTACCTATTGTCCATCTTAGGCGTTATAGATTTGTGGGTGAAATAATTTACAGTCGCGTATTTTGTTTAATAGAGGACGCGGTTAGGTGGCATTTCCACCGGAAAGCAAAAATAACCAAAAGGTTCACAACTGCTTTAGGTAGTGTAAAAGAGCGAATTTCATGTTTTTGGGGAGAAATTTATATCATGCCGCTTTAGGGAGCTCCTTAAAGATAAGGTTTTTGTAAATTAGGGGGGTGCTCAACACCTGTAAAGTAGATGTGTACTCAAAGTCGTAGATCGTATTGTTGGAAAAGATAGTAGAAAAACAACCCAGACAAACTTATGTCGCTGAAGGAAATTAGAATATAAAATAGGAATTAATTGTATTGTTCATAAATGGGAATTTTTGTAAAGTAAAGATAGTACGTACAATAAGATATTATTGTTGAATTTTGCTAAGTTTTATTTAAATAAAAATTATATATAATATTAGTTGAAAATATAAGTCATGATGTGTGAATAATTTGCATTTTTGGTGAGGCTGGAAGGGGTTGCAATAAACTTGATTGCTGGATTTTATAGCAACATGGTTGGGATGGGTTACTACAGGAGGAACACTCAGTCCTGTGTAAAAAGGTATGTGTGAAGAAATTTCGCGGAAAAAATATTGTAAGTGGATTGAATATGTTTTAATTGGTTTTTGTTTGTAAGTTGTGTTGTGAGATTTTTATTTTTTTAATGTACGAAGCACCCAGTGGGAGAGGGTTGGAATCCACTGAGATCTATGTGAGTTGGCTGAAGGTCCTACTGGTCTCTGCGTTCGTAACATACATGTGTGTGTGTGTGTTGTATGTTATGATCAATGGCCTATGTTTATCGTAGCGTTAAGGAAACCACGAATAGTTATAATTATTCTAATTTGGAAAATTTAATAAGGTTACAAAAATCATTAAAAGCTGACACAAGAGCCAAAGTAGAATCATTTCTGATTCACCCCAATAGTGTAGCCTAGGTAGTTAGCACGCTAGAGTTCTACTACGGCCGCCCACAGATATTAATTCGCAGTCAGATTGCAAAAGTTCGTGCATTTCCTTGTATATCTGAAAAAAAGATAAATGAAATAGTGGATTTCAGCACCATGGTTTTAAACTGGTCAGCTTTTTTAATAAATGCCAATACAACAGCACACCTTTGCAATCCTACCCTATTGGATGAGCTCGTTAGCAAGTTGCCGCTTCAAAAAAGAGAGGAATGGGTAAAACATTCTATGACACACCTTGGCCCATATCCCAGCATTAGTGATTTTAGCTTATGGCTTCAAGAGGCTGCAACTTATGTTTAACTTTTATTTGAAGTTGACACTAATAGGGGGGAAACTGCTCACAATAGAAGAGAAAAGAGTAATCATTCGTTCACCATCATGACAAATGGGAGCCGACTTACAAATTGTCCTATGTGCCATCAAAGCCATCAATTGTACTACTGCGATAGATTTAGGAAAATTTCGACAGCCGAAAGATGGAACTTTGTAAAAAATAAACTACTTTGTTTTGCCTGTTTTCGTGCTGGTCATAACTCATTAGAGTTGGGTAGTTCGCGAACGAACTAGTGTCACTGAACTATTCACTTCAGGGAGCTAAGTAAGCCGATCATTTCTGCGAGCTCTTTTAGTTCCGTAGTTCATGTTTCTTCCTTTTGTCTTCAAGTTTTCTTTTTCGTTTATGTTTCTTTCTGGTAGATATGTATACGGAAGTAGTCAAACAGTGCTGCCAGAATTTGACGTAAAAAGTACATATCATAACTATTCAGAATATTAGACAACACAATTTTACTTTGGTTTTTCGTTATATAAAAATAAATGATATGATATGCGACCATAATTGAATATGAAAACATCGAGACATCATTACAAATATATAAACAGTCGTTGTTTAGCTTCGATAGTGAACAGACGTGTTTGTTTTTGATCGCAAAGTAAAAAAAAATAAAACGGGAATAAGTAAAAACCGTAATAGGTGAACAGAGTGATTTTAATTAAAAGAAAAACTTTTTGAAATTTTTTTTTTTATTACCGTTATAAATTTGTAAATAAAAAAAAAATAGAAACAATAAATTGCATGAGTGTACCTATCAGATGTAATTCTGAAAAAGAGCTTAGCTCCGGTAGAAAAAATCTTTGGATTTCAGAGGAAGAATCTGTGAAAAAATCATTGGAAAATCTCGTGTCTCTTAGATATAGGAAACGCCCGCGATCGTGTTCGCCAAATATTGTTGTTACAACTGAAGATAAAACATCTTCCAGTTTAATTGTTGATGATAAGCCGACAACACAAGTAGGCATGGACAGGTACATAACCGTGGTTAAAAGGCAGCGAAGCCCCAAATCAGCTCAAATATCATCTCAACCAAAAATTTGTAAAGATGATAATAGGACTTCGGCAACAGATGGTAATAGATTTGCTATACTCCAAACAGATGAGCCAACAACATCTAAGAGAACATTTAAACCGCCACCAATTTATTTGAGAGAGCCTACTTCTAATGAGCTGGTGAAACGACTTATTACGGCAATCGGAAAAGACACCTTCAACGTTACATCAGTAAAGCATGGCAGCATCAACGAAACGAAAATTCAGGTAAACAGTGAAAATGAATACCGAAAGTTGTCTGACGTTCTGGAGAAGGAGAAAAGATCTTTTTACACCTATCAACTTAAAAGTGCTAAAGGCCTTCAGGTAGTTATTAAAGGTGTTGACCCTTGTGTAGATACGGATGACATTAAGACTGGACTGGAAGAAAAATGATTTAAAATAAAAAATGTTGTTAATATTAGGAACCGTGAAAAAATCCCTCAACCCCTGTTTAGGGTTGAACTAGAACCCAGGGATGTTGTCCTAAAAAAAGGTGAAATTCATCCAAATTATAACCTTAAATTTCTTTTGCATCGTAAGGTTACCGTAGAAGAGCCACATAAGCGTCTAGGACCCGTTCAATGCCTTAACTGCCAAGAATTTGGCCATACTAAGGCCTATTGTAAGTTGCCCGCAGTTTGCGTTGTGTGTGGTGAACTTCACGGCACAACTCAGTGCAATAAGCCAAAGGCTGACGCAAGTGTTAAAAAGTGCAGTAACTGTGGAGATAATCATAGTGCAAATTACAGGGGCTGTCCTGTCTACAATCACTTTAAGCGGTCAATGACATACAGGCCATCACTACCCATTAACCAACCCCTGCAGTCAAATATCATTTCTAAAAGTAGTTTTCCCCAGATGAGTCAGTCAGCCAGCCATATAATCGTGCAAACCCCCAAAGAAGTTTCTTATGCAAATGTGGTAAAATCCAATAAACCAAACTTGAATCAGGAGCCCAAGCCTCCAAAATCCGATCAAAATTTTAGCAATCTTGAGGCAACTCTGCAGACTCCAGTTCAATCCATAAATACAATTACGGTTTCCATGATAACCATGATGCAGGAAATGCTGAAAATGCAATCCACTATTTTCCAGGCAATTTTAAACAAATGAATTGGTTAAAAATATGTTTTTGGAACGCAAACGGCATCCGCCATCATAAAAATGAACTTGAGCACTTCCTCATAGAAAAGCAAATCGATATAATTTTGATTGCTGAAACTCATTTGACCACCAACAGTTTTTTTCAAAATTAATGGCTACATACTGTACGACACAAAAGATCCCCGCGGAAGATCTTGCGGAGGATCGGCAATTCTAATAAAATCCAGAATTAAACACTTTTTAATGAACGAGACATGTGAGGAGTATCTCCAAGCAACTAATATATGCATCGAAAATTTCCATGAAAAAATCGTTATTTCCTCGATCTATATTTCAATAACAGAAAGCCAATACTCAAACTTTTTCAAATCACTTGGTCCTCGATTTTTAGCGGCTGGCGACTATAACGCTAAACACACTTTTTGGGGATCACGTTTAATTACCCCGAAAGGCCGTGTGCTTTTTACACCGTTTCCAAAATGGGCTTAGGTGTGATTTCAAGCGGACACCCCACTTATTGGCCGTCAGACCAACGAAAGATCCCAGACGTTATAGATTTTGGAGTCCCTCAGAATGGATGCAAGTGGAACCTTCATTAGACTTGTCATCAGATCACTCACCAACTATAGTTTCTGTTTCGTTCCCCCAAGAGGTTGGTTCCCCGTTTTGTGACTTGGCGTGGACCGTCTCTCGAGTTAATTGGTTAAAATATAAAAAATATTTGAGTACTCATTGTACGGCCTTGAGAACGCCTGAGGATATTGATATATCGATTAACGAATTTTCTGAACACCTTAATCAAGCCGTACAACATGCTACCACTAGCCATATAAGATCCAGAAATGTGAGCAATAGGACTTATTCATCTGAAATTGATCAACTTCTGTCAGAGAAAAGAAGAGTTAGAAGAGAGTGGCAACTTCGCAGGTCTCCCCAGCTTAAAACTAGGTTACGGGAATGCATAACTCAGTTAAGAAATCTGCTTGAATCCCAAAGAATGGCTTCCCTCAAAAATTATCTGGAAGTTCTTGATGGTACTCCTCAATCCGATTATTCGCTATGGAAAGCGACAAACGGTCTGAAAAGACCCGTAATAGGTAAGCCGCCTTTGCGAACTTCAACTGGAGATTGGGCAAGAAGCGATTATGAAAAGGGAATGTTGTATGTCGATCATTTGAGAAATGTTTTTACCACAAATGATACAGCGAATAAATCAGCTGAACTACCGTCATACGCTGTTAGACCGCCTATGCTTTTGAGACTTAGTTTTCAAGATGTTGAAAATGTTATTCGTAACACAAACCCCAGGAAAGCTCCAGGTATTAATAAAATTACTGGTAAAATGCTTGAGCAGCTACCTCGTGTAGCTCGTAGAATTCTTTTTATTTTTAACGCTATTTTACGTCCCGATTATTATCCTGCAAAGTGGAAGGTGTCCATGATTGCTATGATACCTAAACCAGGGAAGGATCCCACTAAGGTAGAATCATACAGACCAATAAGTCTACTGCCAACAATTTCAAAACTGTTCGAAAAATTGTTAATAGCGAAATTGACACCAATATTAAATAATATGGGATGCATCTCTGATCATCAATTTGACTTTCAGGCTAAACATAGCACTATAGAACAAACGCACAGGCAGTCAACGTCATAAGACAGACTTTTGAAAACAAATAGTATTGTTCAGCTTTATTCATTGACATTTCCCAAGCTTGTGATAAAGTGTTGCACGACGGCTTGATGCACAAAATAAAGTTAAACTTGCCTGCAAACACTCACAAGCCTTTGGAAAGCTACTTATGCGGCCGGAAGTTTGTTATCAGAGAAGGCGATTTTATAAGCCCCTTACAGCCAATCGAGGCAGGAGTTCCTCAAGGTAGCATTTTAGGACCTACTTTATATATATTTGATTTACGCCTCAGACATGCCAACGAGATCCGGAATCCACACTTCAACTTTTGCGGATGACACAGCATTGTGCAGCGTACATGAAAACTATCAAGTAGCTTCGCGAAATTTGCAGGAATATATATCAATATTAGAGATATGGTTAAAATGTTGGAAAATTAAAGTTAATGAACAAAAGTGTACTCACGTTACATTCACCCTGCGTAAACAAACATGTTCAGCCATCCAAATTAACGATTCACCTATTCCGCAGCAAAATGAAGTCAAGCACCTTGGTATTCATCTCGACCGTAGGTTAACGTGGAAGTCTTACATAGATGCGAAAGTTACTCAGTTAAAGTTAAAAGCAGCGCAACTGAATTGGCTTATGGGCAGAAATTCGACATTGAAGCTGGATTACAAACTTTTATTATACAACGCAATTCTAAAGCCTATATGGTGCTATGGAATTCAACTACGGGGCACCGCCTCCACTTCAAACATCGAAAAAATTCAAAGGCGACAAAACAAAATTCTTCGAACAATTACTGCAGCTCCATGGTACGTAAAAAACTCACGAATTCATAAGGATCTCTGTGTTCCTCTTGTAAAAGACGAATTTTCAAAGTACGCAACAAGGTATATCAGTAAATTGGAACTTCATCCAAATCGTGTTGCACGCAATATACTTAATTTCGAAGGCCACTCTCGGTTGAGAAGGAGGGACACCCTTGTCACCATCAGAACGTTAAATAGGTGATTTTACCGATATTGACCGTGCAAAATAAAACATTTTTGTCTAGCATTGTCTGGACTTAATTAATTTTATGTATTTAGTATTAAGATTTGAATACTTATTGGTAGTTCACTTTGTGAAGATTCAATAAACAATTGAATGAAAAAAAAAATCATCACAAATATATCGTTTTTTTTTTTTCTTTTTAATAAAATTATTTTTCATCACACCTGAAAATTTATAATCTCACCTTTTATTAATCCTTATAATAATTGTACTTTTCATTTGTTTACAGCAATTTGTTTTGCTTTTCTTTATCATGAAACCTGAACAGAGCCGTTCATTGAAAATATTATTTACGGAGCACTCAACTATTGAACTAAAAGAAAGACATATTTCAGTAAAAAGAGCTAAACTAAAAAGAGCCCTCTTTCAAAAGAGCTCATGAACTCAACTCTATAACTCATTAGATTGTAAAAGTAGACGGCAGTGCGGCAGAGACCTGCACCGCAGCGGCTATAGCCGACTAAGCCGAGCCGCCGATGATATTTGATTCACTTTTTGGGGATCACGTTTAATTACCTTGAAAGGCCGTGTGCTTTTTGACACCGTTTCCAAAATGGGCTTAGATGTGGTTTCAAGCGGACACCCCACTTATTGGCCGTCAGACCGACGAAAGATCACAGACATTATAGATTTTAAAGTTGCGAAAAATTTTCTTTTAGAGTGGATGCAAATGGAGCCTTCATTAGATTTGTCATCCTATCACTCACCCTCAATAATCTCTGTTTCGTTCACCCAAGAGATTGGCTCCCCGTTGACTGTCAATAGAGTTAATTGGCTAAAATACAAAAAATTTTTGAGTACACATTGTACTGAAAATATCGCCTTGAGAACCCCTGAGGATTGAATTCACGATTTTTCTGAAAACCTCAAACTGGCCGTACGACATGCTACCACTAGTCATATAAGATCCAGAAATGAGAACAATAGAACTTATTCGTCTGAAATTGAGCAACTTCTGTCAGAAAAAAGAGAGTCAGAAGAGATTGGCAACTTCGCAGATATCCCCAGCTTAAAACTAGGCAACGGGAATGCATAACTCAGTTAAGAGATTTGCTTGAAATCCACAGAATGGCTTCCCTTAAAACATGTTTGCAAAGCCTTGGTGGTACTCCTTAACCTGATTATTCCTTGTGGAAAGCGAGAAAAGGCTTAAAAAGACCAGTAATAGGTAAGCCAACTTTGCGAAATTCAACTGGCGACTGGGCAAGAAGCGATTCTGAAAAAATAATGTTGTATGTCAATCATTTGAGAAACGTTTTTTTTTTTTTTTTTTTTTTTTTTTATATTGGACCAGTACTAAGGGGATGACCCCTACATATGCAGTGCATTGTACCAGAACTAGGAAAATAGGTTGTGAGGAGGGGGAAAGCGGGAGTAGTGTTTGTGAACATTTGACTTGAATCTTCCAACGTTATAACAGACAGGAAACACTTCTGCAGGCAACTTGTTCCACAGACGAAGCGTGCGGCTGAAAAACGAATTCTCTCTGTAATGCGTAGTACGATTCCCCGGGCAATCGACCACAAATGGGTGAGCTCTAGACGATGAACGCGTGCTATGTAAAAATGTGCGCGTTTCGGGAACAATATCCCTAATTTCGTCAGAGCAAAATCCATTGTAGTATCGATAGAACAGAGTAACGCATCCCACACTGCGTCGATGCTCCAGTGAGTCAATAGAGTTGGATACCCTACTGTCACCGATGAGCTTCTTCGCCCTCTCCTGCACACGGTCGAGTAACCCCAAAAGAGACTTTGAGGCACCGGCCCAAACATGAGAGTTGTATTCCATTTTCGGTCGGATGTAGGTGGTATAAATAGTAAGGAGGTCGGATGGAGTGAAGTACATCTTACACCGTTTCAAAAAACCGAGGCACTTGAATGCTTCTTTAGAGATATGAAAAATGTGTTCATTCCAGCGAACGTCACACTGTATCTTCATTCCAAGAACATCAAGAGCATCCGATTCTTCAATACTTATACCATCCATGAGTACAGATGAAGCAGCACTTGCGGTCGTTTGTTTGTGCGTCAATAAGCAACACTGGGTCTTACGAGCATTAAAGGCGACCCTGTTTTTACGACCCCATTCAGAGACCAATAGAAGATCAGTATTCAGTGAATCATTCATATTTAGTCTCTTGGCAGCGATCTCTGATAGGCTGGGCCTATAACTAAAAGAGTACGAGTGACAAATGCTGCTGTCATCCGCGAAAGAGTGGATAGGGTTGGAAGTTTGGTAGAGAAGGTCGTTGAGGAATATAAGAAATAGGGTAGGAGAAAGAACGGAGCCTTGCGGTACCCCTGAATTAATCTTGAACTCGTTTGATGAGACCCCATCTATAACAACTCGTATAGAGCGGTCTCTGAGAAAGCTCGATATAAACCGAGAGAAGTCATCACCGACACCAAAAGCAGTAAGTTTTGCCAATAGTGCACCATGCCACACTCTGTCAAACACTTTTGAAATATCAAGAGCCACCACCCTACTTTCACCGAAATGATGGATTGAGTGGCACCATTTCTCTGAGAGATATGCCATAAGATCGCCAGTTGAACGACCCTTACGAAATCCATATTGACGATCACAAAGTAGTTTATGCGACTCCAGATACCTCATAAGGTGATGGTTAACCATGTTTTCCATTACTTTGGAGAGTGTAGAGCAAATTGCAATTGGGCGATAATTTTCGGGATTATTTGCCATACCCTTTCTGGGTATTGGTGTTACATTAGCAACCTTCCAGCACGATGGAAACTCACCAGTATGGTAAAGTATGCTGAAAAGGCGTGCTAATGGACGCGCAAGCGTAGAAGAACACTGCTTCAAGACCAGTGCTGGAATGCCATCCGGTCCAGGAGTTTTGTTTATATCGAGGTCTTCCAAAACCCTTTTAACTGCTCGCGCCCGGAAGAATATCGTCGGCATAGTTACAGATACTCTTTCGAGCTCGGGAAGTGGTTGACTGCTTTCTGGCAAGCACGAATTGCTTGCAAAAATTTCAGCCAAAAGGTTAGCTTTGTCAACCGGGTCGGTGAATGCTTGGTCATTCTTTAACAGAGTTGGAATTGATGAACTAGCACTGTTCTTTACTCTCTTAACGAAAGACCAAAAGGTCTTACTGCCCCGAGGAGCTGCAAGGACCTTGGCACGAAGGCGCTGTTCGTGAAGAGACTTTTCACGCCTAAGTACCTTGGCACACGAAGATCTTGCCTTTTTGCGTAGCAAATCAGTGTCTGGTGTTTTGTTTAAACGCCAGTTACTGAATGCTTCCTCTCTGGATCTGACTGCGTTTTTGCACGTCTGATTAAACCAAGATTTTGCTTTTGGTTTAATCGAAATCTGCTTGGAGGGGATGAATGTTTTCATCCCTAGCAATATCATATTCTCTACCATTTTTGCTGAAGCATTTATGTCGTTATCTAGAAAACAAAGTTTCCAATTAAAATGCTCATAAAATTGGTTGAGCTCAGCCCAACGCGCCTTTTCGTAAATAAATATTGAACGTTTCGTAGCTGATTTCGAAACGTTACGAAGTTCGGAGATCGAAAAGGAGGCAGAAATGGTGCAATGATCCGAATTGCCGAGAGGTGCACTAACTCTGACTTCATACTTTTCAGGGTGTGAAGTCAGGAATAGGTCAAGTGTGTTTGAATGGTGCCCTTCAACACATGGAATATGCGTTGGCTCATTCACTAATTGCGCTAGGTGGTTGTGCGCAGCGAATAACTCGACATATTGGCCTTCTGGTGTTGTATGACTCGAATGGCGAAGCCAGGATGAGTTGTGAACATTGAAATCACCAGCAACAACGATTTCACTGCTCGGACAACTTTCCAGGATCTTCGATATGGAGTCGGAGAGGGCATCGAAACCAGAAAAGGTAGTATCCCTCCCCGCATTTGGACTTCTGTATAGAAACCCGAAATGCAAAAAGTGTGACCTGATTTTGAACTTAACCCAAAGACAGGTAAATTCTGCATCATGCATGCTTAATGGTTGCTGGCATTGGAACACAACTTCATTGCGAATGTAAATTACAAGGCCACGATGGAAGTTAAAGAGGGATAGGAATTGATACCCAGGTATATGAAAATCCTGTGGATCAGCATTCTCAGATACCTGGGTTTCACATAGGGCGAAAATATCCGGCCGATGGAGACACGTGTGAGCATAGACGGAGAAGAAGTTCGTTCTCAGCCCACGTATGTTGCAAAAGTCTATTGTAAAGTTTCCCGCGATTGCGATAGAAAGATCATGTACAAATGCTAATTCTGCTATGCTGGTGAGGCCGAAGTTAACTTAATTGTTCATTCGACTGTATAGTATCCAGTGTATATACCTTCGATACTATACAGTCAACAACAGTTAACCCCATATCACCAACATTGCAAAATAACTATTTGTTTTTTATTTTTTTTATTTATTTTTTTTTTTTTTTTAAAGGTATGTTGCACGAATAGGAAACAATGCCTGTATAAGGGCCATAAAAGCCCTGATCTGGCCATTTATTTATATTATTTAGATTAAAAAAATTGATTAATATTATTTTTATTATTATTATTATTGTTGTTGTGGGTGTTTTTTATTTTTATTTTTTTATTTTATTTAATTTTATTTTATTTTATTTTTTTCTGTGTGTTGATCTGTCTGGTTTATTGGGTATCAGCATGTATGTATGTATAATTGTTTGTATTTGTTAATTGTATGGTTTATTGCATTTGTTGTTGGTAGTCGTATTTATATTTATATTGTTGTTGTTGAGATGCATGTTTTTAAGAGTTTTATGTTATTATTTTTTTTTTTTCACCCGTGTATTTTGTTGTTTTATTTTTAAAAAGATTTTTAACTGTTTATTTTATTTGGTTTTAATTAATTTGCAATACAAAAAGCAACACACAAAATAAAAATTAAGGAAAAAAAACAAAAAAACACTGAACGCTGATAACACTTAATACGTGTTCACAACACAACGGACAGAACACTACTCTACTACTTTTTATTACAAATGACTCAGCGAATAATACAGCGGAACTACCACCATATGTTGTTAGACCTCCTGTGTCTTTGAGATTTAATTTTCAAGATGTCGAAAACGTTATCGGTAATACAAACCCCAGGAAAGCTCCAGGCATTGATCAAATTACTGGTAAAATGCTTGAACAGTTACCTCGTGTAGCTAGAAGAGTTCTACTTTTTATTTTTAACGCTACTTTATGCCTTGAGTATTATCCTGCAGTGTGGAAAGTCTCAATGATTACTATGATACCCAAGCCAGGGAAGGATCTGACTAAGGTAGAATCATATAGACCAATAAGTTTTTTACCAACAATTTCAAAACTATTCGAAAAATTGTTAATGGCGAAGTTGAGTCCAATATTGAACAATGTGGGATGCCTCCTTGATCATCAATTTGGCTTTCGGGCTAAACATAGCACCATAGAACAAACGCACAGACTAGTCAATGTCATAAGACAAACCTTTGAAGAGAAGAAGTATTGCTTAGCTCTATTCATTGATATTTCTCAAGCTTTTGATAAAGTGTGGCACGATGAGTTGATGCACAAAATAAAGTTGAACTTGCCTGTAAAGACTCACAAGCTTCTGGAAAGTATATGGGCGGAAGTTTGTTATCAGAGAAGGCGACTTCATAAGCCCAACTCAGATAATCGTGGCAGGAGTTCCCCAAGGCAGCATACTGGGGCCTACTTTATATTTGATTTATGCCTCTGACATGCCAACAATATCCGGAATCCACACTTCTACCTTTGCAGATGACATAGCGTTTTTGAGTGTTCATGTTCTCCTCGAAATTTATAGGAATATAATGGGTGATTTTATAAGAACTATCGGAAATTAAAAAAAAAAAACACATAAAATTCAGAAAAATGCATGAAATATTTATTTGGATCGATAGTTGGATCGATATAATTTAATGTTTGAAGATTATTTCATGCAAATGTTGGCCGCGGCTGGGCCTCAAATGGTCCATCCCCTTAGTCCAATTTTGTCATACTCTTTCCAACATTTCGGCCGGTATCTCACGAATAATGTTGGCAATGTTGGCTTCCAGTGCGTCAATCGAAGCGGGCTCTTCGCTATAGACATTAGCCTTAACATTGCCCCACAAAAAATAGTCTAGAGGCGTTAAATCGCACGATCTGGGCGGCCAATTGACTGGTCCCAAGCGTGAAATAAACTGTTCACCGAACTCGCCTCTCAATTGGTCCATTGTTTCGCGTGCTGTGTGGCATGTGGCACCGTCTTGTTGAAACCACATGTCATGCAAGTTAAGCTCTTCCATTTTGGGCAAAAAAAAGTTTGTTATCATCGCACGGTAGCGCTCACCATTCACAGTAACGTTGTGATTCGCATCATCTTTGAAGAAATACGGCCCAATGATGCCGCCAGCCCATAATCCGCACCAAACGGTTGTTTTTTGTGGATGCATTGGTAGCTCTTGCAATGCTTCTGGCTGCTCTTCACTCATTCAACCAGAAATGAGCCTAGTCGCTGAACACAGTTCTTCGATAAAAAAGTGGATCTTCATCTAACTTTTCAAGAGCCATTCACCAAAAATTTGGCGTTGTGGTAGGTCGTTTGGCTTCAATTCTTGCACCAACTGTATCTTATAAGGCTTCACACCCAAATCCTTCCGCAAAATTTTCCACGTAGTGGAGTAACAGAGGCCCAATTGCTGCGAACGGCGCCGAATCGATAATTCACGGTCATCACCAACACTGGCCGATACGGCTGCGATATTTTCTTCAGTTCGCACTCTACGTAAGCGTGTTGGTGGTTTAATGTCCAACAATGTAAATTTGGTGCGAAATTTTTTTACAATAGCCCGAATAGAAGCCTCAGTAGGTCGATTAAACTGACCATAAAATGGAAGAAGCGCGCGATGAACTTTCTTAACAGAGCACGCATTTTGGTAATAAAATTCAATAAAATGCAAGCGTTGTTCGTTTGTAAGACGATTCATGATTAAATTATAGACCAAACTGAAGATGTTTGACAGTGACACAAGATACAAAACGTGCGTGAGCTGTCAAAACTAGTGTTGCCAAAAAGATAATAGCAAAAAAATCACTCGTTACTTCAATATTAGAGAAATTACTAAAACTTTGGAAAATCAGGGTTAATGAACAGAAATGTACTCATGTCACATTCACACTGTGTAAGCAAACATGTGCGCCTATCGAAATTACCAACTCACCTATTCCGCAGCATAATGAAGTCAAGTACCTTGGTATTCACCTGGACCGTAGGCTAACGTGGAAGTCTCACATTGAAGCAAATGTCACTCAGTTAAAACTAAAAGCAGCGCAGCTAAATTGGCTTATGGGCAGAAATTCTACATTGAAATTGGATTGAAAACTTTTGTTATACAACGCAATACTAAAGCCTATATGGTGCTACGGAATTCAGTTATGGGGCACCGCTTCAGCGTCAAACATTGAAAAAATTCAAAGGCGACAAAACAAAATTCTTCGAACGATTACTGCAGCTCCATGGTACGTAAAAAATTAACGAATTCATAAAGATCTGAGTGTTCTGCTGATAAAAGAGGAATTTTCTAAGTACGCGATAAGGTATGTCAGTAAACTGGAACTTCATCCAAACCCTCTTGCGCGCAATATACTTAATTTTGGCGGCCATACTCGGTTGAGAAGAAGGGATACCGCTGCCACCATCAGATTGCTCAATAGGTGATTTTACCGAAATAGCTCCCGCATAATAAAACTTTTCATCTAGCATTGGTCGGACTTAAGTAAACATAAATTTTTTTTTAAACTTTAAATCACACTTTTTTTTAACTTTAAATTTAGTACTAAGATTTGAAAACTTATTGTTAGTTCATTTTGAAGATTCAATAAATAAAAAATGCTAAAAAAAAATTAAATTTTTGTACTTGTTCTTTATTAACAACTTTTTACAACTGAAGTGTGAACTTGCCTTTTAACCAGGGTAGGAATAATGCTCGAATTAAATTCGTTCGCGAACGAATTTAATACGAACGAATTTAATTTTTCATATTTCAAAGAATTATTCTTTTTAGTTCGCGAATTTTATACATAAAATTCGTGAGCGAATTTAAAAAGCAAAGAAGCGAATTTAAAAATAAAATTCGGGAGAAAATTGTTTAATTCGTGAGAGAATTAAATAATTAAATTCGTGAATTATTCGCCAAGAAATAAAAAACCAGTGTTGTCAATTCGGCGAGTTTCGCACTCTTTTGGTGTTTTTTGAAACTTCTTGTGCGAAACATTCTATTTAATTTATTTACTTTAAATTTCGGTGGCACCAAATCATGTTTTTGCGATTAGAATATAATTTTATTCAAGTTACAAAATTTTCCCATTTCAGTTTACAGAGCACAATAAGAACACGGAGTAATAGTATAGAAGACGCACCAAATTATATGCAAAAAGTAAGACAATCTTGCTGTTGTATATTACACACATTCTCGAAAGGAAAACAAACATTTTGTTTTATAAAATTTGCTGCTTTTAGAGTGTTTTGCTATTAAACGATCAAGCTACGTTTGTCAAATACTAGAATAAAAGCAGACACTGAATAAAGAAGTTCGTTTTTATGATGGCGCGTGAGTTCGTTACTGCTTGGTAATTGATAAATTACCAAATTATTAATTAAATTATAAAATTATTCCTAAAGGTATTTATTAAATATTAATTTATATGCATTAAATTTTGATTATGGTAAACTTCATCTTTTATTTTATTTATTATCATTAAAAATGTATTACAAGTATATAATTAATAATTTTTTTATGAATGAAATAATACGAAAATAAAAAGTTTAAAGTTAATACAAGTGGTCAAAGCAACTGAGCAATCTTGTCACAATTTCAACACATACAAACCAATTAGGCAGAAAAAAATAATTAATAACCAGTGACTCAATATTAGGTTATGGTTTTAAAGAAATACCCTAACGAACGATTCTGCAAATTTTCGTATATTTCAATAAGTTCTTTTAAAGACGCCCACTCTAGCCAGCTGATTTGCATTATTCGCTTACGAAAACGCAAATGAAATTTGTACTGTGGTTGATGGAGTTGATACTAATCGAGTTTGATGGCTTGTAGCGCGATTCTATAAATGCTTATAATCCTATAATAGTAAATTCTTTTCATCCATTACAGTAACAATTGTACATTCCTGCAATATATTTTTAATGACGGTAAGCAGCTGTATATTTGTGTACCTAATAATAAGCAGTAAAAGTAACAGCAGGGGGGGTTACTCTCTATTGCGATGCAAAAGGAAAATTGAAGAATTGGTACCTTATATTGCGTTTTCGTATTTTATTTTCGCATTTAATTTTCCCTTTCACACATTTTATTTTTCGCTATTGTTTATTTTGTGATACCAGTGTTACTTAATTTTTAAACTATTTTGCGAAAAAGTTTGCACAAACAGCACAGAATTCCAAATTATACTCCTATCGGATCTACCTTTCGCATCGCAATGAAGAGTAACCCCCCAGATTTCGGTCGACGGCGAATATAATTAAACAATGTTGCTGAATAACAAAATTATTATAAAGATGACATTATCTTAATAACAAAGTAACAGAATCACACTAAATGTCAAGTTTGGCAAGAACGAAATCTAGCTGTTGAAGAAATTTGATCATTTAATAGTCGTGTTTTTAATATAAAAATATTATACGTTTTATAATACAAAATGCGTTTTTAAAGATGAAATAAAAAGTCTAAACTTAATGCGTTTTTGCTGACGTGTTTTCTCCTCCGTTTTGGTGCGTTTTGAAATTTCAATGTTAACAACACTGAAAAAAAGCAAACACTGTAAACAAGTTTTGCTGAATTGTTGTTTTGTACAGTGGCGGAAAAAATAATATCACAACTTCTAATCTTTCATACATATATACAGCCCATTTATAGGACACGGCTAAACTCACTCGTAGACGAGTACGTAAAGAATTGGGTTTGAAAAACGCGACTTGATCATGTTGTGCAACTTACGTATATTCGTATATATGTCAAACAATTGTATCACTTTTTTGTTGCCAACATATCAAAACAAATACGGCCTGTTTCTATCTAAGCGAATGAAAACTGATTTCCGTATATATATATATATATATATATATATATATATATATATATATATATATATATATATATATATATATATATATATATATATATATATATATATATATATATATATATATATATATATATATATATATATATATATATATTACTAGAAATGAAAATAATTCATTTGCCTGTGCTGAAACATTTTTTTTGTGTATTGCATTTTATGTATGCACATACATACGCAGGTACACAAACAACGTGTTTGTGAAAAAGGTTAAATTCTATACTGATAAGAATTCAACCTAATGGTTTGAATGTATGTACATGTGTGTATGTGTATAAGCAAAAAAGTATTTTTTCAAAATTGGTCTCAGGCTCATCAAAAAGAACAAAAAATCTTTTTACTACCTGTTTTATTTAATTTTGTTATTCACTAATTACATTTTCAACAATTTTGTTGTTGTTTAAAATGTAATTGTGCAAATGAAGGAACAGCTTGGTTATTCCTGAACTGATATTATTTTACAAGGTTTGTCAAATAACGTTTTAATAAACATACTTGTAAAATATTTTTAATGAATAAGAATTTGTTTTGTATGAAAGCCTTATTATTATTTTTTGTTATTTAAAATATGTTTCTATTTAAACTGAAGTAAATAAATAAGTACAAATGTATATACATATATAAGTATTTTAGAAACCAAACAATTGAGTTTTTTATTCACTATTTAAGCTTCTAATATTAATACCAATAAAAAATTATAAGTAGTTTTTCTATGTTTCCCAGCTATATATATGTCGACAGGTGTTATTAGAGCATTTTTCTTTTTAAATTCTCAACAATTTATTTAGATTGTTGGGATATAAAGTTGAATGTTTGAGAATATCTTTCAAAAATTTCCAAAGTCTACTGATGATTAGGGTAGTTCCTATGAAATGTCGACATATAGATAGCTGGGAAACATAGAAAACAATCTGCCACATGCACTGTTTGTCTTTACAAATATCAGACTTCAGAAAAATACGCACATTGTACAAAAATCTCGTACATAAATGTAAACGAACATAACTCAACGCAACTAACAGATATTTTTATTAACATAACAATTATGTGTGTCTTCAAATTTCTTCAAAATTACCTTACACGAACACGAACATAAATGTAAAGTACACTCGAACTTGGCTACCGTACATATACACTATTTTCGCTACCATACACGTGTTCGTGTACGCAACTAAATATTACAACAGAACAACGTACATGTTTGTGTTCGGTATCAAACAAAATTTGAAGACACACATAATTGTTATGAAAATAAAAATATGTGTTGGTTGCTTTTGAACAGTACATTGTGTGTTCGATGTGTGTATTTTCTGAACCTTGACAAATATACGCCTCAGTTTTATTTTTTAGCATCTTTTCGAATTTTATTTTAAATAATTTTACACAAGTACTATTAATAAAAATTAATCGCAAAGTTTTTTGTATTATTTTTCCTCCACTGTACATGAGTGTAATTTTGTTTGTGGAATTATGTTTGCTAATAGCTAACCGTTTTATTTCATTTGAGTACGTATAAAAAATATGTGTATGAATATGTGTGTTTTTATGGAATTTTAGTAATTACCCGGTTGGAATGTGCATAATTTGCGAATTCAATTTGCAAATAACAGTTGTAAATATAATAACAATTCCTCAGTTTCTTGTGCAAGCGTCTTCTCGATAAGAATTTATATTATTGTTAAGAACTTAACTAACTCATAATTAATTAAAAATTGATGCAGAAGGAGTTTTAGGTGTGTTTCTTTACTCTACTTTGGGATCCCGCGGGATCCCAATTTGCACGAAAAGCGTTCCCGTACTTTAAAATTGGGCAAATGAGAGCGCTTTTGAGAGAATAGTATGCTTCCTCTTCTTGCACTAAACAGCCCGTACTTTTTCTTCGGGCTAGTTTGGGCAAGTAATTAAGCAATCAGCTGTTCGAAAAATAAACAATAGCAAAGAAACAAAGTTCATTTGAATCAACTCGTATACAAATCATTTCAGTGTTTTTATATAAAAATTAAATACACAGGAATGTACAAAAGACCTTAAAAGCTAAAAAGTGAAAAATATCACAGTATTTTTTCGTAAAACTAAGTGACAATTTTTTTTGCCATATCAAAACACAGCATATGTTTCTTTTTGGGCTAGAAATTTGGCTTTTTGCGTTCCCGTACTTTAGGTAAATTTTATCTGTATTTGAGAGTAACTCATGCATGCTCTCTTTTGCCCGAAACTTGCCCGGAAAGTAAAGAAACACACCTTTTATTTAATCAGCTCTTATTAATTTCTGACTACAGATTCTCTATTGACATTTCCTACAGGGTAGTATGTCTCTAAAAGTGAATTGAACTGCAAGGGTTGCCAAATATTATGAATAAAATATAAGTAGGCAAAATATATTCTATATGCATGCTTGATTTATTACAATCAGAAACAACGAATAATTATGGATAATTTATTTCGTCCGACAAGGAGGGTTTAAGTTTAAGCTAGATCTGCAAAAAACATATGTGATGCTGTTAAAAAAATTAAAAAGACTATTTGCAAAAAAAGTCACCAATTTCGCGATAGTTAAAAAAGTTTAAGTAGGGGAATTTTCAACAAATATTAGATGTACTCGTAGAATGTTTTTAAGAATAAAGTAACGTAATGAAGAAATGTTTAAAAATTTACCACATAAAAAGTAATTTTATTCCTCACTAGTAAAAATTTCTAAAGTAATGTTATAAATTGAACCACTGTGAATTTTTTCCATGACGTCGTTGGTAGAGCACGCGTAGACGATTTGAATTTTGTGAGCGGCATGTCGCCATTAAATATTCTCTCTTTCTTGCGCAGACGAAGCCAGTTTTGTGAGCAGGATATTATACTTATATCATTCTTTTGTGGACGTGCTAGTGAACAGTTAAGTAAAAATGGGTCGCAAAAACGCTTTTGATTTTGAAAAATATATTATATATAATGAAAAAAATAATACTTCAACGTGTATTACATGTCAAAAGATCCTTAAAGGACGGTTAAGTGGAAACGTAAAGCGTCATTACGAATCAGTACATGATATAAAAATAACTGAAAAGTCTACACAAAATCCGGTGTCAAGTGGTAGTGTGTCAAAAAAACGGTTTAGCAATATTCAAATTCCATTAAACAAAAATGAATTTTTATTGTGTTGTGTTGGTCTTATCACAGCTAAAAATTTGCCATTCAGAATATTTGACGATGATGAATATTACGAAGAATTTCACAAAACAAATATTAATTCCAAAAACATTGTCTCCAAAATGAATACTGTTGCAACTGAAATAAAATTAAACATTTCTAAATCAGTTTCAAAAAAGATGGTTTGCTTAAAAATTGACGTTGCCACGCGTATGGAGAAAAGCATACTCGGTATAAATATTCAATATATTAAAGATTCGAAAATTATTATTAATACAATAGGAATGATTCAATTAAAAAAGCGGCACACAGCTCAATTCCTAAAGGAAGAGATTTTAAACTGCCTAAAAGAATTTAATATTGACATATCTCAAATTTATGCATGTACTTCCGACAATGGAGCCAATGTTATTAAAACATCTAAACTGCTACAAGAATTACAAGAGGAAGTGCTGGCACAAGACCTTGAAGATGAAGTAAGTGATGATGAAGATTTCGATTCAATTCATACATCACTTTCCTCAGTTATGGCAGTGGTGAGGTGTGCTGCACATACAATTCAATTAGCGGCGCATGATGTATTAAAAACTATTCAACCGGCAATAGACGAATGCCGAAAAATTGTGAAAAGTATGCGCACAATTATCAGAAATAACAGTTCAGACAATTTTCAAATGCCTCTAACTGATAATGCAACCAGATGGAACTCTACATATAAAATGTTAAAATCAATTGCAAATTTAAAAGAATATATTGAAAACGCCACTGATTTCAATATTTCTGAGCCGGATTGGAATTTTATAAACAAATTTTTAATAGCTTTCCGACCATTATCAGAGTGCACCACTAAATTCCAACTGGAGCAATATATAATCGGTGATTTTTACAGAGATTGGTTATGTTGCGAAGTAGAGCTCGAAGAGATGACAGAAAACAACATCTACGCAGAAAATTTATTAAGTTCCATGAGAAGCAGAAAGCATAATCTTTTGGCAAATGAAGCGTTTATATCAGCAATTTATTTGGACCCACGATTCAATTTTAATCGTACGCCATTTTTATCAGAGGAACAAAAGAAAACCGCAGTGGTAAGTTTTTGTTTCACCATATACATATATATATATATATATATATATATATATATATATATATATATATATATATATATATATATATATATATATATATATATATATATATATATATATATATATATATATATATATATATATATATATATATATATATATATATATATATATATATATATATATATATATATATATATATATATATATATATATATATATATATATATATATATATATATATATCCGGATCTAGGGAAGCTGTTGGATGTAGCGTTGTCTGTCCCATCGACGCAAGTTTCAGTTGAAAGGGCCTTCAGTGCTCTCGCAATAATATTAACGAAAATGAGGTCCAAGTTGTCAAAAGAAACTTTAAACAATTTGCTTTTAGTAAAACTAAATAAAAATTTGATGGAGAATATAATAACTGCTAGTGAAACTGACGATGAATGGAACTAAATGTAAAAAATATGTACCTCTTATGTAAATAGTTAAAGAAATTAATTTTAAGTTTAAGTGAATTTTTATAATGAATAAAAAAATTTTTTAATTTTTCGTTTGTAAAATTTTTTTTCTTACTCGAATTTTCGAAATATATACATAGGACATTGAGTTTTGAGCAAATTTTGGTATAACCGTAAAAACTAAAACAATGACAGCCCTTTTTAACGCTCGTGGCTGAAATCCTCTACATCCAAGGTTATCTGGATACTAAATTTCACAAAAGAGTTTTTTGAATTGTTATCTAAAGTTTTAATGTACAATATACATATATATTAATTAAGTGTGAAAAGCTTTGTATTAAATCTGCCACAAAGGAAAATTTGTTATTTATTTATAATTAATTTTTAAAGGGGCAAGCCCACGGCAGCTTTAATATGGTAGTGGTATAAGCACAGCTGTCTTTTGTTTCCTTTGCGTAAATTTGTCAAAAACACATAGACTTCGTAAATTCTACCAACAAAATACATGTTGATGTTTTTTGGTGTTGTATTTATTGTAATTCTGCCACTACCTATTATAAAGCTTCCTTGGGTCAAGGCATTACAGCGTTTTTAAAACCCCTTTTATATTAATATTACAAATATAAGCCTCTTTATTTTCTTTTATTTAAAAAACGTCATCGCATTAAGTCTGTTTGCTTTTCAACAAAATATTAATTTTTGATGAAATAAGAATCATAGTTCATATAAATTAAAAATCATCGATTGAGAAAAAATTATCAAATCACATTTTGTTTCAAAAATCATCAAAAATGTGTTAAAATTATCACTTTGGCAACCTTCAAAACAAAAACAACCCTCATCATGCTCAGTTAAATGTTTTAAAGAAATTTTCTTTCTTTGTTCTTCTTGTTTGTAAAGTTGTGCTGACGAATTTTATTTTTAAATTCGCGAACTTTATTTTTCAATTCGCGAGCAGAATTTTATTTTAAATTCGGGAATTTTTTCATTCTGCTCGCAAACGAATTTAATCAGTTTTTATTTATTTTTTTCGTTCGCGAAAACAATGAAAAAATTCGCGAATTTAAAATTAAATTCGTTTCGCGAATTTTATTTTTAAATTCGGGAATACAAATTTAAAAACGAGCGAATTAAATAAAATTTAATTCGCGAGCACAAATTTTTCCTACCCTGCTTTTAACACAAACAATACCTGTTGTTTTCTTTATGGTTGTAGTGAAGCGGCTACCAGAGGTTCAATTCGTGTGGCTGACAGCCGGCTTTGAGCCGCCGCCGGTCTTGTTTTACTTTGTCCAGCCGCCGCCGTTATGGCAGCTGAAATCGGCTTATTTTCAGCCACCGTATTTACATATTCGACAGCTTGAGCCGATTTTAATTGCTGAACTTTTTAGCAATTTTCTTTTGGAATTGCTTTCTTGTCCACACACAACAACTTTTTTCGGCAATTCTTGAGCTTTCTCTATCTTATTTCATACAATTTACATTGTATATGCACATACACACATGAGAGAAAAATAAAGAACTGCTGAGAATTGCCGATTACCGGCAATTCTTTTTCCCTTCTTATTCCCCTCACCGAAAGCTTCTATGAAGTCAAGAATTGCCCAACAAAAGTTGCTGTGTCTGACCTGCCACTTAGCTCTACAGGGTGGCTTATTTGTAGCAGCATAATGACTTTTTGTCACTGTCAAAATCTATGACCTCCAACTTATGTTTAAGTATTTTATACAGTTTTTTATATTGCATGTAAGAATTTGACAGTATAATCATACCACAGCCTGTTCCTTGTTAAAATATATTTAGTGTCACCTTGGAAATTATTTGATTTTATGGTATTTTATTAGAAAAGATCCGATATTTTTTAGGTGACAGATTGCTATAAATTTACTTTTTCTAAAATCTTTATTAATTTGAGTCACATATTGTTATTTAAAATCAGTTTTGTTTAAATAAATTGAGCCACGTAATGTTATTTTAAATTTAATATTTAAATTTTTGTACATGTTCGCTACCAACTACTTTTGACAGCTTAAGTGTGAATTCGCCTTTTTACACAAACAAAATACCCGTTGTTTTTTTTTTATTGTTGTAGCGAAGCGGCTACCTTGTTTTTTTGTATCATGGCAATCATGATACAAAAAACAAGGTAGCCGCCATGATACAAAAAAACGAGGTAACCGCTTCGCTACAACAATACAACAATAAAAAAAACAACAGGTATTTTGTTTGTGTAAAAAGGCGAATTCACACTTAAGCTGTCAAAAGTATTTGATAAATTACATGTAAAAAATTTAAATGGCGCCGAAAAACGTAAACAAAACTTGACAGCGAAAGTGCCGCCATATTAACCGAATTCGCCTGAATTCGCCGATGCATCCACCTAATAATTAATTCGCCTTGGTAGCCGCTTCGCTACAACAATACAACAATAAAAAAAACAACAGGTGTTTTGCAAGGCGAATTAATTATTAGGTGGATGCATCGGCGAATTCAGGCGAATTCGATTAATATGGCGGCACTTTCTCTGTCAAGTTTTGTTTGCATTTTTCGGCGCCATTTAAATTTTTGTACATGTTCACTATGAACTACTTTTGACAGCTTAAGTGTGAATTCGCCTTTTTACACAAACAAAATACCTGTTGTTTTTTTTATTGTTGTATTGTTGTAGCGAAGCGGCTACCTTGTTTTTTGTATCATGGGTGTTTTGTTTGTGTAAAATGGCGAATTCACACTTAAGCTGTCAAAAGTAGTTGATAAAGAACATGTACAAAAATTTAAATGGAGCCGAAAAAGGTAAACAAAACTCGACGCAGAGAGTGCCGCCATATTAACCGAATTCGCCGATGCATCCACCTAATAATTAATTCGCCTTGATGGCAATAACAAAATACCATGATACAAAAAACAAGGTAGCCGCTTCGCTACAACAATACAACAATAAGAAAAACAACAGGTATTTTGTTTGTGTAAAAAGGCGAATTCACACTTAAGCTGTCAAAAGTAGTTGATAAAGAACAGGGCGAATTCATTATTAGGTGGATGCATCGGCGAATTCAGGCGAATTCGTTTAATATGGCGGCACTTTCTCTGTCAAGTTTTGTTTACCTTTTCGGCGCCATTTAAATTTTTGTACATGTTCTTTATCAACTACTTTTGACAGCTTAAGTGTGAATTCGCCCTTTTACACAAACAAAATACCTGTTGTTTTTTTTATTGTTGTATTGTTGTAGCGAAGCGGCTACCTTGTTTTTTGTATCATGATAAAGAACATGTACAAAAATTTAAATGGCGCCGAAAACGTAAACAAAACTTGACAGCAAAAGTGCCACCATATTAAACGAATTCGCCTGAATTCGCCGATGCATCCACCTAATAATGGATTCGCCTTGACAAAATACATAGTACTGAATTCGCCTTTCCGCTTGCATTCACCCATGATACAAAAAACAAGGTAGCCGTTTCGCTACAACAATACAGCAATAAAAAAACAACAGATATTTTGTTTGTGTAAAAAAGCGAATTCACACTTAAGCTGTCAAAAATAGTTGATAAAGAACACGTGCAAAAATTTAAATGGCGCCGAAAAAGGTAAACAAAACTTGACTGTGAAGGTGCCGCCATATTAACCGAATTCGCCGATGCAACCACCTAATAATGAATTCGCCTTGCATTCACCTGTATAAATTTGCTTTGGATAAATGCATGCAACTTTGAGCCGCCGCCTAGGATTTTCACGTTAGCCGCCGCCGCCGATTATATTGCTAGGCGCAATGCTCTGGGTTCGCTACCAGTAAAATAGAAAAAATTTTGTTAACTATTTTCCAAGAAAAGAATGGGTGGAGGAGATCTGGTAAGTTAATTTGACAACATTTCTCTTTCTTGGATTTGTCTTGACTTTCACACTAGAATTTGAAGAAAACTTGGAATCCGAACACTATGAAAAATCATGAGATGGTGCGGAGAGCAGAACAAGCCAAATCCCAGGAAGATAATAAAAAGCGGAATGATTTGCGTAAAGAAATCGAGGAGGAGAAACATCGTGAGAATCTTAAACGTATCGGAAGAGGCAGTCGGGGTTTGGCTGATGGAAATGTAGATAAAAAGCTTGATTGGATGTACAAAAGCAAGTTTTCAAATAGACACAAAATATAATAAAGTACATGTTTTTAATTTTCAATTAACAGATTCTACTAAGTTGATTAACCGTGACGAATATTTGTTAGGAAGAAAGATTGATAAGTCGTTTGAAAGTCTGCAAGCGGAAGAAAAAGTGCAAGAGCATCAAAATTTTGTTGGACTTAAGCAGCCTCTAAACCATGTAGAACACGATTGCGTACCATTTTCAATAAGGTCGTACAAAAATTTTGAAAACTGCGAGCAAGTTGACTTACAGCGTAAAGTTATGGAAGATCCTTTAATGCTAATTAAACAGCAAGAAATGGAGTCAAGAAAAAAAATCCTGGAAAATCCCGTAAAATTAAAAGAGTTGCATCGCATATTAAAAACCGACGAGAAACTCCGAAAAGCAACAAAGAAATCCAAAAATAAAAAATCACAAAAAAAACATAAAAAAAGTAAAAGAACATCATCACCTAGTCGAAGTTCCGAATCCGATTTAGACAGCAAATTGGCTAAGAAACTTCAAGGCGATCTTCTCAGCGGGGATGAAACTTCAAGTTTCGGTGGAAATTTAGCCAAACTTTTGGGTTCGAAATTTGAAAAAATTTCGCAAGAGTTAGATAAAGCTGCCGAAAAAGGCGGACAATCTAAAAAACATCACGCCGTGAAAAGGAAGACAGATTCAGGTTTGAGTGGCGGACAGTCAATAATATTTTCTTATCAAAAATACGAAAACAGAACAAAAAATCACCGTGAAGAGAAAAATCGCCGTAGAACAAGGGATTTTAGAAGGCAAAGTAAATCAAGATCTACTGAAAAAGAACGAGTTAACCTTGTTCGCCAAAATTACTCACAATCAGGATTTAGGGATGGAAATGTAATTAAAAGATCTACATCGTCAATTGCGAAGTGCGACATTGATGATCTTAAGAAAATATCGCGTACTACGTCGAGGGATCGGAAAATGCGATATAGAAAAATGTCAAAATCACCAGTGGAATCTAATCGATCTCCTGACCGTTATCAAAAAATTGAAAAACCAAAATCGAACACAGTTTCTAGTAAACTAACTAATGAAGAAAGGCAAGTAAAGCTCGAAGAAATGGTATCGAATGCAGTATGGCGAGAAACAGAACGCAATAAAGTAGTACGGGAACACCGCGAAGTCAGTGCTAAAGAGGAGCATCATTCAAAAATTAATTTCGATAGAAATTTCCTTAATAATCAGGTAAAAGAAGCTATGAGTAATCAAACATCGTTGGGTGGACGACTGAGAGCAAATTTAAACAATATACAAAGAGCGTCATCTACAATGAATATAAATTTTGTCCGAAAACATATCAAAGAGTAAAAAGAACATATTCTAAAAATTTCTTGACCAGCTATGTATATAATGTTTTATATTACTTATATTTGAATATACATTCACATGTAATATGTGGTACTTCCAATCGGCAGAAAAAGAATTGAAAAATATATATGTACTAAATGAATACTTTTATAGTTTTTTTTAAGCATTGCTTAATGCAGCAACTCCGGGTAATGTTTTGCCCTCCAACAATTCTAAAGAGGCACCTCCACCAGTAGATACGTGGGATACCAAGGATTCAGTACTCCATTTAGCACAACATGATGCTGTATCACCACCACCAATAATGGTAACGCATCCATTTTTAGTGGCAGCTACAACGCTATCCATAACTGCTTTGGTACCATTAGAAAAATTGGCAAATTCAAAGACTCCAGGTGGTCCATTCCAAACAATAAGCTTAGCGCGAGCAATTGGTATAGCAAATGCTTCCCTTGTTTTTTCTCCTACATCCAGGCCCATGTGCCCATCAGGAATTCCACTTTCAATAGTAGCTTCACTGACAGCTGCGTCCTCTCCAAATTTGTCACCACATACAAAATCTATTGGCAAATGAATCTGAACATTATTCTTTTTTGCCTTTTCCACTAATTTTTGAACAATTTTAGAGCCTTCTTCATCGAACAAAGAGGATCCGATTTTCATGTTGTTTAATACTTTCAGGAACGTGAAAGCCATGCCACCACCAATAATCATTTCATTAACCTTATCCAAGAGATTTTCAATTAATTGGATTTTATCGGCTACTTTACCACCTCCTAAAATAGCTAAGAAGGGATTTGGGGGATTATTTAAAGCTTGAGAAAAATATTTCAATTCCTTATTCAACAGCAATCCAGCAGCACGCTTTTCAAAGCCTTCTCCCATCATAGAACTATGAGCGCGATGAGCAGTTCCGAAAGCATCGTTGACGTAAACATCACCCAACTTGGCTAAGCTTTCACGGAAATTCTTTACTTTCGCAGGATCTGCTTTGATCTTAGCACCACTTGCATCCACTCCCTTGCCCTCTTCTTCAACGTAGAAGCGCAAGTTTTCCAGCAAAATCACACTACCATCAGCAGGATTTTTGCATTTCTCTTCAACTTCATTACCAACACAGTCGCTAAGGAATGTAACATCTTTTCCAAGAAGTTTCTTCAGTTCTTCGGCCACAGGAGCCATGGTATATTTGATATTTTTATTACCATCCGGGCGACCTAAGTGCGACATTAACACAACCGACTTTGCGTTCTTGGAGAATGCGTATTTTACGCTGTCCAATGCAGCCACAATACGTTGGTTGCTGGTTATTTTTCCGTCTTTAATAGGCACATTGAAATCCACTCTAGAATATACATACATTCACAAACATTACAGAAGTAATTTAGGTAAACATACAAACGTGCATAACTTAAAATCAAAAATAAAACGCATATCTACCTCATTAACACTCGTTTACCAGCCAAATCTAAATTTTCAATGCTTAATTTATTTAAAGCCATTTCAACAACTTTAAATGGAGTACGTCAAAAGAAACAACTAGACCACAATTTTTCTTTGCCAAAAGCAGAAAGTACTCTGGTCAAAATCAACGGCTGAATGTCGAACGAAGGTCAGTTAAATCAATGTTGTCAATTTTGTTTACGCAAGCAAGGTGCATTAACACCTACATGGTGGCAGCGCTACGGTATGTGACAATTTTTTGCTACTGGCAATATGGTAAGCTATTTACGTCAAATGTATTGTTTACATTTTTGCAAGTGAATTTAGTGTTTTATTCTGAATTAAACATATAAAAACTATTTTGTGAACATAAAAATAATTCAAATAAAAATAATTTATAATTATGAAAAGGTACATTCATAGTTTATAATTGTGAAAAACACTAAGTTTACACGTGCAAGTAACTTGTTACAAGTAGCGTGTACATATTAACAACCAATACATCGAAAAAAATAATAAAAACACTTGCAATTTGCACGATTGTTTACACACGCAAGTGCAAGTTCATTTCCAAAATGTCGTCGAAGACAAACGTTGTACGCCTTTGCACTACATGCGCTTTTGATGTCTGTGCTGCCAAAGTTTTAGCCTAGCAATATTACAGGGGAATTATATTAAGTACATAAATTTTTCACAATATAAATAATAAATTTGTAATCCAAAGAAAAAATAAGTTATAGATGTTTATTTATTTTTGTGTTTTTATATTATGTTTTCGGCATATAACTAAAAATATTAAAATTTTAAAAATTTTTCCTTGAAAAATACCTATTAAAGTCAAAATGAAATATCTATGGGCAACACTGTTTGTTTCTGCTTGCATGCAAGTGAAAAAATCACTGCCAACCAAAATCAGTTGCAAGTGAGGCTACTACTTGCAGGTGTGTGAATGTATTAGTAAAAAAATGGTAATGTATTGGGTTTTTTGCACTTGCGTGTGTAAACATTAAGAAAGTTACAATTATTTTTGGTAAACATAGCTTACCAGATTCCGGTTTTTGTTGTATTGTTGCAATCACAGATATTCACAGGTATTCCGTGGTTGTAATTTTGCTCTAGTGCTGCCACCGTGTAGACATTAATGCACCACGTACGCAAGCGAGCAAAATTTTTGTTCAGCCACAAAGCGAATTCATTACTAGGTGAACTTAACAGCACAGGTGATTATTTTTTGCTTCTTGCGTTTTTTCCAATGAGACTGTCAAATTTTTTTTCTTTTGTTCACAAACTTTTTCGCGCCATTTTAATCTGACGATTTTTTTTTTGTATGATTTAGCGCAATTTCAAGAAATTTGTGTGAATTTAAAAGTGAAAAACTAATATAATATGTGATTTTAAATACAAACAATTATAAAAGTTTATATTTAACGTTTATATAAAATTTTTTCCCAGCTGAACAATCTTAGGCGAATTTAGATTTTGATATTCACGATATATTTTACAATAAAATACCTAGTACTGAATTCGCCTTTCCGCTTGCATTCACCTGTATAAATTCGCCTTGGTTCAGCCCAGGCGAATTCATTACTAGGTGAACTTGACCAAGGCGAATTAATTATTAGGTGGATGCATCGGCGAATTCAGGCGAATTCGGTTAATATGGCGGCACTCTCGCTGTCAAGTTTTGTTTACTTTTTTCGGCGCCATTTAAATTTTTTTACATGTTCTTTATCAACTACTTTTGACAGCTTAAGCGTGAATTCGCTATTTTACACAAACAAAATACCTGTTGTTTTTATTATTGTTGTATTGTTGTAGCGAAGCGGCTACCTTGTTTTTTGTATCATGAACTTGACCATGACACAAAAAGCAAGGTAGCCGCTTCGCTACAACAATACAACAATAAAAAAAACAACAGGTATTTTGTTTGTGTAAAAAGGCGAATTCACACTTAAGCTGTCGAAAGTAGTTGATAACGAACATGTAAAAAATTTTAAACGGCGCCGAAAAAGGTAAACATAACTTGACAGCGAAAGTGCCGCCATATTAATCGAATTCGCCTGAATTCGCCGATGCATCCACCTAATAATTAATTCGCCTTGAACTTGACAGCTCAGGCAAGGCGAATTTATACAGGTGAATGTAGGCGGAAAGGCGAATTCAGTATTATGTATTTTGTTATTGTAAAACACATCGTGAATGTCAAAATCTAAATTCGCCTAAGACTGTTCAGCTGGGAAAACATTTTATATAAACGTTATATATAAACTTTTGCAATTGTTTGTAATTAATATGTCCAGTCCAGTCCAGAATGTCCAGTCAAGGACAGAAAAAGCGGCTATCACCTTATTCTTGTGCAAAAGGGCCATTGGAAAGACCTGGGGAAAAAATCCTAGGAACTCCTACTGGCTTTTCAGCAGGGTTGTAAAGCCCATTCTAACATATGGAACGCTGGTGTGGTGGAAGTCGTTGGAGAAAACCACCTACTGCAAAATCGCAGAAAAGAGAATGCGTACTGCTGCTTTGATGGTGACTGGTGCTTCCGGCACTACGCCATCGAAAGCACTTTTCACTATGCTGAACTGGCTGCCGGCTGATCACATGGTGAAGAAAATAGCCATGAATTCGGCTATCAGGTTGTGGTCAAGCGGGACGTGGAAGTAGGTGACATATGGTCATGCCTCAATAATAGGAAGGATAGTGAACCTTCCGGAGAATATTGATTACTGCTCGCCGGCTCTACTGCCCGGCAAGAGATTTGATGTAATCTTGTCAGGCTCGTTCTCGGAGACGACTGGCATAGATCGTCAAGAGGACATGCTTGAAATTTTTACAGATGGATCCAAGTCGGACTCGGAAGTCGGAGGGGGTATCTTTATCCCATTGTATGAGAGGAGGATGAGTTTTAGGCTGCAAAATGAGTGTAGCGTAGCGCAGGCCAAAATTGCGGCCATTATGAGGGCAGCTGACTGGTTAAGGTACTACAGGATATATGAGAATGATATCCGAATTTGTACTAATAGTAAGGCTGCGTTGTATGCACTAGCTGGTGTCTAGCTACAACAAAGACATATTGATGGGATCGTGAAAATCCCGCTTGCGAGCTGTAAGAAACAAGTACAGCGTCAACTTTTTCAGATCGCTCAAGACAGATGGTCTAATGAGGATACCTGTCGAATATCAAGGCTGACATGGCCCAGATATGATAACAGGAGGACTATTATCCTTAGGGGCTTGCCCCAACGGAGGTTGCGTTCTCCTGTGGCGGTTCTGGCAGGACATTGCCACATAGGGACGCAGGCAAGGTGGTTAAATCTTCCATTTAATGACTTCTGTAGTAGTTGCAGAGACGAGGAGGAAGAAGAGAGCGTTGAGCACTTCCTCTGTCAGTGTCCAGCTCTTTTTTATTTAAGGGCATTGTACCTAGGCAGACCAATGCTGCATGATTTGACAGAGGTATCGGAATGCGATGTAAGTGGATTGGACTCCTTTATCCGATCCTCGGGTTGGTTCTAAGCCAGTGATATTTAGATCTACTGAGATACATATCATATCCAGACAACACAACGGGACCTGACTGGACCCAAGTGGGCTGGCTTTATAATAGCTGGCAGCCTGTCAATCCTAACCTAACCTAACCTAACCTTGTAATTAAAATCACAGATTATATTAGTTTTTCATTTTTAAATTCACACAAATTTCTTGAAATTGCACTAATTCATACAAAAAATCTTCAGATTAACATGGCGCGAAAAAGTTTGTAAACAAAAGGAAAATAATTTGGCAGTCTCATTGGAAAAAAAGCGAGAAGCAAAAACTAATCACCTGAGCTCAAGGCGAATTCATTAATGGGTGAACTTAACAGCGCAGGTGATTATTTGTTGCTTCTCGCGTTTTTTCCAATGAGACTGTCAAATTTTTCGCGCCATTTGTATGACTTTTTTGTATGATTTAGTGCAATTTCAAAAAATTTGTTTGAATTTAAAAGTGAAAAACTAATATAATCGGTGATTTTAATTACAAAAAATTATGGTGGTTTATTTGGTGCTTAAAATGTTAACAGCACCGTAGCATTTTAAGCTGCAAACGAACTGCTTGCTCTTAATAGTAATTTGAATGGTAATATATCTATACTCCTCTCCAAAATCTCAAAAAGTAGACAAAACTGTCATTACGGCTTAAGAAATACATAAAAATTCATAACGTATTTATGAGCATTTTTTATACCCTTCACAAAAATGTAAAGGGTATATATAAGTTTGTGATTCCGTTTGTAATTTCTACAGTTTATTTTTGCGACCCTATAAAGTATATATATTCTGAATCAGAATTAATGGAAAAGTCGATTAAGCGATGTCCGTCTGTCCGCTGTTGAAATACCGTTTCTGAGAAAACCATTAGATTTAGAAACTTTTTTCTTTCACCATTCTTTTACCCCATCGATTCATGGGTTTGCTATTGAAATTCAGTAATATCGGTCCACGTATAGCTGAGATATATTCAAAATTCCGAAAAAAGCCATTTTTTTTGCAGTTTTGTATGAAAATTTTTGAAAACTAAAGTTGTTCGTTTTGCTTCAAACTTCACACACTTATTAAACATGGTGACTAAAAGGCAAAAAATTTTTTTTTCAGATATCGGTCCATATATACCCGAGATATAGCCCAAATCGGATTTTTAATGAAAATGTCGCATAGGCGAAGCTAAATAACTTTTTTTGCTCAAAAGCAGTTCTGGTAATAAAATTAGGTTACATAAATATGGAAAATGAAAATTTCCGATATCGGTCCATATATACCCGAGATATAGCCCAATCCGGGTTTTTCATGAAAATGTCGCGTAAGCGAACTTAAACAACTTTTTTGTGCTCAAAAGCAGTTCTGGTAATAAAATAGGGTCATATAAATATGAAAAATGAAAATTTTCGATATCGGTCCATATATACCCGAGATATAGCCTAGACCGGGGTTTTCATGAAAATGCCGCGTAAGCGAACTTAAACAATTTTTTGTGCTCAAAAGCAGTTCTGGTAATGAAATTAGGTTACATAAATATGGAAAATGAAAATTTCCGATATCGGTCCATATATACCCGAGATATAGCCCAAATCGGGGTTTTCATGAAAATGTCGCGTAAGCGAACTTAAACAACTTTTTTGTACTCAAAAGCAGTTCTGGTAATGAAATAGGGTCATATAAATATGAAAAATGAAACTTTTCGATATCGGTTCATATATACCCGAGATATAGCCCAAACCAAGTTTTTCATGAAAATGCCGCGTAAGCGAACTTAAACAACTTTTTTGTGCTCAAAAGCAGTTCTGGTAATGAAATTAGGTTACATATATATGAAAAATGAAAATTTTCGATATCGGTCCATATATACCCGAGATATAGCCCAGAACGGGATTTTCATGAAAATGAAATTAAACAACTTTTTTTGCTTAAAAGCGGTTCTGGTAACAAAATAAGGTTAGATAAATATGAAAAATGAAAATTTCCAATATCGGTTCATATATACCGCAGATATAGCCTGGAACGGGGTTTTCATGAAAATGAAATTAAACAACTTTTTTTGCTTAAAAGTAGTTCTGGTAATAAAATAAGGTTGTATAAGTATGGAAAATGAAAATTTTCGATATCGGTCTATATATACCCGAGATATAGCCCAAACCGGGTTTTTCATGAAAATGTCGCGTAGCGAACTTTAACAACTTTTTTTTGATTAAAAACAGTTCTGGTAATAAGATCAGTTTATATAAATATGGAAGATAAAAATTTCCGATATCGGTCCATATATACCCGAAATATAGCCTAAACCGGGGTTTTCATGAAAATGCCGCGTAAGCGAACTTAAACAATTTTTTCGCCTTAAAGCAGTTCTGGTAATTAAATAAGGTTATATAAATATGGAAAATGAAAATTTCCGATATCGGTCCATATATACCTGAGATATAGCCCAAACCGGGTTTTGCATGAAAATGTCGCGTAAGCGAACTTAAACAACTTTTTTCACCTTAAAGCAGTTCTGGTAATGAAATAAGGTTATATAGGTATGAAAAATGAAAATTTCCGATATCGGTCCATATATACCCGAGATATAGCGCAAACCGGGTTTTTCATGAACCCGGTTAAACAACTTTTTTTTGCTTAAAACAGTTCTGGTAATAAGATGAGGTTATATAAATATGGAAAATGAAAATTTCCGATATCGGACCATATATACCAGAGATATAGCCTAAACCGTGGTTTTCATGAAAATGCCGCGTAAGCGAACTTAAACAACTTTTTTCACCTTAAAGCAGTTCTGGTAATAAAATAAGGTTATATAAATATGGAAAATTAAAATTTCCGATATCGGTTCATATATACCCGATATATAGCTTAACAGGTTTTTTGATGAAAATGCCGAGTAAACAACTTTTTTGTGCTCAAAAGCAGTTCTGGTAATGAAATAAGGTTATATAAATATTGAAAAAGAAAATATCCGATATCGGTCCATATATACTCGAGATATAGCCTGAACCGATTTTTCCAAAAACATTTTTTTTCTGAAAAGCAGTTCTTGTTATAAAAGAAGGTTACGAAAATACAGAATATTAAAATTTCTGATATCGGTCCATATATACCCGAGATATAGCCTAAATCGGGTTTTTCATGAACACAATTTGTTGTGCTCAAAAGCAGTTCTGGTAATGATATAAGGTTATATAAATCTGGAAAATTAAAATTTTCGATATCGGTCCATATATACCCGAGATATAGCCTAAACCGATTTTTCCATTAAAAAATTTTTTTTTTTTTTTGCTGAAAAGCAATTCTCGTTATAAAAGAAGGTTACTAAAATACAGAAAATAGAAAATTCCGATATCGGTTCATATATAACCGAGCATATTCAGGTCACATTTTTAATATACTATACATATTCGTGACTATCGTGAAGGGTATTTTAGATTCGGCCCAGCCGAATATACTACACTTTTACTTGTTTTAACTATAAAATTTTCAAAAAAGAATCAATAAACATATGTAAGACATATGTATGCTTCAGTTTCATTTTATAAACAAGTAATTATAAAAAAACCATAATTTGAAATCATTCGATAAACCACCAAGTTCATTAAAATAAACATAACCCACTTTAACAAAATTAGAAAACGTATTTATGCCTAGACAACATTTCTGTGTAAGTAAATCTTAAATCCTAAAAACTCAAAAATTTTATTATGTAAAAATTATTTGCAATCCTTTAAAATTGCAAACAAAAATACGTGTTGGGTAAACTTCATAACTTGATAACAGGCAATAAGCCACCCAGTACAATAATACGAGAACGGTTCGGAAACTTTTTAGCCTAGCACAAAAAGCGCGTATAAACAGAAAAACGTTAAGCTTTAAACACATAGACGACAGCAGACAGCAAGCAGCAATCTGTCAAAAATAAAATACATGTGTTTAAATGCGCACGATTATTTTAACGACATCACAGCAGAACGACTTCACAACAGCATTTGCTGCTGCTGCCAACTTAGATTAATTTCTATTTTCGTAAGCAGCAAAAAGTAAATGCAGGGCTTGCTGGCACTATAAATATAAATTGGCAGCAATAAAAACTAAAATTTGTTTGAATATTTAATAGAAATAAACATCACATAAGTAAAATAAACAAATAAATTGATCGTTTTTATAGTTTTACGTGATATTTTTACGTTTTCAGTCGGTAATTTTAATTTTATTCATGTAAAATATATATGTGGCACCTCTGAAATTTGCATTGTTTAAATAAGTTAACGCTGCACATGTTAACAGTGCCAATGCAATAAGTGCTGACACCATGTCTACGTAGATCTTGCTTATCGTGGGAACTTCTGCTGCTTGAACATCATGAACATCAGGTGCACTAGAATTCCACGAAGAACATCAGGCGATGTTGTTTGACGTGTAGTAATCATTTTAATATAAAATATTGTAATTGTTAATTTTAAGTTTAGTTCTAATTTCGGCATAACGGAGTCAACTCCAAATAAATTATTAAATAAAATTTTTTTTTAGAAAAATCAACTCATAGAGTTTTAATTGGCGCCCGAGCAGGGACCCGGAAAAAAAACACAAAACGCGAACGTGTCAATTATCCTTTTGGTTGATCCTTAGGATAACGCGATTAGTAAAAATAAAACGCAGCACGACGAAAAGTGTATTTCGGGTAAATCAATGTCCTCGCGGTTGGAACTCCCGCGAAAGTGAAGAACAAGGCCCCTTAGTATCTTGCGTAGAGAAAAGGACGGTGTTGCACACCAGCCGCTTCACTGGACATAATAATAATCACAAGCAAAAATTAATAATAGTAGTGAATAAGAAAACAGAAATAAAACGAAACCTCATAAGTGAAACTAGTAGTAAAATTAATTAATAAAATCAATAAGTTAGAAACAATAAGTGAAAATAATAACTAATGATAAAACCAATTAATAAGTGAGAAACAATAAATGAAAATTCATAAAAATAATTAATAGAACTCATAATAATAAGTGAACATAAATAAAAAATAAAAAAAAAAATAATAAAAGAAAATAAAACGAAAACTCATAAAAATAATTCAGTGACAACATTCACAACAATCAACAACGACAACCAGGCAACAACGATCAAAAAATCAGCATCATGCACCGGACAATAATCTTACTGTAAGAATAAGTATTTTTGTTAGCTATTTTATCCAAAATCTATATATACATTTCAAAATTATTTCTAATAAAGCTCTTTGATAAAAATAAAGAAACATACACAAAATATAAGTTTTATGAAGAAATCTGTTTTATTAAAGAAATAAACGCAAAATATAAGTTTTATCAAAATATCTGTTTTATCAAAGAAAAAAAATTCTAAACAATGTCTAATCCAAACAACCTTATCCGACCTGCCATAATAAATCCAAATGTACCCCAAAATCCAGCTCAACCACCCGTTCAGCCCGGACAGAACATAAATTCTGCCACAATAGCTGGTATAGTACAGAACATTCTAGAAACACAATTTCAAGGCCTATTACGAGCCAACTCACAACTTAATTCAGACTTTGAAAATTACTCTGACCAAGGGATTAATCCATCCGGTAATATTTCGGACTTAGACAGGGTCCCAGACATAGTTAAATGTTTGAGGGATTTTTCAGGGAATCCAGGGGAGTTTAGTTCCTGGAAAAAAAGTGTAGACCGAATTCTTCAGGTCTACGAACCTATTCAAGGTACACCCAAATACTATGGCATATTAAGTGTCATTAGAAACAAAATTGTAAGAAAGGCAGACGCCGCCTTAGAATCCTACAATACGCCTTTGAATTGGAAGGCAATAGCAAAATGTCTGACATTACACTATGCAGACAAACGCGATATTCGCACTTTGGAGTATCAAATGATATCCTTAGTGCAAGGGTCTCAAACCGTCCAAGAATTCTATGGGCAGGTATATACCCATTTATCTCTAATTCTAAATAAAATTGCGTGTATGGACTTAACCGACGAGCCTTTAAGACTTTTTACGCAATCATATCGAGATAAAGCTCTCGATACATTTATTCGCGGTCTTCATGGTGACCTGTCACGTCTGCTAGGCATGAAGGAACCTGCAGATTTACCACAAGCCCTTCACTTATGTCTCAAACTAGAAAATCAGAATTTCCGTTCGGATTATGCTCATCGCAGTCGAAATGTGCCTAACGCAATTTTCAACCATACGAATCAAAAACAAAGGCCGAGGCTCCCACAGAAGAACCATCAAGGCCAACAACATTTTTTTCCACGATTAGCGTATTTTCCCCGTCCTCACGTAAATGTTAATAACCAGATACCGTTACAAAACCCAAATTTTAATTACAACAGAAATAATTACCAGCACACATATTTCCCTCCTCAGCGTCCTATAGCACCCAAGCCACAGCCTAGACCAGAGCCTATGGAAGTTGACCATAGCATTCGCTCAAATAGAGTAAATTATATAAATAGGCCGAGACAAAATGACTTTTGTGGCAAAAGACCACCACAGATGCCATTTCATGCCCCAGCAAATAAGATACAAAGAAATTTTCATCTAGATGCTTCTAATCATGCCCCGAATGGAGCATATTATTATGAACATCCTCCACAAATAAACGACGTTTATACGGACTCTCTAAACTCAAACTACCTACCAGGAAAATTATCAAGAAGTTAAGGAAGATTCACCGCTCATGGAAGAAGAAATGCAACCAGTCGATATTAGCGACCTACATTTTTTAGGTTAACGGATTCATCGTTACCTTATGTACGATGTAAAACTGAAACTGGACAAATTCTCAATATACTAATAGACACGGGATCCACCAAAAATTATATTCAACCATATCTTTCAAAAACAGTTATACCAAATCAGGAAAATTTTTATACAAGATCAGTGGCCGGCGACATTGAAATAAGTAGCCACACCTTTATCAATCTTTTCAATATACGCGATAAAAAATTCAAATTTTATATCCTTCCTCACTTAAAATCTTTTCATGGAATATTAGGTAATGATAGCTTGAAGCAATTAGGAGCAATTATTTATACTAAAAATAGCTACATGTTACTGGAAAATGGGATTAAAATTAAAATTCACCAAAGAAAGTCGGAATGAATCAATATGATCAGGATAAGAGATGAACATATGACAGATAGGCAAAATATGATTATTACGGAATTAACAGAAAAAATACCAAATTTATTTGCTGAACCAGATATGAAACTAACGTATACCACAAAAGTTGTAGGAGAAATTCGAACAAGAGATGATACACCAGTATATACTCGGTACTATCCGTATCCCATGGCTTTGAAAGGTGAGGTAGAAAAACAGATTCAAGAAATGCTTAATGACGGCATAATAAGACCTTCACGTTCACCATACAACTCACCGGTGTGGATTGTTCCAAAAAAACCGGATTCTGCAGGAAATAAGCAGTATAGAATTGTTACAGATTATAGAAAGCTTAACGCGATAACTATAGCAGACAAATATCCAATTCCGGATATAAATGAAGTTCTTGCGCAATTAGGAAATAATAATTTTTTTTCGGTACTCGACTTGAAAAGCGGATTTCATCAGATCCCGCTAAAAGAATCTGATATAGAAAAAACAGCTTTTTCCGTTAACAATGGAAAATATGAATATACGAGATTACCTTTCGGCTTAAAAAATGCCCCGTCTATTTTCCAAAGAGCGCTTGACGATATATTACGTGAATGTATCGGAGTATGTTGTTTTGTTTATATCGACGACATAATAGTATTCAGTCGAAGCGAGGATAATCATGCCCGCGATTTAGAGAAAGTTTGCAAAATTCTTGAAAATGCAAATATGAAAGTCCAATTGGACAAATGTAATTTTTTTAAAAAATCAGTGGAATTCGTGGGATTTATTATTTCTCCTGAAGGAATTACAGCAAATCCCAAAAGAATAGAAGCTATATCTAAAATACCTCCGCCCAAAACGCTTAAAGAGCTAAGATCATTTTTGGGTCTGTCAGGGTATTACCGTCGTTTTATTCAGGATTATGCAAAACTTGCTAAGCCCCTGACATCCCTTTTAAGAGGGGAGGAAGGACGCGTGTCCAAGAATCAATCTTCAAAAGTCAAAATAAACTTAAATACAGAAGCTACTTCAGCTTTTAATAAAATAAAATCTACTCTCGTTTCTGGAGATGTAATGTTAGCCTATCCAAATTTTAATAAGGAATTCGCACTAACTACTGACGCATCAAACTTTGCTCTTGGTGCAGTGCTTTCTCAAGAAGACAAACCTATCATTTTTATATCTAGAACATTATCCAAGACCGAGGAAAGCTACGCCGCTAACGAAAAGGAAATGTTAGCAATTATATGGGCGTTAAATTGCTTAAGAAATTATCTATATGGTACCGCCAAGGTGAACATTTACACTGACCATCAACCTCTCACCTATGCGTTAAGCAATAGAAACACCAATACTAAAATGAAAAGATGGAAGGCAATTTTGGAGGAATACAACTACCAATTACATTATAAACCAGGAAAAATAAATGTCGTAGCTGATGCGTTATCACGGATTCCACCTGAAATAAATACACTCACATCGAGCGAACACAGCGCGGAAAATTCTTCTCCAGACTTGATATATTCTGTAGAAGTACCTATTAATGTATTCAAAAATCAAATTTTTCTTAACCAAGGCCAAAGTCAGTCGTATCAATTTAAAATAATTTTTCCAACTTATCATAGACATATAGTTACAGAACAATATTACGATTCAGAAAATTTAGTTCAAATCTTAAAACGTTATTTAAATCCTTCTGTTGTTAATTGTATCAAAACCAATGAGCGCGTAATGGGAAAAATTCAGGAATTATATCCCTCTCATTTTAGCAGCTACAAGGTAAGATTTACGCAATTACTAGTCGAAGACGTCATAAATGAGCACGAGCAAGAAAGTTTAATTATACGCACACATAATCGTGCACACAGAAATGCCCGTGAGAACAAAATTCAAATTATTCAAAAATATTATTTTCCGTCTATGAATAAAAAAATTAGTAGGATAATAAAGAATTGTACAGTTTGTAAAGAAAATAAGTACGACCGACATCCTGCCAAACCCGAGATTCAACCAACTCCCATTCCACAATTTCCTGGACAAATTGTCCACTTTGATATATTTATTACAGATAAACAATTGGTTCTAACAGCTATAGATAAATTTTCTAAATTTGCGGTGGCAAAAGTGATCAAATCCAGATCTGCCGAGGATGTTAGGCAACCTTTGCGAGACATACTTTTTTTCCTTCTACCTGAAACTATAATTTTTGATAATGAAAAGTCTTTTAGCTCAGTTTCCATTAACCATATGATAGAAAATGAACTAGGTATTAAAGTTTACCGTACACCACCTTACACAAGTTGCTCAAATGGACAGGTGGAGCGATTCCATTCGACGCTTCAAGAAATCATGCGTTGTCTTAAGACTGAGAGAGCTCATAGTACATTTGAAGAATTACTAGAAAGATCCGTAAAAGAATATAATTTAACAGTTCATTCAACAATTAATAAAAAACCGGTCGAAGTTTTATATGGTAGAAATATCAGTAGTGACCCAGAACAACTAGAAAATTCTCGTAGGGAAACAATGCGTAGGATACAGGAAAAACAAATATCTGATCTAAGCTTTCATAATAAATCAAAAGAACCAGTGAAAACATATTCCGAAGGAGACATAATATACGTTAGAATTAATAAGCGACACGGTAATAAACTTACCGCAAAATACAAAAAAGAAATCGTAGCAAGTAATGGAAATTCCACAGTTAAGACAAGATCAGGAAGGACTGTTCATAAAAATCTTATAAAGAGATGAAATTTTGGTACTTTTTCTTTCAGATTAATTATGACAATGTGTAAAGCAGACTTTCAGATAGTCGATTACACGTCTGCTCATATCATAGCCATTAACGATGGACAAACCAAAGTACAAGACGGAATATATAGAATTATCCACACGATAGACTTGAACAAGTACGACACTTTCATGAAAAAGGCCACAACATTTGTTGAACGAAACATCCCAAAAACCAATCCTTTTTATCCCATCCTGAATGAAGAAATAGTGCAAGCCTTGGACTTAAACCAAGGAATTGTTCCTTTTGGAAATAATAATAATAAGAATGAAAGAAATACTAACAATAATATAAAACATAATAATACAAGAAATAAAAATGAAAAAAATAGTTACTTAAGAAAGAAAAGATCCTTTAATATTATAGGTACTGCGTGGAAGTACATTGCTGGTACTCCAGACCACGATGATTTTGAAATGTTGAAATTTAATATAAATGAATTGAATGAGAACAATAATAAGCAAATTGTAATTAATCAAATGTTTAATGAAAGATTAAATAATGTAACTAAATTAATAAATGAGATATCCAATGCCATAGGCAAAAATGAGTACGTAAATAATGAAGTAGTTTTAAGCTTGCAAAGTCGAATAAGACTTATCAAAGAAGAATTAATGAATATACATTATGCCATCCAATGGGCAAAAAGTGGAGTAATAAACTCCGTAATTTTAGATAAATTGGAAATAAAATTAGCATTAGAAAAGTTAAGCAAAGAAAAGATGCCATTCGCATCAAGTGAAGAGGCGATGGAATACGCCAAAGTAAATGTTATATATAATGATTCAGTAATATTGTATGTTATAAAGATTCCTTTGACAAATGAGCAAATATATGAAAATTTATTATTGCATCCAGTAAAGAAAAATGGAAAAATTATAAAATTATCTTTTAATAAAATTATTAAGAACTCGAAAGAGATTTATGGTTTAAGAAATAATTGCTTAAAATATAATCCTGTGAAAATATGTAAGAATGATCAAATAATAGATCTAACTAATAATACATGTATAACTACTATTATAAATAGTCTACCTTCATACTGCACCTACACCAACAGTCAACACATCCCATCAATTGAAAATATATTGCCTGAATTGATCCTGCTTAATGATTACAACAACACAATAGTTATCGATGGAGTTAATCACCATTTGTCCGGCACATTCCTTATAAAATTTACAAATTCTACAATAGTGGCACAGAATAAAACATACCGCAACCTGGAAGCCCCAAAAATAACAACCATTCCCGCTGTTTTACAACCTACACCATCAGAAAGAAATCTAGAAAACATCCTTACTCTCGAAAGCTTGAATGAATTACACATTAATAATACCCGTAGCAATGAAACATTAACAAGGGGAACAATTATAAACGGAGGGTCAACTATGGTTTTCCTGTTACTATTCATAGTGATTGGTTCCTTGATTCTATATCTCTACAGAATTTCGAAAAAAGTAAGAATGGTTTATTTGAATACGGAAAATTCATCTGCGCCAGCTGAAAAAGGGATTAACCTAACAAATTTCCAACCTTCAAACAATATTCTTGCATCAAGTTATCGAATAAATAACATCCCATATTTTTAATGAAACAATTGGGACAATTGTTCTTAAGAGGGGAGGAGTTAACGCTGCACATGTTAACAGTGCCAATGCAATAAGTGCTGACACCATGTCTACGTAGATCTTGCTTATCGTGGGAACTTCTGCTGCTTGAACATCATGAACATCAGGTGCACTAGAATTCCACGAAGAACATCAGGCGATGTTGTTTGACGTGTAGTAATCATTTTAATATAAAATATTGTAATTGTTAATTTTGAGTTTAGTTCTAATTTCGGCATAACGGAGTCAACTCCAAATAAATTATTAAATAAAATTTTTTTTTAGAAAAATCAACTCATAGAGTTTTAATTAATACACATAGTGCTGCTGCTGTCTTTAAAATAATTATGTTGCTGATGAGACGGCAGCATTTGGAGCTAACCAGAGGTTCAATTCGTGTGGCTGACAGCCGGCTTTGAACCGCCGCCGGTCGTGTTTTACTTTGTTCAGCCGCCGCCGTTATGGCGGCTGAAATCGGCTTATTTTCAGCCGCCGTATTTACATAATCGACAGCTTGAGCCGATTTTAATTGCCGAACTTTTTAGCAATTTTCTTTTGGAATTGCTTTCTTGTCCACACAAAAAACTTCTTTCGGCAGTTTTTGAGCTTTCCCTATCTTTTATTTCATACAATTTACATTGTATATGCACATAAATTAGGGAAAATAACACACATTAGAGAAAAATAAGGAACTGCTGAGAATTGCCAAGTACCGGCAATTCTTTTTGCTTTCTTATTCCCCTCAGCGAAAGCTTCTATAAAGTCAAGAATTGCACAACTAAAGTTGCTGTGTCTGAACTGACACTTAGCTCTACAAGGTGGCATATTCGTATCAGCATAATGACTTTTTGTCACTGTCAAAATCTATGACGTCTAACTTTTGTTTATGTATTTTATACAGTTTCTTATATTCCATGTAAGAGTTTGACAGTATAATCATACCACAAGCTATTCCTTGTTACAATATATTTAGTGTCACCTTCGAAATTATTTGGTTTTATGGTATTTTATTAGAAAAGATCCGATATTTTTCAGGTGACAGATCGCTATAAGCTTACATTTTCCTAAAATCTTAATTAATTTGAGCCACATATTGTTATTTAAAATCAGTCTTGTGTAAATAAATTGAGCCACGTAATGTTATTTATTTCTTTTCCAAAATAATTGTTTCTTAATAAGTGAAAAAACCTCATAACTCAAAAACCATAGTTTCATTCATCAAAAAACATATTTTTAATTTCCATACTCGTCTTAGAAAATATGTATGTTTACAAAATAGCTCCTAAAAGTTTGAATGAGGTTATGGAACACTACAAAGGATAGTATTGTTAACAAATCTGCAATGTTGGCTCGAAATAATTATGTGTACATATTGAATTATGACGTCGTTTGAGTAAGTCAGCGATATTTAGTAAATTTGTACAGCAAAAGTTTTTATATAATTAGCTTAAAATTTTTATGAATTTAGATGAAAAATAGTGAAGAAGGTATTTGCCTAAAAGCGTACTTTTCTAAACAATATTTTGACATGTGATGTCTTAATAAATTAAAATATTACCACATATATAAAAAAAAACACATATGTCGGCTACAGCCGGCTTTTAGCCGCCGCCGACCTACTTCTTGCCCAGCCGCCGCCGACAACTGTGCGACGAATTGAACCTCTGGAGCTAACTTCATTTTTAGTCGTGATGTTGTGAAGCCTGCTGTCGTCTAAGTGTTTAGTTCTTTAAGTGTTTGGGAACTTCCACCCAAGGCGACTTTATACAGGTGAGTGCAAGCGGAAAAGCGAATTCAGTACAATGTATTTTGTTATTGTAAAACACATCGTGAATGTCATAATCTAAATTCGCCTAAGATTGCTCAGCAGAGAAAATATTTTATATAAACGTTAAATATAAGCTTTTATAATTGTTTGTAATTAAAATCACAGATTATATTAGTTTTTCACTTTTAAATTCACACAAATTTCTTGAAATTGCACTAAATCATGCAAAAAAACCTTCAGATTAAAATGGCGCGAAAAAGTTTGTAAATAAAAGAAACAAAATTTGACAGTCTCATTGGAAAAAACGCGAGAAGCAAAAAATAATCACCTGTGCTGTTAAGTTCACCTGGTAATGAATTCGCCTTGCTTCCATCTCTGCTATGAACACATGTTAAATTTTGTTTCGATCTGGTACCTCCTTCATATAGAAACAGGTGTTCACAAAAGACGCATCCGCGATTTTTTTACAATTCATTCTGAAATATGTCTGGCATACTGAAAGATGAAAGAAAAGAATGAATTAATTCAGTTAACCTTTCTGAAAGAGAATGAAAGATTCACGCAAATGAAAGGTTTTGCCCAACACTACTTGGATTTGGATCCGCAAATGTATTTTGAGATCGTGCTTAGCATTGCAGTTAGTGATCTCTTTTGAAGTAATATATTATTGGTAGAACGTGAACGCCGACCTACATTTGATCGAACAGGTCAGTGCATTACTTTCAAAAGAAAAAAAATGTAAAGATGTGTAATAACTACAATAACAAATACATATCACTTCAATGCACGTGAAATCACTTTTCAAACTTGCGTGAATTTCAGAATATACCGAAATTAAATACGTTAAAAACACCGGCTTAACAACATAAATTTGCCACTATTTTGTTTGCATTGTATTTTTGTCAGTATAAATCAATGATTAAAAATACTTTCATGAGAAATTTTAAAATTTTGCGTGTATAAATTCACTCAAAAGTTCTTTTGAAATGATAACATGAGTGTGGACAAAAAGTATTGGAATGTCTGATATTAAATAAAGCCAGAGATAAAAAGGCATGTCGCCAGCTTAGCGTTCACATAAAAGAGACCGAACGTCCTTACTAATTAAAAAATATTATGATATGCATGAAAGCATCATTTTAACAGTAAGAACAACAATAAGGCATACCTATGACATAATGCAGGTGTATAGCAAGTGTAGGTAATATTGATTGGTCAGCGCATAAACAAAACGACGGTGGAAACAATACCTGAAGAGTTTCAGCTGAACAGGCCAAATGTCGTTGTATTCATAAGACATTACGATACGTGGTTTGGTAACTTTTCAAGTAATAATATTGAAAATTTAAATAGTAGCGTAGATGTAATTCTACTCAACGTCAAGTTATTTTTCCAAAAATATTGCTTATTATCATTAGATAGATTGCAATTAATAAAGCAAAAAAATAATAATAATATTGAAAATGAAAGGGGTTTTGTTGATATTTATATGGAAATATACATATATCAAAATTTAAATGGCATATCTCCGAAACCACTGGACCGATTTTGTGCAAACTACAACCATCTACAGACCATCGCCAACGTACCTTTAAATTTTGAGTGAAATCCAAGTTTACATTTATTTATATACATAGATATAGATATATAGATTTGAAGTAACCCGTTTAATTATAACTCGTGTAGACCCAATTACACAATTTTAAATTTCAGAGTCTAGCTTTGATAGTGAACGGACGTATTTGTTTTTAATCGGAGTGCTATAACAAAAAAGAAACGGTATAAGTAGAAAACCGCGATAAGTGGAAGAGTGAATTTATACAAAAGAAAAACTTTGCGACAATTATTTTTATATACTTTTAAAGTAAAAACTACAAATAAAAAAATAAAAAATTGCATGAGTGTACCTAGTAGATGCAATTCTGAGAGGGAGCTTAGCTCCACTAGAAAAACCTCTGGATTTCTGAGAAAGAATTTTTGAAAAAGTCATTGGATAATCTCCTATCTCTAAGAGATAAAAAACGCACGCGTTCGTGCTCGCCAAACATTGTTGTTACAACAGACGACAAACCAGCTTCCAGTCTAGCTATTGTTGATAAACCGAAAATGCAAGTAGGAATGGATAGGTATATAATCGTGGTTGAATGTCAGCGAAGCCCTAAATCCGCGCAAATATCATCGCAACCAAAAATGTCTAAGGACGATATTACCTCTGCGACAACGGATAGTAATAGGTTTGCTATCCTTCAGACAGATGAACCAACAACATCAAAAAAAAACATATAAACCCCCACCAATTTATTTGAGAGAGCCGACTTCTAGTGAACTGGTAAAACAACTTATTACGGCAATCGGCAAAGATAATTTCAACGTCAAATCAGTGAAGCACGGCAGCATCAGTGAAACTAAATTTCAGGTAAACCATGAAAACGACTACCGAAAATTGTCTGATGTTTTAGGAAAACAGAAAAGATAATTTTACACTTACCAGCTCAAAAGTGCTAAAGGTCTTCAGGTCGTTATTAAAGGGATTGACCCATGCATAGATATTGATGATGTCAAAACCGGATTGGAAGATAAGGGTTTTAAAATAAAAACAGTAGTAAACATCAGGAACCGTGAAAAGATCCCTCAACCTATGTTTAGGGTTGAACTAGAACCATGGGATGTTGTGCTAAAAAACAGTGAAATTCATCCAATATATAACCCCAAATTTCTTTTGCATCGTAAGGTTACCGTTGAGGTAACCTTACCTTAAGGTTGAGCCATATAAGCGTTCAGGACCCGTTCAGTGCCTAAACTATTAAGAATTTGGCCACACTAAGGCTTACTGTAAGTTGCCCGCTGTTTGTGTTGTATGTGGCGATCTTCACGGCACAACTCAGTGCAATAAGCCAAAGACCGGCGCAGGTGTTAAGAAATGCAGTAACTGTGGAGGTAACCACACTGCAAATTATAGAGGTTGCCCTATCTATACTCATTTTAAGCGGTCAATGACAAATAAGTCATCGGTTTCTCCAGCAGCCAAATGTCATTGGTAAAAACAATTTTCCCCAGGTAGGCCATTCAACCAACTACACAAACACGTAGAATTCTAAACAATTTTCATATGCTAATGTAGTTAAATCCGACCAAAACTTGAACCAGGAACCCAAGCCCCAAAATTCCGATCCAAACTTTAGTAATCTCGAGGACACTCTGCAGACTTTTGTTCAATCCATAAATACATTTACGGTTTCTATGACAACCATGATGCAGGAAATACTGAAAATGCAATCCACTATTTTGCAGGCAATTTTAAACAAATGAATTGGTTTAAAATATGTTTCTGGAATGCAAACGGCATTCGCCAACACAAAAATGAACTTGAGCACTTCCTTATGGTTTTGTGACTTGGCGTTGACCGTATCTCGAGTTAATTGGTTAAAATATAAAAAATATTTGAGTACACATTGTATGGAAAACATTGCCTTGAGAACGCCTGAGGATATTGATATATCGATTAACGAATTTTCTGAACACCTTAATCAAGCTGTACAACATGCTACCACTAGCCATATAAGATCCAGAAATGTGAGCAATAGAACTTATTCATCTGAAGTTGATCAACTTCTGTCAGAGAAAAGAAGAGTTAGAAGAGAATGACAACTTCGCAGGTCTCCCCAGCTTAAAAGCAGGGGTCTAATCACCGCATACGATATCGAATTAACAATCGTGTCGAATAAAATTTCGATACATTTAAATTATGGCAAACGATGCATATCGGATCGTAATTTAAACAAAATATAATAGATTGAAGACCATACGTTTCCCAAAAGTACGAATACAAAAAAGAAATCCTTTAACTTTTTTATACTATTGCAATACAATTTATTCGATATGGTATGCCATGATACCAAAATGAAAAATTTCGATAATTTTGCTCGATATCCTATGCGGTGATTTGGCCCCAGGCTACGGGAGTGCATAACTCAGTTAAGAAATCTGCTTGAAATCCAAAGAATGGCTTTCCTTAAAAGTTATCTGCAAGGTCTTGATGGTACCCCTCAATCCGACTATTCTCTATGGAAAGCGACAAAAAGACCCGTAATAGGTAAGCCACCTTTGCGAACTTCAGCTGGCGACTGGGCATGAAGTGATTCTGAAAAGGGAATGTTGTATGTCGGTCATTTGAGAAATGTTTTTACCAAAAATGATACAGCGAATAATTCAGCTGAACCACCGTCAATCGCTGTTAGACCGCCTATGCCTTTGAGACTTAGTTTTCAAGATGTTGAAAATGTTATTCGTAACACAAACCCCAGGAAAGCGCCAGGTATTGACAAAATTACTGGTAAAATGCTTGAGCACCTACCTCGTGTAGCTCGTAGGATTCTTCTTTTTATTTTTAACGCTATTTTACGTCTCGAGTATTATCCTGCAGAGTGGAAGGTGTCCATGATAACTATGATACCCAAACCAGGGAAGGATGCCCCTAAAGTAGAATCATACAGACCAATAAGTCTACTGCCAACAATTTCAAAACTGTTCGAAAAATTGTTAATGGCAAAGTTGAGTCCAATGTTGAACAATGTGGGATGCATCCCTGATCATCAATTTGGCTTTCGGGCTAAACACAGCACCATAGAACAAACGCACAGACTAGTCAATGTCATAAGACAGACCCTTGAGGAGAAGAAGTATTGCTCAGCTCTATTCATTGACATTTCCCAAGCTTTTGATAAAGTGTGGCACGAGGGCTTGATGCACAAAATAATGTTAATTTTGCCTGCAAATACTCACAAGCTTCTGGAAAGCTCCTTATGTGGGCGGAAGTTTGTTTTTAGAGAAGGCGACTTTATAAGCCCAACTCATCCCATCGAGGGTGGAGTTCCCCAAGGCAGCATACTGGGGCCTACTTTATATTTGATTTACGCCTCAGACATGCCAACGACACCCAGAATGTACACTTCAACTTTTGCAGACGATACAGCTTTCTGCAGCGTACATGTAAACCATCAAGTAGCTTCGCGAAATTTGCAGGAGTATATTTCAATATTAGAGAAATGGTTAAAACTTTGGAAAATTAAAGTTAATGAACAAAAATGTACTCACGTTACATTCACGCTGCGTAAACAAACATGTTCAGCCATCCAAATTAACAATTCACCTATTCCGCAGCAAAATAGTCAAGTACCTTGGTATTCATCTCGACCGTACGTTAACGTGGAAGTCTCACATAGATGCGAAAGTTAAAGTTAAAGTTAAAAGTAGCGCAGTTGAATTGAAATTCGACATTGAAGCTGGATTGCAAACTATTATTATACAACGCAGTTCTAAAGCCTATATGGTGCTATGGAATTCAACTATGGGGCACCGCCTCCGCTTCAACCGTTGAAAAAATTCAAAGGGGACAAAACAAAATTCTTCGAACAATTACCGCAGCTCCATGGAAGAGTGAATTTATACAAAAGAAAAACTTTGCGACAATTATTTTTATATACTTTTAAAGTAAAAACTACAAATAAAAAAATAAAAAATTGCATGAGTGTACCTAGTAGATGCAATTCTGAGAGGGAGCTTAGCTCCACTAGAAAAACCTCTGGATTTCTGAGAAAGAATTTTTGAAAAAGTCATTGGATAATCTCCTATCTCTAAGAGATAAAAAACGCACGCGTTCGTGCTCGCCAAACATTGTTGTTACAACAGACGACAAACCAGCTTCCAGTCTAGCTATTGTTGATAAACCGAAAATGCAAGTAGGAATGGATAGGTATATAATCGTGGTTGAATGTCAGCGAAGCCCTAAATCCGCGCAAATATCATCGCAACCAAAAATGTCTAAGGACGATATTACCTCTGCGACAACGGATAGTAATAGGTTTGCTATCCTTCAGACAGATGAACCAACAACATCAAAAAAAAACATATAAACCCCCACCAATTTATTTGAGAGAGCCGACTTCTAGTGAACTGGTAAAACAACTTATTACGGCAATCGGCAAAGATAATTTCAACGTCAAATCAGTGAAGCACGGCAGCATCAGTGAAACTAAATTTCAGGTAAACCATGAAAACGACTACCGAAAATTGTCTGATGTTTTAGGAAAACAGAAAAGATAATTTTACACTTACCAGCTCAAAAGTGCTAAAGGTCTTCAGGTCGTTATTAAAGGGATTGACCCATGCATAGATATTGATGATGTCAAAACCGGATTGGAAGATAAGGGTTTTAAAATAAAAACAGTAGTAAACATCAGGAACCGTGAAAAGATCCCTCAACCTATGTTTAGGGTTGAACTAGAACCATGGGATGTTGTGCTAAAAAACAGTGAAATTCATCCAATATATAACCCCAAATTTCTTTTGCATCGTAAGGTTACCGTTGAGGTAACCTTACCTTAAGGTTGAGCCATATAAGCGTTCAGGACCCGTTCAGTGCCTAAACTATTAAGAATTTGGCCACACTAAGGCTTACTGTAAGTTGCCCGCTGTTTGTGTTGTATGTGGCGATCTTCACGGCACAACTCAGTGCAATAAGCCAAAGACCGGCGCAGGTGTTAAGAAATGCAGTAACTGTGGAGGTAACCACACTGCAAATTATAGAGGTTGCCCTATCTATACTCATTTTAAGCGGTCAATGACAAATAAGTCATCGGTTTCTCCAGCAGCCAAATGTCATTGGTAAAAACAATTTTCCCCAGGTAGGCCATTCAACCAACTACACAAACACGTAGAATTCTAAACAATTTTCATATGCTAATGTAGTTAAATCCGACCAAAACTTGAACCAGGAACCCAAGCCCCAAAATTCCGATCCAAACTTTAGTAATCTCGAGGACACTCTGCAGACTTTTGTTCAATCCATAAATACATTTACGGTTTCTATGACAACCATGATGCAGGAAATACTGAAAATGCAATCCACTATTTTGCAGGCAATTTTAAACAAATGAATTGGTTTAAAATATGTTTCTGGAATGCAAACGGCATTCGCCAACACAAAAATGAACTTGAGCACTTCCTTATGGTTTTGTGACTTGGCGTTGACCGTATCTCGAGTTAATTGGTTAAAATATAAAAAATATTTGAGTACACATTGTATGGAAAACATTGCCTTGAGAACGCCTGAGGATATTGATATATCGATTAACGAATTTTCTGAACACCTTAATCAAGCTGTACAACATGCTACCACTAGCCATATAAGATCCAGAAATGTGAGCAATAGAACTTATTCATCTGAAGTTGATCAACTTCTGTCAGAGAAAAGAAGAGTTAGAAGAGAATGACAACTTCGCAGGTCTCCCCAGCTTAAAAGCAGGGGTCTAATCACCGCATACGATATCGAATTAACAATCGTGTCGAATAAAATTTCGATACATTTAAATTATGGCAAACGATGCATATCGGATCGTAATTTAAACAAAATATAATAGATTGAAGACCATACGTTTCCCAAAAGTACGAATACAAAAAAGAAATCCTTTAACTTTTTTATACTATTGCAATACAATTTATTCGATATGGTATGCCATGATACCAAAATGAAAAATTTCGATAATTTTGCTCGATATCCTATGCGGTGATTTGGCCCCAGGCTACGGGAGTGCATAACTCAGTTAAGAAATCTGCTTGAAATCCAAAGAATGGCTTTCCTTAAAAGTTATCTGCAAGGTCTTGATGGTACCCCTCAATCCGACTATTCTCTATGGAAAGCGACAAAAAGACCCGTAATAGGTAAGCCACCTTTGCGAACTTCAGCTGGCGACTGGGCATGAAGTGATTCTGAAAAGGGAATGTTGTATGTCGGTCATTTGAGAAATGTTTTTACCAAAAATGATACAGCGAATAATTCAGCTGAACCACCGTCAATCGCTGTTAGACCGCCTATGCCTTTGAGACTTAGTTTTCAAGATGTTGAAAATGTTATTCGTAACACAAACCCCAGGAAAGCGCCAGGTATTGACAAAATTACTGGTAAAATGCTTGAGCACCTACCTCGTGTAGCTCGTAGGATTCTTCTTTTTATTTTTAACGCTATTTTACGTCTCGAGTATTATCCTGCAGAGTGGAAGGTGTCCATGATAACTATGATACCCAAACCAGGGAAGGATGCCCCTAAAGTAGAATCATACAGACCAATAAGTCTACTGCCAACAATTTCAAAACTGTTCGAAAAATTGTTAATGGCAAAGTTGAGTCCAATGTTGAACAATGTGGGATGCATCCCTGATCATCAATTTGGCTTTCGGGCTAAACACAGCACCATAGAACAAACGCACAGACTAGTCAATGTCATAAGACAGACCCTTGAGGAGAAGAAGTATTGCTCAGCTCTATTCATTGACATTTCCCAAGCTTTTGATAAAGTGTGGCACGAGGGCTTGATGCACAAAATAATGTTAATTTTGCCTGCAAATACTCACAAGCTTCTGGAAAGCTCCTTATGTGGGCGGAAGTTTGTTTTTAGAGAAGGCGACTTTATAAGCCCAACTCATCCCATCGAGGGTGGAGTTCCCCAAGGCAGCATACTGGGGCCTACTTTATATTTGATTTACGCCTCAGACATGCCAACGACACCCAGAATGTACACTTCAACTTTTGCAGACGATACAGCTTTCTGCAGCGTACATGTAAACCATCAAGTAGCTTCGCGAAATTTGCAGGAGTATATTTCAATATTAGAGAAATGGTTAAAACTTTGGAAAATTAAAGTTAATGAACAAAAATGTACTCACGTTACATTCACGCTGCGTAAACAAACATGTTCAGCCATCCAAATTAACAATTCACCTATTCCGCAGCAAAATAGTCAAGTACCTTGGTATTCATCTCGACCGTACGTTAACGTGGAAGTCTCACATAGATGCGAAAGTTAAAGTTAAAGTTAAAAGTAGCGCAGTTGAATTGAAATTCGACATTGAAGCTGGATTGCAAACTATTATTATACAACGCAGTTCTAAAGCCTATATGGTGCTATGGAATTCAACTATGGGGCACCGCCTCCGCTTCAACCGTTGAAAAAATTCAAAGGCGACAAAACAAAATTCTTCGAACAATTACCGCAGCTCCATGGTACTTAAAAAACTCACGAATTCATAAGAATCTCTGTGTTCCTCTTGTAAAAGACGAATTTTCAAAGTACGCAACAAGGTATATCAGTAAATTGGAACTTCATCCCAATCGTCTTGCACGCAATATACTTAATTTTGAAGGCCACTCTCGGTTGAGAAGGAGGGATACCCTTGCTACCATCAGAACGTTAAATAGGTGATTTTACCGATATTGACCGTGCAAAATAAAACATTTTTGTCTAGCATTGGCTGGACTTAATTAATTTTATGTATTTATTTATTTTTAAGATTTGAATATTTATTGTTAGTTCACTTTGTGAAGATTCAATAAATAAATGAATGAAAAAGAAGGCAGTTCCGGTAATAAAGTAAGGTTATATAAATATGGAAAATGGAAATTTCCGATATCGGTTCATATATACCCGAGATATAGCCTAGAACGGGTTTTTCATAAAAATGTCGCGTAAGCGAACTTAAACAACTTTTTTCCTTAAAAACAGTTCTGGTAATGAAATAAGGTTAGATATATATGGAAAATTAAAATGCCCGATATCGGTCCATATATACCCGAGATATAGCCTAAAACGGGTTTTTAATGAAAATGTCGCGTGAGCAAACTTAAACAAATTTTTTTGCTTAAAAGCAGTTCTGGTAATGAAATCAGATTATATAAATATCGAAAATGAAAATTTCCGATATCGGTCCACATATACCCCAGATATACCCTGAACCGGGGTTTTCATGAAAATGCCGCGTAAGCGAACTTAAACAACTTTTTTTTGCTTAGAAGCAGTTCTGGTAATGAAATAAGGTTATATAAATATGGAAAATGAAAACTTCCGATACCGGTCCATATATACCCGAGATATAGCCTAAGCCGCGGTTTTCATGAAAATGTCGCGTAAGTGAACTTAAACAACTTTTTTGCTTAAAAACAGTTCACTTCTGCGTTTTTAGAAAGTATTAGTAAAAGTCTATTGAATTGCTGAGTATTAGCAACGACAAATGCATTTAGACATACTTGACCTATAACTTTCAATATCGTTTTATAAGAAATTAGTTTATTATTTTTTTTTTTGATAAAAATGGAGTTACTTTTAATTAATATAATGAAGATATATAATGATCAAAATGGAGTTACTTTTAATTAATATTATTCAATATTGAAATAATCATTCCATAACCTTAATGTTTCTTATTACCATATTATGGAAATTATTAGTTCATATCAAAGATTTTAATGAACTATCATTATTATAAATTAAAAGAGCATATTTAGTTCAAATTTGTAATATGTACTATACATTTTTGTGACTATTGTGAAGGGTATTTTAGATTCGGCCCAGCCGAATTTACCACACTCTTACTTGTTGTTAGTTCACATTGTGAAGATTCAATAAATAAATAAGAGCTAAAAAAAACAATTTAAAAGAGTATTCTCTAAAGAGGACGTGGTCGAAAAAAAGTCATACCTGTGAGGGCGTGAAACGGGGCGAGTAAGAAACTTCATTTTTTTTACCTCGCCTAGAGTAAATCTGTTAAAATCCACGAAGACTAAATTACTCAGTTTAAAAAAATGGGCACTAAAGTGGACATGGTCAAAAGAAAGAAGTTTTCTATAAAACATACCAGAGCTTAGCTTTGGTGGTAAGCTGTGAAAATTTTAGGCAGATCGGCCCAGCGATCTTATCTCCCCGGCAAGCGTCGTCGCGCATGAAATGGGGCGTGAAAATGGGTGTTGCATATAAAACGTTATTTTTTGCCTCCCCTACAGTAAGACGTACATAAGTATATAGAATTTAAAGTAAATCTGTTAAAACTCATTTGGAATCAATTACTCAATTTTAAAAAAGTGGGCGTGAAAGTAGGCATCGTCAAAAGAAAGAAGCTTCCTATAAAACATACCAGAGGTTTGGAGCTGTGCTGTGAAAATTTCAGGCAGATCCGTCCTGCGGTCTGGCCTACTTGGTAAGCATCGTCCCGCATGAGATGGGATGTAAAAATGGGCGTGGAACATAAAACATTTATTTTTACCTTGCCTACAGTAAGGCGTATATACAATTTTAAGTAAATCTGTTAAAATCTATTTGGAATCAATTGCTCAATTTAAAAAAAAAGTGGGTTTCAAAGTGGGCATGATCAAAAGAAAGTAGTATCTTATAAAAAATACCAGAGCTTTAGTGGTGTGCTGTAAAATTTTCAGGCAGATCCGTCCAGCGGTCTGGCCCACACGGCAAGGTCTGTCCCGCATGAGATGGGGCGTTGCAATGGGCGTAGGACATACAACTTTTATGTTTACCTCGCCTACAGTAAGATGTATATACAGTTTCAAGTAAATCTGTTAAAACCCATTTGGAATCAACCACTCAATTTAAAAAAAAAGTGGGCATGGCCAAAAGAAATTAGTATCTTATAAAAGATAACAGAGCTTCAGTGATGTGTTGTGAAAATTTCAGGCAGATCGGTCCAGCGGTCTGGCCTACACCGTAAGTGTCGACCCCTATTGGATGGGGCGTAAAAATGGGCGTAGCAAAGAAACATTTTATTTTATAAAATTTTAAGTAAATCTCTTACAATCGCTCATAAAAAAGTTGGCGTAGTTGCGCCAACCTAGAAACCTTCTCGGGCTCATTCACAACAACTTTGCCGAAGATCATCACATGCTCAAATGCATAGTTTACGATTCTATAAAGGACAAACATACATACATACATTCATTTTGCTGAGTATTTTGCCATACATACACACATCCATAACTACAAACAAAAATGAATTGTATACATGCATATGTATATACAAGATAAAAATTTTCAACTGCGTGTATTTTTGTAAAAGTACGTATTTTTATTAGATTTCAGTGCATATAAACAACGGTTTTTTGTTTTTATATTTAATTTCAGGCTTGAAATGTGTTTTTGTGTTCCAACAATTTTTGGCAAATTTGTTGTTTTCAAATTTGAGTATTTTTTGTTTACTCTCATTTTACCGGACTTTACCCGGAATTTCCTCGAACAAAGCTAATTGGTAGCGCTGTTAGTGTAAACAGCATTTTGATTACTAACCCCCCGTCTTGATTAGTACCCTCTCACAGTTGAGAAATTGATGGGCAGACAGACGAAGTTTGTGGGCGATGTATTTAAGAGGAAGAGTGTGCGGAAAACCTCTATTGTACTGGACAGTTTAAGACATTTTTCGTTTGAAGTTGCCTCTCTTCGCATTTTTCCATGTTGCTGCTAATATTATTATTCTCATATCAACATCAACTTCATATAAACACACTAGCTGTGCTTTAAAAACAACAACAACAAAAAAGAAAGAAAAGAGAAACGAAAAATTTATGTCTGTCTATTAATTTCGCAACTCTAAAAGGTTTCGGCAAGTTCAAAGCAGAATGAGAAAAATGTCTGTCTTTCAATTTCTAAACCCTAAAATCGGACTTAGTCCCAATTTTCACGAGGCAAATTCTTATCACATTTTATTTTAAAATTGCTTTTATGTTCAGACACAGCAATTTTACTTGAGCAACTTTCATTTTCTATTGCTTACACTTTCTTAATCTTGCATGTACTGCATTCTCAAATTTTTCCATTTAATTTTCACTTCTTCCAAATTAATACTGCTGTGTATTTTTTGAAGTTGTCCACAATATTAAAAAAAAAAAAATTTCAAATGAATTAAAATATCACAATTTCGCGCCAATATTACTTTCATCACAGACAACATATCAATACATAAAAGAAACACAAATGAAAGAAAATGTAAAATTTCTGACATTACGAATGATAGCATAAAACGACTTTCCGAGTACAAGCAAGTCTGTACTCATTTTTACACTCCCCGCTCTTTCCTCACTTATTTGTCCACAAACTCAAGAATTGCGCAACTAAAGTTGCCTCGTGAAAATTGGGACTTAGAAATAAATATCTTCGCAATAAAGCAATAACGCCGGCAGAACAAGTGTATAAAATTGCTTATTGCTTGTGATAGGTATGGGAACACGTATTTATGACAACTCATAATTACAAAAAAGCCGAACAGGAAAGTTCAACGCAAAAAGCAAAATTTTATTACAAAGAAATGTGGTAAAGTAAGAACCAAATAAATTAAAATTTTATTTTATCTGCTTTTAAATATCATATTTTTTGATATCTCACCCCATGCATTTTTTTCCTATGCAATCTTTTATTCTCTGGACATTCAAAGTTCTAAAGACAAGAAAACTGTTTGTACAGGTTGATTCCTTTGAAAACACCCTCAATGCACCAATCCATTAAAAGAAAACACTTTACAAACAATTAAGTTTTTTATTCGCTATTTAAGCTTCTAACATTTGTACCAGTAAAAAATTATAAATAGCTTGTTTTCTATGTTTCCCAGCTATCTATATGTCGACATTTCATAGGAACTACCCTAATCATCAGTAGACTTTGGAAATTTTTGAAAGATATTCTCAAACATTCAACTTTATATCCCAACAAAGCAAACAAATTGCTGAGAATTTAAAAAGAAAAATGCTCTAATAATATCCGTCAAAACACAAAAACAAGCTTTTCTATTTATAAACGTCTCTAACATTTTTTTACACCTTTCAAACAAATGAACAACCGTTGGTTGCTACGATTTGCTTTTTGAAAGTATCGAAAAGCAGAGAACAAAAATTCAAACAATTAAGTTTTTTATTCGCTATTTAAGCTTTTAACATTTATACCAGTAAAATGTCGACATATAGATAGCTGGGAAACATAGAAAACAAGCTATTTATAATTTTTTACTGAAAACACTTTACTTTAAGTAATAAGAATTATATTAATAACTTTTGCAAAAGAGAAAAGTTTACTAAAATTAATCGCAAGCAGAATATTTGAAAAATTCTTCAATGTTAAACACAAATAACAATTGATTTTGACGTTTTGTATCTGTAATAATTGTTAAAGAAAATTCATTGATAGTTACAGCCAGTTTACCAATTTCGAAAGAAAATGAATGCGAAAGAAAGCCAGTCACTCACATTCGAATCAATTTGGGTTTGTCTATCTCATATTCTTATGTATTTGCATTGAGTTTTGACAGATTGTTCGCATAAAAAAAAGTTAGACGAACCCAAATCAATTTTCTTTCGCTTAGATTGCGAACGCAAGCAGGCTGTCGAGATTGGTAAACTTGCTGCAATTTTCTTTCGCTTAGGTTGCGAACGCAAGTACGCAGTCGAGATTGATAAACTGGCTGTTATTGCTGCAATAATTGCAACCATGAAAATGTCGTGTAAGTCTGCATTTACATATAGACAGACGGTGGGCAGACATTTTTTCATTTCTCTTTTGGTCTTGCCTAAACCTTTTACATTTAAGAAATTAATAGACAGACAGAAACTTTTTGTTTCTCTTTTCGTTCTTTTTTGTTGTTGTTGTTTTTTTAAGCACAACTAGTGTGCTTATATGAAGTTGATGCTGATATGGAAAAAATCATATGAAGCAACAGCATATGAAATGCGAAAAGTTAAAAAGAGAAACAAAAAATGTCCACAAATGCCTAGTACAGGAAGTCGTGTACTACATACTCTCCCCCACCGACAATTTTCGTTGCAGCACCCTCAAATTTCGTCTGTCTGCCCATCGTCTGCCCAAATGTAAAAGCGCTCTAAGCAATAACTTAGTGTCCACACCTGCGATAATAACTGAGATGAGAACGTCAAATTCAATCGCAGAGAAAATTCTGTTACGTGTAGACTTAAAATCAGTGTTATCGCAGTCTTATAATAATTTTTATGAGAGCGTTCTTATGAGAAATCTTATGGCAACGATCTGATAATAAGAACTGTCAAAAAAGCGGATGTGTATGTGTTTGTTTACATAAAGACGCCATTGCAATTTTACCGATTATTAGTTTTGCAAAATATCTTTAAAACTATAATTTTAAATTGAAAATAATTTGTTTTTACGTATTAAATAAATATTATTATATATACTATAAGCAATTGATTTTGTAAAAAATGTGCACATATACAAAATTTATACAATACTCTATTGATCGCCAAGATGTGTTTTCTTCTCGGCTTTCAATAAATTATGGATTCTTATAAGATTAACAACAATACGTATACTCCTTGTTAGATATGAAGATAGGCATAGAGAAATTCGCTCTCTCATTCTGCCGACGTTTTCGCAGATAGTCTGCTTTTACATTTGTACAGACGATGGGCAGACATTTTTTCAGTTCTCTTTTGGTCTTGCCTAAACCTTTTACATTTAAGAAATTAATAGACAGACAGAAACTTTTCGTTTTTCTTTTGTTGTTGTTGTTTTTTTAAGCACAGCTAGTGTGTTTATATGAAGTTGATGTTGATATGAGAATAATGATATGAAGCAACAACATAAGAAATACGAAAAGTTAAAAAGAGAAACAAAGAATGTCCACAAATGTCTAGTACAGAGAGTCGTGTACTACACACTCTCCCCCACCGAAAATTTTCGTTACCGCACCATCAAATTTCGTCTGTCTGCCCGTCATCTGTACAAATGTAAAAGCTGACATATTATGCCAGAGCAAGGCGAATTTATACAGGTGAATGCAAGCGGAAAGGCGAATTCAGTACTATGTATTTTGCATGATACAAAAAACAAGGTAGCCGCTTCGCTACAACAATACAACAATAAAAAAAACAACAGGTATTTTGTTTGTGTAAAAGGCGAATTCACACTTACGCTGTCAAAGTAGTTGATAAAGACATGTACAAAAATTTAAATGGCGCCGAAAAAGGTAAACAAAACTTGACTGCGAAGGTGCCGCCATATTAACTGAATTCGCCTGAATTCGCCGATGCATCCACCTAATAATGAATTCGCCTTGGTATTTTGTTATCGTAAAACACATGATACAAAAAACAAGGTAGCCGCTTCGCTACAACAATACAAAAATAAAAAAAACAACAGGTATTTTGTTTGTGTAAAAAGGCGAATTCACACTTAAGCTGTCAAAAGTAGTTGATAACTAACATGTTAAAAAAATTTAAATGGCGCCGAAAAGGTAAACAAAACTTGACAGAGAAAGTGCCGCCATATTAAATGAATTCGGTTGAATTCGCCGATGCATCCACCTAATAATGAATTCGCCTTGGTAAAACATATCGTGAATGTCAAAATCTAAATTCGCCTGATTTATATAAAATTTTTACCCAGTTGGGTAAAAATTTTATATAAACGTTAAATGTAAACTTTTATAATTGTTTGTAATTAAAATCACTGGTTATATTAGTTTTTCAATTTTTAATTCACACAAATTTCTTGAAATTGCACTAAATCATAGAAAAAAATCTCCAGATTAAAATGGCGCGAAAATGTTTGTAAACAAAAGACAAAAAAATTGACAGTTGGAAAAAACGCGAGAAGCAAAAAATAATCACCTGAACTGTTAAGTTCACCTTGTAATGAATTCGCCTTGTGCCAGAGTTAATCGCAGTTGTAGACACTAGGTAAGCTGTCTTCACTGGCAATAACACAAATTTGACGTTTGCTGCAATAAATGTTAACATATTTATTGCTAATCTAGACGTGTACGAAACGGTAGCAAAGTACTATGGTGAAAAATAATTTGTCTGTGGTAAAGAAATTTCGTGTTTTTGCTGTGCGAAAAAATATTATATTTGACAACAAAAAATTTTGACAAAACAGAAAAATATTTTAACAAAACTAATAAATAAAAATGAACAAATTGAGAAATAATTATAATAGAGGCATTTTTCAATTTAGTATTATTTGATAATTATAAAATTTTGAATTATAATTTATTTGTTGTGGTTATGAACTTTTGAATGTTATAAAAGACAGGAAACACGTCTGTAGGCAATTTATTTCATGGGCGAAGCGTACGGCTGAAAAACGAATTCCCTCTGTAATGCGTAGTGGGATTCCCCGGGCAATCGATCACAAATGGATGAGCTCTGTACTGTGTTACGTATAAATTTATTGTTTATGCGACAATTTTTGCTATGTATTTACAACACGTTTATACGCAGCCTATTCGCAAATAAAAACTATTTGCAAACAAGTAAGAGTGTGGTATATTCGGCTCGGTCGAATCTAAAATACCCTTCACGATAGTCATGTATAGTATATATTACAAATTTGTACTGAATATGCTCGGATGTATATGGAACGATATCGGGGAAAAAATATTTTTGCCTTGTAATCACCATTGCATAAAAGAAATCTTTCATGGGCATTTATATGGAAAAGTTTGTTTAAGCTATATCCCGGTTGTGTATGAACCGATTTCGGAAATTTTCATATTTATATAACCCTATTTTATTACCAGAACTGCTTTTAAGCAAAAAAAGTTGTTTAAGTTCGCTTACGCGACATTTTCATGAAAAACCAGGTTTAGGCTATATCTCGGGTATATGTGAACCAATATCGGTAATTCTCATTTCCATATTTATATAACCTTCTTTTATTACTAGAACCGCTTTTAAGCAATAAAAAAATATTTAAGTTCGCTTACGCGACATTTTTATGAAAAACCCGGTTTAGGCTGTATCTCGGGTATATGTGGACTGATATCGGAAATGTTCATTTCCATATTTATAAAACCTTATTTCATTACCAAAAACTGTTTTTGAGCAAAACAAGTTGTTTAAGTTCGCTTACGCGACATTTTCATGAAAACCCCGATCTAGGCTATATCTCGGGCATATATATGGACCGATATCGGAAATGTTCATTTCCATATTTATATAACCTTATTTTATTACCAGAAAAAAAGAGTATTTAAAGTTCGCTTACGCGAGACATTTTCATGAAAACCCCGGTTTAGGGTATATATAGACCGATATCGCAAATTTTCATTTTCCACATTTATATAACCTCATTTTATTACCAGAACTGCTTTTTAGCAAAAAAAGTTGTTTACATTTTCATGTAAAACCCTTCACAATAATGTTAAGGAGTTTGTGATTCTGAATCAGAATTAATGGAAAAGTCGATTAAGCGATGTCCGTCTGTCCGGCTGTCGGTCGTTCACATACCGTTTCTGAGAAAACTATTGGACATAGAAACTTTTTTCCTTCACTATTCTATTACTCCATCGTGCCATGTGTTTGCTATTGAAATTCAGGAATATCAACAACTTTTTTTGCTTAAAAGCAGTTCTGGTAATAAAATAGGGTTATATAAATATGGAAAATAAAAATTTCCGATATCGGTCCATATATACCCGAGATATAGCCTAAAATGTAGGTTGTTGGCTCTGATTGATGAAAATCAAAAACTTTTGATATTTTATTTTGATGTGTAATTATTTTGATAGTCCAGTTGTGATTGACGATGGAAAATGGCAGTTTTGTTATCGAAAGGAACAACAATAAGTAAAATATAAAACTACATCTACTTATATTTATGATTATTGAATTTTATTTTGTTTGTATGTATACATATATACTATATAAGAATTTTATTGCTTCCTTTCATATATTACTACTTTTCATACATAGTTTTTTTCTTCTTTTCATTCTCTTTTTTTCTTAACAAAATTGCACAAGATAAAAATAATTAATCATCCGATGATGACTTGTTTAGAAACGAACACAGCGAAGTCAAAATACAAATGATTTATTTATTTATTGACCGAACAACAAAAACAACAAGCCTGACCTCACTTAAGAAATAATTACTTTTTTTTTGGTTTTTGTAATAAAATAATAGCATAGCAAATCGCAAAGTGCCAGGGTATCCCACACAAGATTTAAAATAAAGAAACGACCTATGCCTTCACATAGGAAGTTTCCACGTGGTTAACAAAGAATAACCTCTAACAAAACTGTAAACCAATACAGTTAGATGAGGCAAACCGTTAACCAGCGCGAGCGAGACGCAAAACTCTCGAAGACCGAACAACAAACACTAGCCTGACCGCACTTAAAAAATAATTACGATGACGCGAGAGCTGTTCTTCAGCCCAGAGCTGCTTTGCGACTGACGAAGAAATAATTACGATGACGCGGCAGCTGTTCTTTAGCCCAGAGCTGCCTTGCGACTGGAAATACAAATGATGATTGACGATTTTATTTGTACAGCATAAAGCATTAAACACATTCGAGACAGCAGGCTACACGAACACACGACTACAAATGCCGCTGGCTACAAATGTAGCCTGTATCCAACTACCCAATTATATTGAAAGCGGCAGCTACATAATAAACAGCTGATATTGTTTTTTTTCTCTAGTTGCAAATATCAAAAAGCTTTTACCGGCGAGAAGAAAACAAACAATTTTAACATACTTTTTTGCATGGTTGAAAAAATCAGTATGTAAAAAAAAGTAGCAAACCATGTAAAAATATGTAGCAGAAAAAGTAGAATCGCGCCATTTTGCAAAAGCTCTTTAGAATGGAATGGATGTGAACCAATTTTGAAAATTATAATAAAAACCGTAAAAAATCACATGTATTATTCATATATCTTAAATTTTTCGTTTTTTAATGCTATTGTTTTAAAAATTTAAGTTTTGAACTGCGTTATAATCTTAAAAACTTGATTTATTTTGTCAAGTAGATTTTTCAATATTTTTCTCAGCGTACTTTAGTTCATTTTCTTTCGTTTCAGTTTTAAAGTAGTGTGGCGGCACTATTAACTTAAATATATGCACACAAGTGTTACAGTTGCATGCAATTTAATATTTCAATTAGTTTGCATAATGCTGAATATGCATTTTAGCTGTTTAATGAAATAGTATGTAAAATATATATACATTCATAATACCAATTTCGTATTTGTAACAGATTATAAACATTTTCTATCCTCACTCTTATATTTAATATTATGTAATCATATTTTATGATGATTTGTGCACATACGCGTTTAAACATGATGTAGTTTAGATATAACGTAATTTTTAAAAAAATTTCAGTTTCAGCAATTGTGCAGAAATAAAAACGGTACAAATCGAAATTGATTCTTTATATATTATGCTTTTAAGTCAAAATTAATTTATTTTATCAAACATATATAGTCAAAAACGCATTTTCAGATAAAATATTAATAAAAAACTGAAAAAATAAATTTTAAATTAAAAAAAAAAGTGTTGTCAACAACTCTTGCTTAAGTACCTTTTAAAAATATAATTTTCTATATATGAGTTTTTAAAAAAAAATGTTTATGATATCATACTAAAATAAAGAGATGAATAAACTACGCAAACCGCTTGGCAAATACAGGTTGTATTTATTCGGTTGTACATAAGCTATACAAACATAATTCATATAAACACAAGTTAATAATATTATTATTTTTTTTGTTTGCAATGAGAGTAGATGACGATGGTGTTGTGGCGATTTTCTCGCCATATGAAGTTCACAAGATATACATTTTTTATCAATTGTTATAGCCTCTAATTCTTCAGATTTTGTTGCTATAATCCTAGTTTCTTATTTTCTACAAAGAAGGTAAACTGTCATAGTAAAAGGCCAATATAAGCGGCATGCGGCAGCAGACGGCAACAATGTGACCCATTTACATAAAATAAGTTTTTGTATAAAAATATTCATACAAAAATTTCAACATGTTGAATTTAAATTAATTTGGCAATGCCTTTAAAGACGGGCGAGCTGCAATGCTTAATTCAATTTAACTTTTTCTTCCGCCGCTTCAATTTGTCAAACCAAAAACAATTTTAAGATGTCTAGCCAAGAAAGCGTTCAATATCATTTTTATTTGATCTTGTTTACATTAATTTCTTTTAAATTCTTCCAGCTAAAGATCTTTTTTTTTAGTTTTCCTGGCGATAAAATTGATAAACCCATTTTTTTAACAGCGATCTTTAGCTGGAAGAATTTAGAAGAAATCAAAAAAACTTTTCTGATGGATTTTGTGTGTTTCTTTTTCTACCACTACATTCCGTAAAATTTTTATTGAAATGACAAAATTTAGTGTTAGATAGCACAGATGTTCAAAATTCAAAAATTTCTGATTTTCGAGCAAACATGCTGCAAATAATTGTTCAAACACCCCATAAGCAACGTTAAATGTTTGTAAAAACGCAAAATTTTGGCATGTTTGCCAAGCACTTTATTGAACCCTAAAGTCTTTTCAATTTATAAAAACTGAATGCAGTAAAAATGTGTAGTTAAAAAGATATACAATATTATTGAAAATTTTTGTTTAACGAGTAACTCGCCAAACTTACACGGCTTCTACACACTAGAAGTTTCCTTAGCAAAGTCTGACAAGGGCAAATAACGAGTGTTTGATATACACAAAGCAACCTAGTGTTTAGAAATGAAAATAAATGGCTTACAATATACTAACATTTTTACACTAACACAACCACATTTTGTTTATTTTCCACTCAGCTTTCAACAAAACAATTTTTTCACCTATTCTAAAAGTAAAGTCACATAAGGTAAGCACTGTTGCCACCTACAAATTACAGTACTGTAGTAAAAAAATAATTATAAAATTAACTCCTTTTGTATGTATGTACATAAAAAAAATTATCACATATATATTTTTTAAGTATACATAACTATTACAATTTATAAAAATAGTTTAATTAAAAAAATTATATTGATAATTTGTTCGGCTATTGCCCCATAAATTTGTTTCTGATAGTCTCAGCAACTCTAATTAGTTGGCAAACAAAATAAGAATAGAGAGCAGAAGAGGCAAAATTACAGCAACTATTTGCTTCGACAACATTTTTACAATGCAGTTTTACTCTTTTATGAAATTCCTCATTTTCCTTGAAATTTTTATTTACAATACGTATACGGAAATTTCATAAAAGTACTTCCCTGTGTAATAGCACAGCAAAAACCCCGTGTGTGAAAGTGATATTAATATTTCTGTCCCATTCCATTCGTTTCTATTAAAAGTGAGACAACTTTGCACAAGAACAATATGGCGCGAGTCCAATTCATTTCCAGGTGGTCACATGGCTACAACAAATCAACATTTTACAATAAACACAGCAAAACTGTTTTTGGGTTAATATATACAGAGTTAATGTTAAAATGTATAATCATAATCATATTTTTTATCAAAAATGTTTACATATTTTGTAATTTTATTAGTTTCCTTATTAAAATAGAAAAGAATACAAAGTTTTTGATTCCAAAATCTGCTAAATATTATTTTTTGAATATTAATTTTTTTAAATAAAATTAATATCTCGTATTAAGAGAGAAAGATATTGTACTTTAGAGCAAATTTTTACGATATTGTTTTTTGTACTGAGGAATTGCAACAACAAAAAAGTTTTTCTTGTTTTTTCATATATTTTTTTTCTTTTTTTTTTTTATTTATTTAGTGTTTTTTTTTTCTTTAGCTGCAAAAATAAGAAATATTTAGTTTTTTGTATTGTTTTATTTTATTCTACTTGCAAGATGACTGCATCGCTACTAGCAAGAGAATAAACAAGTAAGAGTATAGTATATTCGGCTGGGCTGAATCTAAGATACCCTTCACGATTATAACTTAATATATCGTATATATTACAAATTTGAACTAAATATATGCATATGGACCGGTATCAGGGAAAAAAATTTTCTTCCTTGTAATCGCCATGATAACAAGGTAATCTTTCATGAAAAAAACGGTTTAGGCTATATTTCGGGTATATATCGACGGATAACAGAAACTTTAATTTTCTGTATTTGGTAACCTCCTTATATTACCAGAACTGCTTTTAAGCAAAAAAAAAAAAGTTGTTTAAGTTCGCTTATGCGACATTTTCATCAAAAAATCGGTTTAGGTTACATATTGGGTATATATGGACTGGTAACGGAAATTGTCATTTACCACATTAAAATAACCTTATTTTATTACCAGAACTGCTTTTATGCAAAAAAGTTGGTTAAGTTCGCTTTTGCGACGTTTTTATTAAAAAATCGGTTTAGGCTACATCTTGGGTATATATGGATCGATAACGGAAATTTTCATTTTCCATATTAAAATAACCTTATTTTATTACCAGAACTACTTTTATACAAAAAAAGTTGTTTAAGTTCGCTTATGCGACATTTTTGTTAAAAATTTGGCTTAGGCTATAACCCGGGTATATATGGACCGATATCGGGAAAAATTTTTTTTTTCCTTTTAATCGTCATACCAAATAATTGTGTTAAGTTTGAAGTAGAACACCACAATCTTTTTTCAAAAGTTTTCATACAAAATTGCAAAAAATAATAGCTTTTTCCTGATTTTTGGATATATCTCAGCTATATGTGAACCGATTTTACTGAATTTTAATAGCAAAACCATGAATCGAAGGAGTAATAAAATGGTAGAAGAAAAAAGTTTCTAAGTCTAATGGGTTTCTCGAAAAAGGAATTTCAACGGCGGATACACGGACATCGCTTAGTCCAATTTTCTATCAATGCTGACTCTGAATATATGTATGTACTTTATAGAGTCGAATGTGCAAATCGTAGAAATTACAAACGGAATCACAAACTTATATATACCCTTAAAATATTTTGAAGGGATATATCTCAATACTTTTATTAGAAAATTAATATGATATATGTAGATTTTAATTCAAAAATTCCTATAAAATTTAGTTTCAGATAAATTTAACTTGTTTTGTTAGTATACAATACCCCTAAAATGTTGGAATATTTATTTTATTTGACGGGATGATTTGGAATCTCTTATTGGCGGGAGTTTCGTTAATTTTATTTTTGTAGAGTCTGGCAGCATGAATTATGTTTGATAGCTATCAATATGTATTAACGTGTGATGGCAAACGCTACGGTATGAGACAGGTTTTTGCTACTAGCAATAACGATATTACTAATATCATGAGCGCTTAACGTCAAAAGTATTGAAGAAATTTTTGGATATGAATTTAATGGTTTATTTTAAATCAAACATTTAAAAACAGTTTTGTGAAAACAAAAAAAATTAATATAAAAACAATTTTTAATTGTGGAAAGGTACTTTTATAAGATATAATTTTGAAAATAGTTTGAATTATTTTCGACCAAAACAGCTCCCTACACTCCTGCCATTGTTGTAATTTTGCTCTAGCGCTACCACCTTTTATCGTTATACACCTTGACTGGCATTTTAATATCGAGCGGCCATTATTTTTTTCGAGGATGCCAGAAAACAGAAATTTGATATATTGAAATTGTACACATGCAATTATCCAGAAAATTTAATTCGTTTATAAAATATGTTTCAATTAAAAATTTTCCAAAAATCTACCGTAAAGTTAATGCCACACGCATATTATTTTTCTCAGAACACAGACATATAAACCTTATTTAAATATTTTTATATACTATCATATGAATAAGCAAAAGTAACTAATAATAATTAATTTGCTACCACAAATAAAAATTTTTTTACACAACATTTTATTTCAAATTAGTTTTAAAATTATATCAAGTTTAATATAAAATACATTTCACGATAGTTACGTAAATACATAGTATATATTACAAATTTGAACTAAATTGCTCGGATATATATGGATAGATATCGGAAATTTTCCATTTCTCTATTTTGGGAACCTTCTTTTGTTACCACAACTGCTTTTAAGCCAAAAAACATTGTTTCATGAAAAAATCCGTTTCGACCATATCTCGGGTATATATATACCGATATCGGAAATTTTCATTTTCTGTATTTTAGTAATCTCCTTTTATAATCCGAACTACTTTTAAGCAAAAAAATTGTTTTCATGGAAAAATCGGCTTAGACTCTATCTCCGATATAAATGCACAGATATCTTATATTACCAGAACTGCTTTTAAGCAAAAAAAAGTTGGTTGAAAAAATCGGTTTATGCCATATCTCAGATATACATATATGGACCGACATCCGGGATTTTTTTTTTTTTTTTTTTGCCTTGTAATTGCCATACTAAATAATTGTGTCAATTTTGAAGCAAAACAAACAATTTTTTTCAAAAATGTTGATACAAATTGCAAAAAAAAAAATATGTGAAGGGTATAAAAAAAAAAGAAAGGCAAGAAACGTGTATAAATGATAAAGTTTGTTTTTTGTATTTTAACAGGTATTATTAAACATTTTTCTTTTAAATTCTCAATAATTCATTTAGAATGATGTGATATAAAACTAAATGTTTGAGAATATCTTTCAATATTTCGACATATAGACTGATGGGAAATGTAGGAAACAAGCTGTTTATAATTTTTTGATTGATATATGTACAATTTTTTAAAATATTTGCATATAGAGATTTATGGTCTAAAAGCTCTTGAAGAAAAGTTCAACAAAAATGGGAATATCTCGGAACTAGAATATTCGACATAACTTCATGTCTATAACTGATATTAACTCTGATATAATATAAGAGAGGACGTCAGCAGATGAATGAAAAAAATTATATTTTCGTTCATATCTAGCATGGCGCCACGTAATTTTGCAAATATCATATTTCATAATTTTTAAACAACCATACGATCAACATCGTTGTGTGTTGTGTTTTTCTTAAACAAATTTGTACACTCCAACAATAAAAAAAAACAATAAATGATTTTCTTAAATATTTTAATGATTCTATGACTGTTTTATTCAACTTTTTTCCGCAATTCTTTACAAATTGAATATTTAGTAGTTTTGTTTATGTTTTTTAACAGTCCATATCATGATATGGTTTTCTAAATATATATTATCATAACAATATTATGATATCTGATATAATATTGCAGTGATGTTATTGTTGAAGGCTATACGTGTTATAATTGTCTCTGCTATCAATTTGACGTGTGCTAATAGAAAAATATTTTATATTATACCACGTAAAGACTATATGTAAGCTACACTTCTATATTGGCGGAAATAAATAAAAAAATTTCCATCTTCATTGTGAAATACCTATGCAAAAACAATATTTCTTAATTTCTTTTATGCTCTGTCTATCTACATGCGTTATAAAAGTTTTGAATTTAAATTTTCATAGTTATTTGGTTTATACTAAGTACTGCTATTGCTTAATAGTATACAATTTGTGAAAATTGCAGTAATAATTATTAAAAACAAAAAAAAGGAGAATGCAATTCATTTTTTAAAACGGAGTCATAACTTAATTTTTTTTTCATCTAATATTGCGTTATAAGATTTACTATCAGAACCAAAGACATTAAATACCATTTACTTCCAGCTTGTATAGAAAGGAAAGAAATGTCCTTTTGTACATAAATATGTACATTAAAAACTTTTGCTGCAAATGAATTGGTTAAGAGAAAAATTTTCCTCGATAATCATAAAAACAAACAGAATCCGGCATCCTACTTAGGATTATAGTAAAATATTCTGATTTCTGGCATCCTTACTGCAAACAAAAATGGCTGCTAAACTAATTGGGTGCTGCCAGCTTCTCTGAGAAACGAAGTGGAGTGGTACGAAATGGAACACAATACACTGCACAAAAATTTTTTATCGTGCAGATATAAAACCAATTAATGACAAACAAATCCCATTTAATCAGGGCTGTTCTGCAAATCACTTTTTGTGAAAGTGATTTGAAATCACAAAAAAGGTGTTCTGCACACAAAATATTTTTGAATTTTGTGATTTTAAATCGGTTAGCTAACTTGAAATCAATTTGAAATCACATCCCAATTTTTGCACGCATTTTATTATGAATTTCATAATTTATTACATTAATAAATAACTTAATGTGTTTTCCATTGATTATTTAAGTAAAATCATTTATTTTATACGAAATAATTCATTAAATTAAGAAAAAACTAGATACACTCGTTTTGTTGCAAAATTTGTTGTATTATTTTGTGATTTGCTTTATTGGTTCATTTTATTTTACCTTTTATATTTATTAGAAGGAACAAACCTTATTTTGCAAACAATACCGCGAATGAAAAAATTCAACCTGAAAATAAAAATATCAGTAAATTGAACCAAAAAACAGCAGTTTTTTGTGCTTTAGAAGAGTATAAATCACATCGAAAATCACAAAAAATTGTGATTTGCAGAACAGGCATAAATCACATTTGTGCTTTTGAAACATGTGCTTTGAAATCACGTGATTTTTAGAACAGGCCTGAATGTCAATGAAATTTGCTGCATTTTTCTTTTAATCTTTCTAAATCATAATAACATCAATATAAAAATTGTTTTCTCTTAATTTTATTGATTAATATACAGATATTAATCAATAAAATGAAGAGAAAAACATTTAATCTTATACATTGATTAGTATCACTAAAATATAAACCAATAAAAATTATCTTTTACTGCCTAGAGCAAAAAAAATCTTAAATATTATTCATAAATACATTAAGAAAACAACTAAATTCAACCAAACATGAAAGAAAAGTATTGTAAATCAAAAATCAGTTGAAATTACACTCTAATATGCTTAAACTGATTTACAAATATGGTACACTGCAAATGTAAAGGAAACATTTCTAAACAATATGTACTTATATACAGCCCAACGACCTGTACATGGTTGATTATTTATCTATGTGCATAGAAAATTATCTGTAAAATCGTGAAATATAAAAGTGTTGCGGATCTGATAACTGTTTTGAGAAGCTGAAATGGCCCTGAATACAGATACCGGGTTGTCACTTATTTCAATTTAGCCGTTTACAGGGTAAACCCTATATAGTTGGTTAATTGGCATATTCATGCATTATATAGAAAATTTTCTGTAAAATCGTGAAATATAAAAGTGTTGCGGATCTGATAACTGTTTTGAGAAGCTGAAATGGCCCTGAATACAGATACCGGGTTGCCACTTAATTCAATTTAGCCGTTTACAGCGTAAACCCTATGTAGTTGGTTAATTGGCATATTCATGCATTATATAGAAAATTTTCTGTAAAATCGTGAAATATAAAAGTGTTGCGGATCTGATAACTGTTTTAAGAAGCTGAAATGGCCCTGAATACAGATACCGGGTTGTCACTTAATTCAATTTAGCCGTTTACAGGGTAAACCCTATGCAGTTGGTTAATTGGCATATTCATGCATTATATAGAAAATTATCTGTAAAATCGTGAAATATAAAAGTGTTGCGGATCTGATAACTGTTTTGAGAAGCTGAAATGGCCCTGAATACAGATACCGGGTTGTCACTTAATTCAATTTAGCCGTTTACAAGGTAAACCCTATATAATTGGTTAATTGGCATATTCATGCATTATATAGAAAATTATCTGTAAAATCGTGAAATATAAAAGTGTTGCGGATCTGATAACTGTTTTGAGAAGCTGAAATGGCCCTGAATACACATACCGGGTTGTCACTTAATTCAATTTAGCCGTTTACAGGGTAAACCCTATGCAGTTGGTTAATTGACATATTCATGCATTATATAGAAAATTTTCTGTAAAATCGTGAAATATAAAAGTGTTGCGGATCTGATAACTGTTTTGAGAAGCTGAAATGGCCCTGAATACAGATACCGGGTTGTCACTTAATTCAATTTAGCCGTTTACAGGGTAAGCCCTATGCAGTTGGTTAATTGGCATATTCATGCATTATATAGAAAATTATCTGTAAAATCGTGAAATATAAAAGTGTTGCGGATCTGATAACTGTTTTAAGAAGCTGAAATGGCCCTGAATACAGATACCGGGTTGTCACTTAATTCAATTTAGCCGTTTACAGGGTAAACCCTATATAGTTGGTTAATTGGCATATTCATGCATTATATAGAAAACTATCTGTAAAATCGTGAAATATAAAAGTGTTGCGGATCTGATAACTGTTTTGAGAAGCTGAAATGGCCCTGAATACAGATACCGGGTTGTCACTTAATTCAATTTAGCCGTTTACAGGGTAAACCCTATATAGTTGGTTAATTGGCATATTCATGCATTATATAGAAAATTATCTGTAAAATCGTGAAATATAAAAGTGTTGCGGATCTGATAACTGTTTTGAGAAGCTGAAATGGCCCTGAATACAGATACCGGGTTGTCACTTAATTCAATTTAGCCGTTTACAGGGTAAACCCTATATAGTTGGTTAATTGGCATATTCATGCATTATATAGAAAATTATCTGTAAAATCGTGAAATATAAAAGTGTTGCGGATCTGATAACTGTTTTAAGAAGCTGAAATGGCCCTGAATACAGATACCGGGTTGTCACTTAATTCAATTTAGCCGTTTACAGGGTAAACCCTATGCAGTTGGTTAATTGGCATATTCATGCATTATATAGAAAATTATCTGTAAAATCGTGAAATATAAGTGTTGCGGATCTGATAACTGTTTTGAGAAGCTGAAATGGCCCTGAATACAGATACCGGGTTGTCACTTAATTCAATTTAGCCGTTTACAGGGTAAACCCTATGTAGTTGGTTAATTGGCATATTCATGCATTATATAGAAAATTTTCTGAAAAATCGTGAAATATAAAAGTGTTGCGGCTCTGATAACTGTTTTAAGAAGCTGAAATGGCCCTGAATACAGATACCGGGTTGTCACTTAATTCAATTTAGCCGTTTACAGGGTAAACCCTATATAGTTGGTTAATTGGCATATTCATGCATTATATAGAAAACTATCTGTAAAATCGTGAAATATAAAAGTGTTGCGGATCTGATAACTGTTTTGAGAAGCTGAAATGGCCCTGAATACAGATACCGGGTTGTCACTTAATTCAATTTAGCCGTTTACAGGGTAAACCCTATATAGTTGGTTAATTGGCATATTCATGCATTATATAGAAAATTATCTGTAAAATCGTGAAATATAAAAGTGTTGCGGATCTGATAACTGTTTTGAGAAGCTGAAAAAAAAGGGTTTACCCTGTAAACGGCTAAATTGAATTAAGTGACAACCCGGTATCTGTATTCAGGGCCATTTCAGCTTCTCAAAACAGTTATCAGATCCGCAACACTTTTATATTTCACGATTTTACAGATAATTTTCTATATAATGCATGAATATGCCAATTAACCAACTATATAGGGTTTACCCTGTAAACGGCTAAATTGAATTAAGTGACAACCCGGTATCTGTATTCAGGGCCATTTCAGCTTCTTAAAACAGTTATCAGAGCCGCAACACTTTTATATTTCACGATTTTTCAGAAAATTTTCTATATAATGCATGAATATGCCAATTAACCAACTGCATAGGGTTTACCCTGTAAACGGCTAAATTGAATTAAGTGACAACCCGGTATCTGTATTCAGGGCCATTTCAGCTTCTCAAAACAGTTATCAGATCCGCAACACTCTTATATTTCACGATTTTACAGATAATTTTCTATATAATGCATGAATATGCCAATTAACCAACTGCATAGGGTTTACCCTGTAAACGGCTAAATTGAATTAAGTGACAACCCGGTATCTGTATTCAGGGCCATTTCAGCTTCTCAAAACAGTTATCAGATCCGCAACACTTTTATATTTCACGATTTTACAGATAATTTTCTATATAATGCATGAATATGCCAATTAACCAACTGCATAGGGTTTACCCTGTAAACGGCTAAATTGAATTAAGTGACAACCCGGTATCTGTATTCAGGGCCATTTCAGCTTCTCAAAACAGTTATCAGATCCGCAACACTTTTATATTTCACGATTTTACAGATAATTTTCTATATAATGCATGAATATGCCAATTAACCAACTATATAGGGTTTACCCTGTAAACGGCTAAATTGAATTAAGTGACAACCCGGTATCTGTATTCAGGGCCATTTCAGCTTCTTAAAACAGTTATCAGAGCCGCAACACTTTTATATTTCACGATTTTTCAGAAAATTTTCTATATAATGCATGAATATGCCAATTAACCAACTGCATAGGGTTTACCCTGTAAACGGCTAAATTGAATTAAGTGACAACCCGGTATCTGTATTCAGGGCCATTTCAGCTTCTCAAAACAGTTATTAGATCCGCAACACTTTTATATTTCACGATTTTACAGATAATTTTCTATATAATGCATGAATATGCCAATTAACCAACTGCATAGGGTTTACCCTGTAAACGGCTAAATTGAATTAAGTGACAACCCGGTATCTGTATTCAGGGCCATTTCAGCTTCTCAAAACAGTTATCAGATCCGCAACACTTTTATATTTCACGATTTTACAGATAATTTTCTATATAATGCATGAATATGCCAATTAACCAACTGCATAGGGTTTACCCTGTAAACGGCTAAATTGAATTAAGTGACAACCCGGTATCTGTATTCAGGGCCATTTCAGCTTCTCAAAACAGTTATCAGATCCGCAACACTTTTATATTTCACGATTTTACAGATAATTTTCTATATAATGCATGAATATGCCAATTAACCAACTATATAGGGTTTACCCTGTAAACGGCTAAATTGAATTGAGTGACAACCCGGTATCTGTATTCAGGGCCATTTCAGCTTCTCAAAACAGTTATCAGATCCGCAACACTTTTATATTTCACGATTTTACAGATAATTTTCTATATAATGCATGAATATGCCAATTAACCAACTATATAGGGTTTACCCTGTAAACGGCTAAATTGAATTAAGTGACAACCCGGTATCTGTATTCAGGGCCATTTCAGCTTCTTAAAACAGTTATCAGAGCCGCAACACTTTTATATTTCACGATTTTACAGAAAATTTTCTATATAATGCATGAATATGCCAATTAACCAACTGCATAGGGTTTACCCTGTAAACGGCTAAATTGAATTAAGTGACAACCCGGTATCTGTATTCAGGGCCATTTCAGCTTCTCAAAACAGTTATCAGATCCGCAACACTTTTATATTTCACGATTTTACAGAAAATTTTCTATATATTTGATGAATATACAAAATAACAAAGTATACAGGGCACTCTTAATGAAAATCATTCATATAAACACTTATTAATTACTCAAATTATTACTTAAATAACATTAAAGCTGCATTTTTAATTATTATTTACACTTTTCATTGATGTTTTTGAAAATTATATCTTTTTCGCTTAATGGTGTTTGGCTTTTAATATGCTTTTTCCTTCGAGATACTATGGAAATTAATTTTTAGCATACTTTTTTTTCCTAGGAACAAGATGGAATGTGAAATAACATACTTTTCATAGTTGTAAAAATTAGGATTTTATATTTACAGTTGAAAAAAAAAATATTTTCATACCTTTTTTATTTAGTACTTTTTTTTCCAACCGTTCAAAAAAGTTTGTTAAAAATTGTATGATAAGTTCACACGCGTAAAGCTTTTTGTGCTTACAAAATGGCTGAAGGATATTTAGAAAATTCTATAGTAGCTATTGCTAAAACAACGCGAGCTACTTAGTATTCGATTTAATAATGTATGTATATAGATATAAAAAATTAAATATTTGCAAATCACAATCAAGATCCACAATTAAAATTAAAACTTCTGAAATATAAACAGCTGCTTTTTTGCATTTCAATGGTGCCACTTATATTTTTATTAGCTGTTTCTAAAGCTATCACCTAGTTGAAGAGTAAGAAAATGCAATGAACTATTTGAAGACTAAAGTAATTTAAATATGATAATAATTTTTTTTTTTTTAAACCTATATATGGAAGTATGTTTTAGCAAGAGCTATTATTAAACATATTGCATTTGGAATAATATACTTTGTTACATAAAAATTAGAAAAATTATTGTTGTTTCAATAATAATAACAAAAAATATAAATAAATCACTAACAAACAAAAGAGAACATAAATTTTTGTTTCGGCTTATGGAAAAATGCAAATAAAGAAGTGTGACACGTAGTATGGCAAGATATTTGACAACATAACACTTTGAAAAATTTATTTAAACAATAAGATTTTTATTGGAACAGGATTGAATTTTTTACAAAAGCAATTAATAATAATATAGTTATGATTTACAATTCTCATCTGAGTCATAGTGTTACACTAAAAATTTTTACTAGTTCACATGACTATTATATGCAAACATATATTTTTTAATGGTTGTAATGAAAATCAACACTAAAACAAATATATAAATGTTAACTTCATCTTGTCTTTCAATTGAATAATAAAAATTACTTATAATGAATTTTTCATCAATTGTGTTAGCTTGCGCATGGAAGAAAATATGAAAACGAGCTTTTTTATTGTTTCGTTTTTTTTAAACATCACTAATGTACATTACATTTTTTACGAATTAATAAACAAAATCTTAGTAATAATAAAATGAAAAAGGGGTAAAGTATATAAAGTGCAATTGCTTATCAGGAATTTAAAATTGATTACTTTTTCTCTTTAGGCCATATATTCTTTTAATAAACACACAAAACTAAAATTATCCGATATTCAAATAATACCAATTATTTTTATCAAAGACATCGTATATATGATTAATAAACAAGTTTTTAGATTTAAATAAGAATAAGAAAAGGGTGCAATCAGTTTTAAAACCGGTTGACTAAAAAGAGTGCTAAACAGAACATTTGAACTTAAAATTCTTTTATGAATACAGTTTTATCGTGTTACCTCTAAAAATGATTTCAATAACTGTTTAACATTTTTATGAATACATTTTGTGAATTTGTTCTCAAAACGCTAATTTATTTGACTTTGCTTGATACATTGACATCACTAACAAAGCTTTTGTAGCCAACAAAAATAGAAAGTCAGCTTTTACATTTGTACAGACGACGGGCAGACAGACGAAATTTGATGGTGCGGTAACGAAAATTTTCGGTGGGGGAGAGTGTGTAGTACACGACTCTCTGTACTAGACATTTGTGGACATTCTTTGTTTCTCTTTTTAACTTTTCGTATTTCTTATGTTGTTGCTTCATATCATTATTCTCATATCAACATCAACTTCATATAAACACACTAGCTGTGCTTAAAAATACAACAACAACAAAAGAAAAACGAAAAGTTTCTGTCTGTCTATTAATTTCTTAAGTCTGTGGTCAGACAGAACGATTTTAATTGCCGAACTTTTTAGCAATTTTCTTTTGGAATTGCTTTCTTGTCCACACACAAAAACTTTTTTCGGCGATTCTTGAGCAATTCTCTACCTTTTGCTTTATGCAATTTACATTGTATATGCACATACACATACACACATGAGAGAAAAGTAAGGAATTGCTGAGAATTGCCGAGTACCGGCAATTCTTTTTCCCTTCTTATTCCCCTCACCGAAAGCTTCTATAAAGTCAAGAATTGCCCAACTAAAGTTGCTGTGTGTGACCATACACTAAATGTAAAAGGTTTAGGCAAGACCAAAAGAGAATTGAAAAAATGTCTGCCCATCGTCTGTACAAATGTAAAAGCAGACAAATTAGTTTAATTGGACTATCACGACAAAACCAGCATGGACAACAACCTTGTAGCCGTGTTGCCTTGCTGTTTTCAAAATAATCATTCTTATAATAACACGTGTATTTTAATTTTGAGCTTTTGTAGTCGGTAGCCTGCTGTCTCGAGTGTGTTATATGTGTTATATGTACAAAAATTATTATATCTTATTTTATGTTCAGAATAAAGTTAAACTAAACCAACTGAATGTTTTTAACAAACGGTATATGTATTTTAATTTTTTTAAATAGGAATGTTTGCTCGACAGATCAAAGTTCTAACAAAACCAGATACTTATATTATATAATATTTCGATCAAACAAAACAAGCATACTTAGAAACAATAGAATAATCTAAGGTATAATATGTAACAAGTATATTACAACACCCTCTCTCAATTAGGTAGGAGTTTCAACGAATTTCTAATTGCGGAAAAATTACATTTCTCCAGTGCCTTGGTGAATATATCAGCCAGTTGAAATTTCGAAGCAATATGTTTTATTTTCAAATTGCCTTTTAGAACATGATCGCGTATAAAATGATGTTTAATATCTACATATATGCTTTGATCTTTTGTTTTCAGAATTTTTAGCCATAGCAATGCATCCTGCATTATCTTCATATAACAAAAAAGGTTGCTCGGATGTTGTAACTTGCATATCACTTAAGACTCCATTCAACCATAAGCCTTCTGAAGTAGCCAAACTCAATGCAACGTATTCTGCCTCGCTTGACGAAGTAGCCACAGTTGTCTGTTTCTTACTACACCAAGCTACTGGACAGCCATATACATAATAAACATAGCCACTTGTTGATTTACGATCATCTACGCTGGAAGCCCAATCTGCATCTACATAGCCAACCAAAACATCATCAGATTCATTGCATCTCTCAAATTTTAATGTTAATGATTTCGTCCCTTTAAGGTATCTTAGGATTCGTTTGAGTGCAGACCAATGTACCTCACCAAAATTTTCTTGATATCGTCCCAAATACCCAATTGAATAACAAATATCAGGTCGCACACACAACATCAAATACATTAAGCTTCCTAAGAGTTCTCTATACGGGTTTTCAACAGCTTTCTCCACAGAATTTGATAACTGATGGTTTTTCTCCATTGGAGTATCACTAGCATTACAATTCTCCATATTAAATTTTGATAATATATTTTCAATACTAACGGTTTGACTCAAACTCATTATACCATCTTTAATATTATAGTCAATCTTAATTCCAAGAAAGTACTTCAAGCTTCCACAGTCAGACATTTCAAAAAACTCAGAGAGTTTTTCCTTAACCCGCTCAATATCATTTAAATCTGTTCCACCAATTAAAACATCGTCAACGTATAGTAGCAGTAATGTAACACTTTTACCAACACATTTTGTATAAAGGCAATAATCGTGTTGGGATCTTGTGAAGCCTAGGTCTTTTAGAACAAAATTTATCCTTTGATTCCAGCACCTAGGACTTTGTTTTAACCCATATAGTGATTTCAATAATTTCAATGCCATTCCTGGTTTAATGTTCATGCCTTCTGGGACTTCCATGTAGATTTCTTCTTTAAGTTCACCATTTAGAAAAGCTGTTTTAACATCCAATTGATAAAATGTATAACCTTTTTTCACGCCTACTGCCAAAACTGTACGTAATGTGCTTAACTTCGCCACAGGTGAATAGGTTTCATAATAATTCACCCCATATGTTTGAAGAAAACCTTTTGCAACCAATCTTGCTTTAAATCGAACAGGATTTCCCTTAGAGTCAGATTTAATTACGAAAACCCATTTTGACTTTATAAGTTTCTTATCATTTGGTTTCTTGACAATGCTCCAAACCTTATTTTTCTCCATTGAATCTAACTCGCTTTTTACCGCTTCACGCCACTGATCTCGATTTACAGACTCATTAATTTCCGAAAACGAAGTAGGAATATCATACTCAACGTTAGACACTCCTTCAAAAATAGAGTTATATATATCTTTGAATCGACTTGGAGGTTTTCTTATTCTTTCGCTTCTTCTAAGTATGTTTTCCACTTCAGCTTCTGTTTCTGAAACAATATTTGGTTCCTTTTCTACTTCAACAGAAACAACACCGCTTTCATTTCCCCCCTCATGTTGGTTCGAGCCTTCAATCTGAAGAGTATCTAAGAAATTTGAATAATCATTTTCATTACGTTCTATTACTTGCAATGTTTCCTTTTTCGTGTCTTCATCTGGTTTAAATGGAAAATTAAATTCATCGAATTTGCAATCTCGTGCAAGAATTATCGCCCTTCTATTTTTATCCCACAATCTGTAACCATTAGGACAATAACCAACCATTATATAATTTGTACTTTTAGGGTCTAATTTCTTTCGTTTTTGGTTCGGAATCCATGCATATACTAAGCAACCGAAAATTTTAAGTTTGGTTAAATCAGGTTTCTCATTAAGCCACATCTCAGCAGGAGTTTTGTTACACAATAATGAATTAGTAGGGCTTCTATTTATTAAATAAACGCTAGTATACACAGCTTCGCCCCACAATGATTTCGGAACACTGCCTTCAATCAAAATTGCTCGTACTTTATTAAGCAGGGTTCTATTAAATCTCTCCGCTACTCCGTTCTGCTGAGGTGTATAGGTGATGGTTTCAGCAATTTGTATGCCTTTATTTTTACAGTAAGTAAGCAACTGATTTGATTTGTATTCCCTTCCCTGATCAATAGTTAATACAGAAATATTGCTACCAAACTTAGCAGTTACTAGCGAATTATATTCTTTAAATTTATCAAAAATTTCAGATTTTTGTTTCACAAGGTAAACATAAGCAAAATGGGTATAGTCATCGATGAACGAAACGAAGTAATGAAATCCATTGTACGTTTCAGGACTAATAGGTCCACAAACATCGGAATGAATATGCTCAATAGGTCGCATTGCTCTTGAACGAGTTCCATCAAAAGGATTTCGACATTGTCTACTCTGTGCGCAAATTTTGCAAAAATCTATTGACATTTGCTCTTGAATACCTAAAGCCATCTCATGCTTAACAAAATCATTAAAAGCTTGTTTACTTATGTGGCCCATACGTCTATGCCAAAGTTGTTCTGACTCACATTTTGATAAATTAGATACTGACCTTGAAATTTTGACTTTTAGTTCAAATAAATTACCAACCCTCTTCGCAGTTGCTATAACAACTCCGTTTTTCTCCAGTACAGCTTCATTCTTCTTAAAATTTACTTTTATTCCAGCTTCTACAATACGGCTGACAGACAAAAGATTCTCTCGAAAATTTGAGCTGTATAGTACTTCCTTTAAAATCACCTTCACACCACAATTGCTTATGCCCTCAACTTCTCCAATTTCATTGGCAATGACAAATTGATTATCCTTCGCAACACTTATGTAACGTGGTTCTGCAAGTTCATTAATTCTTGAAAAAATATTTTTCTTGTTGACAAAATGATCGGTTGCACCCGAATCTAACGCGAATGATATTTCGCCATTTTCATTATTATTCTTATACTTATCCGAGTTTACCATAAAACTAACACTTGGGCATGTAGCAGCTTTAGCTTCTTTTACACGGCAGTCCTTCTTCATATGGCCGTACCGCCCACATTTATGGCACTTGCCATTAAATTTAAATTTCTTCTTTTTCGTGCTAAATGCTGTTATCTTTTCTTCAACAACTTCCAACTGTCTTTGTTTCTTCTTTGACTCTTCAGCTAACAAACGTTGTTTCACTGATGCCACGTTAAGTTCTTCACCTGCCAGATTTTCCATAGCAGTAACAACAGCATCATATGATTCAGGAAGAGTCAAAAATAGTTGGGACACTAAATCCGCTTCTTCAGGCTTTGCCCCAGCTGACTTTAGTTGACGAATCAAATGGTCGAACTTCAACAAATGACTTGCCATTTCTTCCCCTTCATTCAATCTTAGCTTTGCGAGCTCTTTCCTTACCAAAGTTTGATTCTGAGTTGACTTCTTTTCAAAAGTTGCACACAGCGATTCCCACATCTCTTTTGCAGTCTTCTTATCTCTTACATACTCAAGAAAATCGTCGTGAATAAAGGAAACAATCACATCTTGGGCTCTTGAATCTATTTTCCTAAATTCCAGTTGACTTCCGGCTTCTGAAGGTTCTGACTCCATAACAGCTTTAAAACAGCCTACAGACGAAAGATGCCTTTCCACTCTGAATTTCCAATTATCAAAATTGGAACCAGCAAACTGAGCAATTCCAGTTGATTTTTCCGTGGGACCCATAACCTCTTATTTTATGTTCAGAATAAAGTTAAACTAAACCAACTGAATGTTTTTAACAAACGGTATATGTATTTTAATTTTTTTAAATAGGAATGTTTGCTCGACAGATCAAAGTTCTAACAAAACCAGATACTTATATTATATATTTCGATCAAACAAAACAAGCATACTTAGAAACAATAGAATAATCTAAGGTATAATATGTAACAAGTATATTACAACATTATATGTATGTACAAATATACATATGCATGTATATAGGCAAGGCAGCTTTAAAGCTGCCTTGGTATATATGTAGGTATGTATGTACAAACTTATACAAAAACAACAAGCCTGACACAACATATACATACATAATTATGTGTGCATACTTATAATCACTTAAGCTTTATATTGTGGGTAAGGGCGCTGAAGGTGAGAGGAATGGTCGAGGTTGGGCGATTTTGCCAAATGGCGATCAATTCGTTGGACAGTATCGTAAAGGACAACGGCATGGTATTGGGTTGTACGTATTTAAAGACGGTTCAAGATATTATGGCCAATATTTTTGTGGTAAGTTTGCTTACTCGTAATTGATTTTGAAGACAATAGTATGTAAATGAATGAATACATATGTATTTAACCTTAAAGGTTCCGAACGGAGATACATACATATTGTGGCAGTTGGAATCGTGGCCAAAAACATGGTGTTGGAACTTATACTTACAAATCTTTACCACCAAAACCCATGTGTGGTAGTCTTACTTTTACTGTAACTTGGCGCCAAGATGTTCGTGTAGGACCATTTCAGTTTAAAATTGGAAATGTAGATAACTCTACTCTCTTACATGGCACATGGGACAATTTCTTTCCTCAGAGGCCCTCTGTTTTCAGCTTTAGTAATCAGTATTTACTTATGGGTTACTTTTTAACACCGGGCTGTGATGTTTCGACTTTTAAAGCAGTATATCAAGTGTGAAACAGTTTTATGGAAAAAAGTTACTGATTTGGAAGAAATGCAACAAAATTTAAAGAAAAATGAATGTTCTTTATGGTATATTCAAGACTTATATACTTATGATGTGTCACTTTAACCCCAACAACCGGTGCAGACTCTGATATAGAGGTTTCGTTAACTAGTTTATCTACTACTAGCATAACAACAAAGGTGGAAAATGAAACTGGAGAAAGAAATCTAGAAGGTTGTTCTTGTGAATGTTATCTGACCGGTGCAGAGTTATCGATTCAGTTATGCACCCCACAAGGGGATGCCTGTGCAATGTGAGATAACTATGCGAAAATATACATATTTCTGGCTTTATACTACTGAATTGATCAAATAAAAATAAAATAAATAAATATTGAACAATTTGAGTTCTTCCAAATCGACCAACCCTAACACATAGAATATTCATAAGCTTTTGAAATAAAAAGAACATCTTTTACATTACTATATAGAAATTTATTTACTTAAACAACTGAAATTTTCTATCTCAACAAAGAATTACAAATACTTTAATTATTTAAAAAAAAACTATAATATTGGTAAGTTGTTTACAAAATTTATCAATAATAAAAGAAATATTATGTAGTTTAACTTCCGAAACTCCTTAAGCAATTTATTTCTATGAATCATAGAAGTAACTGGCCAAAGGGTAGCGTATTACAAAGGCCAATATTGTACAAAACACTTGTATAGCTATCAGCATTTCCGTAACTACTTTTTCATGTACTGGTCCAAAGATCACCAATACAAAGTTAATCAAAGTAAAATTATTCGTTATGACCCTTCCATCAGGCAATTCTTGCCAGGAAATAAGATTTAAAGTTTTGAATATGGTAACCATTATCTTTCCCAATATGTTGAGTTCATTAACATGAAATTCTGTCGTACTTATGTGTAAAAGATCAGATTTAGGATCGTATTTTGGCAGACGGTGTCTAGGACAGGGAACCAATTTAAACAATTGCGGTATGGAATAAAGAAAGTTTATAATTTGTGGCATAAAGAATAAAATTAACGTTTTACTGAAATGACCGATTATACCAACAACTGCAAATGTCATACCAGCAAAATAGCAGAAAGTATCACCGACAAAAACCTGCGAAGGATATCTGCAAATACACAAAAAAGCATTATTAATTAAAAATTTCAAAAGACAAATATTTAAATATTAAAAATATCAAAGTATCATTTGAACATACTTCAGACAGAGTCTATACGTGATATAATATCAAATATTTTTCTATCAGCAAACGTCAAATTTGATAGCAGAGAGAATTATATCACGTGTAGCCTTCAAAATTAATGATGAAACAGAATACGTCCGCAACTTCAAGCAAAAACGACCCTCAAAGAAAACAGGCCCATAATTGAAACGACGGCTGCAACTTCACAACTTGTCATTAAATGTTCTTTTTTATTAGGTAAAAAAAAGCTTTTTCTTTTATTTTAAATTTTCTTCGCAGTAAAGCTTTTGAAGCTTTGGTTTTGTTTACAAAATGTATGAAATTTACTAAAAGTGTGGTAATATTGTTAAAAGCTTTTCTGCTTCAAAGTGAGAGCATAAGAAAAATCGCTGCCAAAATAAAATAGATTCTATTTTACGACCGCATTCTCTGGCGTTATTTTATGCCAAATTGTATGGAGAAAATCGTCATGCCCTAGTTCTGTTTCATCATTTAGTATTATTGCAATATTATATCAGGGAGGTTATTATGTAATCCGATTCGAAAGGTAAAATTTACGATTTCGTATATTTTGGATTTTGTAGTACGTTTTTTTAAATATTGTTTTCGAACGTTCGGAAATTTTTTATTTTTGCGGGATTTATATTACCCTCTTTCGTAAAACATAAATGTAGTACGAAAGCAAATGTCAATTAATTAAAATTGTTCGTTATTTATTCGAAAGCATTTATATTTGCGGAAATAAAGAAAGTATTAAATGTAAGGATTAATAAAAATGTATATAAAAAATGTGTTAATAAAAGTTATTTATATGAAATATTGTGTTTATAAAAATTGTGGCAGAAATAAAATTAGAATTCCATATATTTTGTTAGCACCGTTTTATTATGTTTTTTATATTGGGTTTCTCTAGGGAAGGATCAAGCAAGGCAACGTTTACCAAACCAAGGCAATATGAGCAGATGGTAGATTTTATGGTAGCCCATCCAGATTTAGCAAAAGGGCACCTCAATGTCGCAAATGCCAAAAGCAAGGCAAAGGACTTGTGGCAAAGATTGGCAAATGACTTAAATGCTATAGGTCCGTCTCAACGTGAAATGGAAAAGTGGAAAAAAGCAAGTTTTAAATATTAAAATTTTTAAATATAATGTGTGAATTTCTAAAAATATGCGTGTATTACTACATACATACGTAGTTGTGGGCAGACTATAAACAACGCGTTAAAGTGAAGTGTAGGAGAAACGCGAGTGGCATGTCAAGAACCGGTGGAGGTCCTAGCAATTTCTACTCGCTTACTCCACTAGAAGAACGTGTAAACGAATTGCTGTCAATTAATGACACTGTCAGTGGCATGAAGGGAACTTCTGAATTCAATGAAGAACACCTAAGTATGGAAGATAACACAGAGACTTTTGATGAGCAACATTTATTTTCAACGCAAAAACAATCCATGGATTCTAATACATGTACTCCACGCAAACGAAGTTATAATGAAAGTGTTTTTAAAAGTAATAATAATCTTTTGCAAAAACAAGTGGAGAATCAGATTGCTTATCATGATAACACTATACAACTTTTAAAACAAAGCGACATTAATAAAAAAAAACACCTGGATGGTCTGAAAGAAATCCACCAGAACCTTGTTGGGATTAATAAATATTTAAAAAGAAGCTGTGAATGGGAAGAACGCAATTTTAAACTTGCAAAAGAAAAGTTTGAGTTTAAGAAAAAATTTCAAACAGAAAAATTTGAATTTAAAAAGAAAAAGCATTTAGAAAAAACAAAGAGGAAATTGGCACTACTAGATTTGAAAAATAAAATGTATGAATTGGAATACCAAAAAAGTGGACTAATGCAAGACAAAGTTTAAAACAGTATTTAATTTAATGTTTGTAAAAAAATTAAAGAATAAATTGTGATGTTATAGTTCTAAACATGTTTCTATAAGTACACACTTACCATAAAGTGGGCTTTAAACAATAATAAAACTAATTAATGTATTAATTTCTTACTCCTTTGTTATATTATTTACTTTGGAATGAATTACTCTTTATTTTTATTTCTTTATATGCAATATCCTTAAAATTTTTTAACGAAATTTGTTCTACTTTGTGTCACAATTTTGAATAATTTTTTTAATTTCAACCTTATTCTTCTGTTTATTAAATAAAAAAGTTTCCATTAGATTCTCACCATATTATTCTTTATTTCATTTCTTATATTTTTTGCAATATTAGTAAAATAATTTGCTGCAAAAGTAGTAGATATGTTTTCATTGCTATAGGCTATTGTTATGTCTTCATTATCGGAGGTCGTAGGCATAAATTCATTATATTCGCAAGGGCTCTGAACACCAAATAATAAACAAATATTGTGCAATGCGCAGCAAACATTAAGAATTTGAACAGCCTTTTCCGGAGTGTAATGCAGTTCTCTTGCTGCTAAGAGGCAACGAAATCTTGATTTCAATACACCAAAAGTTCTTTCAATTATCGACCTGCCCTTAGAATGTTGGTCATTAAAGAAAGATTCAGCAGAACCTTCAGTAGTAATTCTGAATGGCGTTAAAATCCAAGGCTCTAGTGGATATCCAGAATCACCTGCATAAAGGTAAATAATTATATTTACTCTGACTACTCATATAAAAAATCATCTTACCAAGAATTTTCGTCCCAGCATCTCCATTTTGGAAGTTTTCTTTTAAATATTGCCTTTCATTACACAAATTCCAAATATGTGAATCGTGGCACGATCCACCAAAGCGCCCATTGACAGCCCTTATGATCATTTCATGATCACAAATCTAAAGAAAAATATTTTATTAGGCACTTGAAGTGTACATTCATATACTGCAACTTACCACCATAGCATTAATACTGTGTTTCTGCTTTCGATTGAAGTAGAAATGCTCATTATTTTTTGGTATAATGACTTGAATGTGAGTACCATCTACTGCTCCAATCACTCCAGGTATTGCACATTTATGGAAAAAGAATCTTTTAGCCTCCATTTTTTTTCTTCCGACATTTCAAACGTAATATGTTTCGGACACAGAATTATTTCTATTATTTCGTATCCAGCTATTCTATTATCTCAAGGTATCCACCTTGAGCCAAAAATTTTAATGTAGCAGCTAATTTTAATAAAGGTGAAACGGCAGTTGATCTCTGTGATGATTTTAAATGGTCTTTTATAGAATTGAAAACATACGTAAATGAACTTTTATTGAGCCGGAAGTTTTTAATAAAACTGAAAATACAAATGAACAGTATTAATATAATAAAATAAATAATTTTTCTTACGTGCTATCATCAAGGTTCATAATGTTGGATTTGTCTCTTTTTATTATTTTCCTTTGAATTCTTTCCGAAACAGAATCTATTCTTCCATCACTGTCCTCAAACCACAATGCGACAGAATCCATTCTCGCTTTTTTAGTTATTAACACTGTTTTTTCTGGTCTTTTCTTTTTTTTTTTTTAAATTTAGCCCAGTTTTTTCAGTTTTTGTTTAGAACTTTTTAAATATTTACTTTTTGTAATAATTTTGACATTTATAGAAAAAGTGCAGTCCATATCATCAAACTTACCATGAAGAAACTTGGCACCTCTAGTTTTATCCCCTTTTTTAATAAATACAGCTCTTTGGTGCTTTCGAACATATTAGACAATACAATTTAATTTTCGAAACGGAAATATCCTTCGAAATCATTTTTGTTCCGAATAGTATTACATAATAACCCCCCAGATATCACAATATTGTTTTGATAATATATATTTAGAAAACCATATCATGATATGAACTGTCAAAAAACGTAAACAAAACGACATAATATTCAATTTTTTAAGAATTCCCGAAAAAGTTTAATAAAAACATCATAAAATCATTAAAATATTTATAAAAAATTGTTTATTGTTCTTTTTGTTGCTGGAATATATAAATTTGTTTAAGAAAAATACAACATTCAACGATGTTTACTGCATGGTTGCTTAAAAATTGTGAAATATTATGATATTTGCAAAAATACTTGGCGCCATGCTAGATATGAGAGAAAATATAATTGGTTTTTTATCGTTAATCTGCTGACGTTCTCTCTCATATTATATCAGAGTTAATATCAGTTGTAGACACTATGTCAATCCAAGGCATATTTATATCAAGGCAGCTTTATACAGGTAGTGGCAGAATTACGATGAATACAACACCAACAAACATCAACATATATTTTGTTTGGTAGAATTAACGAATAGTTGTCAAAATTTTACAACTATTCGTAAATTCTACCAACAAAATACATGTTGATGTTTGTTGGTGTTGTATTTATTGTAATTCTGCCACTACCCGTATAAAGCTGCCTTGTATATATAATACATATGGCAATTATTAAGCATGTTCACACGAAGGTTTATTTTCGAGGTTCGCGCTCTCATTCGCGGTTCGCGGCCCAATCTTGATTGAACCAACATGATTCGCCATACAAAATTTTATGAGCGAACCAACTTGGTTCATTTTGAATCTTGTTGCGAACCAAGCAAACCCTACTGTCATCTCCAAATTTGATAATAAATTATCGCTAGTTTATCTGAACTAGCTGCAAAAAAAATCCAAACAAAGTAAAAACAGATAATTAATGTGTGCAAAATCAAAATAAACACATTGAAAATGTAAAAATTTGATACTTACATAAAGATTTAAATAAAAATTGAAAAAAGAATTAGTGAAACATTTGCACAAAATATGTAAACATCAATGGGAAGCAAAAAACAACCGTCTGAACACCTAGTTTCGCAATAGTGGTTCAGAGAGCGAACCAAGTGTTTCATATTACCGTCTGAGCATGGTATTATTATTTTAAGTTGCTGAAAAGTTATCGATAGTGGTAGATTTTGACAAACTATCAACTATAAAGCAAGCCACAGACTATGCAACTAGTTGTACAACATGACGATGTTGGTTATTAGATTGTAAAGTGTGTGGGGTCGTTGTATGAAGTTGTGTCTCGGACGTCTTGTACGAAAGATTAAAAAGTTTTGATTTTTTGGGTAGTTGTATCGATTGCTTGTAAAATTTAGGAGCATGTTGTACAACTTTATTTCGATTTGCTCTTATTTTTATATACAATTATTGCATCTGCGGTGATCTTTACTCAACAGAATTTTTTAAGAAATAAAATTGTGAGTTAATGCCGCACAGTTTGTGCGCAAAACACACAATTCGGCAAGCCAACGTGTTGTAGCAACAGTCGCATAATCTATGGCATGGGTAATTATTGCATGGTACAACAATATACAGGGAGTGTCGAAACGGTGGCCGACATTTTTTTTTCTGTGATGATAACTATCAAAAGTGCACACATACACACACATTCAAGGTGCATTAATGTATACACGGTGGCAGCACTTCGGCATGTGATAATTTTTTGCTACTGGCAATATAGTAAGCTATTTACGTCAAATGTATTGTTTACATTTTTGTAAGTGAATTTAGTGTTTTATTCTGAATTAAACATATACAAATTGTTTTGTGAACATAAAAATAGTTCAAATAAATATAATTTATAATTATGAAAAGGTACATTCATATTTTATAATTGTGAAAATAGTTACAAATATTTTTAATAAACATAGCTTACCAGATGCCTGTTTTTGTTGCATTGTTGTAATTTTGCTCTAGTGCTGCCACCGTGTATACGTTAAGGGCACTTCAGACTATCACACTTTGTATTAAGACTTGTCAAAAAATCAAATAATACGTGCAAGTGTGATAGTGTGAATGTAAAGCGTTATGAAAATGAGAAATAATACGGTAAAAGATTTGACATCCCATAACACTTCACCATTTTTAGAAATTTGTTTAAACAATAAGATTTTTCATTGGATCAGGGTTGCATTTTTTGCAAAAGCAAATAATACAAATATTAAAACCAGACGTTAAGTAAATTGGCTGTTTATTTTCAAGTCATATTCCTTCTTTTACTTTAGGTGTGATAGTGTGAAAACAAAATGTAATGGTACGTTAGATTTTTTGACAGTCGCAACAAATATCTTTAGATTTTTGTCCCACAAAATCCAATCAAAATCTTAAGACTTGTATGATAGTCTGAAACGCCCTTTAATGTACCTTGCACACATTTTTGATTATTGTTTACAAATTGAAACAGTTTTTGAAAAAAAATGTTCCAATAATATTTTTCAAACACAAAAACAGCTTCAAACACAACAGACAGGTTTTTCTTGATCTTTATTTATACATATATTTAATTTATTGCACTAGTTTTAAATGCAAAAATTTATTTAAAAATTATTTGTAAAATAAAAACACGAAGAGAAATATACGTTTGTTTTTTATTTTCTTTGACAGTTATCAACACAAAGCAACAATAAAAAGCCATGTTGTTTTTTTATTGTTGGCATGTTGTAGCTCCGCTTTTACCTGTTATATTATTGTACCATGAATTATTGTAAACAATAAAAATTGTTTTGTGAAAAAAACTAAAAAATTGAAAGCAAAAAATTATAATTAAAACGATTTCATAAACGGAAAAATATGAAGAATGTGACATCTATCAGAAAGAAGGTGGATTGGGATGCTCCTAGTTCTAGGGCTGAGTTTTGGTAACTACGTATCCGTGTGTTTTTTCACCTTTACGGCTATTTCCGTCTTTCTAAGGATGCTGAGGTGCATTTGGCTGAAATTTTAAGAATGACCTTACCGAGTTGGATGCAGATTTCTATTGTTTGGGCCATTTAATCTTTGCTTTAAAGTGAACCCATACTTTCTGTTATTCTTCGGGTGTATTGGTGACCAATACTATTGAAAATTACCCTTGACTCCACCTGGTCACAGTTTCGCAACAACTTGCTGTATTGCCGTTTAACTTATGTATAAAGCGTCACAAAAGTATTAACTTTCGCATTTGTGCAGTGGAATGCAAATAGCGTCTCTTCACCCTACCCTAAGCACAGTATGCGTTTTTATAAAGTCTATGTCTGACCAGAGGTTTTATTCTACATTTTGTTAAAACATTTTCATCCCCTTAAGGCCCAATCAGAGTATTATACAAGTATAAATACTTTCATTCGATTTTGTGAGATAAAACTCTAAACACATTTTTTGCGACTGTCAAAAAGTCTAACGTAAATTAGATTTTGCATTCACACCATCACACTTGATATAAACCAACATAGATGTGCCATCATAAAACTTTTCAGGTGCATCATAAAACGGCAGGTGCGCTATTCGTCGTAGGCGATAGACGCGCCGGCGCGTGAAATTCTTCAACAGTTAAAATAATAATTATGTATAACACATCCAAATTCAATAGCTCAAACATATTTTATATTATAAATATAGCATGAGCAAAATACATTTATAAATGACAGCTAAATTCCAAATTTCGAGTCGGCTACAAAATAGCCGACTGCTCAATTTTTAATTAGCTGGTTTGCTAAAAAACACAACCCTGATCCAATGTAAAGTATTATCGTTTGGTTTGTACATATGTACAACAGGTTTTTAGTTCAAGTTTTTCCTTTCTTAATTTTTTCTTAAGAAGGATTTTTTTTTTACAATACAAATTTGCTGTGATCAATAATTATTGATTGAAGAAGACAAGAAAAATAATAATCAAATCTTTAGCTGGGGGACAACTAGCTGTTTCGTAGTCGCTACACTACTCATCAGCACCCACTGGGATTCGAACTCGGGACATGACGTATCATGATCTACTGCTTTAACTACTAAGCCACCGAGCATTTAATTATTTTCTATCTATATTCATCTCATATTGAATCACATATGCATTTTGTTAATTGCCCACATTGTTTGTACAGCGTTTGCTTTAACAAATTAATATTTACATCTCTGGGTCCGGAGAATATTAAATACAAAAATATGTATGTTAATAAATAAAAATAAATACCGCTAGTTTAGAGACAGCATAATTGAGATAATTTGTTCAAAAATCCCTCTTTCGGATGGGATTTATATAGGTTTACTTTTAATATGGCCACCTTAGTATTTATATTCATTTTTTTTCTTTGCACGGAATGTAAACAATGTTCGTTGATATTGTGCTTCACACGACAAATTTATACAACGAATATTTGCCGGCGAATTCGTCGCGATGGGCGAGGTTCGTCGTAGTTGTGTTCCTAGCATAAAGTAGCGATGCCCACCCATGGTATTTGTTGTGCAACTAATACAACCCTATTTCAACCCAAATGTAAACAACCTTGAAATTAATTCTATGTTTTTTGTTACTGTCAAATTTTGGCGCTTAACTCTTTTTATGTATCTATGTAAAACTGAACTTCACTTGCATTTGAACTCTAGAATTATCCACACATATTTTTAAATAAAGTTAAAGTTGAATTTTGAGACACGTTTTTTATTAACCTCAAAGGCTAAGATTTTCTGGACTTCGGCTTTGAAGTAGAAAATCTACGTACTTACTGATACTTATTGGAAATTGAGGTTGGAATAATTAGTGTCGTTTTTGGTTTATATTGTTTTATCCGGTGTCAAGAAAAAAACAAGTAAAATGGCAGCTGCTGCATCTGGTATAGAAAAATTAAGCGGAGACAACTACGCAACTTGGTGTATACAGGTGAAAAGTCTTCTCATAACTTTGGATCTATGGCAGACTGTTGAAGAGGATCGTCCAAAAGAGGATGCCAGCAAGTGGGACGCTTTAGATGCCAAAGCCCTAGCTACGATCAATCTAACCCTTAAACCTAGTCAATTGATCTATGTTAAAAATTGTATGACATCCAAGGATGCTTGGCGTGTATTGAGTTCAATCTATAAGTCAGATACTGCATCACGTAAGGTTAACTTATTTAAGAAGTTAGTACGATTTAAGTTTAATTTTCATGAAAAATTCGCACCACAATTAAATGAATTTGTTTCGACACTTGATGGGCTAAAAAAAATTGGTGTTGAATTGAATGATGATCTACTATCCATTTTATTATTATCTAGTCTCCCTGAAGAAATGGAAAGTTTTGTTGTGGCTGTTGAAAGCCGAGATGAATTGCCCAAATGTGACAAACTTATTTCTAAAATTTTAGAAGAAGAACTAAGGCAGTGTAACAAGAATAATGAAACAATAGATGAAACTGTGTTTGCGGCAAATTCACGAAGAGAATCAAAAACAAATAAAAAAATGTTTTATAATAGCAGCAACTCCAAACGAAGTGATGTTAAGCATTATGCAAAAAAATTTAATCCCCAAAGTGTAAGGAACATTTCTGATGTTAATACATACAATGCTAATAACATTAAATGTTTTCGCTGCGGTAAAAAGGGATACGTAAGATCTCAGTGTAAAGAAACTCATGAAAAAAGAGATAATAACTTTGCCTGTTCGTTAAGAGAAAATAAACTGCAATTAAGAGAATTATGGATACTTGATAGTGGCGCTTCATCACACATGGTTAACAGCAAAGTTTATTTCACTACATTGACTGAGAAAACTCAGAAGATATTTTTAGCTTCAGGCGAAGTAATTTTTGCAGAAGGTGTTGGGGAAGTAAGAATAAAAACAAACTTTTGTACACTAACTTTAAATAATGTTTTGTATGTTCCCCAATTGCATTCTAATTTTTTATCGATCAACAAAATCATTAAAGCCGGTCATATTGTTAAATTCGCCGGAGATAAAGCAGTAATGAAGACTAGTCAAAACAAAACTTTACTAACAGCTGACTTAGTAGATGATATGTTTATAGTAAATTTAGAAAAGATTGAAAACTTTGAAATTATAAATGGAACAATAGATGAAAGTGTGGTCAAAAAGTGGCATCAAAGATTTGGTCACATAAATTTGAATGATTTATGCAAATTAAAAAATAAAAATATGGTGAGAGGACTTGAAATAAGCATCCCAAAATCAATACAATGTTTTACTTGTGCTGAAAACAAAATATCAGCTTCGCCATATAAATCATACCCAAGTGTTCAATCACGAAATGTTTTAGAGTTGATCCATACTGACTTATGTGGCCCAATTGGTGTTGCGTCTGTGGGAGGCTCATCATATTTTATTACATTTATTGATGACTATTCGCGATATATATTTACATATTTTTTAAAGCAAAAAAGTGATGCATTTAACGCATTTAAACATTTTTCTGCGACTGCGGAGAAGCAGACTGGCCGCTATATAAAAGTTGTACGCAGCGACAACGGAAAAGAGTTTAAAAACTCAAAATTTAGCAATTATTTTGCTGAAAAGGGTATTATTCATCAAACTACAGCAGCTTACTCACCTCAGCAAAATGGTATTGCTGAGCGTGCTAACAGAACATTGGTCGAGATGGGTAGGTGCTTGTTGAACTCATCAAATTTACCGAAAAGCTTGTGGGGCGAGGCTATAAATACGGCCACGTACTTACGGAACCGAGCACCAACAAAAGTATTAGGTGACGTTACACCCTACGAAAGGTGGAGTGGCAAAAAGCCTAGCGTTTCTCACTTTAAAACATTCGGGTGCGATGCTGTTGTACTTAAAAAGGGGCCAAAACCTAAAGGGGGAAAATTCCTTCCCAAGGGCGAGAAAATGAAGTTTGTTGGGTACGAACTCCACACGAAAGCATATCGTCTGTACAACACCTCTACTAGGAAAATAAGTATTGCACGAGCTGTGATATTCTTTGAACAATCATTTGAAAAACCTCTAAATGACGAAAATGAAACAATCAATGTTGAAAGTTTTGAAAATTTTAACAACAAAGATAAAGAGTTATTTGAATACAATTTCAAAGAAGATGATGATGGTGGAGAAGAGGGTAAAGTTGAAGATGATGATAGCGATGGAAAAACCGAAGATAAAAGTGATGATGAAGCTGGAGATAAAGATGAATCTGAAGCACTACCAGAAGTAAAAACTAATTATTTAAGCTCAGAAAAAAGTGAGAGCGACGAGTATGAAACTCCAACTTTCAACAATAAAAGAAAACGTGGTAGACCCAAAGTTTTAAGAGCGGGCGGAAGAGGAAGACCGTGGAAAGTTTACTGCACAGAAGATAAAATAGAAACATTGAACTCCATTATTGATAATCCAAACACCATAGCAGAGGCGTTAAAAGGCGAGAATTCTGGTAAGTGGTTGAAAGCTATGCATATTGAATATGAAACCCTTATGAAAAATGAAACTTGGGAATTGGTCGATAAACCAATCGATAGAAATGTAATTGGTTGCAAATGGGTTTTTGCTCTAAAATATAATCCAGATGGTACAATTTAAAAATATAAATCAAGGTTGGTGGCTCAGGGATGTTCACAAAAATACCAGGTTGATTTTAAAGAAACTTTTGCTCCCGTTGCGCGACACTCAACCATAAGGTTATTGCTTGCTTTAGCTGCAAAGCATAAACTGCTTGTTAACCACGTTGATATTGTGGCAGCTTACTTAAATGGTAATTTAAACGAAGATGTGTATATGGTTCAACCTCCAATATTTGAAAACAAAGACTTTCCCAATAAAGTGTGTAAGTTGAAAAAGGCACTATATGGCCTAAAACAAGCCGGCCGTGAGTGGAATAAAAAGATTACAGACATTTTATTAGACGCAAGTCAGATACTTGTGTGTATGTGAAAAAAGGTGAAAGCATTTCTTTAATCGCCTTGTACGTCGACGATATGCCAGTGGCATGTTCCAGAGAATTAGAAATGAGCAAAATTATAGCACATCTAAACAAACATGTTGAAGCGGTTGACAAAGGGCCAGTATCTTTCTATCTAGGAATGGAAATAAGTCGTGATGGAGCTAGAGGAGACATCACTATTCATCAGAAGAAGTACGCTGAAGAAATTTTGAAAAAGTGGAACATGTTGGATTGTAAACCGGCAGCTACGCCATGGGCAAATGGAACAATATTAAAGAAATGTATAGATAATTGCCAAGATATAGATCCAACAAATTATCAAAGTCTTATCGGTGCATTAATGTATCTTGCTGTAATTTCTAGACCTGATCTGATCCATGTCGTTTCAAAGTTATCACAATTTAATTCTCACCCTCATAAGGATCATTTTCAAGCAGCGAAAGGCGTTCTTAGATATATAAGAAAACATCCCGTAGGTAAAATCACTTATACAAATAATGAAAAATTCTTATGCTTTACAGACTCCGACTGGGGTAGTGATACACATGACAGAAAATCATATTCTGGCTATGTTGTCTTTAAAGCAGGTGGTCCTGTAGCCTGGGAGTCTCGCAAGCAACCGGTTGTAGCCCTCAGCACAATGGAGGCTGAGTACATCGCTGTGTGTCAAGGGGCCAAAGAAGTAATTTTTATTCGTGGCTTATTAAAAGAGCTAAATTTTGAAGAGTATGTCAATAATCCTACTCCAATATTGTGCGATAATCAAGGAGCCGCGTTTATGGTGAAAAATCCAACTGTTCAAAAGAAAAGTAAACATATTGATATCCGATACCATTACATTCGAGAAAAGTACCAAGGTAAAGAGATTGATATTCAGTATGTGACATCCGATGAAAACGCAGCTGACATTTTAACAAAAGTTTTGAACAAGCAGAAACACGTCAAGGGCTGCGAGCTACTCAACATTGAAATGTAATTTTTCAAAAATGTAATTTATTTTATTTACATAGGGGGAGATTGTTGTGCAACTAATACAACCCTATTTCAACCCAAATGTAAACAACCTTGAAATTAATTCTATGTTTTTTGTTACTGTCAAATTTTGGCGCTTAACTCTTTTTATGTATCTATGTAAAACTGAACTTCACTTGCATTTGAACTCTAGAATTATCCACACATATTTTTAAATAAAGTTAAAGTTGAATTTTGAGACACGTTTTTTATTAACCTCAAAGGCTAAGATTTTCTGGACTTCGGAAATAAATATTAAAAATCCTCTAACAGTATTAAAGTGGTAAACAAAAGCAAACACAATCTTACGCTCATTAGTTTAGTCGTCAATGATACAGTGACGAATGAACATGCGCATGGGTGTTTGAATTTGTTCCTTGTTTTTTTTTTCTGTATTTAGCCTACTATTTATTTAATCTTTTTCATATCAAATATATTAAGACTACTAAAAATACAAATTTATATATTTATTCTTCCTTTTGTTAGATTTGCGTACTTTTTTTCCCAGTGCAAATTTATTTGCACTCAGAGCGTAACTATGTTATTCTCTTTAGGCATCCCTAGCATAAAGCTAAGTACATTTGCAAGGCAAAAAAGCACAAATACAAACCTTATTCTCTTTATACGTGCAAAGCATTTGTATTTACTGTGCTTGTTGAATATAAATTAGGGAAGCCAAAGAGAATAACATAGTTACGCTCTGAGTGCAAATAAATTTGCACTGGGAGAAAAAGTACGAAAATCTAAAAAATGAAGAATAAATATATAAATTTGTATTTTTAGTAGCATTAATATATTTTATATAAAAAAGATTAAATAGTAGGCAAAATACAGAAAAAAACAAGGAACAAATTCAAACACCCCACGCATGTTCATTCGTCGCTGCATCATTGATGACTAAACAAATGAGCGTAGGATTGTGTTTGCATTTATTTACTACTTTAATACAATGGATGGGCTTCGCTAATATAAATAAACTAAAGCAAATAAAATTGTGCTGATTTTACTAAACATGTTCTTGAGCGTAACAGAAAGTACTGCAAAAACAGTTTAACTGAGCTAATATGCATTACTCATTGTTCAAATATTAATAAAATGTTGTATGCTACTGTTACGTTTTACTCTGAAGAGCACACTCAGCTCATCCGAACAAACAAAAATATTTACGTTCTCGTGTACGAGAAAACTTGTCTTCGTGCTTTTTTTAAGGCACAGCTATTGTCAGCTTAATTATTTGTGAATTATTGGTGATACAACAAGTCTCAAAATTTTTGAGGATTAAGTGCATTACAAAGTGTGGTGTTTTTGAAAAGTTAGAAAAAAGTAAGTATATAATAAAACATACATATGCACATTTCAACGAATGCATTATTTTGTTTTTGGAAGGTTTTTTTGTTAGTCAGACAAATAAATTTTTTTGTTGCAGTATTCCTTAACTAAGCATTTTTATTTTTCTTATTATGTTTGTACCAGAGAATGACAATCAGTACTGATAAATAAAAGTACTTATCTTCAAATTTCATTATTGGGTATACCCATTACCTATTCGCAAAAAATATCCATTCAAACGCATATGTTTTGCATAAAAATTTATTATTATAAAATATGTAGGATTTTTCTCTAATTGGTGCTTGAATCATGATTTTATTTAATAAAGGGTTGCAACAGATATTAGCAAGTGCGTCATTTTATTTATTTTCGTAAACATGTACATTAATATGCATATTAAAATATGGCACAGGTAATGAAGCACATTCCTACAGATATCATTGGACCACACAAACTTGTATATATATATATATATATATATATATATATATATATATATATATATATATATATATATATATATATATATATATATATATATATATATATATATATATATATATATATATATATATATATATTATAACGTAATCTGCCAGGGTAAAACTCAGTGATTCCAGGTAGGATAATAGTTTTTATTTATCAGATCAAAAAAAACTTAAGCAATAAGTAAAAAATTCAAAATTTAATAAAGTAGTGAACTGACCAACAGAACGTCCGTTCTTTCTGACGGCTTAAATACAACTCCCTTTTAAGATCAGAGGTTACATGAAATTTATTATGTAGGTTAATGTGTTAGTTAACTATGCCTGGGATCTATGGCTGTATAAACCAGTAGCATCCCTCTGCACTACTACACCCTTACCACTACCACATACTGGTCTGGGAACGAAAGCTGTAATAACCTGTCGAAACCCTATACCACCAACTGGTCTGGGGATTATGGCTGTCTAAACCAGTAAACCCCTCTACCACTACCTTGAGTTGCCTTACATGCAAACGTTCCCGTACACTAGCGAGGCTGTCAAAACCTGCGCCGGCATCCGTGTACGCAGACATTGCAAGTACAACTAAACAATGTAGTGGTAGCAAGGCCAATATGTAGTGTTGTGCAGAGGGCATCGTCTAACACAAGCTTATCTGTAAAAGTATCGGTAAATTTTTTTTTATTTACATATTTATCTTTCTCTCTGTGGTTGGTTCTCTTACAAATATCTCTTAACTTTACAATTCTCTTAACTTAAATTTGGAATTCGTCTCTTGAATAGAAATAATTATATATTATATAAAGAATATAGCAGTAAATCAAAATGGGATTAATATACAATATATCAACAATATATAAAAAATGATATAAACATTATTTACGATATGTAACCAGAAAAAAATATAACGCTTATGTGATGAAGTAGAACTTCTTGGTTTTTTTTTTTTTTTTTTTTTTTTTTTTTTTTTTTTTTAATCTGTACAATTCACATCATTCCGGGGCTTTGGGAAAACCAGCTTATCTACTCCCATTATAACCCATACGTCAAGTGATCGCCGAATGTGGACTTCTATTTTCCCAGAGTTTGTTTGCATTAAGAACCGGGTACGTTTTCCTGGCTGTATTGGGAAAACTTTGCTGAGCACTTCAACGATATTTGCACTGTGGACGTCGCCGTCATCTGTATCAAGGCCTAAGTCTTCGACCAATGCCGCTAATACATCTCGTTTTTCTGGTTTTCTGATTGCTCCTTTCTTCATGTTTAATTTTGGTAGAACTTCTATCGATTGTATTTCTATAGCTTTTCGCCGCTTCTTTGCTTCGAGATCCATGGACTCACGAAATCGTTGGCAGCTGCGTTGGAACTTGGTAATACTCGCCATGGTAGTGCTCTGACAAAACTAAAAAGATATTAGGTAAATTTACAATTCATTAAAGAACGGTTTGAGATCTTTAACGTGTGCAGTTCCACGGTCTTTATGTGTATTAATGTCCGAGAGTCGTACTATTACTGGAGATATGAATTCGGAAACTAGGAATGGCCCTTCATACTTTGGAGCAAGTTTGGCTGCAAAAAATTCGACGGCTTTTGATAATACTCGGCTTTTAAGTAGAACTAGATCACCTTTTGTTGGAGACCAATTCCGTCTTCTCAAGTTGTAATGTTTCGCTTGAATATTTGAAGCCCAATGCAGATTTTTTTCCACTAGATTAAATATTTCTTGTAGCTGTGTTGATTTTTCGACTGGACTTGAAAAATGTTCCGTATTTCCTGATTGCGTCTTTTCATTAAACACTGTGTTAGGAAGACGAAGTTCTCTGCCTTGAGTTAAAAAAGCTGGACTAAAGGCGGTGGAACTTTGTTTGCTGGAATTCAGGGCTAACGAAAGTTCCGGTAGATTTTCGTCCCATTTTCGTTGATTTCCTTGCGACGCTTGCGCAATCATAGTTTTAATTATGCGGTTGGTTCTTTCTGTTGGATTCTCTTGAGGGGTATAAGGGGCGGTGAACTTTTGCTTTACACCTAATGAGTCGAAGTATTTTCGACACTCACGACTTGTAAATTGGGTTCCATTATCTGTGAGGAGAATATACGGGGTACCGAAGCGTGCAAGGATTCTTTCTCGAAAAGCTTTTACGAATGATTTTGTGGTGGCTTGACGAACTGCAACGAACTCCGACCATTTACTAAACTTGTCATGAAAAGCTATTATAAAAGTGTTCCCATGAGTAGATCTAGGCAAGGGGCCGATAAAGTCCGCGCAGACGGTGTGCCATGGTTGAGATACTTGTGCTGTGTACATTTTCCCTGCCAATGGCTGCTGTTGGGGCTTATAACGTTGACACGTTTCACAGCGTCGAACATATTTGGCGATGTCGCGAAACATTCCAGGCCAGTAATATAGTTTTGTAATTCTTGCAGTTGTCTTATTGATTCCCAAGTGCCCCGCTGTAAGGTCATCGTGGCACTCAGTAAGGACACGGTGCTTTTCAGATTTGGGTACTACTAACTTCCAGGGTACGGCATCTTGATCGTTGAAAGCACTTGAATCATATATATGTCGCCGAAGATTGCCATTTGTGTCTATTAAGTAGTCGGGAAGTTGTTCCGGATTTTCTTTCACAATTTTCACCTTTTTTAAATACCATTAATCATTAATATCCGCATCCTTGACCAAGGACTGGAGGACTGCATGTGTGCCACCCGCTTCCTCCAGGGGCTGCCTTGAAAGTGTATCCGCGATAACATTTAACTTTCCCTTGCGGTATCGTACTTCATAATCGTACTGCATCATTTCCAAAGCCCAACGAGCAATTCTGCCGGAAGGGGATTGGATTGAATTCAACCACTTCAACGATTGATGATCGGTTACAATAATAAAGTGGTAGCCCTCGATGTAGTGCCTCATCTTGCGGATTCCCCAGATGATTGCCAAACACTCTTTTTCTGTAACGGTATAGTTCTTCTCAGGGGCGGATAGCGTACGGCTGGCATAGGCGATGACCTTCTCTCCATCGTCAAATTCTTGTGTTAGAACTACACCAATGCCAACGTCACTTGCGTCTGTCTGGAGTAGGAAAGTACGGGAAAAATCTGGGCAAGTCAGAGCAGGGGCTTCTATTAATTTTCGTTTGATACCTTCGAAAGCTGCTTGTTGGGCGGTGTTCCATTCCCATTTTTTTTGTTTTTCTTCAGCAGATTATTGAGTGGGCCTGCCAGCGTTGAAAAATTAGGTACAAAACGGCGATACCAGGCAGCAGTATTTAAAAAAGATCTCAGTTCTTTTAACGTCTTTGGCTCTGCTAAGGCCACGACGGCACTGATTTTTTCAGGGTCGGTATGCACTCCCTGTTCGCTTATAACATGACCCAAATATCTAATTTGCCTTTTCGCAAAGCAGCACTTCTCTGTATTAATGCGAAGTTTCGCCTTGATTAGTCGATCGAACACAATCTTAAGGTTCCGCAAATGTTCATCTAAATTGCTGCCCAGAACAACGATGTCATCTAGGTATGCAAAAGCAAATTTGTCTAAATCAGGGCCAATAACGGTGTCAAGCGCCCTTTGAAAAGTAGCTGGTGCTGAATGGAGGCCAAAGGGCATCACACGCCATTGAAATAATCCACGGCCGGGAACTGTGAAAGCGGTATACGATTTGCTTCCAGGGGCCATTGGTATCTGCCAATAGCCATTGCGAAGATCAATGGTACTAAAAAACTTACTGTTTCGGAGCTTTTCCAAAATATTATTTATTTGTGGTATAGGGTAAGCATCACGTATGGAGTGCTCATTTATTTGACGGTAGTCTACACAAAGACGCCATTCATTGTTTTTCTTCCGAGCGAGAACAATTGGGGAGCTATATGGGCTGTTTGATGATTCGATGCGACCTTCCTCTATCAATGTATTGATTTGATCATCTATTATTTTTTGCATTGCAGGATTACGTGGATAATACCGTTGTCTTAGTGGCCTGTTATGTTTCATAGTAATCACGTGTTCAGTGATGTCAGAGTGCCCTTGAATGCAGCTAAAGCGGGGTATTTGCTCTGCGAGGAAGGATTTAAGCTGCTGCTCTTCCTTAGGCGATTCCTGTGACTTCCCCGGGATAATCTGTAAAGAACTTATTTTAGCGGAATGAAGGGTTAACATACCAGGTTGATTCATGTTTTGTTGACGAGGAACTATATGAAGTTCAGTTCCTGTTTGATGCAAAAAATTTAGCCCCATAATAATTGGGTCGAGACTCTGACCTAACACAAGAAATTCGTGCTGGTATACGACTCCGCGGAGGACAAACCAAATGTTAGCGGTGCCCTCAACAGAAATTTTGGATTGATCTGCTAAATGAAGTGTTTTGAATTTCGGAGGGGTGACGGAAATTTTTAATTGTTTAACTAAGTTAATATTGATACATGAATGCGTGGCACCGGTATCCATGATAGCTTCTATTCTTTTATTTCTAATCATTATCCAGGTACGTAAGCGAAAATCATCATCAATGTTTAAAACGATGGGAAATGCTAATTTTTTTAGAGATCCGTCTCCCCTTTTGCGGACGACGGACCTCCATGGGAGTTTTCCGAGCCCCGTCTACAACAGTCAATTGTCCGAACACCTCTTTTCTTACAGTCCCAGCAGAATGTAATCTGATTGTTGGAACAAGTTCTGCGTGTATGTCCAGTTTCCGCACAGCGAAAACAGACGTACGGCTCATTAATGGGAGCCACTGTTGTCTGCAGACGACGAACATTTTTTTCCAGGGCTGCTTCTTCAGCGCGAATGCTTTCGAAATCTTGAGCCAAAGTTATGAGTTGGCGCAGTTGAGAAAAGTCACGCCTTTTGACATAAATTTTATACTCGGCTCTGCAGTTACTGCATATCCGCTCAAGTTGTTCTTCTCTGGAAAGGCTGGATAGCCTCATCAATGTCTGGATAGCAGTAACGTAGTCAACGAAATTTTCCTCAGCACGTTGTTTCCTATTCCTAATATCGTCTTCCAAATTTTCAAAGAAACGCGAAGGCAAAAAGAAGAGTTTGAAGTCTTCCAAGAAGTCATTGTAATTTTTCCATTCCTCTTTATTATTGCGAAACCAAGACAGAGCGTCACCTTTGAGAAGTTCTGGCATAAAATTTAATAGGTTATGTCGTGGTATTGAATAACACGTGGCAAGTTCGTCAATTCGTTCTAAAAAGCCTAACGGATCTTTACCGCCATCATATTTAATACCCCATTTACGAACCTTGTCACAAACTTCGGAAAATTTCTCTGCGCACATTTCTGTTTTCTCGTGGCTGTTTATTGGAGACGATGCCCGCGACCCTCGGCTTGCAGGAATCTTCAATTCTTTCTCTACCGCCTCAGTTGCTGATCTAGCTTGTCAATGTACGCTTCATGCTCCTTCGGAATATTCGTTTTGTCCAGATAATTCCGCAACCTAGCCCTCATTTCATCAACTGTACCGTCAGCGTCTTGCCCTAATTCGTTTAGAGTATTTACAAGAACATCCTTTCTTAGTAGGTTAATAAAAGCCCGGCTCATGTTTCTAATATTAATATCCTTTTTCTAGATCTTCAGTAGCACTTCTCAAATATTACCCGTTCTACAAAACTTTGACGCTTTTCCTTTATCACTTATTTATTTTTAATTTAGTCCCTGCTCGGGCGCCATTTATAACGTAATCTGCCAGGGTAAAACTCAGTGACTTAAGCAATAAGTAAAAAATTCAAAATTTAATAAAGTAGTGAACTGACCAACAGAACGTCCGTTCTTTCTGACGGCTTAAATACAACTCCCTTTTAAGATCAGAGGTTACATGAAATTTATTATGTAGGTTAATGTGTTAGTTAACTATGCCTGGGATCTATGGCTGTATAAACCAGTAGCATCCCTCTGCACTACTACACCCTTACCACTACCACATACTGGTCTGGGAACGAAAGCTGTAATAACCTGTCGAAACCCTATACCACCAACTGGTCTGGGGATTATGGCTGTCTAAACCAGTAAACCCCTCTACCACTACCTTGAGTTGCCTTACATGCAAACGTTCCCGTACACTAGCGAGGCTGTCAAAACCTGCGCCGGCATCCGTGTACGCAGACATTGCAAGTACAACTAAACAATGTAGTGGTAGCAAGGCCAATATGTAGTGTTGTGCAGAGGGCATCGTCTAACACAAGCTTATCTGTAAAAGTATCGGTAAATTTTTTTTTATTTACATATTTATCTTTCTCTCTGTGGTTGGTTCTCTTACAAATATCTCTTAACTTTACAATTCTCTTAACTTAAATTTGGAATTCGTCTCTTGAATAGAAATAATTATATATTATATAAAGAATATAGCAGTAAATCAAAATGGGATTAATATACAATATATCAACAATATATAAAAAATGATATAAACATTATTTACGATATGTAACCAGAAAAAAATATAACGCTTATGTGATGAAGTAGAACTTCGTTACAATATATATATATATATATATATATATATATATATATATATATATATATATATATATATATATATATATATATATATATATATATATATATATATATATATATATATATATATATATATATATATATATATATATATATATTTGTTATATATATATATAATTGTTATTAATAAAATAGATAACAAGGCTAATATATTTGTTTTACTTCTTATTGGAAAAGAAACACAATTTAATACAACACTTTTAACTCTCTTTCAATCTCTCTTTCATAGGGAGAAACTTCTACCTACATATGTGAAAAATACTATAAAATTCAAGAATTATTGCTAAAAGCCAGCATTACTACTAAAAATCCAGTTTTGTTACCTATGACGACTTAAGCAATATGCCAAAGTATAAATAAATTATTTTGGTTGGATAAAAGTGTGTTAATCAGTGTTAAGTCTAACAGCAGCATACAATACAATTTTCTCGTTTGTATAAGTAGTGCTTAGCAGCTCGGCTTAAAAGTTTTTGCAATACTTTCTGTTACATTATTCTATTATATGTAGTTTATTAGCAAATTTCAGTCCCATTGATAATGTAAGCAACTTAGTCATTGCTTGTTTAATAAAGCTGTCAAAAATTGCTGCTTACAACTACAAAATTTACGGAAAAGAACTTTGTCAACTTATCACAAGAAAACCAACGAAAAAAAGTCGTAGATGAAGACTTGCATATCAGGTAAATGTAAATAAACCTTGCATATACTAAAAAACGATGTATGTATTTGTAAAATATTAACAAACTTTTGTGTAAAATATATGGAAAAATATTTTATCTACTTTAATTTTTATAAATATGTTGATTAATATGTATGCAAAATAGAATAGAGGTACATAAAAACAATTTTGAGAATTATTAGCAGATAACAAACATTTTTGCAACCAATTTAGATAAAAAAAACAGTATAACTTGATATGGAAACTATTTTTAGTGAACATTTGTAAAAAAAAAGCAGCCAATGTATATTGTCTCGAAGTCTACTAATAACTAGACTTCGAGCTAAATCTAGTTGTTTTTTACCAGATTTCCTATACAAAATGAAATCTACTAATGAAAATCTAGCAGTGATGCAACTATGGTTTTTCCCAACTCGTACCAAAAATATTTCAATGTACAAAATAAACTGACACTTCAATTAAAAAACAAAACAAAGATAATTGTGCGCATTTTAAAATGATTATTTTCTAAAAATACTTAAATGATATTTGCGTCAGCCTCTGGTTTGTACACGTGCCAGCATAAATACACGCATACGCACATGCACTTGTAGTTCTCCAACGCGTGCAGCAATTATTGGATTTTTTTTTTGTGCCAAAGTTTCAACTGCGTGGTCAAAGTACAATTTGTAAAGCATTGAGAGCTATAATAATTGTGTTGTGGTTTATTGTCTCAAGCAAAGTAAAACGATTATGTTATTTTCATAATCCCTTTCATTCATACGTATTCACTTTATGAAAAAAAAATACAAGAACCATTAGTACAAGAAACGATGAAAAACTCAAAAATATCTACAAGTATTTGAAATTTCAAAAACTTGTCTGCTTTGAGTGTAACAATGCAGATGTTTAAATTTGAAATTTGTGCTTATGCTAAATCCTAAGGCATTAAACACATTCAAGACAGCAGGCTACAAGCTACAACAGCTCAAAATTAAAATACACGTGTTCTTATGAGAATGATTATTTTAAAAACAGCAAGCAGCACGGCTGCAGGTTGTTCTCCATGCTGATTTTGTCGTTGTAGTCCAATTAAACTAACAAGGTGCATTAACGTATACACGGTGGCAGCACTACGGCATATGACAGTTTTTTGCTACTGGCAATATAGTAAGCTATTTGCGTCAAATGTATTGTTTATATTCTTGAAAGAAGATTTAGTGCTTTATTCTGAACTAAACATATACAAATTATTTTGTGAACATAAAAATAATTCAAATAAATATAATTTATAATTATGAAAAGGTACATTCATAGTTTATAATTGTGAAAATAGTTACAAATATTTTTGGCAAACATAGCTTACCACATGCCTGTTTTTGTTGTATTGTTGTAATTTTGCTCTAGTGCTGCCACCGTGTATACGTTAATGCACCCAAAGTATATTTAACAAAGTAGCCGCTTCGCTACGATAACAACAACGTCGAAAAATTTTGCATGTATTTTGTTTTTGCATTTAAACCGAAATGTCAAAAGTAAGCGACAGAAAAAAAAGTGGAAAAAAGGAAAAAAAAAGTACATCACGTACTTTAAAGTTAGTTGAATTTTGTGAATTAAAAGTTAAATTAAAAGGACTTAGTTGTTAGAAAATGATAAGCAAGGTGCTTTACTTAATGCCAAGTCAGTATTAAGTGTATCCTGCTGATAACCACGACGAATTCGCCTTGCTCTTGACGTTGCTGGAAAATAAACGAAAAACAGTTTCTTACAAATGTACTTTTAGAATTTTTAACCAACTTTTTTTTATATATTTAATTGCATTTATGTCTATTTTATTTTCGTAGTGTATAAACTAGAGTTAAAGGCAAGATGGAACAGGATGAGGAGGACATTACATCTTCTCTGGCTGCTATGAACTTAACTATTGGAGATCAGATTGCTGAACTAAGCAAACGTCTTAATAACATTAATGAGGAGTTACAACAACAAGTTCGAGATAAATATGGTGCAGGCTACACATGCTGGCCGTTTTGATGTGGCTTTAAATACACTAGCTGATGATGTTGGGCTTATACGCAATGCCAGTTATCGTATTAAACACCAAATCGACCAACAATATGAAAATATTAGTAACCAGTCAAAAGTTTTAGCACGTTTACAGGAACTATCACATATATTGAGATGTTCGAAAACATTGCTCACTTTAACGTCCAAATTAAGGAACACGAAAGATGTTCTTAAACAAGCCGAATTACATTATGAATTAAATGCACTAATTGAGGATTCGGATTTGAAAAAAATTGAATTTGTTCAGGGTGCCAGATCATATGTGATAAATTCCGGCCAACGAATACGTAATTTGACACAAATGCAATTGGTGACAGGATTAAAAGAGAGAAATCAGGCGCAGATTTGCAATGCATTGAAAGTAAGTTATGCATTGAAAGTAAGAAAGTAATAATACAAAAGTTCAAAAACTATCTTTTTAGATTTTTATAAATTTCAACGATTTGGAAAAATCTCTGAACAATCTTATCAAAACTTTCGTTTCTGATATGGAGCAATCGCTGAAGGAATGTTTCGCTGGTAACGATATATCCATTTTAAATAAAAGTGATGCAAGTAAGTTCGTAACTTCGTTAAAATCTACTGCATTGAAAGGACCTGGTAAAACACCCCAATTGACAACAACTCAAAACTTTCGAGCTAAATTTTGGAAGTCACTTCATTGGCTATTGTATGATGAACTTTATGAATATTGTACACAAATTCAACTCCTAAGAAATTCCTTGGAAGAAGTACAACAGCTTGGAACTGCAGCATCTGATGCGGAGCAAATTGTAAGCAAAAATTTTTGGCTAGGTGTTCAGAGTCTGCTTAGAAAAGCATTTAAGGAGTGCCCTCCTCATATAACTCAGACTTTACAAGAAGGCTTATCTAAGCTATTGAGTTCTGTTCGAGGCTGGACCGGAGCTACAGTCTCCACACACCACTCTCAATTGGTCAAATGAGCGTTTGATTGAGTGGCTTGAGGGGCATACAAATGAACGCGAAAAGTTGGAATTAATTTCGGGAGCTTTGCAGCGTTACAGAGATGGTGTAAGACGTAGAAAGAGTGAGCAATATGATGAAGTATATCCAATGATGGTAGAGTATTTCGAAAAGGCTTTGCAACAAGTATCTTAAACATTTTTTTTTAAATTAAAAATTATTGCAAAAACTAAATTTAAATTAAAATAAAGTAATATGGAAAAGTGAATAAATTTAACAAAAATCTATTTGATATTTAATTATTTGATCTTGTTTAAGTCAATATTTCGTATTTTTGCAGCTAAAGATCGTTTTTTATTTTTTATAAAAAATTCAACAGTATTTATTTTCAATATTTCGAAAACAATTTATCATCTTCAGGAAAATTAATATGTTATTAAAAAATTGTTCAATTTGAAAAATTATTGTCAAAAAATTTGCAAAAATAAGAAATATTTAATAAAAATCTTTTGAAAAAATGTTTTAAAAATAAAATCAGCTTTGTTAATATATTAATCTTATATTTTAATTTTAAAATAAGTGCCTAGTCGTGAGCAAAACTTTCCGTATTATTACATTTCCTAGCTGCTATCAAATCTGGATTGTGATTTAAATTCCAACAGAGGAAATAAAATTTTTATAGTAAGGTAAAGTATAGTGGTTTGGCTTTTAAAAATATGAAAGAAAAATTTAAACAGGAGTCCCGCTTTCACTCATATTTTTCATATTTATGCCAAACCTCTCCGTTCCAACGATTTTCTGTATTGCCAGCCTTTATCTGCACCGAAAACTTTCTCATCTGCCCATCTTTAAACCTACTTTTTGTCATAATTCCTCTTATTGGCTTTTGCCATCAATATATTTTTCAAAATTCTATTTGGTCATATATACTTAAGTGTGAACAGTTTACCAATTGTCTGCATATATATAAATCTGTTATGAAGTTTATTATTGAATTCGATAATCAAATATGAGCAACCTCAACTTTTCCATTTTTATCAAAATAAATTATATCTATTCAGCATAATAAACAAAATGAAAAGGAAATAAATGTACTTGTTTGAGTTTATTGATTATTATTTGGAAACTGAAAAATATTTTCAAACATAAATAGGTACCTATGTTCCATAACTTCAGATAAAAGGAAGCGTCTAAATAAATTTTAATATGATTTTAATAATAACTTTTTATTCATTGTTTTTTTTATATATTTATTTTTTTATTTATTATTATCAATCGAGCCAACAAAGCCGTATATGATTAAAAATAGGGTTTATAAATGGTTCAGCATTTGGAAGAATGTGGAAGCGTCCTCCAAGATGTGTAATGTTGGAAGGCAAAAAATGATTTGAGCAGAAGCTGTAAATTCAACCCCACAAATTTCACTCCACTTTTTTCTCATCACCACATCTTTTGGGATACGAAACATAGTTCCGTCTCTCCTTTTGCACACAGCACAAATGGACATTTTTATTATTGTTTTGAAAAAAAAAACACAATGAAAAACTTTTTACAAATTTTAATTTCACTTTTCACAAATTTTAACCACAAAAAGACTTGTATTTTGCAATTAATAATTTTGGCGCGTGCAAAATTGTAAAGAAAACAACAATGTAAACAAACAAGAATATAAACAACTTTTGACAATTTGGCTATACCAGATGAGTAACGGTTCGACTGACGAGGTTACCTTATTAAGTGTATCCTGAATGCACCTAATTTCTATTTTTGTTGGCTACAAAAGCTTTGTTAGTGATGTCAATGTATCAAGCAAAGTCAAATAAATTAGCGCTTTGGGAACAAATTCACAAAAATGTATTCATAAAAATGTTAAACAGTTATTTAAATCATTTTTAGAGGAAACACGATAAAACTGTATTCATAAAAGAATTTAAGTTAATATGTTCTGTAGAGCACTCTTTTCAGTCAACCGTTTTTAAAACTGATTGCACCCTTTTCTAAGACAATTTTAGTGATTTTACATATTTTTTTATTTTTTATTTTATATATTGTGAAAATTCTTATTTAAATCTAAAATTTTTTTATTAATCATATATACGATGTTTTTGATAAAAATAATTGATGAAAAGTATTATTTGAATGTCGCAAAATTTTAGTTTTGTGTATTTATTAAAATAAGCAATTACGCTTTATATAATTTACCCCTTTTTCATTTTATATTACTAAAATTTTGTTTAGGAATTCATAAATATGTTATGTACATTAGTGATGTGTAGAAGAACGAAACAATAAAAAAGCTCGTTTTCATATTATCTTTCATGCGCAAACACAATTGATGAAATTTTTTTTAATCATTAATTTTTGTTATTCAATGGAAAGACAATATTTAATAATATATATTTATTTGTTTTAGTATTGATTTTCAAAAAAAAAAAAAAAAAAAAAAAAAACAATAAAAAATATATGTTTGCATATAATAGTCATGTGAACTAGTAACAAATTTTAGTGTAACACTATGATTCAGATGAGAATTGTAAATGACTATTAATTGCTTTTGTAAAAAATACAATCCTGTTCAATAAAAAATCTTATTGTTTAAATAAACTTCTCAAAGTGTTATGATGTCAAATCTCTTGCCATACAATTTATCACTTTATTACGCCTTAAACTCACGCTTGCAAGTATTATTCAAATTTTTGACAAGTCTTAATACAAAATGTGAAGTGTCTTTAAATAATTATAACTACGAAACGCTAATAATTCAGCTTGGTAAATTCTTTGTTTTTTTTTTTAACGGTAATGTTATTCTGTGAGTAATGTTATCATGTGCCATGTGCTTGAGGATAAGGTACATGTTGTAATCGTTAACAGGGCATGTGTTGGTTGCAGAATAAATTTAATTTAAATTATGTTATATTTTAATTTTTCAATTTGTTAATATGAAATGTTAAGCATTTTTCTTTGTGTATGAACTAAAATTTTTTCTTTGTGTATGAATTTGTTGTATATTGGAATTTTTTGACAATAATTTTTCAATTCAAATTTTTAATAACATTTTAATTTTCCTGACGATGATAACAAATTGTTATAGAAATTGTTATAAAAATTATATTTATTTAAATTACTTTAGTCTTCATATTGTTCATTGCATTTTCTTGGATTTTTCTTGCTCTTCACTAGGTGATAGCTTTAAAAACAGCTAAAAAAAATTGTAAGTGGCACCACTGAAATGCAAAAAAGCAGCTGTTCATATTTTAGAAGTTTCAATTTTAATTGTAAATTTTGATTGTGATTTCCTAATATTTATATATATTACCACACCGAATACTAAGTAGCTCGCACTATTTTAGCAAAAGCTACTATAGAATTTTCAAAATTTCCCTCAGCCATTTTATATGCAAAAAAGCTTTTTAATATTTGTAAAGACATAAAGAAAACAATATCAGATGTTTATTATGTAGCTGCCGTTTTCATGATATTTAGGTAGCTGGCTACAGGCTACATTTGTAGTCGTATGTACGTGTAGCCTGCTGTGTCGAATGTGTTTAATGCTTAATGCCTACATACGTCATAGTAGTTTTATACAAGCAAAATCTCAGCCCGATCGGTTTAAAATTGACAAAGTTTCATACAAACTTTTAACCATATTTTATTCCCCTGGGGGTAGAATCATTCAAAATTCTGTTTTAACGGATGCCTACGTCATATCATATACAGCCCGATTACAAATGAAAATCCCGCGGGAGCTTTTTCATTTTTCTCTTTCCTCCAATTTTTTTTTTAGCTTTCATTTATTTATTGAATCTTCACAATGTGACTAACAATAAGTATTCAAATCTCAGCCGTAAAGCAGCTCTGGACTGAAGAACAGCTCTCGCGTCATCGTAAATATTTCTTAAGTGTGGTCAGGCTTGTGTTTGTCTCACTCGCACTGGTTAACGGTTTGTCTCAATTAACTGTATTGGTTTACAGTGTTTTTTTTAGAGGTTATTCATTGTTAACCACATGGAAACTTCCAATGTGAAGGCATAGGTCGTTATAGTTAGTCACAGCCACGCTACAAAAGTACTGTTAATACCATCTTGGGCAATATGGTCTTTGTCACTCCGTTCATGCTGTGCATCCTATACTTTGCAAATTTACTTTGCAACTGTATAGATACTAAATAAATAAATAAGTATTCAAATCTTAATACTAAATATAAAAAATTATCTAAGTCCAGCCAATACTAGATAAAAAGTTTTATTTTGCGCATATATCGGTAAAATCACCTACTTAACGCTCTGATGGTGGCAACGGTATTCCTTCTTCTCAACCAAGTGTGACCGCCAAAATTAAGTATATTTCGTGCAAGAGGGTTTTGGTAAAATTCCAATTTGCTGATATACCTTGTCGCATACTTTGAAAATTCATCTTTTACCAGTGGAACACACAGATCCTTGTGAATTCGAGAGTTTTTTACGTACCATGGAGCTGCAGTAGTTGTTCGACGAATTTTGTTTTGTCGCCTTTGAATTTTTTCAATGTTTGACGCTGAGGCGGTGCCCCATAACTAAATTCCGTAGCACCATATAGGCTTTAGTATTGCGTATAACAAAAGTTTGCAATCTAATTTCAATGTAGAATTTCTGCCCATAAGCCAATTTAATTGCGCTGCTTTCAATTTTAACTGAGTGACTTTCACATCAATGTGAGACTTCCACGTCAGCCTACGGTCGAGGTGAAACCAAGTACTTGAATTCATTATGCTGCGGAATAGGTGAATTGTTGATTTGGATAGGCGAACATGTTGTTTTTCGCAGATGTTTTTCGTGAATGTAACATGCGTACCTTTTTTTCATTTGATCTTCCAAAATTTTAGCCATTTCTTCAATATTTAAATATATGCCTGTAAATTACGTGAAGCCAGTTGATGGTTTTCATGAACACTGCAGAATGATGTGTCATCTGCAAAAGTTGAAGTGTGAATACCAGATCTGTACCCGTTTCTGTAAATTTTGTAATAAGTTTTCACGTCGAAAACTATGAAACAAAAAATTCCATCGTTTCTCGATTAGTGAGAAAATAGTGTTTCTGTATTTCAATGTGAAAACAGGCAACACTAGTTCTATTTCGACTGGAATATTTCCATTAAGCAGTTGTCAAAAAATTATAAATAAATAAAAAGAAAATTAGAAAGGCACAAAAATAAAATAATGTAAATCCATAAAATTTTGTGTTGCCTGGGCTGGTTTTTTCTGCAAAAGGCGACTATAAGTACGACAACGACTTATCGTGTGGCAGTGATGATGGATATTTGCATGCAGTGCATTGAATAAGGCCAAGATGCGTAAGTAATTTCAATCCTATAATTTTTTTTGTTGAAAAATAAAATACAAACAATTAAGTTTTTTATTCACTATTTTTAGCTTCTACCATTTATACCAATAAAAATTATAAATAGCTTGTTTTCTATGTTTCCCAGCTATCTATATGTCGACATTTCATAGGAACTACCCTAATCATCAGTAGACTTTGGAAATTTTTGAAAGATATTCTCAAACATTCAACTTTATATCCCAGCAATATAAATAAATTGCTGAGAATTTAAAAGAAAAATGCTCTAATAATATCTGTCAAAACACAAAAAACAAGCCTTTTCATTTATTCACCTCTCTAACATTTCTTTACACCTTTTAAATTCTCAGCAATTTATTTATATTGCTGGGATATAAAGTTGAATGTTTGAGAATATCTTTCAAAAATTTCCAAAGTCTACTGATGATTAGGGTAGTTCCTATGAAATGTCGACATATAGATAGCTGGGAAACATAGAAAACAAGCTATTTATAATTTTTATTGGTATAAATGGTAGAAGCTAAAAATAGTGAATAAAAAACTTAATTGTTTGAATTTTTGTTCTCTGCTTTTCGATACTTTCAAAAAGCAAATCGTAGCAACCAACGGTTGTTCATTTGTTTGAAAGGTGTAAAGAAATGTTAGAGAGGTGAATAAATGAAAAGGCTTGTTTTTTGTGTTTTGACAGATATTATTAGAGCATTTTTCTTTTAAATTCTCAGCAATTTATTTATATTGCTGGGATATAAAGTTGAATGTTTGAGAATATCTTTCAAAAATTTCCAAAGTCTACTGATGATTAGGGTAGTTCCTATGAAATGTCGACATATAGATAGCTGGGAAACATAGAAAACAAGCTACTTATAATTTTTATTGAAAAATAAAATATATATTTCAGAAATTAAGGCTGTGAGTGCCAACGAACGGATATTTTAAATCAACATGATACGAGGGTAATGGGAATCGATTGGGCAAAAAATATAAATCGTTTAGTCTGCTTATGTAAGGTAGGAAAGTGGTGATGGCAAATGGTGTAGAACTGCAACATGCGTAAAATGGTCTCCTGCTGAAAATAAATTTTGCAGTAGGCTGTGGAGCAAGACTTATTTATCTAGGTTTTTAATGAAAATTCAACTGTGAGTTCTTAGGACTGGCTCCCAAACAATATACTTTTAGTTGCTGGTTCTACAGACTACAAGGTAATAATCATCGGCATTTAATATTTTTCTTAAATAAATACATATGTGTAATTTTTGCTATATTTTGTAGATACGTGTTTTCTCTGCCTAAATCAAGGATATTGTAACCACGGGACAAGCATATGAACTTAATGCAAGAAATTATAAATTCCATTACATCTGGTGGCGGACTAATAGTGTTAGTTTTTCTACGGAACGGAAATAAAGTCTGTTAGTTCCTACTGAAACTCGTGTAAACGAACGCAAATCATTTAAATACAATAAAACGCAGTAAAAATTTTTTGCTTGTTTTAGTTTGGACATAATTTTTCGAAACGGCTTAAAACAAACTTGACCACAGTTCTATTATATTGCTAATGCTTGTCGGTTGCCTTTAAAACCATTTCTTCAGAATTGTTCTTCATTAGAAGGGGTAGGTAGATCTAGCTGCAGTTTGTTTCTTATGTTCTTTTTCCGCCAAGCGCTCAGCTTTTGCAATTTTTACTTTAATTTTTTTTAACTTAAATAAATATTATTTTATACATTTTGCAATTAAAAAAATATATAATACTTTAACTCTTTTCTGCACGTTTCAGATATATTTAAATATCTTGTGTTGTTTTCTTTCTAATTCCGCGCTGTTTTTATTTGGGGGATGTTTTGACGGCTACTTCTCACAAAATTTATGTACAGAAACACATTTACTCACACCTTTCCAAAAATTTACGTCAAAAAGCTCAAATGACAGTTAGTTTTCATAAAAATTACTTGTAGAAACACTTAGGTGTGAGAAACGATTTTTTGTTTTAATTCTCATCGTTTTTCTTTCAATTTCCATGTTTCATGTGACAAATACAGAGACGAGGTACTGGTTGGCTCGTCAGAAGTGTAAATTACATATAAAGTGGGCCCCAGAATGCTACCCTGTGGAACTCCTGCCTCGATTGGCTGAGTTGGGCTTACAAAGTCAACTTATCTGATAACAAATTCATCGTCACATAAATAGCTTTCCAGAAGCTTGTGAGTGTTTGCAGGCAAGTTAAACTTTATTTTGTAAATTAATCCTACGTGCCACACTTTATCAAAAGCTTGAGAAACATCATTGAATAGAGCTGAGCAATACTTTTTGTCCTCGAAAGTCTTTCTTATAACATTAACAAGTCTATGCGTTTGTTCTATGGTGCTGTGCTTAGCCCGAAAGCCGAATTGATGATTGATGATTGGGGATACATCCTACATCATTCAATATTGGGAGTCAACTTCGCCATTAACAATTTTTCGAATAGTTTTGAAATTGTTGCCAGTAGGAGATTACTTTATTTATAACGTTTTCGACATCTTGAAAATTAAGTCTCAAAGGCACGAAAATTCAGCTACATCATCCACTGTATCACTTGCAATAAAAAAGTTTTTCAAATGATTAACATACACCATCTTTTTTTCAGAATAGCTTCTTGCCCAGTCTCCAGTTGAAGTTCAGACCTTTTGTCGCTTTCCATAGAGAATAGTCGGATTGAGGGGTACCATCAAGGCCTTCCAGAGAATTTTTAAGGGAAGCCATTCTTTGGAATTCAAGCAGATTTCTTAATTTATGTTATGCACTCCCGTAGCCTGCTTTTAAGCTGGGGAGACCTGCGAAGTTGCCACTCTCTTCTAACTCTTCTTTTTTCTGTTGGAAGTTGTTAAATTTTAGACAAATATGTTCTATTGCTCACATTTCTGAATCTTGTATGGGTAGTGGTAGCACGTTGTCCGGCCAATTTAAGCTTTTCAGTTTCAATATTTTCCGTGCAATCAGTACTCAAATATTTTTTGTATTTTAACCAGTAAACTCTAGTGACGGTCAACGCCAAGTCACAAAACGGGAAACCAACGTCCTGGGGGAACAAAACAGATATTATAGTGGGTGAGTGATCTGGTGACAAATCAAATGAAGGCTCCACTTACATCCACTCTAAAGGAAAGTTTTTCGCTACTCCAACATCTATAACATCTGGGATCTTTCGTCGGTCTGACGGCCAATTAGTGGGGTGTCCGCTTAAAACCACATCTAATTCCATTTTGGAAACGGCCTTTTGAGGTAATTAAACGTGATCCCCAAAAAGTTTGTTTAGCGGTATAGTCGCCAGCCGCTAAAAATCGAAGCCCAAGTGATTGGAAAAATGTGAATATTGATTTTCTGTTACTGAAAACAATTTTATCATGAAAATGTTCAATACATATGTTTGTTGCTTGGAGGTAATCCTCACATGTCTCGTTTAGCAAATAGTGCTTAATTCTAGTTTTTATCAAAATTGCCGTCTCCACAAGATCTTCCACGGGGATCTTTAGTGTCATACAGTGTGTAGCTATTAATTTTGAAATAACTGTTGCTTGTGAAATGGGTTTCAGCAATTTTTCGATTTGCTCTTACAAACAATTTTCCTCAGGTACGCCAGTCAACCAGCCATATAAACTTGCAAAACCCCAAACAAATTTCATATGCGAATGTGGTAAAATCCGATAAACCAAACTTGAATCAGGAGCCCAAGCCTCAAAACTCCGACCAAAATTTTAGCAATTCTGAGGCAACTCTGCAGACTCTAGTTCAATCCATAAATACATTTACGGTCTCCATGACAAACATGATGCAGGAAATGCTGAAAATGCAATCCACTATTTTGCAGGCAAATTTAAAAAAATGAATTGGTTTAAAATATGTTTCTGGAACGCAAACGGCATCCGCCAACACAAAAATGAACTTGAGCACTTCCTTATGGAAAAACAAATCGATATAATGTTGATTGCTGAAACTCATTTGACAACCAACAGTTTTTTCAAAATGAATGGCTACATACTGTACGACACAAAAGATCCCCGTGGAAGATCTTGCGGAGGATCGGCAATTCTAATAAAATCCAGAATTAAGCACTTTTTAATGAGCGAGACACGTGAGAAATATCTCCAAGCATCTAATATATTCATTGAATATTTTCATGAAAAAATCGTTATTTACTCGATTTACTCACCGCCACGATTTTCAATAACAGAAAGCCAATATTCAAATTTCGGTTTTTAGCGACTGGCGACTATAATTAAAAATAATTACCCCGAAAGGCCGCGTGCTTTTTGACACCATTTCCAAAATGGGCTTCGGTGTGATTTCAAGTGGACACCCCACTTATTGGCCGTCAGACCAACTAAAGATCCCAGACGTTATAGATTTTGGAGTTACAAAAAATTTTCCCTCAGGATAGTCATTAGACCACTCACTAAGTATAGTTTCTGTTTCGTTTCCCCAGGGGTTTGGTTCCCCGTTTAGTGACTTAGCGTTGACCGTCACTCGAGTTAATTGGTTAAAATATAAAAAATATTTGAGTACACATTGTACGGAAAATATTGGCTTGAGAACGCCTGAGGATATTGATGTGTATTGATTAACGAATTTTCTGAACACCTTAATCTAACCATACAACATGGTATCACTACCCATATAAGATCCATAAATGTGAACAATATAACATATTCGTCTGAAATTGAACAACAGAAAAAAGAAGAGTTAGAAGAGAGTGGCAACTTCGCAGGTCTTCCCAGCTTAAAAGCAGGCTACGGGAGTGCGTTTGCTTGAAATGCAAAGAATGCCTGCCCTTTAAAATTATATGGAAGGTCTTGATGGTACCCCTCAATCCGACTATTCTCTATGGAAAGCGACAAAAGATCTGAAAAGACCCGTAATAGGTAAGCCACCTTTGCGAACTTCAACTGGAGATTGGGCAAGAAGTGATTCTGAAAAGGGGATATTATATATTAATCATTTGAGAAACGTTTCTACCATAAATGATACAGCGAATAATTCAGCTGAACTGCCGTCATACGTTGTTAGACCGCCTATGTCTTTGAAACTTAATTTTCAAGATGTTGAAAATGTTATTTGTAACATATATATATATATATATATATATATATATATATATATATATATATATATATATATATATATATATATATATATATATATATATATATATATATATATATATATATATATATATATATATATATATATATATATATATATATATATATATATATATATATATATATATATATATATATATATATATATATATGTGGCGCCCTGTTGTAAAACAACTCTGTGTTAGAAGTGCGAGCATTGTTTTTTGACAACGAGGTAAAAGAAGAACACACTTCCTTTTTATTCATTCATTCTTTTTCACGCTCGTCTCTCGGTCTGCACACTATAAGCGAACGCAAAAAATATATTATTTAATCTAGTAATAGATTTAATTTAGTTTAATAAAAGTTTTTTATGAATTGAAATAAAGATTAGAGCTCCTCTTTATTAAGAAACAAAGCGCTCTAAATTGGTGACCCCGCAAAAAGTTTCAGATATCATTCGAAAGAATTAAATTTGATTTCTCAGCCATTTTGTTAAATTTCGGGCAAAGCAGACGCCATATTTTTGTCGTGAAAAATACTCGTGGTAGCAACACATTTATTGAAGATGGCGGATGAAAACGTGCCAACGGCCGAGACTAGCAACGACAGCGGACTTGCAGGTTTAGCTTCCAGACAGTCGTTAGAAGATTCTACGCCACCAGAAGCAAACGTCGCTTCTATTTATGCAAGGTTGCTGGTGCCGCCTATGTCGAGTAGCAACATTGACGCGTGGTTCATTTCAATGGATCTTTGGTTTACCGCGTCTGGAATATCTGCCGACAAGCAGAAGACTGCAACCATTTTGGCTACACTCGACCCGAACATTATCGCGCAACTGGCTGAAGTAATCGCAACGATGCCACTCACCAACAGGTATGAATACGTAAAAGGTAAAATCATCAATCATTTTGCGGACATCGAACAACGCAGTTTAAACCGGCTTTTATCCGAACTTCCGCTTGGAGATAAAAAGCCGTCCGAATTGTATTACGAGATGAAGCGAGTGGCTGGTTCAACTCTTGGCGAAGCAGCGCTAAAAGGGCTCTGGACAAAACGCTTGCCAGAATTTGCACAGCTGGTTGTTGCAGCTTCTGCGGGCACACCAGCAGAATTTACGAAAGTGGCTGATGCAATCGTTGACGCAATGGCGACAAACCAAGTTAGCAGTGTGCAAACGAAATCAAACGAGCTTAATGAACTTCGGGCTGCTGTAGTGGAATTGGGCAAAAATTTTGAACGCTTTACAACGCGCCCCGAACAGCGCTCAGGTAGAGCAACACAACAGCGCAGTAAATCCGCAGGGCGTGCAACTTACCTTTACCACATCAATGGTCCTGAGTGTTGGTATCACGTAAAGCATGGACGAGCTGCGCAAAAGTGTCGTAGCCCCTGCCGCCATAGGCCTCGAAAGGTCGACATTGTGTCCAGTGACACATCGTCAGCGAAAAAGAATTCCAATTGACTTCCTCGGCAGGTGGCAGTATCTAGCGGAAGTACCGCCACCAGTCGCCAATTATTTCGCCTCCAGGTAAGAGACAAACTCAACAAACAAGATTTTTTAATTGATAGTGGCGCCGACGTTTCTGTTTTGCCGCTGACTGCGAAGTCTTTTGACGTTCGACCAACACCTATCGTATTATATGCCGCTAACGGTTCTGCAATTAAAGTGATTGGGGAAATAATTATGAAGGTTGATCTTGGTCTACGTCGTAATTTTTTATGGTCGTTTGTAGTCGCTGATGTGACGTCACCAATTATAGGCTGTGATTTTATTAAACATTTCGATCTGCTCATTGATCTAAAACGCAGCCGCCTCATCGACAATGCAACTGGTGTCGTTTCTCAGCTTACTTCTCACGCATTTCACGAAACAGCTGAAATAAAAACTTTTAATACCACCGATTCATTTGCAGATATTTTAAGTAAATTTCCTGACATAACGCGATTGTCACCAGTTGGCTCTACTACAAAATCAACCATTCAACACAAAATTGACACAACGGGCCAACCTGTTTTCTGTCGTCCACGCCGTTTGTCGCCTGAGAAACTTACAGCAGCTAAAAAAGAATTCGAATTTTTGATGAAAGCTGGTGTATGCCAACCGTCAAAAAGTAATTGGTCTAGTCCGTTGCACTTGGTGAAGAAAAGTGACGGAACGTGGAGACCATGCGGCGATTACCGCGCACTCAACACACAAACTTTGCCTGATCGTTACCCTCTGCCTTACTTGACGGACTTTACCTCAAACCTACGAGGAAAAAAAATCTTTTCAAAGATCGACTTGCAAAAGGCTTTTCACCAGGTCCCAATCTACCCTGATGATGTGCCAAAAACTGCGATTAGCACACCCTTCGGCTTATATGAATTTAAATTCATGACGTTCGGGCTCTGTAACGCAGCACAAACGTTCCAGCGGCTAATAAACGAGGTACTTCGTGGGTTAGATTTCGTTTTCCCGTATATAGACGACATCTGCATAGCGTCAACTTCGATTCAACAGCACCGTCATGATCTGGCTGAAGTTTTCCGTCGCCTTCGCGACAATCACCTATCAATAAATCTAAAAAAATGTGAATTCGGAAAACCAGAGATTAAATTCCTCGGGCATTTGGTCAACGCGGATGGTATCCGGCCATTAGCAGAAAAAGTCCAAGCCGTGCAAGAGTTTCCTAAGCCAAAAGTAGCACAGGAGCTTAAAAGGTTCATTGCTATGCTAAATTTTTATCGAAAATTTTTACCGCATGCAATAACTTATCAAATGGAGCTTCAAAGACTTATTACGGGAAATAAGAAAAACGATCTCACACCTTTAGAATGGACACACGATGCTGAAGCAGCATTTCAGTGCTGCAAGAATGAGCTAGCGAACTCTGCTCTTTTAGCACATCCTGCTGCGAATATATATATATATATATATATATATATATATATATATATATATATATATATATATATATATATATATATATATATATATATATATATATATATATATATATATATATATATATATATTAAAAAATTATATATTGGCAAATCACAATCAAAATCCACAATTCCAATTAAAACTTCTGAAATATAAACAGCTGCTTTTTTGCATTTCAATGGTGCCACTTATACTTTATTTAGCTGCTTCTAAAGCTATCACCTAGCTGAAAAGTAAGTAACTAAAATTATCAGACATTCAAAAGATACTTTTTAACAATTATTTTTACGAAAAACATCGTATATATGATAATAACCAAATTTTTAGATTTAAATAAGACTTCACAATATATAAAATTAAAAAAAAAACAATATCTAAAAACACTAATATTACCTTAAAATTGTCTTAAAAATGGGTGCAATCAGTTTTAAAAACATGACATTTTAACTTAAAATTCTTTTATGAATACAGATTTATCGTGTTTTCTCTAAAAATGATTTGAATAACTGTTTAACATTTTTATGAATGCATTTTGTGAATTTGTTCTCAAAGCGCTAATTTAGTTGACTTTGCTTGATACACTGACATCACTAACAAAGCTTTTGTAGCCAACAAAAATAGAAATAAATCTAAGTGGTCATGTAGTCGTGTAGCTGTGCTGTCGTCAATATATTTATTCTTATAAGAACGTGTGTATTTTAATTTTGAGCTTTTGTAGTCGGTAGCTACTGTCTCGAATGTGTTTAATGCTTAATGCTTTAAGTCTCTATGGTGCTACGGAATTCAATTCAACATCTAACATTGAAAAAATTCAAAGACGACAAAACTAAATTCTTTGAACGATTACTGCTACGTAAGAAACTCCCGAATTCGCAAGGAACTGTGTGTTCCGCTGGTAAAAGACGAATTTTCAAAGTATGCAACGAGGTATATCAGTAAACTGGAACTTCACCCAATTCCTCTTGCAGGTTGAGAAGAAGCGATACCTTTGCCCCCATCAAAACGTTAAATAGGTGATTTTACCGATATAGTTCGCGCATAATTTCTTTTTATCTTGGACCAACATTTAGGGGACAGTGCATTGTACCAGAATTGATTTTTCCAACATTATAACTGACAGGAAATACGTCTGCAGGCAACTTATTCCACAGGCGAAGCGTACGGCTAAAAAACGAATTCTCTTTGTAATGCGTAGTACGACTCCCCGGGCACTAGAACACTAAAGGATAAGCTATGTACGATGAACGCGTGCTAGGTAAAAATGTGTGGGTTTCGGGAACAAGATCCCTAATCCCGTCAGACCAAAATACATTGTAGTAACGATAGAACAGAGTAACGCACTTCACACTGTTTCGATGCTCCGGTGAGTCAATAGAGTTGGATACCCAACAGTCACTTATGCGCTTCTTTGTCCTCTCCTGCACACGGTCGAGTAACCCCAAAATAGACTTTAAGGTTCCGGCCGAAACATGAAAGTTGTATTCCATTTCCGGTCAGATGTAGGTATACATAGTAAAGGTCGGATGGAGTGAAGTACAGCTTACACCGTTTCAAAAACCCAAGGCACTTTAATGGTTATTTAGAGACATGAAAAATGTGTTCAGTCCAGCGAAGAACATCCAGAGTATCCGATTCCTCAATATTTATACCAGCCATGATTATGGATGAAACAGTATCAGCGGGCGTGAGTTTGTGTATTAATAAAAAACACTGGGTCTTACGAGCGTTAAAAGCGACCCTGTTTTTACGACCCCATTCGGAGATTAATACATCATTCACATTTCGCCTGTTGGCAGCGATCTCTCGTTGGCTAAGCCTATAACTAATGGTGTTTTCTTTTCAGATAAAAAATGCTGCCCTTTAAATGTTTATCATTTTTTTCCGATTACCATCACCCTTAAAAAGTTGTACATGTTTTATTAGCACAAAAAAACAAACAATGCTAACAAAGTACCATTTAATAATAATGTACACTTAGCGGTTCAAATATATCATGACTACTTTTAACATACCACCGTTTTAATCACTCTTTTTATCTTATAAAAGATAACATCAGCAGCACCGTTTACTCATCTACAATAACAAAAGAATTTCATATTTGCAGAAACAACGTATAAAACAAAGATGTGAAAAAGGGCAGTATCTCCACCTTACTCGAAGTACAGTGCAAGACATGCTACATGTTTTGCCAGTTTTAAGTGCAACATGTTTTGAAAAGAACATGATACCCTTTAATAGTGTATCAAATTTTTTAGAAAAGAATGTGTTGAACACCTATATGTAGCATAGGTGTAACATTTTTATCAGAAAAGAAAACACCATAAAGGAGTACGAGTGGCAAATGCTGCTGTCATCAACGAAAGAGTAGATAGGGTTGGAAGTTTGATAGAGAAGGTCGATGAGGAAAATAAGAAAAAGGGTAGGAGAGAGAACGACGCCCTGAATTTATCTTGAACTGTTTCGATGAGACACCATCTATAACAACTCGTGTAGTGCAGTATCTGAGAAAGCTTGATATAAACCGAGAAAAGTCATCACAGACACCAAAAGCTGTAAGTTTTGCCAGTAGTGCACCATGCCACACTCTGTCAAACGATTTGGAAATATCCAGAGCTAGCACTTTACTTTCACCAAAATGATGGATTGATTGGCACCATTTCTCAGAGATCTCCAGTAGAACGACACTTACAAAATCCATTTATAATATTTATATTTACTTTTGAAGAATTTAGTGGCTGTATGTTGTTGTTTTATTAATTTTGCTTTTTAACTGTATGTGACATTTTTTTTTTAAATACCATTTTAAATTGTAAATAAAAAAAAGAAACATTTAATTGCATGAGTGTACCTATCAGATGTAATTCTGAAAAAGAGCTTAGCTCCGGTAGAAAAAACCTTTGGATTTCTGAAGAAGAATCGGTGAAAAAATCATTGGAAAATTTCCTGTCTCTAAGAGATAGGAAACGCCCGCGATCGTGTTCGCCAAATATTGTTGTTACAACTGAAGACAAAACATCTTCCAATTTAATTGCTGAGGATAAGGTAAAAATCCAAGTAGGCATGGACAAGTACATAACCGTGGTTAAAAGGCAGCGAAGCCCCAAATCAGCACAAATATCATCTCAACCGAAATTTTCTAAAGACGATAATAGGACTTCGGCAACCGATAGCAATAGGTTTGCTATACTGCAAACAGATGAGCCAACAATTTCTAAAAAAACCTTTAAGCCGCCACTAATATATTTGCGAGAACCTACCTCTAGTGAGCTGGTAAAACAACTTATTGCGGCAATCGGCAAAGATACTTTTAACGTAACATCGGTTAAGCACGGCGGCATCAATGAAACGAAAATCCAGGTAAACAGTGAAAATGAATACCGAAAGCTGTCTGACTTTCTAGAGAAGGAGAAGCGATCATTTTATACATATCAGCTTAAAAGTGCCAAAGGTATTCAGGTCGTTATAAAAGGGATTGACCCTTTTGTTGACACGAATGAGGTCAAAACCGGACTAGAAGACAATGGCTTCAAAATTAAAAATGTGGTTAATATTAGAAACCGTGAAAAAATTCCTCAACCCATGTTTAGGATTGAATTGGAACCTAGAGATGTTGCCTTAAAAAAGAATGAAGTGCATCCCATTTATAATCTCAAGTATCTTTTGCATCGCAAGGTTAGCGTTGAGGAGCCTCATAAGCGGGCCCGTTCAATGCCTAAACTGCCAAGAATTTGGCCATACTAAGGCCTATTGTAAGCTGCCCGCAGTTTGCGTTGTGTGTGGTGAACTTCACGGTACATCACAGTGCAAAAAACCTAAGACTGACGCGAGCGTTAAGAAATGCAGTAACTGTGGAGGTAACCATACTGCAAACTACAGGGGTTGCCCTGTCTACACTTACTTCAAGAGGTCAATGACAAATAGATCACCAATTTCAAATATGCCACCCCAGCAGTCAAACACCACTTCTACAAACAATTTTACCCAGGTACGCCAGTCAACCAGCCATGTAAACTTGCAAAACCCCAAACAAATTTCTTATGCAAATGTGGTAAAATCCGATAAACCAAACTTGGATCAGGAGCCCAAGCCTCCAAAATCCGATCCAAATTTTAGCAATCTTGAGGCAACTCTGCAGACTCTTGTTCAGTCCATAAACACTTTTACCGTTTCTATGACAAACATGATGCAGGAAATGCTAAAAATGCAATCCACTATTTTGCAGGCAATTTTAAACAAATGAATTGGTTAAAAATATGTTTCTGGAACGCAAACGGCATCCGCCAACACAAAAATGAACTTGAGCACTTCCTTATGGAAAAGCAAATCGATATAATGTTGATTGCTGAAACTCATTTGACAACCAACAGTTTTTTCAAAATTAATGGCTACATACTGTACGACACAAAAGATCCCCGTGGAAGATCTTGCGGAGGATCGGCAATTCTAATAAAATCCAGAATTAAGCACTATTTAATGAACGAGACACGTGAGGAGTATATCCAAGCAACTAATATATGCATTGAATATTTTCATGAAAAAATCGTTACTTCCTCGGTTTACTCACCGCCCCGATTTACAATAACAGAAAGCCAATATTCAAATTTTTTCAAATCACTTGGGCCTAGATTTTTAGCGGCTGGCGACTATAACGCTAAACACACTTTTTGGGGATCACGCTTAATTACCTCGAAAGGCCGTGTGCTTTTTGACACCGTTTCCAAAATGGGCTTAGATGTGGTTTCAAGCGGACACCCCACTTATTGGCCGACAGACCGACGAAAGATCCCAGACGTTATAGATTTTGGAGTTGCGAAAAATTTTCCTTTAGAGTGGATGCAAGTGGAGCCTTCATTAGATTTGTCATCAGATCACTCTCCCACTATAATCTCTGTTTCGTTCCCCCAAGAGATTGGCTCACCGTTGACTGTCAATAGAGTTAATTGGTTAAAGTACAAAAAATTTTTGAGCACACATTGCACTGAAAATATCGCCTTGAGAACGCCTGAGGATATTGATGTGTCAATTAACAATTTTTCTGAAAACCTCAAACTGGCCGTACAGCATGCTACCACTAGTCATTTAAGACCTAGAAATGAGAGCAATAGAACTTATTCATCTGAAATTGAGCAACTTCTGTCAGAAAAAAGAAGAGTCAAAAGAGAGTGGCAACTTCGCAGGTCGCCCCAGCTTAAAACTAGGCTACGGGAATGCATAACTCAGTTAAGAAATCTGCTTGAAGTCCATAGAATGGCTTCCCTTAAAACATATTTGGAAAGCCTTGATGGTACCCCTCAATCTGATTATTCCTTGTGGAAAGCGACAAAAGGTTTAAAAAGACCCGTAATAGGTAAGCCACCTTTGCGAAATTCAACTGGCGACTGGGCAAGAAGCGATTCTGAAAAGGGAATGTTGTATGTCGATCATTTGCGAAACGTTTTTATCACAAATGATTCAGAGAATAATACAGCGGAATTACCACCATATGTTGTTAGACCTCCTGTGTCTTTCGAGATTTAATTTTCAAGATGTCGAAAAGGTTATCGGTAATACAAACCCCAGGAAAGCTCCAGGCATTGATCAAATTACTGGTAAAATGCTTGAACAGTTACCTCGTGTAGCTAGAAGGGTTCTACTTTTTATTTTTAACGCCATTTTACGCCTTGAGTATTATCCTGCAGAGTGGAAGGTCTCAATGATTACTATGATACCCAAGCCAGGGAAGGATCTGACTAAGGTAGAATCATATGGACCAATAAGTCTTTTACCAACAATTTCAAAACTATTGGAAAAATTGTTAATGGCGAAGTTGAGTCCAATATTGAACAATATGGGATGCATCCCTGATCATCAATTTGGCTTTCGGGCTAAGCATAGCACCATAGAACAAACGCACAGACTAGTCAATGTCATAAGACAAACCTTTGAGGCGAAGAAGTACTGCTCAGCTCTATTCATTGATATTTCTCAAGCTTTTGATAAAGCGTGGCACGACGGCTTGATGCACAAAATAAAGCTAAATTTGCCTGCAAATACACACAAGCTTCTGGAAAGCTACTTATACGGGCGGAAGTTTGTTATCAGAGAAGGCGACTTTATTAGCCCAACTCAGCCAATCAAGGCAGGAGTTCCCCAAGGCAGCATACTGGGGCCTACTTTATATTTGATTTACGCCTCTGACATGCCAACGACATCTGGAATCCACACTTCTACCTTTGCAGACGACACAGCGTTTTTGAGTGTTCATGAAAACCACCATTTAGCATCACGAAATTTACAGGAATATACTTCAATATTAGAGAAATGGCTAAAACTTTGGATAATCAAAGTTAATGAACAGAAATGTTCTCATGTTACATTCACACTGTGTAGGCAAACATGTCCGCCTATCCAAATTAACAACTCACCTATTCCGCAGCACAACGAAGTCAAGTACCTTGGTATTCACCTGGACCGTAGGCTAACATGGAAGTCTCACATTGAAGCAAAGGTCACTCAGTTAAAACTAAAAGCAGCGCAGCTAAATTGGCTTATGGGCAGAAATTCGACACTGATTGCAAACTTTTGTTATACAACGGAATATTAAAGCCTATATGGTGCTACGGAATTCAGTTATGGGGCACCGCCTCAGCGTCGAACATTGAAAAAATCCAAAGGCGACAAAACAAAATTCTACGAACTGCAGCTCCATGGTACGTCAAAAATTCACGAATTCATAACGATCTGAGTGTTCAGCTGGTAAAAGAGGAATTTTCTAAGTACGCGACAAGGTATATCAGTAAACTGGAACTTCATCCAAACCCTCTTGCTCGCAATATACTTAATTTTGGCGGCCACACTCGGCTTAAAAGAAGAGATACCGCTGCCACCATCAGATTGCTCAATAGGTGATTTTACCGAAATAGCTCCCGCATAATAAAACTTTTTGTCTAGCATTGGCCGGACTTAAGAATCACATTTTTTAATTTTAAATTTAGTATTAAGATTTGAATACTTATTGTTAGTTCATTTTGAAGATTCAATAAATAAAAAAAATGCTTAAAAAAAAAAAAAAAAAAAAAAAAAAACTGTATATTTTAATTGGTGTATGTTTATTGCTTAATTTTCCATGTAAATAACTTGTAATTTTATTTTATTTAAATTTAAGCGCATTTGATGTTTTATTTTTTTGTCGGTAATGAAATTTTTATAAGAAACAAAGAAAAACACCGCACAGAAACAAAATTATAGAAAGACGCTAAACGCGAAAGACACATAATATGTGTACATTATTCAACGGACAAAATACTACTCCATAATAAAACTTCTCGTCTAGCATTGGCCGGACTTAAGTAAAAAAGTACACCTTTTTTATTTTTTATGTTTAGTATTAAGATTTGAACACTTACTGTTAGTTCATTTTGAAAATTCAATAAAATATGCTATAAAAAAATTGAACTAAAATGTCTTTTTTTCTCATAGTGGTTGCAATCAATGTTGTCACCCTGTTTTGACTTGACATTGAGTTTTAGGACAGCCTGTATAGTTTAATAAAAAATTTTATTAGCTACACGAGTAAATGATTTTGATAACTAAATTTTTGGTTTGTTCATTTGTACAACGGGTTATAGTTCAAGTTTTTTCCTTTCTTAAGTTTTTTTCTTCAGAAGGTTTTTTTTACAATAAAAATTTGCTGTAATCAATAATTATTGATTGAAGAAGACAAGAAAAATAATAATCAAATCTTTAGTTGGGGGAAAACTAGCTGTTTCGTAGTCGCTACACTACTCATCAGCACCCACTGGGATTTGAACTCGGGTCATGACGTATCATGAGTTGCTGCTTTAACCACTCAGCCACCGAGCATTTAATTATTTTCTATCTATATTCATCTCATATTGAATCACATATGCACTTTTCTTAATTGCCCACATTGTTTGTACAGCGTTTGATGTCTCAGAACTAGCGGTATTTCTTTTTTCAGTTATTAACATACATATTTTTGTATATTAATATTCTCCGTACCCAGAGATGTAAATATTATTTTGTTAAATTTTTGTTGAACTTTTATAATTTCTTAAATTAAAAATTGTTTGGTTTGTACACATGTACATCAGTTTTTAGTTCAAGTTTTTCCTTTCTTAAGTTTTTTCTTAATAAGGATTTTTTACAATACAAATTTGCTGTGATCAATAATTATTGATTGAAGAAGACAAGAAAAATAATAATCAAATCTTTAGCTGGGGGACAATTAGCTGTTTCGTAGTCGCTACACTACTCATCAGCACCCACTGGGATTTGAAATGTAGTTTTATTTGGAATAAAAAGAATGCACCTTCCACACACTGGAACGTGGACAAGAAAAGTGGCTCACAGGGCCCACATGCCTTATATCAATTAACCTGTGGCCGCATAGTAACTCTAAGAGAACGTGGGAGCTATTAAAACTGCCCAGATCTCAACTAAGAGTGACTGTAGCAGTCATCACTGGCCAGTGCCCGTTTGAGAACCATGCCAGAAGACTAGGACTACCCCATAACGACTTCTGTAGAAGCTGCCAAGACGAGGAGGAGACGATCCTTCACCTCCTCGGCACATGCCGGCATTGGAACATCATCGTCTAAAACACTTAGGCGAGCGGAGCTTCAATAGCCTATCTTGTCTGGCATCGATCAAACCGACCGCGCTAGCCTTTTTCATAAGAAGCAGCGGATGGCTAGTATGGCAGCATTTAACGCTACACTAAAAGGTTCCCGCATCTCCTTTCCACTCACTATCATTTTCCTATGACTTCTCCTCTTCACTCCACTATTTTATTTTTTCAGGCAATCGCAAAGGGAACGACTACAGGACCCAAGTGAGCTGGACAACCTAGATTATTCCGGGATATCCAGCGGCCTGCCTACCTAACCTAACCTAGAGAGCTAACAAGAAAGAAATATAATGTAAATTTTTATTGTGACATGGTTGAAATTAAGAATGATGAAAAAGGACAAGCTTTCCGAGTTAAGGTTTTTAATACTTGTGAGATGAATGCAACGCCTGGAAAAAATCAATTGCGTAGAAAATTTGGTCATAGTTGTCATTATAAGAAAAATGCAAATTCTGAAACTTGTTTAATGGGCAAAATGACGAAATTACCATTTAAAAGAACTAGAAAAAGAGCGATACGGTGGAGGCAAAAAGTTCATAGTGATTTAGTTTAGTAGAATTTCCAAGTAAAATCTATGTGTATGAAAAAGGTTAAAATTTATAAGTCTGGCAACTCTGTGAGTTTCTTACATCATATGACATTGTTAACTCCTCCCAAGCCGTTCCAGCAATCGCAATTCATTTCAAGCAACAATTTTCCTCAAGCAGGTCAGTCAACAACCCAAATAAATGTTCCAAGCTCTAACCAAGTTTCTTATGCCAATGTGGTTAAGACTAATATACCAAACGCGAATCAGAAGTCCAACTCTCAACAGCCCGACCCATATTTTAGCAACCTTGAAGCCACATTGCAGACCTTGGTTCAATCAATAAACACTTTTACAGCTTCTATGACCACCATGATGCAGGAAATGCTAAAAATGCAGTCAACTATTTTACAGGCTATTTTAAAAAAATGATTTATTTAAAAATATGTTTCTGGAACGCAAACGGCATACGCCAACACAAAAATGAACTTGAACACTTCCTGAGGGAAAGGCAAATCGATGTTATGTTGATTGCTGAAACTCACCTGACGCCAAGAAGTTATTTCAGGATAAATGGCTATATACTATATGACACTAAAGATCCATGTGGAAGATCTTGTGGAGGTTCGGCTATTCTAATTAAAAATAGAATTAAACATTACTTGTTAAATGAGACATGTGAAGAATATTTTCAAGCAACAAATATTTGTATTGAACACATTCACAGTAAATTGGTAATTTCATCAATTTATTCCCCGCCTCGGCCTTCAGTTACTCAAATTTTTTTAATTCTCTTGGATCCCAATTTATAGCTGCTGGTGACTATAATGCTAAACACACATTTTGGGGCTCAAGATTAATCTCCCCGAAAGGTCGGGTGCTTTTTGATACTATATCAAAATTGGGTTTAGATGTAATCTCCAGCGGGAGTCCCACCTATTGGCCATCTGACCAGCGAAAGATCCCAGATGTTATTGACTTTGGAATCGTAAAAAACGTCCCCTTAGAATGGATGCATGTGGAGCCTTTATTGGATTTGTCCTCCGATCACTCACCTACTATGGTCTCTATATGTTTCCCCCAGAACATTGGATCCCCATTTAACGACATAGGTGTATTCCAGTCTAGAGTGAATTGGTTAACATATAAAAAATATTTAAGTACTCACTGTACGGAAAGTATATCTTTGAGAACTCCAAAGGATATTGATGAGTCAATTAATGATTTTTCCCAAAATATTATAAAAGCCGTGCAACATGCTACCACTACAAATTTTAGAAATATGAATAGCAGAACTTGTTCTTCTGAAATCGAACACCTTGTTTCAGAAAAAAGAACAATCAGAAGAGAATGGCAACTTCGCAGGTCTCCCCAGCTTAAAGCTAGGCTTCGAGAATGCGTAAATCTATTAAGAAATATGCTTGAAGTCCAAAGACTGGCTTCCCTCACAACCTATTTGGAAAGCCTCGATGGTAGTCCTCAATCCGATTATTCTTTATGGAAAGCAGCAAGAGGGTTAAAGAGACCCATTAGATCTAAGCCACCCTTGCGTACTCCAACTGGGGACTGGGCCAGAAGTGACTCCGAAAAGGGAATGCTGTACGCTAATCACTTGAGAAGCGTGTTTGCCATTGACGAACTGAATGATGAAGCTGATATGCCGCCATATGCCGTTAGACCACCCGTACCTTTCAGACTTCGTTTTCAAGATGTCGATAATGCTATTAGTAACTTAAACCCCAGAAAAGCTCCTGGTATTGATAAAATTTCCAACAAAATGCTTGTGCAGTTACCCCGAGTAGCTAGAAGACTCGTCCTTTTTATTTTTAATGCTATTTTACGTCTCGAGTACTTTCCTACTGAGTGGAAGGTGTCTGTCATTACTATGGTACCAAAACCTGGAAAGGATCCTACAAAAGTTGAGTCATATAGGCCGATAAGTCTATTGCCAACAATTTCAAAACTGTTCGAGAAATTGCTAATGACGAGGTTGACCCCAATATTGAATGAAGTAGGATGTATTCCTAACCATCAATTCGGTTTTAGGGCTAAGCATAGCACCATAGAACAGACACACAGGCTGGTGAATGTTATCAGAAACGCGTTCGAAGATAAAAAATATTGCTCAGCTCTATTTATTGACGTTTCCAAAGCTTTTGACAAAGTGTGGCACATAGGCTTAACCCATAAAATAAAATTAAACTTGCCTGCAAACACGCACAAGCTGTTAGAGAGCTACTTATATGACCGGAAATTCGTCGTTAAGGAAGGTGATTTCAAAAGTTCGGCTCAACCAATCTAAGCTGGAGTTCCCCAGGGTAGCATATTGGGTCCAACCTTATATTTAATTTATGCTTCAGATATGCCAACGAGCTGCAAAATTCACACTTCAACTTTTGCAGATGATACAGCATTCATCAGTGTCCATGAAGACTATAAATTAGCATCACAAATTTTGCAAGAACATATTCTTATATTGGAGAAATGGCTGAAACTTTGGAAAATCAAAGTAAATGAACAAAAATGTACCCATGTTACATTCACACTACGTAGAAAAACTTGTTCGGCTATTAAAATCAACAACTACATTGTTCCGCAGCACAGTGAAGTCAAATACCTTGGTATTCACCTCGACCGTAGGTTCACGTGGAAGTCTCACATTGACGCTAAAGTCACCCAGATGAAATTAAAAGCGGTGCAACTAAATTGGCTCATCGGCAGAAATTCTATCTTGAAGTTAGATTGCAAACTTTTGTTGTATAACGCAATCCTAAAGCCAATATGGAGCTATGGAATTCAATTGTGGGGTACCGCCTCTGCATCTAACATTGAGAAAATTCAAAAGCGCCAGAATAAAGTTCTCCGTATAATTACTGCAGCACCATGGTATGTTTAAAACTCTCGAATTCACAAAGATCTAGGTGTACCCTTAGTGAAAGATGAATTTTCAAAACACGCGATAAGGTACATTAACAGACTGGAGTCTCACCCGAATCCTCTCGCACGTAGCATCCTTAACTTTGGTGGCCACACTCGACTGAGAAGGATGGACACCCTTGCAACCATCAGAGCGTTGGAAAGGTGATTTACCAACAAAATACACGCAAGAAACAACTTTTCGTCTAGCATTGGTTGGACCTAAGTAAATAAAATTTTTCAATATTAATTAATTTTTTTTCTATATTAATTAATGATTTTTTAGTTTTAAGATTTGCATACTTATTGTTAGTTCTTTTAGAAGATACAATAAATAATTGAATAATAAAAAAAAATATGACATTGTTATCTTTTGTGTGACAACATCTTTTATAAAGTACCGTTAGCTTTTTCTCTTAATATTTAAGCAAATTTAAAACCACGTGTGTGAACAATTTTGTCCCGGTTTAATTAAAATATTCAATTCTTTTGCTAATTTAAATAAATAAAAACTTTTGTTGGCGGATTTTACTTCAGAAGTAAGTACAATTTTCGTCTTAAAGTGTATTACAGAAATTTTCTAAAAAAAATATAAATTTTGTGCAGTTTTTGGAATGGCAAAAGCTAAGACGGCCCTCCTGAAATATAATGTGGCCAATGATTTGGTGCCAGGAGTTTTAATTGAGAGTAACTGAAAGAAACGACTCAAGTTTGCCAAAAAGTGCCAAAATCCTACGGGTGAAGACTGGATGCGTGTTACATGGTCAGATGAAACCAAAATTAACCGAATCGGTTCAGATGGGCATCAATGGACATGGATTGACAAAAATGTTGGACCAAAGCAACGAAACATATGCCAAACAATGAAATTTGGAGGTGGATCTTTGATGGCTTGAGAATATTTTCGTGGTAATCAATTGGGGTTACTTCGACATTACCATTTTGGAAGACCGATATATTTGGTTTGGAATAGGGTCAAAATAATATATTTATGCAAGACAACGACCCGTTTTAAAGAAAATAGTATTAAACTTTTAGATTGGCCACCCCAGTCCCCGGACCTTAACATAATCGAACATTTGTGGTCCATCCTAAAAAGATTTTTTCGATAAAAGTACCACCTAAAACCGTAGACGAGCTTTGGGACCGTTGTATTGAAACTTGGAAGAGAATCGATCCGGAAACTCTCAGTAACCTTATAAAAAGTATGCCAAAGAGAATCAATAAAAAAGCACGGGGAGGGCACAAAAAATATTAGAGCCCGCAAAAACTGAATTTTTCCTTCAGTGGACATAATTGTTCACACTTGAATTTTCGTATAAGTGTATTTTAAACCAACGAGTTTATTTACTTAGTTTTTTTTATATTTTTTTTATTTTTTATTTTGTACTGCTGACCAGGCAAACGTTGTTTTGCCCTCAAATTTTATTTACATGATAGGAATGACTTTAAATTTTCAAATTGTCATTGCCAGTACAAGCCGTATATGTGTTGACAACTGCAAATGCCTAAAATGGAATGTTATGTCTTTCGCAACCATTAGGACTCATGATATCAAAACGTCCTCACTTTTAAACTATCCTTTAAGTACTCTTTTTTTAAAACATTGATCATCAAATTTTTCACCGGAAGCCAAATAACATTACGAAGACATAGTTGGTCTATACTTCATAATATTATGTTTACCGATTTGACTTTAACTAATTTTTCAACTCGCTAGAAAAAAACATCTCAATGTCATTCTACCGATACATTAATGTAGACCGCAACGAATTTCGCACTCATAATTAAAAGCAGCATATTCCATGTCTCGTACAGCACGACGTGGAAGTCGTGTTAATTGGCCCGATGTCCGATTTCTTGGACTTCTATCCGCAGATGTAGTTGGAAATCGTGCATCGTATTGCAATTGGTTTTGATGTAATCGTTAAGCTTGCCATCTCGTGGCGTTACCTTTCATACAATAATCGTATATAGCACGTGAAAAATTGAATGGTCAGCGTAGAAATAAAATGAAAAGTATCAGCTCAGGAGTCCAAATGTCGTTGTATAGATAAGATATTACTATACACGGTTTGGTATTTTTTCAAGTGACAATAAAAAATCTAAACATATACTATATATAAAACCATTTTGTTGACATTTGTATGGGAATATATAGGAAAATCTAAATGCCATATATCCGGAACCACTAAGTCGATTTTGTGGAAACTTGGCATAAACCATCTACAGTTCATGGCCTACGTACCTTTAAGTTTTGGTCGAAATCGGTGGATCCGTTTGGCCAGTTAGTGATGACATCAAAGTGTACACTTCTTTTTATATATATAGATTAAAATAAAATAATGTATTGAATTTAATTAAAAAATTTTTCTGAACATGTATTGAAACAAATAATTTTGAATTAGTCGTCAATAAATTTAAATTCGTGAACGATTTTGTCTGTAAGTGTATATACATTGCGTAGGAAATCAGAAGTTTTTGAAGCTTTTAGAGCTTATAGCACTGTGGTTGAAAATGCGCTATGTGCTTTACTAGACACTAAATTACCGAAACATTTGTGGAGTGAAGCAATTCTACATGCAACGTATGTAAATAACAGGTGTGCTACAGCGGCAATTGATAAATATAACACATCAGGTGAATTATGGTACAACGAAAGCCAGATTTAAATAAATTGCATCCATTCAGAACCGAAGCTTATGTTAATATTTCAAAACAAATACGAGAAGGTAAATTTGATGCTCGATCCAAAAAAAATGAGTTTGGTTGGCTACACAGTTAATTTTTTTTTTTTTTTTTAACTTTGTTATTTTATTTATTGAATCCACATAAGAAATGTAAATGACAATAAGTATTCAATTCTTAATACTAAAAAAAAAAAATTTGATTAAAGTCCTGCCAGTGCTGGACAAAAATTTATTTTTATGCGAATATTATTTCAGAATTCAGTCATCTGTTTAGAGCTCTAATGGTAGCCAAAGTATCCCTCCTTCTCAGACGGGTATGACCACCAAAGTTAAGAATATTAACTGCAAGAGGATTTGGATGGAATTCAAGTTTGTTAATATACCTTGTCGCGTACTTCACAAATTCAGATTTCACAAAAGGTACGTTCAGATCTGCGTGGATTCGTGAGTTTTTAACGTACCTTGGAGCATCTGTAATTCTACGGAGAATTTTATTTTGACTTCTTTGAATTTTTTCAATGTTGGATGCCGAGGTTGTTCCCCATAATTGAATCCCATAGCACCATATTGGCTTTAGAATCGAGTTGTACAGCAAAAGTTTACAATCAAGCTTCAAGGTCGAATTTCTGCCTAGTAGCCAGTTAATTTGCACTGTTTTCAATTTCATCTGCGTTACTTTTGCCTCGATGTGCGACTTCCATGTTAGTCTACGGTCAAGATGAATACCGAGGTATTTGACTTCACTGTGTTGAGGTATTACTTTATTATTAATAGTAATGGGTGAGCATGTTCCTAGACGCAGTGCGAATGTAACATTAACCTTGATTTTCCAAAGCTTGAGCCATTTCTCTAGTTTGTCGATATGTTCCTGTAAATTTATTGATGCTTGCTGTTGGTTAGTATGTATGCTAAGGAATGCTGTATCATCTGCAAATGTTGAAGTGTGAACGTTGGTGCTTGTTGGCATGTCAGATGCGTAGATCAAATATAAGATAGGCCCTAATATGCTGCCTTGGGGAACTCCAGCTTCAATAGGCTGGGCGGGGCTTATGAAATCGCCTTCTTTTATTATAAATTGGCGACAATATAAATAGCTTTCCAAAAGGTTATGTACGTTTGCAGGTAAGTTAAACTTTATTTTATGCATTAAGCCATCGTGCCACACTTTATCAAAAGCTTGTGAGACGTCGATGAATAAGGCAGAGCAATATTTTTTATCTTCAAATGCCTTTCTTATGACGTTAACTAACCTGTGTGTTTGCTCAATGGTACCATGTTTCGCTCTAAAGCCAACTTGGTGATCAGGAATACATTCAACCTTATGAAGCATTGGATCCAACTTCGCCTTTAGCAATTTTTCGAAAAGTTTTGATATTGTTGACAGTAGACTTATTGGACGGTATGATTCTACTTTCGTGTGATCCTTCCCTGGCTTAGGAACCATTGTTATCATGGACACCTTCCACTCTGCAGGGTAATACTCAAGTCGTAAAATAGCATTAAAAATAAAAAGAACAATTCTTTTAGCTACACGAGGCAGCTCTACGAGCATTTTGTTGCTGATTTTTTCCATCCCTGGAGCTTTTTTGAGGTTTAGATTACCAATAGCATTTTCAACTTCTTCAAAATTGAATCTTAAAGGCACAGGAGGTCTACTAACAATAGGTGGCAACTCATTTGCATTATCAGACCTATTTGTGGTAAAAACGTTTTTCAAATGGTTAACAAATAAATTACCCTTTTCCGAGTCATCTCTAGCCCAGTCACCAGACGGTTCTGGCCTTTTTAAACCCTTAGTCGCCAGCCATAAAGAATAGTCGGACTGAGGAGTACCATCCAGACTTTCTAAATACGTTTGTAGAGAAGCCGTTTTTTGGTTTGCAAGCAAACTTCTTAGTTGATTTGTGCACTCACGTAGCCTTGTTTTTAGTTGCGGAGACCTGCGAAGTTGCCACTCTCGTCGATCTCTTCTTTTTTCTAACACAAGTTGCTCGATTTCTGAAGAATGTGTTCTATTTTGAAGGTTTCTGCGTGTTAAATAAACGCTAGAACCAAGTTCAGCAGCTTGTTTAAGGTTTTCGCTAAAGTTGCTTAGTGACGCATTAATATCTTCAGGTGTTCTTAAAACAATATTCTCAGTGCAATGGGTGCTCAAAAATTTTTTATATTTTAGCCAATTCACTCGGGTGACAGTCCTAAGCAAATTGTTAATCGGAGACCAAGTCTCCTGGGGAAAACGCACTGAAATAATAGTAGGTGAATGATCCGATGACAAGTCTAACGAAGGCTCAGCTTGCATCCATTCCACAGGGAACCCCTTTACCACTCCAAAATCAATCACATCAGGGATCTTTCGCCGGTCAGTCGGCCAGTAAGTGGGATGCCCGCTTGATATTACGTTTAAGCCCATTTTAGAAATTGTATCAAAAAGCACCCGACCCTTCGGGGTGATTAAACGTGAGCCCCAAAAAGTGTGTTTTGCGTTGTAATCTCCAGCTGCTATAAAACGAGGTCCTAATGAGGTGAAAAAACTTGAATATTGTGACTCCGTTACTGAAAATCGAGGCAGCGAATAAATCGATGAGATAACCAATTTGTAAGGAAAATTTTCCACACAGATATTAGTTGCTTGAAGATAGTCCTCACATGTGTCGTTCAACAAAAAATGCTTTATCCTAGATTTTATCAAGATTGCAGAACCTCCACAAGCTCTTCCACGGGGGTCTTTAGTATCGTATAATACGTAGCCGTTAATTTTGAAGAAGCTTGTTGACGTCAAGTGAGTTTCTGCAATCATCATTATATCAATCTGCTTATCCATCAGGAAGTATTCGAGTTCATTTTTGTGTTGGCGGATGCCGTTCGCGTTCCAGAAACATACACAGTTAATGGCTTCAGATTTTATGATGACAGAAACAGAAAAGTAATAAATAGCCGAGATGTAATGTTTTTTTAAAATAGTGATATAGTAAAAATTCGATACAATGAAACAAATGGGAGTAAAGAATTAAATGAGTTAAATAAAAATGAAGAAGGTGAAGTTGAGCCTGATATTGATAATAAAGAAATTGAAAGTGATGCAAGTAATAATGGCATTGAACAAAATGTGAAGTACAGGAGTAGAATACGAAAGATACCAAAATATTTAGATGATTATGAAGTTTATGGTTCTACAATGTTTGCTTATACTACAATTTTATCTGATGGTCCAAACACATTTGAAGAAGCTTATCAAGACAAAGAATGGAGAAAATCAGTAGAGGAGGAAGTAGAAGCTGTTAATAAAAACCAAACTTGGACGGTTGTTGAGGATGAAGGCCAAAATAGAATAGATGCAATATGAGATTTTAGTATGAAGAATAATGGTGATGGTGGTATACGGACAAAAGCAAGGTTAGTAGCATGCGGTTGTAAACAGCGATATGATTCTTTCAACGATGTACATACATATATGCAGCAGTAACTAATAGTGTTACGGTACGTGCTTTTATTTCGATGGCCTTACAAAATAATTTCAAGATACATCAGTCGTTGTTTAGCTTCGATAGTGAACGGACGTGTTTGTTTTTTTTATCACAAAGTAAAAAAATAAAACGGGATTAAATAAAAACCGTAATAGGTGAACAGAGCGATTTTATTTAAAAAAATATATATTGTGACATTTTTTTTAATACGGTTTTAAATTGTAAATAAATAATAGAAGCAATGAATTGCATGAGTGTACCTATCAGATGTAATTCTGAAAAAGAGCTTAGCTCCGGTAGAAAAAGCCCTTGGATTTCTGATGAAGAGTCTTTGAAAAAATCATTGGAAAATCTGTAGTCGCTAAGAGAAAGAAACCGCACGCGCTCATGTTCGCCACATATAGTTGTTACAACACACGACAAGCCATCTACCAGTTCAGTTATTGCAGATAAGCCGAAAACACAAGTAGGCATGGACAGGTATGTAACCGTGGTTAAACGGCAACGAAGCCCCAAATCCGATCAAATGTCATCTCAGTCCAAAATGCACAATGATGATAAGACCACCACGACAATGGATAGTAATAGGTTTACTATCCTTCAGACTGATGAACCAGCAATACCTAAAAAAACCTTTAAGCCGCCACCAATATATTTGCGAGAGCCTACCTCTAGTAAGTTGGTAAAACAAATTATTACGGTAATCGGCAAAGACACTTTTAATATAACATCGGTTAAGCACGGCAGCATCAATGAAACGAATATCCAGGTAAACAGTGAAAATGAATACCGAAAGTTGTCTGACGTTCTGGAGAAAGAGAAACGATCGTTTTACACATATCAGCTTAGAAGTGCCAAAAGTATTTAGGTCGTTATAAAAGGGATTGACCCTTTTGTAGATACGAATGATCTCAAAACCGGATTAGAAGACAATGGGTTTAAAATTAAAAATGTGGTTAATATTAGAAACCGTGAAAGAATTCCTCACCCCATGTTAAGGGTTGAATTGGAACTTAGAGATGTTGCCTTGAAAAAGAATGAACTGCATCCAATTTATAACCTGAAATATAAGCCTCATAAGCGTTTAGGGCCCGTTCACTGCCTAAACTGCCAAGAATTTGGCCATACTAACGCCTATTGTAAGTTCCCCGCAGTTTGCGTTGTGTGTGGTGAACTTCACGGTACAGCACAGTGCAAAAAACCTAAGACTGACGCGAGCGTTAAAAAATGTAGTAATTGAGGTAACCATACTGCAAACTACAGGGGTTGCCCTGTCTATACTCACTTCAAGAGGCAATGACAAATAGGCCATCAATTTTAAACCTGCCACCCCAGCAGTCAAACACCACTTCTACAACCAATTTCCCTCAGGTACGCCAGTCAACCAGCCATATAAACTTGCAAAACCCCAAACAAATTTCTTATGCGAATGTGGTAAAATCCGATAAACCAAACCTGAATAAGGAGCCCAAGCCTCAAAACTCCGACCAAAATTTTAGCAATCCTGAGGCAACTCTGCAGACTCTAGTTCAATCCATAAACACTTTTACGGTCTCCATGACAAACATGATGCGGGAAATGCTGAAAATGCAATCCACTATTTTCAGGCAATTTTAAAAAAATGAACTGGTTTAAAATATGTTTCTGGAACGCAAACGGCATCCGCCAACACAAAAATGAACTTGAGCACTTCCTTATGGAAAAACAAATCGATATAATGTTGATTGTTGAAACTCATTTGACAACCAACAGTTTTTTTTTTTCAAAATTAATGGCTACACATTATATGACACAAAAGATCCCCGTGGAAGATCTTGCGGAGGATGGGCAATTCTAATAAAATCCAGAATTAAGCACTTTTTAATGAGCGAGACACGTGAGGAACATCTCCAAGCATCTAATATATGCATTGAATATTTTCATGAAAAAATCGTTATTTCCTCGATTTACTCACCGCCACGACTTTCAATAACAGAAAACCAATATTCAAATTTTTTCAAATTACTTGGTACTCGATTTTTAGCGGTTGGCGACTATAACGCTAGACACACTGTTTGAGGATCACGTTTAATTACCTCAAAAGGCCGCGTGCTTTTTGACACCTTTTCCAAAATGGGCTTACGTGTGATTTCAAGTGGACACCCTACTTATTGGCCGTCAGACCAACGAGAGATCCCAGACGTTATAGATTTCGGAGTAACAAAAAATTTTCCCTCAGAATGGATGCAAGTGGAGCCTTCATTAGACTTGTCCTCAGATCACTCACCAACTATAGTTTCTGTTTCGTTCCCCCAGGGGGTTGGTTCCCCGTTTTGTGACTTGGCGTTGACCGTCACTGGAGTCAATTGGTTAAAATATAAAAAAATATTTGAGTACACATTGTACGGAAAATATTGCCTTGAGAACGCCTGAGGATATTGATGTGTCGATTAAGGAATTTTCTGAACACCTTAATCTAGCCGTACAACATCCCACCACTAGCCAGAATTGTCAGCAATAGAACATATTCGTTTGAAATTGAACAACTTCTAACAGAAAAAAGAAGAGTTAAAAGAGAGTGGCAACTTCGCAGGTCTCCCCAGCTTAAAAGCAGGCTACGAGAGTGCATAACTCAGTTAAGAAATCTGCTTGAAATCCAAAGAATGGCTTCCCTTAAAAATTATCTGGAAGGTCTTGATGGTACCCCTGAATCCGACTATTCTCTATGGAAAGCGACAAAAGGTCTGAAAAGACCCGTAATAGGTAAATCACCTTTGCGAACTTCAACTGGAGATTGGGCAAGAAGTGATTCTGAAAAGGGGATATTGTATATTAATCATTTGAGAAACGTTTTTACCATAAATGATACAGCGAATAATTCAGCTGAACTACCGTCATACGCTGTTAGACCGCCTATGTCTTTGAAACTTAATTTTCAAGATGTTGAAAATGTTATTTGTAGCACAAAACCCCAGGAAAGCTCCAGGTATTGATCAAATTACTGGTAAAATGCTTGAGCAGCTACCTCGTGTATCTCGGAGAGCTCTTCTTTTTATTTTTAACGCTATTTTACGTCTCGAGTATTATCCTGCAGAGTGGAAGGTGTCTATGATTACTATGATATCCAAACCAGGGAAGGATCCCACTAAAGTAGAATCATACAGACCAATAAGTCTACTGCCAACAATTTCAAAACTGTTCGAAAAATTGTTAATGGCGAAGTTGACACCAATGTTAAACAATATGGGATGCATCCCTGATCATCAATTTGGCTTTCGGGCTAAACATAGCACTATAGAACAAACGCACAGGCTAGTCAACGTAATAAGACAGACTTTTGAAGACAAAAAGTATTGTTCAGTATTATTCATTGACATTTCCCAAGCTTTTGATAAAGTGTGGCACGAGGGATTAATTTACAAAATAAAGTTGCACTTGCCTGCAAACATTCACAAGCTTCTGGAAAGCTACTTATGCAGCCGGAAGTTTGTTATCAGAGAAGGCGATTTTATAAGCCCCTTACAGGAAATCGAGGCAGGAGTTCCCCAAGGTAGCATTCTAGGACGTACTATATATTTGATTTACGCCTCAGACATGCCAACGAGAGCCGGAATGCACACTTCAACTTTTGCAGACGACACAGCTTTCTGCAGCGGACATGAAAACCATCAAGTAGCTTCCCGAAATTTGCAGGAGTATATTTCAATATTAGATATGTGGTTAAAAGTTTGGAAAATTAAAGTTAATGAACATTCACACTGCGTAAACAAACATGTTCGACTATCCAACTTAACAATTAACCTATTTCGCAGCAAAATAAAGTCAAGTACCTTGGTATTCATCTCGACCGTAGGTTAACGTGGAAGTCTCACCACATTGACGCGAAAGTCACTCAGTTTAAATTAAAAGCAGCGCAACTAAGTTGACAAACATTTATTATACAACGCAATTCTAAAGACTATATGGTGCTATGGAATTCGATTATGGGGCGCCGCCTCAACATCTAACATTGAAAAAATTCAAAGGCGATAAAATCAAATTCTTCGGATGATTACTGCAGCTCCATGGTACGTAAAAAACTCTTGAATTCATAAGGATCTCTGTGTTCCTCTTGTAAAAGACGAATTTTCAAAGTGCGCAACAAGGTATATCAGTAAATTGGAACTTCATCCATTCAAATGGTCTTGCACGCAATATACTTAATTTTGAAGGCCACTCTCGGTTGAGAAGGAGGGATACTCTTGCCACCATCAGAACGTTAAATAGGTGATTTTACCGATATTGACAGTGCAAAATAAAACATTTTTGTCTAGCATTGGCTGGACTTAACTAATTTTATGTATTTAGTATTAAGATTTGAATACTTCTTGTTAGTTCACTTTGTGAAGATTCAATAAATAAATGAATGGAAAAAAGTTGGATGTAAAGTGTGCATTTTGAATGGCGAATTTAAAGAAGGCATTTTCATGAAAATACCTCCACCGTTTAATGGAAAATTATGCAAGTTAAACAGATCAATTTATGGACTAAAACAAACTGCCTATTGCTGGAATACTGCATTTAATACAAAGATATTAAAATTAGGCTTTCGAAGGTCGGAAAATTATTATTGCTTATACAAGAAGAATAATTTATTTTTATTGATATATGTCGATGACATTCTTTTAAGTGGGGATGATGAAAAAGAGATTAAACAATATATTATTTTAGATATTTCTGAAAGAACAATTTGAAATGAAGGATTTAGGTGAACTCAAAGTATTTCTATCAATGCAAATAAATCCCTTGTAAATGGTGATTTGAAATTGACACAGACAAAAATATTATCAACTTATTGAAGCGGTTTGGTTTTAAAATATCTAAGTTTAGACACACCTATTTAGAAGAATTGGAATATTAAACAAAATGTCGACTGTACTGAATCGGATTAAATAATATATCGACAGACAATTGGAAGTTTATTGTATTTGAGTATATGGTCTAGGCCTGATATTTCATATGCAGTTAACACTTTAAGCAGATATCAGGAGGGTTTTAAAAGCATTCATGTCAATGCTATTAAGCGAATATTACGCCGCTTAAATGCAACAAAAGATAATGGATTAGTTTACACAAAAGCGAAAAGAGGTTTGCCTTTGCATGGATATTCGGATTCTAGTTGGGGTGATGCGGAAGATAGGAAGAGCACCACAGGCTATTATTTTAAATCATATGAAAATGTATTGGTTTGGCGTACAATAAAACAGAAAACCATAACCTTATCATCAACAGAAGCTGAATATATTGCGTTGAGTACAACAGTACAAAAAGGCATTTGGTTGAAGAGATTGCTAGATGAATTTAAAGTTACTTCTCGAAATGAATCATTTGTTATAAATGTTCATAACCAGGGTGCTAGGTGTATTGCTGAGCAATTGTAAACTAGAAGATCTAAACATATAGAGTTGAAATATCACTTCATTAGGCAGCACGTTCAAGATGGAGAAATACAGTTGCAGTATATACAGACTGATAATCAAATAGCAAATATCTTTACAAAGGCACTAGCTAAAACTAAATTTTGTTTCTTTAAAAATTTGCTCAATATCAAAAATGTAAACATAGAGTAATAAGATTATGGAGGAGTGTTGTGATATGGTAATCTTATTTAAAATACAAGATACTGGCAACACTGATTTGATTTTTATTTATACATATTTTGTGTTTTGGTCCTAATTCACTGACCTTTTTTAAATAATTTTCTTCTTTTAATAATATGCAATGTTCGAGGTCGTTTTTTATAAAAAATGTTTCACAAATTTATTCAGTTTTTCGTTTTCCGTTGGAAAACTTCTTCAGGAAAATAATTGTTATAATTTGTTTTGAAAAATTCGAAAAAATTTTTGTGATAGAAAAACAAATAACATGAAAATTTAAAAATTTACATATACGAAATAATATTTAACATATCATCTACACCCAAAATTGAATTTAACATACAAAAATTTTCACAATAAAAATCATATACAAAAATCGTTTTTTAAAATATTTTAATACAACAACATTCTAAAAATAATATCAGGCCTAGACCATATAACAGGGTCGAATTTAACGCTCGTAAGACCCAGTGTTGTTAATTAACACAAACAAACGACTGCAAATGCTGCTTCATCTGTACTCATGGATGGTATAAATATTATGAAATCTGATGCCCTTGATGTTCTTGGAATGAAGATACAGTGTGATGTTCGCTGGACTGAACACATTTTTCATGTCTCTATAGAAGTATTCAAGTGCCTCGGGTTTTTTGAAGCGGTGTAAAATGTACTTCACTCCATCCGATCTCCTTACTATTTATACCACCTACATCCAACCGAAAATGGAATACAACTCTTATGTTTGGGCCGGTGCCTCAAAGTCTATTTTGGGGTACTCGACCGTGTGCAGGGGAGGGGGAAGAAGCTCTTCGGTGGCAGTAGGGTATCTATTGACTCACTGGAGCATCGTCGCAGTGTAGGGTGCGTTACTCTGTTCTATCGTTACCACAATGGATTTTACTCTGACGAGATTAGGGATCTTGTTCCCGAAACTCGCACATTTTTGCGTAGCACGCGTTCATCGCCCAGAGCTCACCCATTTTGTGGTCGATTGCCCGAGGTATCGTACTACGCATTACAGAGAGAATTCGTTTTTCAGCCGTACGCTTCGTCTGTGGAATAAGTTGCATGCAGACGTGTTTCCTGTCTGTTACAACGTCGGAAAGTTCAAGTCAAATGTTCACAAACACTACTCCCCCTTTCCCCTTCCTCACAATCTATTTTCCTAGTTCTGGTACAATGCACTGCATATTAAGGGGTCATCCTAGTACTCAGGTGCCAAGTTAAAAAAAGGTCATTTATGAAACAACCGGCAGACTTGACGCCATATTTATTTTTTTTTTGCTGTTAATAAAATATATGTACATAAACATTGTTTAAAATGAAAAACTCCAAAAAATAATAAGTAAAAGAAAAAAAGTTCAAATAAAAGATGGGATTAGGTATTTTTTTAATTATATCTCTTTTCACGAAACTCCCAACTGAAAAATTCTTCTGTGTATTGTGTCGCAAAAATATCTATATCGGTTTTTTATAATACCAAAGAAAGTCGCTCATACTTAGAAGTTTGCAATAGTATTATATTTAAAAGCATTTTAAATTTAATACAAAAGAGTAAAAACCGCTAGTATAAAAATTTTGTGTATTGTGTCGCAAAAATATCTATATCGGTTTTTTATAATACCAAAGAAAGTCGCTCATACTTAGAAGTTTACAATAGTATTATATTTAAAAGCATTTTAAATTTAATACAAAAGAGTAAAAACCGCTAGTATAAAATTTTTTTTATGAGCTTTGTACTGTTTCCTTTACGAATCATACAAGGATTACACAGTAGTAAGATAATCCTCCTTATTCCAATAGGCGTCATGAAGGCGACACAAAAAAATTTGGCTTTTATTTATTCGTTGCCATCAACGGCGGAATGGTATCGACAGCATCTATCTATAGCTTAGGTCTATGAAATATCGAAAGCCTATCAAAGAATACATAATTGCTGTCGAATGCGAGTGTACAATCAAGAGCTTTTAAATATTATCTCGTTGAGACGACAAGCCTCTGGTATACGGGGGAATATCTTGACGAGTCTCAGACGATTTCCTCTACAATTAATATTTACTTTTGCTGAGTTGTGTAAGAGTCTCATAGAAAAATCAGCTTTTGTTCGTCTGCGATTAAATTATGAACTCGTCGACGATCAAAAACACTCTTCATGAGATAGTCAGTAGAGTCTGCTACGATTAAAAATGTATTGTGTTGTAGCTATACATTTGCAAACAAATTTGCAAAGTATAGGAAGCACCGCTTGGGTGGAGTTATGTACGTAGACCACGATGGTATTAACAGTTCTTTGCGGCGTTGTAACTAACTGTAACGGCCTATGCCTTCGCATAGAAAGTTGCCGCGTGGTTAACAACGAAATACCTCAAAAAACTAAACTAATTCAGTTAGTTAAGGTAGACAGTTAACCAATGAGAGTGAGATGCAAAACTCTCGAAGGCCAAACAACAACGACAAGCCTGACCGCACTTAAGAAATAATTATGATGGCGTGAGAGCCCAGAGCCGTTTTACGACTGTTGATTAAAAATGGTAGCTGGGTTTATTTCTAAAAAGCATGAGCATATGTATCGAATAATTTATGCCAAGATTATAATTTTTTTTTATTGGTATAAATGTTAGAAGCTGGAATAGCGAATAAAAAACCCAATTGTTTGAATTTTTGTTCTTTGCTTTTCGATACATTCAAAAAGCAAATCGGAGCAACCAACGGTTGTTCATTTGTTTGAAAGGTGTAAAGAAATGATAGAGACGTGTATAAATGAAAAAGCTTGTTTTTTGTGTTTTGACAGATATTATTAGAGCATTTTTCTTTTTAAATTCTCAACAATTTATTTAGATTGTTGGGATATAAAGTTGAATGTTTGAGAATATCTTTCAAAAATTTCCAAAGTCTACTGATGATTAGGGTAGTTCCTATGAAATGTCGACATATAGATAGCTGGGAAACATAGAAAACAGGGTATTTATAATTTTTTATTGTTATTAATTTTGTTTTTTTTTTTTTTTTCTTTACTTTTTTCTTAAAAATTCCCTTTTTGTGACACCTTTTTCCTCCAAATATCCTTTTCGTGCCACTTTTTTTGCACATTTTAAGGGCAACATTGACATAATGTCATAACATTTTACCTAGTGCCGACAACTACGATTAACTCTGACATAATATCTGAGAAAACGGCGGCAGAATGAGAGTGAATGTCCATCTTCATATCTAACAAGGAGTATACGTATTGTTGTTAATCTTATAAGTATTCATAAATTAATGAAAGTCGAGAAGAAAACACATGTTTGCGATGAATGAAATCCTATGTGAATTTCATATATGCGCACATTTTATACAAAAGTTATAGTATATACTCGTATTTAATGTATAAAAACAAATAATTTTCAATTGAAAATGGTTTTTTAAACCATATTTTGCAAAATTAATAATCGGTAATATTGCAATTGTCTTTTTGTAAACAAACACACACACACACATCCGCTTTTTTGACAGGTCTTATTATATCATTGCCATAAGATTTCTCATAAGAACGCTCTCATAAAAATTATTATAAGACTGCGATAACACCGATTTTAAGTCTTGTGCTTCGAGCAAAGATGTCATAAATAGGAGTTTTTAAAAATCTCATTTCACTTAAATTTAAAATAGCACATGACAGCATTCCCACACCAGTTGTATTTTGCGTTATTTTAAGACCTGATTTTATGATAACCCACAACACCCCGTAATTGTTTCGAAAAATTTAAACTAATTAATACACCTTAAAAAATATATATATCTGCTTACTCATTTCGTTTTAAAACATATCGTCTTCATTGTCGATGGCAAGCAAATCTTCAAAAGACTCATAGATATTAATTAATAAATGACCATACTTCCAACTATGTTCGGTGGCATAATGAGGAGCATAGTATTTATCGGTAGAACGACGAACCTTTTGTAATCGAGTCTGGCCATCCGACAGATATGTACCGGTTGAGATAAGTTGCTGAATATACGTAACATCTATAGACGATGAATGTTTTTTGGCCGCAGGAAATATAGCAGATTGATGAATTGACTTTGAGGATGTTAGTGATAATTTTGTTGTTGACGCTGAATAAGACTTTGAGAAACTTTGTAATAACTGTAATCCAGTTATGATTTCATCAGCTTCTTGGCAATATTCACAAAACCAACCACCAAAATGATTTAAATCCCCAATAACCAGAGGTTTTTGTTGATGATGAATATTAAGTTGTGATTGCAGTAGTGATGGATTAGCATCTGTTTTATCTATATTTCGAAAGGAACTTATAAGACCGCTAAGATAAGTTTGTTTGGGATGTTGCCAATAAAAGCCGAAAACATTGAACTTCAAACGAAATTGGATAAAAGGTGCTATATCAGACCCATAGTATTTTAGGAAATTTAAAGATCGATGGCTTAAAATAGTTTTATCATCTGTAAAAATGAATATATCCGTTGGTTTAATGGCATTTGTTGGCAACTGCTGCTGTCTAAAAAAGCGGTAAGCCTCGCCTGTGGAGCAGTTTGAGTGTGAGGACAATTTACAATAATATAAAAAAAAGTTTTTCAAAGGCAACATTTGTTTTAATCTAAATTTTGCCGATTTCAGATCGTCCTTACTAGGATTCCTTTTGAAATACACTATAAAATAGTCCACAACCTTAGATACGGCATTTACCTGCAATTCCATTAAATCTAAATTCAAAAAATATCCTTCCAACATGTATACCAAACGGTGGGCTTCATCTTTGGTAGGTTCTTTGAGATTAAGAGGCATTTTTGCTGTTAGTAAAGCTCTCCAGATAACTTCCGGCTGACCACAATCTCTACCATGCCATTCAGGTAAGCATTCGCAGCTCTCTTGCCAAGGATTAGAATCGTCCCATTCTATAGCCTTTGTTCTACTACCATTTATTGTCCCCTCTCTAAAACACCACAATGAAGTGTCACCAAACATAATTTTTTCAGCTTCTGAGAAATTGAAGGTACTTTGCTGCAACATAAAATCATTTTGAAATTTTTGATCTCTTGAAGGCCATTGAAAGTTGATAACTTCATCAAACTTGTTTTTGTCTGGTTCAAGCTTCTTGTAAGCCCTTGATTGTACGAAATTAATCCTACTTTCTTCGAATTCATGATTTGTACCAAAAGTTTCAGCCAGTTTATCACTTAAACCCAACTGCATGAACCAAAAACATAGAATAAATCCAAATTGTATTAAAAAAATTGACCATAAAATAAATCTTTTAGACCAGGTCCCTTTTGTAAAAGTCTGCTGATGATTGTAATTAGGATAGTTTTTCAGATGGTGATCGAATTTTGCGTGCGATTCAGGTTTGAGTAATTGCATCATCTGATTTGTGTATTTTTCCCAATCTTTTTCATTGTGCAGGATTGAATTTAAAGGTAAATGCATTTGTTCATTTTTATAAATATGCTGTTTTTCTTCTTTTTTTTTAACAACCAAATTTTAACTTTTCAACACACACCCATTGAAGCTACCAGAGAAACACGCCGAGCCAGAAATTTCGGCGGCGGCCGCGACTTAATTTTAAGTCGGCGGCGCATAACAAATTTCAGCGACTTATTATTTACACCCAATTTTCACGACGACTTTTAAAGACATGTTTGTTTTTTATTTTATTTTAAAGCTGCTACCAAAATCATGTTACATTTTCATCATGATTTTTTAAGACATGCCTTTTTTATACCCTTCACAAAAATGTTAAGGGTATATATAAGTTTGTGATTCCGTTTGTAATTTCTAGTTTTAATTTGCGACCCTATAAAGTATATATATTCTGAATCAGAATTAATGGAAAAGTCGATTAAGCGATGTCCGTCTGTCGGTCGTTGAAATACCGTTTCTGAGAAAACCATTAGACATAGAAACTTTTTTCTTTCACCATTCTATTACTCCATATTGCCATGTGTTTGCTATTGAAATTCAGTAATATCGGTCCACGTATAGCTGAGATATATTCAAAATTCCGAAAAAAGCCATGAATTTTTGAAATTTTGTATGGAAATCTTTGACAAAAAAAGTTGTTTGTTTTGCTTCAAACTTCACACGCTCATTAAGCATGGTGACTAAAAAGGCAAAAAAAATTTTTTTCAGATATCGATCCATCAATACCTGAGATATAGCCCAAATCGGATTTTTAATGAAAATGTCGCATAGGCGAAACTAAATAACTTTTTTTTGCTCAAAAGCAGTTCTGGTAATAAAATTAGGCTACATAAATATGGAAAATGAAAATTTCCGATATCGGTCCATATATACCCGAGATATAGCCCAATCCGGGTTTTTCATGAAAATGTCGCGTAAGCGAACTTAAACAACTTTTTTGTGCTCAAAAGCAGTTCTGGTAATAAAGTAGGGTCATATAAATATGAAAAATTAACATTTTCGATATCGGTCCATATATACCCGAGATATAGCCTAGACCGGGGTTTTCATGAAAATGCCGCGTAAGCGAACTTAAACAATTTTTTTGTGCTCAAAAGCAGTTCTGGTAATGAAATTAGGTTACATAAATATGGAAAATGAAAATTTCCGATATCGGTCCATATATACCCGAGATATAGCCTAGACCGGGTTTTTCATGAAAATGACGCGTAAGCGAACTTAAACAACTTTTTTGTGCTCAAAAGCAGTTCTGGTAATGAAATAGGGTCATATAAATACGAAAAATGAAAATTTTCGATACCGGTCCATATATACCCGAGATATAGCCCAAATCGGGGTTTTCATGAAAATGTCGCGTAAGCGAACTTAAACAACTTTTTTGTGCTCAAAAGCAGTTCTGGTAATGAAATAGGGTCATATAAATATGAAAAATGAAAATTTTCGATATCGGTCCATATATACCCGAGATATAGCCCAAACCAGGTTTTTCATGAAAACGCCGCGTAAGCGAACTTAAACAACTTTTTTGTGCTCAAAAGCAGTTCTGGTAATGAAATTAGCTTACATATGTATGAAAAATGAAAATTTTCGATATCGGTCCATATATACCCGAGATATAGCCTAGAACGGGTTTTTCATGAAAATGCCGCGTCAGCGAAATTAAACAATTTTTTCACCTTAAAGCAGTTCTGGTAATTAAATAAGGTTATATAAATATGGAAAATGAAAATTTCCGATATCGGTCCATATATACCCGAGATATAGCCCAAACCGGGTTTTTCATGAAAATGTCGCGTAAGCGAACTTAAACAACTTTTTTCACCTTAAAGCAGTTCTGGTAATGAAATAAGGTTATATAGGTATGAAAAATGAAAATTTCCGATATCGGTCCATATATAGCCCAATCCGGGTTTTTCATGAAAATGTCGCGTAAGCGAACTTAAACAACTTTTTTGTGCTCAAAAGCAGTTCTGCTAATAAAGTAGGGTCATATAAATATGAAAAATTAACATTTTCGATATCGGTCCATATATACCCGAGATATAGCCTAGACCAGGGTTTTCATGAAAATGCCGCGTAAGCGAACTTAAACAGCTTTTTTGTGCTCAAAAGCAGTTCTGGTAATGAAATTAGGTTACCTAAATATGGAAAATGAAAATTTCCGATATCGGTTCATATGTACCCGAGATATAGCCCAAATCGGGTTTTTCATAAATATGTCGCGTAAGCGAACTAAAAAAACTTTTTTTGCTCAAAAGCAGTTTTGGTAATGAAATAAGGTTATATAAATATGGAAAATGAAAATTTTCAATAACGGTCTATATATACCCGAGATATAGCCCGAATCGGGTTTTTTATGAAAATGTCGCGTAAGCGAACTTAAACAACTTTTTTGTGCTCAAAAGCAGTTTTGGTAATGAAATAGGGTTATATAAATATGAAAAATGAAAGTTTTCGATATCGGTCCACATATACCCGAGAATATAGCCTAGACCGGGGTTTTCATGAAAATGAAGCGTAAGCAAACTTAAACAAATTTTTTTTGCTTAACAGCAGTTCTGGTAATGAAATAAGGTTATATAAATATGAAAAATGAAAATTTTCGATATCGGGTCATATATACCCGAGATATAGCCTAAACCGGGGTTTTCATGAAAATGCCGCGTAAGCGAACTCAAACAATTTTTTCGCCTTAAAGCAGTTCTGGCAATAAAATAAGGTGATATAAATATGGAAAATGAAAGTTGTTGATATCGGTCCATATATACCCGAGATATAGCCTAAACCGGGGTTTTCATGAACACGCAGCGTAAGCGAACTTAAACAACTGTTTTTGCTTAAAAGCAGTTCTAATAATAAAATAAGGTTATATAAGTATGGAAAATGAAAATTTCCGATATCGGTCCATATATAACCGAGATATAGCCTAAACCGGGCTTTTCATGAAAATGTAAGCGAACTTAAAAAACCTTTTTTGCTTAAAAGTCATTTTGGTAATAAGATGAGGTTATATAAATATGGAAAATTAAAATTTCCGATATCGGTCTATATATACCCGAGATATAGCCCGAATCGGGTTTTTTATGAAAATGTCGCGTAAGCGAACTTAAACAACTTTTTTGTGCTCTAAAGCAGTTCTGGTAATGAAATAAGGTTACATAAATATGGAAAAAGAAAATTTCCGATATCGGTCCATATATAACCGAGATATAGCCTAAACCGGGGTTTTCATGAAAATGTCGCGTAAGCGAACTTAAACAACTTTTTTTGCTCAAAAGCAGTTTTGGTAATGAAATAGGGTTATATAAATATGAAAAATGAAAGTTTTCGATATCGGTCCACATATACCCGAGAATATAGCCTAGACCGGGGTTTTCATGAAAATGAAGCGTAAGCAAACTTAAACAAATTTTTTTTGCTTAACAGCAGTTCTGGTAATGAAATAAGGTTATATAAATATGAAAAATGAAAATTTTCGATATCGGGTCATATATACCCGAGATATAGCCTTAACCGGGGTTTTCATGAAAATGCCGCGTAAGCGAACTCAAACAATTTTTTCGCCTTAAAGCAGTTCTGGCAATAAAATAAGGTGATATAAATATGGAAAATGAAAGTTGTTGATATCGGTCCATATATACCCGAGATATAGCCTAAACCGGGGTTTTCATGAACACGCAGCGTAAGCGAACTTAAACAACTGTTTTTGCTTAAAAGCAGTTCTAATAATAAAATAAGGTTATATAAGTATGGAAAATGAAAATTTCCGATATCGGTCCATATATAACCGAGATATAGCCTAAACCGGGCTTTTCATGAAAATGTAAGCGAACTTAAAAAACTTTTTTTGCTTAAAAGTCATTTTGGTAATAAGATGAGGTTATATAAATATGGAAAATTAAAATTTCCGATATCGGTCCATATATACCCGAGATATAGCCCAAATCGGGTTTTTTTATGAAAATGTCGCGTAAGCGAACTTAAACAACTTTTTTGTGCTCAAAAGCAGTTCTGGTAATGAAATAAAGTTATATAAATATGGAAAATGAAAATTTCCGATATCGGTCTATATTTACCCGAGATATAGCCTAAAACGGGTTTTTCACGAAAATGTCGCGTAGCAAACTCATACAACTTTTTTTTGCTTAAAAGCAGTTCTGGTAATAAAATCAGGTGTTATATGTATATATATATATATATATATATATATATATATATATATATATATATATATATATATATATATATATATATATATATATATATATATATATATATATATATATATATATATATATATATATATATATATATATATATATATATATATATATATATATATATATACATATATATATATATATATATATATATATATATATATATATATATATATATATATATATATATATATATATATATATGCCCGATATCGGTCCATATATACCCGAGATATAGCCTAAAACGGGTTTTTCATGAAAATGTCGCGTAAGCAAACTTAAACAACTTTTTTTTCTTAAAAGCAGTTCTGGTAATGAAATCAGGTTATATAAATATCGAAAATGAAAATTTCCGATATCGGCCCATATGTACCCCAGATATACCCTGTACCGGGTTTTTTATGAAAATGTCCCGTAAGTAAACTTAAACATCTTTTTTTGCGCAAAGGCAGTTCTGGTAATAAAGTAAGGTTATATAAATATGGAAAATGAAAATTTCCGACATCGGTCCATATATACCCGAGATATAGCCTAGACCGGGGTTTTAATTAAAATGTCGCGTAAGTGAACTTAAACAACTTTTTTTTGCTTATAAACAGTTCTGGTAAGGAAATAAGGTTATATAAATATGGAAAATTTAAATTTCCGATATCGGTACATATGTATATACCCGAGATATAGCCTAAACCGCGGTTTTATACCTGACTATTGTGAAGGGTATTTTAGATTCGGCCCAGCCCAATTTACCACACTCTTACTTGTTTCAATTGTAGTTGCAAAATAATATCGTTTGTCTCTTTTTATCCTTTTGTTAGTATCGATGTAGTCATCTTGCCAAACGAATGTAAATGAAAAATAATAACAAAATTACAAATGGTAACAAAAAGGAATTAGGAAAAAACACGAAAAACATAGTTCGTGTCTTTTTGTTTACCCCTCTTTCATTTCTATCAAATTTGCCTACAAACATGAAAGACATGACTTAAAGACGTTTGAAAAAATCATCGTGAAAATTGGGTGTTAGTCCGCTTTTAGGGTTTGGAAATTGAGACAGACATTTTTCTCATTCTGTTTTGAACTTGCCGAACCCTTTTAGAGTTGCGGAATTAATAGACAGACAGAAATTTTTCGTTTCTCTTTTCTTTCTTTCTTGTTGCTGTTGTTTTTTAAGCACTGCTTGTGTATTTATATGAAGTTGATGTTAATATGAGAATAATAATATGAAGCAACAATATGAAAAAATGAGAAGAGAGGCAACTTCAAACGAAAAATGTCTTAAAATGTCCAGTACAGTAGAGGTTTACTGCACACTCTTCCTCTTACGCTACCATTACGTATTACAAATAAAAATTTCAATGAAATAGACGACTTTCATGAAAATTTCTTATTCGTCTACACAGGAAAGTGAAAGTTCATTTTAAAAATGTCACCGAGGCAAAGAGTTGCAAAATTTGCCTCTGCTTCTCTCCACTCTTATTTTGTTTGCTTACTAATCAGAGTTGCCGAACTTATTACATATATAGGGTGTTTTTTTAAGCTAGATAGAACTTTAAATTGTAAAAAGTAACACAAAAAATTAAATTTTGATGAAACATTTTTTTTATTTGTTTCAGTATACTCTGACAAATCATCATGAATAGACTCACGCTTGAACAACGCTACGAAATTATCCAAATTTACTTTGACAATCAGTCGTCAATTCGCGCAACTTATAGACGACAAAATTGTGTTCAGCGATGAGGCGCATTTTTGGCTTAACGGGTTTGTTAATAAGCAAAATTGCCGCATATGGAGTGAGACCAATCCACAAGAGACCCTACAGACTCCATTACATCCAGAAAAATGCACTGCTTGGTGCGGTTTTCATGCTGGTGGCATCATCGGACCTTATTTCTTCAAAAATGAGGCCGGAGCTCGCGTTACGGTCAATGGAGATCGTTACCGCACCATGATCAATGATTTTTTGTTTGAAAATATGGATGACATTGATCCGGAGGAGATGTGGTTTCAACAGGATGGCGCTACGTGCCATACGGCGAACGCAACCATCGACTTACTGAAATCAAAATTTGGCGATAAGTTGATTTCGAGAAATGGACCTGTCAATTGGCCTCCAAGGTCGTGCGATTTGACACCTCTCGATTATTTCCTGTGGGGCTACGTGAAGTCACTGGTTTATGCTGATAAACCAGCAACAATTGACGCCTTGGAGGCCAGCATTGTTCGTGTTGTTCGTGACATACGGCCAGCAGTGCTCGAAAAAGTGGCCCAAAATTGGACGTCCAGAATGCGCTTCGTCAAGAACAGCCGCGGTGCCCATATGCCCAAAATCATTTTCAAATGTTAATGTCACGTATTGATCTTTCGAATAAAAAAAAATTTTGATCACAATTTAATTTTTTGTGTTATTTTTTACAATTTCAAGTTCTATCGGGCTTAAAAAAACACCCTATACAAATTTATAGGCAATAGTAAAAAAAAAATTATCATTATAAATTTCTCTATGATATTATTTTTATAAAAGTACGTTAATTATTTTCTTTATGTGTTTAATATACAATATAAGGAAAAATTCAAACAATTAAATTTTTTAATCGCTATTTTTAGCTTCTACCATTTATACCAATAAAAATTATAAATAGATTGTTGAGAGTTTAAAAGAAAAATGCTCTAATAATACCTGTCAAAACACAAAAAACAAGCCTTTTCATTTATACACCTCTCTAACATTTCTTTACACCTTTCAAACAAATGAACAACCGTTGTTCTCTGCTTTTCGATACTTTCAAAAAGCAAATCGTAGCAACAAAACTTAATAGTTTGAATTTTTGTTCTCTGCTTTTCGATACTTTCAAAAAGCAAATCGTAGCAACCAACGGTTGTTCATTTGTTTGAAAGGTGTAAAGAAATGTTAGAGAGGTGTATAAATGAAAAGGCTTGTTTTTTGTGTTTTGACAGGTATTATTAGAGCATTTTTCTTTTAAATTCTCAACAATTTATTTATATTGTTGGGATATAAAATTGAATGTTTGAGAATATCTTGGAAAAATTTCCAAAGTCTACTGATGATTAGGGTAGTTCCTATGAAATGTCGACATATAGATAGCTGGGAAACATAGAAAACAGGCTATTTATAATTTTTATTGGTATAAGGAAAAATTATTATAATTATTTACATATACATGCAAAAGAAGTTAATTTTATAATTATTATTTTACTACAATACTGCAACTTTGTATAATTCTTTGGGTATGGCAACAGTGCTTAGAATTTGTGATTTTACTTTCAGAAAACGTCAAAAAATCTGTTTCATGAAATTTTTGATAAAAGTTGAGTAGAAAGTAAGCAAAATGTGAGTGTGTTAGTAAAAAAGTGTGAGTGTATTGCAACTTTCATGAAATTACTTTCCTGTCTAAACGGTAGGTTAAATACATCGCCAACAAACTTCGTCTGTCTGCCCATCAATTTCACAACTGTGAAAGGGGACTTACGACATACAATCTAAAATTTGATTAAACAATAGGTGTGTTTCTTCTTAAAATTGGGCAAATGAGAGCGCTTTTGAGAGAATAGTATGCTTCCTCTTCTTGCACGAAACAGCCCGTACTTTTTCTTTGGGCTAGTTTGGGCAAGTAATTAAGCAATCAGCTGTTCGAAAAATAAACAATAATAAAGAAACAAAGTTCATTTGAATCAACTCGTATACAAATCATTTCTGTTTTTATATAAATTTTAAATATAAAGGAATGTGCAAAAGACCTTAAAAGCTAAAAAGTGTAAAATATCACAGTATTTTTCCGTAAAACTAAATGACATTTTTTTTGCCACATCAAAACACATCATATATTTCTTTTTGGGCCAGAAATTAGGCTTTTTGCGTTCCCGTACTTTAGGTAAATTTTATCTGTATTTGAGAAAAACTTATGCATGCTCTCTTTTGCACGAAACTTGCCCGGAAAGTAAAGAAACACACCGAATATATAATCAAGATCAAACGTACATACATAGGTATGGAATTAAAAATTATACATCCCAATTATATAGTTCCGACGTAAATAAGGGCTATATTACATATTGTACAAATATCTAATATACGCAAATACTTCCTCTAAATTAATTGAAATGAAAGTAGCTTCTACAGAATATTAAAATACTTGGGTAGCAAAAAACATAAAAAAATTCAAATGTCCCTATTACTTTGTCCAGGTATACTTTTTAATTCCATACATTTTCAAATGCAGTACAACCGCATTTTCTTCTTTTTTACATAAAAAATTTCGACATCTACGATGTGTAATCAACTGTGGCAGAGGCCAATTAAAATTAATTGATAATGTTAATCTAATAAAATAACAACGGCAGTTCTTTCAGCCGGTACAAGCTGTTTATGTAGCCTTCGAAATTTTTTAAAAAGTGGCACAAAAAGGATATTTTAAGAGAAAAGGTGTCACAAAAAGGGTATTTTTGAGAGAAATAAAGGCTCAATATTAAAAAACAATAAAAACTAAACAAAAATTCTTCAAAAGTTATGTATTTAATTGAAAATATAAATGTAAATACTACATTTAGAAAAATGATTCATATATATTTAACAACATGAGTTTAAATTATATTAATTTTACTTAAGCCCAGTTTTTGACTTCATGTTTATATACAAAATTAGTTAATTTTCATTTTAATTTAAGTTGTATTTTAATGCAAATTCAATTTTTTCAGTCTTAAGTAATTGCTTTTATGTATTTAAATGCGATAAAAGTGAGGCAGCTTCATTTAAATTCCAAATATTATGAAAAATGTTCCATAGAACAGCTGTTTGTTATAGAAAAATTCTTAAAGAAACATATTCAATTTATCGACGGCATAGAAAAACTTAACGATTGTATTTCATGTGATGTTATTATTAATTATATATTATATTATGTGTAATAAATAGATGTTTAATTATCTGTTGTTTTCATACGACTGGTTTTTATTTCTTCTCTTTTCATTTACATACATATTATACTACTAACTACTTTTTAAGTATAACACTTCTCTCCCCTCTAATTTTAACTTTTTTCCTTTTTTTTTATTGAAACAAAAATCTATTAATTCATGAGTTTTTTTTTTAAATAATAAATTCGTAATTAAATAATTATTAAAATGCATTTTCAGTTCAATAACTTTGCTGGTTTTATTTTGGGTCTGTTTCACCTACTACTTCGTCTTGAACAACTGCCGGAGCGCCCTTTTGTGGTAGGCGATTCATCAGGTACTCTTCCCATGTTTTCAGGTGATGTATTTCCTTCTGTCCCAACTTTTGGTGGTGGTGGTTGTTGTTTCGCTGCTTCTTGTTGTGGTTGTGCTGGTTCTTGCATAAGAGTTGATTTCCGAATGTCATTATTTTGACTATTTGGAACAGGTAAATATTTTTGTTGCATTTCGGCTTGAGTATCTGGTATATTACCGTATGCCGAACTTTGCCAGTCTTCTAGCAATTCTCCCACCTTCCGCATCTGGTCTGCGTGTCTCTTCCATTTTCTACCGTCGTCTAATTTGACGTTGTAATGTAGTTCGCCTACCCTAGCATCTACTACACCGAACCGCCATTTACTTTTATACATATACTCACGCACAGCCATTCTCTCCCCTACCGAAAATGTTTTTATTTCTTTTTCCTCGTAATTGTAGTTACAATTTTGTGGTAACAGCAGATCTAACCGTGAATTTATTTGCCTACCAAACATAGCCATTGATGGGGATTTCCCCGTTGCTGGATGAATTGAGCGCCTGTAGGCTAGCAATATTTTTGATAATTCAACATTCAATGTTTTTGTATTACATTTCCCCGCAAGCAATTTATTTTTAATCGTTTGGACGTAACGTTCGGCTTGGCCGTTGGTAGCAGGGTGATACGGTGCACTTTGCTTGTGTATGTCCCCATTTATATTTAGAAATTGCTTGAACTCCCCTGAGTCGAATTGTCGGCCGTGATCACTCACAAACACGTTCAGTATGCCAAATGTAGCAAAAATTTCCCTGCATTTTTGAATCGTTGTTTCGGTTGTCATGTTTTCTACAAATAAATATTTGCCTATTATCGGGCCGGCATAATCCGCATGCACTCTTTCAAAAGCTTTGCTTGGTGCCCTACACCCACGTATTGGCATCACTTTTTTAGGGTCAGGTCGAGTTGCTTGACAAGCATAGCAATTTGACAACAAACTTTCAATGTCTTTATCGATTTGACTCCACCACACATATGCTCTTGCAAGGCTCCTCATTCTAGACATACCAAAATGAGCCGTATGTAACTCCTCTAATACCTTCCTGCGTAAAACCGGCGGTATATAAACACGTAGTAGACAACCATCATTTACGGTGAACTCGATTTGTGGAATACCAAAACGATCTTTAGCTTCACATTCACGGCCGTATTTTAAATATTCCACTAACTTCTGCACATCAACATCTGATCTAGTGCACAATTTTAGTTCATTTGCTGTAACCGGTAAACTGTTTATAGCTCTACGACATAAACCTCTTCGGTAAATCTATACGTTTCCATATTTGGTAATCGTGACATAGCCTCCGCGTTTCCATTTTCTTTTGATTTTTTACATTTGATTTCATAATCAAATTGTTCCAAATACAGAGCGTAGTGTTGCATAGATGACAATGTTGACAAACCCTTACTTGGAGAAAATATTTGAGATATCGCACGATTATCAGGAATGAGGCTGAATTTCCTCCCATATAGATACTGATAAAATTTACGTATGCCGAAAATAACTGCATACGCTTCTTTGTCAACTTGCGAGTAACGCTGTTGGACCTCGTTGAGCGTCTGTGATGCAAACTGTATCGGCCGTTCAGAACCATCATCAAAAACATGATCCAACACAGCCCCTACCCCAATAGGGCTCGCGTCCACCGCTGGTACAACAGGTTTTTGTGAATCATAGTGAGCAAGAAAAGTTTCCGACTGCATCTGTTTTTTAATTTCATTAAACCCTTTATTACATTCTTCATCAAATTGGAATGGCACTTCGTTTTTCAATAGACGGTATAAAGGACAAACTATATCACTTAGGTTTTTAACAAATCGGCCATAATAATTAACCAGCCCCATGAATGCACGAATGTCGTCTTTGCAGGCAGGTTTCTTCTTTTTCTGAATTGCATCGATCTTGCTGGGCATACGTTGAATACGATCTTTATTGATTACATAACCACAGTATGTAATGCAGTCCTTTAAAAACTCGGATTTATCCAGGTTCACTCTCATGTTGTATTTCTCAAGTCGCCTCAACACTTCTTCTATCCTGAGTATATGGCTTTTAACATCGGGTGCTGTAATCTTAATATCATCCAAAAATACCAAGACTCCTGTTATATTATTATTACTATTATTTATTTATTAGTAGTATTTTTAATACTTTTTCATTACATTTCATTTAAATTACATTTAATTTCATCAAAAAGTGTTCAGCTCTAATTTGCATTAACATTTTTAATAAAATCTACAGCGTTTTTTCTAAAAATATTATTGTTTGTTTTATTTTTTATATTATTTGGCATCTTGTATACGTTCTTAGCCCTTTGTAAAATAATGATCGTTGTGTATAAGTAGCATTTGATCGCTGTAATCTGAAATTTGGCTTATTTCGTAGGTTATACGGCTGAACATCTCCAACATGTTTAAGTTGTTCTACTAGGTAATCTGGTGCTTCTCATCTCAAATTTTCTGATAAATATTAGTATGTTAAATTCCAGCCTTTGGCTTATATTCATCCACCTGAGGGCATCTAACAAGCATCTTACTTATGTAAAACGATTTTTTTTTTATCTTGGATCAGTACTCAGGGGATAGCCCCTACATATGCAGTACATTCTACTGAAACTAAGAAAATAGATTATGAGAAGGAGGAAAGTGGGAGTAATGTTTGTGAACTTAACGCACGGAACGACCAAAACAAACGTTATCACAGCATTTAAAGTGTTGAAATTAAATTAGTTAAATCTGATCAGTACCCAGTGTATATACCTTCGACACTGCGCAGAATAACAAAAATTAGTTCAACACCGCGCACACCGTAAGGTAATAAATACATAGCAGGAACTTAAAAAAGAAATTAATAATAACAAATAGAGAAAAAACAAACGTAAGTAAAAACATTAAATAATAAAAAAAAAACACGATGATGATGATGCAAAACAAACCTCTACCTATTCCAGCATAATTTAGTTTTTTTTTTTTTAGAAATTAATAATAAACATAAGTATAAGTATAGAAAACACGCACAACAATGAAAAACACTATCTACTATGTAGACAAAAATTTTTGGTTTGCCTTGTGGCGAAATAGTAGCTATTTTTACATTCTTTGTATTTTAAATCTGACATTCCTCTTTTATCCAACGTTTTGTTATCATACTGAATGCTCAAATGATTTGTTATGAACTATGGGTCGATTTAGATTTAGTATACACCACATTGCTTTATTTTGTAGTTTTTGCAATCTATTTATTTGATTATTTGTGCAACATGTATATATTATTGTTGACCCGTACTCAAAATGTATTTTTATAATAGTATTATAAATGTTTATTGCCGTAATAGAAGAATCCTATCTTTTTTCCAATTTTCTGGCACATAAGTATATTCCAAGTGTTCTTTAAAATTTAGTTCTTTATCTATAAAAACTCCAGATATTTTATTTTATCTACTTTTTCAATTACTACATCATTATTGTTTAGTTCTTTATCACTGTCCATATTTATTTCCATTAGTTTGGTTTTATTCTCATTTAATTTTAATTTATTAATTTTTAGCCATCTATTAATTTTACACATATCTGTTTTTAATTTTTCATAACAGATATCCTCTGTCTGGGCTTCTGCGAAAATCAGTGTGTCGTCTGCAAATAGCACTATTTCTCAATTTTCTAAAACTTCTTCCATGTCCTTAGTATATAAAATAAATAACAAAGCACCAAAAATTGAGCCCTGAGACACACCAAAATTACTTTCTTTCGCCACTGATTTTATATTATTAATTTTTGTCATCTGTTTAATTCAATGTCTTGTATTCCATATTTTTTTAGTTTTTGTATCAAGATATCTCGATCAATAGTTTCGAATGCTCTTTTGAAATCTAGAAATACGGCTACAATTTTCTTATTTTGCTTCACGTACCTGATGGATATTTTGACAGTATTTTGTGACTTTCTATATATTCTTCAAGCTGATTCTTTACAATTTTTTCCAGAATTTGTTCACACGTTTTTAGGATGTTTATAGGCCTATATTCTTCACACTTTATTGTATTTTTAACTTTTTCTATTGGTGTTATAACTGATTTTTTCTAGTAGTTTGGAAATATTCCGCTTTCAAGGGATTTGTTCACTATTCTAAGAAGAATCACTCTGTGATTCTTCAACTGCACGGTCGTGTTTTTAAAAAGTGAATAAAAAAAAAACAACAAACCAAAAAATCATTGTGCTAACATATTTTTAAACTTACATATAAAAACAATAATATATTGTATTAAATTGTAAAAACAATAACAAATTATTTAAAAAAACAACGGGAAAATAAATTCCTTACATTTCATTAACTAAACAATAAAATCAATTTCAATAAAACAAGTGCGGTGGCAGTGCATTGTTGTTGTTGTTATTGTGCGTGAAGATTACCTACCCAGTGGGAAAAAACTATACACTAAAGTTTTGTTTCCTTGCAAAACCGCAATAAGTGGAAGAGCGAATTTATACAAAAGAAAAACTTTATGACAATTATTTTTATATACTTTTAAATTTAAAAAAAAATATAAATAAAAAAACAAAAATTGCATGAGTGTACCTATTAGATGCAATTCTGTGAGAGAGCTTAGCTCCACTAGAAAAAACCTCTGGATCTCTGAGGAAGAATCACTTAAAAAATCATTGGGTAATCTTCTGTCTCTAAGAGATAAAAAACGCACGCATTCGTGTTCGCCAAACATTGTTGTTACAACAGAAGACATACCATCTTCCAGTTTAGCTATTGTTGATAAACCAAAAACGCAAGTAGGAATGGACAGGTATATAACCGTGGCGAAGCCCCAAATCCGCGCAAATATCTTCAAAATCAAAAATAAACCCACTGCGATAACGGATAGTAATAGGTTTGCTATCCTTCAGACAGATGAGCCAACAACATCCAAAAAAACATATAAGCCTCCACCAATATATTTGAGAGAGCCGACTTCTAGTGAACTGGTGAAACAACTTATTACGGCAATCGGCAAAGATAATTTCAACGTCACATCAGTGACGCACGGCAGCATCAGTGAAACTAAAATTCAGGTAAACCATGAAAACGATTACCGAAAATTGTCTGATGTGTTAGAAAAGCAGAAAAGATCATTTTACCAGCTCAAAAGTGCTAGAGGTCTTCAGGTCGTTATTAAAGGTATTGACCCTTGCGTAGATATTGATGACGTCAAAACCGGATTGGAAGATAAAGGTTTTAAAATAAAAACCGTAGTAAACATCAGGAACCGCGAAAAGATCCTTCAACCCATGTTTAGGGTTGAACTGGAACCAGGGGGTGTTATTCTCAAAAAGAGTGAAATTCACCCAATATATCAAAAATATCAATGATGCCGAAATATTATGTTCTAAATACAATTTATTCAGACATGATCGCCCACTCAAACTTGGAGGTGGAGTTCTTATTGCTGTGCTAAATATTTGTCCTTGTAACCGCATTGATACCTCAGTTTACGAAAATATTGAATTTATTGCCGTCAAAATCAAGTTTTTGAAAAAAATTTTGTATATTACTTGCTCCTACGTTCCTCCTAATTCACCGTCCAGTATTTATGATGAACACATTTCTGCAATTAAAAGTATTCTCCAACTGACTAATCCATCAGATATCTTGGTAATACTTGGTGATTTTAATCTTCCTAATTTGTTGTGGAATAAACCTTCTGAATTAAATTATTTGATTCCTACTTCATCCAGCGAGTTTATTAAGTCACTGCTCAACTTTGGTCTTTTTCATTGGATACTCACATATATAGATCAGTTCCTATAACAAATCCTGAAGATCGCTACCACTCCACGAGTGAGTCTGAAATTTATTTTCCCTCTCTTAAACCTGCCCAGCAGATAAACAAATGCAACGTGGGACGTAGAAAAATCTACTGTTTTGCTCGCACAAATTATTCAAAACTTAATGACATGCTACACAATGTTAATTGGAGCTCTATAATTTCTGGAAGTAATTTTGATTACATATTATCAAACTTTTACACTGTATTACACCACTGCATCTCAGAAACAGTTCCACAGATATTTAGTTTGAATAATAAAGGTCCACCATGGAATAACTGCTATTTGATTCGAGCAAAGAATAAGAAAAACAAATTTTATAAAAGATACAAAAAATCTGGATCCTTAATAGATTTCCGTAATTACTCCATTGCGCGTTCTGAGTATAATATTTCAAACAAATTAGCATACAATAACTATTTAGCTCGCATGAGATTACAGTTGAAAACTAACCCTAAATCGTTTTATAAATTTGTGAATTCAAAACGCCGTTCTTGTGACTATCCCAAATACTTGAAATATGGTTCCTGTAGTAGTGATGATGATACACTCATCAGCAATATGTTTTTAGATTTCTTCGCAACAACATACTCCAAAAGCACATTCGATTACAATTCTACTTATCAGTTTAATTTAAAAAATTCATCTGGCATAACTTTTCCATTCATTGACAGTGAAACCGTTCTTTCAAATTTCAGATCACTTAAATCTTCTTATTATCCTGGTCCGGATGGAGTTCCTAGCCTTGTATAATCCACTTATGATAATCTATAACAAGTCTGTTGATCTATGTTACCTTCCTCCTGAATGGAAAAAATCGTTCATTATCCCTTTGTTTAAATATGGAAGCAAGTTTGACATATCAAACTACAGAGGAATTGCTAAGCTAAATGCTATTCCAAAACTGCTGGAAAAAATTTTGACTAGTTGTCTATCTCACCAAATATCTTCATTAATATCAACGTATCAACATGGCTTTTGTAAGTCACGTTCCACCACTACTAACATTTTGGAGTTTACTACTATCGTAAATGATGGATTTTTAAATAGCAAGCAAACGGATGTAATTTACACGGATTTTAGTAAAGCATTTGACAAAGTAAACCACGACCTGTTGTTACACAAGCTTTCGTTAATGGGATTTAGCAGTACAACCCTTAAATGGATTCGTTCATATCTGTCCAACAGAACCCAACAAGTCAAGTTTAGAAACGTTTTATCGATAAATTTGGATGTTCCTTCTGGTGTTCCCCAAGGAAGCCATCTTGGCCCGTTGTTATTTACCCTTTTTATTAATGATCTGCCCTCTGTTGTCTTGCACTCAAGAATTTTAATGTATGCTGATGATGTTAAACTATTTAAACACCTAAATAACCCCAAAGACCAACTTCTACTTCAAGCCGATATCAATAAACTTGTGGAATGGTGCAAACTTAATTTTATGTACCTTAACATAAAAAAATGTAAACAAATGTCATTTTATCGAAGCAACTACTCAAATTATTCTTATCACATTAATGGAATAATGCTTGAAAAAGTTAACACTATTACCGATTTGGGATTCATCCTTAATCATAAGCTGGATTTTCGAGATCACATTGCGCTAACTGTTAACAAGGCTTGTGGAGTTCTTGGATTTATGAAACGATGGTCTAAAGAATTTTCAGACCCTTACATTACAAAGCAACTTTATATTTCCTTGATTCGCCCTATTCTTGAATATGGATCAATTATATGGGATCCTTACTTCACCATTTACATAAATAGTATTGAATCTATCCAAAAACAATTTCTTATTTTCTGTCTACGGAGTCTTGGATGGAACTCGTATGTGCTGCCATCATATGAAAGTAGGCTTGGACTGATTAAATTACCAACTTTGAAAAGTCGTCGAACCATGCTTAGTATCTCTTTCCTCCTTGGATTGATTCGCGGTGAAGTTGATTCAAAGTTTCTGCTGAGCAAAATAAATTTCTGTGTACCAACAAGAGCAACCCGTAACTATCAACTAATAAGTCTAGATTCGTCGCATATGTGAAATATTCAACAAATTTTATCATATTATCGATATCTCTGAATCTAATGATGTTCTAAAACGAAAAATAATTTTGTACTTAAATACGTAATTGTACTCCTTTATATTTTTTCTTTAGTCTGTAAGGACTTATAGTCTATAGACTTAAATAAATAAATAAATAAATATAACCTCAAATTTCTTTTACATCGTAAGGTTACCGTTGAGGAGCCACATAAGCGTTCAGGACCCGTTCAGTGCCTAAACTGCCAAGAATTTGGCCACACTAAGGCTTACTGTAAGTTGCCCGCTGTTTGTGTTGTATGTGGCGAACTTCACGGCACAACTCAGTGCAATAAGCCAAAGACCGACGCAAGTGTTAAGAAATGCAGTAACTGTGGAGGTAACCACACTGCAAATTATAGAGGTTGCCCTGTCTATACTCATTTTAAGCGGTCAATGGCAAATAAGTCATCGGTTTCACCAGCAACCCATCAACCAAATGTCATTGGTAAAAACAATTTTCCCCAGGTAGGCGATTCAACCACCCATACAAATACGCAAAACTCCAAACAATTTTCATATGCTAATGTTCTTAAAGCCGATCAAATCTTGAACCAGAAGCCCAAACCTCAAAAGTGCGACCCAAATTTTAGTAATTTAGAGGCAACTCTGCAGACTCTTGTTCAGTCCATAAACACTTTTACCGTTTCTATGACAAACATGATGCAGGAAATGCTAAAAATGCAATCCACTATTTTACAGGCAATTTTAAAAAAATGAATTGGTTAAAAATATGTTTCTGGAATGCAAACGGCATCCGCCAACACAAAAATGAACTTGAGCACTTCCTTATCGAAAAGCAGATCGATATAATGATGATTGCTGAAACCCATTTGACAACCAACAGTTATTTCGAAATTAATGGCTACACATTATATGACACAAAAGATCCCCATGGAAGATCTTGCGGCGGTTCGGCAATTTTGATAAAGACCAGAATTAAGCACTATATAATGAACGGGACACGTGAGGAATATCTCTAAGGTACAAATATATGCCTTAATTATTTTCATGAAAAAATTGTTATATCCTCGATTTACTCACCACCACGATTTTCAATAAGAGAAAGCCAATACTCAATTTTTTTCAAATTATTTGGTTCTCGATTTTTAGCGGCTGGCGACTATAACGCTAAACACACTTTTTGGGGATCACGTTTAATTACCCCAAAAGGCCGCGTGCTTTTTGACACCGTTTCCAAATGGGCTTAGGTGTGATTTCAAGTGGACACCCCACTTATTGGCCGTCAGACCAACGCAAGATCCCAGACGTTATAGACTTTGGAGTTACAAAAAATTTTCCCTTAGAATGGATGCAAGTGGAACCTTCATTAGACTTGTCCTCAGATCACTCACCAACTATAGTTTCTGTTTCGTTCCCCCAGGGGGTTGGTTCCCCGTTTTGTGACTTGGCGTTGACCGTCACTCGAGTTAATTGGTTAAAATATAAAAAATATTTGAGTACACATTGTACGGAAAACATTGCCTTGAGAACGCCTGAGGATATTGATGTGTCGATTAACGAATTTTCTGAATACCTTAATCTAGCCGTACAACATCCCACCACTAGCCATATAAGATCCAGAAATGTGAGCAATAGAACATATTCGTTTGAAATTGAACAACTTCTAACAGAAAAAAGACCTTCGCAGGTCTCCCCAGCTTAAAAGCACGCTACGAGAGTGCATAACTCAGTTAAGAAATCTGCTTGAAATCCAAAGAATGGCTTCCCTTAAAAATTATCTGGAAGGTCTTGATGGTACCCCTCAATCCGACTATTCTCTATGGAAAGCGACAAAAAGTCTGAAAAGACCCATAATAGGTAAGCCACCTTTGCGAACTTCAACTGGAGATTGGGCAAGAAGCGATTCTGAAAAGGGAAACTTGTATGTCGATCATTTGAGAAATGTTTTTACCACAAATGATACAGCGAGTAATTCAGCTGAACTACCGTCATACGCTGTTAGACCGCCTATGCCTTTGAGACTTAGCTTTCAAGATATTGAAAATGTTATTCGTAACACAAACCCCAGGAAAGCTCCAGGTATTGATCAAATTACTGGTAAAATGCTTGAGCAGCTACCTCGTGTAGCTCGTAGAATTCTTCTTTTTATTTTTAACGCTATTTTACGTCTCGAGTATTATCCTGCAGAGTGGAAGGTGTCCATGATTACCATGATATCTAAACCAAGGAAGGATCCCACTAAGGTAGAATCATACAGACCAATAAGTCTACTGCCAACAATTTCAAAACTTTTCGAAAAATTGTGAATGGCAAAGTTGAGTCCAATGTTGAACAATGTGGGATGCATCCCTGATCATCAATTTGGCTTTCGGGCTAAACACAGCACCATAGAACAAACGCACAGACTGACCTTTGAGGAGAAGAAGTATTGCTCAGCTCTATTCATTGACATTTCTCAAGCTTTTGATAAAGTGTGGCACGAGGGCTTGATACAGAAAATAAAGTTGAACTTTCCTGCAAATACTCACAAGCTTCTGGAAAGCTACTTATCTGGGCGGAAGTTTGTAGTCAGAGAAGGCTTTATAAGCCCAACTCAGCCAATCGAGGCAGGAGTTCCCCAAGGCAGCATTCTAGGACGTACTTTATATTTGATTTACGCCTCAGACATGCCAACGAGAGCCGGAATCCACACTTCAACTTTTGCAGACGACACAGCTTTCTGCAGCGGACATGAAAACCATCAAGTAGCTTCGCGAAATTTGCAGGAGTATATTTCAATATTAGATATGTGGTTAAAAGTTTGGAAAATTAAAGTTAATGAACATTCACACTGCGTAAACAAACATGTTCGACTATCCAACTTAACAATTAACCTATTTCGCAGCAAAATAAAGTCAAGTACCTTGGTATTCATCTCGACCGTAGGTTAACGTGGAAGTCTCACCACATTGACGCGAAAGTCACTCAGTTTAAATTAAAAGCAGCGCAACTAAGTTGACAAACGTTTATTATACAACGCAATTCTAAAGACTATATGGTGCTATGGAATTCGATTATGGGGCGCCGCCTCAACATCTAACATTGAAAAAATTCAAAGGCGATAAAATCAAATTCTTCGGATGATTACTGCAGCTCCATGGTACGTAAAAAACTCTTGAGTTCATAAGGATCTCTGTGTTCCTCTTGTAAAAGATGAATTTTCAAAGTGCGCAACAAGGTATATCAGTAAATTGGAACTTCATCCATTCAAATGGTCTTGCACGCAATATACTTAATTTTGAAGGCCACTCTCGGTTGAGAAGGAGGGATACTCTTGCCACCATCAGAACGTTAAATAGGTGATTTTACCGATATTGACAGTGCAAAATAAAACATTTTTGTCTAGCATTGGCTGGACTTAACTAATTTTATGTATTTAGTATTAAGATTTGAATACTTCTTGTTAGTTCACTTTGTGAAGATTCAATAAATATATGAATGGAAAAAAAAAAACTATCATCGGGACATACATTTTTTTTTTCTGCAAATTCTGACATATGTTTTTTAAATTTCTTAATTTGGTTTCTGTGAGCTGGAAACCTTCTTCCATTTATTTCAACCAATTAAAGAGATTTACCTAATTGTTTTCGTACAAATCCTTCAATACACTAAGCAATGTTGCTTTGATTAGGGTTTAAATACAAAATTGTTTTCCCTTCCTTGAGAATGAAGTATTTCTTTTTATTCTTTTCTACATATTCTTGTTTCTCGGCAATTTTTCTTTCCTTATACTTAGTATTGTTTGTTTTTATCTTAGCCTCGGTTTTAATTTTACAATAGGTTAATAAAGTAATTGGCTTATATGTTAACAAAATTTCACTTGGGCAAATTCTGTAATGCTCAGTTTTATTTTTGTTTCCAATTATACTAACCCAGCAAACTGATTAATTGATTAAATTTATACGAGCCCTAACCACTATTAATTCGTACACCAAGTCAACATTCAAAGCACCATATTTAAAAAAATAATATTGAATGTGGCACAAATCTTACATATTTGTTACATAGTTGTTTTATTATCTTTAAATACATAAAAAAAAATTTGTACATATTAGCCTAATTGTTTTGAAAATAAAAACTTAAAATAAAGTTCATTGTTTTCATAAAAAATTATTTGACCACTATTAATTCGTACAGCGTATAAATTGTTCTTAAAATAATACACAAAATAAGATCATAAGCAAAATACGAAAATGTACCGTTATAGTAAAAGAAGAGGAATGCCAGAACACCAGCAAAAGGTGGTGTATTTATCTTGTTGTATTTTAATTGGTTAAACAATGGCGCGTGGTAAGCCAGTTTGTGAAGAAATTCGAGTTTTAATTATTAATAAATTCAAATCGGGTAAGAGTTATGGGAATATATCGACTCATCTTAAGCTTCCTAGATCAACAGTGCAGGGCATTATTAAAAAATATGAAAAAAGCAAAAGTTATAGCAACAACATTGCAAACAGAGGCCGGGTCTCCAAGATTACGGCTCGCGACAAAAGAGTTTTAGCGGCTATAATTAAGCAAAATCGCCGGAGCAGTGTCAGAGACGTAGCTTCAAAGTGGTCTGAAGCAATAGCAAAACCCGTAAAACGTGAATGGACGCGCCAGCAAATGAAAAATATTGGTTATGGATTTTATAAGGTTAGTTATATTTGATGTCGTAAAAAGCATGTCATTGAATTTATTTTTTAGGCCAAAGAAAAGCCCTTGCTTACAGCATTTCAAATGAAAAAACGTTTATTATGGGTAAAGCAAAAACGTCCATGGGTTCAAAGGCAATGGGATACCATTATTTTCAGCGACGAATCAAAGTTTGACGTATGTGTCGGTGATGCCCGAAAAAGAGTTATTCGTAAAACCACGGAAGCATATAATAAGCACTGTTTAAAGCGCACTGTTAAGTTCCCAGCTAGCCTTATGGCGTGGGGATGTATGTCCTCCAAGGGTGTTGGTAGGCTTCACTTCATTGATGGAACAGTAAATGCTGAAAAATATATCCAAATATTGCAAGAAAATCTACTTCCATCAGTACAAAACCTAGCCGACTGTGGCGAATATATATTCCAACATGATGGTGCATCTTCACACACCGCAAAAATCACAAAAAAATGGCTGCAAGAAAATGTAATAGACGTCTTGGATTGGCCATCGTCAAGCCCAGACCTCAACCCTATAGAAAATCTCTGGGCAATCATGAAAAGGAAGCTGCGAAATGACCCTCAACGTACTGTAAGTGCATTGAAGGCCAAAATCCAGGAAATATGGGACTCAATAACCCCTGAAGATTGTAAAAAGCTAATTAATACAATGCCAAAACGAATAGAAGCTGTTATGAAAAGTAAGGGAGGCGTAACGCAGTTTTAAAGACTAAAAGTAACTACTGTACGAATTAATAGTGGTCAAATAATTTTTTATGAAAACAATGAACTTTATTTTAGGTTTTTATTTGCAAAACAATTAGGCTAATGTACAAATTTTTTTTTATATATTTAAAGATAATAAAACAACTTTTCAGAATATGTAAGATTTGTGCCTCATTCAATACTATTTTTTTAAATATGGTGCTTTGAATGTTGACTTGTCAAAAAAATTCTTGGTGTACGAATTAATAGTGGTTAGGGCTCGTATAAGAAAAAAAAAAAGACAAAACTTTTTTTGGGAGGAAACACATAGCACATATAATTATGAAAAAAGTCAATGTAAGGGTTATATTTCAATTAGGATACTTCCCCTCATTGTATATTTTTTTATCACTTACCAACAATTGCAACTCTTTGGCATTAAAGGTATAATCGCCAGTTATACCATATCTTATTCGTTTTGCCACTTTATTGCACTCAATCATGTAAATATCATGTATATCGTTTTTTTTTTTTTTTTTAAATATTAAAATAAATAAGCAAAAAGTATCATGTATATCTGTTAATAAGCTACGGATAATATATACATGTTTGAGTACGGAGAGTTAATTATTACTCAGTACATATATCCCATTCTTTTTCTCCTACTAATTTGAGGAACAAAGCTTTTAGCTGACATGTTGATGTTTGGTCGTACAGAAATGAGTGGCTTAAAAATTAACAATAAAAAAAAAAACCATTCTGTAATATTATACATTGGAACTATACGTACGTACTTGCTAGCTAGCTAGATCGGGAGATATGGGCGGGGATCTTGTTCCACTACTGTATTGCCGTTCAACATAAAACAAAAAAATTACGTGCAATTAGAATGCCCTAAAAAAATAAAAAAATAAAACACATTTTCCACTAACATTTACCTTCTCATAATATGTTTACCTATTAATAATATTAAGCTGCGTTGTTACTGCTAAGCCTCTTAACCCTCCCAACCTTGGTTTTCAAATAAGGCCTTATTATTTGTTATGGCTGGTAATAACACCAGTCTGTCTGCATAAAACAAACTATTTTCTTTGACTTCCAAAGATAATTTTATATTTTCAAATGGTTTAAATGAACTTTTTCCTTTTGACTCTTTTGGCCAGTTATTTTTTTCCACGAATTCCATTACCTGACTAATAATTGGGTATTTTTTTTAATGCTCTACAACATCTTTCAAGGAAATTGTAATTGTATGATCAAAATTAAAGAAATTTATATTAAAATTACCAACATTTGTATCCACTGGTTGTGGGAGACGCGATAAAGCGTCGACGGGTCTTTTTTTTTTATATTGGGGATGACCCCTACATATGCAATGCATTGTACCAGAACTAGGAAAATAGGTTGCGAGGAGGGGGAAAGAGGGAGTAGTGTTTGACTTCAATTTTCCAACGTTATAACAGACAGGCAACACTTCTGCAGGCAACTTGTTCCACAGACGAAGCGTGCGACTGAAAAACGAATTCTCTCTGTACTGCGTAGTACGATTTCCCGGACAATCGACCACAAATGGATGAGCTCTACACGATGAACACGTGCTACGTAAAAATGTGCGAGTTTCGGGAACAAGATCCCTAATCTCGTTAGAGCAAAATCCATTGTGGTAACGATAGAACAGAGTAACGCACCCCATACTGCGTCGATGCTCCAGTGAATCAATAGAGTTGGATACCCTACTGTCATTGATGAGCTTCTTCGCCCTCTCCTTCACACGGTCGAGTAACCCCAAAATAGACTTTGAGGCACTGGGCCAAACATGAGAGTTGTATTCCATTTTCGGTCGGATCTACATGGTATAAATAGTAAGGAGATTGGATGGAGTGAAGTACATCTTACACCGTTTCAAAAAACCGAGACACTTAAATGCTTCTTTAGAGACATGAAAAATGTGTTCAGTCCAGCGAACATCACACTGTATCTTCATTCCAAGAACATCAAGAGCATCCGATTCCTCAATACTTATACCGTCCATGAGTACAGATGAAGCAGCATTTGCGGTCGTTTGTTTGTGCGTTAATAAGCAACATTGGGTCTTACGAGCGTTAAAGGTGACCCTGTTTTTACGACCCCATTCGGAGATTAATAGAAGATCACTATTCAGTGAATTGTTCATATTTTGCCTCTTGGCAGTGATCTCTGATAGGCTGGGCCTATGACAAAAAGAGTAACAGTGACAAATGCTGCTGTCATCTGCGAAAGAGTGGATAGGGTTGGAAGTTTGATAGAGAAGGTCGTTGAGGAAAATAAGAAATAGAGTAGGAGAAAGAACGGAGCCTTGCGGTACCCCTGAATTAATCTTGAACTCGTTTGATGAGACCCCATCTATAACAACTCGTATAGTGCGGTCTCTGAGAAAGCTCGATATAAACCGAGAGAAATCGTTACCGACACCAAAAGCAGTAAGTTTTGCCAGTAGTGCACCATGCCACATCCTGTCAAACGCTTTGGAAATATCTAGAGCTACCACCTTGTTTTCACCAAAATAATGGATTGAGTGGCACCATTTCTCCGAAAGATATGCCATAAGATCGCCAGTAGAGCGACCCTTACGAAATCCATATTGGGGATCGCAAAGTAATCTGGATATCCCATAAGGTGGTAATTAACCATACTTTCCATTACTTTGGAAAGCGCAGAGCAAATTGCAATTGGGCGGTAATTTTCAGGGTTATTTGCCTCACCCTTTTTGGGGATTGGCGTTATATTAGCACGATGGGAACTCACCATTATGGTAAAGTTTGCTGAAGAGGCGTGCTAATGGACGCGCAAGCGTAGAAGAACACGGTTTCAAGACCAGTGCTGGAATACCATCCGGTCCAGGAGTCTTGTTTATGTCGAGATCGGCCAAAACCCTTTTAACTGCTCGAGCCCGGAAAAATATCTTTGGCATAGTTGCAGATACTCTTTCGAGCTCGGGAAGTGGTTGCCTGCTTTCCGGCAAGTAAGAATTTTTGCAAAAATTTCAGCCAGCAGGTTAGCCTTGTCAACCGGGTCGGTGAATGCTTGGTCATTCTTTAAGAGAGTTGGAACTGACGAACTAGCACTGTTCTTTACTCTCTTAACGAAAGACCAAAAGGTCTTACTGTCCCGGGGAGCTGTAAGAACCTTGGCACGAAGGCGCTGTTCGTGAAGAAACTTTTCACGCCTAAGTACCTTGGCACACGAAGATCTTACCTTTTTGCGTAGCAAATCAGTGTCTGGGTTTTTGTTTAAACGCCAGTTACTGAATGCTTCCTCTCTGGATCTGACTGCGTTTTGCACGTCTGAATAAACCAAGATTTTGGTCTTGGTTTAATCGAAATCAGCTTGGAGGGGATGAATGTTTTCATCCCTAGCAAGATCATATTTTCTACCATTTTTGCTGAAGCATTTATGTCATTATCTAGAAAGCAAAGTTTCCAATTAAAATGCTCATAAAATTGGTTGAGCTCAGCCCAGCGCGCCTTTTCGTAAATAAATATTGAACGTTTCGTAGCTGATTTCGAAACGTTACGAAGTTCAGAGATCGAAAATGTGGCAGAAATGGTGCAATAATCCGAATTACCGATAGGTGCACTAACTTTGATTTCATACTTTTCAGGGTGTGAAGTCAGGCACGACTTTGCTTCGTGCCAGGGCGATACTAAATTTTGCAATTGTAATTTGATAAAAATTAAATCCACCTATGGAAACGAACAGAAACTACGTTAGATAACGCTTTTTGATCTCCAAGTAATTTTTCAAGCGGTTGTGAATGGATAACCATAAAAAATTTTATTAAATTTGCGAATTGCAAACACAACCGCAAGCGCCTCTCTATGAATTTGAAGGTAATTTTTTTCCTCTTTGCTTAATATGGAGGAAACCATATAACATGGTCTTTCTTGATCATCAACCACTACGCTAAGAATAGCACCGACCCCATAAGGAGAAGCGTCACAAGGGATTACTATTTGATTACTTGGGTCAAAATGAACAAGTAAATTGTTATCGCATAACAGCTTTTTTGAATTTTGGAATGCAGTGGAGCATTCTTTATTCCAACACCATTTAACATTTTTACGTAGTAAAGAATAAAGAGGTGATAGTACCGTTGAACTATTTGACAAAAACTTTGAATAAGAGTTTATCAATCCTAAAAAACTTTGGAGTTGGTCGATATTTATCGGCTCTGGTGCCTTCAAAATAGCTTCCATTTTATTATATTAGATGGTTTAATACCTTCCGAATATATCGTATGACCCAAGTATTCATTACTGTTTTCTAAAAATTTACATTTGGTCCAATTTATTTGAACGTTAAATTCTTGCAGTCGTTTTAAAACTTGATAAAGTTTAGTTCTGTAATCTTTTTGGCTAACACCTAATACTAAAATACCATCCAAATAGACGGATACGCCATCCAACCTTTGAACAATCTGGTCCATGACCCCAAATGGTTACCGACAAAATGCATATAATCCCATGTGTGTATTTATGGTTAATAAACTACGACAAGACTTATTCACAGATAACTGTAAATAAGCTTCACTTAAGTCAAGAGTACAAAAACAAGATTTGCCCCTCAAACTTGTAAGAATATCATCAACCAGCGGTAAAGGATATACATCCATTTCAATAACGGGGTTAATAGTGATTTTAAAATTTCAACAAATTCTTACAGTGGAATCTTTTTTTAGAACGCACACAATTGGTGCTGTCCACATACTACTGCGGACTGACTGAATTATACCATCTTCACACATGTGATTTAACTCCGATTCAACCGATTTCTTTGAACTCAAAGGTACAGTATATGGTTTAAAAAACTTCGGTTGAGAATTCAGTTTAACGAAAACGTCAGCTGAAAAAGAATTTATGGCCGCTGAACTATTTTTAAATAAGGACGGAAATGAAGTTTGAATTCATCCATCATACTGGTTTGGCAGAGATTTTTAACGAATAAAAGATCATTCGACTTACCGGAGGAAATACTAAAAAAATTTCTCCAACTTGGGAACAACACATCTATCCAGTTACGCCCCATTAACGACGTAAACTGACGAGCACCTTTAATTACGACTAATTTTAATTCCCTGTCACCATGTACCATTACTGGTATTTCGGCAAGAATATCGACATTTTCTCCTGTTAGTACTTGTAAGGGAGGGTACGAAACCATTTTTAACCTTACATTGCTAAAATATAATGTATAATCTCTACTAGAAATCACGGACACGACGGCTCCTGTGTCAATTTCCATATCAAAAAACTTCCCATTTACCATAACTCTTTTTACCAAAGGAGACTCAATTCTATTTATCCAATTCAAGAATCCCAGCTTGTATTGTAGCTTATTGTTTTAATTATTTTTTTTGCATGTTTTCCTTTCTTAGAAAAACAGGCTTTGGCTGAATGGCCTTTCTTCCCACACATAAAGCAAACCCAATCTTTGGCTGGACACTCACTATTTGCATGCCTAGATGTACATTTAGCGCATTTTTCAAAATTATTGTATTTTTTCAACTTAGAGCTTATTTTATTTACTTCGTACGACGACGTTGGCTGCATACTTTTTTGCTCTTTATCCACCAATTCGAATGACTGTGCTAACTTGCAAGCTTGTTCCCATGTTAACGATGGAGTTGATAGCAACTTGGTCTGCAACTGGCAGCTGCTTACTCCGCATACCAACCGGTCTCGTAAATCCTCATTTAAAAAGGTTCCAAACTCACAGCGGGCTGACAACAACCCCACAGGCTCACAAGGCTTTTGGGAACAATTGTAAAACTTAAAACGTTCAGCAATAACATTTTTTTCTGGACTGAAATGTGGTAAATTTTTTCTGATTTAGTCCTTAAAAACTTTGCTCGTGGGTTTTTCTGGTAGTACAATCGATTTAATACGTTTGTACGTATCCGGACCCACTAATGTTAGAAACAATGGCACTTTATTTTTTTCCCCGACATCGTTAATAATAAAGAGCTGCTCGAGCACTTCAAATATTCACTAAAATCTTCGCCAAATGCGAATTGCTCAATTGGTCCAATAAGGGGCATCAAGATTATTCAGTACTGACTTAACTTTTTCGCCAAAATGTTGTGTATTCTTTACAAGTTCTTTATTGAATAATTACGCTTAAAAATACAGATTAAATCTAAGCTTATAACAAAAGAATTTGTTTTTTTTTTTAACTTTATTATTTTATTTATTGAATCTACATAAAAAATATAATGACAATAAGTATTCAAGTCTTAATACTAAAAAAAAATTGTGATTGAATTAAAGTCCTGCCAGTGCTGGACAAAAATTTATTTTTATGCGAATATTATTTCAGAATTCAGTCATCTGTTCTGTTCTTCTCAGACGGGTATGACCACCAAAGTTAAGAATATTAACTGCAAGAGGATTTAGATGGAATTCAAGTTTGTTAATATATCTTGTCGCGTACTTCACAAATTCAGATTTCACAAAAGGTACGTTCAGATCTGCGTGGATTCGTGAGTTTTTAACGTACCATGGAGCATCTGTAATTCTACGGAGTATTCTATTTTGACTTCTTTGAATTTTTTCAATGTTGGATGCCGAGGTTGTGCCCCATAATTGAATCCCATAGCACCATATTGGCTTTAGAATCGAGTTGTAAAGGAAAAATTTACAATCAAGCTTCAAGGTCGAATTTCTGTCTATTAGCCAGTTGATTTGCACTGCTTTCAATTTCATTTGCGTTACTTATGGCTCGATGTGCGTCTTCCATGTTAGTCTACGGTCAAGATGAATTCCGAGGTATGCATGTTCCTAGACGCAGTGCGAATGTAACATGGGCACACTTTTGTTCATTAACCTTGATTTTCCAAAGCTTGAGCAATTTCTCTAGTTTGTCGATATATTCCTGTAAATTTATTGATGCTTGCTGGTGGTTACTATGTATGCAAAGAAATGCTGTATCATCTGCAAATGTTGGTGCTTGTCGGCATGTCAGATGCGTAGATCAAATATAAGATAGGCCCTAATATGCTGCCTTGGGGAACTGCAGCTTCAATTGGCTGGGCGGGGCTTATGAAATCGCTTTCTTTTATTATAAATTGGCGACAATATAAATAGCTTTCCAAAAGGTTATGTACGTTTGCAGGTAAGTTAAACTTTATTTTAGGCTTAGGGAACATTGTTATCATGGACACCTTCCACTCTGCAGGGTAATACTCAAGTCGTAAAATAGCATTAAAAATAAAAAGAATTCTTTTAGCTACACGAGGCAGCTCTACGAGCATTTTGTTATTGATTTTATCCATACCTGGATAGCACTTTCAACTTCTGCAAAATTGAGTCTTAAAGGCACAGGAGGTCTACTAACAATAGACGGCAACTCATTTGCATTATCAGACCTATTTGTGGTAAAAACGTTTTTCAAATGGTTAACAAATAAATTACCCTTTTCCGAGTCATCTCTAGCCCAGTCACCAGACGGTTCTCAGAAACAAAACTTTAATGTATAGCTTTTTTCCAACTGGGTAAGTAATCTTCACGCACAATAAGAACAATAACAATGCACTGCCACCGCACTTGTTATATTGAAATTGATTTTATTCTTTAGTTAATGAAATGTGAGGAATTTATTTTCCCGTTGTTATTTAAAATAATTTGTTATTGTTTTTACAACTTAATACAATATATTATTGATTTTATATGTAAGTTTAAAAGAATTTAAGCACAATGATTTTATATATATATATTTTTTTTGTTCGCTTTTTATTGATACGACCGTGCGGTTGGAGAATCACAGGAAAACTGTCAAAAGAATTATTTAAGGAATGTTAATACCGTTACTCATTATTATATGCAATTATGAGAGTAAGCTTAAACTATGTACATATATAAGTAATTAACATGTGTACATATTGTTCTCTTTAATTTTACTAAATTCTTATGGGTGCTTCCATTACACTCACTAATACTGTAAACTAATACAGTTAGTTGAGGTAGACAGTTAACCAATGAGAGAGAGACGCAAAACTCTCGAAGGCTAAACAACAACGACAAGCCTGACCGCACTTAAGAAATAATTACGATGACGCTAGAGCTGTTCCCCAGCCCAGAGCTGCTTTACGACGTGACACTTTAGTAGCAAAAGGGCAGCTTTGATTTCAGCGGCTGTTTTTCAGCCGATACAATCGGCGGCGGGTAGGATTGTCTATAACAATGGTGCCCAGAAGTTCTATATGGAAGTGTAAACACCAATACATTTAAGGAAAAACTATTTTTATTTATTATTTTTTGTTGTAAAAATCAAAACATTTACAAAAACAAAGTTCACACTGATAATCGCTGTCATCAATATTTACCAACAAAGGAACGGAAAAAAAAAATAAAAGACGAAGATGTTTGTGTACTTTTTATTGCTAATGCTGAGCGCAGTATTTGTGTATTAAAGAGCACAGCCCTATAGCTAAGCGCATTTACAAAAACAATTGAGTATCAAGCGCATACGGCTGGGCAGACTTGGTCTATAAAATCACGGCGGCTAAGTGCAAACATACTGGTGGCGGCTAAAGCCGATGTAATCAAGGTCAAGGCGAATTCATTATTAGGTGGATGCATCGGCGAATTCAGGCGAATTCGGTTAATATGGCGGCACCTTCGCAGTCAAGTTTTGTTTACCTTTTTCGGCGCCATTTAAATTTTTGTACATGTCTTTATCAACTACTTTTGACACCATAAGTGTGAATTCGCCTTTTTACACAAACAAAATACCTGTTGTTTTTTTTATTGTTGTATTGTTGTAGCGAAGCGGCTACCTTGTTTTTTGGTATCATGATCAAGGTAAATTCAGTGAACCAGAGGTGCGATTCATCTGGATCGCCGCCGACGCTTTTTGGCCCGTCAGCCACCGGCCAATGCCAGTGGCTCGCATTGGCTTATTTATGACAACCGTTTTATTTCATTTAATCTAAAAAAATTTTTATATTCCCCCATATTCCATAAGGCGTCATCGTCGTCACATGAAGTCGACACAAACAATTTTTCACTTATTTACTCGTTGCCAAAAACAATTGAATGTTGTCGATAGCTTCTTTCTATAGCTTAGGTCTAGGAAATACCGAATTCCTATCAAAGAATACATAATTGCTGCCGAAGGCGAATGTGTAAACGAGTGTTTTTTTGCTGTCGTTTTGATGTGACGTCGATGACGCCTGTTGGAATAAGGGGGATTTTTTTTTTTAACAATGAAATTATTTGCATTATTACATTTGAAGCATAGGTATACAATAAGATTTTACTCCTAAATTAGCAACTGTGTAAAAGGTAAGTTTAATTTATGTGCATACGCGTGTTGGAACTCTATATATATATAACATAGAAAACAGGCTATTTATAATTTTTATTGGTATAAATGGTAGAAGCTAAAAATAGCGAATAAAAACTTAATTGTTTGAATTTTTGTTCTCTGCTTTTCGATATTTTCAAAAGGCAAATCGGAGCAACCATATATATATATATATATATATATATATATATATATATATATATATATATATATATATATATATATATATATATATATATATATATATTTGTATATATATATATATATATATATATATATATATATATATATATATATATATATATATATATATATATATATATATATATATATATATATATATATATATATATATATATATATATATATATATATATATATATATATATATATATATATATATATATATATATGTATATATATATATATATATATATATATATATATATATATATATATATATATATATATATATATATATATATATATATATATATATATATATATATATATATATATATATATATATATATATATATATATATATATATATGGTTGCTCCGATTTGCCTTTTGAAAATATCGAAAAGCAGAGAACAAAAATTCAAACAATTAAGTTTTTTATTCGCTACTTTTAGCTTCTACCATTTATACCAATAAAAATTATAAATAGCCTGTCTTCTATGTTTCCCAGCTATCTATATGTCGACATTTCATAGGAACTACCCTAATCATCAGTAGACTTTGGAAATTTTTGAAAGATATTCTCAAACATTCAACTTTATATCCCAACAATATAAATAAATTGTTGAGAATTTAAAAGAAAAATGCTCTAATAATACCTGTCAAAACACAAAAAACAAGCTTTTTCATTTATACACGTCTCTATCATTTCTTTACACCTTTCAAACAAATGAACAACCGTTGGTTGCTATGATTTGCCTTTTGAAAGTATCGAAAAGCAGAGAACAAAAATTGTTTTTGTATATTTTATTTGCGATTTTTGTTCGTTTGCTATCTTTTTCTGTCTCATCGTCTATGTTTTGTATCCATTGTTCTATATCTGCTATTAAGGGGATTGATGCAAAATTCTGTTACTCACTGGAATTGCGAACTTTGAGCCTAATGATAGCAGCCATTTCATTTCTAAATCAAATTCTAGATTTGTGTTGTTTATAAACCATTCTTCGTTAAATATAAGGTTGTTTTGTTTAAATTTTTCCATTTGTAGTTTTCCCAACTTTTTATCATGTGTTTTTCTTACTTTTGTTTTAATGTTGTAAAATTTTTTCCATTGTTGTTCTTTGAATTCTTTGAGGTCTATCTCTTTCAGTGTATCTTTCATAATTCTTTCATTTTCCTTAATTTCATTTTTTAAATTGTTTGTGTTTATATGTGATTCCCTTATTTCTACATTAAGTAATTTCATGTGTAGGTTTCTTCTAATTTTATCTACTTCTGTCTTAACTCCTTTTGTCAAAAACAATCTGTCTATGTTTTTTGTGCTGTTGTTTATATGCATCGGAGTTATTTGTGATTTTCTGCAGTTTTGTAAATATGTTGATCTCGTGTTGGTGGTTTAATGTCCAACAATGTAAATTTGGTGCGAAATTTTTTTACAATAGCCCGAATAGAAGCCTCAGTAGGTCGATTAAACTGACCATAAAATGGAAGAAGCGCGCAATGAACTTTCTTAACAGAGCACGCATTTTGGTAATAAAATTCAATAATTTGCAAGCGTTGTTCATTTGTAAGACGATTCATGATTAAATTATAGACCAAACTGAAGATGTTTGACAGTGACACAAGATACAAAACGTGCGTGAGCTGTCAAAACTAGTGTTGCCAAAAAGATAATAGCAAAAAAATCACTCGTTATATATATATATATATATATATATATATATATATATATATATATATATATATATATATATATATATATATATATATATATATATATATATATATATATATATATATATATATATATATATATATATATATATATATATATATATATATATATATATATATATATATATATATATATATATATATATATATATATATATATATATATATATATATATATATATATATATATACATATATAAGTTAACACAACTAAAAGACACTCATTCACCTAAAATAATTTTTAAATAAAGTGACACAATTCAATAAGCAAAACCATAAAAAACAAAGCTGTAACACTTTTTATAAAAAGTGCTGAGTACAAGAAATAATAAGAAATAAATTGTAATAACTAACAAAATTTTAATTTTTTATAATTAATAGGAAGTAAATTATAAGCAATAATATTATCATTTCGCAATAACATTGTAATACTTTTTAATTAAGCAAAGTTTTTGATTTTTAATATGAAAAATAATTTTAAGTATAAAAAACTGAATATGAAATAAAGAACTCACTCTTGGTCTACAACTCACACGAAACGCGTGTTGATTAACTGGCGCCCGAGCGAAAGTGGTAGTTTTAATTGTTAATTTCTTAAAAAAGTACCGTTTGAATAAAGTATAAAAAAAGCGGAAAAAGGGCAAAAAACATTAAAAATTTAAACTACCAGGAAAAGAATAAAATCCCGAGCAAAATCCTGAGCAAAAGTGATAGTGTAAAAGAGTTTAATTGTTAATTTTCTAAAAACAAAGTACCGTTTGAAGAAAGTGTAAAAACGAAAAAAAGACAGAAAAAACATTAAAATTGACACTACCAAAAAGAGGATAAAAATCCTTGCAAAAATCCGAGCGAAAGTAGGTCTTATTGGAAATTTTTTCAAAACAAAAGTGTAAAAAAGCATAAAATTTTTTCACAAAATACTACCGCAAAGGAAAGGGAGATAAAATCTATACGAAACCCCGAGTGAAAGTTTAAGCAAGGAAACTTAGATGTATTAGAAGTTCTGAAGCTGAGCGAACCGGGAAACCAGAGTCAAAGTGAATCAGTAGTCGGTGGACAAGCGGTACCCTAGTAGAAAAGCGAAAAGGATAAATACTATTGTCCCAGAAGAAATGCTGATAATATTGTAAGTCACTAAAAGTTAAGAAATTTTGATTAAAGGAATAAATTTTTTCTCTAAGAAATTTAGAATAAAAAATAACCGAAAATTAATTCAAGTATAAAAGATTTAAATAAACTAACAATCAAAATTAATTTACAAACCAATTATTAAAGAACAAAAAAGTAGAATAAGAAATTTTAAATAGAAACAATCGAAATTAATTTACGAACCAATTATTAAAATATATTAATTCAAGACCAAAAAAGAAGAATAAAAAAAAGATTTAAGTGAAAATATTTCTAAAACACACAACACAAACACACAACAGGGATGGATCAATTACAAAACGCTATTACTCAACTTACTGGTGCACTTAATGCCCAGATTGAGTTAACCAAAACTCTTGCTACTAGAATAGCTAGTTTAGAATCAAATTCCAGAAACCCCCAACAACAGGAAGTTTCACTATCAGTTCCAAGATCTGAAGAGGATCTTAAGACAATAAGCAAACTCCCAGATAGTGTCAGGGACTTGCAGGTATTTGACGGTAATCCCGTCCAATACATATCATGGGTCCACAGCGTGGAGTCCATTCTTAGGGACTATGAAATTGTCAAGACAAAACCTATTTACAGGGCAATACTTCAACACATCAGGTACAAGGTTAGGGGTGCTGCAGATACAGCACTAATATCCTATAACATTTTTGATGAAAATTGGGAGAAAATTAAAAACTGTCTATCCTTACATTACGCGGACAAACGAGACGTCCAAACACTAGAATACGAACTAAGTGTCATGAGACAGGGCTATAACACAGTAGATGAATATTACGCCAAGATAAACCACCAACTTTCATTAATAATAAACAAAATCAAAACAGACACTTATACAGGCGAAACAGTCGAAGTACTAATATCTAGTTATCGAAATAGGGCCTTAGATATTTTTATCCGTGGGTTAAATGGAGACGTTTCTAGGATGCTCGCAATCCAGAGGCCAAAAACTCTGCCTGAGGCATACACCTCATGCCTCGAATTTCAGAATTTAAATTTCAGAAATAACACCCTCGTTATCCCAACACAATAACTACACCAATGAACCAAATGTACAAAACAGGAAATCCAAGCAGACCACAATTACCCCCAAGGAAACTCAGTGCAAACGAAAAGATACGTATTTTTGAAAAGATACGTATTTTTAACACACCTATACCAACACCAGTAAAAAGTAACCCATACCAAGCCTCGCCACTACCTAGGCCAACTCAGCCAAAACTACCCGTGCCAATGGAAGTTGACCCCACTATAAAATCATATCGCGTGAACTATATGAACAGAGCAGAAAAATCACCCTTATCCAACTCGGCATACTCGTCCAATGTCCCTAGGAAGCAACAACGATTGTTCCACACCAACACAATGGAAGAGGTAGAAGAACCAGCAGTCTACGATGACAGCAACAGCGGACAGTACGAAGACAACACTGAGGACGAAGAATTACAAGAACACGAAGGAAACGAGCTAAATTTTATGACGGAAGCCTATCTAGCCTTCCATACCTAGAGCTTACCTCTAAGGATGGACGAATTTTAGAATTCTTAATAGATACTGGTGCAAATAAAAATTTCATTTCGAACAAAATTGCATACAATTCCAAGCCCGTAAAATCTAGATTTAAAATACAATCAGCAACAGGCCAAGTTCTAATTACTCATAAAGTTGTCGGTAAATTTTTTGGGAGTGTTGGCATAAATGAAAATATCACATTTTTTGTCCTACCAGGCCTTCAATCGTTTGACGGAATTATAGGTGATGATACTCTTAGGCAACTAGAGGCAATAATTGACAGAAAAAATAATACACTTAGATTGACCAATGGCACGACTATTCCACTTAAATGCAGAGAATCAATACAAGTAAACCATTCTCAAACCATACTCCATAGCGATGATTGTATTCAAGCACTCATAAACGAGTACAAGGAACTATTTGGTCCACTTTCCAACAGCGGTACCATCGAAACTAATGTACAGGCAGAAATAAGGACTTCGACAACAGAACCTATTTATACAAGGTCGTACCCTTACCCAAGCCATCTCAGAGGGGAAGTCGAAAAACAGATAAACCAAATGCTTAACGATGGTATAATAAGACGTTCGAAGAGCCCATATAACTCACCGCTTTGGGTAGTTGCAAAAAAACCCAAGCCTAATGGGGAAAAACAGTATAGGGTCGTGATAGATTTTAAGCGACTTAATGCCGTCACAATATCTGACACTTATCCTATTCCGGACGTTAACAATACACTTTCTAATTTGGGTCAAAATGAATACGTTACAACTCTCGATTTAACCTCTGGGTTCCACCAAATTAAGATGAAAGAGTGCGATATTGAAAAGACTGCATTTTCCACTAATAATGGGAAATTCGAATTTTTACGATTACCTTTTGGACTTAGGAACGCACCGTCAATATTCCAGCGCATGATGAATGACGCCCTTTTGCCATTGCTTGGAAAGGCATGTTATGTCTACATCGACGATATCATTGTGTTCGGAAAAAATAAGAATGATCATATCGAAAATATACGCAAAGTTTTCCTTCTATTAAAAAGAGCTAACCTAAAAGTAAATCTCGAAAAATCTAAGTTTCTACAAAAAAGTGTAGAGTTTCTAGGACATACAGTATCTCAAGAAGGCATTAGACCAGATCCTGGTAAAGTAGCCGCAATTCAGAAAATTCCGATTCCAAAGAATTTAAAGGAACTCAAAAGTTTCCTCGGACTGGCATCGTACTATCGAAGATTTATAAAGGACTACGCAGCCGTAGCGAAACCACTTACGAACCTCACCAGAGGCCCTAACGCACAAATCAAGGCGAATAGATCAAAAACTATCGCCATACATCTGGATGAAAAAGCAGTTAAGTCTTTTAGAGACCTAAAAGAGCTATTAACGTCATCAGAGATTCTAGCTTTTCCAGATTTCGAAAAACCGTTTATCCTAACGACAGATGCATCTAACTTTGCGCTAGGAGCTGTTCTGTCACAGGGAGAAATTGGTAAAGACCGTCCAATTGTGTACCTATCTAGATCTCTAAATAAAACAGAAGAAAATTACTCTACTGTAGAAAAAGAGATGCTTTCTATAGTATGGTCTCTCGATAAGCTTCGCAATTATTTATATGGTGCTAGGGAAATTAAAATTTTCACAGATCACCAACCATTAACATTCGCATTAAGCAACGCGAACAATAATGCTAAGCTGAAACGCTGGAAGTCCAGGATAGAGGAATACAATTACAAATTAGTTTATAAACCTGGCAAAACTAACACCGTCGCCGACGCACTTTCACGAATACCAACTCAAGTTAACGTACTAACCATATCAGACTGTTCTCAACATAGTGCCGAAGAAGATAGTACAGACCTAATATACCATTGTGAAGCCCCAATAAACGTTTTTAGAAACCAAATAATATTTTCAGCAGATTTGAAATCCAATTACCTTGAAGAACCCCATCAGAATTTTCAGCGACATTATGTAAAAACAAGCAGACTAAATGAGAATACCTTAGTTAAAATATTAAAAGACAAACTAAACCCTAACGTAATCAACGGAATAAAAATTCCGGAGGGTAAAATCGCTCTACTACAACAAGTCTTTCGGAAATATTTTTCAAAATTTAAAATACGAATTACACAAAAATTAGTTGAAAACGTAATGGATAAGGAAAGTCAATTTTTGATTATTAAAAACGAACATAAGAGAGCTCACAGAAATGCCAAGGAAAATAAACAGCAAATCTTGGAAAAATATTACTTCCCAAATATGACAAAACTCCTTAAGGATATTACCGGAACATGTGAAGTATGTAGCAGAAACAAATATGACAGACACCCACCTAAACCAGAATTACAACCTACCCCAATTCCATCTTATCCAACCGAAATTCTTCACATTGATATAATGGAAATAAAAAGTGAAAAATTCATAACGTGTGTTGATAAATTTTCAAAATTTGCGAAATTCTTCCATATAAAGAATAAATCGGTCTTACACATACGAGACAAAATGATTAAATTGCTTCATTTCTTCTCTACCCCAAAAGTTATTGTAATGGATAACGAAGGCAGTTTCATTAGCCCAATCGTTCTAAATTATATAGAAGGTTTAGGAATTAAGACTTACTTCGCGCCACCTCAGAAAAGCGAGGTAAACGGTACAATTGAAAGGGTACACTCCACAATAGTCGAAATGCTAAGATGCCTTAGAGAAGAGTATCCAGAGTACTCGCTTAAAGAGTTAATAAACATAGCAGTTGATAGGTATAACAATACAATTCATTCCATAACAAAAAGGAAACCTGCTGACATATTTTTTGGACGAACCGAAAGAATTAACTATCAAAAACTGATAGACTTTAGAGAAATCGTTAACAAAGACTTACGAAACGAAATAGCCAGAAACCAAAAAATTCAACTATACAGACAGAATACAAAACGCAAAAAACCAAAAAAATACGAACCGGGGGACACAGTATTTAAGAGAAACAAACAAATAAAGGGAAAGGACAAACCTTTATATACCAAACAGACTATCGCAAAAGACAATAATGTAACGGTGACTACAGGCGATAATAAAAAAATTCATAAGTCACATCTAAAAAGTTAAGAATAAAACAAAATTTTTTTTGTTGTTTTTTTCTCTTTCCCCTCATTTCAGACTTCTCTTACACATGACAAATGCTTCACTGGACATATACAAGTACAATAGTCCTATAGTAACAGGGCGTGGGGAAAATTAGCAATGGAAATTATAAAATCATACATACAATAGACTTAAAACGATATGAACAAGCAACAGATAAAGTAAGAATGGTTATATTTGACCAGACAAATAATATCGGAACACTAAAATCACAAATACAACATCAACTAGACAAAATAGACGATATGCTACACCAGCTCCATATCCGTAATCCAAGAACGAAAAAGTCTATAGACTGGATCGGGTCTGCCTGGAAGCCGGATAGCTGGAAATCCGGACGCTACTGACTGGGATCATATACTAAACAGGGCAACCAAGCTGGAAGACAATAACAATAAACAATACAGAATTAACGAATTCCTAATAAACACGGCTAACAACATACTAGAGGAATACAACCAAATTATTACGGAAAAGAACGCTAATAACATTGCACAGGTACTTTTTAATAAATTAGGGTTAATAAAAGACGAAATAACACAAATTACAATGGCATGTCAGCTAGCAAAAAGAGGTATAGTTCATTCTCAAATTCTGAACAAAGGAGACATAGAAAACATAATTGCTCAAACTGAGACACTACCATACAAAAATGAACTTCAAGCATTTCAATATGCAGAACCTTCAGTTGTGATAAAAGGCTGCCTTCTTCTGTACATTATCTCCTTACCACAGACAGATCAAATCACATTCAACAACGTCATTGTACGTTCTACGATAACGGACAACAAAAGAATATATGTTAAATTTACAAATTTGTTTATATCACAAACAGTAAACTATGGAGTCAAATGTAAGTGCATTGACATCGAAGATGTCACAATTTGTAAATCCAATTGCTTAGAAAAACTAAACTCAGATCACTGCATTACTAATATCCTCGCCGCTAGAAAGACAGCTTGCGAGTACCAGATATACAAACAAGCAGTGATTGAGGAGATATCCCCAGGTACCGTTTTCTTGACAAACTATCAGGGAAACATTATACACACTAACTCCACCAAATACCTTAATGGCACCTTTATAGTAAATTTTCTTAACGAAACAATCATTATAAATAACACTACCTACTCAAATTGGCAAACGACTTCAGTGCAAGCGATGCCACCAATATTTCAGAATGACTTATCGCAGAAAAGTATTAAGCTAGACTTACAATACCTCCATCACCTTCACCTTCAGAATATCGAAAACATAGGTAACCTCTCCCATAAAGGACTAATTTCAGTCGGCACTAATTTCACACTACTCCTTTGTGTTTTTCTCATAATAATATTTACTCAATTACGCCCCACGAGTAAATGTAAGAATGAGCATCAGACCTTGCAAATTCCTCCAATGACAAACTTCCCTGAAATAAAAATTAATTACCCATGAAATGTATATCATCGGGACGATGATGCTTAAGAAAGGGGGAGTTAACACAACTAAAAGACACTCATTCACCTAAAATAATTTTTAAATAAAGTGACACAATTCAATAAGCAAAACCATAAAAAACAAAGCTGTAACACTTTTTATAAAAAGTGCTGAGTACAAGAAATAATAAGAAATAAATTGTAATAACCAACAAAATTGTAATTTTTTATAATTAATAGGAAGTAAATTATAAGCAATAATATTATCATTTCGCAATAACATTGTAATACTTTTTAATTAAGCAAAGTTTTTGATTTTTAATATGAAATAAGCAAATAATTTTAAGTATAAAAAAACTGAATATGAAATAAAGAACTCACTCTTGGTCTACAACTCACACGAAACGCGTGTATATATATATATGTATATATATATATATATATATATATATATATATATATATATATATATATATATATATATATATATATATATATATATATATATATATATATATATATATATATATATATATATATATATATATATATATATATATATATATATATATATATATATATATATATATATATATATATATATATATATATATATATATATATATATATATATATATATATATATATATATATATATATATATATATATATATATATATATATATATATATATATATATATATATATATATATATATATAAAAGTGCTAAAGGTATTGAAACCGGATTGGAAGATAAAGGTTTTAAAATAAAAGCCGTAGTAAACATCAGGAACCGTGAAAAGATCCCTCAACCCATGTTTAGGGTTGAACTAGAACCCAGGGATGTTGTCCTAAAAAATTTATAGGAGCTACATAAGCGTTCAGGACCCGTTCAGTGCCTAAATTGCCAAGAATTTGGCCACACTAAGGCTTACTGTAAGTTGCCCGCTGTTTGTGCTGTATGTGGCGAACTTCACGGCACAACTCAGTGCAATAAGCCAAAGGCCGACGAAAGTGTTAAGAAATGCAGCAACTGTGGAGGTAACCACACTGCAAATTATAGAGGTTGCCCAGTCTATACTCACTTTAAGCGGTCAATGACAAATAAGTCATCGGTTTCTCCAGCAACCCAGCAGCCAAATGTCATTGGTAAACACAATTTTCCCCAGGTAGGCGATTCAACCACCCATACAAGTAGGCAAACCTCCAAACAATTTTCATATGCTAATGTTCTTAAAGCTGACCAAATCTTGAACCAGGAGCCCGAACCTCAAAAGTGCGATCCAAATTTTAAAAATCGTGAGGCAACTCTGCGGACTCCTGTTCAGTCCATAAACACTTTTACCGTTTCTATGACAAACATGATGCAGGAAATGCTAAAAATGCAATCCACTATTTTACAGGCAATTTTAAAAAGATGAATTGGTTAAAAATATGTTTCTGGAACGCAAACGGCATTCGCCAACATAAAAATGAACTTGAGCACTTCCTTATGGAAAAGCAGATCGATATAATGATGATTGCTGAAACCCATTTGACAACAAACAGTTATTTCAAAATTAATGGCTACACATTATATGACACAAAAGATCCCCGTGGAAGATCTTGCGGCGGTTCGGCAATATTGATAAAGACCAGAATTAAGCACTATCTAATGAACGGGACACTTGAGGAATATCTCCAAGCTACAAATATATGCTTTGATTATTTTCATGAAAAAATGGTTATATCCTCGATTTACTCACCACCACGATTTTCAATAACATAAAGCCAATACTCAAATTTTTTCAAATCACTTGGTCCTCGATTTTTAGCGGCTGGCGACTATAACGCTAAACACACTTTTTGGGGATCACGTTTAATTACCTCGAAAGGCCGTGTGCTTTTTGAAACCGTTTCCAAAATGGGCTTAGATGTGGTTTCAAGCGGACACCCCACTTATTGGCCGTCAGACCGACGAAAGATCACAGACATTAGAGATTTTAAAGTTGCGAAAATTTTTCTTTTAGAGTGGATGCAAATGGAGCCTTCATTAGATTTGTCATCCGATCACTCACCCACTATAATCTCTGTTTCGTTCACCCAAGAGATTGGCTCCCCGTTGACCGTCAGAGTCAGTTGGCTAAAATACAAAAAATTTTTGAGTACACATTGTAGTGAAAATATCGCCTTGAGAACGCCTGAGGATATTGATGCGTCAATTAACGATTTTTCTGAAAACCTCAAACTGGCCGTACAGCATGCTACCACTAGTCATATAAGATCCAGAAATGAGAACAATAGAACTTATTCGTCTGATATTGAGCAACTTCTGTCAGAAAAAAGAAGAGTTAGAAGAGAGTGGCAAACTCGCAGGTCTCCCCAGCTTAAAACTAGGCTACGGGAATGCGTACCTCAACTAAGAAATCTGCTTGAAATCCAGAGAATATCTTCCCTTAAAACATATTTGGAAAGCCTGAATGGTACTCCGCAATCTGACTATTCTCTGTGGTAAGCGACAAAAGGTCTGAAAAGACCCGTAATAGGTAAGCCACCTTTGCGAACTTCAACTGGCGACTGGGCACGAAGCGATTCTGAAAAGGGGATGGTGTATGTTAATCATTTGAGAAATTTTTTTACGACAAATGATTCAGCGGATGCTGCAGCAGAATTTCCGCCGTATGCTGTTAGACAGCCTGTGTCTTTGAGACTTAACTTTCAAGATGTTGAAAACGTTATTAATAACATAAACCCCAGGAAAGCTCCAGGTACAGATCAAATTACTGGTAAAATGCTTGAACAGTTACCTCGAGTAGCTAGAAGAGTTCTATTTTTTATTTTTAACGCTATTTTACGCCTTGAGTATTATCCTGCAGAGTGGAAGGTCTCTATGATTACTATGATACCCAAGCCAGGGAAGGATCCGACTAAAGTAGAGTCATATAGACCAATAAGTCTACTACCAACAATTTCAAAACTGTTCGAAAAATTGTTAATGACGAAGTTGTCTCCAATACTTAATGATGTGGGATGTATCCCTGATCATCAATTTGGCTTTCGGGCTAAACATAACACCATAGAACAAACACATAGGCTAGTCAATGTCATAAGACAGACTTTTGAAGACAAAAAGTATTGTTCAGCTCTATTCATCGACATTTCCCAAGCTTTTGATAAAGTGTGGCACGACGGACTGATGCACAAAATAAAGTTGAACTTGCCTGCAAATACTCACAAGCTTCTGGAAAGCCACTTATACGACCGGAAATTTGTTATCAAAGAAGGTGACTTTACAAGTCTCTCACAGTCAATCGGAGCAGGAGTTCCCCAAGGTTTAGAATGCGACCCACTCTATATTTGATTTACGCATCTGACATGCCAACGAGATCCGGAATCCATACTTCAACTTTTGCAGATGACACAGTTTTTTTTAGCGTTCATGTAAACCATCAAGAAGCTTCACGAAATTTGCAGCAGTATATTTCAATATTAGAGAAATGGTTGAAACTTTGGAAAATAAAAGTTAATGAACAAAAATGTACTCACGTTACATTCACATTGCGTAAGCAAACATGTTCGGCTCTCCAAATTAACAATACACCTATTCCGCAGCATAATGAAGTTAAATACCTTGGTATTTACCTCGACCGTAGGCTAACGTGGAAGCCTCACATTGATGCAAAAGTCACTCAGTTGAAATTAAAAGCAGCGCAACTAAATTGGCTTGTGGGCAGAAATTCGACATTGAAGTTGGACTGCAAACTTTTGTTATATAACGCAATTTTAAAGTCTATATGGTGCTATGGAGTTCAATTATGGGGAACCGCCTCAACATCTAACATTGAAAAAATTCACAGACGACAAAACCAAATTCTTCGTACGATTACTGCAGCTCCATGGTACGTAAGAAACTCACGAATTCACAAGGATCTGTGTGTTCCGCTGGTAACTGACGAGTTCTCTAAGTATGCCACAAGGTTTATCACCCAAATCCTCTTGCACGCAACATACTTAATTTTGGCGGCCACTCCCGGTTGAGAAGAAGGGATACCCTGGCCACCATCAGAACGTTAAGAGAAAAGTTTTTCTTTTTCCAAGTGTTCGGTATATAGTATTTTCGTAGTAAACGGATATTTATTTTTTTTAATCATGGCGCAAGCACCCTCTATTACACTTGACCCAATTAAATGCCTTAAAATTCTACCCGAGTTTAACGGAAATAGAAACGACTTATACAACTTCATTACCTTAGTAGAACGAATACATCCCATACTGACACAGTACGACGCAATGTCCCAATTGGTGTTTTCTGACATCATTAAAAGCAGATTACAGGGTAAAGCAAGAGAAATCATAGAAATAAATTTCATGTCAAATCGTGGGCAGACATCAAATAAGTTTTGATTAATAACTTCGGTGAAAAGCTTAGCATAGAAGAGATATACGATCACATGAGATCAGCGATATTAAAACAAATACTTCTGATTTTTATAATGAAATTAAAGTTAGATTAAGAAGGCTTAATAATAAAACAAGCATCATAATGGGAGACAATCCAGGAACAGAAGACATAGCTAAAAACAATATGAGATCCCCCCTAAATATCTTCAGAGAGAAAATTCTAGAGCCAATGAAAATTATACTAGCTTGCAGAAATCCAAATAGTCTCGAAGAAGCAATGGAGATATTATTCAAATCAGGATACGCTAACTAAGAAAATAGAATAACAAAACGTCCATTCACGAAATAAAAATTACAATAGTTCGAATCATAGATCTGATCAAACCAATAGTCCTTATCAACAAGAATCATACTCATACCCACAATTTAGAACTTCTTTTAGCCAAAATCACTACCAAAATAATCATCAAGGATCTTACACAAACCGAAAACATAAAACCAATTTCAACTATAACCAATATCAAAATACGAGTAATTAACAAAGACCAAGCACAAATCAACAACAGAGACCTAATTATAATTTCAATCAGCAGCGGAACTCTTTTAATAGACCGAATGCAGATACAAATGACCAACGACGTGATCAACCAGGCCTATGGATGTGAATACTGTTCAAACGATTCCTAAAAATCAAATATGCGAAAATTTTCACTTTCCAGCCTCAGAAGCGAAATACCACATATAACCGTAAAAACCAAATCAGGGCTTCTCATTCAGTTATTAATCCGGGTATATGCCACCCAAAATGGAATGTGCCTATGGAAGAAACTAATATTAAAACTTTACAACATTTTATGAAAATAAATCACAAGGTTTGCATTCCTCTTTTTGAAGACTTGGCGATCAAAATGAATTAGTTGAATTTTTTGTTTGCAAATTTCACGACGTATATGATGGACTCTTGGGAAATAATATTTTGAAACCATTAGGAACAATAATAAATTTAAAAGACAATGAAATAAGCATAGGAGAAAGAAAGGTTCCATTAAATTTTGGTCAACCACAGGTAGAATATTACTTTGAAAAACAATGATTATACCAAGTTCAATTACCCGTTGAAAGTAAAGAGTAACTAGTATGTAAGAATCAAGCTCTGTCATTCGATAACGATATAGAAATATTAGAAGGTGTGTACGAAGCAGAGAATTATAAAATTAACGCTACAATAAATTTTAACGGAGAAACCCCAAAGAAAGTAAAATTTAAATCATTTAAAACTGAAAATGTCACTAATGAAAACTTTTGCGTTTATAATATTGGCGAAGACAGTTCTCAACGAAAAATTACAGAACAAATACGAAGTGATCACCTAAAGAATGAAGAAAGAATAAAATTGTTACAAATAATAAATAAATTTAAAAAAATCTTTTACACAGAAAGTAAAGATCTTACGTTCACTAATGCCATTAAGCATGAAATAAGAACAATAAATAACCTAACTAATATCCTTACATTCACAAAGAAGAAGTAAAAAACCAAATTAAATAAATGTTAGACAATAACATAATTATGAGTCTAGCTTTGATAGTGAATGGACGTATTTGTTTTTAATCGGAGTGCTATAAAAAAATATAAAAAAAAACGATATAAGTAGAAACCCGCAATAAGTGGAAGAGCGAATTTATACAAAAGAAAAACTTTGTGACAATTATGTTTATATACTTTTGAAGTAAAAAGATATAAACAAAAACAAAAATTGCATGAATATACCTAGTAGATGCAATTCTGAGAGGGAGCTTAGCTCCACTAGAAAAAACATCTAGATTTCTGAGGAAGAATCTTTGAAAAAGTCATTGGATAATCTCCTGTCTCTAAGAGATAAAAAACGCACGCGTTCGTGTTCGCCAAACATTGTTGTTACAACAGAAGACCAACCATCCACAAGTTCAGTTGTTGCAGACAAGCCGAAAACACAAGTAGGCATGGACAGGTATATAGCCGTCGTAAAACGTAAGCGAAGCCCCAAATCCGCTCAAATATCATCAAATCCGAAAATTTTCAAAGATGATAATAGGACTACGAACACGGATAGTAATAGGTTTGCTATCCTTCAGACTGACGAGCCAACTACATCAAAAAAAAAAAAAAAACATTTAAACCGCCACCAATATACTTGAGAGAACCTACTTCTAGTGAGCTGGTGAAAGCACTTATTTCGGCAATTGGTAAAGACACCTTCAACATAACATCAGTTAAGCACGGACAAATAAGTGAAACAAAAATCCAAGTCAACTGCGAAAATGATTACCGAAAACTTTCTGTCGCTCTGGAAAAAGAGCGTTTTATTGTTGTTTCTGATGCAGAGGAGTTCCCTTAACACTTTTCCAACCATTGCTTCGCTTGATAGGTATTTTTCCTCATCAAATTAAAACACGAAATTGTTTTTGATTCATTGTTATGACCATAACATATATACTTATCAACTTAAAAGTGCTAAAGGCCTCCAGGTTGTTATAAGAGGTATTGACCCTTATGTAGACACGGATGAGGTTAAGACGGCACTGCTACATAAAGGCTTTAAAACAAAAAATGCGGTAAATATGCGGAACCGTGAAAAGATTCCTCAACCCATGTTTAGGGTTGAACTGGAACCAGGGGATGTTATTCTCAAAAAGAATGAAACTCACCCAATTTATAACCTCAAATTTCTTCTTCATCGTAGTGTTACCGTAGAGGAGCCGCACAAGCGTTTAGGGCCCGTTCAATGCCTAAACTGCCAGGATTTCGGTCTTACTAAGACATATTGTAAACTTCCCGCAGTTTGTGTTGTGTGTGGCGAACTTCACGCACAACTCAGTGCAACAAGCCAAAGGCCGACGCAAGTGTTAAGAAATGCAGTAACTGTGGAGGTAACCACACTGCAAATTATAGAGGTTGCTCTGTCTATACTCACTTTAAGCGGTCAATGACAAATAAGTCATCGATTTCTCCAGCAACCCAGCAGCCAAATGTCATTGGTAAAAACAATTTTCCCCAGGTAGGCGATTCAACCACCCAAACAAATACGCAAAACTCCAAACAATTTTCATATGCTAATGTCCTTAAAGCCGACCAAACCTTGAACCAGGAGCCCAAACCTCACACGTGCGATCCAAATTTTAGTAATTTAGAGGCAACTCTGCAGACTCTTGTTCAGTCCATAAACACTTTCACCGTTTCTATGACAAACATGATGCAGGAAATGCTAAAAATTCAATCCACTATTCTACAGGCAATTTTAAAAAAATTAATTGGTTAAAAATATGTTTCTGGAACGCAAACGGCATCCGCCAACATAAAAATGAACTTGAGCACTTCCTTATCGATATAATGATGATTGCTGAAACCCATTTGACAACCAACAGTTATTTCAAAATTAATGGCTACACATTATATGACACAAAAGATCCCCGTGGAAGATCTTGCGGCGGTTCGGCAATTTTGATAAAGACCAGAATTAAGCACTATATAATGAACGGGACACGTGAGGAATATCTCCAAGGTACAAATATATGCCTTAGTTATTTTCATGAAAAAATTGTTATATCCTCGATTTACTCACCACCACGATTTTCAATAAGAGAAAGCCAATACTCAATTTTTTTCAAATTATTTGGTTCTCGATTTTTAGCGGCTGGCGACTATGACGCTAAACACACTTTTTGGGGATCACGTTTAATTACCCCAAAAGGCCGCGTGCTTTTTGACACCGTTTCCAAAATGGGCTTAGGTGTGATTTCAAGTGGACACCCCACTTATTGGCCGTCAGACCAACGCAAGATCCCAGACGTTATAGACTTTGGAGTTACAAAAAATTTTCCCTTAGAATGGATGCAAGTGGAACCTTCATTAGACTTGTCCTCAGATCACTCACCAACTATAGTTTCTGTTTCGTTCCCCCAGGGGGTTGGTTCCCCGTTTTGTGACTTGGCGTTGACCGTCACTCGAGTTAATTGGTTAAAATATAAAAAATATTTGAGTACACATTGTACGGAAAACATTGCCTTGAGAACGCCTGAGGATATTGATGTGTCGATTAACGAATTTTCTAAATACCTTAATCTAGCCGTACAACATCCCACCACTAGCCATATAAGATCCAGAAATGTGAGCAATAGAACATATTCGTTTGAAATTGAACAACTTCTAACAGAAAAAAGAAGAGTTAGAAGAGAGTGGCACCTTCGCAGGTCTCCCCAGCTTAAAAGCACGCTACGAGAGTGCATAACTCAGTTAAGAAATCTGCTTGAAATCCAAAGAATGGCTTCCCTTAAAAATTATCTGGAAGGTCTTGATGGTACCCTTAATCCGACTATTCTCTATGGAAAGCGACAAAAGGTCTGAAAAGACCCGTAATAGGTAAGCCACCTTTGCGAACTTCAACTGGAGATTGGGCAAGAAACGATTCTGAAAAGGGAATGATACAGCGAATAATTCAGCTGAACTACCGTCATACGCTATTAGACCGCCTATGCCTTTGAGACTTAGTTTTCAAGATGTTGAAAATGTTATTCGTAACACAAACCCCAGGAAAGCTCTAGGTATTGATAAAATTATTGGTAAAATGCTTTACGTCTCGAGTATTATCCTGCAGAGTGGAAGGTGTCCATGATAACTATGATACCCAAACCAGGGAAGGATGCCCCTAAAGTAGAATCATACAGACCAATAAGTCTACTGCCAACAATTTCAAAACTGTTCGAAAAATTGTTAATGGCAAAGTTGAGTCCAATGTTGAACAATGTGGGATGCATCCCTGATCATCAATTTGGCTTTCGGGCTAAACACAGCACCATAGAACAAACGCACAGACTAGTCAATGTCATAAGACAGACCCTTGAGGAGAAGAAGTATTGCTCAGCTCTATTCATTGACATTTCTCAAGCTTTTGATAAAGTGTGGCACGAGGGCTTGATGCACAAAATAATGTTAATTTTGCCTGTAAATACACACAAGCTTCTGGAAAGCTCCTTATGTGGGCGGAAGTTTGTAATCAGAAAAGGCGACTTTATAAGCCCAACTCAGCCCATCGAGGGTGGAGTTCCCCAAGGCAGCATACTGGGGCCTACTTTATATTTGATTTACGCCTCAGACATGCCAACGACACCCGGAATCCACACTTCAACTTTTGCAGATGACACAGCATTTTTGAGTGTTCATGAAAACCACCAATTAGCTTCACGAAATTTACAGGAATATATTTCAATATTAGAAAAATGGCTAAAACTTTGGAAAATCAAAGTTAATGAACAGAAATGTACTCATGTCACGTTCACTCTGTGTAAGCAAACATGTGCGCCTATCCAAATAAACAAAACACCTATTCCGCAGCACAGTGAAGTCAAATACCTTGGTATACACCTCGACCGTAGGCTAACGTGGAAGTCTCACATTGAAGCAAAAGTCACTCAGTTGAAACTAAAAGCTGCGCAACTAAATTGGCTTATGGGCAGAAACTCGACATTGAAGTTGGATTGCAAACTTCTGTTATACAACGCAATTTTAAAGTCTATATGGTGCTACGGAATTCAATTATGGGGCACCGCCTCAGCGTCAAACATTGAAAAAATCCAAAGGCGACAAAACAAAATTCTTCGAATGATTACTGCAGCTCCATGGTACGTAAAAAATTCACGAATTCATAAAGATCTTAGTGTTCCGCTGGTAAAAGAGGAATTTTCTAAGTACGCGACAAGGTATGTCAGTAAACTGGAACTTCATCCAAACCCTCTTGCGCGCAATATACTTAACTTTGGTGGCCACACTCGGCTTAAAAGAAGGGATACCGCTGCCACCATCAGATTGCTCAATAGGTGATTTTACCGAAATAGCTCCCGCATAATAAAACTTTTTGTCTAGCATTGGCCGGACATAAGAATCATATTTTTTTTAATTTTAAATTTAGTATTAAGATTTTTTTTTTTTTTTTTTTTTTTTTTTTTTTTTTTTTTTTTGTGGCATTTTTTATTTATTGAATCTTCCAAATGAACTAACAATAAGTATTCAAATCTTAACACTAAATTTAAAAAATGGGATTCTTAAGTCCGGCCAATGCTAGACAAAAAGTTTTATTATGCGGGAGCTATTTCGGTAAAATCACCTATTGAGCAATCTGATGGTGGCAGCGGTATCCCTTCTTTTAAGCCGAATGTGGCCGCCAAAATTAAGTATATTGCGCGCAAGAGGGTTTGGATGAAGTTCCAGTTTACTGACATACCTTGTCGCGTACTTGGAAAATTCCTCTTTTACCAGCGGAACACTCAGATCGTTATGAATTCGTGAATTTTTTACGTACCATGGAGCTGCAGTAATCGTTCGAAGAATTTGGTTTTGTCGCCTTTGAATTTTTTCAATATTTGACGCTGAGGCGGTGCCCCATAATTGAATTCCGTAGCACCATATAGGTTTTAGAATTGCATTGTATAACAGAAGTTTGCAATCCAACTTCAATGTCGAGTTTCTGCCCATAAGCCAATTTAGTTGCGCTGCTTTTAGTTTCATCTGAGTGACTTTTGCTTCAATGTGAGACTTCCACGTTAGCCTACGGTCGAGGTGTATACCAAGGTACTTGACTTCACTGTGTTGCGGAATAGGTGAGTTGTTTATTTGGATAGGCGCACATGTTTGCTTACACAGAGTGAATGTGACATGAGTACATTTCTGTTCATTAACTTTGATTTTCCAAAGTTTTAGCCATTTCTCTAATATTGAAATGTATTCCTGTAAATTTCGTGAAGCTAATTGGTGGTTTTCATGAACACTCAAAAACGCTGTGTCATCTGCAAAGGTTGAAGTATGGATTCCGGATGTCGTTGGCATGTCAGAGGCGTAAATCAAATATAAAGTAGGCCCCAGTATGCTGCCTTGGGGAACACCTGCTTCGATTGGCTGAGTTGGGCTTATAAAATCGCCTTCTCTGATAATAAACTTCCGCCCATATAAGTAGCTTTCCAGAAGCTTGTGAGTATTTACAGGCAAGTTTAACTTTATTTTGTGCATCAACCCGTCGTGCCACACTTTATCGAAAGCTTGAGATATGTCGATGAATAGAGCTGAGCAATTCTTCTTCTCCTCAAAGGTCTGTCTTATGACATTGACTAGTCTGTGCGTTTGTTCTATGGTGCTATGTTTAGCCCGAAAACCAAATTGATGATCAGGGATACACCCCACATTGTTCAATATTGGACTCAACTTCGCCATTAACAATTTTTCGAACAGTTTTGAAATTGTTGGTAGTAGACTTATTGGTCTATATGATTCTACCTTTGTCAGATCCTTCCCTGGCTTGGGTATCATAGTAATCATTGAGACCTTCCACTCTGCAGGATAATACTCAAGGCGTAAAATGGCGTTAAAAATAAAAAGTAGAACCCTTCTAGCTACACGAGGTAACTGTTCAAGCATTTTACCAGTAATTTGATCAATGCCTGGAGCTTTTCTTGGGTTTGTATTTGCGATAACGTTTTCGACATCTTGAAAATTAAGTCTCAAAGACACAGGGGGTCTAACAACATATGGTAGTAATTCCGCTGTAATATTCGCTGAATCATTTGTAATAAAAACGTTTCTCAAATGATCGACATACAACATCCCCTTTTCAGAGTCGCTTCTTGCCCAGTCGCCAGTTGAAGTTCGCAAAGGTGGCTTACCTATTACGGGTCTTTTTAAACCTTTTGTCGCTTTCCACAAGGAATAATCAGATTGAGGAGTACCATCAAGGCTTTCCAAATATGTTTTAAGGGAAGCAATTCTATGGACTTCAAGCAGATTTCTTAACTGAGTTATGCATTCCCGTAGCCTAGTTTTAAGCTGGGGAGATCTGCGAAGTTGCCATTCTCTTCTGACTCTTCTTTTTTCTGACAGAAGTTGCTCAATTTCAGACGAATAAGTTCTATTGGTTTCATTTCTGGATCTTATATGACTAGTGGTAGCATGCTGTACGGCCAGTTTGAGGTTTTCAGAAAAATCGTTAATTGACACATCAATATCCTCAGGCGTTCTCAAGGCGATATTTTCAGTACAATGTGTACTCAAAAATTTTTTGTATTTTAACCAATTAACTCTATTGACAGTTAACGGTGAGTCAATCTCGTGGGGGAACGAAACAGAGATTATAGTGGGAGAGTGATCTGATGACAAATCTAATGAAGGCTCCACTTGCATCCACTCTAAGGGAAAATTTTTCGCAACTCCAAAATCTATAACATCTGGGATCTTTCGTCGGTCTGACGGCCAATAAGTGGGATGTCCGCTTGAAACCACATCTAAACCCATTTTGGAAACGGTGTCAAAAAGCACACGGCCTTTCGAGGTAATTAAACGTGATCCCCAAAAAGTGTGTTTTGCGTTATAGTCGCCAGCCGCTAAAAATCTATGACCAAGTGATTTGAAAAAATTTGAGTATTGGCTTTCTGTTATTGAAAAGCGTGGCGGTGAGTAGATTGAGGAAATAACGATTTTTTCATGCAAATATTCAATGCATATATTAGTTGCTTGGAGATACTCCTCACATGTCTCGTTCATTAAAAAGTGTTTAATTCTGGATTTTATTAGAATTGCCGATCCTCCGCAAGATCTTCCACGGGGATCTTTTGTGTCGTACAGTATGTAGCCATTAATTTTGAAATAACTGTTGCTTGTCAAGTGGGTTTCAGCAATAAGCATTATGTCAATTTGTTTTTCCATAAGGAAGTGCTCAAGTTCATTTTTGTGTTGGCGGATGCCGTTTGCGTTCCAGAAACATATTTTAAACCAATTCATTTTGTTAAAATTGCCTGCAAAATAGTGGATTGCATTTTCAGCATTTCCTGCATCATGTTCGTCATAGAAACCGTAAATGTGTTTATGGACTGAACAAGAGTCTTAAGAGTTGCCTCAAGATTGGTAAAATTTTGATCAGAATTTTGGGGCTTGGGCTCCTGATTCAAGTTTTGTGTATCGGTTTTGACCACACTAGCATATGAAACTTGTTTGGGGTTTTGCATAATTATTTGGCTGGTTGACTGGCCTATCTGCGGAAAATTGTTTGTATGAATTATGTTTGGCTGCTGGGGTTGTTTATAGGTGATTGATGACTTATTTGTCATTGACTGCTTAAAGTGGGTATAGACAGGGCAGCTCCTGTAATTTGCAGTGTGGTTGCCTCCACAGTTACTGCATTTTTTAACACTTGAGTCAGTTTTTGACTTTTGGCACTGTGATGTGCCGTGCAGTTCTCCACACACCACACAAACTGTGGGCAGTTTACAATAGGCCTTAGTATGGCCAAATTCCTGGCAGTTTAGGCATTGAACGGGCCCTAAACGCTTGTGCGGCTCCTCAACGGTAACTCTGCGATGAAGAAGAAATTTAAGGTTATAAATTGGGTGAGTTTCATTCTTTTTGAGAATAACATCCCCCGGTACCAGTTCAACCCTAAACATGGGTTGAGGAATTTTTTCACGGTTTCTAATATTAACCACATTTTTTATTTTAAAGCCTTTATCTAGCAGTGCAGTTTTAACCTCATCCGTGTCTACATAAGGGTCAATACCTTTTATAACAACCTGAAGGCCTTTAGCACTTTTAAGTTGATAAGTATAAAAAGATTTTTTCTCTTTTTCCAGAGCGGCAGAAAGTTTTCGGTAATTATTTTCGCAGTAGACTTGGATTTTTGTTTCACTTATTTGTCCGTGCTTCACTGATGTTACGTTGAAGGTGTCTTTACCAATTGCCGTAATAAGTGCTTTTACCAGCTCATTTGATGTAGGTTCCCTCAAGTATATTGGTGGCGGTTTAAATGTTTTTTTTTATGTAGTTGGCTCGTCAGTCTGAAGGATAGCAAACCTATTACTATCCGTTGTCGCAGAGGTAATATCGCCCTTAGACATTTTTGGTTGCGATGATATTTGCGCGGATTTAGGGCTTCGCTGACGTTTAACCACGGTTATATACCTATCCATACCCACTTGAGTTTTCGGTTTATCAACAATAGCTACACTTGCAGATGGTTTGTCGTCTGTTGCGACAACAATATTTGGCGAGCACGAACGCGTGCGTTTTTTGTCTCTTAGAGACAGAAGATTGTCCAATGATTTTTTCAATGATTCCTCTTCAGAAATCCAGAGGTTTTTTCTAGTGGAGCTAAGCTCCCTCTCAGAATTGCATCTACTAGGTGCACTCATGCAATTTTTTTTTTTTTTTTTATTTATATTTTTTTTAATTTAAAAGTATATAAAAATAATTGTCATAAAGTTTTTCTGTTGTATAAATTCGCTCTTCCTTTTATTGCGGTTTTGTAAGAAAACAAAAAATTTTAATGTATAGTTTTTTTCCCACTGGGTAGTTAATCTTCACGCACAATAACAACAATAACAATGCACTGCCACCGCACTTGTTTTATTGAAATTGATTTTATTGTTTAGTTATTGAAATGTAAGGAATTTATTTTCCCGTTGTTTTTTTTAAATAATTTGTTATTGTTTTTACAATTTAATTTTAAAGGCGTTTAAGCAATGATTTTATTTTATTTTTTTGTTCACTTTTTACGACCGATTGGTTGGAGAGTCACAAGAGAACTGATTAAGATTTGAATACTTATTGTTAGTTCATTTTGAAGATTCAATAAATAAAAATGCTCAAAAAAAAAAAAAAAAAAAAAAAAAAAAAAAAAAAAAAAAAAAAAAAAAAACGTTACATTCACGCTGCGTAAACAAACATGTTCAGCCATCCAAATTAACAACTCACCTATGCCGCAGCAAAATGAAGTCAAGTACTTTGATATTCATCTCGTAGGTTAACGTGGAAGTCTGACATAGATGCGAAAGTTACTCAGTTAAAGTTAAAAGCAGCGCAACTGAATTGGCTTATGGGCAGAAATTCGACATTGAAGCTGGATTGCAAACTTTTATTATACAACGCAATTCTAAAGCCTATATGGTGCTATGGAATTCAATTATAGGGCACCGCCTCCGCTTCAAACGTTGAAAAAATTCAAAGGCGACAAAACAAAATTCTTCGAACAATTACCGCAGCTCCATGGTACGTAAAAAACTCACGAATTCATAAGGTCTGTGTTCCTCTTGTAAAAGACGAATTTTCAAAGTACGCAACAAGGTATATCAGTAAATTGGAACTTCATCCCAATCGTCTTGCACGCAATATACTTAATTTTGAAGGCCACTCTCGGTTGAGAAGGAGGGATACCCTTGCCACCATCAGAACGTTAAATAGGTGATTTTACCGATATTGACAGTGCAAAATAAAACATTTTTGTCTAGCATTGGCTGGACTTAATTAATTTTATGTATTTATTTATTTTTAAGATTTGAATACTTATTGTTAGTTCACTTGGTGAAGATTCAATAAATAAATGAATGAAAAAAAAAATAAAATAACATAATTAGACCTAGCCACTCGCCGTATTCAGCACCAGTTTGGATAGTACCAAAAAACTAGATGCCAGCGGTAAAACAAAATGGCGAGTCGTAGTTGACTATCGTAAGTTAAACGAAGTCACAGCAGATGATAAATATCCAATACCCAATATAGATGGGATATTGGAAAAGTTAGGAAGACGTCAGTATTTCACAACATTGGATCTCGCATCCATCAGATAGAAATACATGAAAAGGATATACCCAAGACTGCACATAGCGTAGAAGGGGGGCACTACGAGTTCCTTCGTATACCATTTGGGCTGAAAACAGCTCCTGCCACTTTTCAACGGTTAAAGAACAATGTTTTGGCAGACTTTATTAATAAAATCTGCTTGGTGTATTTGGACGACATCATAATCTTTTCTACTTCACTCCAAGAACACTTGGAATCACTTGCTAAAATATTTCAAAGACTCAGAGATGTGAATCTAAAAGTGCAATTAGATAAATGTGAGTTTTTGAAACGAGAAACAAATTTTCTAGGACACATTGTAACTGAAGAAGGTTTAAGCCAAATCCAGATAAAATAGAATGCGTAAAAAACTTTTCCTTACCTACTACTGCAAAGGAAATAAAACAATTTTTAGGCTTAGCAGGCTATTATAGAAAATTTATCAGGGATTATTCAAAAATTGCAAGACCAATGACAAAATATTTGAAAAAAAAACTGCAAAATAAAATTAAAAATATTGCTTGTCAGTTCACCCGTTTTGATATTTCAATAAGACATTTACTTTACAAACAGACGCAAGTAATTTCGCGATAGGCGCAGTACTCTCACAGGAAGGACACCCAGTTATGCGAGTCGAACACTTAACGACCATGAACAGAACTACAGCACTATGGAAAATGAATTATTGGCAATAGTGTGGGCTACACAACATCTACGACCTTACCTATTCGGAAGGCGATTTATTATCGAAACTGATCATAGGCCACTTACCTGGCTATTTTCAATAAAAGAACCAAATTCTAAACTTGTAAGGTGGAGACTACGGCTACAGAAATTCGACTATGAAATCAAATTTAAGAAAGGAGTCTTAAACGGGGATGCTGATGCATTATCCCGCATAGAAATAAACATAAATGTGGAAGATAACCCTCGTACAAATGATCAATCCTTAACGAATAATGTAATTTTAGAAACAAACAACCCTTTGAATTTCTACAAAAGACAAATAACCTTAAATAAGAGTAATTCCGGTTCAATGAGAATAAAAAATGAAAATATCTTCCAGAATAAAAGTAAAACAATTTCTGCTAAAAAATTCGATGAAGCAACACTAGTAACAATATTGAAGAATCACTTTGATCCTGAAAAAACCAATGCTGTTCTAATTAAAGATAATACAGGGGGGTTACTCTCTACTGCGATACGAAAGAAAAATCGAAGAATTGGTACTCTGTATCGCGTTTTCGTATTTTCTTTTCGCATTTAATTTTCCCTTTCGCACATTTCATTTTATTGTTCTTCACTATTGTTTATTTTGTGATACCAGTGTTACTTCATTTTTAAACTATTTCGTGAAAAAGTTTTCGCAAACAGCACAGAATACCAAATTATACTCTTATCGCATCTACCTTTCGCATCGAATTTACTTTCGCATCGCAATAGAGAGTAACCCTCCAGTACTTCAAAAATTTAAAATGCTGTAAATAAATACTTCGAATCCAACAACGGATTCAAAATCCTCTTGAGTGAGAAAGTTTTAAGAGATATCCTTGACGAAGAGGAACTTAGTAAAATAATAGAAAAAGAACACAATAGGAACAACCATAGAGGTATCAACGAAAATTTCGCAGAGTTAAAAACCGAAATATATCATCCAAAGCTTAAAATACGAATCACACAATTTATAAACAATTGTGATGTTTGCAATAAAGAAAAATACGAAAGACATCCAATCAAACAAAAGTTCAAATTAACTGAAACCCCAGAAAATCCAGGAGAAATTATACACGCAGACATCTACTACAGCTTAGAGAAAACACTGTTCTTAACATTTATTGATAAATTCTCCAAATATGCACAAGCAATCAAAATAAACAACAGGTCTTGGATAGAATTCAAAATCGCATTGGCGCAATATCTATCATGTGTGGGAAAAATAAAAAAGCTGGTTATTGATAATGAACTAGGATTTAAAGCAATACCCCTTTTAGAATATTTACAGGAACAAGAATCGAAGTTCACTATACGTCAAACAATAATCATACTTCTAACGCAGACGTAGAACGACTCCATAACACCTTGAATGAACATATTAGATTACTTAAACATGATCCTCGAAAAAATCTGGAAACAGTTGAAGAAAAAATATTTAGAAGTATAAATTATTATAACAATACAATTCATTCTACTACAAGAAAAAACCTATAGACTTTAAAAATGGTGTAATTAATTGAGTTAGAGTTAAGTTTAAAGCTTGAGAGACATTTTATAATTTTGGGTCTCTTTAACAGGGCAGCAATTAAGTAACATATATGATTTTTCCAGTTGTATCTTTTATTGAGATAGATTCCGAGTACCTTTAACTCACTTACTTCAGTTATATTAAATCCTCCGGACTGTATTGAGCAATGGCAACATCTTTTCTACATATGTGCAAATATTTACATTTTGTTTGTGACAGAGATGAGCCGGAATACCGACACCATTGGTGTATTTTTTCATGGGGACTGTTAAGGTGCAATATTGGGTTTTTATTTTTTCATTTCACAATTATATTGACATCATCAGCATACGCAGTGAAACCTATGTCACGATTTAACGTGATATGAGAATATAGTTCATTGTAGGCTATTAGAAATAGGAGTACAGAAATAGGGGATCCCTGTGGTATTCTATTAGGGTAATGAGTAGAGTACTGATTATCGTTTCTTACAGTGATTTTTCTATTTGTCATAGAGTTATAAATACTGGGTGGCCCAGAAAGACCGAAGTGGTGTGAATTCCTTATAACTTTTTTATTATAATTTTTTTTTTCTTTTCTTTTCAGTATTTTGTAAAGAAGACTTGGATAATTTATAATAGAGCAATACACAATTGAACAACGTGCCCAAATTGTTGAAATTTACTTTTCAAATCAACGGTCCATTGTGTTGACTCAGCGTGCATACCGTCGTCAATTTAATGTGCGGGTTGCACCCTCTCAGTCAACAATAAACCGTCTGGTTGCAAATTTTCGAGAACAAGGAGCAGTAAGGAACCTTCCTGGTCCCGGCAGACACCGAACTGTCCACACGGCTGACAATATTCAAGTGGTACAGGAGAGTATTCGGGAGGATCCAGAAACATCAACCAGGAGACGTTCGTCACAACTGGGCCTCTCAAGGACGTCGCTGCAGCGAATTTTGCACACCATAGGATTGTTTCCATTCAAAATTCAACTTGTCCAAGAATTGAAACCAACAGATTACCAGCAACGACTTGACTATGCAATTTATTTCCAGCAAAAAGTAACAGCAATTTTAATTGGCCTCCGCGTTCCCCGGATTTAACCGCTCCAGACTGTTTTCTTTGGGGCTATTTAAAAGGAAAAGTTTATGTTAATAAGCCTAGGACTGTTGAGGAGTTAAAAACCAATATTCGAGAAGAAATTAACAACATACCACCGGAAGTTTTGCGAAAGGTCATGGAAAATGTGTTGGAAAGAGCACATTTGTGCGAAGCAGAATATGGCCACCACTTGCGGGATATCATTTTTAATAACTAATTCAAAAATATTCCCCATAAATTTAATGTATTTAAAAAAAAAAAAAATTAAAAAAATATCTCTTAAATAAAAAGTTATAAGCAATTCACACCACTTCGGTCTTTCTGGGCCACCCTGTATATTTCATAATTCTGGGACCTACTTTCCACTCGACGAGTTGATCCAAAACGGAATGTATACCTATCTTATCGAAAGCCTGTTGGAAATCGAGTGATATGATTGTGAGGTGTTTTCGTAAAGATGGGGCATTCGCAATCTGGTAATCTACGTAAAGTAGATTATCAATTGTCGATTTTCCCCTTTCAAAGCCAAGTTGATGGTTGTTAAGTAGTTTGTGAGTTGTTACAAACCACCACAACCGGTTGGTTATAATCTTGTCCAAAACCTTTGTTTCGTATCGGTCTTATCAGAGCAGGGTTTGGTGATGGAGACAACTACACTGATTTTGTATTTTTGTGGAATGTGACTGGAGAGAATTCTATAAAAGTGCTGTATGATTCTTTTTTCTACTGTAGTTGGAAGAATTTTGAGCATTGGGTATTAGATCCGGTCGGTACCAGGAGTTTTTTCCCTTAGTTTAGTTAGCACTGATTCAAACTCTGTGAAAGATAGTTTGTCTTCTAGTTTGGATGCTTTTGGACAGGCTATGGTCATAGGAGGTTCATATGTATATTTGTCTTTATTGGAACGAAAGTTAGCATCAAAGTTATTGTCCGCAGAATTGTTTGACGAAAATTTTGCAAATTCGTTCGTTATTTCCCTTTTGTCTGTAAAGTTTATATTGGGGTTGTCATTAGATGTTATGCAGTGAATTTTATGACTGATTCTGTACCCAATTTTTTTCCACTGGGGACGAGGGTTTAATGGATGACGTGAATATGTCTAGAGATTTTCTTTTTGCTATTTTAACTTCCCGCTTAAAAAGTGCATTAGTTTTTTTGTAGTTCAGTAGGTTGGTTTGAATCATATTTTTCTTAAAAGTTTGCCATGCTTTGTTTTTAATTCTTCTAGCTTTTTATTCCACCATGGGACTATGAAATATTTCGTTTTCTTTGATTGTGGGATGGATAAGTTAGCCGACTGCAGAATAATCTTGGTTATGCTTGAACTTATTTACAATAAAACTGAAAGGGCGACTCTTTTCAAAGATGTCGCAATTTTTTGATATTTTTGCCAGTTGGCATTTTTTATTTTGAATTTAGGGATAAAGTTATCGTTCGTGACGGTATCGGGGAAAAGTGACATAATTAAAGGAAAATGGTCGCTTCCACAGAGGCTGTTTTCAGTTTTCCAAATAACATGTACATGTACAGTTTAATGTACAGTTTAATAATAATACATGTAAAATAAGTTTTTATAAAGAGTTGAATTGTGTTAAATGCAAAGAGATAATTTTTGTAATTGAGAAAGTGCTGTAATTAAGTAATAAATTGAGATATAAATAAATTCTGTAATGAATGTGTTAATTGAAGAGGGAGAAAGAAGAATTTAAAAAATTCATTTCGGAGTCATTAAGTGTGTTGTTGTTTGGTTTTGTTTTATCCTTTGTTGTTTTAGAAGTTTTTGTATTGGCTTTTAATTTTGCCTGTAGTCTTTTCGAGGTGTTCCTTGGTAGAATTTTTACTTTTTCCCCCCTTAGCTGCTTCAGATGCGGTAGGTTGTAAAAATAGATTTGATTCGAGGCCCGATAATGAATCATACGTAAAAGAATTAATGGGTGTAATTTTTGTTGTTGCAGTAGGAGTAATAAACACAGGAGTAGCAGAAGATACCTGTTTTGATTGGGTTGGTGATTGAGAGTTTTGTCCAGTGGCTTGTGGTTTAGTACTATTGTTGGCGACAGAGGCATATAAAGATCCGTCGTGTTGATGGTGTTCGTTGTAAATTTTTTGAGCAGTTTTGTTATCAACTTTCTCAATTGTTTTAATGGCTTGTAGCTCTTTATGTTTAATGAATATTGGGCATTTCTTACTTATCTTTAGACGAATGTTTGGTGTCCTCTTTCATATTATTCATACAATTTATGCAGTTGACTTCATTACTGCATTCCTCGTCTATGTCTGGATTGGTGTGAAATTCTTTAGCGCAATGGTAACATATTTTTTGGTTTTTACAGTATTTCGCGATATGACCAAAGAGCTGACAATTGTTACATTTCATTGGAAGCGGGATGTAGGGCCGTATATAAATTTTTTGGTATCCTATTTTAATAGCACTTGGTAAGGTAGAAGATGCAAAGGTAATGATTATGAGACCTGACTCAACTGATTTGCTATTTACAAACTTCATAATTTTTTTAACTTCACATACATTCTGGTCAGTAAGTTCGTCTTTAATTTCATTTTCAGATATTCCCCGTAAATCGTTACTGTAGATTACACCTTTTGATTGCTTAAGGGCTTTATATTATGTTATTTCTACTGAAATTAGTCTGAGAGAGCAATCAAAGTAGTTAGTATATTGGCTTGAGCACAGTTTTTGTTTTTATTCAAATACTTCCATTTATCAGTTTTTTGCACTCTTCTACTTCACCGTTGCAGGTGTGATCGATTGCTTTTTTTTATTAAAAAGGGGGATACATTGGTAAGTGTATCTTCGCTGTTTATTCTCTTCGTTAATAAAAATATTGGGCCAGTTTGTGAAAAGTTTGTGACTTTGTTTTGTCCCATTGAAGAGATGGAGATGCTTTTTGATTTGAGTGATTGTCTGGTGGTTTATTAATTTTTTTCTTTTGTTTTTTAATTTTGTTTTTTTTTTCATTAAATGATATCGTTCTAAGATCAAAAGTTTAGTAAATTTTGCAACACAGGTGTTTTTTATTTATTCACTTAAGAAATTTTGTTTTAGATAATGAATTATTGTTTTAATTGTTTTTTTATAGTTTATTTGGTTTGGAGGTTTTTGTAGTACCTATATATTTGTTTTTATTACAAGTTAGGTGATTATTTAATATTTGTCACAAGGGTTTACTTTGAAGACGTCTACTCTGATTGATTCTCCGAGTCGAACTGAACTGAATACAAGCAGTTGGAAAATACTAATGGGCATATTCATAAAAATTTAAATAAATTTGATATGTGTTTTAATTAAAAAACTCCATACATAATTTTACTAAAATTAATTTCAAATACATTTTAATTTTTTATGAATATGCCCATAAAAGTAGCAATAATAATATATATGTACTACATCAAAATATTAACATATGTGCATACCCACACATGCCATCATATACACACACATACATATACACACATAAACATATACATATATATCCATACATAAGTATGTATATATGTGCGTAGGCACATATCCATATACTAAAATCGAAATTGAGTAACAAGAAACATTTGCTCATACGTGTTTTTAATTTTTTATTATTATTATTATTTTTTGTGATATTATTGAAAGGACAAGAATTGAGAAAAAACTGATTTGGCTCTTTTTAAAGTGAAAGAAAATATCTTGAGATCTATTGGTAGTATATTCCAAATTCTTGAGACCCTGACCACGACAATAAGTCTTCAAGTATTAAGACTTGAATACTTATTGTCATTACATTTCTTGTGTAGATTCAATAAATTAAATAATAAAGTTCCAAAAAAATATAAAAAACGCCGTTTTCAGAACAGGGCTGTAAAAACATGCTTCATGGTATATGTGGAAGTATTAATACAAATCCACCATGCATGGTTGATGGGAAATGTATGAAAAAGTATGATAGAAAATTGCTTCAGGAAACTATCTCTGATGTTTATCGTCGTAGATCAAAGGTGGCGGACAATCAATTACATTGAACTCACAACAATGAAAATGATGTTGATGTTGGTAGTATTTTCGTTGCAAAATCCAAACTATGAAATTACACAATATCATATGGCCTGATACGAGTACATCAGCAGCAATAAAGCTGTTTTCAAATTTATGATTCCCAATTCATGAACGTGATCCAGCGGTTGTGTATTTATCTGTTTAGTATTAAGATATGAATACAACAATAAGTTAGTTACCTTTTTGAAGATTCAATAAATAAATAAATAAATGCTTAGAAAAACATCGAAAACATCATTCACTCTGTGATTCTTCAACCGCACAGTCGTGTTTTAAAAAGTGGAAAAAAAACAAACCAAAAATCATTGTGCTAACATATTTTTAAACTTACATACAAAAACAATAATATATTGTATTAAATTGCAAAAACAATAACAACTTATTTAAAAAAAAACAACGGGAAAATAAATTCCTTACATTTCATTAACTAAACAATAAAATAAATTTCAATAAAACAAGTGCGGTGGCAGTGCATTGTTTTTGTTGTTATTGTGCGTGAAGATTACCTACCCAGTGGGAAAAAAGCTTGCAAAACCGAAAATCTTTATGACAATATTTTTATATACTTTTAAATTTAAAAAAATATAAATAAAAAAAAAAAAAATTGCATGAGTGTACCTAGTAGATGCAATTCTGAGAGGGAGCTTAGCTCCACTAGAAAAAACCTCTGGATTTCTGAAGAGGAATCATTGAAAAAATCGTTGGACAATCTCCTGTCTCTAAGAGATAAAAAACGCACGCGTTCGTGTTCGCCAAACATTGTTGTTACAACAGAAGACAAACCATCTACCAGTTCAGTTATTGCAGATAAGCCGAAAACACAAGTAGGCATGGACAGGTATGTAACCGTGGTTAAACGTCAGCGAAGCCCGAAATCCGCTCAGATATCATCACAACCAAAGATATCCAAAGAGGATAATACCGCTACAGCAACGCAAAGTAATAGATTTGCAATCCTCCAGACTGATGAGCCAAATACAGCAAAAAAAACATTTAAACCGCCACCAATATATTTGAGAGAATCTACTTCTAATGAGCTGGTAAAACAACTTATTACGGTAATCGGTAAGGACAATTTCAACGTGACATCAGTTAAGCGCGGAAACATCAATGAAACAAAAATTCAGGTAAACCATGAAAACGACTACCGAAAATTGTCTGATGTCTTAGAAAAACAGAAAAGATCATTTTACACTTACCAGCTCAAAAGTGCCAAAGGTCTTCAGGTCGTTATTAAAGGGATTGACCCATACGTAGATACTGATGATGTAAAAACCGGATTGGAAGATAAGGGTTTTAAAATAAAAACAGTAGTAAACATCAGGAACCGTGAAAAGACCCCTCAACCCATGTTTAGGGTTGAACTAGAACCAGGGGATGTTCTGCTAAAAAAGAGTGAAATTCACCCAATATATAACCTCAAATATCTTTTGCACCGTAAGGTTACCGTTGAGGAGCCACATAAGCGTTCAGGACCCGTTCAGTGCCTAAACTGCCAAGAATTTGGCCACACAAAGGCTTACTGTAAGTTGCCCGCTGTTTGTGTTGTATGTGGCGAACTTCACGGCACAACTCAGTGCAATAAGCCAAAGGCCGACGCAAGTGTTAAAAAATGCAGTAACTGTGGAGGTAACCACACTGCAAATTATAGAGGTTGCCCTGTCTATACTCATTTTAAGCGGTCAATGACAAATAAGTCATCGGTTTCTCCAGCAGCCCAGCAGCCAAATGTCATTGGCAAAAACAATTTTCCCCAGGTAGGCCATCCAACCAACTTCACAAACACGCAGAATACCAAACAATTTTCATATGCTAACGTGGTTAAATCCGACCAAAACTTGAACCAGCAACCCAAGCCCCAAATTTCCGATCCAAATTTTAGTAACCTAGAGGCAACTCTGCAGACTCTTGTTCAATCCATTAACACTTTTACCGTCTCTATGACCAACATGATGCAGGAAATGCTAAAAATGCAATCCACTATTTTACAGGCAATTTTAAAAAAATGAATTGGTTAAAAATATGTTTCTGGAACGCAAACGGCATCCGCCAACACAAAAATGAACTTGAGCACTTCCTTATGGAAAAGCAGATCGATATAATGATGATTGCTGAAACCCATTTGACAACTAACAGTTTTTTCAAAATTAATGGCTACATACTGTATGACACAAAAGATCCCCGTGGAAGATCTTGCGGAGGATCGGCAATTCTAATAAAATCCAGAATTAAACACTTTTTAATGAACGAGACATGCGAGGAATATCTCCAAGCTACAAATATATGCCTTAATTATTTTCATGAAAAAATTGTTATATCCTCGATTTACTCACCACCACGATTTTCAATAACAGAAAGACAATATTCAATTTTTTTCAAATCACTTGGTCCTCGATTTTTAGCGGCTGGCGACTATAACGCTAAACACACTTTTTGGGGATCACGTTTAATTACCCCGAAAGGCCGTGTGCTTTTTGACACCGTTACCAAAATGGGCTTAGGTGTGATTTCAAGTGGACACCCCACTTATTGGCCGTCAGACCAACGCAAGATCCCAGACGTTATAGACTTTGGAGTTACAAAAAATTTTCCCTCAGAATGGATGCAAGTGGAGCCTTCATTGGACTTGTCCTCAGATCACTCACCAACTATAGTTTCTGTTTCGTTCCCCCAGGGGGTTGGTTCCCCGTTTTGTGACTTGGCGTTGACCGTCACTCGAGTTAATTGGATAAAATATAAGAAATATTTGAGTACACATTGTACGGAATACATTGCCTTGAGAACGCCTGAGGATATTGATGTGTCGATTAACGAATTTTCTGAACACCTTAATCTAGCCGTACAACATGCCACCACTAGCCATATAAGATCCAGAAATGTGAGCAACAGAACATATTCGTTTGAAATTGAACAACTTCTAACAGAAAAAAGAAGAGTTAGAAGAGAGTGGCAACTTCGCAGGTCTCCCCAGCTTAAAAGCAGGCTACGAGAGTGCATAGCTCAGTTAAGAAATCTGCTCGAAATCCAAAGAATGGCTTCTCTTAAAAATTATCTGGAAGGTCTTGATGGTACCCCTCAAACCGACTATTCTCTATGGAAAGCGACAAAAGGTCTGAAAAGACCCGTAGTAGGTAAGCCACCTCTGCGAACTTCAACTGGAGATTGGGCAAGAAGCGATTCTGAAAAAGGGATAGTGTATGTTAATCATTTGAAAAACGTTTTTACTGCAAATGATACAGTGGATGATGTTGCTGAATTTCCGCCATATGCTGTTAGACCGCCTGTGCCTTTGAGACTTAGTTTTCAAGATGTTGAAAATGTTATTCGTAACACAAACCCCAGGAAAGCTCCAGGTATTGATAAAATTACTGGTAAAATGCTTGAGCAGCTACCTCGTGTAGCTAGAAGAATTCTTCTTTTTATTTTTAACGCTATTTTACGTCTCGAGTATTATCCTGCAGAGTGGAAGGTGTCCATGATTACTATGATACCCAAACCAGGGAAGGATCCCACTAAAGTAGAATCGTACAGACCAATAAGTCTACTGCCAACAATTTCAAAACTGTTCGAAAAATTGTTAATGGCAAAGTTGAGTCCAATGTTGAACACTGTGGGATGCATCCCTGATCACCAATTTGGCTTTCGGGCTAAACACAGCACAATAGAACAAACGCACAGACTAGTCAATGTCATAAGACAGACCTTTGAGGAGAAGAAGTATTGCTCAGCTCTATTCATTGACATTTCTCAAGCTTTTGATAAAGTGTGGCACGAGGGCTTGATACACAAAATAAAGTTGAACTTGCCTGCAAATACACACAAGCTTCTGGAAAGCTACTTATGTGGGCGGAAGTTTGTTATCAGAGAAGGCGACTTTATAAGCCCAACTCAGCCAATCGAGGCAGGAGTTCCCCAAGGCAGCATACTGGGGCCTACTTTATATTTGATTTATGCCTCTGACATGCCAACGACACCCGGAATCCACACTTCAACTTTTGCAGACGATACAGCATTCTGCAGCGTACATGAAAGCCATCAAGTAGCTTCGCGAAATTTGCAGGAGTATATTTCAATATTAGAGATGTGGTTAAAACTTTGGAAAATTAAAGTTAATGAACAAAAGTGTACTCACGTTACATTCACGCTGCGTAAACAAACATGTTCAGCCATCCAAATCAACAATTCACCTATTCCGCAGCAAAATGAAGTCAAGTACCTTGGTATTCACCTGGACCGTAGGTTAACGTGGAAGTCTCACATAGATGCGAAAGTTACTCAGTTAAAGTTAAAAGCAGCTCAACTGAATTGGCTTATGGGCAGAAATTCTACATTGAAGCTGGATTGCAAACTTTTATTATACAACGCAATTCTAAAGCCTATATGGTGCTATGGAATTCAACTATGGGGCACCGCCTCCGCTTCAAACGTTGAAAAAATTCAAAGGCGACAAAACAAAATTCTTCGAACAATTACCGCAGCTCCATGGTACGTAAAAAACTCACGAATTCATAAGGATCTCTGTGTTCCTCTTGTAAAAGACGAATTTTCAAAGTACGCAACAAGGCATATCAATAAATTGGAACTTCATCCAAATCGTCTTGCACGCAATATACTTAATTTCGAAGGACACTCTCGGTTGAGAAGGAGGGACACCCTTGCCACCATCAGAACGTTAAATAGGTGATTTCACCGATATTGATCGTGCAAAATAAAACATTTTTGTCTAGCATTGGCTGGACTTAATTAATTTTATGTATTTAGTATTAAGATTTGAATACTTATTGTTAGTTCACTTTGTGAAGATTCAATAAACAAATGAATGAGAAAAAAAAAAAAAAAAAAAAAAAAAAAAAAAATAATAAAGGGCTGCAATGGCGCCAGCTACAATATAAACTTCTTTTTTCGATATATATGCACGAGTGATTATTTAGTTCATACTTTGATGTATTCTCAATTTCCAACATGCGAGGTAAGAACTAAATTAATTAGAAAACAATTCACATTGGGAAACAACACTAGCTGATGCATCAATATTACACCATCATATTGGTAACTTATCCATCCGAGCCAATTCATTTATAATGAGGTGTTGATTCTAATAGACAAGTGTTTGCAAATACCCAACAAAAAGACACTCTCAGAAGTTGGTATGATTTAGTCCTAATAAATCAGCCCCACAAGACTTAGAGCTATTTTCTGGCTGCAAAACTACCACACGTACAGCAGGTAGAACTCTCGGCATACAACACTTTAATGAGTGCACTTACTAATATATATAGTGGATTGGATGGGAAAGACGTCTATCCCTTGAATCGCCCGGCATAGCAGCAACACTTTTTTATGGTGGCAAAACCGCGCATTCGGCACTTAAAATACTTCTAAAGCCACAATTCTAGATATGCACACATGCAATATTAAAAAAATACTCAATTTGTAAATTTGTAAGATCATAGGATGAATCCACAATTGCCCACAAAAAAATCTTTACAGATCCCTGATCGCATGTTACAAAATTTTAGAAGCAACAAAAAATTTTTTAGAGGAGCACTAATTGTGTTTGCCGGTGAATTCCGTCAAACATTACTTGCAATTCCTCTGGTGGCGAGCTTAATGCGTGTCTTACATCATATCTTCTTTGGTTGCGTATTGAAGTTGACAATAAATATGCGAGCTGCAACAAAATATCACGACTTGACGACTTCCAAATTTGGAATTGGGACTGGAAAAATACCAACGGATCCAGCAACAAACTGCATTATTTTACCATCTTACTTTTGTAATATGACACAATGCATTGAAGAGTTACTTAATTGTCTATTTCCAAATGTCGAACGCAAAGTCAAAGATGAACAATGGTTACGCGAGAAATAACGTTTTTGCAATCGCACTCGACATGCAGTATAATAGCTGCGATACAACTTACATATTATATAGCTAATATATTTTTTTAAACTATATAAACACTTTTTATTTCATTTAAGCTAGCTATATATATATATAGGTGAGTTCATTTACTTTACTAGTAAAAATTAGCAACGAGAGAGTAAAAAGAAATTTTTCAAAATTACTCCCAAAAATGTGAAAAAGTAAAAGTGACATAATTATATATAATGAACACTTTACTAGCTAAAATTTGCAAGTTAGAGTAGTGTTGTTATGTATAGGTACATATGAGTACTTAATAACTACCCTTATATTTTGGTTGGTTGCGATAAACTCAATTGGCTACTGAGTCGGTTGTTGTGCAAATCAAGACACGTAAATTGATTCGTTTAAGAATTGTCGAGTTGGTTGAAGAAAAATCAAATCATTTTGATTTTTTTAAAGTTGGCTAGTAAGTCTCTCAATTCGATTGTGATTTGTATGTTCGAGTCTCCTGATCAGTTGTCCAAAAAACTTGAACTATAACCCGTTGTTCAAACCAAAAATTTAATTTAAAAAAATTATAAAGTTCAACAAAAATTCAATAAATTAATGTCCAAACTTATATTTGTTATTTTTTTTGCAAAGAAAATGTTAAATATTTTTAAAATAGTCTTTAATTTCATTGAATCTGTAGTTGGATAAAAATCTTTTAATTCAGTTTATGAAGTGTGTTGCCAAGAATCAATTCAATTGAAAGACTCAATTCACAATTGAATTGAAATGTGTATGAGCCGCTTTATACGTTATAACTGCCTGCCTACACATAGCATTTTTGTTTTTGCAAATTAATTTCAAAGTGTAAAGTACAGAGTAGCCAGGTACTCATAATATTTACAATACTAAAAATAACATCTGGTTTGTAAAAAATAAAAAACCAAAAAACAGAAATATTTTAGAGCTTAAAATTAGAAAAATGTTAATATAATTATAAAAGGAAGGATCAAAGTGTGCATTTAGTTGATCCCCTAAAAGCTTTAAACACATTCAGGCAAATAAATTTGCCGGAACATCCTTTGCTACTGATGTGCCAGATACTGTGTTGCTTAGTTCATTTCCCCTAGACTTCTTATTTTACTTCTGTTGCTAATAAGTTACACAAAAATAAATTTGTAATCTTTTTAATACTTTTAATCGGTTTAAAAGTTTACATACAATTACAATTTCTTAAATTTTTCAAAATATTTTTATTTTGAACTTAATTTAGAAATACCGTTTTGTAAGCACAAACGCAAAACAGCTGTTTGAATAATTATTGCAAGTAAAAATTTTACTTGTAAAATCTTGCAAGAATTTTTATGGCTCTCAATTTTTTACGCTCTTTTGACGCTCTCTCGTTGTAACAATTATTACAAATTAGTAAAAGTTTTTAGTAAATGAACACAACTTATGTCTATAAAGAATTTCAATCTTAAAAAGTTGGCTTTCCAATTGGCTCCAGCCAATTTGAAACAAGTCTTGAATTATTATTATTATTTATTTTTTTTTTTTTTTGTGTAATTACAATATTATTTAGCAATAATGTGAAAATATCTTCTGTATAATAATGCAAATTAGATTAAATTTATGTTTGTCAAATAAAAAATTTATATAAATTTTTTTGCCCATTTGGTAAATGGTTGAAAATGTTTTGGTTGCAATAATTTTTTTATCGTGGCAGCACTGGTACAAGGCGATTTCATTACTAGGTGAACTTAACAGCTCAGGCGATTATTTTTTGCTACTCGCGCTTTTTTCCAATGAGACTGTCAAATTTTTTTCCTTTTGTTTACCAACTTTTTCGCGCCATTTTAATCTGAAGATTTTTATACCATTCACAAAAATATTAAGGGTATATAACGAGTGATTTTTTTTGCTATTATCTTTTTGGCAACACTAATTTTAACAGCTCACCCACGTTTTGTATCTTGTGTCACTGTCAAACATCTTCAGTTTGGTCTATAATTTAATCATGAATCGTCTTACAAACGAATAACGCTTGCAAATTATTGAATTTTATTACCAAAATGCGTGCTCTGTTAAGAAAGTTCATCGCGCGCTTCTTCCATTTTATGGTCAGTTTGATCGACCTACTGAGGCTTCTATTCGGGCTATTGTAAAAAAATTTCGCACCAAATTTCCATTGTTGGACATTAAACCACCAACACGCTTACGTAGAGTGCGAACTGAAGAAAATATCGCAGCCGTATCGGCCAGTGTTGGTGATGACCGTGAATTATCGATTCGGCGCCGTTCGCAGCAATTGGGCCTCTGTTACTCCACTACGTGGAAAATTTTGCGGAAGGATTTGGGTGTGAAGCCTTATAAGATACATCAGGTGCAAGAATTGAAGCCAAACGACCTACCACAACGTCAAATTTTTGGTGAATGGGCTCTTGAAAAGTTAGATGAAGATCCACTAAGAATTGTGTTCAGCGACGAGGCTCATTTCTGGTTGAATGGATACGTGAACAAGCAAAACTGCCGTATTTGGAGTGAAGAGCAGCCAGAAGCATTGCAAGAGCTACTAATGCATCCACAAAAAACAACCGTTTGGTGCGGATTATGGGCTGGCGGCATCATTGTGCCGTATTTCTTCAAAGATGATGCGAATCACAACGTTACTGTGAATGGTGAGCGCTACCGTGCGATGATAACAAACTTTTTTTTGCCCAAAATGGAAGAGCTTGACTTGCATGACATGTGGTTTCAACATGACGGTGCCACATGCCACACAGCACGCGAAACAGTTTATTTCACGCTTGGGACCAGTCAATTGGCCGCCCAGATCGTGCGATTTAAAGCCTCTAGACTATTTTTTGTGGGGCTATGTTAAGGCTAATGTCTATAGCGACTGGAAGCCAACATTGCCAACATTATTCGTGAGATACCGGCCGAAATGTTGGAAAGAGTATGCCAAAATTGGACTAAGCGGATGGACCATTTGAGGCGCAGCCGCGGCCAACATTTGCATGAAATAATCTTCAAACATTAAATTATATCGACCCAACTATCGATCCAAATAAATATTTAATGCATTTTTCTGAAATTTATGTGTTTTTTTTTTTTTTAATTTCCGAAAGTTCTTATAAAATCACCCATTATAAGTTTGTGATTCCGTTTGTAATTTCTAGTTTTTTTTGCGACCCTATAAAGTATATACATATATTCTGATTCAGAATTAATGGAAAAGTCGATTAAGCGATGTCCGTCTGTCGGTCGTTGAAATACCGTTTCTGAGAAAACCATTGGACATAGAAACTTTTTTCTTTCATCATTCTATTACTCCATATTGCCATCTGTTTAGTATTGAAATTCAGTAATATCAGTTCATGTATAACTGAGATATATTCAAAATTCCGAAAAAAGCTATGAATTTTTGCAATTTTGTATGGAAATTTTTGAAAAAAAAAGTTGTTTGTTTTGCTTCAAACTTCACACACTTATTAAGCATGGTGACTAAAAGACACAAATTTTTTTTTCAGACATCGGTACATATATACCCCAGATATAGCCCAAATCGGGGTTTTCATGAAAATGTCGCGTAAGCGATTTGAAACAACTTTTTTTGCTCAAAAGCAGTCTTAGTAATAAAATCACATTATATAAATATGGAAAATGAAAATTTCCGATATCGTTCCACATATACCTGAGATATAGCCTAGACCGGGTTTTACATGAAAGTGCCGCGTAAACGAAAATAAACAACTTTTTATACCCTTCACAAAAATGTTAAGGGTATATATAAGTTTGTGATTCCGTTTGTAATTTCTACAGTTTTTTTTTGCGACCCTGTAAAGTATATATATTCTGAATCAGAATTAATGGAAAAGTCGATTAAGCGATGTCCGTCTGTCCGTCTGTCCGTATGTCCGCTGTTGAAATACCGTTTCTGAGAAAACCATTAGACTTAGAAACTTTTTTCTTTCACCATTCTTTTATCCCATCGATTCATGGGTTTGCTATTGAAATTCAGTAATATCGGTCCACGTATAGCTGAGATATATTCAAAATTCCGAAAAAAGCCATTTTTTTTTGCAGTTTTGTATGAAAATTTTTGAAAACAAAAGTTGTTCGTTTTGCTTCAAACTTCACACACTTATTAAGCATGGTGACTAAAAGGCGAAAAATTTTTTTTTCAGATATCGGTCCATATATACCCAAGATATAGCCCAAATCGGATTTTTAATGAAAATGTCGCATAGGCGAAGCTAAATAACTTTTTTTGCTCAAAAGCAGTCTTAGTAATAAAATCAGATTATATAAATATGGAAAATGAAAATTTCCGATATCGTTCCACATATACCTGAGATATAGCCTAGACCGGGTTTTACATGAAAGTGCCGCGTAAACGAAAATAAACAACTTTTTATACCCTTCACAAAAATGTTAAGGGTATATATAAGTTTGTGATTCCGTTTGTAATTTCTACAGTTTTTTTTTGCGACCCTGTAAAGTATATATATTCTGAATCAGAATTAATGGAAAAGTCGATTAAGCGATGTCCGTCTGTCCGTCTGTCCATCTGTCCGCTGTTGAAATACCGTTTCTGAGAAAACCATTAGACTTAGAAACTTTTTTCTTTCACCATTCTTTTACCCCATCGATTCATGGGTTTGCTATTGAAATTCAGTAATATCGGTCCACGTATAGCTGAGATATATTCAAAATTCCGAAAAAAGCCATTTTTTTTGCAGTTTTGTATGAAAATTTTTGAAAACAAAAGTTGTTCGTTTTGCTTCAAACTTCACACACTTATTAAGCATGGTGACTAAAAGGCGAAAAATTTGTTTTTCAGATATCGGTCCATATATACCCAAGATATAGCCCAAATCGGATTTTTAATGAAAATGTCGCATAGGCGAAGCTAAATAACTTTTTTTGCTCAAAAGCAGTCTTAGTAATAAAATCAGATTATATAAATATGGAAAATGAAAATTTCCGATATCGTTCCACATATACCTGAGATATAGCCTAGACCGGGTTTTACATGAAAGTGCCGCGTAAACGAAAATAAACAACTTTTTATACCCTTCACAAAAATGTTAAGGGTATATATAAGTTTGTGATTCCGTTTGTAATTTCTACAGTTTTTTTTTGCGACCCTGTAAAGTATATATATTCTGAATCAGAATTAATGGAAAAGTCGATTAAGCGATGTCCGTCTGTCCGTCTGTCCGCTGTTGAAATACCGTTTCTGAGAAAACCATTAGACTTAGAAACTTTTTTCTTTCACCATTCTTTTACCCCATCGATTCATGGGTTTGCTATTGAAATTCAGTAATATCGGTCCACGTATAGCTGAGATATATTCAAAATTCCGAAAAAAGCCATTTTTTTTTGCAGTTTTGTATGAAAATTTTTGAAAACAAAAGTTGTTCGTTTTGCTTCAAACTTCACACACTTATTAAGCATGGTGACTAAAAGGCGAAAAATTTTTTTTTCAGATATCGGTCCATATATACCCGAGATATAGCCCAAATCGGATTTTTAATGAAAATGTCGCATAGGCGAAGCTAAATAACTTTTTTTTGCTCAAAAGCAGTTCTGGTAATAAAATTAGGTTACATATATATGAAAAATGAAAATTTCCGATATCGGTCCATATATACCCGAGATATAGCCTAGAACGGATTTTTCATGAAAATGTCGCGTAAGCGAACTTAAACAACTTTTTTGTGCTCAAAAGCAGTTCTGGTAATGAAATAGGGTCATATAAATATGAAAAATGAAAATTTTCGATATCGGTCCATATATACCCGAGATATAGCCCAAATCGAGGTTTTCATGAAAATGTCGCGTAAGCGAACTTAAACAACTTTTTTGTGCTCAAAAGCAGTTCTGGTAATGAAATAGGGTCATATAAATATGAAAAATGAAAATTTTCGATATCGGTCCATATATACCCGAGATATAGCCCAAACCAGGTTTTTCATGAAAATGCCGCGTAAGCGAACTTAAACAACTTTTTTGTGCTCAAAAGCAGTTCTGGTAATGAAATTAGGTTACATATATATGAAAAATGAAAATTTCCGATATCGGTCCATATATACCCGAGATATAGCCTAGAACGGATTTTTCATGAAAATGCCGCGTCAGCGAAATTAAACAACTTTTTTTGCTTAAAAGCGGTTCTGGTAACAAAATAAGGTTATATAAATATGAAAAATGAAAATTTCCGATATCGGTTCATATATACCGCAGATATAGCCTGGAACGGGGTTTTCATGAAATTGCCGCGTAAGCGAACTTAAACAACTTTTTTTGCTTAAAAGTAGTTTTGGTAATAAAATAAGGTTGTATAAGTATGGAAAATGAAAATTTTCGATATCGGTCTATATATACCCGAGATATAGCCCAAACCGGGTTTTTCATGAAAATGTCGCGTAAGCGAACTTTAACAACTTTTTTTTGATTAAAAACAGTTCTGGTAATAAGATCAGTTTATATAAATATGGAAGATAAAAATTTCCGATATCGGTCCATATATACCCGAGATATAGCCTAAACCGGGGTTTTCATGAAAATGCCGCGTAAGCGAACTTAAACAATTTTTTCGCCTTAAAGCAGTTCTGGTAATTAAATAAGGTTATATAAATATGGAAAATAAAAATTTCCGATATCGGTCCATATATACCCGAGATATAGCCCAAACCGGGTTTTTCATGAAAATGTCGCGTAAGCGAACTTAAACAACTTTTTTCACCTTAAAGCAGTTCTGGTAATGAAATAAGGTTATATAGGTATGAAAAATGAAAATTTCCGATATCGGTCCATATATACCCGAGATATAGCGCAAACCGGGTTTTTCATGAAAATGTCGCGTAAGCGAACTTAAACAACTTTTTTTTGCTTAAAACAGTTCTGGTAATAAGATGAAGTTATATAAATATGGAAAATGAAAATTTCTGATATCGGTCCATATATACCAGAGATATAGCCTAAGCCGTGGTTTTCATGAAAATGCCGCGTAAGCGAACTTAAACAACTTTTTTCACCTTAAAGCAGTTCTGGTAATAAAATAAGGTTATATAAATATGGAAAATTAAAATTTCCGATATCGGTTCATATATGTATGTATACCCGATATATAGCTTAACAGGTTTTTTGATGAAAATGCCGAGTAAACAACTTTTTTGTGCTCAAAAGCAGTTCTGGTAATGAAATAAGGTTATATAAATATGGAAAAAGAAAAAATCCGATATCGGTCCATATATACTCGAGATATAGCCTGAACCGATTTTTCCAATAACATTTTTTTTTTTTACTTAAAAGCAGTTCTTGTTATAAAAGAAGGTTACGAAAATAGAGAAAATTAAAATTTCTGATATCGGTCCATATATACCCTAGATATAGCCTAAATCGGGTTTTTCATGAAAATATCGCGTAAGCGAACTTAAACAATTTGTTGTGCTCAAAAGCAGTTCTGGTAATGATATAAGGTTATATAAATATGGAAAATTAAAATTTTCGATATCGGTCCATATATACCCGAGATATAGCCTGAACCGATTTTTCCATTAAAATTTTTTTTTTTTTTTTCTGCTGGAAAGCAATTCTCGTTATAAAAGAAGGTTACTAAAATACAGAAAATAGAAAAATCCGATATCGGTTCATATATAACCGAGCATATTTAGTCCACGTTTTTAATATACTATACATATTCGTGACTATCGTGAAGGGTATTTTAGATTCGGCCCAGCCGAATATACTACACTCTTACTTGTTTGTGCTCAAAAGCAGTTCTGGTAATGAAATAAGGTTATATAAATATGGAAAATGAAAATTTCCGATATCGGTCCATATATACCCGAGATATAGCCTAAACCTGGTTTTTCATGAAAATGTCGCGTAAACGAACTTAAACAACTTTTTTTGCTCAAAAGCAGTTCTGGTAATGAAACAAAATTATATAAATATGGAAAATGAAAATTTTCGATATCGGGTCATATATACCCGAGATTTAGCCTATACCGGGTATTTCATGAAAATGTCGCGTAAGCGCACTTAAACAACTTTTTTGTCTTCAAAAAGCAGTCTTAGTAATAAAATCAGGTTATATAAATATGGCAGATGAAAATTTCCGATATCGGTCCATATATACCCAAGATATAGCCTAAACCTGGTTTTTCATGAAAACGTCGCGTAAGCGAACTTAAACAACTTTGTTGTGCTCAACAACAGTCTTAGTAATAAAATCAGGTTATATAAAAATGGAAAATGAAAACTTCCGATATCGGTCCATATATACCCAAGATATAGCCTGAATCGATTTGTTCATTAACATTTTTTGAAAAGCAATTATCGTTATAAAAGAAGGTTACAAAAATACAGTAAATAGAAAATTCCGATATCGTTTGATATATAACTGAGCATACTTAGTTCAAATTTTTAAATATACTATACATATACGAGAGTATCGTGAAGGGTATTTTAGATTCGGCCCAGCCGAATATACCACACTCTTACTTGTTTTAACTTTAAATTTTGTATTAAGATTTGAATACTTATTGTTAGTTAATTTGAAGATTCCATAAATAAAAAATGCTAAAAAAAAAAACATGAAAAAAATGCAGGTGGCAGAGACAGTGATGTTTCCGGGTTTCTGAGATAACAAGTAGTGGGTGAGCCTTCACTTATCGATGACCAGCGTTGTCAACTTTGAAATTACTACACGCACCAAAATGGGGAAAAATCGCGTTATTTCAACAAAAACGCACCGAATTTTGAAAATCCATTTTTAAAAATCAATTTTGTATTATAAAAAGAATAATATTTTTATATTAAAAACCACGATAATAAAACAGCCTTTTAAGCGATCAAGTACATTTATTAGCTAGAATTTGGGATTGTCAAACTTGGCCTCTAGTACGATTCTGTTACTTTTATTATGATAATGGTATCTTGATAATAATTATAACAATATTTTACCAAATTTATTATTCAGCAATATTATTTAATTATATTCACTATCGACCGAAATCAGCTGTTGTTTTTACTGTCTATTATAGGTACACAAAATTACAGCTGCTTATTTACTGCAAGGGATGAAATATGTCAACGTAATTCACTATTATCCGATCATTAAAAGTTACAGAATCGTACTACAAGCCATCAAACTCTCTCTATTAATAGCAATACTATCAAAACAGTGCTAATTTCATTTGTGTGTTCGTAAGCAAACAGTAAAAATCGGTTGCCTCGGGTGGCTGTCTTTAAAAAAAATTATTGAAATCTACGAAAATTTGATAGAATTGTAACAAATAAAAGATGAAGTTTACCATAACCATTATTTGATGCAAATGGTTTGGAAAAATTGTATAATTTAATTAATAATTTATTAATTAATAAAACAGAGTATGTGTCTGCATTTATTGTAATATTTGACAAACTTGGCTTGATCGTTTAATAGTAAAGCACGATAATTCAACATACTTATTTTTCTTTCGTAAACATGTAAATTAGAGTAAGATTGTCTTACTATGTGCATATAATAAGGTGCATTTTCCACATTATAACTCCGTGTTCTGATTGTGCTCTGCAAAATGAAACGTAAAAATGTTGAGCACCTGAATAAACTTTTTTCTTACATTAAAACATAAAGGTGCGTAGAATTTGACTTGGTGTCTGCGAAATTTAAAAAACGCACCGCGCACTTACTAGTTGTGGTTATGGCGTAAAACCAAGGGATAAAAATTATTATAAATGATTCAACATAATATAAAGGGAATTTGATGAAAACTTGCTTTATTTGCTTTACCAATTGTGTACTAAAATGTTCAAATAAAATATGGGTGTATATTTTTTTCAAAACACGATCGCCAAAGCATGGTTTTTTGCAAAACTTTCTGGCAACGCCACCCTTAGTACGAATTAAAGAGTTGCATGGGCGTGCTTGATATTTGAGTATGCTCATATGCTCGAACATTGAACAGAGTAACGATAATACCCAAATATCAAGAAGCAGAAACGAACACTGATATTGAGCAGTGCTCAATATCAAAACGAACAGTGTCCGGTTATTGTTTGGTTATGGTCGATTAATGTCCGTAGTAAAAAAAGCCAAACTATTAAAAATTGCCACTTTCTTTAAACCTTTCAAATTTTTGTGCATACTGTCTGGAGATTTTTTGTGTATTTTAAAAACCGTTTATAAATATTACCTGGTCAAGTAACTTTTATAAAAAATGATTTTCTTTGAAATTTTTTGTTTGACCTAACAGTTTTATTAAATTAAAAACTCTTTCTTGTTGATGTGTTTCATTAAATACAACTTTTGTTGCTGAGTTTCTAACAAAGCGTGTTAATTTCTAAAATTAATTCGGCTTGTTTTTAATGCTTCTGTTCGCTTGTGAGAGATGTTTTAAACAAAGTGTCTGGCTAGGGGAAAAGTATTGTGTAGAAAAATAGGAATATTTCGGTTCAAAAAGATTGCCCGTTTATACCAGTAGTAAGTGCTCCTTTGGATAAGTTTCACTGTATATATGAACCCTGTCAACAAAACTTTATACTACTAGACTAGATTACAACTTTAAAATTATTCCAATGTAAGACCATACAATATATTTGACATTTCTTTAACCCGGTTGCTAGCACCAGAAAATCGTTTGATTAAGTAGTGATCTTTTTACGGTTAACGATATTAAATCTTGGACGATTTAAGTTTAAAAGTATACCTTTTATTTCTTTCTAACATATTTCCTTAACAAAAGGAGTAGTTTATATGAAAAATTTGAGTCCTATAAAGGGGGCATTCGAATTGGTTACAGCCAATTTGAAACAAATATGCATAATTTTTGTTTTCTTCTTGAGTAATTACATGACTATTTAACTATAAAGTGGAAATATATTTTGTATAATAATGCAAATTAGATTACATTTTTTATATTTGCAAAGTAAACAAATTTATATTAATTTTGGTAATTATTTTTGCACATTTGGTCATTTTTTTTAAATTTTTGTTGTAATAATTTTTTGGTCATTGCAGCACAGTTTACAACATATTACGCAGCTGACTAAGTTGTTCGGGTAATTACTTATTCTCTTCGTGAATAATCCAACAAGGATTGCTCCAGATTTAAAAACTTACTACCAAAAAGCTTCTTAATATGTACCAAAACCAATTGTATAGTTAATCTTCATTACATTACATTATTATCATCTTTGATCATCTTAACTATCACACTGTATTCACTGACATTACTTTAATAATTCCTGAAAAGCTATTTTTGTATCAAAAACTTAAGAAATTTTATAACGTTACAAATAGTTTATAAAAAAAAATCCACACGCTTTCTTTTCTTCGTGACAGTGGCATCCATATTTACAACAAAAGAACATGTGCGAAAAGACAAATTTCATTCAGTAGCTTGGTAGCTTCCAACAGAGTGGGGACTGGCGGATTTTTTTATGTTTTGAAAATTTTAAAGAGAGCTAAGGTTTTTGCTTTGCTACACTGAGAAGTGTAGCTATATAAATATATGAATTTTTATGTTTCTTGCAAATTAGGTATTTGCAACTTATTGAAACAAAATATTTAATGAGTATTCTATGAACATTTAAGGAAAAATACTGTATAATGTGCTATTTTTCATTTAGTATATTTTACTACTGAGAAGTTGGAAACAAACAAAAAATAAAACACATATTTATTATTAATAAACAACCAAAAACTACTTTAATAATTTCCAATTGTTCCTTTAAATTTATTATAATATTTTCTCTCAGTTAAACGCTAAAAAAATATTTCATTTTTTGTTGAATTTAAAACAAAGATGATATAATATAGATATAATATAATATAATGATGTAATATAATTTCTTTCAGTGTAATATTCGTATTTTAAATCTGTTTTTGTTTGTGAGGACCAGATGCCTGAGCATTGATTATGAGCAAAACGAGTAATGCTCATAAGTTTCGACCATTTCAAACTGTCCACTCATTACTTTTTATTGCTTATGAACACTTGTGCTTATAAGCAACGCCTGATATGGACAAGCATGAACAGAGTATAAAATAGAAACGAGTGTGATCATATGCTTGAATTTCAATGTTCGTGCAACCCTTTAGTACGAATACGTTTACCGAGTGTGAGTGAGTAAATACATAAAACTGAACACACACACTCTCATGAGCAAGGTAAATGTGTGACTGCAAATTCCTACATACAGATATTCACCTTTATTGTGTTTGGCGTTTTTATGGCGAAAGACGGGCGTTTTTGAAAAATGGTACCGTGATTGGCGAAAAACGCCAGTGAATACGACAAATTTCAAATCTATTACAAATCGCCATTAAAATGCTACCGTGTTTGGCGTATTTGTCTTTCAAAAGGGAGCAAATTTGTCGTCAACGTATTTGCTCACGACAGATAACTAAAATTTTATGAAATAAAAAAATATCACAAATAAAAATATGAATTCTACTTTCTCCATTTTTTACATATGATTGCTGTTACATTTTCTCATTTGAAATGAGTATTTATTTATATATGTATATTAAAAATAAATAAATAGTATATCGGCGGGACACACCGTTTACGAAAATTTAAATAACATTGGTCCACTATCCCGTTCCGAGCAGGGTTGTACGAAGGCCTGGACTGATTTTAAACATATGTGAACAAACATTTATAATATAATATTTTCTAACATTTTTTTTTTGTTAGAAAGCAAAAATATTTTCACTTGCTGCTGTCTCAGCTGCTTTTTATAGAATTAGTTTAATGTTTGCTTGTCCTCTTTATATTTAGAGGATAAGTAAAATACAACACAACATTTTTATGAAATTTGTTTGCACAAATTAAATGAACAATATTAAAAGAAATATTGCTATTTTTATTTTTTGTTATTTATAAACATTTGTTTGGCACTTCCTTAACAGGATGCTTCATAATCATTTAGACTAGCATAATCTTTTACATTATGATTCATTTACAAAATTTTGCTTGTCGAACATTTTAGACGGTAGATAAGAGTGTAAATGCGACAGCTACTACGAGAGCTGTCGTTTTACGACTACGCCAAACACAATAAGGGTGATTGTTTTCATTGTTAAGAAGTACGAGTACGATTGCCGAATGTGGAAAAAATAATTAGGAAAACCAATCAAGCAGCAACCGCATGCAAACTTGAGTGGGCATGTTATACACTCTAGGTTACAGACACAAACTCTAACGAGTAGAAAACATACTTGTGCAAATAGTATGCGGTGGCCAATCACACCGTCACTTGTTTTAAGACGGGTGTACTTAGATCATGAAAAAATGGAGCGGTTGCAGATGTCTGGTACAAATATGTATGTTAAAACTACTTGTACTTATTACATATAAAAATTAATTTTTATAAAAATTATGCTTACACTTTCAGTACAAATATGTAGCAACATTAAAAAAAGAAAAATCTTTACGGCCGTATTCATAAAAAAGTTAAACGGATACTCAAATCAGTTTTAGGTAAAATTTTATAAAACTGTATTCATAAACGAATGTTACGATCAAATTTTCTTTTTAGAACTTTTTTAAATCAACCAATTTTAAAACTGATTGCACCCATTTTTAGGCAATTTTATGGCGTGTGTGTTTTTTAGTTATTTGTTTATATTTTATGTATTGCGAAAAATTTGATTTCAGCCTACAAATTTATGTGTTATGATGTTTGTGATAAAAATAATTGATAATAAGAAAAAAGCATTGGTTTTTAAAACGTTGGATAATTTTAGTTCTGTGTTTGTTTAATAGAAAATATGGCTCAAGTTTTGTACAGGCGGCAACAGAAATTTTTCAAGAAAAGAGCATAATCTATTTTAGATTCCTGATAAGTAATTACGCTTTACTTATTTTTTTGGTCCTTTTAATTATATTTATAAGATTTTTTGTTTACAATCACCCATATTCTGCTTGTCGGCGGCAACATTAGATGTGTTTCTTTACTCTACTTTGGGATCCCAATCTGCACGAAAAGCGTTCCCGTACTTTAAAACTGGACAAATGAGAACGCTTTTGAGAGAATAGTATGCTTCCTATTCCTGCACGAAACAGCCCGTACTTTTTCTTCGGGCTAATTTGGCCAAGTAATTAAACAATCCGCTGTTCGAAAAATAAACAATAATAAAGAACAAAGTTCATTTGAATCAACTCGTATACAAATCATTTCTGTTTTTATATAAATGTTAAATATAAAGGAATGTGCAAAAGACCTTAAAAGCTAAAAAGTGTAAAATATCACAGTATTTCTCCGTAAAACTAAATGACAAAACACAGCATGTTTCTTTTTGGGCTAGAAATCTGGCTTTTTGCGTTCCCGTACTTTAAGTAAATTTTATCTGTATTTGAGAGAATCTTATGCATGCTCTCTTTTGCACGAAACTTGCCCGGAAAGTAAAGAAACACACCTATTATGGCAGCATCAATTTAATACGACATCAATATTAATCTTGCATTCCCTAACAATTTTATATTGATGTAGCCGGTTTATCGATTATGTTAACAAAACCCAACACGAATCCCGAATGTATGTGTCAGTTGCTTCGTTTTGTTTAGATTTTGATATAGAAAAAAATTTTGTGCCAAATAAGAAAGTTTGTAAAAAAAAAGAAAATTAGGAAGTTTTTAAATACAAAATGTTTTTCCAGCTATATTTAGACTCCAGTGGCCAAGAAAACAAAACAAACTTAATAGTGGAAAGAATGCGGTTTAGACAGTAGACCTGCATTTTTAATTCTGGCCATTGATGGGCTCTTTTCCAGCTCCTCTAATAATTTTTGAAATTGGGCGGGATTCGTAATATTAATTTTTTCCATTTCATTCCAATCTTTTTAATTTTTTTTATGTTTTTGTTTGAACTCGACGCTAAAAACTGTGACGACAAAATAACCTGCAATTAACAACAATATTGCCGCCATTTTCTCTTGTAGAATATCAAATATGGATAGGATTGCCGATTCGCCTCAAAATTTAAAAATCGGCGTCGTCTTTTATTGCCCTCGACAACCAGAATATGGGTGAATATTGTAATACGTTAATAAAATGTAATGGTTTTAGTGATGTGTACAAAAAAGAAGGAATAAAAAAGCCCGTTATTCATATACAAAGTAGAACTTTTCCGACTCAGTACTGAGAGATAAGATGAAGTTAACATTTATTTGGTTTTTTTTTTTCATAAAAAAAAAAAACAATACAAAACATTTCATTTCATGACTACTATGTAAAGTAATAACCTTTTTTAATGTAGCACTATCATTCAGATGGGAATTGTATACATATGTATATGCCATTCACAAATAGAAAATTTCAATAAAATGTTTTTAGCTAAAATGCTGTTTATAAATACGTTTTTATAAAATCCGTTTTTTTACTGTTAGAATGTAAAAAGATAATCAAATTGCATCTACTTATAACAATAAAAAAATTCTACTCACTTGTTGTATTTCCACAATGCCAATGAGACTGCCAAGAAAGGCAGCATTAAGTATATACTGAACTTATGACTATCAATTTGATGACCCAAAAATAGCTCAATGAAATTAAAAATCAGTATGGAACTAGCAATTATCAGGGATTGCCCCACCTCCAAACCATTTACACCAGCCAATATATTAATAGCATTCGTGCAGAACACGGCAAGCATACCCATATAAATATAGTATAAAGCACCTTGCAAAATATAATGGAAATAGCAGATATTTCAACACATACATAACAACTTTCAGTGGGCAACTCACCTATATTCAAAGATGATCCTATTAAGGAATGTACGAATTTTGGTAACATTACCGTAGTGGAGTTGTAATTTACATAATAAACCATAAGCAAAGGTAGCGTAGCAATAGTAGGTAGCAATAACTTGTGGCGCCATCTCAAATCTAGTACGTCATCAGCAAAACCCAATAAAATCATGCAACAAATTGACAACAGAGCCACGATAAGCTCAACAAATGCTTCGTGGGGAAATGTTGAGGGTTTTCCACCAGTACCAGCATCCATAGCTGCCGCATCTTCTAACGTGAAAGGAACTGGTATGAATAGAAACATTGCTACCAAGAACACACAACCAACTAAAACACCCATTGACTCGGGTCTAGAAACGAAAAACTTGGTCATATAAATTTTAAGCATGTACATATGTATATATAAGGAAAAATAGTAACATACATTTGGTTTTGATCTCTTTTACACAAGTCCATTCCAAACAAATTAGCCTTAATAAACATTTTTTGAAATCGTGGTATTATGCGTAATGTCATTAAATAAGCAACTGCTGATATAAAAGCATTCAAGACCACACATATGCAATTCATTTCACCGCCTTTTTAATTCGCTAAATAAGCCCGAAATCGTTTGTTCGATTTTTTTAGCACAAAATAATCTTTTTTTATAAAAACTAATCAAATTAAGATCAACAATTTAGTGCTACCAAACTGAATTCATTGGACAATAACAGACGAGAACAACTTTTAAAGTAGATAACCAAGGCGAATTCAATATTAGGTGAACTTGACAGCACAGGTGATTATTTTTTGCTTGCCACGTTTTTTCCATCATCAAGCTCAAATTTTTTCTTATTGTTTTGATTCTTGCTTTCGTTATACACTTTTTTCTCTCATTAGTGAATAAAGTATACACATTTTAAACAATTATAAATTATTTCTTAAAAAGTTGAATGGAATTGTATTTTGAAATACATAAAAAGTGAAGTGATAATAATAAAATGCATTTTTAAATATATACTTATAATCGGATAAATATAAATAAAACACGATAATATATAACAAAATGCGTTATTGTATATTGTGCAAAAAAAGTTTGAAGTGGTGGTGGTATCATGTTTTAAATGACAAAAGATCCCGAAAGAAGGAATAAATTTGTGGTGTGCGGCTAAAGGCATATTCAATTATGTGTTCCAGCCACTTCAAAGAGAAACATATTGCCACTATGGGCAAAAGGGTGATGCTTTTGCCAAATACTCCCAGATGGGTAAGTACAAAAGTTTATGGCTCAAATCTAGTTTACCAACGCAGTTCTTAAAATGTGAAACGCTTGTTAGTTTCCGAATTATGGACCAAAGAAGTTTTCTATCACATTTTTTAATTTATCAGTCAGAGTGTAGCTTTGATAGTGAACGGACGTATTTGTTTTTTGATCAGAGTGTTACAAAAAAAAAAAAAAAAGATAACGGTATAACTAAAAAACCGCAATAAGTGAAGAGTGAATTAATACAAAATAAAAACTTTGTGACAATTATTTTTATATACTTTTAAAGCAACAAAAATATAAATAAACAAAAAATTGCATGAGTGTACCCAGTAGGTGCAATTCTGAAAGAGAGCTTAGCTCCACTAAAAAAAACCTCTGGATTTCTGAAGAGGAATCATTGAAAAAATCATTGGACAATCTCCTGTCTCTAAGAGATAAAAAACGCACGCGTTCGTGCTCGCCAAACATTATTGTTATAACAGACGACAAACCATCTTCCAGTCCAGCTATTGTTGATAAACCGAAAACGCAAGTGGGTATGGATAGGTATGTAACCGTAGTTAAACGGCAGCGAAGCCCCAAATCCGCTCAAATGTCATCTCAGTCCAAAATACCCAAAGATGATAAGACCACCACGACAATGGATAGTAATAGGTTAACTATCCTTCAGACCGATGAACCAGCAATACCCAAAAAAACTTTTAAGCCGCCACCAATATATTTGCGAGAGCCTACCTCTAGTGAGTTGGTAAAACAACTTATTACGGCAATCGGCAAAGACACTTTTAATGTAACATCGGTTAAGCACGGCAGCATCAATGAAACCAAAATCCAGGTAAACAGTGAAAATGAATACCGAAAGTTGTCTGATGTCCTGGAGAAGGAGAAAAGATCGTTTTACACATATCAGCTTAAAAGTGACAAAGGTATTCAGGTCGTTATAAAGGGGATTGACCCTTTTGTGGATACGAATGATGTCAAAACCGGCCTAGAGGACAATGGCTTCAAAATTAAAAATGTGGTTAATATTAGGAACCGTGAAAAAATTCCTCAACCCATATTTAGGGTTGAATTGGAACCTAGAGATATTGCCTTAAAAAAGAGTGAAGTGCATCCCATTTATAACCTGAAGTATCTTTTGCATCGTAAGGTTACCGTTGAGGAGCCTCATAAGCGTTTAGGGCCCGTTCAATGCCTAAACTGCCAAGAATTTGGCCATACTAAGGCCTATTGTAAGTTGCCCGCAGTTTGCGTTGTGTGTGGTGAACTTCACGGTACATCGCAGTGCAAAAAATCTAAGACTGACGCGAGCGTTAAAAAATGCAGTAACTGTGGAGGTAACCATACTGCAAACTACAGGGGTTGCCCTGTCTACACTCACTTCAAGAGGTCAATGACAAATAGGTCACCAATTTTAAATATGCCACCCCAGCAGTCAAACACCACTTCTACAAACAATTTTCCCCAGGTGCGCCAGTCAACCAGCCATGTAAACTTGCAAAACCCCAAACAAATTTCTTATGCAAATGTGGTAAAATCCGATAAACCAAACTTGGATCAGGAGCCCAAGCCTCCAAAATCCGATCAAAATTTTAGCAATCTTGAGGCAACTCTGCAGACTCTTGTTCAGTCCATAAACACTTTTACCGTTTCTATGACAAACATGATGCAGGAAATGCTAAAAATGCAATCCACTATTTTGCAGGCAATTTTAAAAAAATGAGCTGGTTAAAAATATGTTTCTGGAACGCAAACGGCATCCGCCAACACAAAAATGAACTTGAGCACTTCCTTATGGAAAAGCAAATCGACATAATGCTGATTGCTGAAACTCACTTAACAAGCAACAGCTATTTCAAAATTAATGGTTACAGACTATATGATACTAAAGATCTCCGTGGCAGATCTTGCGGAGGCTCAGCAATTTTGATAAAAACTAGAATTAAGCACTATTTGCTAAACGAGACATGCGAGGAGTATCTTCAAGCAACAAACATGTGTATTGAACATTTTCATCATAAAATTGTTATTTCATCGATTTATTCCCCACCCAGGTTTTCAGTAACAGAAAATCAATATACAAATTTTTTCAATTCACTTGGGCCTCGATTTTTAGCGGCTGGCGACTATAACGCTAAACACACTTTTTGGGGTTCACGTTTAATTACCTCGAAAGGCCGTGTGCTTTTTGATACCGTTTCTAAAATGGGCTTAGATGTGGTTTCAAGCGGACACCCCACTTATTGGCCGTCAGACCGACGAAAGATCCCAGATGTTATAGATTTTGGAGTTGCGAAAAATTTTCCTTTAGAGTGGATGCAAGTGGAGCCTTCATTAGATTTGTCATCAGATCACTCACCCACTATAATCTCCGTTTCGTTTCCCCACGAGATTGGCTCCCCGTTGACCGTCAATAGAGTTAATTGGCTAAGATACAAAAAATTTCTGAGTACACATTGTACTGAAAATATCGCCTTGAGAACGCCTGAGGATATTGATGGGTCAATTAACGATTTTTCTGAAAACCTCAAACTGGCCGTACAGCATGCTACCACTAGTCATATAAGATCCAGAAATGAAACCAATAGAACTTATTCGTCTGAAATTGAGCAACTTCTGTCAGAAAAAAGAAGAGTCAGAAGAGAGTGGCAACTTCGCAGATCTTCCCAGCTTAAAACTAGGCTACGGGAATGCATAACTCAGCTAAGAAATCTGCTTGAAGTCCATAGAATGGCTTCCCTTAAAACATATTTGGAAAGCCTTGATGGTACACCTCAATCTGATTATTCCTTGTGGAAAGCGACAAAAGGTTTAAAAAGACCCGTAATAGGTAAGCCACCTTTGCGAAATTCAACTAGCGACTGGGCAAGAAGCGATTCTGAAAAGGGGATGTTGTATGTCGATCATTTGCGAAACGTTTTTATCACAAATGATTCAGAGAATAATACAGCAGAATTACCACCATATGTTGTTAGACCTCCTGTGTCTTTGAGATTTAATTTTCAAGATGTCGAAAACGTTATCGGTAATACAAACCCCAGGAAAGCTGCAGGCATTGATCAAATTACTGGTAAAATGCTTGAACAGTTACCTCGTGTAGCTAGAAGGGTTCTACTTTTTATTTTTAACGCCATTTTACGCCTTGAGTATTATCCTGCAGAGTGGAAGGTCTCAATGATTACTATGATACCCAAGCCAGGGAAGGATCTAACTAAGGTAGAATCATATAGACCAATAAGTCTTTTACCAACAATTTCAAAACTATTCGAAAAATTGTTAATGGCGAAGTTGAGTCCAACATTGAACAATGTGGGATGCATCCCTGATCATCAATTTGGCTTTCGGGCTAAGCATAGCACCATAGAACAAACGCACAGACTAGTCAATGTCATAAGACAAACCTTTGAGGAGAAGAAGTATTGCTCAGCTCTTTTCATTGATATTTCTCAAGCTTTTGATAAAGTGTGGCACGACGGCTTGATGCACAAAATAAAGCTAAACTTGCCTGCAAATACACACAAGCTTCTGGAAAGCTACTTATACGGGCGGAAGTTTGTTATCAGAGAAGGCGACTTTATAAGCCCAACTCAGCCAATCAAGGCAGGAGTTCCCCAAGGCAGCATACTGGGGCCCACTTTATATTTGATTTACGCGTCTGACATGCCAACGACATCCGGAATCCACACTTCTACCTTTGCAGATGACACAGCGTTTTTGAGTGTTCATGAAAACCACCAATTAGCATCACGAAATTTACAGGAATATACTTCAATATTAGAGAAATGGCTAAAACTTTGGAAAATCAAAGTTAATGAACAGAAATGTACTCATGTTACATTCACACTGTGTAGGCAAACATGTTCGCCTATCCAAATTAACAACTCACCTATTCCGCAGCACAACGAAGTAAAGTACCTTGGTATTCACCTGGACCGTAGGCTAACGTGGAAGTCTCACATTGAAGCAAAGGTCACTCAGTTAAAACTAAAAGCAGCGCAGCTAAATTGGCTTATGGGCAGAAATTCGACACTGAAATTAGATTGCAAACTTTTGTTATACAACGCAATATTAAAGCCTATATGGTGCTACGGAATTCAGTTATGGGGCACCGCCTCAGCGTCAAACATTGAAAAAATCCAAAGGCGACAAAACAAAATTTTTCGAACGATTACTGCAGCTCCATGGTATGTAAAAAATTCACGAATTCATTAAGATCTGAGTGTTCCGCTGGTAAAAGAGGAGTTTTCTAAGTACGCGACAAGGTATGTCAGTAAACTGGAACTTCATCCAAACCCTCTTGCGCGCAATATACTTAATTTTGGCGGCCACACTCGGCTTAAAAGAAGGGATACCGCTGCCACCATCAGATTGCTCAATAGGTGATTTTACCGAAATAGCTCCCGCATAATAAAACTTTTTGTCTAGCATTGGCCGGACTTAAGAATCACATTTTTTAATTTTTAAATTTAGTATTAAGATTTGAATACTTATTGTTAGTTCATTTTGAAGATTCAATAAATAAAAAAATGCTAAAAAAAAAAAAAAAATTTTTTTAATTTATATGATCAATAATGAATGCATCCGGCCGAAGGCTGGCTATGCAAAAATTTTGGTGGCGAAGACGGTGTTTATTATCAAATTAAATTATATATATGTACATTGTAAATACTTATATATATGTGTGTATTTACACTTTGATACAAACTTGTTTAAAATGTTAATAATACCCGAGCCAATAGTTTTCAGTTATTTTAGTGTATTTGAAAAGATATATCCATAAGCTTTAAAATGATACCAATATTATAATACCATACAGATAAGAAAATTTGGCAGGAAAATCCGTGTATATATGAAAACTTCTTCGGTCCATAACTCGGAAACTAAGTGTTTCCCCAATATTGCCATTTTACATTTTCTTATTATTTTGCTACATAGAGTAGGTACTTTTTGTTTCTTTTGGAGCTGCATTGGTAAATTAGATTTGTTCCCTTTTTATTAATTGTTTAAAATTAAAGAAATGTGTTTTCAATTATCAGACCGAAATGGGTTGCTAGTGGCAATACACACAATGCTTTGATGGGAATTGTAACACGTGTGCAGATGCTTAAAAGAGCAAATGTGTTTAACTCGTGTGCATATGCTTGAAAAGAGCGAATGTCATGTAATGCAACAAGCAATAATAATTTTACGGTTTCCGGTTTGCAGCTGAGGCATATGAATATTATCTAGATTACTACTCACGTGTACAACCAGCAGAAACTTATATTTAATATATAATAATATTTATATAATTGTATAAATAAAGTATAATTAAAATCCTGACACGGCGTTTTATTACAGGAATACAGTGTTGTTTTCTTAGGAGGAGCTGACAGTTACAGTGGCTGCACCGATGCCGCTTCCTAAGGAAACCATTGAATTATTACCGAAGGAGCAGAGCACTCAAACTGAGTAAGTATTTGAATTTCAATAAAACTATCGGTTTAATCTAGTTTACCCACGCAGCTCCAAAATAAAAAAACAACATTTGAAGACTTAGGGTGGTAGAGACTTGAAAAAAAAATAATAAAAATATTAAATGGTGAAATTTTGGGCAACACAAAGTTTTCCAAATATGGGCCTCAGAAGTTTTTAAGAAAAAATACTTTTTCCAAAAATTATTTTTTAAGAAGGCAATTACAATTGTAATTTTATCAAGTTATTCAATCGGCCCTTTTTAGGGCCACCAATTTTATTAAAAAGAGAGAACTTTTTGTTTTATAAAATTGGCTCTTTTTAGGGTCACCAATTTTATTAAAAAAAAATTTTTTTTGTTCCATAAAATCTGCCCTTTTTAGGGCCGAGTTAATTGCTACACAAAGAAGTTTTTGTAAGCAAAGCCAGTGTTCCTTATTATATAAAAATTATATAGATATGTATGTAATATGTGCATATGTAATCATTCAAGCTTATCTTGAAAAAAGTTTATTTCTTTTGTCTTAATAAAGTTGACCATAGCAAAATCAACGTCCGTGCTATAAGCTTTCAATTTCTCGTTTTAACTTAAGCTCGAACTGGTCTCTGTTATTAAAATCTCCATCTAATATGTATTTTCCTTTTCCAACAACTTCATACACTTAGCTTAACAATTAAAAACCATTATTATCATTTGTACAAAGTATTTATGTATATAATTTTGTTTTTATGCTAAATGCAGCTAAAAAAAATAAAATTCATTTGTCAGCTACTACCTGTATAAAGCTGTCTTGATCAGCTCGATGTAGATTTATCGTGTTGATGAGTTCATGGGTGCATATGTATGGGTTTAAGGTGTGCTTGTTTTCCCGGGAACAATTAGCCAACTCATACAATAACCTCCCAAGACCGCACCCAGGAACTAAATTGTTTATTTCATCCACGTTGCTGCAATAGTATAATATAAATTTAGTATAGTTTTGTAATATAATGAATTATTGTGCTTACCATTCCTTAGGGTTAGCGTTAAATATTCTTCAATGGATTCCATTATTGGTTTGTACGTCCGTCTGTTGTCGAGTTTTGTTGTGGGCCATTTTAACAAAAATGGAAAGCAAAAAACAACACACATTAAATTGTTTTAGCACTAACACTCAGACCGGCAAATACTCAATAAATTCACCACAACCACCTTTAAAATAATAAAATTTAATTAATTTCTTAAAATAATTAAAATTTGTATCATACTTACTTTTCACTTAACTCTTTTTCTTCTTAGCTATTTTTTGTGTTTCTTTCTTTTTTCGTAAACAAAAAACAACTTTCGGCGAATTTGTAATCTGACATCGGCAGTAATGATTACACTAACAAAATGCGTGCTGTTTTTGCAATGTTGTATTTATTGTTCTCTTGCAACCACCTTGTATGAATTCGCCTTGTAGATAACACACGATATCATGATACAAAAAACAAGGTAACCGCTTCGCTACAACAATACAACAATAAAAAAAACAACAGGTATTTTGTTTGTGTAAAAAGGCGAATTCACACTTAAGCTGTCAAAAGTAGTTGATAACTAACATGTAAAAAATTTAAATGGCGCCGAAAAAGGTAAACAAAACTTGACAGCGAAAGTGCCGCCATATTAATCGAATTCGCCTGAATTCGCCGATGCATCCACCTAATAATGAATTCGCCTTGCACGATATGTTGTTGCTAAAAGTACATGTCTTTTTTCAAAAGTAAAATGACTACCAAGGCGAATTCATTATTAGGTGGATGCATCGGCGAATTCAGGCGAATTCGGTTAATATGGCGGCACCTTCGCAGTCAAGTTTTGTTTACGTTTTTCGGCGCCATTTAAATTTTTGTACATGTCTTTATCAACTACTTTTGACAGCGTAAGTGTGAATTCGCCTTTTTACACAAACAAAATACCTGTTGTTTTTCTTATTGTTGTATTGTTGTAGCGAAGCGGCTACCTTGTTTTTTGTATCATGATGACTACATGTCGTCTGCTACCTCAAAAACCAAGGCGAATTCATTACCAGGTGAACTTAACAGCACAGGTGATTATTTTTTTGCTTCTCGGGTTTTTTCCAATGAGACTGTCAAATTCTGTTTCTTTTGTTTACAAACTTTTTCGCGCCATTATTAAAATGGCCAAATCTAAATTCGTCTAAGATTGTTCAGCTGGGAAAAAATTTTATATAAACGTTAAATATAAACTTTTTTAATTGTTTGTAATTAAAATCAAAGATTATATTAGTTTTTCACTTTTAAATTCACACAAATTTCTTGAAATTGCACTAAATCATACAAAAAATCTTCAGATTAATATGGCGCGAAAAAGTTTGTAAACAAAAGGAAAAAAAATTTACAGTCACATTGGAAAAAACGCGAGAAGCAAAAAATAGTCGCCTGTGCTGTTAAGTTCACCTAGTAATGAATTCGCCTTAATCTTAGCCGAATTTAGATTTTGACATTCACGATATGTTTTACAATAACAAAATACATAGTACTGAATTCGCCTTTTCGCTTGTGTTCACCTGTATAAATTCGCCTTGTGTAAAACATATCGTGAATGTCAAAATCTAAATTCGCCTAAGATTGTTCAGGTGGGAATTTTTTTTAACGTTAAATATAAACTTTTATAATTGTTTGTAATTAAAATCACAGATTATATTAGTTTTTCACTTTTAAATACACACAAATTTCTTGCAATTGCACTTAATCATACAAAAAAATCTTCAGATTAAAATGGCGCGAAAAAGTTTGTAAACAAAAGAAAAAAATTTTGACAGTCTCATTGGAAGAAACGCGAGAAGCAAAAAATAATCACCTGTGCCGTTAAGTTCACCTAGTAATGAGTTCGCTTTGGTAAAAACATGAGCAAAGTCGTCTGACAAAATTTCAAATATAGTGTGTTCTATTTCGTTATGTTTAAACATCTGACACTAGAACTCTATGCCTTGCGAGCAATTCAGCAGCCGTTTGTGGGCGGTATAAGTAGTTGGGTTGAGAAAATTTTAATGCATTAATATGTTTTAAATAATTATTTTGTATAATAATAAAAAACATTGACAATGTCCAAAGCGAATTTATACAGGTGAAGCAAGCGGGAAAACGAATTCAATACTATATATTTTGTTATTGTAAAACATCGTGAATATCAAAATCTAAATTCGCCTACGATTGCTCAGCTGGGAAAAAATGTTATATAAACGTTAAATATAAACTTTTATAATTGTTCATAATTGAAATCATAGATTATATTAGTTTTTCACTTTTAAATTCATACAAATTTCTTTAAATTGCACTAAATCATACAAAAAAATCTTCAGATTGAAATGGCGCGAGAATGTTTGTAAACAAAAGAAAAAAATTTGACAGTCTCATTGGAAAAAATGCGAGAAGCAAAAAATAATCACCTCAGCTGTCAAGTTCACCTAATAATGAATTTGCCTTGGACAATGTCAAAATAAATGTACATGAATGTTTGTGAGCAAATTTTAAAAACCTCTGTAAAAATAAAAAATTTTGACAGACATGATAAAATACATCTGGAATTACATGTTAAAAAACAGACATAAAAACATATCGTGTGAGGGAGAGTATACGTATACACAGCATTGTGTATGTATTCGTGTTTTTGTGTACGTTTGATTGATTGGCTTGTATTTCTATTGGCTTGTTCTGCTTGTGCCGGTATAACGTAGTCTTTAGACCAAACATACCCCGGCCTATGCGCGTGATACTTAATTGTTTTTGTAAATGCGCTTAGCTATAGGACTGTGCTCTTTAATACACAAATACTGCGCTCAGCACTAGCAATGAAAAAAACACAAACAACTTCGTCTTTCATATTTTTTTCGTTCTTCACCGCACACATACAAAAACAAAGCAACAACACTTTCGCATGCTTTGTTGGTAAACATTGACGAAAACGATTATCAGTGTGAATTTTGTTTTTGTAAATTGTTTTGCTTTCTACATCAAAAAATAGTAAATAAAAGTAGTTTTTCCTTAAATTTATTGGCGTTTACTCTTCCATATAGAACTTTTGGGGATCACTGGTTTAGACATTCGAGTAAGAGTTCGAAAAACACAATACACTCTCATTTTTTACTACCCCATTCACATTTTTCGTACTCGCAGGTCTACTCTCAGCCAAGGCGACTTTATACAGGTGAGTGCAAGCGGAAAGGCGAATTCAGTACAATGTATTTTGTTATTGTAAAACACATCGTGAATGTCATAATCTAAATTCGCCTAAGATTGCTCAGCAGAGAAAATATTTTATATAAACGTTAAATATAAGCTTTTATAATTGTTTGTAATTAAAATCACATATTATACTAGTTTTTCACTTTTAAATTCACACAAATTTCTTGAAATTGCACTAAATCATGCAGAAAAAACCTTCAGATTAAAATAGCGCGAAAAAGTTTGTAAACAAAAGAAACAAAATTTGACAGTCTCATTGGAAAAAACGCGAGAAACAAAATATAATCACCTGTGCTGTTAAGTTCACCTGGTAATGAATTCGCCTTGCTCGCAGCTAAATTTGCTTGCGAGTGATTTTTTGGCGCTTCCATGCAATCGAATGTCAAACAAACAGTGTTACCGTGTAAATAATTTTAAGCAAATCAACTAGATTATTACAAAATAAAACTTAAGTTTTAGCTAGTTTGTTTGCTAAATTATATGTTAATTTATAAATATTAATACTATAGATGGAAATGTTTAAATTATAAAGCGTTTATATTTATGTAATAATATTAATAAAAATTAATGCCAACTATTCCCCAAAAATATTCTCAAGTGAAGAACACAGCAACTCCAATTTATGAAGAGAGGATTATTATTGTTATTATTATTATTGGATGGGATATGGCCCTCATCGGCCATTTGCACTGCGACCAATGGTGATCTATTGTGCCTCCCTTGCCCCATTATGCGTTGAGTATGTCAAGAAAACGGACAAGCTCCATCATAGGAAGTGATATAAAGTCATATTCGCTTAACATATAAGCTTGTAGTAGCCTATATCTTCTGTGTCCCAGTGCTCCACATTGGGTGATTAAGTGCTCCATTGACTCCTCTTTATCACCGGAGAATCTGCAAATGTCTGTGTTGGAAATTGCCATCCTATGCAGGTGCTTGTAGCAGTTATAATGACCTGTAAGTGCACCTGTCAATGTTCTGAGACTTTTCCTGTCCAGTTTTAGAGCACGTTCGGCTCTCTTTTTATCAAAGTTTAGAAAAAGTTCTTGGAGTGTTCAAGACCAGCTGTCTCGTTCCAATGTTGTTCAATGATGGACACCGTCCATTTATTTATCTCCTCATTCAGGAGACCCTCAATGAAGCCAAAAGTTGAAGTGCGTCCAATAAAAGTTCCCTCTGCTCCTTTCTTGGCATAAATGTCAGCCATTTCATTGCCATGATGCCCTTCATGTCCTGGCACCCAGATCAGGGTGACCTGGTTCTGGCTTGCCAGTTCATTTAGCCTGTTGTGACATTCCAGTACTAACTTGGATGTGAAGACACAACTGCTCAGGGCCTTCAGCACTGATTGGCTATCGGAGAGTATTTTTATCAGCACTCCCTTGTGTCCCCTGTGGGAAAGTATTTCAACCGCTTCCCTTATTGCGTATAGTTCCGCTTGGAAGATTGTGGTGTCTTGGCTAAGGGTTATATATTTGCGTGCTCTGGGCCCCACTGTTCCCGCTCCAACATTTTGGAGCGTTTTGGATCCATCCGTGTACCACTTTTGTGAGCCATCCCGCAACCATCTTGGGTTCATGCTCCATTCCTCCCTTATTGGGAAGATGGTCCTAAACATCCTGGCAAAGGAGTTAGAAGGATCTATAAGGTCACTTGTTTGAGACATATCGATTACGTCTCTGAAATCCTTTAGGATTGCAAGATATCCAATAAGGTTTCCTGCCTTAAGTTTTTCCCTTTTGTAAATTGACATGGCCTGAACGGCCACCTCTTTTTGTACAGCTACGTTAAGCGGTGTTAGGTTCAAAAAAGCTTCCATGCCTATCATTGGGGTGGTTTTCATCGCCCCTGTGATACATAGGCATGCAAGTCTCTGAACCTTGCGAAGTCTTGATATGACTGTTACCTGTTTGGTTTTTCCCCACCATACTACAGCCCCATATAGTATAGTGGGTCTTACCATTTGGGTATATAACCAGACCGTCATCTTAGGGCTTAGGCCGCAGGATCTACTCAGTAGTTTCTTGGCAATCCAGAGGCTTGTTGTTGCCTTTTTATAACCGATACGAGGTGCGGTTCCCATGTGAGTTTCTTATCCAGGACTATGCCTAGATATTTCACCTCTGTCTTGGGAGCAACCTCAATACCGTTTATCCTTAGAGTAGGGATCACTACTTCCCTCTTTTTGGTGAATGGCACAATTGTCGTCTTTTCAGGGTTTATTGAAAGCCCTTCCCTTCTGCACCATTCCCATGTTGTGTCTAATGCATTTTGCATTAGCATTCCCATCGTGTCAGGATGATCGCCCCTGAATGTCACGCAGATGTCATCTGCGTATCCAATGGTTTTGTATCCCTTTCGGTTAAGGAGCCTGATGAGGTCGTCAACAAGTACTGACCATAGTAGGGGAGATAGTACTCCACCCTGAGGGCATCCTTTGACCGCAGTGACACAACGTTCAGCGGAGCCAAGTGAGGCTCTTACTGTCCTTATAGATAGAGCAATCTCCTTAGAGATCAAAGCCTTTTCGATATCCTTTACCAGTTTGTGTAGGGCCGTGACCGTAGACTTGCACTTTTGGTAAGCAAATTGTAGTCCATGAATCGGACGTAAGTTGATTACCTCTTCTCTGAGGTATATATCTAATAACTTCTTCATGGTTTTTAGCATGAAGGAGGATAGACTAATTGGTCTGTATGACTTGGGAGAGTCTGGAGGCTTATTTCCCCCTTTTGGTATGAATATAGCCTTCACCTCCCTCCATATTTTTGGAATATATCCCAATAGTAAACTTGATCTGAAGATTTTCACCATAGTTCGTATGACCGTGGTGTTGCTTCTTGATAATAGTGCCGGAAAAATTCTATCCGGTCCTGATGATTTGTAAGGTTTGAAGGCATTTACTGCCCATTCTACCCTTTCAAATGTTATTATCCTCTTGATGACTGGAGTCATCATCCCATGATTTGAGTTTGCCGTCACATTTTGCGTGTCCGCATTTGTATTTAGTGTACAGTCTGGGAAGTAAGTCCTCAAAAGAAGCTCTAAAGTCCCATGGAATGTATTTGTACAGGTCCCATCTGGTTTCCTGAGTGTGCCGATTGGGTTAATCGGCCCTTTTGAAAGCGCTTTATGCAGCCTAGCTGTTGCTGGGACATCTTTGAGATCCTCACAGAGAGCCCTCCATAAGCGGTGTTAGGTTCAAAAAAGCTTCCATGCCTATCATTGGGGTGGTTTTCATCGCCCCTGTGATACATAGGCATGCAAGTCTCTGAACCTTGCGAAGTCTTGATATGACTGTTACCTGTTTGGTTTTTCCCCACCATACTACAGCCCCATATAGTATAGTGGGTCTTACCATTTGGGTATATAACCAGACCGTCATCTTAGGGCTTAGGCCGCAGGATCTACTCAGTAGTTTCTTGGCAATCCAGAGGCTTGTTGTTGCCTTTTTATAACCGATACGAGGTGCGGTTCCCATGTGAGTTTCTTATCCAGGACTATGCCTAGATATTTCACCTCTGTCTTGGGAGCAACCTCAATACCGTTTATCCTTAGAGTAGGGATCACTACTTCCCTTTTTTTGGTGAATGGCACAATTGTCGTCTTTTCAGGGTTTATTGAAAGCCCTTCCCTTCTGCACCATTCCCATGTTGTGTCTAATGCATTTTGCATTAGCATTCCCATCGTGTCAGGATGATCGCCCCTGAATGTCACGCAGATGTCATCTGCGTATCCAATGGTTTTGTATCCCTTTCGGTTAAGGAGCCTGATGAGGTCGTCAACAAGTACTGACCATAGTAGGGGAGATAGTACTCCACCCTGAGGGCATCCTTTGACCGCAGTGACACAACGTTCAGCGGAGCCAAGTGAGGCTCTTACTGTCCTTATAGATAGAGCAATCTCCTTAGAGATCAAAGCCTTTTCGATATCCTTTACCAGTTTGTGTAGGGCCGTGACCGTAGACTTGCACTTTTGGTAAGCAAATTGTAGTCCATGAATCGGACGTAAGTTGATTACCTCTTCTCTGAGGTATATATCTAATAACTTCTTCATGGTTTTTAGCATGAAGGAGGATAGACTAATTGGTCTGTATGACTTGGGAGAGTCTGGAGGCTTATTTCCCCCTTTTGGTATGAATATAGCCTTCACCTCCCTCCATATTTTTGGAATATATCCCAATAGTAAACTTGATCTGAAGATTTTCACCATAGTTCGTATGACCGTGGTGTTGCTTCTTGATAATAGTGCCGGAAAAATTCTATCCGGTCCTGATGATTTGTAGGGTTTGAAGGCATTTACTGCCCATTCTACCCTTTCAAATGTTATTATCCTCTTGATGACTGGAGTCATCATCCCCTGATTTGAGTTTGCCGTCACATTTTGCGTGTCCGCATTTGTATTTAGTGTACAGTCTGGGAAGTAAGTCCTCAAAAGAAGCTCTAAAGTCCCATGGAATGTATTTGTACAGGTCCCATCTGGTTTCCTGAGTGTGCCGATTGGGTTAATCGGCCCTTTTGAAAGCGCTTTATGCAGTCTGGGAAGTAAGTCCTCAAAAGAAGCTCTAAAGTCCCATGGAATGTATTTGTACAGGTCCCATCTGGTTTCCTGAGTGTGCCGATTGGGTTAATCGGCCCCTTTGAAAGCGCTTTATGCAGCCTAGCTGTTGCTGGGACATCTTTGAGATCCTCACAGAGAGCCCTCCATGAGTTTCTCTTAGATCTCCTAAGCTCTTTGTTATATGTCGTCAGGGCCTTCCTATACTCTTCCCATTTTTTGGATTTCTTGGCCTTATTGAACTCTGTTCTGGCTGCTTTACGCAGTTTTTCAAGATTTTTGTTCCACCACGGAACCATCTTCGTGGAGGATTTTATTTTGGTGGGACAGTTATCGTGAAAGGAAGATATGATAAGATTTGTCAATTCTTCCACTGAGGGGTCTAGCTATCCTGTTGATGAAGTGGGAAATATTCTACCTGTCATTCTAGACTGTATGTTCTCCGCAAACTTCAACCAGTTTGTTGCCCTGGGATTTCTGTAGAGCGACGTGCTCTTCATTAGTCCCTCTATTTCAAATAAGATGTGTTTATGATCCGACATGGAGTTCTCTTCCGAGACTTTCCAGTCACTGATCATGTCAAAAGATTTGTTGGTTATGAGGGTCAGATCTAGAACCTCTTCCCTAATGGCATTGCTAAATGTTTGACTATTACCCCTATTAGCTATTTCCATATCAGTAGATAATAAGAATTCAAAGAGTGACTCACCTCTAGTGTTGGTGTCCGTGCTTCCCCATACTGTATTGTGGGCATTTGCATCACAACCAATTATTAAGGTCTTTCCATGTTGCCTGCAGTGCTCCACTAGACCCTTGATTATGGATGGTGGTGCTTCATTTATGTCTCCCGGGAAGTAGGCCGAGGCAATAACAACCTCTATCCTACTACCGTTTGACTCAGCTTCAACTAGCGCCACTGCTGTGTCGCCATCTGTGTTCTCTGTAAGAGGCAAATAGTTAATATTATTGTACATGATAACTTTGGTTTGGTTTGGCTGCGCCCGTGTCATAAATTACCTGTGTATTTTTAATATTGAGACCTTGAATACGGCCTCTTGTTATCCAGGGCTCTTGTAGGAGCCCTATGTTGGTGGTGCCCCAAGCAAATCTTCTACTTATTTCGGCCGTTGCAGCCGGATATCTCTTAATGAGATGGCGAGACATTCGAGCCTGGAGCTTTTCTGGGTGCCGGGGCACAGTGGAGTGCCCGGAAATATTGTGGCGGATGAGCTGGCGAAAGCCGGAGCTCGTCTACAGAGAGGGGACATTGATACGATGGTTGGAGTCCCGCTTAACAGCTGTAAAAACCAAGTGCAGCGTCAACTTGTAGGGACTGCACAGGACAGATGGTCTGGTGAGGTCACCTGCCGAGTAGCAAGGCTGACATGGCCTGCGTATGATCGTAGTAGAACTGCGGTCTTAAAGGGTTTTCCCCGTCAAAGGTTGCGTACCTTGGTGGCAGTTCTGACAGGACATTGTCTCATAGGGACGCATGCTAGGAGGTTAAATCTTCCATTTAATGATTTCTGCAGAAGTTGCGGGGATGAGGACGAGGAGGAAAGTGTTGAGCATTTCCTCTGTCGATGCCCGGCTCTCAGTTCTATGAGAGCGCTGTACTTAGGCGGACCAATGCTGCACGGGTTAGCAGATATATCGGAATGCCGAGTGAACGGACTGGATTCCTTTATCCGGCTTTCGGGTTGGTTTGAATCTGAACCGTCGGGGGAAGTGTAAGTCTCGCGGGCTGCACTTCTCCCTCAGGCAACACAACGGGACCAAAAGGACCCAAGTGGGCTGGTTTCATGAAACTGGCGGCCTGTACAACCTAACCTAACCTAACCTTCGGCCGTTGCAGCCCTAGCGTGGTGAAGATTTGCTTGGATGCACTTTATTTTGGCCCTTCCGTGCTTTGACCAGAAGGAGGACTTACGCCCTCTTCCTCTAGCCCCACTTCCTGCATTTGTTGCACTAGCTCATCCGTGGTTATATTTTCAGTTTTCAGCTTCATGGTGGTTTGACCAAAGCGGTAGTAGATCTTCCCGCCTGATTCCTTTAAGCTGACCACTGATTTTTGGTCCACGGATAGAACCAGTGTTACTAGTGAGCCCTTCTCTGCTCTTCTTAGTAGTCGCCATGACTCGACGACGAGGCCTTCGTTCTGCCCCTGTATAAGATCAAGGATCTTATTTGTTTCCAATTTGGTGGAGCTGGGGAAGTATCCCACCGCGATACTGGATTGAGGAATTTGTAACTCCTCTATGGCCCATATTGAGGCCCCTTCCCAGGGTGTTGAGTCGGTGATGTTCTCCTTCACCCAGTCCACCGATTTGTTGTCCTTACAGTGTAGGACAATGTACCTTGTCTTATAGGTACAGCCTAGAAAGGCAGGTTTTGTGGCCTTGTTTTTGCCATCTATTATTTTCTCCAGTAATATTTTCTGGATGGAGTCCATCTGCTCTGTTGATAGAGCAGTGTTAGGTAGTCTCTTGCGAGAATTGCCAACTTGACTCCTGTAGTGACGTCCTTGTATGAGGCAGTGGGCCGCCTCTGCTTGGTCGTCACTACTTTTTTTGCTGCCGCTTTTGCTGCTCGTGAGGTGGACGGTTGTTCGTCCGTTAGCCTCTTCTTTCTTTGAATGGCTTCCGGAGGCGTTTCTTTCTCAGACCTTTGCCTTTTTGGGCCTTGTTCTTTGCCCTTGCCCTCCTCATTTTGCAGGGTCATAGGCAGTCTGGCCTTAAGGTACGCCTCTTCCTTATAAGGCCTTGTTTTAATAAGTAGACCAGCCTTTTTTTACCCGCTCCGCTGAGTCTCTTAGGCCTCATTTCAGAGTCGGTTTTGCTGGCAGTTACTCCCGCCCCAGCCGAGGGTTTTTCTGCCTCTTTTACTATTTTTCGAGGTTGATTTGCCTCTTTGTTGAAGCTCTCTTGGCTGCTTCCGCCATTTTTTTTACTTTGTTCTGTGTTCATTTTTGGTCCCACGAGTATATGGGAAAAGACGGTCCACTGCACCAGAGCCTCGGTAGCGCAGTAAGGCACTTATTAAAATGGGACCTTGCCTGAGCATCCCAAGTCCGCATACTAGGAACTAGATTAACCCACTAGCCATTCATCCCTCGAGCTATGCTGTTCCCTCTTGGATTGGGGTTTGTGTAGAGTTTTCTCTCTCAGATCGACTATATTAGCCATGCTCTGGACGATGAACGCATGCTACGTAAAAATGTGCGAGTTTCGGGAACAAGATCCCTAATCTCGTCAGAGCAAAATCCATTGTAGTAACGATAGAACAGAGTAACGCATCCCACACTGCGTCGATGCTCCAGTGAGTCAATAGAGTTGGATACCCTACTGTCGCCGATTAGCTTCTTCGCCCTCTCCAGCAAACGGTCGAGTAACCCCAAAATAGACTTTGAGGCACCGGCCCAAACATAAGAGTTGTATTCCATTTTCGGTCGGATGTAGGTGGTATAAATAGTAAGGAGATCGGATGGAGTGAAGTACATCTTGCACCGTTTCAAAAAACCGAGGCACTTGAATGCTTCTTTAGAGACATGAAAAATGTGTTCAGTCCAGCGAACATCACACTGTATCTTCATTCCAAGAACATCAAGAGCATCCGATTCCTCAATATTTATACCATCCATGAGTACAGATGAAGCAGCATTTGCGGTCGTTTGTTTGTGTGTTAATAAACAACATTGGGTCTTACGAGCGTTAAAAGCGACCCTGTTTTTACGACCCCATTCGGAGATTAATAGATTACTATTCAGTGAATCATTCATATTTGGCCTCTTGGCAGCGATCTCTGATAGGCTGGGCCTATAACTAAAAGAGTACGAGTGACAAATGCTGCTATCATCCGCGAAAGAGTGGATAGGGTTGGAAGTTTGATAGAGAAGGTCGTTGAGGAAAATAAGAAATAGGGTAGGAGAAAGAACGGAACCTTGCGGTACCCCTGAATTAATCTTGAACTCGTTTGATGAGATCTCATCTATAACAACTCGAATAACACTGCTTCAAGACCAGTGCTGGAATGCCATCTCTGAAAAAGCTCGATATAAACCGAGAAAAGTCATCACCGACACCAAAAGCAGTAAGTTTTGCCAGTAGTGCACCATGCCACACTTTGTCAAACGCTTTTGAAATATCCAGAGCCACCCCCCTACTTTGACCGATATGATGGATTGAGTGGCACCATTTCTCAGAGAGATATGCCATAAGATCGCCAGTAGAACGACTTTTGCGAAATCCATATTGACGATCACAAAGTAGTTTATGCGACTCCAGATACCTCACAAGGTGATGGTGAACCATATTTTCCATTACTTTAGAGAGTGTAGAGCAAATTGCAACTGGGCGGTAGTTGTTTGAAGTTCACGTGCTGTCGACAAATTTGAAAAGAATTCTCACTTGCATGTGTAGACAGAAAAGAAAATTGCATGAAACTCGAGATTTTCGAAGAAATTTTCATTGATCATACATATACAGCACTCGCATGAGATTGCTTGTATGTCTAAATGCAGGGTTAAGCTGCCATGGTATTGTTATTAGTGCATTACATGCAGTCTACACCTAACTTGAAACGCAGTTAAAACATAAAGTTAAAACTTGCTGTTTATATATCAGTCTGCTTAAGGTGGCGAACACGTAGTAATGTTAGAGTTATAACTTCTCATAGTAAAATAATAATATGGCGAAAAACAACTATAATTAGCAGGCTGCTGTCAATTTAAGTTATAACAGAGTTTTGGAACGCAAACGGCATCCGCCAACACAAAAATGAACTTGAGCACCTTCTTATGGAAAAGAAAATCGATATAATGTTTATTGCTGAAACTCATTTGACAACCAACAGTTTTTTCAAAATTAATGGCTATATACTATACGACACAAAAGATCCTTGCGAAAGATCTTGTGTTGGGTCGGAAATTCTAATAAAATCCAGAATTAAGCACTTTTTAATGAACGAGACATGTGAGGAGTATCTGCAAGCAACTAATATACATATGCATTGAATATTTGCATGAAAAAATCGTTATTTCCTCGATCTACTCACCACCACGATTTTAAATAACAGAAAACCAATATGCAAAGTTTTTCAAATCACTTGGTCCTCGATTATAAGCGGCCGGCGACTATAACGCTAAACACACTTTATCCCGAAAGGCCGCGTGCTTTTTGACACCGTTTCCAAAATGGGCTTAGGTGTGATTTCAAGTGGACAGCCCACTTATTGGCCGTCAGACCAACGAAAGATCCCAGACGTTATAGATTTTGGAGTTACAAAAAATTTTCCCTCAGAATGGATGCAAGTGGAACCTTCATTAGACTTGTCATCAGATCACTCACCAACTATAGTTTCTGTTTCGTTCCCCCAAGGGGTTGGTTCCCCGTTTTGGGACTTGGCCGCCCCTCGAGTTAATTGGTTAAAATATAAAAAATATTTGAGTACTCATTGTACGGAAAACATTGCCTTGAGAACGCCTAAGGATATTGATATATCGATTAACGAATTTTCTGAACACCTTAATCAAGCCGTACAACATGCTACCACTAGCCATATAAGATCCAGAAATGTGAGCAATAGAACTTATTCATCTGAAATTGATCAACTTCTGTCAGAGAAAAGAAGAGTTAGAAGAGAGTGGCAACTTCGCAGGTCTCCCCAGCTTAAAGCTAGGTTACGGGAATGCATAACTCAGTTAAAAAATCTACTTGAATCCCAAAGAATGGTTTCCCTCAAAAATTATCTGGAAGGTCTTGATGGTACTCCTCCATCCGATTATTCGCTATGGAAAGCGACAAAAGGTCTGAAAAGACCCGTAGTAGGTAAGCCACCTTTGCGAACTTCAACTGGAGATTGGGCAAGAAGCGATTATGAAAAGGGAATGTTGTATGTCGATCATTTGAGAAATGTTTTTACCAAAAATGATACAGCGAATAATTCAGCTGAACTACCGTCATACGCTGTTAGGCCGCCTACGCCTTTGAGACTTAGTTTTCAAGATGTTGAAAATGTTATTCGTAACACAAACCCCAGGAAAGCTCCAGGTATTGATAAAATTACTGGTAAAATGCTTGAGCAGCTACCTCGTGTAGCTCGTAGAATTCTTCTTTTTATTTTTAACGCTATTTTACGGCTCGAGTATTATCCTGCAGAGTGGAAGGTGTCCATGATTAATATGATACCCAAACCGGGGAAGGATGCCACTAAAGTAGGATCATACAGACCAATAAGTCTACTGCCAACAATTTCAAAACTGTTCGAAAAATTGTTAATGGCAAAGTCGAGTCCAATGTTGAACAATGTGGGATGCATTCCTGATCATCAATTTGGCTTTCGGGCTAAACACAGCACTATAGAACAAACGCACAGACTAGTCAACGTCATAAGACAGACTTTTGAAGACAAAAATATTGTTCAGCTTTATTCATTGACATTTCCCAAGCTTTTGATAAAGTGTGGCACGACGGCTTGATGCACAAAATAAAGTTAAACTTGCCTGCAAACACTCACAAGCTTCTGGAAAGCTACTTATGCGACCGGAAGTTTGTTATCAGAGAAGGCGATTTTATAAGCCCCTTACAGCCAATCGAGGCAGGAGTTCCTCAAGGTAGCATTTTAGGACCTACTTAATATTTGATTTACGCCTCAGACATGCCAACGAGATCCGGAATCCACACTTCAACTTTGGCGGATGACACAGCATTTTGCAGCGTACATGAAAACCATCAAGTAGCTTCGCGAAATTCGCAGGAGTATATATCAATATTAGAGATATGGTTAAAACGTTGGAAAATTAAAGTTAATGAACAAAAGTGTACTCACGTTACATTCACACTGCGTAGACAAACATATTCAGCTATCTAAATTAACAATTCACCTATTACGCAGCAAAATGAAGTCAAGTACCTTGGTATTCATCTCGACCGTAGGTTAACGTGGAAGCCTCACATTGGCGCGAAAGTCACTCAGCTAAAATTAAAAGCAGCGCAATTAAATTGGCTTATGGGCAGAAATTCTACATTGAAATTAGATTGCAAACTTTTGTTATACAACGCAATACTAAAGCCTATATGGCGCTACGGAATTCAATTATGGGGCACCGCCTCAGCGTCAAACATTGAAAAAATTCAAAGGCGACAAAACAAAATTCTTCAAACAATTACTGCAGCTCCATGGTACGTAAAAAACTCCCGAATTCACAAGGATCTGTGTGTTCCACTGGTAAAAGAGGAGTTTTCAGAGCATGCGACAAGGTATATCAGCAAATTGGAACTTCACCCAAACCCTCTTGCACGAAACATACTTAATTTTAGTGGTCACACTCGGTTGAGAAGAAGGGATACCGTTGCCACCACCAAAGCGTTAAGTAGGTGATTTTACCGATATAATATGCGCATAATAAAACTTTTTGTCTAGCATTGGTTTAATTAATTGTATTTAGTATTAAGATTTGAATACTTATATTTGAATACATTGTGAAGATTCAACAAATAATTTTTTTTTTTTTTAACTTTATTATTTTATTTATTGAATCTACATAAAAATGTAATCACAATATGTATTCAAATCTTAATACTAAAAAATTGTGATTAAAGTCCTGCCAGTGCTGGACAAAAATTTACTTTTATGCGAATATTATTTCAGAATTCAGTCATCTGCTTAGAGCTCTAATGGTAGCCAAAGTATCCCTCCTTCTCAGACGGATATGACCACCAAAGTTAAGGATATTAACTGCAAGAGGATTTGGGTGGAATTCAAGTTTGTTAATATATCTTGTCGCGTACTTCACAAATTCAGATTTCACAAAAGGTACGTTCAGATCTGCGTGGATTCGTGAGTTTTTAACGTACCTTGGAGCATCTGTAATTCTACGGAGAATTTTATTTTGACTTCTTTGAATTTTTTCAATGTTGGATGCCGAGGTTGTTCCCCATAATTGAATCCCATAGCACCATATTGGCTTTAGAATCGAGTTGTACAGCAAAAGTTTACAATCAAGCTTCAAGGTCGAATTTCTGCCTAGTAGCCAGTTAATTTGCACTGTTTTCAATTTCATCTGCGTTACTTTTGCCTCGATGTGCGACTTCCATGTTAGTCTACGGTCAAGATGAATACCGAGGTATTTGACTTCACTGTGTTGAGGTATTACTTTATTGTTAATAGTAATGGGTGAGCATGTTCCTAGACGCAGTGCGAATGTAACATGGGCACACTTTTGTTCATTAACCTTGATTTTCCAAAGCTTAAGCCATTTCTCTAGTTTGTCGATATGTTCCTGTAAGTTTATTGATGCTTGCTGGTGGTTACTATGTATGCTAAAGAATGCTGTATCATCTGCAAACGTTGAAGTGTGAATGTTGGTGCTTGTCGGCATGTCAGATGCGTAGATCAAATATAAGATAGGCCCTAATATGCTGCCTTGGGGAACTCCAGCTTCAATAGGCTGGGCGGGGCTTATGAAATCGCCTTCTTTTATTATAAATTGGCGACAATATAAATAGCTTTCCAAAAGGTTATGTACGTTTGCAGGTAAGTTAAACTTTATTTTATGCATTAAGCCATCGTGCCACACTTTATCAAAAGCTTGTGAGACGTCGATGAATAAGGCAGAGCAATATTTTTTATCTTCAAATGCCTTTCTTATGACGTTAACTAACCTGTGTGTTTGCTCAATGGTGCCATGTTTCGCTCTAAAACCAAATTGGTGATCAGGAATACATTCCACCTTATTAAGCATTGGATCCAACTTCGCCTTTAGCAATTTTTCGAAAAGTTTTGAAGTTGTTGTCAGTAGACTTATTGGACGATATGATTCTACTTTCGTGTGATCCTTCCCTGGCTTAGGAACCATTGTTATCATGGACACCTTCCACTCTGCAGGGTAATACTCAAATCGTAAAATAGCGTTAAAAAAAAAAGAAGAATTCTTTTAGCTACACGAGGCAGCTCTACGAGCATTTTGTTGCTGATTTTGTCCATACCTGGAGCTTTTTTAAGGTTTAGATTACCAACAGCATTTTCAACTTCTTCAAAATTGAATCTTAAAGGCACAGGAGGTCTACTAACAATAGGTGGCAACTCATTTGCATTGTCAGACCTATTTGTGGAAAAAACCTTTTCCAAATGGTTAACAAATAAATTACCCTTTTCCGAGTCATCTCTAGCCCAGTCACCAGACGGTTCTCGCAAGGGCGGCTTACCTCTAACTGGCCTTTTTAAACCCTTAGTCGCCCGCCATAAAGAATAGTCGGACTGAGGAGTACCATCCAGACTTTCCAAATACGTTTGTAGAGAAGCCGTTTTTTGGGTTCCAAGCAAATTTCTTAGTTGATTTGTGCACTCACGTAGTCTTGTTTTTAGTTGCGGAGACCTGCAAAGTTACCACTCTCGTCGAACTCTTCTTTTTTCTAACACAAGTTGCTCGATTTCTGAAGAATATGTTCTATTTTGAATGCTTCTGCGTGTTAAATAAACGCTAGAAGCAAGTTCAGCGGCTTGTTTAAGGTTTTCGCTAAATTTGCTTAGTGAAGCATTAATATCTTCAGCAGTTCTTAAAACAATATTCTCAGTGCAATGGGTGCTCAAAAATTTTTTATATTTTAGCCAATTCACTCGAGTAACAGTCCTATGCAAATTGTTAATCGGGGACCAAGTCTCCTGGGAAAAGCGCACTGAAATAATAGTAGGTGAATGATCCGATGACAAGTCTAACGAAGGCTCAGCTTGCATTCATTCCACAGGGAACCCCTTTACCACTCCAAAATCAACCACATCAGGAATCTTTCGTCGGTCAGTTGGCCAGTAAGTGGGATGTCCGCTTGATATTACGTCTAAGCCCATTTTAGAAATTGTATCAAAAAGCACCCGACCCTTCGGGGTGATTAAACGTGAGCCCCAAAAAGTGTGTTTTGCGTTGTAATCTCCAGCTGCTATAAAACGAGGTCCTAATGAGGTGAAAAAACTTGAATATTGTGATTCTGTCACTGAGAACCGAGGCGGCGAATAAATCGATGAGATAACCAATTTGTAATGAAAATTTTCCACACAGATATTAGTTGCTTGAAGATAGTCCTCACATGTGCCGTTCAACAAAAAATGCTTTACCCTAGATTTTATCAAGATTGCGGAACCCCCACAAGCTCTTCCACGGGGGGTCTTTAGTATCGTATAGTACGTAGCCATTAATTTTGAAGAAGCTTGTTGACGTCAAGTGAGTTTCTGCAATCATCATTATATCGATCTGCTTATCCATCAGGAAGTATTCGAGTTCATTTTTGTGTTGGCGGATGCCGTTCGCGTTCCAGAAACATATTTTTAACCAAATCATTTTCTCGAAATGGTGGATTACATTTTCACCATTTCCTGCATCATCGTCATCATGCTGTGGTGGCTTAGAAGCAATTATTGGTTTGTTGTTCATTGAGCGCTTGAGGTGGGTGTAGACGGAGCAACCTCTATAATTAGCTGTGTGGTTTTCACCGCAATTACTGCATTCTTTTATTTTTGGGTCGAATTTCGGCTTATTGCATTGTGCTGTACCATGGAGTTCTCCGCACACAACACAAACTGTAGGCAACTTGCAGTACGCTTTAGTGTGGCCAAATTCTTGGCAGTTGTGGCACTGTACGGGTCCTAAGCGCTTATGCGGTTCCTCTACGGTTATTTTTCGATGTAAAAGGTATTTTATACTATATATTGGATGAACTTCATTCTTCTTTAAAGTCACATCTCCTGGCTCTAATTCATTATCCTAAACATGGGTTGAGGGATCTTTTCACGATTTCTGATGTTTAACACATTTTTTACTTTGAATCCCTTGTCTGTCAAACCGGTCTTAATTTCATCAGTGTCTACGCAAGGGTCAATCCCTTTTATTACGACTTGAAGACCTTTAGTGCTTTTAAGCTGAAGTATAAAAGGCTTTTTTTCAAATTCGTCAGACAGTTTTCGGTAGTCATTTTCATGGTTAACCTGAATTTTAGGTTCGTTAATGTTGCCGTGCTTGATGGAGGTAACGTTAAAAGTATTTTCTCCGATTGCTAAAACAATTTTTCTTACCAGTTCATTGGAGGCAGATTCCCTTAAATAAATTGGTGGTGGTTTAAACGATTTTTTTGACGAAGATCTTGATCAGTTGGTCTAGCGGTGTCGGCATCTTTAGAGATATTAGATTTGGATGCAATTTGAGCAGATTTAGGGCTTCGCTGACGTTTAGTAATGGTTTTTTTTTTTTTTTTTTTTTTTTTTTTAGATTTTATTTATTTATTGAATCTTCACAATGTGAACTAACAATAAGTATTCAAATTTTAATACTAAATATAATAAATTAACTAAGTCCAGCCAATGCTAGACAGAACGTTTTATTTTGCGCCAATTATATCGGTAGAATCACCTACTTAACGCTCTGATGGTGGCAACGGTATCCCTTCTTCTCAACCGAGTGTGACCATTAAAATTAAGTATGTTTCGTGCGAGAGGGTTTGGGTGAAGTTCCAATTTGCTGACATACCTTGTCGCATGCTCTGAAAACTCATCTTTTACCAGTGGAACACATAGATCCTTGTGAATTGTGATGAATACCAAGGTACTTGACTTCACTTTGCTGCGGAATAGGTAAATTGTTAATTTGGATAGCTGAACATGTTTGTCTACGCAGTGTGAATGTAACGTGAGTACACTTTTGTTCATTAACTTTAATTTTCCAAAGTTTTAACCATTTCTCTAATACTGAAATATACTCCTGCAAATTTCGCGAAGCTACTTGATGGTTTTCATGTACGCTGCAGAATGCTGTGTCATCTGCAAAAGTTGAAGTGTGAATACCACATCTGGTTGGCATGTCAGAAGTGTAAATTAATTATAAAGTGGGTCCCAGAATGTTACCTTGGGGAACTCCTGCCTCGATTGGCTAAGTTGGGCTTATAAAGTCGCCTTCTCTGATAACAAACTTCCGGCCGCATAAATAGCTTTCCAGAAGCTTATGAGTGTTTGCAGGCAAGTTCAACTTTATTTTGTGCATTAATCCCTCGTGCCACACTTTATCAAAAGCTTGGGAAACATCAATGAATAGAGCTGAGCAATACTTTTTATCCTCAAAAGTCTTTCTTATAACATTAACTAGTCTATGCGCTTGTTCAATGGTGCTGTGCTTAGCCCGAAAACCAAATTGATGATCAGGGATGCATCCTACATCATTCAGTATTGGAGTCAACTTCGCCATTAACAATTTTTCGAAAAGTTTTGAAATTGTTGGCAGTAGACTTATTGGTCTATATGACTCTACTTTAGTCGGATCCTTCCCTGGCTTGGGTATCATAGTAACCATAGACATCTTCCACTCTGCAGGATAGTATTCTAGGCGCAAAATAGCATTAAAAATGAAAAGAAGAATTCTTCTAGCAATACGAGGTAACTGTACAAGCATTTTGCCAGTAATTTTGTCAAAACCTGGAGCTTTTTTTGAGTTTACTTTATTTATAACGTTTTCGACATCTTGAAAACTAAGCCTCAAAGGCACAGGCGTTAATTCAGTAACATATATAACTGTATCATATGCAGTAAAAACGTTTTTCAAATGTTTAACATACACCATCCCTTTTTCAGAATCACTTCTTGCCCTGTCGCCAGATGAAGTTCGCAAAGGTGGCTTACCTATTATGGGTCTTTTCAGACCTTTTGTCGCTTTCCATAGAGAATAGTCGGTTTGCGGGCTACCATCAAGACCTTCTAGATAATTTTTAAGGGAAGCCATTGTTTGGATTTCAAGCACATTTCTTAATTGAGTTATGCACTCTCGTAGCCTGCTTTTAAGCTGGACCAGCGAAGTTGCCATTCTCTTCTAACTCTTATTTTTCTGACAAAAGTTGCTCAACTTCAGACGAATAAGTTCTATTGTTCTCATTTCTGAAACTCGTATGGGTAGTGGTAGCATGTTGCACGGCCAGTTTAAGGTCTTCAGAAAAATCTTTAATTGATATATCAACATCCTCAGGGGTTCTCAAGGCAATATTTTCTGCACAATGAGTACTCAAATATTTCTTATATTTTAGCCAATTAGCTCTAGTGATGGCGAACGGCATGTCACTATACGGGGAGCCAACCTCCTGGGGAACGAAACAGATATTATAGTCCGTGGTCCGATGACAAATCTAATGAAGACTCTACTTGCATCCCTTCTAAAGAAAAATTTTTCGCAACTCCAAAATCTATAACATCTGGAATCTTTCGTCGGTCTGAGGGCCAATAAGTGGGATGTCCGCTTGAAATCACATCTAAGCCCAGTTTGGAAATTGTTTCGAAAAGCACACGGCCTTTCGGAGAAATTAAACGTGATCCCCAAAAAGTGTGCTTGGCGTTATAGTCACCAGCCGCTAAAAATAGAGGCCCAAGTGCATTGAAAAAATGTGAATACTGATTTTCTGTTATTGAAAATCGGGGCGGTGAGTAAATTGATGATATAACTATTTTTCCATGAAAATGTTCAATGCATATATTTGTTGCTTGGAGATACTCCTCACGTGTCTCATGTAGAAAATAGTGCTTAATTCTATTTTTTATTAGAATTGCTGAGCCTCCACAAGATCTTCCACGGGGATCTTTAGTGTCATACAGTGTGTAGCCATTTATTTTGAAATAACTAAGATTCTTCCTCAGAAATCCAGAGGTTTTTTCTAGTGGAGCTAAGCTCCCTCTCAGAATTGCATCTACTAGGTACACTCATGCAAGTTTTTTTTTTATTTATATTTTTTATTTTAAAAGTATATAAAAAATATTTGTCACAAAGTTTTTCTTTTTTATAAATTCACTCTTCCTTTTATTGCGGTTTTCTACTTATACCGTTGCTTTTTTTTTATAGCACTCCGATTAAAAACAAATACGTCCGTTCACTATCAAAGCTAGAATCTGACTGTTCGTTCGACTTATTGCAATTAAAGTAAAACCATCAAAATTAATTGTAAATTGAAGTTTAAATTTGCATATAGATCACCTGCAGATTGCAGACTGAAATCATTGGTGACCCTGACGTGATAGGCTTTGTATTATTATCAATTCGGATATTTAATAATAGTTTTTGTATCACGTTAGTTCAGGCAAGATGCCAACCAATAGCGAAGTTTCAAAGAGAAGGAACAGCTTTCTGTTGATACGCTCCCTTATTTTGCTAAAATTTTAGGTATAACGAAGCAATTGGAGGATTTAAATAATGATTTAGATCCAGTTCAATTAAAGCAGCATGATGAAACTGAGCTTTCTGTTTGTTTGGAGTACGTTGAGGATTTCAAGGATGCTTTCGAAAGGGCTCATCCGTAAGAGAGGAAATAGATGGCAGTGAATCTATAAGTAGTGATCGCCAGAGGTATATTTCGCTATACTTTGATGTAAAGGCCAAATTAACACGACAACTAAACGCCATTCGTAAAATGGACTCTGATAAACGCTCATCAACACTATGTCAATTTACTTTCGCTGAATCGCCTCCTCCAACAGCAACGCGCAAATTTAAAGTTCCTGAAATCCAATTGACCAAATTTTTCGGTGCCTATTCGGAATGGCCAAATTTCTTTTCGTTGTTCTCAACTGTTATAAATGACAACGTCGATTTAAGCAAGCTTGAGAAGTTTCATTATTTACGGGTCAGCTTAGGAGATGTCGCCCTTGATACAATTGCTTTATTGGAGCTCAATGAAACAAATTATGAAGAAGCCCTGTTGTTGTTGAAAAATCGTGTTGACAACAAGCTTTTAAATTTTCAAACACATATTAAAGAAATGTTTTCTTTAAGTTCTGTCGACAATAACTCCGTTGTTGGCTTGCGTCTTTTAATTGTTAGTATAAATGCATACTTGCGGGCTTTAAAAACAATTGGAAACCAGCAGCAGCTTATTGATGGCCTACTAATTCATTTAGTGTCAACGAAATTGGACTCTAAGTCGCTAATTAAATGGGAAGAAAATTTACCAATAAGTGAATTTCCTACTTGGGCCTCCATTGCAACATTTTTAGAAAGACGGTGTCGTATGGTCGAAAATTTGGAGAGCTCGGAGATAAATAAAAGTACAAAACAACCCATTTCGAAAAAATCAAATTGCAACAATCGACATGTTCATGTTTCGGTAGCAACACCTACAAAATATTGCAGCTTTTGTGGGTCTAAGGATCACTATATTACTAATTGTTCACGTTTTTCAAATTTATCGCCGGCTTTACGGTTTAAGGAAGCAAAGAAAATGAAGTTGTGCCTCAATTGTCTGAAAAAGGGCATATGCTGAAACAATTTTCTTCAGGTAATTGCCGGCAATGCTCTTCGCAGCACCATACGATGCTTCACACCGATACTCCATCTATGGTTCAGCCCATAGCAGAAGGTACTTCATCGCAATCGGTGCTTATCACTTCGAACGACACTGATACAACAACAATATCAGCAGCAAGTGCTTTGCTGGCAACAGCCAGCCAATTAATGGTAAAAAATACATTGGAAATTTTGTACCATGCGCGCTATATTAGACTCTGCATCGCAACTAAATCTCGTTACAAATCGGTTCGTGAATCAATTAAATTTAAAATATAATAAAACATCTGCAACTATTTCGGGCATAGGTGATGGCATTGTCACAGTCAACAAATCGGTTGAAATCGTGGTTAAGTCAAACACAGGAGAGTTCTCAACAACCTTCAAAGCTATTGTTGTTCCTACAATAACAAGCTATCAACCAAGCGTGAATACCAATAGAGCGGAATGGAAAATACTAAAAAATATACAACTCGCAGATCCATATTTTGATAAATGAATTGATATTTTAATTGGTGCTGAAATGTTTTTTGATTTAATGTCAATCGGGCAAATCAAATTAGCCAAAAACTTACCACCTAAGCTTTTTAATACACTATTGCGACATCGATGTTTTAAATTTGCTCTCAGTGGTGACATTTGGAAGATGTACAGATGTGTTCGCATGTCTTGTCCGGACAATTACTTGCAATGTATTCTCTGGAGGGAAAGAAAAGAGGACGATATTAGAACGTAAAAGCTAGATACTGTTACGTACGATTAATGCATAAATTGGCAGCTTTCATTGGCTTTCCAATTTGTGCTAAAGCTGTGAGACGAGATTTTTATGTAGACGATTTATTATCTGGCGGTGACTCTGCTGAAGAGGTTATAGCGATAAGACATCAGGTAACTGCCTTGCTACAGTGTGGCAACTTTTGGATTAGAAAATGGTGCTCTAACAATCCCGCTATTTTAAATGAGGTACCACCGGAAGAGTGTAAAAATTTCTTAAAGTACCAGCATCACAAAAACGCTTGATCTTATTTGGGATCCGAACGATGACAATTTTATTTTTTCGTTTAATGCTGTTGATAATTGCAAAGTGGCCACAAAGCGTTCCATTCTGTCCTCAATTGCGCGTCTCTACGATCCCCTTGGTTTAATAGGCCCAGTTATCACAAAGGCGAAGATTTTTATGCAGCATTTACGGAAGCTTGAGTTACAGTGGACGAAAGTCTTCCCCAAGCATTACACTCTTCGTGGCTAGGTTATATGTCACAATTCGAAAACATTGAACACTTTAAATTTCCGCGCTGTGTTTTGCCATCAAATTTAAACGTGAAAATACACGCATTTTGTGATGCTAGCTTAGATGCTTATGGGGCATGTGTATACACTAGATCTGTACCTTGTTTCTGTAATATCTGTGAGACGTTTTCACATCGAAAAGTATGAAACAAAAAATTCCGTCGTTTCTCGATTAGTGAAAAAACAGTGTTTCTGTATTTCAAAGTGAAAACAGACAACACTAATTCTATTTTTATTGGAATATTTCCAGAAAGCCGCTGTCAAAAAAAAAATAAACAAAAAATACGAAAATCAAAAACGCTTCGATTATCAATTCAGTTATTACCTATTATTCTGTGAAATGGATGATGAATCAAGTTGATCTGACGAGCAGAAGTAAAAGAAGTCATTGCGGAAGAACAATTTAAACGGTGGGAGTCTTTGCATAAAGTAAAATCAATTCTCTTTATAATTTTTAATGTTAATGATTGTTTTAAACATTGTTGTTCCTAGTGATATTCCGGATACTAGGGTGATATTGCTGAATTGGATAGTATTTTGCAGGAACTACGAGAGTCCATAGTTCTTCCACTAAGACACCGCGATCTTTTCAGCAAGTCAAAACTTTGGCAAGGTCTTAAAGGAGTACTTCTTCATGGCCCACCTGGTTGTGGAAAAACTTTGATTGCAAAATCGACAGCAAAAGAAGCCGGAATGAGATTTATAAATTTGGATGTTGCAATTCTTACAGATAAGTGGTATGGAGAGTCTCAGAAACTTGCTTCGGCCGTGTTCTCACTGGCTTTAAAAATACAACAAAATATAGTATTTAGTGAGGAAATTTATTCATTTTTGAGAAGCCGCGATTCTAATGACCATGAGGCAACTGCTATGAGGAAAACGCAATTTATGATGTATGGGATGGCTTAAATACAAATGATGAAGCAACTGTAATTGTTATGGGAGCAATGAACAAACCGCAGGATTTAGATAAAGCTATCTTCAGGTGAATGCCAGCCCTAACAGAAATGAGTAAAAGCGCGTCTATTCTTAGAATGAGACAATATATGCGACCAAGTGAGAACCAAATTTCCGGCAAATTAAATAAAACTTAAATCCAGGCAACACGGTGGGACCAGACTGGACCCAAGTGGGCTGGCTTTACAATAGGTAGCAGCCTGTCAAACCTAACCTAAATAAAACGCACGATGAGTAAAGCCTCCAGAAATAAACTTTTACTATGGAAGATTTGTTAAAATCGTATGATAAAATCAAGGAATTAAAAATACATACAGACCAATTGCAGATGGAAAACAGAAATGAATTGGATTGAAGAATTTAAAGCACGGTAATAAGAAAACGCAAAATTTGAATTTACATTACATATGTACGTATGTACATGTGCATACTTTATATCACTATAGTTCCTTAATATTTATATGCATTTTACATACCTACATAAATAATGGTGTAAATCATATACAACAGTTATGGGCATATTCATAAAAATTAGAATGAATTTGAAATGTGTTTTAATTAACAAATTCCATACAAAATTTTATTAAAATTCATTTCAAATACATTTTAATTTTTTATGCTTATGTACATTAACGTTTTGCTTGTTTAATATATGTCCGTTTAAAATATTTGTAGAACGAAAAAATACAACAAAGAAGAGTTCTTTTGAACAAAAATTGAGAAACAGAAAAAAACTAATTTACAAAAATTAAAAAAGCTCTAAAGGAGAGTGAACACAATGCGAAGTTGTATCGATCGGGTGCCAAATAAATAAAGTTTTGATTTGGTAGGTGAATAATATTAATAATTATGTTTACGTTTTATTTTTCAAACTTAACTGTTAAAAACAATAATAATGGTAATAATAATATTGTTGTAATGTTTTATTAAATTATATTTACTAAATTATATTTAATAAATTATATTTACTAAACAAATAAACTTTTGGTTTTCATTATGGTATTTTAAACAGTTTACAAAATTTATTTTTAAGAGCAATAATCATTTACTTTTACATTTTTCGCAGTTTTTCTAAATATGTTTGGGTTACTTTCTTTTGTTTGTTAACCGTAAGCTATTAATCCTGCTTAATTTTATTGCAAGAAATTTACTGCAATTTTGATGAACGAACACAATTCAGTTAAAAATAATAAAAGACAGTAAATATATGTACAAATTTTTAAAAGTTCCAATATAATTTTAGTAGTACTTAGCCATTTCTTTTGTTTTCAAATCCCCCAACGTGTTTTCTAAAGGCTTATTTACTTTCATTTTCAACCCCCCAGTGGTGAACATGACGATTTTTCAGCATTAGGGTCTTCGAAAAGCAACCATATTTAGAACTTTCCACAGCTTCGATGAAGTATTTACTAATATTTAAAATAAAAATGAAACGAGCATAAGTTCAACAGAAAAGTGATCAAAATAATTAGAAATCGACTTATCTGTTGTAGGTATGTATATTCCTTTCATCTGCACGGTTTTTGTCTACCATTTCACTTATCAACATCTTAAGTGCCACTGCTCATGTCCATGTTATTTTATACAGAAAAAGTTAATAAAATTTACATTTACTTACCCTTATATAAAGCCTTTGCTTAGAGAAGGCTTGATTTCGGATCAGTGCTCCTTTCAACTTTTTGTTCAGTTCTTGCATTTTTTTTTTCTTTTAAATTTTTTCGATATAAATATTATTTATTAAAAAATTTATATGTAAATAACTTACCTATTTTGCACTTTCCGATCCATTTTAATATTTTCCTTTATTGAAATATACGATTCCGCACCGTTTTTATATGCAGAAACACATTTACTCCCATCTTTCCAATAAATAATGTCAAAAAGCACCAATGACAGATAGTTTTTACAAAAAGGAATTGTAGAAACACTTGTGTGTGAGAAATTATTTTTTGTTTCAATTCACATCGGTCTTCTTTCAATTCCCTTGTTTCATGTGAAAAATTTCTCGATGGGAGAAATACAGAAACGAAGTACTGAATCAGAAAATGGTCCTAAAATATCATTGCTTTGCTCCAAATCGAGAGTCGCACCTTTAAAAGCCTTAACAGTTCCAAAGCTGGAGTTTGCTGCAGCACTTCTTTAGGCAGAACTTATCGAAGTACTTAGTTGTTAAAACTCTGCCGTTTTGCTGTGACGTACATTGTTGGTCCGACTCTATGGTTGTTCTATCGTGGCTCAAAGAGCAACCCTCTAATTTCAACGTGTTTGTATCAAACAGGGTTTCTCGTATATAAACAATCACTGATAAAATGACATAGCACTACGTTCCTACTAGCTTGAACGCGGCCGATGTACTTTCAAGGGGTACTTCACCTAAAGAATTACTTACTTCAACTTTGTGGAAGAATGGACTTGATTTTTTGCGCTTTGCTTCTTTCGGTCTTGTGGCCTAATAACGAACAATTTTTGAATGACCTACCTGAGCGACGTCGAAATATTTTAGTAATGACCTCACTATCGGACTTGTCAATTAACTGTAAGTACTATAACTCGTTCGGCGAATATTTGCATAGCAGAGTCAACATTTCTTATGTTAATTTTCCGGTGCAATGACAGGCAACTTTAAACTTGACTTTTGTAATATACGTGGGTTGAGAGCGAACTTCTTCTCTGTTTATGCTCACACTTGTCTTCATCGGCCGGATATTTTCGCCTTGTGTGAGACCCAAGAATCCATCCATCCATCCAATCCAGGATTTTCACATACCTGGGTATCAACTTCTATCACTCTTTAATTTCCATCGGGGCCTTGTAATTTATGTTCGCAATGAAGTTATGTACCAATGCCAGCAACCATTAGGCATGCATGATGCCGAATTTACCTGTATTTGGGTTAAATTCAAAATCAGGTCACACTTTTTGCATTTCGGGTTTTTATACAGAAGTCCAAACGCGGGGAGGGATATTACCTTTGCTGGTTTCGATGCCCTCTCCGACTCCATATCGAAAATCCTGGAGAGTTGTCCGAGCAGTGAAATTGTTGTTGCTGGTGATTTTAATGTTCACAACTCTTCCTGGCTTCGCCATTCGAGTCATACAATATGTTGAGTTATTCACTGCGCACAACCATCTAGCGCAATTAGTGAATGAGCCAACGCATATTCCATGTGTTGAAGAGCACCATTCAAACACACTTGACCTATTCCTGACTTCACACCCTGAAGAGTATGAAGTCAGAGTTAGTGCACCTCTCGGCAATTCGGATCATTGCACCATTTCTGCCACCTTTTCGATCTCTGAACTTCGTAACGTTTCGAAATCAGCTACGAAACGTTCAATATTTGTTTACGAAAAGGCGCGTTGGGCTGAGTTCAACCAATTTTATGAGCATTTTAATTGGAAACTTTGCTTTCTAGATAATGACATAAGTGCTTCTGCAAAAATGGTCGAGAATATGATATTGCTAGGGATGAAAACATTCATCCTCTCCAAGCAAATTTCGATTAAACCAAGAGTGAAGTCTTGGTTTAATCAGACGTGCAAAAACGCAGTCAGATCCAGAGAGGAAGCATTCAGTAACTGGAGTTTAAACAAAAACCCAGACACCGATTTGCTACGCAAAAAGGATCATAAGCGTGTTTTGTTTCCGTCTTTTGGGTTTGGGAACAAAGCAAGCTTATGTATTAATTCTTTGGAAAGTTAATAATTTGTAAAAAAAATCAATTTGCATTTGCAATGGGAACGAAAGTTCACATTAGTTCGATTCACAATCTTGTGCATTTGAGGTTGCATATTTCTGCCATTGCAAAAGTGACACTTATGGGAGTATTTTGTTAGTGTAAAGTAAAAATATACTCCATTATTTTGCAAATGCAACGATGCAAGGCCATTTGCACAAGATTGTGAATAGGGTTATTATTTCGTAAACAATTCTTGAGAAAAATGTCTAGAGTTTAATTTGATTAAAAGCTTTAGTATAAAATAATTGTTTATTGAACTTGTTTGTGTTCTTCAGAAACAAGTGCAATTGGCAAAAAAAATGTAAAGTTGAATTTACCGTTATGAGAGCGGATGTGCAAAAATATACTGTTACAAGTTAAAATATGAATGTACATATATGTATATGCATTTATGCATGTATGTAAATATGTTTTCTAGATTATATTGGTACGTGTTGTAGAAATACTTGGATATATTGTAACAGTAAATCTCTTTCGATATGTGCTTCATATGTATTCCAAAGTTGATTTGTTTCGGATGAAAAGCAATGTACGAATATGATAGCAAATAATACTCTTCAGGCGCTAGATGATTAGATATAGTTGCGTTGAGAATCGTTTTCTAACAAATTTAGCTTTTGGCACGCATCCCGGTAAGTTGCATATGAATTTGTATGTTAGAATTTGAGCATATAGCGATAAACATTTGTGCATGTATCGAAAAAGGAAGTTTACGTTGTAGCTGGTACCATTGCAGCCCTTGTTGTGTTTTTTAAGCATTTATTTATTTATTGAATCTTTAAAAAGGTAGCTAACAATAAGTATTCAAATCTTAATACTTGTTTAAGTCAAAACCGAAATATATTTAATTTCTTTACATATTTTGAAAATACTTTTACTAATATAGTTAATAGTTGTGTTTGTGTTGTGTTAAAAAGGGAAAATACTATATTTTAATATCTTTTTATATAATAAAAATTTCTTTTCGTTCAAAGTTATTAAGTGAAAAAATTTATTGAATCCTTTTTTGTTGTTTTAATTTTGCTTAACATTAAGTTCATCAGTCACTTTGTTTCGGATACGGTTTCGACAAATTTTTAGTTTTGATAAATTAAAATTTGCTTTATTTTTATAAACTTTTTACGGCAAATTTATAGATTATTTTCGGTATTATAATCATTATATACGAATATAAAAAATGGCCCTAAAGAAATATATAAGAGTATCGGACGCTCTAGTTCAATTTGAAGCCAAATTTAATGACTTTAGCGAGGATTCACATACTCCTTACTCTTTAGCAATTCATCGCGAAGAACTAAAGGAATTGTGGGAGAAAGTGAAACTTAGCTATGAGGATGGTTTAGACGCTATAGAAGGTAGTAAATCTGCTAGTGAAGACACAGCAATAGCTTTAAATAAATACGACGTTTCATATAAGTCGTATGTTCGCTGTTTGTCTTCCATTAAGGAAAAAGAACAGAGATTCGCAAGTGATACTAAACCTTATGGGTCTTTAGATAGAAATCGCGATAATACCGGGAATAATTTAACGTTGCCTCCTTCCGATGTCAAAACATTTGAAGGGGATTATATATCCTGATCTACTTTTAGAGACTTATTCCCGGCAATATATGTAAATAACTCGCGTCTCAGTAACATAGCACGTCTGTGTTATTTAGTTCGTAAAACGGCCGGTGAAGCAAATGAAATCGTGTCAAAGTATCCGCTGACTAATGAAGGGTTTGATGTAGCTTGGCAAAACTTAAAGAAAACATACGAAAATCTTCGTATATTAGTAAATAATTAATTGAAATTATTATTCAATATTCCTTATCTAGATAAGGAATCAAGTGCTGGACTTAAAATTTTGCAGCGAGGTATAAATAGTTGCCTTACCTCTCTTTCAATATACAACGTTTGTACATAAAATTGGGTTCCAATTTTAATTTTCATGTGTATTTAACGATTGCCTACGTCCACAGTTAGCTTATGGGAACGAGGAGTTGTTAATAAAACTGAGTTGTCTACTTGGACGGATTTTGAAGAATTTCTGACGGAAAGGATTCAGACCTTAGAATGTGTTCGTGATTCTCCACAGCTTGCTAAGCCTTCTGGTCAGAAGTTTAAAGCTCATGTTGTCAATTCGTCGTCGACATCTTGTCACTTATGTCGTAGTCCAGGACACTTTTTAAGAAGCTGTCCGCGCTTCAAAAATCTTTCGACTCTGCAAAGATTTTCAACTGTCAAAAGACTTCATTGTTGCGTTAATTATTTAGCGCGTGAGCATGAAGTCAAGAATTGCAAAAGTCCTTTTAATTGCACCATTTGCAATAAAAGACACCATTCGTTGATGCATAGGGATACTTCGGGCTCAGAAGAAACGAATAGGAATAATTCTGCTGTAGTTGCGGGTAATACCACCCAAGACACTGGCGCAAATTTATATCTTCCTGCAACCTCAAGTGGAATATCTTCGCAGACCCGCAAAGTGCTTCTGGGAACTGCTATGGTGAATATCGTTCATCAAGGTACGACATACCCAGCCCGGGCTCTTATTGACCCGGCTTCAAAGTCTTCGTTTATCTCTGAAAAGTTACAAAATCGTTTGAAACTGGTTGCTCATTCGACGAATGTAAAGGTTTCGGGCATTAATCAGACAATCTCTGCTACCACAAAAAAGGTTTGTACATTGAAAATAGGCTCTCCTCTCGATAAATCTATCCTGTTTGAGGCAATGGCTCTAGTGTTGCCAAATATATCAGGTAATTTGCCTTCTTTAGTAATTGGTTCTGGCATTCAGGATAATTTTGCTCACCTGTCGCTAGCTGATCCTAGATTTTGGCGTTCAGGACAGGTTGATCTACTTTTGGGAGCGGATTTGTACCCTCGCATAATTTTGGACGAGATTCAGCGTGACGTTTTGGGAAGTTTGGTGGCTCAAAGGACACTATTTGGATGGATTGTCACGGGGTCTGTTCACGAAGCAAGTTTTCGTACGTATTCAACGACACTAGAGATTTCAACGGAGGATACATTACATAAAAATCTTCTTCGTTTCTGGGAATTAGATGAAACCCCGAAAAAGAAATTTTTCACTCCATTGGACGAAGTTTCTGAGGAAAATTATAGAAGAACTACGCGACGCGACTCCGATGGCCGATATGTAGTGACGCTACCCTTGAAGCCAGAATTTCCTCATTCGATTAATTTAGGCGATTCAAGACAGAATGTGATGGCACAATTCTTGAGAAACGAGTCCTTTCTTCTTCGAAGGCCTGAAATTAAGGCATTGTGTGGTCAGGTCGTTACAGAATATATTAATCTGAACCATATGCGACCTGTCGGGGGCGAGTACGTTGCTCTTGGGTTCTCATGTTACCTGCCTCACCACCCCGTGTTTAAACCTGAGTCGAAAACCACTAAGTTACGCGTGGTGTTTAACGCTTCAAATAGAACCTCAAATGGGACTAGTTTAAATGATTGTCTCTGTGTAGGACCTACGTTACAATCTGATCTAGTTCTTTTAATTTTGCGCTAAATGTTGCTTAAATATGTCTTCAATTGCGACATAACACAAATGTATAGGCAAATTGGACTTGATTCCGATCACACTCCGTTCCAGCGAATACTTCTCCGATCATTTCCAACGGAGGAATTGAAAACGTATGAGCTGCCAAGGCGAATTAATTACCAGTAGTGCAATTCACTAACTTTACACCCCAATTAGAAGTGTTAACTTTAACCACACATTTTGTTGTTTGCACTAACCCCTACGTTATTCACTAACAATATCTAGCCACCGTAAAGGGTTTTATTTTTCTTCACGTTCAGATTGTTATAACGTGGCAACTCCCCATTTCATTTTTATTAGCTATTGTACTGAATCTCCTTTTGTTTATATGTTTTCTTCATCTTTTGTAACTTTGACTTTCTTCTATACGTACATATGTATAAAAATCTTAAAAATAATATATGAGCTCGAGATCCTTTCTATATAAAACAATAATTAAAAGATTTTTTTATTGAATATTTCGTTTTGCTTTAGTATACTTCTTAAGGAATGTATTTTTTGATGAATTATAAAATCAAAAACATTTTTGTGATTGGAAATAAAATAACATGAAGAGATTTAACACATACTTACATACATACATACATAATTACATTTAACATAAAAAGAATGTTATTTTATTGCCTATCAAAACATTTTTGATTTTATAATCGATCAACAAATACTTTCCTTAAGAAGTTTTCTAAAGGAAAACAAAATACATATTGAATAAAAAATTTTTAATTATTGTTTTATACAAAAATATTATTTTCAAGATTTAACTTTGTTGTTTACTAACTTTTATTGTTTTTTATTAGACAAATAGTTTATTACATAAATTAAATGAAATGAATATGTAAACAATAGTTGTGTTCGACGTCCTTACCACGGGAACCCGCGGGCTCCCAATTTGCACGAAAAGTGTTTCTTGTGTTGAAAAATGTGCAAATTGGGTAAATGAGAAAGCTTCTGAGAGAGTAATTTGTGTTTCTCATTTTACCAGACTTTACCCGTACTTTTTTTCCGTGCAAAATGGTAAAATTGTTAAACCATTTAATCAGCTGTTTGCTATTTATGAAAATGAAATATCAAAGTGCAAATTATAAAAAAAAGTATTTGAAAATATAACAATACCTTATATTTAAATAAGTTATATTAAAATAAGTTAATTTCTGTTTTTATATGGCTCAAAATGTTTAAATAAATTGGCAAAAATATTTGTTTGAATTACAACAGCGCTGTCAACTCAGCGCTTTTCACACTAATTTTAGTGGTTTTTAAAAATCGCACAAAAAATTTTTAAATCAATGCACGATGCGTTTATTTAATTTTTAGTGTATTTTCTTTTTATTTATTTTTATATTTGCTTCCTTTCGTTTTGGCTTATTCAATAAATTGTCGCTGGCACTGATTTCGATTTCTTATATAAAAATTTTACATATATTATTTGATATCAATATATTGCTAATTTGTTACCATCGATAAAAAAAAAAATTTTATGTTATATGGAATTTGTTAAAATCAGAGAAACTATATATACAACAATTTATCGAATAAAAAAAAACATTGTTTATACATTCACTTTCGACAACAGGTGTATTTCATAAACTACACAAACTGTTGCCAAATACATACGTTAATATTTTGGGTTTGTACAAACATTTGTGTTTATGGGACTGTTTGCTGGTTTTTACAAATATTTGAAACATGTTTCCACAAATATAAAAAATTTTTGATTTTCGTGCAAACTTTGTGAATGTAAGTTTAAATTTTGTCATTTCAATGAAATTTTTGTAGAGTAAAGTGGTGTAAGAAGAAGCACACAAGTGGATCAAGAAAATGTTTTGAATTGTATAAAAGTTTACCTACGTTTTAGAAATTAAAAAAATAGACTGTCTGGCCCACTATTTCACTCGATATCGATCGCTCGCATAAATACATGCATACCAAAAACATTTCAAAATTTGTTTTTGTTTCAAATGTATTTATGCGAACGAGCGATGTCGAGTGGCATAGTAAACGCTAAAAATTATGTGCAGAAATAAATACTCACAATTTTTAATTTCTTTAATTGAATTACAAAAAACATTTAACTTTTTCAAATTTATGTAATTATTTTAGTAATCAAAATGCTCCCCAATAGTTACATTTTGAACATTACCCATACTAAAAAAATAAAACTTTTCCTTATACAATTTTTTTTTTTGAACTAACAATAAGTATTCAAATCTTAATAATAAATATAAAAGTTATTTAAGTCCAGCCACTGCTAGACAAAAGAGTTTCATTTCGCGCGAATAATATCGGTAGAATCACCTATTTAACGTTCTGATGGTAGCCAGGGTTTCCCTTCTTCTCAACCGAGAGTGGCCGCCAAAATTAAGTATGTTGCGTGCAAGAGGATTTGGGTGAAGTTCCAGTTTACTGATATACCTTGTGGCATACTTAGAGAATTCGTCAATTACCAGCGGAACACACAGATCCTTGTGAATTCGTGAGTTTCTTGCGTACCATGGAGCTGCAGTAATCGTACGAAGAATTTGGTTTTGTCGTCTTTGAATTTTTTCAATGTTAGATGTTAAGGCGGTTCCCCATAATTGAACTCCGTAGCACCATATAGGCTTTAAAATTGCTTTATATAACAAAAGTTTGCAGTCCAACTTCAATGTCGAATTTCTGCCCATAAGCCAATTTAGTTGCGCTGCTTTTATTTTCAACTGAGTGACTTTCGCATCAATGTGAGACTTCCACGTTAGCCTGCGGTCGAGGTAAATACCAAGGTATTTAACTTCATTATGCTGCGGAATAGGTGTATTGTTAATTTGGAGAGCCGAACATGTTTGCTTACGCAGTGTGAATGTAACGTGAGTACATTTTTGTTCATTAACTTTTATTTTCCAAAGTTTCAACCATTTCTGTAATAATGAAATATACTGCTGCAAATTTCGTGAAGCTTCTTGATGGTTTTCATGAACGCTGCAAAAAGCTGTGTCATCTGCAAAAGTTGAAGTATGGATTCCGGATCTCGTTGGCATGTCAGATGCGTAAATCAAATATAGAGTGGGTCCTAGAATGCTACCTTTGGGGAACTCCTGCCCCGGTTGACTGTGAGAGATTTGTAAAGTCACCTTCTTTGATAACAAATTTCCGGTCGCATAAATAGCTTTCCAGAAACTTGTGAGTGTTTGCAGGCAAGTTCAACTTTATTTTGTGCATCAGTCCGTCGTGCCACACTTTATCAAAAGCTTGGGAAATGTCGATGAATAGAGCTGAACAGTACTTTTTGTCTTCAAAAGTCTGTCTTATGACATTGACTAGCCTATGTGTTTGTTCTATGGTGTTATGTTTAGCCCGAAAGCCAAATTGATGATCAGGGATACATCCCACATCATTAAGTATTGGAGACAACTTCGCTATTAACAATTTTTCGAACAGTTTTGAAATTGTTGGTAGTAGACTTATTGGTCTATATGACTCTACTTTAGTCGGATCCTTCCCTGGCTTGGGTATCATAGTAATCATAGAGACCTTCCACTCTACAGGATAATACTCAAGGCGTAAAATAGCGTTAAAAATAAAAAGTAGAACTCTTCTAGCTACACGAGGTAACTGTTCAAGCGTTTTACCAGTAATTTGATCTATACCTGGAGCTTTCCTGGGGTTTATGTTATTGATAACGTTTGCGACATCTTGAAAGTTAAGTCTCAAAGACACAGGCTGTCTAACAGCATACGGCGGAAATTCTGCTGCAGCATCCGCTGAATCATTTTTCGTAAAAAAATTTCTCAAATGGTTAACATACACCATCCCCTTTTCCAAATCGCTTCGTGCCCAGTCGCCAGTTGGAGTTCGCAAAGGTGGCTTACCTATTACGGGTCTTTTCAGATCTTTTTTCGCTTTCCACAGAGAATAGTCAGATTGCGGAGTACCATCCAAGCTTTCCAAATATGTTTTAAGGGAAGATATTCTCTGGATTTCAAGCAGATTTCTTAGTCGAGTTACGCATTCCCGTAGCCTAGTTTTAAGATGGGGAGACCTGCGAGTTTGCCACTCTCTTCTAACTCTTCTTTTTTCTGACAGAAGTTGCTCAATTTCAGCCGAATAAGTTCTATTGTTCTCATTTCTGGATCTGATATGACTAGTGGTAGCATGCTGTACGGCCAGTTTGAGGTTTTCAGAAAAATCGTTAATAGACGCGTCAATATCCTCAGGTGTTCTCAAGGCGATATTTTCACTACAATGTGTACTCAAAAATTTTTTGTATTTTAGCCAACTAACTCTATTGACGGTCAACGGGGAGCCAATCTCTTGGGTGAACGAAACAGAGATTATAGTGGGTGAGTGATCGGATGACAAATCTAATGAAGGCTCCATTTGCATCCACTCTAAAAGAAAAATTTTCGCAACTTTAAAATCTATAATGTCTGTGATCTTTCGTCGGTCTGACGGCCAATAAGTGGGGTGTCCGCTTGAAACCACATCTAAGCCCATTTTGGAAACGCTTTCAAAAAGCACACGGCCTTTCGAGGTAATTAAACGTGATCCCCAAAAAGTATGTTTAGCGTTATAGTCGCCGGCCGCTAAAAATCGAGGACCAAGTGATTTGAAAAAATGTGAATACTGATTTTCTGTTACTGAAAATCGTGGTGGTGAGTAAATCGAGGATATAACGATTTTATCATGAAAATAATCAAGGCATATATTTGTAGCTTGGAGATATTCCTCACGTGTCCCGTTCATTAGATAGTGCTTAATTCTGGTCTTTATCAAAATTGCCGAACCGCCGCAAGATCTTCCACGGGGATCTTTTGTGTCATTTAATGTGTAGCCATTAATTTTGAAATAACTGTTGGTTGTCAAATGGGTTTCAGCAATCATCATTATATCGATCTGCTTTTCCATAAGGAAGTGCTCAAGTTCATTTTTATGTTGGGGAAACCGTTTGCGTTCCAGAAACATATTTTTAACCAATTCATTTGTTCAAAATTGCCTGCAAAATAGTGGACTGCATTTTCAGCATTTCCTGCATCATGTTCGTCATGGAAACCGTAAATGTATTTATAGATTGAACAAGAGTCTGCAGAGTTGCCTCAAGATTGCTAAAATGTTGGTCGGAGTTTTGAGGCTTGGGCTCCTGATTCAACTTTGGTTTATCGGATTTTACCACATTCGCATAAGAAATTTGTTGGGGGTTTTGCACGTGTATATGGCTAGTTGGCTGGCGTACCTGGGGAAAATACAAATTGATGCATAAATAGTCAGTTAATTATTTGCAAATAGTTTTTATTTACAATTTGGCTGTGCTTTATGCAAAATAATAATAGTAAGAATAGTAATAATTGAAAACTAATTTACTTTTAAATCGAAGAAAATTCTAAAAATAACTCAGCGATACATAGTTATTTTTCTCATAAATGCAAAAAGTTAAATTTTTTTTTTTATTAAAATGGATATTATATTATTTGTTTGTTAATTTTATATAATAATAAAAATTTTCAACTTTTTGTAAAAGTATGTGTTTTTGATTGGATTTCAGTGTATTATAAAATTTAAAAGTTGAGAACACTGAATTTTAAAATTGTATAAATAAACAACAGCTGTTTTTGTTTTCATATTTAATTTCGGGTTTGAAATGTGGTTTTTTTGTGTTCCAGCAATTTTGGGCAAATTTGTTGTTTTCTGAGAGTATTTTTTGTTTACTCTCATACCCGGAATTTCCTCGAACAAAGCTAATATAAATATCATATCATATAAATAACAAATATCTCCGTGAAGTTAACAAACTAAGATAACAAACTTTTTCTGTTTCACTCAATTTCAAGAGAGTAACGCCATAATTCTCTCTTTGCAGACTGTGTGCAGACAAAAATTGAGTATTTTTGCCTTTGCAGACCAAATTTCTAGTGTTACCAAGTCTAAAATGTAGAATTTTAGAACATTTTCTACCAAAAATATGGCAACTTCTGAAAATTCTCACTCTTCTTCTTGTTTTCTTACATGGGAGAGATAACAAACTATTTTAACAGACTATATAAAATCGACATAACTGAAAAATGATGTGTAGAAAAATGCCTTATTATTAATGAAAAATTAATAATTAAGGAATAAATTACGTGCAATTATATAAGTTATGTTGTACTTGAAAGTATAGTTTCATTTATATGGTTCAAAATGTTCCTTATATTTCAGCAAACCTAAAATCTTCAAACAACACAAATAGGTCTCTAGAGTCCAAACCAGAAATTTTTCCTGGACCAAACCTTTTGTAGATTAAAGAGGACCTTTCTACCTTTAATTTGACATATATTTTATCTAGCCCAAAAGTTTTTGGTAGAACAAAGTTTCAATTTGAAAAAAATTTTAGTAATTGTATTTAAACACTAATGGGCCTCCCGAGTCCAAACCAGAAATTCTTCCTGGACCACACCTTCTGTAGATTAAAGAGGACCTTTCTACCTTTAATTTGGCATATAATTTATATAGGCCAAAAGTTTTTGGTAGAACAAAGTTTCAATTTGAAAAAAATTTTGTCATTACACTCAAACACTAATGGGCCTCCCGAGTCCAAACAAGAAATTCTTCCTGGACCAAACCTTTTGCAAGTTAAGGAGCATCTTTTTAGCTTTAATTTGAAGTATATTTTATATAGCCCAAAAGTTTTTGGTAGAACAAAGTTTCAATTTTAAAAAAATTTTGTCATTGCACTCAAACACTAATGGGCCTCCCGAGTCCAAACAAGAAATTCTTCCTGGACCAAACCTTTTGCAAGTTAAAGAGGTTCTTTTTAGCTTTAATTTGAAGTATATTTTATATAGCCATAACAAAAGGTTTGGTCCAGGAAGAATTTCTGGTTTAGACTTTAGAGACCTATTTGTGTTGTTTGACGATTTTAGGTTTGCTGAAATATAAGGGACTTTTTGGACCATATAAATGAAACTATACTTTCAAGTACAACATAACTTATATTATTGCATGAAATTTATTCTTTAATTATTAATTTTTCATTAATAATAACACATTTTTTCATACATAATTTTTCAGCCATGTCGATTTGAGATAGTTTGTTAAAATAGTTTGTTATCTTGCAAATCCTCTCCCATATAATGAAACAAGAAGAAGAATTATTATTTGCAGAAGTTGCCGTATTAATAGTAGTAAATGTTCTAAAATTTACCATTTTAGATTTGGTAGCACTAGAAATTTGGCAAAAATACTCAATTTTCGTCTGGTAGCACGTTTAGTCCGGCAGCATTATTCTGCACACTTCTGCACAATAATGAAAAATTACTCATTTTTCTGCAAACGTGCGCCATTTTTTCTCCCTCTCTTTGAGCGGAAAAAAATAGTTTGTTATCTCAGTTTAACTTCTCGTCCGCTGAACAAATCATATTGCCGAAAACGTAAATTAATTTTCAAAATCAAAAACTCGCTATTACACAAAATTCGGAGAAAAAACATTTTTTTATTTTTTGAGAGTATACAAATGAAGGAAGAAAAAAATGTTTAAACTGTAATAATAATCAAATGTCTTTAAATGTTCCCACTTTTGAATATATTAAGGTGAAAAAAATCCTTAACAAACTTAAATGATTAAAAACTGGAAATTAAAAATATATTAAAATTTTGTCCGTGATTATTTCGACCAATCAATGAAACAATGTAAACAAAATATTGAAATTGGAAGCCTTACTCTCGTTAATTTCATAAATTAACGAGAGTAACGCTCATAATTGATTTTGTTTTCAATGTAAATATGGATGTGCATATACGTGTAGAAAATTATTTTTGGTTAGATATTTATCAAAGAACCACAGTTTCTTCTTGATTGAATAAAATTGAATCGTGCACATGTTTTCACTATAAAAAATTTTAAATTTACATGTACAAATATGTATTTGTGTCTAATAACAACATTTTTAAAATCTTCAGAGCAATTTGTGTCAGATTAAGAAATTAAGCTTCGAGAACGTAAATGTTATTAACAACAATGAAGAATTTTCAATTGATAAATATATTGCCTTAACAATTTTGAAGAAAAATACGGAGCAAAATATTATGATGCTGTTGAAATTATGTAAAAATCTAATTGCACAACAATTATCAGAAATTTTTTTTGTTCTAATTTTTGATAATTACTAGTAAATGCTATGCGGCAACGCTGAAATAAATTGTATTCAAATTGTGTATCTATTCTCAAAAGCATGATTAACCCATTACTGTCGAAATAAAACTGGAAGCAATCATTAACAAAAAAGTTTGTTATTAGACTAAAAACTTTTGCTACATATATATATATATATATATATATATATATATATATATATATATATATATATATATATATATATATATATATATATATATATATATATATATATATATATATATATATATATATATATATATATATATATATATATATATATATATATATATATATATATATATATATATATATATATATATATATATATATATATATATATATATATATATATATATATATATATATATATATATATATATATATATATATGAATATATATATATGTAAAGGCATTAAAGGGTTAATGAGATTTGCTAAACATACCACACAGCCGCAACGGTAAAGAAGCAAAAATAAGTAGTTAGAATAGAGAAGAGTAAGGTAACAAGAAAGAACAGTTGTACAGAGTCAGTCGAACAGACAGAAGTAAAGTTGTCAAGAGCGAAGTTTCGTTTATTTAAAATAAAATTATTGTTTAAAGTTGTGAAATAACTGAAGTGAACCAAAGTTGAAATTTCTATTTGTTTTGATTAACTATATCTAATTGTTTTGCAAATTCTAACTATAATTATTTTTTTAAAAATTACAACAAATAAATATTGAATTAATTGAATTGAATTCAGACTCTTTTATTTCATTTGGAAATTTAAAACATTTACATTTGGGGGCTCAACGAAGCCTAGTTTACAGTTAAAATATATTCAAAGTAAAGTGTTCGTTAAAGTTCGCGTGCCAGAAAAGACTAACACATTTGCATAGGCTTATTAAAAAAAAAGAGTAACTAACGCAGTGTTTAAACTTGTTTAACGGTGTCGCACCTAATCTAAAAGATGCTAAAAATGCTCTAAGTGTCTAAAAAGTGTTTTTTTTGAGAATTTTATACAGTGGTATACTGTCGTTAAAGCTTAACCTAAATTACATTTTTTATACTTTACATTAAGAGTTAAAACTTGCACAAGAGTGGCTTTATTCGTTAAAACAACAAAAAATAATAATTGCATCATCCATATGTGCATATACTTGTGTTTCTATACAAAAAAAAAAAAAGTTCTCTACACCAAGATTGCAGAAAAAGTAGTAAACAGTTATTAAGAGAAGTTACCGGTAGTGGAAGTGTGAAGTCCAGTAGATAAAAGCAAAATTCCGCTTGGAAGTATTCAAGTGTTAGTAGACTTAACTTTATCATTGTTCCAAGTAATAACGGGAAAAGGTATGTGATGAACGAAAATAATAAGCTTGACAAAGTAAGTGAGAATAATAAACAGCCATATAATACAAGAAAAAGAGCAGATCAAATAAGAAAAAATATAGAAACTTCTGTACCTAGACTTCAAAAAGAATTAAATTCGCAAAATATTAATACGAAAAACGAAACAATCGTTGATAAAGTGAGTACTAAAGTTTTAAAACCATTGAAAAAAGTAGAAGAAGAACAAGGCAGAAGAGAAAAAGAAGCTCAAAAGATAGTTTACAAAACATATGACAACGAAAGTTTGAAAACAATTGATCAAAGTGCTCTAGAATTAAAAAGTGTAAACAAAGAAATTGAAAATAAGATGGCAAACGAACAATTAAGCGAACTTATAAAATTGTTAACTTTAAAAATGACAAAAGAAGAAAGTGAAGAAAATAAAATAAACATTTCGGTAGAAAGTTTTGCTAGAATTTTACCCGAGTTTAATGGTAAAAATATGCCAGTCAAGGAATGGTTTAATACATTTGAAAGTAATGCACTGGCATATGAGCTAACAGAAAAACAAAAATATGTACAAGCTCGAAATAAAGTGTCTGGAATAGCTAAATTGTTTTTAGAAACCGTAGACGTTAATGATTATAATAGTTTGAAAAGACAATTAATAAGTGAATTCGATAAAACGTATAACTTTAATGAAGTACACAAAATGTTAAGTAACAAGCGCAAACAGGAAAGTGAATCCTTTCACGAATACACGTTGCAAATGCGTAAAATTGCAGCTTTAGCCAATTTCGATGAAATATCAACAATTCGTTATATAGTGGACGGTTTAAAAATGGAATCGGGATTAAAATATCAAATGTACGGTGCAACCTCGTTTAAAGAACTCCGCGAAAAGTACGAGATTTATGAACATATGAAAAGTGATGCCGGTAGTGAACGCAAAAATGTTTCAGCTTACAATCAGTATAAAAGTCAATATGTGAAAAAAGAAAGATGTTTTAATTGTGGCTCTACAGAACACAAAAGATCTGAATGTAGGTCAGGACAAAAATGTTTTAAGTGTAATAAATTTGGTCACATTGCAAAGTCGTGCACGTCAGTTTCGCTAAGCAAAAATGTTGAAAAAAGTATAAATGTTATTATAGAGAAAAGCCGGTACAAAACAATACTTTTAAATGGTAAAGAACTTAATTGTCTAGTTGGTACGGGTTCGGATATTTCGCTAATACGAAAATGTGTGTTTGACAAGAACTTCTCGGACTGTGAGTTGCATGATAGTAAATCTGTGCTATCTGGACTTGGAAATAAAAAAACAACATCGCTTGGTTATTTCTGCGGGTTAGTTACAGTGGATGAGGTCGTAACGGAGCAAGATTTTGTTATAGTTCAAAACGATGCAGTTAAGTGTGACGCTATTTTGGGCTATGATTTTACAAAAAATTTAAGTTAACTATAGATAATAGTGGATTTACTTTTGAAAACGTGAACAGTAGTGAGACAGTGTATAACCTGAATGTGTACGCCATAAATACAATAGAAATCGATGTAGACTATATATACAAAGATAAAGTCGAAAAAATAATAAAATCATATAAACCGGAAAATCCGCCCGAAAAATGTCCGATAACAATGACAATAACACCAAATAACGAAATGAAACCGTTTCGGCAATCGCCAAGTCGCCTATCGATTCAACAAGAGCAAGTATTAAACAATCAAGTCGCGGAGTGGCTGCAGGAAAAAATCATCAGGGAGTCAACATCAGATATGGCCAGTAACGAAAAAGAAGTGTGGTGACTGCCGCGTATGTATAGATTATCGGCAATTAAATAAAATGGTGCTAAAGAGTTGTTTTCCTGTACCAATTATAGACGACGTGTTACTAAAGTTACAAAGTTCAAAATTTTTTACCGTCATGGATCTTGAAAACGGGTTCTTTCATGTTCCTATTGATGAAAATAGTAAGAAATACACCGCTTTTATTACAAAACAGGGATTATACGAATTTAACAGAGCACTGTTTGGCTTCTGCAACTCACCATCATATTTCATCAGATATGTAAGTTATATTTTTCAAAAACTTATTAATTCAAATATCATGGAACTTTATGTGGATGATATTATTATATATGCCGAAACTGCTGAAGCATGTTGTGAAAAACTTCAACTAGTCTTAAATGCAGCAGCTAAATATGATTTAGAATTTAAGTGGTCGAAATGTTGGTTTTTAAAAACCAAAATTGATTTTTTGGGCCTTAATATTGAAAATGGTAACATTTCACCAAGTAGAACAAAAACAAAAGCAGTGTAAAGATTTCCAGTCCCAAAGAGTATTAAAGACGTACAATCTTTCCTTGGTCTGACGGGGTATTTTAGAAAATTTGTACATAGATATGCCCATATTTCTAAGCCTTTAACAAATTTATTAAAGAAAGACACTCAATTTCAAATAACATGCAAAGAGTTTTCAGCTATTGAGCGATTGAAGTCAATTATTTCCAGCGAACCAGTCTTAAAAATTTACAGTAGAAACGCCGAGACGAAGCTGCATACGGACGCATCAAAAGAAGGTTTTGGGGCAACACTTTTTCAAATGTTTGATGGGAAACTTCACCCATTTTTTTATTGGAACAAAGTAGCTTCAGCACAAGAGTGTAAACTTCATAGCTATATTATGGAGGTAAAAGCAGCTTACCTTGCGTTTAAGAAGTTTCGCCATTATCTGTTGGGCATGGACTTTAAGTTAGTAACTGACTGCTCAGCATTTTCACAGACAGTATCAAAAAGAGACATTCCCAGGGATGACAGTGGGTCATGTATATACAAGACTTCTCGTACACAGTTGAACATCGGCCAGGAAATAGGATGAAACATGTCGATTGTCTAAGCAGATATCCAATTAACATAATGATAGTCTCTTCAGAAGTTACAGCACGTATTAAGCGTATGCAACTAACAGATGAGTATATAAAGGCGATATCAATCATACTTCAGTCTCATCCCTATGAAAATTTTAAAGTAAAAGGTGGCTTAATTTATAAGACAGTGAACGGAAATGACTTACTTTTAGTTCCAAAAGTTATGGAAGTTGAAATTATTAGAAGTTGCCACGAGAAGGGTCATTTTTCTGTTTCAAAGACTATGCATGAAGTACAACAACAGTTTTATATACCACATGCTGAGAAGAAGATCACACAGATTGTTCACAATTGCGTAAGATGTATTATACACAATAAAAAGTTGGGTAAGAAGGAAGGAATGCTAGAATGTATCGAGAAAGGGGATTTGCCGTTACACACTCTACACATCGACCACTTGGGGCCAATGGATGCAACGTGCAAGCAGTATAAATACGTGTTAGCTATGGTTGATGGGTTTTCGAAGTTTGTTTGGTTATTTACTACAAAGACAACAAATGCAGAAGAAGTTGTAAAAAATTTATCAGTGTGGTCGGATACATATGGAAATCCAAGTCGCATCATCAGTGATAAAGGTTCAGCATTCACTTCACAGCGTTTCAAAGAATATTGCGAAAACAATGTAGTCGAACACATTTTAACAACAACAGGCATTCCAAGAGGTAATGGACAGATAGAGCGTGTGAATCGCAGTATTTTGTCGGTTATTGCGAAATTGTCGCATGAAGAACCATCCAAATGGTACAAGTACGTCGATCGAGTGCAAAGATCATTGAATTCCTGCATTCATAACTCCACACAATCTTCACCATTCGAAATAATGTTCGGTACTAAAATGAAAACAGCGCCTGAAAGCAAAATCCTTGAAATACTTCAACAGGAATTTATTGATAAATTTAATGAGGATCGCCAGCAGTTACGTAGTAGTGCTAAGCAACAAATTCAGAAAGCTCAAGAAATATACAAGAAGCAATACGACAAAAACCGGAAAACACCCGTTGAATATGCAGTCGGAGATCTAGTAGCTATCAGAAGAACACTATTTATAGCGGGCAAGAAATTAGCCAACGAATATTTAGGTCCATACAAGGTAGTGAAAGTTAAACGAAGTGGACGTTACGATGTGTCAAAAGCTGCAGAGTTTGAAGGTCCAAGCAGTACGTCAACAAGTTGCGATGCCATGAAACCATGGAGAATTGCTGAAGATGAAGAGGTCGGGCCATCAGAGTCCGATGACTATCAGAAGGGCATTAAAGGGTTAATGAGGTTTGCTAAATATACCACACAGCCGCAAAGGTAAAGAAGCAAAAAAAAGTAGTTAGAATAGAGAAGAGTAAGGTAACAAGAAAGAACAGTTGTACAGAGTCAGTCGAACAGACAGAAGTAAAGTTGTCAAGAGCGAAGTTGCGTTTATTCAAAATAAAATTATTGTTTAAAGTTGTGAAATAACTGAAGTGAACCAAAGTTGAAATTTCTATTTGTTTTGATTAACTATATCTAATTGTTTTGCAAATTCTAACTATAATTATTTTTTTAAAAATTACAACAAATAAATATTGAATTAATTGAATTGAATTCAGACTCTTTTATTTCATTTGGAAATTTAAAACATTTATATATATATATATATATATATATATATATATATATATATATATATATATATATATATATATATATATATATATATATATATATATATATATATATATATATATATATATATATATATATATATATATATATATATATATATATATATATATATATATATATATATATATATATATATATATATATATATATATATATATATATATATATATATATATATATATATATATATATATATATATATATATATATATATATATATATATATATATATATATATATAGAATACTTTATTCAGGGCTTTCTTAACAGACTCATCTAAAGGCTTCTTTGGCAGCTCTGAATCAATAATTAAATAACTGATAATACAGTGAAACGAAAAATAATTTAATGAAAGGAATAATGAAAACATAATATTTTTAAAGTTTATTTTGCTCACTACATGATTTTTCATTTCATACAATGAAATGAGTTGTTTACATTTATGAACATATTTATTTATTTCATATACATACATACATACAGAACAAACATAATCTCTGTTATTTGTCATTGGCATCTGAACTCATTATTGTACCGGATTTTCCAATGTATAAAAATGTTTTTACACCTTACTTAGCAGAGAGTTTATAGGCCTTCTAGAAAGGCTTCGCCAGAAGGCAGACAAGAATGAGAATCGAATCTAAAATAATATCTTAGAATGCCTTTATGAAGAATAACTTTCGAAGTTTCCCGCTGGGTATGTATGTATCTGAAAACATCTGAGGTCCATAACTCGAAAACTATGCCTTCCACTCACTTTTTTCTTATACATATTATATTTAATTAGAATAGATATTTCGAGTATTAATACTTACACATCAAAGGAAAAAGTTATATATTAACTAATTTGCCTTCGTTGACAAACATACGAGTATTTCGTAGTAAAATTTTTGAAAATGTTATAAGCTATGTAAATTTAGGAAATAATTTTAAAAATTCACTCACAAATGAACTGCTGAAATCAGCATTGCTATTAAAATTTTATGTACTAGAATTACAAACAAAGACTGCTAGTTTTAGACGTCTTAAGTAATAAAATTGTAAGTCTTCACCCCATGCATCAAGAGAAGAAATACACCTTCTCTTGATGCCATGGGTGTCATATAACACCCTCAAAAAGACGCAAAAGGCACTTTACTTTTTCTTACAACAAAAATAGTGTTAATAACAAGTTTATTGTTAATTATTTCTTAGTATTTCGAATTATACGAACAGGTATCTTTTTTCTTTTTCTCTACTGATGCCGTTAATCAAATTTTAAATAAATATTTTAGAATTCTGTCGTCAATTTTCATCATTCCTATAAATAATCCCCAAACAGCAATTCAAGTTTAGTAATTATTTTTTATCAGTTGCAAAGGAAATGAATTGCAATGCTGTATTATTTGACATTTTTCTATATTTTTAAATAAAAGTTTGCAAGTAAATATTGTTATTTGTTTTTATTGCATATTTTAATAGATAAACACTATTGGTCTCAGCAAAAAGAAGCGTAGAAAATCAAAGAATAAAAAACATCAGGAACAAATGCTTTTATCTTTAAAAGACGATGATGATGACAACGACGACGAAGTTGACGTTGATTTGGATGAAGATGATGATGAAAATGAAGACAAAGAGAATAACGAGATTGAGGAAAATAATCTTTGCAACGATAGACAACTGTTGGAAGATGTCAGAAAAGCAAATAAAGATTCAACTGATTTAATAGCGCAACAAACAGTATTAGAATTTGATGAACATAATTTTTTTGGCGCTCATAAATATTTAATGGGTGAAACTGTCCCAACACATAATGGTCGTCAGAATACGAAACAACTTGTAAATACAACGATGCCAGCAACTACGACGTCAATATCACCGAAAAAACCAACATCTTTGCTTGTAAACACACACGACTCTAAAATTTTAACAACTCCCTCGTTGTGTAATGAGGGTGGTAGTAGTGAATGCGATGTCGATAAGAAGGCAAATATAGATGTAGTTGTTGATAGTAGTAGCAGCAATAACAACAAGACTTTAACTAACAGTCAGCAGCATTATTCGAGTAGTAATTCACCGCGCTCAGTAGGTTTTAGTCATACAAATTCTCCTGCGCCACGACGTCAACATAATTACTCATCAGCTTATATATATATATATATATATATATATATATATATATATATATATATATATATATATATATATATATATATATATATATATATATATATATATATATATATATATATATATATATATATATATATATATATATATATATATATATATATATATATATATATATATATATATATAGTTGACCAAATTCGTGACAGTGCAACACAAGAAAAAACATTCATAATTGTACATCTACATAAATATGTACAAAAACTTACTCACAAAAACTTCGGAACACACACACCCCCAATGGAGAGTAGATGTTGTACTCTAGTCACCCATTTCCCTTCCTTGCTGTCAGCATCCGCTTCCTGTCTTGTTGACAGCCCCTTAAACACCTTACTTCGCCTTATCCAACTTCACCAATCCCGTTTAAAAACCTTTATTCACTCATGTTCATTTTTAAATTTTTCAAACACTAAAATATTTATTCATTATAATCCTTTTACACAATTGATTCTTGAAATTATACCTTTTCTGAATATTTATGTTTTTATACTAATAAAGAAACTTAAAACGAATAACACTAAAACGGAAAAACTTATCTTACAATTATTATTAATTTTTTCAGCCCCGGGATGTATTAAGAATCTTAAACAACTCAAACAAATTTTTCCTATTTGTAATTTTCATATAAATATAGCCACAAAGGCGGGATATTTTAACCTCAAGTAAATATACTTTTTCCTTTCCCTGAACACACACAAATAACGGCTTCCTAATTCGTGGGTGTTTACAAAACGAACTAGGAAAACCCCGACTTTGCTTCGCGCAAGCTATATTTAAACTTTGCGCCCTTAGCGAATTTTTTTTCCCCGATATATAAAATTTTAATACGCAATCACGGGACTAAATAAATATTTAAGCAGGAATAATCAAACAATTTATATAACAATACATATAAATAAAAACATTCAAAAATAATAAATAAATGGAATAAAGTTACTAAAATCTTTGTTTTTTTCTCTCTAATAATCTTTTTTTTTCAGCAGTGAACGTTTTCTTTGGTAACTCTTCTATAGCCACCTTACCAGCACTATCTTATAATGACAGAATACTTTACTTTCCCATAAACACTTTAAAACGATCTTCTTCTAGCCTTCACAACAATGAGTCTTGGCACAACCGAATTATTCAAAACTCCTTCCTTAAGCTTGAACAATCGTCATCAACCACTCTATCATTTTTGTTTAGGCAATATCTTCAACATTTATAATTTTCACGGCCTTCTGTCATTTAAGATATTTATTTCTATACTTTAAATACATACATCCTACCTGGCTTATTTATCCGTTGGAGGTTGGTATCATGCTTCTTTCCCTTTAAAACGTTGGATATGGCCAGCTATATTAACGCAGAAACACTTAAATTCGGAATACATAATATAAACTGGTTTCTACTTACGTAGGATTTTAAAGCACAAAGTGTTCTCTAATTTCACAGACTTCTCCGTCTCTATAACCTCGGAAACTTCTTCCAGAAACGTCCTTATTCTTGTACAGGTTATCCTATTTTTTTTATTTTTTTTTATTTCTATGCTTTTACTTTATTAAGCTGTGTCTCAGCACTTTAACGTTCACTTAGTAACTAACTAATAATCTCTACTTCAAAACTACATCAAGTCATATTTAGCTGATTTCTTCTAGGCAAACGGTTTTTATTTACTTTCTTAATTTCTAGTTGTTTCCAAATCTCCATCTTCTGTCTCAACTTTTCAACAAAAAATACTTTTTTAAAATTAACTGTTCTTCTTCTTTTTCCATTTTTCCTAAATTATTTCAGGCTTAGTGCGTTTTCTTCATCTTATACTATTCAAAATACCAGGTGCTAAGCATTTTCAATAAGCAACCGTTACTTAGTTTATTTCCAATAAAATTTTTGTTTACATGTAACAACAACTTTACCTGTAATTCTAAAAATGAATGAATTTTGCATCCGTGATTTTTTCCTTTACGCACTGCTACTACTATTTTTCGAAGCAATTATTTTACTATTTTCACCACTACAATTGTGTAGACCCGCCACTGCAAATAACTTGTCATTTTGCAAAAACACATGCCGGTAAGTACATGTAAAATTGTATACTTAATTGTTTTTCTTTATTTCCAGATTCTTGAGGCAGATATTGGACATTTCCTAGACGAGGAGATTGGTAACAATTTGCTGTATTGTTCCAAGTGGTTTTTCCTCATTTCTCTAATCATATTTTTCTTTCTTTTTCATTGCAGGTTACCTATACATATGTATGTAAGTATGTATGAACATACATATAATTGGAATATTGCATGTTCATGCAATAGTAGAAAAAAAACCAAACATAAAGGCCTACCTATACAAACCATTTTGTATCATATAGGCGCCTCACCGGGTATATACATACTGCCTTATGACTCGAGCGGCTACATATGTATGTGATAGACTATGGGCTTGTCCATACGTATGTCCGACCATCGTAAGCGATATTGTTGCTTACCTATGTATAAATTATTATTTTTTATTTTAGATGGATTTTATTTTGTACTTACGTACAATTTTATTGACTTAACTCCAAACTAAAACTAAACTTAAAAATATAAAACTTAAAAATAAGATCTTTCAAAAATGACGACGTCAGCAGCAGCGATCTTCATTTTTTGATTTTACTTGAAGACGTCAGCATATTCACACAGCAAGAACAGCAAGAACAAATCAAATTTCTTTCCATTAGTGGGATTCATTATATTAGTGGGACTCATTATATTAGTGGGACTCATCATGTGTTAACTGCCCCCCCTCTAAGTCAAAGCCGTCCGCGGCTGTTTTTATTATTTCGGCCAGCATTTTTCTTCCAGATGATGCATCGCTGTTACGTCTGATTTTCTTTACAATTGCAAACATTATAACAACGGTTACAAAGATTGCCACGATGATAGAAATTATGCATCCAAATATGAAACGAGTTTGAACTACATCATGCAATCTTTTAATGTGTTGAAGATTTTTTATATTAATATCATGTAAATATGGCAATGTCAATATTTCCAGATGTTCCGTTATATTCACTATTTGTGTTGATGGAATTCCAGGTTGCAGTGTTATTTTTCCTTTTTCATTAACAAAATTAGTGCCATTTACTTTAATTTCTGTATCAAAAGTAATCAAATACGTGCCATTTATTGTGATGAAAGAATCACTAGTTTCTTGAACTTTTGCTATGTTGTCGTTTATAATAATAATTCCATCGTCAACCATTTCGATTGGGTCAAGTTTGTTAAAAATCGTTTTACATGTTGCTTTGTGGTTATTGAATAACTGTTTTACGCATGTGGCATTTTTCTGAATATTACAAAAGCTCGCAGTAAGAGCTGTTTTACAGTTAGTTACAGGAATTACTAGTCCGTCACAGTCTGCAACTGTGTTGGTTTCCAAGAATATTGTTATCTTCTTATGTGCTACCGGAAATATCCTTATCAATTTACATAATTTCTGTATTTTAGGATACTTAATCAAAAAGTAAATTACGTCTTCATTTTGCAGGATCTTTATCTTAGAATTACTTACAATATCACTTATGCTAATATTTGTCATATGTTCGGCAAATAATATATTTGAGATTTCTTCCGAGTCAAGGATGACTGGGTTTACTACATTCAACCTTGCCAAAATTATAGAATAAAAAATGTTATCCAAATCAGTTATCATTGCCGTATTTCTTGCCAATAGTGCTTCGAAAAGATTTTCATAATTAATTTCAGTTCGCTTTTTATTTTTCAAAATATTATTAACTGTCTCCGTAAGTTTGTTAATTTGTTGCTGTATTTGTGTGTTAATAGTTATCTGTTGTTCGTTAGCTTCAATCAAATTTCTTTGCCTATATTTTATCTCACTGAAATCATCAAAATCAGGTGTTCCTGCAATATACTTCAATGCCGTTCCTATTATATTTATACTTCTAGCTTGTCTATGATGAATGTGTAAGGCCTCAATTAGGTTAGAAACCCGATCTGTACTCGATTTAAGAATATTTTTCATATAAGACTGTGGAAACTTGCCAAGAAGGTCCCATGCCTCATTAATAGCATTTCTATAATTTGTTAAATTTGTGCAATGTGTTATGTAATTGTAGTTCTCAAAAATTGCTGCTCTTCCGTCAGTTATTGGTATATAATTCGCCTTACTAAAGTCGGATATCCTGCCGTTTATCACCCTGAACATCATTATGATTAATATGGAATGTCTGTGAAAACAAAACAAAATCCAAATTACTATCTTAAGTTGCATTTGTGAACCTTTCTATTATCTACTAAAACAGTAGAACCTAAATCTTTTTGCACTGTTTTTTCAACAAAAACCTTTGAAAATTTATTACCTATTCTTTTATTAGTTCTGACGTACACTTTGTCCCCTGGGTTAAAAGTACGTGTTATCTTTCCCTTATTAACGTTCTCTATATTGGTCTCTTGTGCCTTAATTATTCTGGCCTTGATTTCAGCTCTAAGGCCTGTAGGCATTGAGAAAAGCAGTTCTATAGGTTTGTACCTAGTCACTGAATGTATAGATCTATTATATTTAGTAGTTGCAAGAAGTATCAATTCATTAGTATCAGTTATATCCTGTTCTAACTTAGTACACCTAGCTATTTCCGTTAATGTACTGTGAAATCTTTCCACTTGTCCATTAGTAGTACTATGGAAAGGAGGTGTTGTAAAAATTTCTGCACCAAAGTGGTCTTTTAAGAATGATTTTATTGTTTGGGAGTTTAGAGATTTTTCATTATCAACAGTTATATTTTTCGTGTTTTCAAAGCAATTGAGGATTTGGATCAAAGCCTCTTTAACGTCTATAATTGTTCTCGTCTTAATCGGAACAACATAGGCAAATTTTGAAAACTTGTCTATACAAGTTAAAAATTGATGTTTATCAGTGGAATAGATATCTATATGTAACATTTCACCTGACCGAGAAGGTATTGGTGTTTTTCCAACTTCTGGGCTTATTGGGTGTCTCTGATATTTAGCTTCCTTACATATTTTACAGTTACGTGTAATTTTTTTCATATTTGTGTGCATACTTGGAAAATAATAGTCGATTAATATTTGCTTAATATTCTCTCGAACAGAACGATGTGCCCTACAATGTTCTGTATTCATTTTGATCATTTTCATTAAAAATATCATTTACTTGTTTCGTCGTATGGCGAAATTTTATAGATGGAAACATCTTCACAACAGTTTCCTGAATTTTGCCTAAAATGGGCAAATCACAATAAATTCCATTAACGACATCGGGATTTATGCATTCCCCTATCAAGGCTATAGCATCTTCTATGGTTCTAAATGTTAATTTATGTCGTATTCTTGATTTAAAAATAATCTTTGTGACCTTTTTCACATCATTGCCTTGCTCAAGAATAATCTGATTCCGAAAACAGTTGATTGGGTTTTCAACTGTTGGAATAACTTCTGACGAAGATACCTCACTGTGTACGGTATTATCTGATTGATTTATTGAGTCTTCTATGATATTAATATATTGTCTGGACAACGCATCGGCAACAACGTTATCCTTTCCTGGTTTATAATGAAATTTTGGTGAGTATTCCTCAATGAATGCTCTCCAACGCTTAATTTTCGCATTCGGATTTTTGTCCGATATCGAAAAGGTTAGCGGTTGGTGATCAGTAAAAATATTCAACTGTCTGACTCAATATAGATAATTTCTTAGAGTCTGGAGAGCCCACACAATTGCTAAGAGCTCCCTCTCATTGGTTGCATAGTTTTCCTCAGTGGAAGACAGAGTTCGTGAGACCATAGTTATTGGTCTCCCTCCTTGTGACAATACTGCGCCTATTGCATATGCTGAAGCGTCAGTAGTAAGGTCAAAAGGTTTCAAGTAATCGGGGTGCAGAAGAAGTACATCTTCAGATGACAGAATTTTTTTCACCTTTTCGAAGGCGCATAGAGCTTCATTATCAAGTTGAATGTTAATACTCTTGGATCGGCTGGCTCCTATGTGGCCGTTCTCTCCTCTCAAGTACTTTGTAAGAGGTTTTACTATAGCGGCATAATCCTTGATGAAACGTCTATAGTATCCCGATAATCCAAGAAATGCTCGCAAGCCTCTAAGAGTTTCTGGAACTTTATACTTCATTATATCATGAATTTTACTTGGACAAGTTTTAATACCTTCCCTTGATACGACAAAGCCAAGGAATTCCACTTCAGTCTTAAAGAACTTAGACTTTTCAATTGATACGCGCATATTTGCGTCATAGAGTCTAGTCAAGATCCGTTCAATATCATTTAAATGTTGTTTTTCGCTATTTGAAAATATTATTACGTCGTCGATGTAGACATGACAACACTTTCCTATTTCATTTCTTAACACGTCATCGATTGCTCTCTGAAAAATTCCGGGAGCATTTTTCAGGCCGAAGGGAAGTCTACAGAACTCATACTTCCCGTTGTTGACTGAAAAGGCGGTCTTTTCTCTATCCTTTTCCGCCAATCTGATCTGGTGAAAACCAGATTTCAGATCAAGAGTTGTAAAAAATGATGACTTTCCCATATTTGTCAAAATCACTGAGGTGTCGGGAATAGGATATTTGTCGGGTATTGTTTTTTCGTTGAGTTTCCTAAAATCAACTACCAAACGCAATTTCTTTTGACCATCTTCATCAAAACCCTTTTTATCCACCACCCATATGGGGTTGTTATATGGCGATCTTGATTCGCGAATTATACCATCCCGAAGCAAGTTGGAAATTTCTTTATTAACGAAATCTGAAACAGCAATGGGATAGGGATATGCCTTCGAGTAAATTGGCTCATCATTTACTGTTCGTATTACATTTGTATTGAATGGCAATGCCTCATTCGGCTTCGCAAAAACTTTAGAATGTCTATTCAATAGGGGCTTTACTAAGTTATTTTCGTGTGACCCGATTACACAACTCTCATTAGGAACAACAGTGCAAACATTTTTGCAATTATAATAATTTATTTTTTCCTCTCCGCCTCTATAATGTAAAATTCCTGTTTTTAAATCAAATCTAGCGTCTATTTGCTTCAAAAAGTCAAATCCTATTATTCCATCGAATGTCTTTAAATTGGGAAGAAGAAAGAAATTCACATTTCTTCCAAATATATTAACCAAACAGAATTCATTTATTTCAGCGATATCATGAATGGATTGAACCTTAAATGGTTTATGAATTCTTTTTATACTTTTTAAATTCTTATTGTATTTTATATAGTTTTTTCCTGATCCTGTGTCTATTAATAATTTAATCGGTCGTCCTGCCAATTCCCTACTTACATATGGCAAGAGCGACTTTGCCCTAAAAAATTAATTTCTTCAAGATTTCCTGCTGAGAAACTTTTCTCGTGCTCATTTTGTTCCAAGTGGTTTATTCTTTGAAACTTTGAAACAGGTTGTCTATTATCTTCATTATGTCTTTTCCCTATGGGAAATTGGTTATTACTTTTATCGAATCTCTGCGCATTATTGCGATTTATGAAAGAATCCTGCTGATTCCTCCAGTTATTCTTAAAATTTGATTCTTGTCTAAATTTTAAAGTTGAAGAGTCAATTTCCATAGGAGTTGGTGAGTTAATAGGTTGCTTTTTAACATGTTTATACTGTGGTAAGTTGTGTGGGGTAAAAAAGCTTCCTTCCACATTTTGATTCTGAAATGAATTTGCAAATGAATATCGAGCATGGTTTGCTTCCAGTTCCTGGGCTAATGCTAACGCGCTAGGCATATCGGTAGGCTGAGATGAAAATAGAACATCACACATTGGCTTACGCAAACCCGATATGAATATTCTCAAGGCATCCTGTCTGTATTTTTTATTTAAAGAAGTTATCAAAGCACTATTTCCCTCGTGCATCATAATTGTCTTATTTACAATAAGTGTCAACTTTTTTTCCACTTCGTCATAAAAGTCAATAATCGACATTTTTCCCTGTCGCAAAGTAGACATTTCCTGTTCTACTAAATAAATTGGTCTTTTATCCGCGTAAGTAAAATCTAAACGCGCAATTATTGCCTTAAAATTAAGTACTGTATTAAATGAGGACAAAACTTGATCGGCTGAACCGACAATTTTATTACGTATAATGGCAACTGCCTGATAGTGCCTGGAGCTACCATTGTAGTTTTCAAAAAGTTTATATGCTGCGAATGCAGCTTGTCGCCATGAAACATACCGAACTTGTTCACCACTAAATTCCGGAAGCGATTTTATTAAGTCAAGTGACTCATTACACTCAATTCCTGCTATAATTGTAACTGGTCTGTACTCCTCTACTGGAGTTGGAGTTTCTAAAGCACTTAGTCTGGTCGTCAGTTCCCTGACAGTTCGTTCGAAAGATACTTTTGTTCGCTCGATGGCAGAAGAAACCGCGGCACCAATCACAATTCTCAACGGTTCTTCATCCATTTTCATAATGAATTTATATTACAAATTATTCAATACAAAAAAAAAATACATTTATCACCGAACACAATGCACTTTCCACAATATTAATCAATTAACACGATAATTACAATATAGTAATTTATAATGAAAAAAAAATAAAATAAACTATGTAACAACTAGCTTACTGTAGAATCATGGTTATCTTCATCGATGATTTCTGGCAATCGTTTCAGTTTCTTTTCCACAGCGGTTGTTTCTTTTAACGAATCAATTTTCTCCTGGTAGTTGCACTCTTCAAATATTTCCTGATGAAAGTTTAGCCACTTTACAGAAGCAACACGTTGGGCGCCAATTATTATTTTTTATTTTAGATGGATTTTATTTTGTACTTACGTACAATTTTATTGACTTAACTCCAAACTAAAACTAAACTTAAAAATATAAAACTTAAAAATAAGATCTTTCAAAAATGACGACGTCAGCAGCAGCGATCTTCATTTTTTGATTTTACTTGAAGACGTCAGCATATTCACACAGCAAGAACAGCAAGAACAAATCAAATTTCTTTCCATTAGTGGGATTCATTATATTAGTGGGACTCATTATATTAGTGGGACTCATCATGTGTTAACTTATATGTGCCCATTTTGAAAGTGATATCATCTTTCATATGTGTGCTTGCTGGATTTACCACCGATGTGGGTGTTTCCATAAGCATGTTTTTTTTTCAGACACCCCCACAACAAAACTCCGATTCTGCTGGTCTTGACCAGAGGAAGCGGTGTGCGGAACACTAAATCAGCCCACACGTGGGGAACTCCCACACCCTGAGATCTGTTCAGCCGGGCACTAATAAAATTAAACCTGCTGAAGTTAAAAAAAAACTATAAGTACCTTTTCCTGTTTTGCGGTACAGTGAAGTCACGGCGGTATGAAACAGCTCATTAATACAGTACGGCAATATGTTTTCAACAACTCCTACCGTCTTAATATATTACTTCGCTATTAAGATTATATATTCGGAATTCCTAATACTACTCAAAACTATCTTTTCTCCACCTTTTTCGGAACTGAATTGCTGCTACGAGCTAGTTAATGATTGTATTGTCTGGTATTTAAAGAAATCTTTAAAAATAATCTTTCGTATACTGTCAATACTATTAGGTTGAGAACATTAACGATATAATTAAACTAATGCTACGTGTAAAAAAAAATTGTTCTCTTACCCTAATATTGCACTTAATTACTAGTATCACAGATTATTTATCACAGTTTCTTAAAATATCACAGACTATTTGATCACATATGTACGGATTCTGGAGAAAACGCATCAGTCTACGGGAAGTAAACTTAAATATGTTTGAAAAAAATATATCGTTTACTTTGTGGTGTTTTCCCTCTTTTTAGAACCCGCATTAGCATATCGTCTGCGAACTCTATTAATGTGGGTTTTATTACAATTGTCTACCATTAATTCACAATTGATGAACACTACAGCCTGCAATTTCATATTCTAGAAAGGTGAGTCAAGATATTTTCAATCATCATTACATGCAACCGGTTTTATGATTGTCCATATTTTAACTGTTGTGCGAGCGTTTCGTTTTTATATTTCCGAAATTGAACAGACACAAATAATTTTCTTACTACCACTTTTAAGTCCTGATATCCTTGGCGTGGTATATTCCAATAGGTTTGCCTTGTAGAGTTTCAAGCTCGTACATGTTATTGCCGATAGCTTTAACTATTCTACACTTCAGAAATTTTTTACAAAATTTGGAACTAATGTTTTTGCTAAAGTTACTAAGAATTGTATTTCTTCGGTATACTTCTTGGCCTGGTAAAAATCGGACTATACGCGTGCCTCTGTTGTACCGCTCTGCACTTTTCTCATAAGCTTTCTGCATATTTTCTGACATTTGCTTTCTCATCAACATTTTCACTTCGGCCTAATTCAACTATTTCGTGATCTGTTAAAGATTTTAATTTTCGGCCTAATTTATAATCAACACCGCTAGTATACATGTGATAACCGAAAAGTGCAAAAAATGGAGTTACACCTGTTGCAGAATGAACTGAAGTTCGTAGTGCGCACTCGATTTCGGGTAGGTATAAGTCCCAGTCGCGGTGATCCTTATTTAGATATGCTCTAATTGCTGGTAACACTGATTGATTAACCCTTTCACTAGCGTTGATTTGTGGCGAGTACACTGCTGTTTTTAGATGTTTTATGTTATACGTGTGCATGAGATTTTCGAACTTTTGTGATATAAATTGGCTTCCATTATCACTGTGTATCACTTCTGGTACTCCGAATTTGTTAAAAATTTCGTGAACAAGGAATTCTATTACATTATGGGTAGTTGCCTCTTTCATTGCTTTTAAAAACGTAAATTTAGTGAAATGATCAACAACTATTAGGATATAACAATTGCCTTTCTTTGAACGTGGGTAATTTCCTATGAAGTCTATATACAGTTTCTGAAATGGTCTTTCGGTTATAACTTTTTGACCGATTTCAGGACGAAGATTTCGATTACACGGTTTTGACTCCTTACAAATTTGGCAGCTCGCGATAAAATTTTTCACCTGGATTGTCATTTTTGGCCAATAATAATGCCTTTTTAAACGTTCTAGTGTTTTAGCAACACCTCCGTGTGCTGATGTCTCAGTTGAGTGAGCCTTTTCTATCAAGGGTAAAGTAATAGTTTCCGATATCCACAGTTTCCATCGTACTTCAGCGAACGGTCCCTTTCTGGTAACCTTTCTACATTTTCCTTAATATGTTTTATCAAGCCTAAATATTCTGGACTTTCATATTCGGTTGTTTCAAACCCTAAAATCTGATTAGCATCAATATCTTCAATTTCTACTTCTCCTACCATTCTGGATAACGTATCCGCGACTACATTTTCTGACCCTTTTCTGTGCTGGATTTCAAAATCGAAAGCTTGTAGTTGTAATGACCATCTTGCTAACCGTCCTGTGAGATCTTTTAACGTCATTAACCATTTCAGGCTCGCGTGATCCGTTATGATCGTAAATGGCATCATTTCAACATATTGCCTAAACTTCTTTACAGCCATTACAGCCGCGTAACACTCTTTCTCTGTCACGGTATAATTTAGAGTGTAGCTTTGATAGTGAACGGACGTATTTGTTTTTTGATCGGAGTGTTACAAAAAAAAAAAAAAAAAGATAACGGTATAAGTAAAAAACCGCAATAAGTGAAGAGTGAATTAATACAAAATAAAAACTTTGTGACAATTATTTTTATATACTTTTAAAGCAACAAAAATATAAATAAACAAAAAATTGCATGAGTGTACCCAGTAGGTGCAATTCTGAAAGAGAGCTTAGCTCCACTAAAAAAAACCTCTGGATTTCTGAAGAGGAATCATTGAAAAAATCATTGGACAATCTCCTGTCTCTAGGAGATAAAAAACGCACGCGTTCGTGCTCGCCAAACATTATTGTTATAACAGACGACAAACCATCTTCCAGTCCAGCTATTGTTGATAAACCGAAAACGCAAGTGGGTATGGATAGGTATGTAACCGTAGTTAAACGGCAGCGAAGCCCCAAATCCGCTCAAATGTCATCTCAAAGATGATAAGACCACCACGACAATGGATAGTAATAGGTTTGCTATCCTTCAGACCGATGAACCAGCAATACCCAAAAAAACTTTTAAGCCGCCACCAATATATTTGCGAGAGCCTACCTCTAGTGAGTTGGTAAAACAACTTATTCCGGCAATCGGCAAAGACACTTTTAATGTAACATCGGTTAAGCACGGCAGCATCAATGAAACCAAAATCCAGGTAAACAGTGAAAATGAATACCGAAAGTTGTCTGATGTCCTGGAGAAGGAGAAAAGATCGTTTTACACATATCAGCTTAAAAGTGCCAAAGGTATTCAGGTCGTTATAAAGGGGATTGACCCTTTTGTGGATAGGAATGATGTCAAAACCGGCCTAGAGGACAATGGCTTCAAAATTAAAAATGTGGTTAATATTAGGAACCGTGAAAAAATTCCTCAACCCATGTTTAGGGTTGAATTGGAACCTAGAGATATTGCCTTAAAAAAGAATGAAGTGCATCCCATTTATAACCTCAAGTATCTTTTGCATCGTAAGGTTACCGTTGAGGAGCCTCATAAGCGTTTAGGGCCCGTTCAATGCCTAAACTGCCAAGAATTTGGCCATACTAAGGCCTATTGTAAGTTGCCCGCAGTTTGCGTTGTGTGTGGTGAACTTCACGGTACATCGCAGTGCAAAAAACCTAAGACTGACGCGAGCGTTAAAAAATGCAGTAACTGTGGAGGTAACCATACTGCAAACTACAGGGGTTGCCCTGTCTACACTCACTTCAAGAGGTCAATGACAAATAGGTCACCAATTTTAAATATGCCACCCCAGCAGACAACCAGCATTTCTACAAACAATTTTCCCCAGGTACACCAGTCAACCAGCCATATAAACGTGCAAAACCCCCAAAAAATTTCATATGCGAATGTTGTAAAATCCGATAATCCAAACTTGAATCAAGAGTCCAAGCCTCAAAACTCCGACCAAAATTTTAGCAATCTTGAGGCAACTCTGCAGACTCTTGTTCAATCTATAAATACATTTACAGTTTCCATGACGAACATGATGCAGGAAATGCTGAAAATGCAATCCACTATCTTGCAGGCAATTTTAAAAAAATGAGCTGGTTAAAAATATGTTTCTGGAACGCAAACGGCATCCGCCAACACAAAAATGAACTTGAGCACTTCCTTATGGAAAAGCAAATCGACATAATGCTGATTGCTGAAACTCACTTAACAAGCAACAGCTATTTCAAAATTAATGGTTACAGACTATATGATACTCATGATCCCCGTGGCAGATCTTGCGGAGGCTCAGCAATTTTGATAAAAACTAGAATTAAGCACTATTTGCTAAACGAGACATGTGAGGAGTATCTTCAAGCAACAAACATATGTATTGAACATTTTCATCATAAAATTGTTATTTCATCGATTTATTCCCCACCCCGGTTTTCAGTAACAGAAAATCAATATACAAATTTTTTCAATTCACTTGGGCCTCGATTTTTAGCGGGTGGCGACTATAACGCTAAACACACTTTTTGGGGTTCACGTTTAATTACCTCGAAAGGCCGTCTGCTTTTTGATACCGTTTCCAAAATGGGCTTAGATGTGGTTTCAAGCGGACACCCCACTTATTGGCCGTCAGACCGACGAAAGATCCCTGATGTTATAGATTTTGGAGTTGCGAAAAATTTTCCTTTAGAGTGGATGCAAGTGGAGCCTTCATTAGATTTGTCATCAGATCACTCACCCACTATAATTTCCGTTTCGTTTCCCCAAGCGATTTGCTCCCCGTTGACCGTCAATAGAGTTAATTGGCTAAAATACAAAAAATTTCTGAGTACACATTGTACTGAAAATATCGCCCTGAGAACGCCTGAGGATATTGATGGGTCAATTATCGATTTTTTTGAAAACCTCAAACTGGCCGTACAGCATGCTACCACTAGTCATTTAAGATCTAGAAATGCGAACAATAGAACTTATTCATCTGAAATTGAGCAACTTCTGTCAGAAAAAAGAAGAGTCAGAAGAGAGTGGCAACTTCGCAGGTCGCCCCAGCTTAAAACTAGGCTACGGGAATGCATAACTCAGCTAAGAAATCTGCTTGAAGTCCATAGAATGGCTTCCCTTAAAACATATTTGGAAAGCCTTGATGGTACCCCTCAATCTGATTTTTCCTTGTGGAAAGCGGCAAAAGGTCTGAAAAGACCCGTAATAGGTAAGCCACCTTTGCGAACTTCAACTGGCGACTGGGCACGAAGCGATTCCGAAAAGGGGATGGTGTACGTTGATCATTTGAGAAATGTTTTTACGACAAATGATTCAGCGGATGCTACAGCAGAATTTCCGCCGTATGCTGTTAGACAGCCTCTGTCTTTGAGACTTAACTTTCAAGATGTCGAAAACGTTATCAATAACATAAACCCCAGGAAAGCTCCAGGTATAGATCAAATTACTGGTAAAATGCTTGAACAGTTACCTCGTGTAGCTAAAAGGGTTCTACTTTTTATTTTTAACGCCATTTTACGCCTTGAGTATTATCCTGCAGAGTGGAAGGTCTCAATGATTACTATGATACCCAAGCCAGGGAAGGATCTGACTAAGGTAGAATCATATAGACCAATAAGTCTACTACCAACAATTTCAAAACTATTCGAAAAATTGTTAATGGCGAAGTTGAGTCCAATATTGAACAATGTGGGATGCATCCCTGATCATCAATTTGGCTTTCGGGCTAAACATAGCACCATAGAACAAACGCACAGACTAGTCAATGTCATAAGACAAACCTTTGAGGCGAAGAAGTACTGCTCAGCTCTTTTCATTGATATTTCTCAAGCGTTTGATAAAGTGTGGCACGACGGCTTGATGCACAAAATAAAGCTAAGCTTGCCTGCAAATACACACAAGCTTCTGGAAAGCTACTTATACGGGCGAAAGTTTGTTATCAGAGAAGGCGACTTTATTAGCCCAACTCAGCCAATCAAGGCAGGAGTTCCCCAAGGCAGCATACTGGGGCCTACTTTATATTTGATTTACGCCTCTGACATGCCAACGACATCCGGAATCCACACTTCTACCTTTGCAGATGACACAGCGTTTTTGAGTGTTCATGAAAACCACCAATTAGCATCACGAAATTTACAGGAACATACTTCAATATTAGAGAAATGGCTAAAACTTTGGAAAATCAAAGTTAATGAACAAAAATGTACTCATGTTACATTCACACTGTGTAGGCAAACATGTCCGCCTATCCAAATTAACAACTCACCTATTCCGCAGCACAACGAAGTAAAGTACCTTGGTATTCACCTGGACCGTAGGCTAACGTGGAAGTCTCACATTGAATCAAAGGTCACTCAGTTAAAACTAAAAGCAGCGCAGCTAAATTGGCTTATGGGCAGAAATTCGACACTGAAATTAGATTGCAAACTTTTCTTATACAACGCAATATTAAAGCCTATATGGTGCTACGGAATTCAGTTATGGGGCACCGCCTCAGCGTCAAACATTGAAAAAATCCAAAAGCGACAAAACAAAATTCTTCGAACGATTACTGCAGCTCCATGGTACGTCAAAAATTCACGAATTCATAAAGATCTGAGTGTTCCGCTGGTAAAAGAGGAATTTTCTAAGTACGCGACCAGGTATGTCAGTAAACTGGAACTTCATCCAAACCCTCTTGCGCGCAATATACTTAATTTTGGCGGCCACACTCGGCTTAAAAGAAGGGATACCGCTGCCACCATCAGATTGCTCAATAGGTGATTTTACCGAAATAGCTCCCGCATAATAAAACTTTTTGTCTAGCATTGGCCGGACTTAAGAATCACATTTTTTAATTTTTAAATTTAGTATTAAGATTTGAATACTTATTGTTAGTTCATTTTGAAGATTCAATAAATAAAAAATGCTTAAAAAAAAAAAAAAAAAAAACGGTATAATTTCTTTGACAGTTGCGAGTAGAACGCAATTGGATGCTCTTCATTCTCACCGTGAATTTGATAAAGGACTGCACCTATTTCGTAATCACATGCATCGCATTGTATATAGAAATGTTTTGAAAAATCAGCATGGCGAAGAACGGGTGCTGACGTTAAAGCTTTTTTCAAGTTTTCAAACGCATTAATAGCTTGCGGTGTCATCTGAAATTTTTCGCTTTTTCTTAACATATCGGTCAAAGGAGCCGAAATTACCGAAAAGTTTTTTATAAATCTGCGGTACCAACCCGCTTTACCAATAAAACTCCGAACTTCTCGTGCTGACCTTGGCACTCTAACATCTTTTATGGCCTGAACTTTGTCAGGATCAGTTTTTAGCATGCCTCCCCCTACAATGAAACCTAAATATTTCAGCCTTTGAAAACAAAATTGTGATTTACTTAATTAAATCGTTAAATTTGCTTTTTTCAAACATTTGGCTACTTCCTGTAGCAGATATAAGTGTTTTTCGAAATCATTTGAAATGATCAACAAGTCATCTAAATACACCAAGACGTTATCTTTTAAATGTTGTGGGACAACTTTGTCCATTAGGCGGCACAAGCGTTGAGCAGCGTTGCATAAACCGAATGGCATAACACGGAATTGATACAATGGCCTACCTGCAACGGTGAAGGCTGTGTACGGTCTACTTTCTTCAGCTAACTCGATCTGCCAGAATGCGTATTTTAAATCGACACTACTTATAAAATATGTCTCATCGATTCTACTTAGGATGCCATCGATATTCTGCAATGGATATGCATCCTTGACGGTTACTTTATTTAGTTTTCGGGCGTCTAAACAAAATCGGTTTTTCCCTGGTTTTCGCACAATTGTGGTTCTATTTGACCATGGGCTTTCACTAGGCTCTATTACGTTTAACTCTAACATCTTGTCAATTTCATTATAGGTTATTTGCTGCATAGCTGGTGATATCGGGTAATATCTATCTTTCACAGGTTCTGCACCTTCTACCAATTTTATAACATGTTTTTCTAAATTAGTTTGGCCTAAACCTTTTTCTTCGAAAGTATCAAATTTTTCTAAAACTTCATTTAATTCTCGTTTTTGTTCTTCGTCTAGCTTATGTGGTTCTAATTTATTATTATGTTTATTCACATAAAAATCTTCGGCAATTTTGTTTATATCTATCTCCTCAGCTCTAATAATATCTGGTTCTAACTTGAAATATCGCCAAAAATCTATTCCGAGATATAGAGACTGTTCCAGGTCTGGACACAAGTACAAAACCATATTATGTTTTTGATTCATGTAAGTCACAACAACTTTGATTTTACCCAAAATCCTGTGATTTTTACCACTAGCTGTCTTAACGTTAGAAAATATTGGATATATATCCAGCCCTAATTCTTCAACTATTTCTCTGCAGTCTTTCCCCAATATACTGACCGATGCACCACTGTCTAATAGTCCTGATATCAACTTGCCATTTATTTCTACTTCCAAATACACTCTAGGATCTTTTCTCTTATTTCCTGCTCTATTCACTGCTTCTATCACTAATCTTTTCGCTTGTCGTTTTTGCTGATAAATTTCTCTTATTCTTTTTATACGCTTTGAAATCTGCTTAGGTGGTTTTTCGGGATTAAATATTCTAGATTTGACCTGTTCATAATACTGTTTCCTCAAATTTGCCGGTACGTAATGCCTTATCTGTGGCATATGTTGTAATATCTGTTTTTCTATATTGTTCTGACTTATTTGTTTTATTGATGTTCCTGGGGAGCTTTGGCGGGACGTAGGTTTCCCCTGTTTCTCACGTCCCTCAACAGGTTTCCCTTTTTGCAGTCAGGGCATTTTGGCGCAATAACTTCTGGTTTGCCGCATTTAAAACAAAACAGTGCTCTTACTGTAGCATCACAATTTCTAAAACCATGTCCGGGAGTTTTACAGTTCCAACAAACTAACTGTTTTTGAACCTGGTTCACATTTTTTTTTTCTCATTCATTTGTTTATTGAATCTTCACAAAGTGAACTAACAAAAGGTATTCAAATCTTAAAACTAAATACATAAAATTAATTAAGTCCAGCCAATGCTAGACAAAAATGTTTTATTTTGCACGATCAATATCGGTGAAATCACCTATTTAACGTTCTGATGGTGGCAAGGGTGTCCCTCCTTCTCAACCGAGAGTGTCCTTCGAAATTAAGCATATTGCGTGCAAAACGATTTGGATGAAGTTCCAATTTATTGATATGCCTTGTTGCGTACTTTGAAAATTCGTCTTTTACAAGAGGAACACAGAGATCCTTATGAATTCGTGAGTTTTTTACGTACCATGGAGCTGCGGTAATTGTTCGAAGAATTTTGTTTTGTCGCCTTTGAATTTTTTCAACGTTTGAAGCGGAGGCGGTGCCCCATAGTTGAATTCCATAGCACCATATAGGCTTTAGAATTGCGTTGTATAATAAAAGTTTGCAATCCAGCTTCAATGTAGAATTTCTGCCCATAAGCCAATTCAGTTGAGCTGCTTTTAACTTTAACTGAGTAACTTTCGCATCTATGTGAGACTTCCACGTTAACCTACGGTCCAGGTGAATACCAAGGTACTTGACTTCATTTTGCTGCGGAATAGGTGAATTGTTGATTTGGATGGCTGAACATGTTTGTTTACGCAGCGTGAATGTAACGTGAGTACACTTTTGTTTATTAACTTTAAATTTCCAAAGTTTTAACCACATCTCTAATATTGAAATATACTCCTGCAAATTTCGCGAAGCTACTTGATGGCTTTCATGTACGCTGCAGAATGCTGTATCGTCTGCAAAGGTTGAAGTGTGGACTCCGGGTGTCGTTGGCATGTCAGAGGCGTAAATCAAATATAAAGTAGGCCCCAGTATGCTGCCTTGGGGAACTCCTGCCTCGATTGGCTGAGTTGGGCTTATAAAGTCGCATTCTCTGATAACAAACTTCCGCCCACATAAGTAGCTTTCCAGAAGCTTGTGTGTATTTGCAGGCAAGTTCAACTTTATTTTGTGTATCAAGCCCTCGTGCCACACTTTATCAAAAGCTTGAGAAATGTCAATGAATAGAGCTGAGCAATACTTCTTCTCCTCAAAGGTCTGTCTTATGACATTAACTAGTCTGTGCGTTTGTTCTATTGTGCTGTGTTTAGCCCGAAAGCCAAATTGATGATCAGGGATGCATCCCACAGTGTTCAACATTGGACTCAACTTTGCCATTAACAATTTTTCGAACAGTTTTGAAATTGTTGGTAGTAGACTTATTGGTCTGTATGATTCTACTTTAGTCGGATCCTTCCCTGGTTTGGGTATCATAGTAATCATGGACACCTTCCACTCTGCAGGATAATACTCGAGACGTAAAACAGCGTTAAAAATAAAAAGAAGAATTCTACGAGCTACACGAGGTAGCTGCTCAAGCATTTTACCAGTAATTTGATCAATACCTGGAGCTTTCCTGGGGTTTGTGTTACGAATAACATTTTCAACATTTTGAAAACTAAGTTTCAAAGGCACAGGCGGTCTAACAGCATATGGCGGAAATTCAGCAACATCATCCACTGTATCATTTGCAGTAAAAACGTTTTTCAAATGATTAACATACACCATCCCTTTTTCAGAATCGCTTCTTGCCCAATCTCCAGTTGAAGTTCGCAGAGGTGGCTTACCTACTACGGGTCTTTTCAGACCTTTTGTCGCTTTCCATAGAGAATAGTCGGTTTGAGGGGTACCATCAAGACCTTCCAGATAATTTTTGAGGGAAGCCATTCTTTGGATTTCGAGCAGATTTCTTAACTGAGCTATGCACTCTCGTAGCCTGCTTTTAAGCTGGGGAGACCTGCGAAGTTGCCACTCTCTTCTAACTCTTCTTTTTTCTGTTAGAAGTTGTTCAATTTCAAACGAATATGTTCTGTTGCTCACATTTCTGGATCTTATATGGCTAGTGGTGGCATGTTGTACGGCTAGATTAAGGTGTTCAGAAAATTCGTTAATCGACACATCAATATCCTCAGGCGTTCTCAAGGCAATGTTTTCCGTACAATGTGTACTCAAATATTTCTTATATTTTATCCAATTAACTCGAGTGACGGTCAACGCCAAGTCACAAAACGGGGAACCAACCCCCTGGGGGAACGAAACAGAAACTATAGTTGGTGAGTGATCTGAGGACAAGTCCAATGAAGGCTCCACTTGCATCCATTCTGAGGGAAAATTTTTTGTAACTCCAAAGTCTATAACGTCTGGGATCTTGCGTTGGTCTGACGGCCAATAAGTGGGGTGTCCACTTGAAATCACACCTAAGCCCATTTTGGTAACGGTGTCAAAAAGTACACGGCCTTTCGGGGTAATTAAACGTGATCCCCAAAATGTGTGTTTAGCGTTATAGTCGCCAGCCGCTAAAAATCGAGAACCAAGTGATTTGAAAAAAATTGAATATTGGCTTTCTGTTATTGAAAATCGTGGTGGTGAGTAAATCGAGGATATAACAATTTTTTCATGAAAATAATTAAGGCATATAAAGGGTGTTTTTTTAAGCCCGATAGAACTTGAAATTGTAAAAAATAACACAAAAAATTAAATTGTAATCAAAATTTTTTTTTATTCGAAAGATCAATACGTGACATTAACATTTGAAAATGATTTCGGGCATATGGACACCGCGGCTGTTCTTGACGAAGCGCATTCTGGACGTCCAATTTTGGGCCACTTTTTCGAGCACTGCTGGCCGTATGTCACGAACAATGCTGGCCTCCAAGGCGTCAATTGTTGCTGGTTTATCAGCATAAACCAGTGACTTCACGTAGCCCCACAGGAAATAATCGAGAGGTGTCAAATCGCACGACCTTGGAGGCCAATTGACAGGTCCATTTCTCGAAATCAACTTATCGCCAAATTTTGATTTCAGTAAGTCGATGGTTGCGTTCGCCGTATGGCACGTAGCGCCATCCTGTTGAAACCACATCTCCTCCGGATCAATGTCATCCATATTTTCAAACAAAAAATCATTGATCATGGTGCGGTAACGATCTCCATTGACCGTAACGCGAGCTCCGGCCTCATTTTTGAAGAAATAAGGTCCGATGATGCCACCAGCATGAAAACCGCACCAAACAGTGCATTTTTCTGGATGTAATGGAGTCTGTAGGGTCTCTTGTGGATTGGTCTCACTCCATATGCGGCAATTTTGCTTATTAACAAACCCGTTAAGCCAAAAATGCGCCTCATCGCTGAACACAATTTTGCGATAAAACAACGGGAAATCGACGACTGATTTTCAAAGTAAATTTGGATAATTTCGTAGCGTTGTTCAAGCGTGAGTCTATTCATGATGATTTGTCAGAGTATACTGAAACAAATAAAAAAAATGTTTCATCAAAATTTAATTTTTTGTGTTACTTTTTACAATTTAAAGTTCTATCTAGCTTAAAAAACACCCTATATTTGTAGCTTGGAGATATTCCTCACATGTCTCGTTTTGCCAATGACATTTGGCTGCTGGGCTGCTGGAGAAACCGATGACTTATTTGTCATTGACCGCTTAAAATGAGTATAGACAGGGCAACCTCTATAATTTGCAGTGTGGTTACCTCCACAGTTACTGCATTTTTTAACACTTGCATCGGCCTTTGGCTTATTGCACTGAGTTGTGCCGTGAAGTTCGCCACATACAACACAAACAGCGGGCAACTTGCAGTAAGCCTTAGTGTGGCCAAATTCTTGGCAGTTTAGGCACTGAACGGGTCCTGAACGCTTATGTGGCTCCTCAACGGTAACCTTACGATGCAAAAGATATTTGAGGTTATATATTGGGTGAATTTCACTCTTTTTTAGCAGAACATCCCCTGGTTCTAGTTCAACCCTAAACATGGGTTGAGGGGTCTTTTCACGGTTCCTGATGTTTACTACTGTTTTTTTTTTAAAACCCTTATCTTCCAATCCGGTTTTTACATCATCAATATCTACGCATGGGTCAATCCCTTTAATAATGACCTGAAGACCTTTGGCACTTTTGAGCTGGTAAGTGTAAAATGATCTTTTCTGTTTTTCTAAGACATCAGACAAGTTTCGGTAGTCGTTTTCATGGTTTACCTGAATTTTTGTTTCATTGATGTTTCCACGCTTAACTGATGTCACGTTGAAATTGTCCTTACCGATTACCGTAATAAGTTGTTTTACCAGCTCATTAGAAGTAGGTTCTCTCAATAAATTGGTGGCGGTTTAAATGTTTTTTTTTTGCTGTATTTGGCTCATCAGTCTGGAGGATTGCAAATCTATTACTTTTCGTTGCTGTAGCGGTATTATCCTCTTTGGATATCTTTGGTTGTGATGATATCTGAGCGGATTTGGGGCTTCGCTGACTTTTAACCACGGTTATATACCTGTCCATGCCTACTTGTGTTTTCGGCTTATCTGCAATTACTGAACTGGTGGATGGTTGGTCTTCTGTTGCAACAGCAATGTTTGGCGAACACGAACGCGTGCGTTTTTTATCTCTTAGAGACAGGAGATTGTCCAATGACTTTTTCAATGATTCCTCTTCAGAAATCGAGAGGTTTTTTCTAGTGGAGCTAAGCTCCCTCTCAGAATTGCATCTACTAGGTACACTCATGCAATTTTTTTTTTTTTATTTATATTTTTTTAAATTTAAAAGTATATAAAAATAATTGTCATAAAGATTTTCGGTTTTGCAAGAAAACAAAACTTTAGTGTATAGTTTTTTTCCCACTGGGTAGGTAATCTTCACGCACAATAACAACAACAACAATGCACTGCCACCGCACTTGTTTTATTGAAATTGATTTTATTGTTTAGTTATTGAAATGTAAGGAATTTATTTTCCCGTTGTTTTTTTTTTAAATAATTTGTTATTGTTTTTACAATTTAATACAATATATTATTGTTTTTGTATGTAAGTTTAAAAATGTTAGCACAATGATTTTTTGGTTTGTTTTTTTTTTCACTTTTTAAAAACACGACTATGCGGTTGAAGAATCACAGAGTGAATCGATGGTTCACATTTAATGCTGCTATTTCATCTTCGCTATCCATTGACTCTACACCTGTCTCTTGATATGAGATCTCATTTCCTCTTTGTGCTCTAAATGGTTGTACGAAGCTTCGATTCTTACGTTTCAGGAATTGTTTTTCTGCTTCTAAGCATTCGATTCTAAGTTGCTCTACTGACGATACTGCAATTGGATAAACTATTTTTGCATTACTTTCTTTCAGATTGCGTTTCACTATTTTTATCAGATCGTATTCAGAGATGCCTTGATTCAATCGTGAACGTAATTTATTCATTGAATAGAAAAATCCATCTAACGATTCGTTGGGTTGTTGCTTTCTCTCAACTAGGTCGCGCATTATCTCAAAATTGGATGTTTTACTTTGGTACTAGTTCAAAAGCTCGGAGCGAAAGGCTGGCCATTGAAGTCCTGGCCGGCTGCGAATTAGCAGCCAATACCAATCTTTAGCTGCACCCGAAACTAATAAATGAAAATCTCTTAGAATTTCCTCCCAACTAATATTATAATGGGCTTGCAAATGCTCTATTCTAAAAATAAAATCTTCGACACTTATATGATTATTGTTGCCATTGAACACAATACCCCACTTGTCAACATGATCTGCTACCGGGCGTAAATCTGTCTTCATATTGATGGTTTTCCACATTCGACCTGTTTTGACTAGTAAGTCTAGTATATAAATTATTTTCAGTATTTTGATTTGTAGCTGGTTGTGAATTTACTGATCCTTGAGTTCGAATACTACTTTCTGACATTTCTTTTACTAATTTTGTCAACTCTACTATGGACTTTCTCATATCGCTGACTTCATTTTGTACGATCGCCTTAAGTTTTGCATCTAACATATTTTGCACATTACCATCTTCCTCTGACCTTGACGCTTGCATAAGATGTGTGCCCACGTTAGTGGAACCACTTGTCGAAGGTCCTGTTTTTATAATTGGCGCTCTATTCTGTGAATCAGGATTATAAACTTGTGTTTGGTTACGAGTTGGGTTAATAGAACCTGACAAATCTGTATAATACTGGTTGCCATTTTTGCTTTGTTGAAGTTAACTTTTCTTTGCTTTTGTGGTATATCTACTGATTCGTTTAGATAATTTCGCGCTAAAGTTCTTTTCCTGGTCTGGTATTTGGATCCAGAGTTCATGCTTTGACAAACCAAAAAAACTTTGTTTTCCAAAGGAGAAGACCTACTCGTTTCGGAGCAACCTTATACTCTAATTTGAAATCCCTAATCAAACAATAACGTTCACCTCTGATTAGCAAAAAAAAAAAAATCTTTATGAACCTTTGCAAACCCGTTTCGCAAAACGACTTGACAAAAACCAACTTGACTAAAACCGAAGTTGATAAAATTTTAACTAATAAATACAGACAATAATTAATTGCAAATCTCACAATCTTATTTTTTTTTTTTTTTTTTTGTAAATTTTGCAATGAAATTGGGTAAATAAGCTCACAAAAAAAAAAATCAGTAAGAACAAGTAAGAGTGTAGTATATTCGGCTGGGCCGAATCTAAAATACCCTTCACGATAGTCACGAATATGTATAGTATATTAAAAATGTGACCTAAATATGCTCGGTTATATATGAACGGATATCAGAATTTTCTATTTTCTGTATTTTAATAACGAAAATTGCTTTTCAGCAAAAAAAAAAAAAATTTTTTTTAACGGAAAAATCGGTTCAGGCTATATCTCGGGTATATATGGACCGATATCGAAAATTTTAATTTTCCATATTTATATAACCTTATATCATTACCAGAACTGCTTTTGAGCACAACAAATTGTTTAAGTTCGCTTACGCGATATTTTCATGAAAAACCCAATTTAGGCTATATCTCGGGTATATATGGACCGATATCAGAAATTTTAATTTTCTCTATTTTCGTAACCGTTTTTTATAACAAGAACTGCTTTTCAGCAAAAAAATGTTATTGGAAAAATCGGTTCAGGCTATATCTCGAGTATATATGAACCGATATCGGATATTTTCTTTTTCCATATTTATATAACCCTATTTCATTACCAGAACTGCTTTTGAGCACAAAAAAGTTGTTTACTCGGCATTTTCATCAAAAAACCTGTTAGGCTATATATCGGGTATATATGAACCGATATCGGAAATTTTAATTTTCCATATTTATATAACCTTATTTTATTACCAGAACTGCTTTAAGCTGAAAAAAGTTGTTTAAGTTCGCTTACGCGACATTTTCATGAAAAACCCGATTTGGGCTACATATGGACCGGGTACATATGGACCGATATCGGAAATTATCATTTTCCATATTTATGTAACCTAATTTCATTACCAGAACTGCTTTTGAGCACAAAAAGTTGTTTAAGTTCGCTTACGCGGCATTTTCATGAAAACCCCGGTCTAGGCTATATCTCGGGTATATATGGACCGATATCGGAAATTTTCATTTTCCATATTTATGTAACCTAATTTCATTACCAGAACTGCTTTTGAGAACAAAAAAGTTGTTTAAGTTCGCTTACGCGGCATTTTCATGAAAACCCCGTTCCAGGCTATATCTGCGGTATATATGGACCGATATCGAAAATTTTCATTTTTCATATTTATATGACCCTATTTTATTACCAGAACTGCTTTTGAGCACAAACAAGTTGTTTAAGTTCGCTTACGCGACATTTTCATGAAAAACCCGATTTGGGCTAGATATGGACCGGGTACATATGGACCGATATCGGAAATTATCATTTTCCATATTTATGTAACCTAATTTCATTACCAGAACTGCTTTTGAGCACAAAAAGTTGTTTAAGTTCGCTTACGCGGCATTTTCATGAAAACCCCGGTCTAGGCTATATCTCGGGTATATATGGACCGAAATCGGAAATTTTCATTTTCCATATTTATGTAACCTAATTTCATTAGCAGAACTGCTTTTGAGCACAAAAAAGTTGTTAAAGTTCGCTTTCGCGACATGTTCATGAAAAACCCGATTTGGGCTATATCTCGGGTATATATGGACCGATAGCGGAAATTTTCATTTTTCATATTTATGTAACCTAATTTCATTACCAGAACTGCTTTTGAGCACAAAAAAGTTGTTTAAGTTAGCTTATGCGACATTTTCATGAAAAACCCGATTTGGGCTATATCTCGGGTATATATGGACCGATATCGGAAATTTTCATTTTTCATATTTATGTAACCTAATTTCATTACCAGAACTGCTTTTGAGCACAAAAAAGTTGTTTAAGTTCGCTTACGCGGCATTTTCATGAAAACCCCGGTCTAGGCTATATCTCGGATATATATGGCCCGATATCGAAAATTTTTATTTTTCATATTTATATGACCCTATTTCATTACCAGAACTGCTTTTGAGCACAAAAAATGTGTTTAAGTTCGCTTACGCGACATTTTCATGAAAAACCCGATTTGGGCTATATCTCGGGTATATATGGACCGACATCGAAAATTTTCATTTTTCATATTGACCCTATTTCATTAGCAGAACTGCTTTTGAGCACAGAAAAGTTGTTTAAGTTCGCTTACGTGACACTTTCATGAAAACCCCGATTTGGGCTATATCTCGGGTATATATGGACCGATATCGGAAATTTTCATTTTTCATATTTATGTAACCTAATTTCATTACCAGAACTGCTTTTGAGCACAAAAAAGTTGTTTAAGTTCGCTTACGCGGCATTTTCATGAAAACCCCGGTCTAGGCTATATCTCGGGTATATATGGATCGATATCGGAAATTTTCATTTTCCATATTTATGTAACCTAATTTCATTACCAGAACTGCTTTTGAGATCAAAAAAGTTGTTTAAGTTCGCTTACGCGGCATTTTCATGAAACACCCGGTTTGGGCTATATCTCGGGTATATATGGACCGATATCGGAAATTTTCATTTTTCATATTTATGTAACCTAATTTCATTACCAGAACTGCTTTTGAGCACAAAAAAGTTATTTAAGTTAGCTTATGCGACATTTTTATGAAAAACCCGATTTGGGCTATATCTCGGGTATATATGGACCGATATCGGAAATTTTCATTTTTCATATTTATGTAACCTAATTTCATTACCAGAACTGCTTTTGAGATCAAAAAAGTTGTTTAAGTTCGCTTACGCGGCATTTTCATGAAAAACCCGATTTGGGCTATATCTCGGGTATATATGGACCGATATCGGAAATTATCATTTTCCATATTTATGTAACCTAATTTCATTACCAGAACTACTTTTGAGCACAAAAAGTTGTTTAAGTTCGCTTACGCGGCATTTTCATGAAAACCCCGGTCTAGGCTATATCTCGGGTATATATGGACCGATATCGGAAATTTTCATTTTCCATATTTATGTAACCTAATTTCTTTAGCAGAACTGCTTTTGAGCACAAAAAAGTTGTTAAAGTTCGCTTTCGCGACACTTTCATGAAAAACCCGATTTGGGCTATATCTCGGGTATATATGGACCGATATCGGACATTTTCATTTTTCATATTTATGTAACCTAATTTCATTACCAGAACTGCTTTTGAGCACAAAAAAGTTGTTTAAGTTAGCTTATGCGACATTTTCATGAAAAACCCGATTTGGGCTATATCTCGGGTATATATGGACCGATATCGGAAATTTTCATTTTCATATTTATGTAACCTAATTTCATTACCAGAACTGCTTTTGAGCACAAAAAAGTTGTTTAAGTTCGCTTACGCGGCATTTTCATAAAAACTCCGGTCTAGGCTATATCTCGGATATATATGGCCCGATATCGAAAATTTTTATTTTCCATATTTATATGACCCTATTTCATTACCAGAACTGCTTTTGAGCACAAAAAAGGTGTTTAAGTTCGCTTACGCGACATTTTCATGAAAAACCCGATTTGGGCTATATCTCATGTATATATGGACCGACATCGAAAATTTTCATTTTTCATATTTATATGACCCTATTTCATTAGCAGAACTGCTTTTGAGCACAGAAAAGTTGTTTAAGTTCGCTTACGCGGCATTTTCATGAAAACCCCGTTCCAGGCTATATCTGCGGTATATATGGACCGATATCGAAAATTTTCATTTTTCATATTTATATGACCCTATTTTATTACCAGAACTGCTTTTGAGCACAAAAAAGTTGTTTAAGTTCGCTTACGCGACATTTTCATGAAAAACCCGGTTTGGGCTATATCTCGGGTATATATGGACCGATATCGGAAATTTTCATTTCCATATTTATGTAACCTAATTTTATTACCAGAACTGCTTTTGAGCAAAAAAAGTTATTTAGTTTCGCCTATGCGACATTTTCATTAAAAATCCGATTTGGGCTATATCTTGGGTATATATGGACCGATATCGGAAATTTTCATTTTCCATATTTATGTAACCTAATTCTATTACCAGAACTGCTTTTGAGCAAAAAAAAGTTATTTAGCTTCGCCTATGCGACATTTTCATGAAAATCCCGGTCCAGGCTATATCTGCGGTATATATGGACCGATATCGGAAATTTTCATTTTTCATATTTATATGACCCTATTTTATTACCAGAACTGCTTTTGAGCACAAAAAAGTTGTTTAAGTTCGCTTACGCGACATTTTCATGAAAAACCCGGTTTGGGCTATATCTCGGGTATATATGGACCGATATCGGAAATTTTCATTTTCCATATTTATGTAACCTAATTTTATTACCAGAACTGCTTTTGAGCAAAAAAAGTTATTTAGCTTCGCCTATGCGACATTTTCATTAAAAATCCGATTTGGGCTATATCTTGGGTATATATGGACCGATATCTGAAAAAAAAATTTTTTGTCTTTTAGTCACCATACTTAATAAGTGTGTGAAGTTTGAAGCAAAACGAACAACTTTTGTTTTCAAAAATTTTCATACAAAACTGCAAAAAAAAAAATGACTTTTTTCGGAATTTTGAATATATCTCAGCTATATGTGGACCGATATTACTGTGGACCGAAATACTGAAGAAAAAAGTTTCTAAGTCTAATGGTTTTCTCAGAAACGGTATTTCAACAGCGGACAGACGGACAGACGGACATCGCTTAATCGACTTTTCCATTAATTGTGATTCAGAATATATATACTTTATAGGGTCGCAAAAAAAACTGTAGAAATTACAAACGGAATCACAAACTTATAAATACCCTTTTCATTTTTGTGAAGGGTATAAAAATATGTTTTTATTGCAAAATTTGCAATCTAAAATAAGAATTGAATTTTTTTTTGTCAGTTTGTTTTAATTTGAAACTATTTTTACTTTTTTTATATTAAAATGTCATTTTCTGTTAAGACAGAGCATTTAAAACAGACGTCTTAACAGCCGTGTCAAGACGGCAAGAAAACAGTAACATTTGCAGGCTACACCAGACAGTAACATTATTTTGCTGTTCCTGTTAGTGTTCTCATGTCAGGTGTGGACAGCACTTTAGTTACCAAACACATTAACACTACCATACATTTGTGAAAAAAGTTTATGCAAAAACAGTACGTTAACTCTTATATATAGTAAGGAATTTAGTTGTTTTATTCTGGCAATGCCGTTATGTTCAGTTGTAATTTCTTGAATAGTGATGCATGAAAACTAATATTCGAAAATCGATTAAAATAAATTAAAAAAAAGAATTATTATTATTACCTTAAATCACACATTTTTGACAAACGTTTAATCGATTTAGCTTTTTAATAAACGACGAATGTACAATATTTGGTATATTAATAAAATTGAGAAAAATTAACAGGATTAATTATACCTTAAACATTTGTATTATTCGAATGCCGTTTTTCGTCTTATTCGTTTGATGGAAAGTGCATCACTAACACATTTCTTATTTATATTTCCTTTTCAAAATTAATATTTTCAATTCGCATAAAATGTAAAGTTCTAATTTACTTATCTGCCGAGCATAATCCACTGATTTTGTTAATATTTTCATTATAATTGTGAATTTAAAGAAAAATCAAAGTCAACAAATCAAATGTCATTTTAACGTACAGTTAAAGTGGCTTATTTCAACTTTAAACATATGGTAAGCTAATAATTGTTTTTGGATAGAACATTAGGTAAATTTTCTTAACAAATGCTTACCAAGCTTTGTTAAGTTTTTTTGCATATGGCCGTATATGTATTAATAGACTTTCAACGGTTCAATTGTATAAACGGTAAAATAAAATATAAAACAAAATTTCTTCACAACACAGTAAATTCATAATTGGGATTGTTGAAATTGTCGGCGGACTGAATGTTGTATATTATCTTTTTGACTCTCGGTACGAGCCATTGGTTAGGTGTTCCTTCAATCATAATTAAATAAAAAAAAAATAGAAATAGTATATAACAACATTTTCATTTTGTGCTCTGTAAGATTAATATTATTTCTTCCCAAAGGCCAGTTTGTATAATGGATTGACACAAATGACTTCAAGCTTTAGTGTGAACGGATATCGCTCCATTTTACCACTGCTTCACAAAATAAAAATTCGGACTGAAACTACATTAAACAAACAATAAAAACACAAAGGTAAGGCGTACGTTTAGCATGATTTTAATCAGCTAAGAACATTCCTTAGCTTTGGTTGAATTATTCATATATATTCCACACAATTATTCGGGAGGTTGACACTTTTTCGCACAACGGACTTTTGTACATAGACAAAACGGATACGAACTTCATGACAATTTCCTTCCTGACTGCTGATATATATACGTTGGGCTATGGATTAGTTTATTGGTCTATTGTATAGTGCATAGTTTTTCTACACTCAATTGTAACGATTTATTTTAAAAATTGGGCGCCATTTTCTTTGCCGCTGCTCTGTACACGAACTCTGACATTTGGTCAGGTGGCCAGACTAACTTAGCGGTTTGCCCAGGGGGGTGTTCTCAACCCTAAGTTGACCAAATTCGTGACAGTGCAACACAAGAAAAAACATTCATAATTGTACATCTACATAAATACAAAAACTTACTCACAAAAACTTCGGAACACACACACCCCCAATGGAGAGTAGATGTTGTACTCTAGTCGCCCATTTCCCTTCCTTGCTGTCAGCATCCGCTTCCTGTCTTGTTGACAGTCCCTTAAACACCTTACTTCGCCTTATCCAACTTCACCAATCCCGTTTAAAAACCTTTATTCACTCATGTTCATTTTTAAATTTTTCAAACACTAAAATATTTATTCATTATAATCCTTTTACACAATTGATTCTTGAAATTATACCTTTTCTGAATATTTATGTTTTTATACTAATAAAGAAACTTAAAACGAATAACACTAAAACGGAAAAACTTATCTTACAATTATTATTAATTTTTTCAGCCCCGGGATGTATTAAGAATCTTAAACAACTCAAACAAATTTTTCCTATTTGTAATTTTCATTTAAATATAGCCACAAAGGCGGGATATTTTAACCTCAAGTAAATATACTTTTTCCTTTCCCCGAACACACACAAATAACGGCTTCCTAATTCGAAATAAAGGAGCTCCCTGACTTCCTAAAACCGAGGGTGTTTACAAAACGAACTAGCAAAACCCCGACTTTGCTTCACGCAAGCTATATTTAAACTTTTCGCCCTTAGCGAATTTTTTTTCCCCGATATATAAAATTTTAATACGCAATCACGGGACTAAATAAATATTTAAGCAGGAATAATCAAACAATTTATATAACAATACATATAAATAAAACCATTCAAAAATAATAAATAAATGGAATAAAGTTACTAAAATCTTTGTTTTTTTTCTCTAATAATCTTTTTTTTCAGCAGTGAACGTTTTCTTTGGTAACTCTTCTATAGCCACCTTACCAGCACTATCTCATAATGACAGAATACTTTACTTTCCCATAAACACTTTAAAACGATATTCTTCTAGCCTTCACAACAATGAGTCTTGGCACAACCGAATTATTCAAAACTCCTTCCTTAAGCTTGAACAATCGTCATCAACCACTCTATCATTTTTTTTAGGCAATATCTTCAACATTTATAATTTTCACGGCCTTCTGTCATTTAAGATATTTATTTCTATACTTTAAATACATACATCCTACCTGGCTTATTTATCCGTTGAAGGTTGGTATCATGCTTCTTTCCCTTTAAAACGTTGGATATGGCCAGCTATATTAACGCAGAAACACTTAAATTCGGAATACATAATATAAACTGGTTTCTACTTACATAGGATTTTAAAGCACAAAGTTTTCTCTAATTTCACAGACTTCTCCGTCTCTATAACCTCGGAAACTTTTTCCAGAAACGTCCTTATTCTTGTACAGGTTATCCTATTTTTTTTATTTTTTTTTATTTCTATGCTTTTACTTTATTAAGGTGTGTCTCAGCACTTTAACGTTCACTTAGTAACTAACTAATAATCTCTACTTCAAAACTACATCAAGTCATATTTAGCTGATTTCTTCTAGGCAAACGGTTTTTATTTACTTTCTTAATTTCTAGTTGTTTCCAAATCTCCATCTTCTGTCTCAACTTTTCAACAAAAAATACTTTTTTAAAATTAACTGTTCTTCTTTTTCCATTTTACACCTAAATTATTTCAGGCTTAGTGCGTTTTATTCTTCTTATACTATTCAAAATACCAGGTGCTAAGCATTTTCAATAAGCAACCGTTACTTAGTTTATTTTCAATAAAATTTTTGTTTGCATGTAACAACAACTTTACCTGTAATTCTAAAAATGAATGAATTTTTCATCCCTGATTTTTTCCTTTACGCACTGCTACTACTATTTTTCGAAGCAATTATTTTACTATTTTCACCACTACAATTGTGTAGACCCGCCACTGCAAATAACTTGTCATTTTGCAAAAACACATGCCGGTAAGTACATGTAAAATTGTATACTTAATTGTTTTTCTTTATTTCCAGATTCTTGAGGCAGATATTGGACATTTCCTAGACGAGGAGATTGGTAACAATTTGCTGTATTGTTCCAAGTGGTTTTTCCTCATTTCCCAGTTAAGAATCCTCCAAATGATTCTGATAAAAAAATAGTTTAAGGCGCAACCACAGCGCCTGAATTAATTTTTATTACCTTCAAATTTAACCTTTACTAAATAAAAACTTCAACACAATTTTATTTCAATTGACACAATTTTATTAATGCTCTTATTAATTTTCACAATTTGATTAATTAATAATTAAATACCGACGAGTTCGCGAGCGTAACCGAGACTGATTAAATTGTTGTCCAAAAAGTTCCCTCATCGATTGCCTGATCACGTTGCACCAACATGTGCCAATATGCAGACGCTAATTCAGCAAAATTGTTTTCTCACGACAGTGCAAGTTGTAATCAGACCGGATGCGCGTGTTGAAATTATTAAAATATTAATTTAAAATTATTAAAATATTAATTTGCTGATTAAGCCAAATTAATTTGGTTGGCAGCGTTAACGGTGTCGTTAACTCCTCCCTCCTTAAATATCTGCGTCCCGCAGATCACATTTTTGGGGTTGCAGGTAGGATCAACTGGCTGTGGAACTTTGACTGTTGGCAGGTTAATTTTTCTAGTTATCTTATGCCACAAGACTCCAACGCAAATTCCCATTGCGATAGCGACACTAATGTATGTTCCAAGCGACATATTTAGTTTTAAACCAAGATACTCAAGCTTGTCCATGTTGTGCAAACTTATGTTATGAACTTGATCGATGTCCACAAGTAGCTTTTCGTTAGCCACGCTCGTTAGGACAGGGGGAAGTGGCTGTAGCCTGGAAACAGCTGTGCTGGAGAAGGTTTCGTTATTGATTAAAACACTCTCGTTATATAATTGTATCAGGTAACTGCCATTGAGTGTTTTTGTCTGACTCTGCGTTTTCAGGATACCCTCGAAGTTCGTTATGAAAATAATATCAGTTGTTAACATTTCTGTTACTTGCTTGGTGGTCATTTTGTAGCGACAATTCGCATTCCCTCCTTTGAGAAGTCGTGGTATGCAGGAATCTTCGGCTAGTTGGACTAGGGACGTTTGTTGGCAGACAGTCACTTTGTTAATGTTTAGACACGGGGTTTTCACTCCAAACGTTTCATCTTGGCTTATGAGTATTTCGTTGAACGGTAGTTCGACTTGTCTACCCCTTCTTATTGTTGTCCTAGTGATGAGTCGGTGGTAAAAGTCTTTTTTCAGCTTTGGAATAGAAAGGACATACAGTAACAGTGACCCGTTTGTATATATGGATGGATTTCCGTATTCGATAGCTTCTATGGCGTTAGCGTATGGCAGTGTTTCCATTTCGGTAACAATATCTTCGACTTCAGCCCTGTTTAATAAGTTCGTGTTGACAATTCCTCTTTTGGCCAATTGGCAGGCCCTTACTATTTCGTTGATAGTATCTTTCAGGATGAGAACTTGATTCGTTGTGTCCTGCCCAATTCTCTCGGCTTCTTTTCCATTGCTAATCTCGTTCATTCTAGTAATAAGTTCATTGGTTTTTTGAACGATCTCTTTTGTGGTGTTCAAGAGTTGTGCGTTGATTTTGTATTGCTCGTTATTGTTGCTAATTATTGCGTTTTGACTTTTTAAAATGTAGTTCCAATCTGCGGCATCTGGATTGCCAGCGATCCATTTCCATGCGGAGCCTATCCAGTCGATTGACCTACGCGTTCTGCCCCGTATGGCTCCCAGCTCGATGAGTCTGTCTTGTATTTGTGTAAGGTGATAACCAATTATTTCTTCAGTCTTGCCAGGCGGCATGTAATTCTGGACCAGCGCCGTTACATTATTCGCAATTGCTGCATACTCATCTAGGTTGATGACGTGAACCAATTTAAAATTGCCATTAATCGTCCAAGCGTTGCCAGCTCTCACCGTAACGATAGGGACCTCATAGCGATATATTTGTTCGGCTCGTAGAGTGATAATGCTCATGTAAATCATAATAAAAATACTTAGTTTGAAAATCATTTTGTCTGAAAAATAATTAATTTCAAATGATATTAGTGGTCAATGAAATTCGGGCAAAGCCGTTTTTTTATTTTTTTTTTATTTTCTTTTTTTTGTTTTTTTCCTTTTTTTTGTATATATATTTTTATGCTTATCTCTGATAAAGAAGGATATTTTATCTTAAAAAAAAAAAAAATAAAAATTTTTCATTTTTCATTCTTATTTTAGTTCGTTATATTTCTTCGTCAGTCAGTTTATGGATCGCTTCTTGGTTCACTTGGAACCCCAAATGATGATCTTATACCTTGCCGCCATTGCATCTATATGCCTTGATGCAACTCGCCAGTGCAGGGCATCAGTGCATCATTGGAAGATTGTCCAGGCCTGAGCTGACGTTCTCTATATTGTGTTATATGGAAATTATATTGGACTTGCATTCATGTATTCATAGAAATGCTTTTGTTTCATAATCTTTCGTATTACGTGCATTAATTATTGCATTAAATGGGAATTTATTTGATGCGTCAATTGCGCTTTTTCTCTTTTTTTTTTTTTTTTTTTTTTTTTTTTTTTTTAATCTTTTTTATGTTTCCTTGTATTCCTTTTAAATTTTTTATATTAATCTTTATATGCATATGTACTTATCAATATGGTAATGAGCGCTGCCTTTAGGGAGTCGAACCCCAGTGCCAAAGACACTCACCAAGTTGTTTAGGCAAGGCGCTTTATATTGGATACTATTTTGTTATCCATTATGTTGCTTTTGATACTTAGAGTTGAAATCTTTTGAAAAAAATAGAAGGTTTTTGTTATTTATTAGACTTGTTTCAAATTTTTTATGTGAGCCTTGTGAATCCTTCTACCACTTACCGTGCGTATTGTAACTCTGTTATCTTTATCCACGATCTCTTTTCTGAAAACTGGTTTATTTTTTGCTTTAACGTTTTTTATCCTAACAAAGATTGCATCACCTCTCTTAAATTTCTTTGGAGATGTTCGTTTCCTATTTATGCGCTTATTTCTTTCCCTGGCATTTTTCTTAATTAGTTCCCTAAGGTCCTTATTAATTTTAGAGCGAGCTTTAAGCAGTTTATCAAAATCGGATGTTTTTGCCCTGTTAAAGAATACATCACTAGGTCTCTTTCCCGTGACGGAATGTATAGTATTATTGTACCTATCGACTGCTACATATATTAACTCCTGAACACTTAATTCTTGCTTTTCTGCTCTTAGGCACCTGTAAATTTCTATAAGAGTTGAGTGAACACGCTCTACTTGTCCATTCACTTCGCTTCGTTGCGATGGTGTCAAGTAAATTTTTATCCCTAATCTTTCGATGAAATCCCTAATCAAAGGACTGAGGAAACTACTCTCGTTGTCAGTCACTAAAATCTTGGGTGCTGTAAAATAATGCAAAATTTTCACTAATTTTTCTCTAATATTTAGAACAGACCTATCGCTTATGTGGAACAGCTTAACGAACTTAGAGAACTTGTCGAGTACAGACAGAAATTTTTGATTTTGTATTTCCATTATGTCCATATGTAATATTTCACATGGCATGGTTGGAGTGGGGGTGTCTTGCAAATGAGGTTTTACCGGATTTCTGTCGTACTTGTTGCTATTGCATATTTCACAACGCTCAGCGAATTTCCTAATTTGGGCGTACATGCGTGGAAAATAGTACTCGTCTAAAATTTGTTTTCTGTTTTCCCTTGCATTTCTGTGTGCTCTGTGGTGCTCCTTCTGAATTATTTCGAATTGAAGATTCTCTGAGCTCACGTCCTTGACTTCTTTTTGAGCAATTCTTATTTTGTATCTTGAGAAATGCTGTAAATACAAATCCTGTAAAACTGCCAAATAAGATTCTGGGACTTTAATGCCGTTCACCATATTGGGATTCAGTGTTCTCTTTAGTACGTCTGTAAGTTTCTCGGCATCCCAATCAGGTGAAGAGACATAATGACGTAGGAAATGCGCATGTGGTGTTTCGTTAGACTGCAATTCGGGGCCTATTTTGATTATGATCTGGTTTCTGAAAACGTTGATTGGGACTTCCACATGAGGAATTAAATCAGAAGCATCTTGCATCGCACTGTGGATAGTAGAACCTGTTGATTCAGCGTCATCATCCCTAGTTTCTGATGCTATTCTTGTTGCTTGTGAATCCCCTTCGCTGGCCGTGTCTGTGGATACATCGCTGATATGGTTAACGCTAGTTTTCAATCTAGAGAGTGCATCTGCCACGACGTTTGATCTACCAGGTTTGTAGATCAACTCGTGGTTGTACTCCTCTATACGAGCTTTCCATCGCTTCAATTTGGCATTGAAGTTCCGATTACCTAGCGCGTAAGTAAGTGGCTGATGGTCAGTGTATATTTTTATCTTTTTTGCTCCGTATAGATAATTCCTTAGGTTGTCCAGCGCCCACACGATGGCTAGCATCTCTTTTTCATTAGTTGCGTAACCTTCTTCAGTTTTGTTTAGCGATCGGGATATGTAAGCGATTGGTTTGTCTTTACCAATCTCTCCTTGGGAGAGGACAGCGCCAATGGCATAGTTAGATGCGTCGGTCGTAAGGTTGAATGGTTTGTCGAAATCTGGGAAAGCAAGCACTTCCGCTGTAGTCAAGAGAGTCTTTAACTTTTTAAAGGCCAAAAGTGCATCGTCCTGTAAATTTATTGGAACCTTTTTTGACTGACTTGCCTTAACCTGGGCGTTTTCGCCTCTAGTCAAATTAGTTAACGGTTTAGCTACCTTTGCGTAGTCTCTTATAAAACGCCTATAATACGAGGTCATTCCTAAGAAGCCTTTGAGCTCCTTAAGATTATTAGGGGGGAGCAAGTTCTCAATTGCGGTCACTTTCTTGGGATCTGGTTTAATTCCATCTGCACTCACAATGTACCCTAGAAATTCTACTTCTGTCTGCATGAAATTAGTTTTTTCGATATTGACTTTTAAATTTGCGTTTTCTAATTTTTGAAAAATTGTCTCCACATTGGTAAATAGTTCTTCCTCGCTACATCCGAACACAATTATGTCGTCAATGTAGACATAACACATTTTTCCTATATATTCCTTCAGGACGTCATCGATCATCCTTTGGAAAATTGCCGGTGCATTCCTAAGTCCAAATGGTAAGCGAAGAAATTCGAATTTCCCGTTCATAGTTGAGAATGCCGTCTTCGGAATGTCCGAGGCTTTCATAGGAATTTGGTGAAATCCTGAGGTTAAATCAATCGTGGTAAAGTATTTGGCATTACCCAAGCTTGCTAGGGTGGCGTTAATATCTGGGATAGGGTATGTATCGGGAATTGTAACAGCATTTAATCGTTTGTAATCAACTACTAATCTGTACTGTTTCTCGCCATTTGGTTTTGGTTTTTTAGAAACAATCCAAATGGGAGAGTTGTAAGGGCTTTTTGAAGGACGTATTATACCTTCGGATAGTAATTCAGCAATTTGTCTATCTACTTCTTTTCTCATTGCGGCTGGGTATGGATAGCTTTTTGAATATATAGGCTCCGATGTGGTTGTTTTTATTTCTGCGCGGACGTTCGTGGAGATGGCTTGATTGCTATCCAACGGTCCAAACAGTGATCCGAATCTAGTAATCATTTCGTTAATTTTTATCCTAGTTTGGTCTGGCATGGATTCACTCAGAACATAATTTAAACTATTTGACTTTTTTGTCCCCAGAGGTATTTTAATAGTGTCCTTGATCACTAGCAGATTCATTTTCCTATCAACTACAGCTCCGAGTACCTTAAGGGTATCGTCGCCTATAATCCCATCGAAAGTACTAAGGCCTGGTAACAAATAAAATGTTATTAAATCAAATATTCCATATTTTGCAAAAAATTTTCCGACTATCTTCCTAGTTACTTCAATTTTCCCTCCTGCGGTTTTGACACTGATTGGATTTAATAACGGTATGCTTCCGGCGGATAATTTTAGACTACAGAAATTCTTGTTCGAGCCGGTATCGATCAAAAATTCGAGTTTGGTGTTATTACCTGTAACATATTCTATGTAAGGTAGGGTGGATGCCCCTCCTTCATAAAATTTTGTTCCCTCGATGCCGAATCGAAATCGCCGAGTGTTACTTCTTCTTCAGGAATTAATTCCGCGTCTTCGACTGCTGTGTCTAGATGGAAGACACGAAGCTGTTTATCCTTCCTAAACATTTCGCTTCCCCTTCTTTTTTCCGCTCCATTAGGACGGTTCATGTAGTTTATTTTCCGAGTTTGAATGGAATGATCCATGTCCATCGGCTCTGGTTTAGTCTGTGGAAACCTTGGGTACGGAACTGGTTTGTTACTTGTATAGGATGGTCCATTGTTGTGGTAATTGTTCCTTGCATTATTTGAAAAATTAAAATGAGGTCTAGGAGGTCTCGGAGGTATTTTGACGACTGCGACTGGTGGATTAGTCGTACGTAGCTGCGACCTAGGGTGTAGTATGTTGTTCCTCATTGTAAGATTCTGGAGTTCTAGGCATGCAGAGTAGGCCTCTGGCAAGGTCCTTGGCCGTTGTATTATGACCATCCTGGACAATTCCGGGTTAAGGCCACGGATAAATATATCTAGTGCTCTATTCCTGTGGGTAGTCACCAATGCATTAATCGTTTCTTCGCTGTATGCCTCCGTTTTCAGCTTATTTATTATAAGGGATAGCTGGTGATTCACCGTTGAGTAGAATTCGTCTACTTTAGACGAACCCTGCGAGAGTTGATTTAGCTGATGTTCGAGGGTTTGTACATCCCTCTTGTCAGCATAATGGAGCGACAGAACTTTTTTCACCTCCTTCCAGTCGTTATCAAAAATGTTGTATGACACCAGGGCGGCATCAGCTTCGCCAACTATTTTCTGGCGTATACTCTGTAAAATGGACCTATAGATTGGTTTGTGCCTAACTATTTCGAAATCCTTAAGCACCATTTCTACCGCATGAACCCAGGATACGTAGTTCGATGGATTTCCATCGAATGTCCGAAGTTCTTTTACGCTATCTGGAAGCCTACATATTGAATTCAGCTCCTCTTCAGTCCTGGGTGCCTGCAGTATTGCAGCGGTTTCCCCTTGGTCAGCTCCTACATTGGCAACTCCCTGTTCTAACGAATCTAGTCTTTCCTTTAAGGCTCCTATATCCCTATTTTCCTCAATTGCCCTAAGTCTAGTTTCTATAATTTTCATCTCTTGTAGGAGACGATTTACGGCACCCGTTAGGGTGGTGAGCGTTCCCTGCATCTCCTCCATAATTATTATAATGGTTACAACAACGGATAAGGGTAAAAGGATATTTAGACTCACCTGGTCTTATTTCTTTTCGCTGTATACACCACACTTCTATTTTTTCCAAATTTTTAGTACTCTGGCTCTTTTTTGGCCGTTTACTTTTCCTTTTTTCTTTGGAACAAAAAAAAAAAAAATTTTTGATATACAATTTTTTGGGGAGTATTTTCCTTTTTTTTATATTTAATTCCCTCTTTTTGCTTCTTTTTTTTTTTTTTGAAAACAATCTTTTGATAAAATTTTAATTCCTTTTTTTTATGAATTTTTCTTTATTGGAATTATATATTTTTTTAACTTTTATAAAATTTTTTCAATAACTTATTTATGCTCTTCAAAATTTTTCCTTAATTCTTTTTTCTCAATTTTCATTTAATTATTGGAATTAAATTTTTCTCTTTAAAATTTTTATAAAATTTTTTCAATAATTATTTTTATAGCTTGATATTTTAATTCACTTTTTTATTAGAAAATAAATTTTTTGGTAGCTTTCAAAATATTTTAGTTCACTTTTTTATTAGGAATAAAATTTTTGCCTCGAAATATTTTAGTTCACTTTTTGTTAGAAAAAATTTTGTTAATGATCTTTATATTTGACACATATTTTTTTTTTAAATAAAATAAAATAAAAAAAAATTTTGGTTTTGAGCCTCGGTTGCGCGACGCGACGCGACCCGATCAAATGGAGAATCCTTTTTCTTTTTCTCCTCGCGGAAGCTCCGTATGGTTCCTTTTTGGAAATCCGCTTTTATAATCGCGGATACCTACTGGGGTACGGTTGACTTCACTTTCGCTCGAGTAACCTTCTGTGATTTGTGTATTAATGATCACCAGGAATACTCGGTTGGCGAAGGAGGAGTGACTTTTTTATTTTTATTATAATTTTTTGTTTTATTGATCCTGGAGTGCTCCGTAGAGATCGCAGGAGTGTTATTAATTTATTTTGTTTCTGGAGTGCTCCGTAGAGATCGCAGAAATTCTCTTTCGTTAATTAGAGACCTTAACTCATGTCCCTGCTCGGGCGCCAGTTAAGAATCCTCCAAATGATTCTGATAAAAAAATAGTTTAAGGCGCAACCACAGCGCCTGAATTAATTTTTATTACCTTCAAATTTAACCTTTACTAAATAAAAACTTCAACACAATTTTATTTCAATTGACACAATTTTATTAATGCTCTTATTAATTTTCACAATTTGATTAATTAATAATTAAATACCGACGAGTTCGCGAGCGTAACCGAGACTGATTAAATTGTTGTCCAAAAAGTTCCCTCATCGATTGCCTGATCACGTTGCACCAACATGTGCCAATATGCAGACGCTAATTCAGCAAAATTGTTTTCTCACGACAGTGCAAGTTGTAATCAGACCGGATGCGCGTGTTGAAATTATTAAAATATTAATTTAAAATTATTAAAATATTAATTTGCTGATTAAGCCAAATTAATTTGGTTGGCAGCGTTAACGGTGTCGTTAACTTCCCTAATCATATTTTTCTTTCTTTTCCATATATATATATATATATATATATATATATATATATATATATATATATATATATATATATATATATATATATATATATATATATATATATATATATATATATATATATATATATATATATATATATATATATATATATATATATATATATATATATATATATATATATATATATATATATATATATATATATATATATATATATATATATATATATATATATATATATATATATATATATATATATATATATATATATATATATATATATATATATATATATATATATATATATATATATATATATATATATATATATATACAGTGATGTTCGATGAAATAGAGCCACACTCCTTTTTTCGTATATTGTCTATCAGAACAGTTAAATCAAAATTTAAATGTAAAAGTCATCCTGTACTTATTTTTTTACTTCTCTTGTGAACAAAGTTCCGTTATTTTTATTCGAATTGTCGCGTCATTATTTTCCAGGTTAGTACATTTGTAGTATTAGTAGTGAAAACAAGTGTTCCAAAAAATAGAGGCGATTTAAAAAAATATTTTTTTTGCGAGTGTTTTGCTATTTTTGTTTTTATATTTGGAAGAAACGGTAAGCTTAGCCCTTTAATTTTATAAATAGTAAATAATCGACATAAGCAGTTACAATTTAGAACACAAAATGGGCAGAGGTAAACACTGCAGTATGGAAAACAGGACGATTATTAAAAGACTGCATAATGAAGGCAAGAGCTATAGGCAAATAGCAGAAATATTTGGATGTTCGAAGAAAATGGTGGAAAATGCAGTGAAATATAAATTCAAGCCGGAAAACAGAGGGAAAAAGAGCAAAATCACTGCTCATTTAGAGCGAAAAATCCTGCGTCACGTGTGAAAGGACCCATTTGTTACATCTTCTGCAATTAGAAAAGAGTATAACCTGGATATTTCCACTTCAGCAATAAGAAAGTTCTTAATTAAGAACAATTTGAAAGCAAAGAGTGCGCGTAGAGTTCCATATCTCACTAAAAAGCATATAGAAAAAAGATTAAAATTTGCCGAAGAACATTTGAAATGGCCAACAAGCAAATGGCGAAACATATTGTGGTCAGATGAAACAAAAGTAAATTTGTTTAATTCTGACAGAAGCAGCCTTCGTGTAAGAAGACCTGCAAACAGCGAATTCCGTCCCGAGTACACAATAAAAACCATTAAACACGGTGGAGGAAATATAATGGTATGGGGCTGTTTCTCTTAAAATGGAACAGGGCCTTTATTTCGTATTGAAGATAGAATGGACGCCATATCTTACAAAAATATTTTATGTAGCACCATGTTGCCATACGCTGAGTGGGAAATGCCGCTTCGATGGGTGTTTCAACAGGACAATGACCCGAAACACACATCGAAGCGGGCAAAAGAGTGGTTTCAAAATAATGAAGTCAAGGTTTTAAGCTGGCCGGCACAGTCGCCAGACTTAAATCCTATAGAAAACCTGTGGCAAATAGTGAAATCAAGACTTCTATTAAACAAAGTCGCGTTTTTGTTTAATAGAGGTCGCGGTTAGGTGGCATTTCCACCGGAAAGCAAAAAAAAACCAAAAGGTTCACAACTGCTTTAGGTAGTGTAAAAGAGCGAATTTCATTTTTTTGGGGAGAAATTTATACCGCTTTAGGGAGCTCCTTAGAGATAAGGTTTTTGTAAATTAGGGGGGTGCTCAACACTTGTAAAGTAGATGTGTACTGAAAGTCGTAGATTGTGTTGTTGGAAATTATAGTAGAAAAACAACCCAGACAAACTTATGTCGCTGAAGGAAATTATAAAAATTTTTTTTTTTAACTTCTTTATTTTATTTATTGAATCTGCATAAAAAAAATGCAATGACAATAAGTATTCAAATCTTAATACTAAAAAAAAATTGTGATTAAAGTCCTGCCAGTGCTGGACAAAAATTTATTTTTATGCGAATATTATTTCAGAATTCAGTCATCTGTTTAGAGCTCTAATGGTAGCAAAAGTATCCCTCCTTCTCAGACGGGTATGACCACCAAAGTTAAGGATATTAACTGCAAGAGGATTTGGGTGGAATTCAAGTTTGTTAATATATCTTGTCGCGTAATTCACAAATTCAGATTTCACAAAAGGTACGTTCAGATCTGCGTGGATTCGTGAGTTTTTAACGTACCATGGAGCATTTGTAATTCTACGGAGAATTCTATTTTGACTTCTTTGAACTTTTTCAATGTTAGATGCAGAGGCTGTGCCCCATAATTGAATCCCATAGCCCCATATTGGCTTTAGAATCGAGTTGTACAGCAAAAGTTTACAATCAAGCTTCAAAGTCGAATTTCTGTCTATTAGCCAGTTAATTTGCACTGCTTTCAATTTCATTTGCGTTACTTTTGCCTCGATGTGCGTCTTCCATGTTAGTCTACGGTCAAGATGAATACTGAGGTATTTGACTTCACTGTGTTGAGGTATTACTTTATTGTTAATAGTAATGGGTGAGCATGTTCCTAGACGCAGTGCGAATGTAACATTGGCACACTTTTGTTCATTAACCTTGATTTTCCAAAGCTTGAGCCATTTCTGTAGTTTGTCGATATGTTCCTGTAAGTTTATTGATGCTTGCTGGTGGTTACTGTGTGTGCTAAGGAATGCTGTATCATCTGCAAACGTTGAAGTGTGAATGTTGGTTCTTGTCGGCATGTCAGATGCGTAGATCAAATATAAGATAGGCCCTAATATGCTGCCTTGGGGAACTCCAGCTTCAATAGGCTGGGCGGGGCTTATGAAATCGCTTTCTTTTATTATAAATTGGCGACAATATAAAAAGCTTTCCAAAAGGTATTGTACGTTTGCAGGTAAGTTAAACTTTATTTTAGGCTTAGGGACCATTGTTATCATGGACACCTTCCACTCTGCAGGGTAATACTCAAGTCGTAAAATAGCATTAAAAATAAAAAGAACAATTCTTTTAGCTACACGAGGCAGCTCTACGAGCATTTTGTTGCTGATTTTGTCCATACCTGGAGCTTTTTTAAGGTTTAGATTACCAATAGCATTTTCAACTTCTTCAAAATTGAATCTTAAAGGCACAGGAGGTCTACTAACAATAGGCGGCAACTCATTTGCATTATCAAACTTATTTGTGGTAAAAACGTTTTTCAAATGGTTAGCAAATAAATTACCCTTTTCCGAGTCATCTCTAGCCCAGTCACCAGACGGTTCTTGCAAGAGCGGCTTACCTTTAACTGGCCTTTTTAAACCCTTAGTCGCCCGCCATAAAGAATAGTCGGACTGAGGAGTACCATCCAGACTTTCCAAATACGTTTGTAGAGAAGCCGTTTTTTGGGTTCCAAGCAAATTTCTTAGTTGATTTGTGCACTCACGGAGCCTTGTTTTTAGTTGCGGAGACCTGCGAAGTTGCCACTCTCGTCGAACTCTTCTTTTTTCTAACACAAGTTGCTCGATTTCTGAAGAATATGTTCTATTTTGAATGTTTCTGCGTGTTAAATAAACGCTAGAAGCAAGTTCAGCGGCTTGTTAAAGGTTTTCGCTAAAGTTGCTTTGTGACGCATTAATATCTTCAGGAGTTGTTAAAACAATATTCTCAGTGCAATGGGTACTCAAAAATTTTTTATATTTTAGCCAATTCACTCTGGTAATAGTCCTATGCAAAGTGTTAATCGGGGACCAAGTCTCCTGTGGAAAGCGTACTGAAATAATAGTAGGTGAATGATCCGATGACAAGTCTAACGAAGGCTCAGCTTGCATCCATTCCACAGGGAACCCCTTTACCACTCCAAAATCAATCACATCAAGAATCTTTCGTCGATCAGTTGGCCAGTAAGTGGGATGTCCGCTTGATATTACGTTTAAGCCCATTTTAGAAATTGTATCAAAAAGCACCCGACCCTTTGGGGTGATTAAACGAGAGCCCCAAAAAGTGTGTTTTGCGTTGTAATCTCCAGCTGCTATAAAACGAGGTCCTAATGAGGTGAAAAAACTTGAATATTGTGATTCTGTCACTGAGAATCGAGGCGGCGAATAAATCGATGAGATAACCAATTATAATATAAAATAGGAATTAATTGTATTGTTCAGAACAGAAATTTTTTGTAAAGTAAAGATAGGAAGTATAATAAGATATTATTGTTGAATTTTTCTAAGTTTTATTTAAATAAAAATTTATATGTGATATTAGTTGAAAATATAAGTCATGTTGTGTGAATAATTTGCATTTTTGGTGAGGCTGGAGGTGAGCTGAGTATGTAGAGTGTGGCTTGTATAAGGGGTTGCAATAAACTTGATTGCAGGATTTTATAGCAACATGGTTGGGATGGGCTACTACAGGAGGAACACCTAGTCCTGTGTAAAAAGGTATGTGTGAAATTTTGCGGAAAAATATTGTAAGTGGATTTAATAAGTGTTGATTGGTTTTTGTTTGTAAGTTGTGTTTGTGAGATTTTAATTTTTTTTTTAATGTACGAAGCACCCAGTGGGAGATGGTTGGAATCCACTGAGATCCTTTTGAGTTGGCTGGAGGTCCTACTGGTCTCTGCGTTCGTAACATTAAATGGCGCCCAATCAAATATTTAAACGAAAGCTTGCAAAAAAATCAAAGCAAGAAAAAATCGTATGTCGTGCCTTTAAAGGTGCGAAGCAAGAGCAAATATTAATCAACATCAATTTAAATTTTTTACATGGATAGATCAACTAAATCCACATCAACCACTCAATATTTTGCATAAGGTTCTGCTAATGAATCGCCCCGGTATACCAAACGTAAGTTGTCGTAGCCATTTCTGACTGCAGATAAGAAGCAGGAAATGCAGTACGATTTACGAAAGTAGAATTATTCCGGAGGCGGTGAATTTGTATGATACCACCAACAAGTAAAAACAATAGCTTGGATGAATTATTCTTTTGATCGTCTATAATTGTATTGTTATTATTATTTTCTTCCCCCTTTTTGGTCTTTTCTGCAAATGGTCTTAAGTCTGATTTTGGAATTCTCTAGATAGCCGCTTGTATATCGTCAGAAGCACAAAGTCAGAAGTATCTGGAGTTCTGTGAGTCAGATCAGTTTTGTAGCTCATGTTGAATCAGATTTGGCATGATAGTACAAGGTGAACAACCATATTTCGGAAGGGTACTAAAAAAGCTTAATCAATTTACTTGCGTGATTTCTTTGCACATACCTTTAATTTTTTTTTTTTTTGGTTTTTTTTATTATTATGTTTTTAACCCACTCTAACGACTACAACTCACTACTGTGCCAGCCAAGTTTAACATATAGCAGAAGAAAATAATATTATAATTTTTGTCAGCTAATAACATAGCAAAAGTATAAAATATTGAATTAGCTTGAAAGGCAAAATTTATAATTCCGTTAGTAATATAGAGAAAAATATTTATAAAATAGTAACATACCAATCTGAAGCTCTTCGATAGTGCGGTTCTTCAAAGCTTATGGAGATTTTTTTTCAAACTCTAATAAGTATAGCCGTATTTCTAATACTTTTACAGTTGTTTTGGATTTTTGTTTTATTGCATTCTTGCGTGGAAATAGATTTTTGGTTTGATTTGATTTGTTTTTCTAGATTGATAACTAGCTAATTTCGAATACTTGTGTTATGACCTCGAATCGCCCGGTAATTAGAAAGAGGGAAAGACAGATAAATTTTGATTTAAATAGGTCTACGCCTATAGTGTCTGAAAAATATATTAAATCAAATACTCCTGGTCGAAAATCGGTGATACAAAAAAGTTTGGAAATGAGTCAGGTCCTACAAATAGTAGAAAAATCGCGGACAATAATGAACATGAATCCCTCTACAAGCGCGGAAGCTCGTGCACAAGCCAGTGCACAGGCGTCAGAAGTAGAAAACATGGATACAGATGATAGAGTTAAGGCGGAGATGGAAGAAATACGAAGGCAAATGGCAGAGCTGACTGCAACTATTGGCCGAATGAGCATGGTTATGCAAGCTACCCAACAGGAAAATAAGAAGTTAAGGGAAGAAGTGCTGCCAAATATCATGGGAAATAAATTCATCTCGATCATCGGTACATAGTGCGGATGACACAAATTCAAATAATTACCATCGAATGCGAATTGATAAATGGGGACTTGAATTTGACGGTAACACAAACAAATTGGCCGTGGAGGATTTTGTATTTAAAATTGAAAGGTTACAGCGGTAATACAACGTTTCCTGGAATGAGGTCCTAGATAACTTCCATCTATTAGTTAAGGGTGTAGGCGAAAAATGGTACTGGCTATATATTCAAACCAACTATGTTACGGAATGGGCCACGCTAAAGGAAGCACTTTTGAAGCAATACCAATCTACTAGGTCAAGTTCTTAGCTCATGAGCGACATGGTAGAAAGGAGAGAGCAGCCTGGGGAAGGAACCGATGGGTTTTTCTTTTCAATGATTCAAATGCGATCGCGTCTTGACATTTCAATATCTGAAAGAGAAATGATTAAAATGATCAAGAAAAACTTGAGAGAGGATATTAGAAGCAACGTTTACCCAATTTCAGTGAATTCGGTTGAAGAGCTCAGGCTTGACTGTGTTGAGGTTGAAAAAATCTTTGGCCGAAAGGGTAACAAAGGAAGCTATTTATCTGGTCCAGGGCATCGATACTCGAGGCATGTGAACGCAATATTTGAGAAACCACCTGAAAGCCAAGAGGATATATACACCGAATGTGTTGAAGCTGTCGTAAGCGAAGATAAGTCGCAGGAGCGTAATTACAGGAACCCACCAATCTGTTGGAACTGTCGTCAAGTTGGACATATGTTTATGGATTGCGCAAGTACAGCTAGAAATCTTTTTTGTTTCAGATGCGAGAAGCCGGAAGTAAAGGCACCAAATTGTGAGAATTGTAAGGCAAAAAACCTCACAAAGAACGAAGGCCAAGCGGGAAACCGTCGTTCACAATCGAACCCGCCGTCCACGCAAAAGTAAGTCCTGCAAAAAGAACAAATTTGATAGAAATTATTAGAAATTTTAATAAGTTAACACCGCAGAATCATCACCATTACTCTTTTGAAAAACGCCAAGAAAACTACGATCGAATAAGAGCTAAAATATTTGAGTCCCATGAAAACAAAAGAAAAATTTCAACTAAAATAAAGAAAGTTCGGGAAAAATTTAGGGCAAGAAGAAGAAATAAGAGATTAGTTTTAGAAGCAATAAAAAACGTAGATAAGAAACATGATCCACAAGCGTTTGCGGAAATTAAGTTAGGAAATATAGTGATAAAAGGTTTATTAGATACTGGAGCATCCATAAGTCTGTTAGGTAAAGGATGCAGGGAATTGGCTGATAAGTTGAATATTAATTTTAAACCCATATTTTCCGTAGTGTCAACTGCAGCAGGTAAAGAACATAGACTGATAGGAAAAGCGGATATTGAAGTAGAGTTTAAAAATAAAATTGCTCCAGACTTGGAGCAAGTTGCATTTTTAGGAGTCGATTTTTGGAAGGCATTCCACCTGGCACCTGAAGTTTTTGAAGTAAACGAATTAAATGTTGAAAAAGTACAAGAAGAGTTTAGGGCCAGTGATCAAAAATCAAATCCTCACGTGTTAACCAAGGAACAACAAAAAAATTAGATCAAGTAATTGAAATGTTTCCAGCCTTTGAGAAACAGGGGTTAGGTTGCACCACCTTAGAAAAACACGAAATCAAACTGATTGATGGAGCAGTCCCTTTTAAAGATCGTCATTATCCGTTATCTCCAGCCGTGCAGGAAATAGTTTATAAAGAAATTGACACTATGATTCAGTTGAATGTGATCGAGGAGAGCGAAAGCCCCTGGTCAAATAGAACCACAGTTGTTAGGAAGCCTGGCAAGAATAGATTTTGTCTAGATGCGAGAAAACTAAATGCAATCACGGTTAAAGACGCATACCCACTTCAAAAGATTGATGGAATCATAAGTCGGATTGATGAAACATATTTTATAAGTAGTGTTGATTTAAAATACGCCTTCTGGCAAATATAGGGTGTTTTTTGAAGCTAGATAGAACTTTAAATTGTAAAAAGTAACACAAAAAATTAAATTTTGTTGAAACATTTTTTTTATTTGTTTCAGTATACTCTGACAAATCATCATGAATAGACTCACGCTTGAACAACGCTACGAAATTATCCAAATTTACTTTGAAAATCAGTCCCGTTGTTTTATCGCAAAATTGTGTTCAGCGATGAGGCGCATTTTTGGCTTAACGGGTTTGTTAATAAGCAAAATTGCCGCATATGGAGTGAGACCAATCCACAAGAGACCCTACAGACTCCATTACATCCAGAAAAATGCACTGTTTGGTGCGGTTTTCATGCTGGTGGCATCATCGGACCTTATTTCTTCAAAAATGAGGCCGGAGCTCGCGTTACGGTCAATGGAGATCGTTACCGCACCATGATCAATGATTTTTTGTTTGAAAATATGGATGACATTGATCCGGAGGAGATGTGGTTTCAACAGGATGGCGCTACGTGCCATACGGCGAACGCAACCATCGACTTACTGAAATCAAAATTTGGCGATAAGTTGATTTCGAGAAATGGACCTGTCAATTGGCCTCCAAGGTCGTGCGATTTGACACCTCTCGATTATTTCCTGTGGGGCTACGTGAAGTCACTGGTTTATGCTGATAAACCAGCAACAATTGACGCCTTGGAGGCCAGCATTGTTCGTGTTGTTCGTGACATACGGCCAGCAGTGCTCGAAAAAGTGGCCCAAAATTGGACGTCCAGAATGCGCTTCGTCAAGAACAGCCGCGGTGCCCATATGCCCGAAATCATTTTCAAATGTTAATGTCACGTATTGATCTTTCGAATAATAAAAAATTTTGATTACAATTTAATTTTTTGTGTTATTTTTTACAATTTCAAGTTCTATCGGGCTTAAAAAAACACCCTATAGAATTGGATCCAATGAGCAGGCCGTACACAGCGTTTACCGTAACGGGTCGGCCACTACCAATTTCGAGTCATGCCTTTTGGTCTCTGCAGCGGAGCGCAACGTCTTTGTCGATTAATGGATAAAGTTGTTCCTCAGAGGCTAAAAGAGAATGTCTTTATATATCTGGACGATCTACTGGTGATATCGGATACATTCGAAAAGCATTTAAAAATATTGAAAGAAGATGCTGATTGCTTAAAGAAAGCTAATCTGACGATTGGGCTTAATAAATCCCAATTTTGTTTTCAGCCGTTAAAATATTTAGGCTTTATCATTGGTGCAGGTTGCTTAAAAACTGACCCGGATAAGGTTAAGGCTATCAGGGATATAAGAGTTCCGAAATCGCCACGGGAAGTTCGCAGTTTTTTGGGTACAGCCGGATGGTATCGCCGGTTTATAAAAGATTTTGCTTCTATATCAGCTCCTCTAACAGATACGCTTAAAAAAGCAAAAAAGTTTCAAATGACAGCTGAAGCTATTGAGTCTTTTGAGGCATTAAAAATGGCACTAACGTCTGCCCCAGTATTGAAGCATGCCGATTTTTCCAAAAGATTTTATATACAATGTGATGCATGTGATTATGGTATAGGTGCAGTTCTATATCAACTCAACGAGGAAAAAGAAGAGCATCCAATTGCATTTTACAACCAAAAATTAAATAGCTGCCAGAGAAATTATAGCGTAACAGAAAAAGAATGTTTGGCAGCGGTAATGGCAGTGAAAAAGTTTCGCCCTTATATAGAGATGATGCCCTTTACGGTAGTAACAGACCATGCAAGCTTGAAGTGGCTGATGTCATTGAAAGACGTGACAGGAAGATTAGCAAGATGGTCACTGCAGCTCCAAGCTTTTGACTTTAATATAGAACACCGCAAAGGTTCCGAAAATATCGTAGCAGACATGCTTTCACGATCACAAAGTCAAGATTTAACCGCGGAAGAAATAAGCCTGGAAAATATATTCGACTTTGAAACAACTGAGTTTGATAAAATATATAAACGAAAATAACGCTAGGTTGCCCGATTTGAAAACAGAGGATGGCTATGTGTTTAAAAGGGTAGATTACGATAGAGGAGAAGAAAACACAAGCGCTTGGAAGTTATGGGTACTGCCTAATATAACGCCTATATTAATTGAGAAAGCGCATGCAAGCAAAACAGCTGCTCATGGGGGTATTAGAAAAACACTCGAAAAACTCAGAAGATTCTTTTATTGGCCAAAATTATCAATACAAGTTAAAAATTATATAAAAAGTTGCCAAATTTGTAAAGAGGCAAAGCCAGCCAACCAAAATCTAAGGCCAGAAATAGGTAACCAAGTTGTTACAGATAGGCCGTTTCAAAAACTTTATCTAGATTTTTTGGGTAAATATCCACGCTCCAGAAATGGAAATTGTTACATTTTCTTAGTATTGGACCATTTCACCAAATATACCTTCATGAAAGCGATGAAAGAAGCTACAACAGGAAATGTGATTGAATTTTTAACGCGCGAAATATTTCACAAGTTCGGAGCGCCTGAGGTTATTCACACTGATAACGGAGCTCAGTTCGTTTCAAAAAGTTTTAAAAATTTTTTAGATACGTACAAAATACAGCATATCAAAACTCCCGTATATCAGCCGAGCAGCAACGCTTCAGAAAGGGTTAACCAAAGCATTCTGGCTGCCGTAAGAGCATATTTGGATGAGGACCATAGAGATTGGGATCTCTACTTGTCCGAAATAGATTGCGCATTAAGAAATTCATTTCACAGTGCTATTGGGTTTAACCCATTTTTTGCTTTATTCGGTTACAATATGTACTCAAGCGGTACAGATTACAAATTGGCACGAAAATTACATATTATCACTGATCACCATATTATTTCGAAGCCTAACGAAAGAATGGAAACAATCAGGGAACAAACAAAGGAAAATATGGCCAAAGCCTATGACAAAAGCGCGGAAAGGTATAATAAAGAATAGTCAAATTTGTACCAGGACAGGAAGTTTATCGACGAAACATGGTTCAGAGTAATTTTGCAAAGAATGTGAATGCCAAATTCTGCAGGAAGTTCCTGAAATGTAGGTCCGGCCTGTAGGGAACAATATGTACGAGCTTGAGACATTGGACGGCAAAAGCATAGGTACTTATCACGTAAAGGATATTAAAGTTTAAATCGCAACACAAAATTTAAGTTTTCGTATATAAATTTCATTCCGCTATAAAAGTGCAATATAGATTTTAAAATGATTATGTAGATTGCCAGTTTTACAAGTTTTTCGTTCCATTTATTTTGAGACTACTTAGCAAGTTATTGTTGGTATCGGTGATACTAGTTATAAGCTTAATTAAATGGAATTGACTTACCAATTTTCTTTTTGAAGTGCAATATCAGGAGGTAGAATAAGCTGTGATACAATCTGTGATATAGGTGTTAGTGTTGTCTTTCTGTTTATATATTAGCTGTTAGATGGGGTGATGTGCAATATACCTGCACAGAAACTATACAAATCCGAAATCTCAGCAAATTTTCTAAAAAGAGAAAAAAAAAGATAACACAAAGTAAACGCTTATATTTTATAGTGATCACAAAGTACTTCCCGTAAGTTTCGTTCAGAAGAGATTTTTAAGCAAGGTGAATTTCAAAGCCTCTCAATTCTTTAATAATTTATTAATGATTTGAGAGTTGTCCCAATCATCAAAGGATATTTCCAAGGTAGGAGGAAGATAGAGGCGTACTCGTATTCTAGAAAAGTAATAATATTATTAAATAATAGACGAAATGTGTAAAAACCACTAAGCCGAGTTGTGGTGAGGATGTTTAAAACAATGGTTTGTCATCACATACCTGTTTATATATTTAGCACATTGATAAAAAGATATGTTTGTTTGGTTTAATTGTTCACAGAAAGTTTCAACTCTGAGCATTCGTATTAGCGCTTTAAGTGCCAAATTGGTGAATCGAGACCATTTACAAGATATGATTTATTAGGGTTGCTAGAACGGGTTTGCCACTACGATTTTCTTGCCAGAGAAATTCCACAGTAGGCTATAGCTTTATAGAGCTTGGGTGAAATGTGTGTGTAACTGCTGAGAAAATAAGCATGACAACAGGGAGGAAAAAGATTCTTGAGGTTAAGTTGTTTTTAAATGTTTTGAGTACTTGCTGGTATATTCTTAGGCCCGGCTAGAGCAGTCGTGACGGTATCTCAGGCAGTGGGAGCTCCCCACGTTGGGCTTGGTTGGTGCAATTTCGCTCAATCATAACCGCACTTCAGTTTCTGCAGCGTATACTCCCAGAATCTGAAGTTTTGTTGCGGCTACTCTGCTGTGCAGTGAATGTTCACCATCAAATATCTGTATACGTTAAAGAATTAATCAGTCGCATAATTTTGTCTCAATGTTTATATACATACCTGTTGTTTTTATCCAATTTATTCAAATATAATATATTTTACCGCCCCAAATGCAAAATAAAATTTTTCCATTGCGTAGAGTGTGTCTGTTGTTTATTTTGTTTACTTTCTGTCAAAATTGATTTGTTTTATCGACCCTATTGTCACGGGCTTGCCGATAAATAAAAAAGTGATACCAAGTCATCAAGACAGAGATGTTTCCAAAGCAAGGGCGAGAAAGTGGTTAAATTTGAATTTAATAAACTGTCACAGGCTTAAGCATATTTTAAAGATAGTCAGGATTGCCTTTTATTCGGTTTAAATGTCTTGGAATATTGGTGAAAAGGAAAAACACAAGGTTATTACACTGGTTCAAGGCCATAGCAGTGCACCATTAATTTTTTCCATCTTTTAAATACGTTATTCAGGAATATACGGTTTTCTATAGGGAAAAGAGAGACAAACGGATGATCGAAAGGAAAATGAATGTCGATAATTCGCGAAAAATTGAAAATTTGGAATAGATTGGAATGTAATAAAAGTGCGGGAATTGGAAATGGAAAGGATTATTAAAAAGAAAGTGCTGAAACAGTAAAGATTTAAATGAAAGAGCGCTGAACATTTTTTAAAATTAAATGTAGATTTTTTTGTGGATGTCAAAAATTAAATAATGTACTTTTGCAAATAAATTAAATGAGCTGGCGTGGACCTGAAATCTAAAGGAGGATTAAAAATCAAAAAACGTAAGCATGAAATGAATGAACTCAAATTTTGTGTAGGAATTATAGTTTTGGCTATGTGTGAACGTATAGCGGGCGAGTTGCTGGAGACTAATTTTGATAGTGCAGTCTTTCCACGAACAAGATTAAAGAAGACCACCGAAATCATCATCCCTGGAGGAAGTATAAAAATATTAAACGAAACAATCCAGGTAACTCATTTAAATATGAATGTTTAAAAAAAAAGAGGAAGCTGAAATTCAATATCCAGCGAGCCAAAGGAAGTGCTCATGAATTGTTCTGCAGCACAGAAAAGCAGTTTTATGAGATTTGATAATGCCGCGTACAGCATATTTGGCGATGTACAGTTTTTAAAGGTGTGTAGGTTTTCTTATATGATCAAAAGAAGAAGTTTTTTTCGTATTTTATCGTGAGTTATCAATATTTCTTTTATTTATTCATTTTTCATTTTTATTATTATTTGGTATATGTTTATTAGGATATAAATTATATTCATAGGTTTTTGTGTAATTTCTGTTTATACAGTACCTATTGTTCATCTTAGGCGTTATAGGTTTGTGGGTGAAATAATGTAAAGTCGCGTTTTTTGTTTAATAGAGGTCGCGGTTAGGTGGCATTTTCACCGGAAAGCAAAAATAACCAAAAGGTTCACAACTGCTTTAGGTAGTGTAAAAGAGCGAATTTCATTTTTTTGGGGAGAAATTTATATCATACCGCTTTAGGGAGCTCCTTAGAGATAAGGTTTTTGTAAATTAGGGGGGTGCTCAACACCTGTAAAGTAGATGTGTACTGAAAGTCGTAGATTGTGTTGTTGGAAATTATAGTAGAAAAACAACCCAGACAAACTTATGTCGCTGAAGGAAATTATAATATTTTTTTTTTAACTTCTTTATTTTATTTATTGAATCTACATAAAAAAAATGTAATGACAATAAGTATTCAAATCTTAATACTAAAAAAAAAATTGTGATTAAAGTCCTGCCAGTGCTGGACAAAAATTTATTTTTATGCGAATATTATTTCAGAATTCAGTCATCTGTTTAGAGCTCTAATGGTAGCCAAAGTATCCCTCCTTCTCAGACGGGTATGACCACCAAAGTTAAGGATATTAACTGCAAGTGGATTTGGATGGATTTCAAGTTTGTTAACATATCTTGTCGCGTACTTCACAAATTCAGATTTCACAAAAGGTACGTTCAGATCTGCGTGGATTCGTGAGTTTTTAACGTACCATGGAGCATCTGTAATTCTACGGAGAATTTTGTTTTGACTTCTTTGAATTTTTTCAATGTTAGATGCCGAGGCTGGGCCCCATAATTGAATCCCATAGCACCATATTGGCTTTAGAATCGAGTTGTACAGCAAAAGTTTACAATCAAGCTTCAAGGTCGCATTTCTGCCTAGTAGCCAGTTAATTTGCACTGCTTTCAATTTCATCTGCAGTACTTTTGCCTCGATATGCGACTTCCATGTTAGTCTACGGTCAAGATGAATACCGAGGTATTTGACTTCACTGTGTTGAGGTATTACTTTATTGTTAATAGTAATGGGTGAGCATGTTCCTAGGCGCAGTGCGAATGTAACATGGACACACTTTTGTTCATTAACCTTGATTTGCCAAAGCTTGAGCCATTTCTCTAGTTTGTCGATATGTTCCTGCAAGTTTATTGATGCTTGCTGGTGGTATCATCTGCAAACGTTGAAGTGTGAATGTTGGTTCTTGTCGGCATGTCAGATGCGTAGATCAAATATAAGATAGGCCCTAATATGCTGCCTTGGGGAACTCCAGCTTCAATAGGCTGGGCGGGGCTTATGAAATCGCTTTCTTTTATTATAAATTGGCGACAATATAAAAAGCTTTCCAAAAGGTATTGTACGTTTGCAGGTAAGTTAAACTTTATTTTAGGCTTAGGGACCATTGTTATCATGGACACCTTCCACTCTGCAGGGTAATACTCAAGTCGTAAAATAGCATTAAAAATAAAAAGAACAATTCTTTTAGCTACACGAGGCAGCTCTACGAGCATTTTGTTGCTGATTTTGTCCATACCTGGAGCTTTTTTAAGGTTTAGATTACCAATAGCATTTTCATTTTCTTCAAAATTGAATCTTAAAGGCACAGGAGGTCTACTAACAATAGGCGGCAACTCATTTGCATTATCAAACTTATTTGTGGTAAAAACGTTTTTCAAATGGTTAACAAATAAATTACCCTTTTCCGAGTCATCTCTAGCCCAGTCACCAGACGGTTCTCGCAAGGGCGGCTTACCTTTAACTGGCTTTTTTAAACCCTTAGTCGCCCGCCATAAAGAATAGTCGGACTGAGGAGTACCATCCAGACTTTCCAAATACGTTTGTAGAGAAGCCGTTTTTTGGGTTCCAAGCAAATTTCTTAGTTGATTTGTGCACTCACGTAGTCTTGTTTTTAGTTGCGGAGACCTGCAAAGTTGCCACTCTCGTCGAACTCTTCTTTTTTCTAACACAAGTTGCTCGATTTCTGAAGAATATGTTCTATTTTGAATGTTTCTGCGTGCTAAATAAACGCTAGAACCAAGTTCAGCGGCTTGTTTAAGGTTTTCGCTAAAGCTGCTTTGTGACGCATTAATATCTTCAGGTCTTCTTAAAACAATATTCTCAGTGCAATGGGTACTAAAAAAATTTTTATATTTTAAGTGACAGTCCCATGTAAATAGTTAATCGAGGACCAAATCTGCTGGGGAAAATGCACTGAAATAATAGTAGGTGAATGATCCGATGACAAGTCTAACGAAGGCTCAGCTTGCATCCATTCTACAGGGAACCCCTTTACCACTCCAAAATCAATCACATCAGGAATCTTTCGCCGGTCAGTCGGCCAGTAAGTGGGATGTCCGCTTGATATTACGTCTAAGCCCATTTTAGAAATTGTATCAAAAAGCACCCGACCCTTCGGGGTGATTAAACGTGAGCCCCAAAGAGTGTTTTGCGTTGTAATCTCCAGCTGCTACAAAACGAGGTCCTAATGAGGTGAAAAAACTTGAATATTGTGGTTCTGTCACTGAGAATCGAGGCGGCGAATAAATCGATGAGATAACCACTTTGTAATGAAAATTTTCCACACAGATATTAGTTTCTTGAAGATAGTCCTCACATGTGCCGTTCAACAAAAAATGCTTTACCCTAGATTTTATCAAGATTGCGGAACCCCCACAAGCTCTTCCACGGGGGGTCTTTAGTATCGTATAGTACGTAGCCATTAATTTTGAAGAAGCTTGTTGACGTCAAGTGAGTTTCTGCAATCATCATTATATCGATCTGCTTATCCATCAGGAAGTATTCGAGTTCATTTTTGTGTTGGCGGATGCCGTTCGCGTTGCAGAAACATATTTTTAACCAAATCAGTTTTTCGAAATAACCTGCAAAATGGTGGATTGCATTTTCACCATTTCCTGCATCATCGTCATCATAGACGACGTAAAAGTGTTTATAGTTTGAATAAGGGTCTGTATTGTTGCCTCAAGGTTACTGAACTTTTGATCGGGCGGTTGAGATATAGATTGTTGATTCGGGTTTGCGAATGTTAGCTTAACTACATTAGCATAAGAAATTTGTTTTTGATTTTGAACGGTTATGTCTGTGGTTGACTGTCCTGTGGGAGGAAAAGAATTATTAAAAAAAATTTGAATCTGCTGTGGTGGCTTAGAAGCAATTATTGGTTTGTTGTTCATTGAGCGCTTGAGGTGGGTGTAGACGGAGCAACCTCTATAATTAGCTGTGTGGTTTTCACCGCAATTACTGCGTTTTTTTATTTTTGGGTCGAATTTCGGCTTATTGCATTGTGCTGTACCGTGGAGTTCTCCACACACAACACAAACTGTAGGCAACTTGCAATACACTTTAGTGTGGCCAAATTCTTGGCAGTTGTGGCACTGTACGGGTCCTAAGCGCTTATGCGGTTCCTCTACGGTTATTTTTCGGTGTAATTGGTATTTTATACTATATATTGGATGAACTTCATTCTTCTTTAAAGTCACATCTCCTGGCTCTAATTCATTACCCTAAACATGGGTTGAGGGATCTTTTCACGATTTCTGATGTTTAACACATTTTTTACTTTGAATCCCTTGTCTGTCAAACCGGTCTTAACTTCATCAGTGTCTACGCAAGGGTCAAGCAAGGGTCCCTTTTATTACGACTTGAAGACCTTTTGCGCCTTTAAGCTGATAAGTATAAAAAGCTTTTTTTTCTTTTTCAAAATCGTCAGACAGTTTTCGATAGTAATTTTCATGATTAACCTGAATTTTAGTTTCGTTAATGTTACCGTGCTTGATGGAGGTAACGTTAAATGTATTTTCTCCGATTACTGAAACAATTTTTCTTACCAGTTCATTGGAGGCAGATTCTCTTAAATAAATTGGTGGTGGTTTAAACGATTTTGTTGACGATGCTGTTGGCTCATCCGTTTGAAGAATAGAAAATCTGTTTTGGTCGGTTGGTCTAGCGGATTCGGCATCTTTAGAAATTTTTGATTTGGATGCAATTTGAGCAGATTTAGGGCTTCGCTGACGTTTAGTGATGGTGATATACCTATCCATGCCTACTTGCGTTTTTGGTGTATTGGCATTAATTAGAGTAGAAGATCTTTTATCTTCTGTTGTAACATCTATGTTATCTCTTGTAGAAAGAAAATTATCCAATGATTGCTTTATAGATTCTTCTTCAGAAGTCCATATGCTTTTGCTGGTGGAGCTAGGCTCTTTTTCAAAATTATTTCTGATGGGATCACTCATACAGAAACCAAACCTTTAATGTATAGTTTTTTTTCCAACTGGGTAGGTAATCTTCACGCACAATAACAACAATAACAATGCACTGCCACCGCACTTGTTTTATTGAAATTGATTTTGCTGTTTAGTTGCTGAAATGTTAGGAATTTCTTTTCCCGTTGTTTTTATACCCTTCACAAAAATGTAAAGGGTATATATAAGTTTGTGATTCCGTTTGTAATTTCTACAGTTTTTTTGCGACCCTATAAAGTATATATATTCTGAATCAGAATTAATGGAAAAGTCGATTAAGCGATGTCCGTCTGTCCGTCTGTCCGCTGTTGAAATACCGTTTCTGAGAAAACCATTAGACTTAGAAACTTTTTTCTTTCACCATTCTTTTACCCCATCGATTCATGGGTTTGCTATTGAAATTCAGTAATATCGGTCCACGTATAGCTGAGATATATTCAAAATTCCGAAAAAAGCCATTTTTTGCAGTTTTGTATGAAAATTTTTGAAAACAAAAGTTGTTCGTTTTGCTTCAAACTTCACACACTTATTAAGCATGGTGAGTAAAAGACAAAAAATTTTTTTTCAGATATCGGTCCATATATACCCGAGATATAGCCCAAATCGGATTTTTAATGAAAATGTCGCATAGGCGAAGCTAAATAACTTTTTTTGCTCAAAAGCAGTTCTGGTAATGAAATTAGGTTACATAAATATGAAAAACGAAAATTTCCGATATCGGTCCATATATACCCGAGATATAGCCCAAATCGGGGTTTTCATGAAAATGCCGCGAAAGTGAACTTAAACAACTTTTTTGTGCTCAAAAGCAGTTCTGCTAATGAAATAGGGTCATATAAATATGAAAAATGAAAATTTTCGATGTCGGTCCATATATACCCGAGATATAGCCCAAATCGGGGTTTTCATGAAAATGTCGCGTAAGCGAACTTAAACAACTTTTTTGTGCTCAAAAGCAGTTCTGGTAATGAAATTAGGTTACATAAATATGGAAAATTAAAATTTCCGATATCGGTCCATATATACCCGAGATATAGCCTAGACCGGGGTTTTCATGAAAATGCCGCGTAAGCGAACTTAAACAACTTTTTGTGCTCAAAAGCAGTTCTGTCTTAAAGGCAGTAAATTTTTTCAGAAAGGAGAACAAAAATTTAATGTTATCTTTGCTCGGGTTCCAACAAGGAGATAAAACTCAATATTTTCATATACATGAAAATTTAACAAATGGAAATTACAAAATTTTCAGAGCTGCTGTTGCCTTAAAGAAACAAAAACTTCTACAATCTGCTTATTCGTTTCGTGGTATTGTCTATGTTAAACGTCTGAGTACTGATAAGCCGTTCTGCATCGAAAGCTTAGATGCGCTAAATACCTTTTCTCGTTCCCGTGAAGATGAGTTCGTCACTTCCCCTGGTACCGTTAGCGGTGCTTCATAACTTCTCTCCATTGCTTTTTGTAAACTTCTTTATTTTTTATTATGCTGTTTATAAAATGTTTATTCAAATTTATATTTTAAAATTTTTATTGAACTGGTTTTTATTAGAAATCACTATTTTTCATTTACCACGTCTTAAAACATATTGCGTTGTTTTTCTGTCTTATTCTTACATATTTTTCCCCAATACAAATGTCTAACAACAATGTAGTAAGAGCTAGGGGCTAATTCTGTCATTCGTGATCGAAATTACTATCGAGTAGAAAATAATTGCGGACGAGAAGTTAACAAACTGAGATAACAAACTATTTTTTTCCGCTCAAAGAGAGGGAGAAAAAATGGCGCACGTTTGCAGAAAAATGAGTAGTTTTTCATTATTGTGCAGAAGTGTGCAGAATAATGCTGCCGGACTAAACGTGCTACCAGTCGAAAATTGAGTATTTTTGCCAAATTTCAAGTGCTACCAAATCTAAAATGGTAAATTTTAGAACATTTACTACTATTAATACGGCAACTTCTGCAAATAATAATTCTTCTTCTTGTTTCATTACATGGGAGAGGATTTGCAAGATAACAAACTATTTTAACAAACTATACCAAATCGACATGACTGAAAAATTATGTATGAAAAAATGTGTTATTATTAATGAAAAATTAATAATTAAAGAATAAATTACATGCAATTATATAAGTTATGTTGTACTTGAAAGTATAGTTTCATATATATGGTCCAAAAAGTCCCTTATATTTCAGCAGTCCAAACCAGAAATTCTTCCTGGACCAAACCTTTTGCAGATTAAAGAGGACCTTTCTACCTTTAATTTGGCGTATAATTTATATAGCCCAAAAGTTTTTGGGTGAACAAAGTATCAATTTTAAGAAAATTTTACTAATTGTACTTAAACACTAATGGGCCTCCCGAGTCCAAACAAGAAATTCTTCCTGAACAAAACCTTTTGTAGATTAAAGAGGACCATTCTACCTTTAATTTGGCATATAACTTATATAGCCCAAAAGTTTTTGGTAGAACAAAGTTTCCATTTTAAAAAAATTTTAGTAATTGTACTTAAACACTAATGGGCCTCCCTTTTAGCTTTAATTTGGCATATAATTTATATAGCCCAAAAGTTTTTGGTAGAACCAAGTTTCAATTTTAAGAAAATTTTGTCATTGCACTCAATGAAAGTCGAATTAAAGCTTAAAAGGTCCTCTTTAACCTGCAGAAGTTTTGGTCCAGGAAGAATTTCTGGTTTGGACTCGGGAGGCCCATTAGTGTTTGAGAACAATTACTAACATTTTTTTAAAATTGAAACTTTGTTCTATCAAAAACTTTTGGGCTATATAAATTTTATGCCAAATTAATGGTAGAAAGGTCCTCTTTAATCTACAAAAGGTTTGGTCCAGAAAGAATTTCTGGTTTGGACTCTAGAGACCTATTTGTGTTGTTTGAAGATTTTAGGTTTGCTGAAATATAATGAACATTTTGAACCATATAAATATAACTATACTTTCAAGTACAACATAACTTATATAATTGCACGTAATTTATTATTTAATTATTAATTATTCAGTAGTAATAAGCCATTTTTCTACACATCATTTTTCAGTTATGTCGATTTTATATAGTTTGTTAAAATAGTTTGTTATCTCTCCCATGTAAGAAGACAAGAAGAAGAGTGAGAGTTTTCAGAAGTTGCCGTATTTTTGGTAGAAAATGTTATAAAATTGTACATTTCAGACTTGGTAGCACTAGAAATTTGGTCTGCAAAGGCAAAAATACTCAATTTTTGTCTGCACACAGTCTGCAAAGAGAGAATTATGGCGTTACTCTCTTGAAATTGCGTGAAACAGAAAAAGTTTGTAATCTTAGTTTGTTAACTTCACGGAGATAACTCTGACGCAATATGGCGATTTTTGAGTGACATTATTAAACGTCACAAAAACACGCCGGACTTCCGGTCCTTTCATTTGTGGACGTGAAGCAGATTGGACGGATGCGGTCCAACATATCAACAGTTCAGGAAACCAGCCAACTCGAGAAGATTCAGTGACAGCAAAGCAAACGTAAGTAGACTACAGTTATCAGATAATAAGCGTGTTTAAATAAACAAATAAAATAAAATTAAAAACTAAAAAAATTAGAAAAAGGACGATCTAAGCCTATATTGCAAAGCAGAGAAGCATACATAAAACGCCTGAGACGACAACCCGGGATAGGATTTTGGAGCCCGATCGTTCTCCGAACACGTAAGATCATCACCCACTGCAACACCACCTCTGCCTTCCCCGTTTAGTCAACTCGTCCGCGTAATCCGTCAGCATCCACGCCATCAGCGACTTTTTCTAAAATCCTCAGCCGTATCATCCGACCGGCAGAAAGACGGCTTTGTCCTGGCACGGCGCTGTCGCCAAAAAAAAAAAAAAATAGGCAGGAAATTCTTGTGGCCGCCACCCTCATTTTTAGACCAAGGCGAAGAGACTTAGGTGATTTTATGGCAAAGGTTAGCAGGCAACGGCGATAAATTGTTCGGCGGATGATCGAAAAAAAGGCGCAAGAGTTTGCTTGTAGCTGAGGTCACACTAAATGGGTTGTCAGTACCCTCAGCTCAGCAGCTAGCAACCACACCAGCCGTTAGCCACCACCATTCGTCCGTAAGCAACAGCAGCTAGCAAACACCAATAATTAGCCACCACCATTCGTCCATAAGCAACAGCAGCAGCAGCTAGCAAACACCAATAATTAGCCACCACCATTTGTCCATAAGCAACAGCAGCAGCAGCAGCTATCAAACACCAATAATTAGCCACCACCATTCGTCCGCAAACAATAGCATCAGCAGCTAGTCTACAGCAACTGTAGCACAACTACTGTAGTTGACAACAACCACAACAACAATACCAGCAGCGGCTAGACTCAACAATAGCATCAACAGTAGCATCATCATACATAACAGCATCAACTATAGACACAGCAAATGCCGCAACAACAACAACAATAACCGCAGCTACCTACCACCATAGAGGCCACATCAGCAGCAGCCAGCAACAACAACAACAGCCACTCTACGACAACTGCAACCAACAATACCATCAACAGTAGCGTCAACAACCGCCACAACAATAGCCAACAGCCACTAGTAAGCCTGTAAGTTCTTTATTTAATTTTATTATAACTTAAGATACGTGGTACGTAATAGGTCTATAGTCGGAATAAGAGCGCGGCCGTGTTTAGTTAATAATTCAAGTGCGTTTGTGTGTAGGTAGTAGGCTAAAGTCGGGCAAAGTGAAATTCGGTTGTGTTCGTGTTCGGTGAGTGAGGAGCCAAGCGCTCGCCACTGTTCTCGCGGTAACAGGGTCAGTCCGTTTTTCCAAAATATACATACCCAGTCTGACGGTTTTGTCTCATGTAGGGAGATTGTCCGTCCGCAATAGAGTTTGAAACAACGTTTGGTCTGTCCGAGTGAAAGAGTAAATTGCCATTGCCCACGTTAGGGGTCCGCCCGAATAAAAATAACATGTCTGTGGGAGGGGTCGAATTTAGTCCGTCCATTTTTAAATAGTAGTGAGTGTCAAGGGAGGTCAGTCAAGAGATTTTTTTTGTTTTTGTCTTCTTACTAGGCTTTCAGACCGGGAAAAATAGGAAGCCACTGTTTGTTTGAAACAGTTCTTAGAGCATAGTTTATTCGCCACTAATTCCATCGTTTCGGGTAACTTTAACTAACCTCGTTTCATTTTGCAACAACTCGTGTACCGGTACTCACCTCTTAATACACTCTGAATCTTATCTTGTCTCGTAATCAAAACAGTATTGATTTAAGCCCGGCTTTAGCAAAGTTAACCGAATCTTAGACTTATGCCGTTTTCTTTTCTGAAAAAGTTTTGCATTTATGCGGCACCTTCTTTTAAAAATAAAAACTTTAAAATTTAAGTTTTACTGAGATGAAAAGGAGATGTCGCAATAACGCTAGATCTCTAAAAAGTTGAAAGTGGAGAAAACTGTATACTTCGGTAATTTTTTCCTTTTGCGAAACGTTGAAAATGTTACACTTCTTCTAGAAAAGATAACGCTGATGAACTACGTTAATAGTCAATTCAACAGAAATGAATAAAAACTATAATTTAAATGAAAACCAAATCTAGGGCAAACTAAATAGAAATTTACGCGATAAGAGAACCAATTGAAAAAAAGTTAAAAAATAAGAGAACAATTTGAATAAAAATTTAAACAATAAGAAAAAAAATTTAATAGAAATCTAAAAGAGAATAAAGGCAATTTGCATTAAAACAAAACTTAAATGAAACCTAACCAAACTGGAAATTAAAGCAAAAAAACTAGAAGTACAAAAACATATTAAATAGAAAAGGTATTCCGGTAAGAAATAGAATAAGAACTCATGCGATTTATGTAAAGAAATAGAAAATAAGCCTAAATTATAAGAAAAGTTTGTGTGCACTGAATTATAACATTTAAGAAAACTAAGCGTAAATATCAACCTGTTCCTCAAGGGAAATACGAGAAAACGGAAGTGCTATTCAGTCGCATAGTTTTGTCGGGGGCGTAATTTTGCCAAATTGGCAAGTGAGGCCTTGTAGTCGTCAGTCAATTGCTTGAGCTAACAATTATGGCCACAAGTTCCTTTCTTTTTCTCAAAATTCTCTGGTTTAAAGCGACTTGAGCAGCAGACGATATTTTAGCTTCCATGCTTTGAATTTCTAGAGTTTAATTGATCTAAGATTTGAAATTATAAATATAAACAATTATTATTAAATTCTAGTATCAATATATACGATATTTTGTTTATGCAATTGATCATGTGGAGGTAAATTGGTTTAGGTGAATATTTGGATGGTTGAGTAAACGTTTTTTTTTCAGGGGATAGCTACAAAAATTTTGGCAACCAAGCTATCGCGGTCTAGTATCAGTTAATGATACTGTGGGAGGGACTCTAGCCCGGGATTATTTATCATCGACAATCCCACCATCAGAATCAAAGTGCCCACTCCTGTCCTCACTATCGACGTTTTCGGCCCCTTTTTTTATTTTTGTTTAGGTTTGGATAATTCACTGGTACATTAAGATTCTTTCTATTGGCTGTGTGGAACGAACACCCGCCCAAGCCCGACAAGCCCTAGCCGCGCAAAATGGTCAGTTACCAGTGAGTCACACAGTTTTCCAATAGAACACTAATCCCAAACGGATGTCGAATGAGCCTCCTTCGTTTTTGTATGTTCGTGATGATTTATCATGCAACAGTCTCTTTGGCGATTCGTGACAAAATGTCAGTCCCAAATTCCTTATAAATTACTAATTCTTCATCGGATTCAGAATCTGATAGTACATTATTATTTTGTTGAGCCGAATATTTAAAAAAATTAATTTTAGAATTTTCCATAATACATACAAAAAATTTTCACTTTACACACTTTATACAAGATTTACGATTTATACAAGAGTAACGCCAAGGTGCATTAACGTATACACGGTGGCAGCACTAGAGCAAAATTACAACAATACAACAAAAACAGGCATCTGGTAAGCTATGTTTATCAAAATCATTTGTAACTTTTTTCACAATTATAAATTATTTTTATTAAAATTATTTTTATGTTCACAAAATAATTTGTATATGTTTAATTCAGAATAAAACACTAAATTCACTTTCAAATATGTAAGCAATACATTTGACGTAAATAGCTTCCTATATTGCCAGTAGCAAAAAATTGTCACATGGCGTAGTGCTGCCACCGTGTATACATTAATGCACCTTGAGTAACGCTTTTATAATAGGCTTGCCATATCTTCACTGCTTAATATTGCCACATGAAAATTTCATTATAAAAAAACTCTAAGTAAATTTTTACACTACAACTTTTCTCGCTCCAACTTTTATATAATCAAATAAACCTTTTTTTAAGACGGGAAATTTGCAGACAAGACTGAAAAGTTGCAGTCTATCTAGAAGTTTCACTCATTAGCAAAGAAAATATATACAAATTTACATATTTTACCCACAAAATTGTTATTTTAAATACAAAATAAATAAAAATCATACGCACGAAAAAGTATGAGTACTACAATTATATCGCTCCTTTATTGCAACATAGTTATATCTCAAAAATTGGATTTTCGAGTTAACAATACAGCATTGTTAACTGGATCACTTTTTATATTGTGGCAAAAATTTATTTAAATTACTTTTAAACTCTTTCCCTTAGCAAATATTTTCTAAAAACTTTTTCTAAGACTTGTATAGAAGCTAAAATTTTGAAATGTGTTTTTCTCGAAACAAGTTTTTTCGAGTTATGACTATTTTGCAATAAAGGAGCTATATACATATATTTCATGTGAAAGCGGATGTGACATGTGATGCGATTTCATGCAGTTGTTGTATAGTAAAAGAAGATTTTTATTATACAAAAATTTGGGTTCACAGAAAACTAGTTTTGAAAAAATTATTCTTTCCTCAATAATCCACAGTAAATTAGTTTTAAATAAATTATTTTTTAAACAATTGAGCTTATTATTCACTATATTGGCTTCTAATATTGACACCAATAAAAAAACTATAAACAGCTTAGAAGCTAATATAGGAAATAATGAACTCAATTGTTTGAATTTTTATTCTCTGCTTTTTTCTACTTAAAAAAAATAAAAGAAATAGTTGCAACCAGACGTTTGAAAGGTGTAAAGTAAAATAAAACGTGTATAAATGAAAAAGCTTGTTTTTTCTGTTTTGACAAGTATTAGTAGAGCATTTTTCTTTTTAAATTCTCAAACTACATTCACGCTGCGTAAACAAACATGTTCAGCTATCCAAGTTAACAATTCACCTATTCCGCAGCAAAATGAAGTCAAGTACCTTGGTAATCATCTCGACCGTAGGTTAACGTGGAAGTCTCACATAGATGCGAAAGTTATTCAGTTAAAGTTAAAAGCAGCGCAACTAAATTGGCTTAAGGGCAGAAATTCTACATTGAAGCTGGATTGCAACTTTTATTATACAACGCAATTTTGTTGCGGCCACTCTGCTGTACAGTGAATGTTCACCATCAAATATCTGTATACGTTAAAGAATTAATCAGTCGCATAATTTTGTCTCAATGTTTATATACATACCTGTTGTTTTTATCCAATTTATTCAAATATAATATATTTTTCCGCCCCAAATGCAAAATAAAAGTTTTCCATTGCGTAGAGTGTGTCTGTTGTTTATTTTGTTTACTTTCTGTCAAAATTGATTTGTTTTATCGACCCTATTGTCACGGGCTTGCCGATAAATAAAAAAGCCAAAGCAAGGGCGAGAAAGTGGTTAAATTTGAATTTAATAAACTGTCACAGGCTTAAGCATATTTTAAAGATAGTCAGGATTGCCTTTTATTCGGTTTAAATGTCTTGGAATATTGGTGAAAAGGAAAAACACAAGGTCATTAAACTGGTTCAATGCCATAGCAGTGCACCGTTAATTTTTTCCATCTTTTAAATACATACGTTATTCAGGAATATACGGTTTTCTTTAGGGAAAAGAGAGACAAACGGATGATCGAAAGGAAAATAAATGTCGATAATTCGCGAAAAATTGAAAATTTGGAATAAATTGGAATGTAATAAAAGTGCGGGAATTGGAAATGGAAAGGATTATTAAAAAGAAAGTGTGTAGTGTATGTGCACTTATGCGCAACACTGTAAATAATAAGTATATGCCCATATACATATGAGCATAACTTTATGAAAATTAAAACCATGAATGCAAATTGATAAATAAAAATTAAGTAAAAGAAATTTGTATGCGGTATTTAAGAATGTTTCTTTGTTAATCGTGAGAATTTTTAGTGTAACCAAATATCTTTTTGTTTATTAATTATTTTTTTGGATATTCACTAATAGTGCATTGATTCTTTCAATTTTATGAAAACTGCTGACACTAGATTATTTTACTATATAAGCCGCTACTTTTATTTAATAAAATTAGAATTAACTTAAAGACAAATCCAAAAGGTTGTTTTTATTTGAAATTCTCAAAACAAAAAGGCATTTTGATGCTCGTAAGCAATACGGCAGAAGTACTAAGACAATACTTAAAACCTGAAACAAAAATCTTTTTTTTTTTTTTTTTTTTCTTTCCTTTTTATTTTCTTTACATGGCGATCCTGCCAAACCAAAATTATTCCAAATTTTGAAATAATCCTGTAGAACAAAGATCCTTTTAGAGAATTTTTTTGCGTCCTGCTAAATTTTTAAAAGCAAATCTACACCTATGAGTTCGGAAGAAGAAATTAAAGAAATATTCCGAAAATGGGAAGAATTGTTAGAATACATTCCTATTGGTAATACATCAACACCACCACCATACACTCCATCACCGAAAAACGAAGGACCAAAACCATTAACGATAGAAGAATATAAGAATAGGCAAAAGAAAAACAAGGCGAAACCAGTAGAGAAGGAAGTAAAATTAACAACCCCTAAAAAAAGAGGCGGAAGGAAAAGGCGCTTCCAAGAGGAATGCAGACTGAGACAAAGCGCTATACAAATAGCTAAAGGCCAGCAGAAGCAAAGACTTATTGAAGAATTAAACAAAATCAAAACTGAAGGGTGGAAAAATTTTAAATGAATAATTTTGAAATAACAGAACAAGATAGGTTTGAAATAATTTTAAGAAATATAGAACCATTAATTCAAGAAAATACCATGGGAATAAATGATGCAAAGGTAGAAGGCAATGCAAATGCATACGCTGTAAATGATAACAAAATTACTATAAGCCAGGAAATAATAATAATATTTTTAATTATCTTAATTTTAATTGCATTATATAAATTAACAAGATATTATATAAAAAAAGAAATTATTAGCAATAGAGTACAAAATGTATAATATGAATTAAATAAAATATATTACACAAAATACTTATTGTAAATGGAAGAAATAAACAGGGAACTACAAAAAATAATTGCAAATGCCAAAAAATCAGGTAGTAGAAAATACACCAAAGAGACTATTATACAAAAGATAAAATTAATCAAACAACTTAGTAAAAATTACGGTAAATTAATTGCGATTCTACCAAAAATAGAGAGAGAAATAAAAATTAATGAATTCAAAGAATTAAAAGAGATAGCATTGGATAGTATTACAGGAAACAGTAAAGAATTATCTAGTGAAGAAATATTAGAATTAGAATCAATGTCTAGCGAAGAAACAGAAGAAACAATAAAACCAAACATGTCTAATTTCAACGGTAAACAGGCTTCGGAGATAATCCCGGTATTTGATGGAAAGGCAAAACACCTTGAAACATTTTTATCAATGGTCGCAATGGTCTATGATGATTTAAATGTGCAAGGAAAAAACCATTTAATAAAATATGTATTAGCAATGAAGATGAACGATAGAGTCAGGGATATTCTAAGTATAGAACAAACACCAACAACATTGGACGAATTAAAAGCTTCTTTGACTAAAAACTTTAAATCTACAAAGACAGCAAACAGCATTCACTTTGAACTAAAAAATACTAAACAAAAGGGTAACGTATTAAACTATAAAGAAAAAATAAATTCGTTAATTGCAGAGTTGACAATAGCTCAAATATCAGAACTAGGAGAAAATACAAATGAAACGTCACGCTCTTTAATTAAGAAACTTAATTAAAAATTAGCACTAGAAATTTTTCAGGAAGGTCTATATGAACAGATACGTATAGCAGTTATAGCAGCCCAACCAAAGACTTTATCCCAAGCCTACGAAATTGCTAGTGCACAAGAAAGATCATTACACCTATCAGATACATTTAAAACCCTACAAATAAATAGAAACAACAATCAAAATATAGAATTTAGGAACAACAAAAACTTAAAACACAAAAATCCTTATAGTCAAAACAGTCACAACAATATTAACAACAACAGATACAATAATCGCAACAGAAATGACAGAAACTACAACAATAGTTATAACAATAACAATAATAGTAGAAATTTTAATAATTATATTAGGTATCCCAACAATACCAACAGTAGACACAATACAAATAATGCACATAACAGAAATAATAGAAACACCTATAACAATAATAACCATTCAAATCAAAGAAACAACAATTACAACAACCACCCAAACGTACGCACAATAAACCAACAGGGAAACGAAGAAACCCTGGAGACTCAGAACGAATCTCCAGAAAGGGAAAATTACAGATTCACACAATAAATCCTAACACCTCAAACTTTATATATCTATCAATAAAAAACCTGACTTACAAACTGACTTTCTTATTAGATACTGGTTCTGACATATCCCTTTGCAAAGAAAATGTTATACACGGATATAATATATTTGAACAAGATGTTTTTAGACTAAATGGCATAACTAAAGAATATACAGAGACTCTTGGATCGACTGAATTAGAAACAGTACTAGGAGAACATTGTCTCAAACATAAATTTTATCTAGTTAACAGTGACTTTCCAATAAACACAGATGGAATTTTAGGAATGGATTTTTTTTATAAATACAACTGTATAATAAATTACGATACACAAACCATAAGTGCTTACATAAATGAAGATATTATCACAATTCCAATAGAAACTAACGCAAAACATTTAAGAAGCGTTATTGTACCACCAAGAAGTGAAAAAATATTAAAAATCAATATTGAAATAGGTGAAGATAGCGTAGTATGCAACAAAGAACTAGAAAACGGAGTTTTCGTTGCAAATACGATAATACCAAAAAACGGTAATCGCCACATTAAAATTTTGAATACATTAGAAACACCCATACGATTGTCATGTCTTAAACTAACTACGATACCTTTACAACACTATGACATTTATAGAATCAATCATCAGGACGATAAACATTATTCAAAAAATAGATTTCAAGAATTACTAAGAACAATTAAATTCGAAGACTATGACGACGAAAAACGGAAAGCTTTATACGACATATTAAAAAAGTATCAAGAAATATTCCATCTAGAAGGAGAATCCTTAACCACTAACAACTTTTACAAACAAAACATAGAACTAAACGATAATACCCCAGTATACACAAAAAATTACCGTTTACCACATTCACAGTTAAATGAAATAGACAGACAAGTACAGAAACTACTACAAGACAATATAATAGAGCCATCAGTTAGTCCATACAACTCCCCTTTATTATTAGTTCCTAAAAAAGGACAAGATAACATAAAGAAATGGCGTTTAGTTGTAGATTACAGACGTTTAAATGACAAAATAATAAACGACAAATTCCCCCTTACAAGGCTAGAAGACGTTTTAGACAAACTAGGACGAGCAAAATTCTTTTCAACCCTCGATATGACAAGTTCGTTTCATCAGATAGAACTAGATACAAATTCAAGACCAATCACAGCATTTTCCACTAACAGCGGTCACTATCAATACAATAGACTACCCTTTGGGCTAAAAATATCATCAAACAGTTTTCAGAGAATGCTTACTATAGCATTATCTGGTTTGGAATCTGAAGCATTCCTGTATGTAGATGATATAATTATTTTCGGATGCAGTCTTAAACACCACAATGAAAATCTCATAAGAGTATTCGAAAGATTAAAACAGTACAATTTAAAACTAAATGCTGAAAAATGCTGCTTCTTAAAACCAGAAGTCCTATATTTAGGACATCTTATTACAAAAGACGGTATAAAAACCGATCCAACAAAATACGAAATTATAGAACAGTACCCAATTCCAAAGAATTCAGATGAAGTTAGAAGATTCATAGCCTTCTGTAATTATTATAGAAGATTCATACCGGACTTTGCTAAAATAGCAACTTGCCTAAATAATTTATTAAAAAAGAAAGTTAAATTTGAATGGACAGAATATTGTCAAAAAGCATTTGACACATTAAAAGACAGACTAAAAAACCCACCTATATTGCAATATCCCGATTTTGAGAAACCTTTTATACTGACCACAGACGCCTCAGATGTAGCTTTGGGAGCAATACTCTCACAAGGTGAAATTGATAACGACTTGCCTATATCATATGCAAGCAAATCTTTAAACAAACATGAAAGAAATAAATCAGTTATTGAAAAGGAACTATTAGGAATTCATTGGGGCATACAATTTTTTAGACCATACCTGTATGGCAGAAAATTCACTGTAGTAACAGACCATAGACCTCTTATTGCACTATTTTCGCATAAAAATCCATCCTCAAAATTGACTAGAATTCGAATCGAATTATCAGACTATGACTTTGATATTATATACATATAAAAAGGGAGCAAATAACACTAACGCAGACGCGTTATCTCGTATTGAAATAAACTCAAAAATACTAAAAGAAATGATTCCACTCTGTATTGATGAAAAAGAAAGAAAAACTCTGGCAATAACACGTAGCATGCTTAATAAAAATAAAAAAGATAGAATTGAAATAAATAACAAGAAAAATAATTACACATCCCAACAGGAGACTGATCACCTTCATATGTGGGAATGTATATCAATAAATGATATAAAGAAGCTTCAAAGAATAAAATTTATATATGAAAAGAATGATAATAATAATCTGCAGAATAAATATAACGATAAAATTACACGCGTGATATGCAATGAAAGCGAAAATCCAATGTTTTCAGAAACATTTATGGAGAAACTTTTATTGAAAATTAAGAAATTGAAGAATAAAAAATACGTATTATATAATGATGATGAAATATTTAAATATATACCGGTAGAAAAATTGAAAGAAGAATATAATAAATTGCAAAATAATGACGTCGATATAATTATATACAGAATGCCAAAAAGAGTAAATGATAACATAAAACAATACAGATTAATAGAAGAATTTCATAATGCACCTCATAGTGGACATTTCGGAATAAGAAAGACATTAACAAAATTAAAACAGAGATTTATTTGGAAAAACATGAACAAAATGGTTAAAAACTATGTAAGAACATGTGAATCGTGCCAAAAGAATAAGCAAGTAAGACATACAAAAGAACCTTTTTCAATTACAGATACACCATCAAGTAGTTTTGACATTATAGTAATGGACACAGTTGGACCACTAAGACCGTCAGAAGATTTTAGATACATACTTACAATGCAATGTGAACTGACAAAATATGTGATAGCTTGCCCGATTAAATCTAAAGACGCCAAAACTGTGGCAAAAACTCTAGTAGAACAAGTTATTTTAAAATACGGTTTGTTTAACATTCTTAAAACAGATAAAGGTACTGAATTTACTAATGAGTTAATGAGAGAGATTTGTGTATTATTAAAAATAAAACAAAATTTCTCTACACCTTACCATCATGAAACTTTGGGAACAATAGAACGCAATCATCGTGTTCTAAACGAATATCTTCTAAGCTTTATACAAGACAACAATTGGCATGAATGGATACCATACTTTGTTTTCGCTTTTAACACAACTCCCAATGTAGACACTAATTATACACCATTCGAACTGGTATATGGAAAACTTTCTAGACTACCAGGTGATGAATTGAGTGAACCCAAAAAAATTTACAATTTAGAGAAATACTTAAATGAACTTAAAATTAGACTTCGTCACTCTCTACAAAAAGCTAGAGATATAATAATAGAAGTAAAGAATAGAAGAAAACTAGAATCAAAAAAAGACAAAACAAAATAAAACTAAATATAGGAGACCTAGTTTTAGTAAAAAATGAAAATAGAAAAAAGCTAGATCCACCATACAAAGGTCCATATAAAGTACTGGTTATAGATAACCTAAATATAATCATAGAAATAGATAAAACAAAAGTCAAAAGTATACACAAAAATAATTTAAAAAAAGTTTATTTCCTAAGTGCATAAATGTAATTAAATATTAAGATATTTTAAGAAATAATAATTTTATCTCATAAGTAAATAACTGTAATTACATAGTAAGAAAATTTAAAACACATACATAATAAGAATCTTTTTATATATTTTTTTAATAATACCCAAAACCAAAAAGGGTGAGGGTGTAGTGTATGTGCACTTATGCGCAACACTGTAAATAATAAGTATATGCCCATATACATATGAGCATAACTTTATGAAAATTAAAACCATGAATGCAAATTGACAAATAAAAATTAAGTAAAAGAAATTTGTATGCGGTCAGCAGAAAATACAAGTTCAATATTTAAGAATGTTTCTTTGTTAATCGTGAGAATTTTTAGTGTAACCAAATATCTTTTTGTTTATTAATTATTTTTTTGGATATTCACTAATAGTGCATTGATTCTTTCAATTTTATGAAAACTGCTGACACTAGATTATTTTACTATATAAGCCGCTACTTTTATTTAATAAAATTAGAATTAACTTAAAGACAAATCCAAAAGGTTGTTTTTATTTGAAATTCTCAAAACAAAAAGGCATTTTGATGCTCGTAAGCAATACGGCAGAAGTGCTAAGACAATACTTAAAACCTGAAACAAAAATCTTTTTTTTTTTTTTTTTTCTTTCCTTTTTATTTTCTTTACAAGTGCTGAAACAGTAAAGATTTAAATGAAAGAGCGCTGAACATTTTTTAAAATTAAATGTAAATTTTTTTGTGGATGTCAAAAATTAAATAATGTACTTTTGCAAATAAATTAAATGAGCTGGCGTGGACCTGAAATCTAAAGGAGGATTAAAAATCAAAAAACGTAAGCATGAAATGAATGAACTCAAATTTTGTGTAGGAATTATAGTTTTGGCTATGTGTGAATGTATAGCGGGCGAGTTGCTGGAGACTAATTTTGATAGTGCAGTCTTTCCACGAACAAGATTAAAGAAGACCACCGAAATCATCATCCCTGGAGGAAGTATAAAAATATTAAACGAAACAATCCAGGTAACTCATTTAAATATGAATGTTTAAAAAAAAAGAGGAAGCTGAAATTCAATATCCAGCGAGCCAAAGGAAGTGCTCATGAATTGTTCTGCAGCACAGAAAAGCAGTTTTATGAGATTTGATAATGCCGCGTACAGCATATTTGGTGATGTACAGTTTTTAAAGGTGTGTAGGTTTTCTTATATGATCAAAAGAAGAAGTTTTTTTCGTATTTTATCGTGAGTTATCAATATTTCTTTTATTTATTCATTTTTCATTTTTTTTATTATTTGGTATATGTTTATTAGGATATAAATTATATTCATAGGTTTTTGTGTAATTTCTGTTTATACAGTACCTATTGTTCATCTTAGGCGTTATAGGTTTGTGGGTGAAATAATGTAAAGTCGCGTTTTTGTTTAATAGAGGTCGCGGTTAGGTGGCATTTCCACCGGAAAGCAAAAAAAAACCAAAAGGTTCACAACTGCTTTAGGTAGTGTAAAAGAGCGAATTTCATTTTTTTGGGGAGAAATTTATATTATACCGCTTTAGGGAGCTCCTTAGAGATAAGGTTTTTGTAAATTAGGGGGGTGCTCAACACTTGTAAAGTAGATGTGTACTGAAAGTCGTAGATTGTGTTGTTGGAAATTATAGTAGAAAAACAACCCAGACAAACTTATGTCGCTGAAGGAAATTATAAAAATTTTTTTTTTTAACTTCTTTATATTATTTATTGAATCTGCATAAAAAAAAATGTAATGACAATAAGTATTCAAATCTTAATACTAAAAAAAAATTGTGATTAAAGTCCTGCCAGTGCTGGACAAAAATTTATTTTTATGCGAATATTATTTCAGAATTCAGTCATCTGTTTAGAGCTCTAATGGTAGCAAAAGTATCCCTCCTTCTCAGACGGGTATGACCACCAAAGTTAAGGATATTAACTGCAAGAGGATTTGGGTGGAATTCAAGTTTGTTAATATATCTTGTCGCGTAATTCACAAATTCAGATTTCACAAAAGGTACGTTCAGATCTGCGTGGATTCGTGAGTTTTTAACGTACCATGGAGCATTTGTAATTCTACGGAGAATTCTATTTTGACTTCTTTGAACTTTTTCAATGTTAGATGCAGAGGCTGTGCCCCATAATTGAATCCCATAGCCCCATATTGGCTTTAGAATCGAGTTGTACAGCAAAAGTTTACAATCAAGCTTCAAAGTCGAATTTCTGTCTATTAGCCAGTTAATTTGCACTGCTTTCAATTTCATTTGCGTTACTTTTGCCTCGATGTGCGTCTTCCATGTTAGTCTACGGTCAAGATGAATACTGAGGTATTTGACTTCACTGTGTTGAGGTATTACTTTATTGTTAATAGTAATGGGTGAGCATGTTCCTAGACGCAGTGCGAATGTAACATTGGCACACTTTTGTTCATTAACCTTGATTTTCCAAAGCTTGAGCCATTTCTGTAGTTTGTCGATATGTTCCTGTAAGTTTATTGATGCTTGCTGGTGGTTACTGTGTGTGCTAAGGAATGCTGTATCATCTGCAAACGTTGAAGTGTGAATGTTGGTTCTTGTCGGCATGTCAGATGCGTAGATCAAATATAAGATAGGCCCTAATATGCTGCCTTGGGGAACTCCAGCTTCAATAGGCTGGGCGGGGCTTATGAAATCGCTTTCTTTTATTATAAATTGGCGACAATATAAAAAGCTTTCCAAAAGGTATTGTACGTTTGCAGGTAAGTTAAACTTTATTTTAGGCTTAGGGACCATTGTTATCATGGACACCTTCCACTCTGCAGGGTAATACTCAAGTCGTAAAATAGCATTAAAAATAAAAAGAACAATTCTTTTAGCTACACGAGGCAGCTCTACGAGCATTTTGTTGCTGATTTTGTCCATACCTGGAGCTTTTTTAAGGTTTAGATTACCAATAGCATTTTCAACTTCTTCAAAATTGAATCTTAAAGGCACAGGAGGTCTACTAACAATAGGCGGCAACTCATTTGCATTATCAAACTTATTTGTGGTAAAAACGTTTTTCAAATGGTTAGCAAATAAATTACCCTTTTCCGAGTCATCTCTAGCCCAGTCACCAGACGGTTCTTGCAAGAGCGGCTTACCTTTAACTGGCCTTTTTAAACCCTTAGTCGCCCGCCATAAAGAATAGTCGGACTGAGGAGTACCATCCAGACTTTCCAAATACGTTTGTAGAGAAGCCGTTTTTTGGGTTCCAAGCAAATTTCTTAGTTGATTTGTGCACTCACGGAGCCTTGTTTTTAGTTGCGGAGACCTGCGAAGTTGCCACTCTCGTCGAACTCTTCTTTTTTCTAACACAAGTTGCTCGATTTCTGAAGAATATGTTCTATTTTGAATGTTTCTGCGTGTTAAATAAACGCTAGAAGCAAGTTCAGCGGCTTGTTAAAGGTTTTCGCTAAAGTTGCTTTGTGACGCATTAATATCTTCAGGAGTTGTTAAAACAATATTCTCAGTGCAATGGGTACTCAAAAATTTTTTATATTTTAGCCAATTCACTCTGGTAATAGTCCTATGCAAAGTGTTAATCGGGGACCAAGTCTCCTGTGGAAAGCGTACTGAAATAATAGTAGGTGAATGATCCGATGACAAGTCTAACGAAGGCTCAGCTTGCATCCATTCCACAGGGAACCCCTTTACCACTCCAAAATCAATCACATCAAGAATCTTTCGTCGATCAGTTGGCCAGTAAGTGGGATGTCCGCTTGATATTACGTTTAAGCCCATTTTAGAAATTGTATCAAAAAGCACCCGACCCTTTGGGGTGATTAAACGAGAGCCCCAAAAAGTGTGTTTTGCGTTGTAATCTCCAGCTGCTATAAAACGAGGTCCTAATGAGGTGAAAAAACTTGAATATTGTGATTCTGTCACTGAGAATCGAGGCGGCGAATAAATCGATGAGATAACCAATTATAATATAAAATAGGAATTAATTGTATTGTTCAGAACAGAAATTTTTTGTAAAGTAAAGATAGGAAGTATAATAAGATATTATTGTTGAATTTTTCTAAGTTTTATTTAAATAAAAATTTATATGTGAAATCAATTTTTGATTTCATACTATGCGCAAATTTAGACGTTGTGAACGTTGGGTCGGAACCTACTTTTGTTGTGGTAAATAGAAGAGAGGTTCTGGATATTACGCTAGTTAGTACTAGGCATGCTGATATGATCAAAGGATGGAAGGTGTCGAATGACTGTTCATTTTCTGATCACAGGTATATTGAGTTTGAAATAGGAATTCAGGAAATAGGGTTAGTCCCAAGAAGAAACAGGAAGAGGACGAATTGGGAGGAACAGGGTAGAGTTCTCTCGAACCTTCTTCCGGATCCTCCTACTATAAGTGGTTGTGAGGATATTGAGAGAGCTGTTAACTTACTAACTGAGTCTTTTGATACAGCTATCTCGGAATCGTGCAGACCTAGCGTGTGCCGAGGTAAGAGTAAACCACCATGGTGGAACTTAGAGATAGCGAGAGCTCGAAAAGAGTCTCGCAGACTTTTCAATGAGGCAAAAAGACTGGGAGACTGGTCGGAGTACAAAGCCTCCGTAAACAGGTTTAAAAATATGATAAGAAATGCAAAGCGGAGGTCTTGGAGATCCTTCTGCAGTGGCGTAGAAGGAGCCTCTGAGACAAGTAGGCTTCGCAAAATCATATCGACCACGCAGTCCATACCAGGTTTCATAAAGAAACAATGTGGTAATTGGACAACCAGCGGCCAGGAGACCCTTGAGGTACTCATGGATACGCATTTTCCAGGCTGTACACCCTACACGGGGGCAGGTATGGCCGTTGAACGAAACAGACAAGGAGAAGTATGTTTCTCTGTCGATAGGAACCGGGTCCTTTGGGCGTTGAAGAGCTTTAGCCCATATATAAATCACCGGGTCCGGATGGTATTATACCAGCAGATTTGCAAAATAATGCGGAACTGATCATGCCATGGTTGATTCGGATTTTTACGGCCTGCCTTAAATGGTGCTACATACCGAAAACATGGCGTAGATGTGTAGTGGTCTTTATTCCTAAAGGTGGAAAGACTTCACACACAACTCCGAAGGATTACAGGCCGATAAGCCTGACATCCTTTTTCCTAAAGACGTTGGAGCGGATGGTTGATCTACATCTTAGAATGTCAATAAATCCGTGCCGTTTATCTGCATCTCAACATGCCTATACTAAGGGAAAATCCATTGAGACTGCGTTGCATTCGCTCGTGGGGTACATAGAAAATTCTCTAGAGCAAGGGGAGTATACATTGGTGGCCTTCCTTGACATAGAGGGAGCCTTTAATAATGTTGCGCCAAAAATCATTACTATGGCTTTGGAAAGGCTGAACATTCGTCAGCCGATTATAAGTCTCATATGGAGTCTACTGACTGAAAGGGTCATAACATCTAGTATGGGACGGGCCACCATATGCAGAGTGGCAAACAGGGGTACTCCGCAGGGGGGAGTTTTATCTCCCTTCCTATGGAATCTTGCCCTAAACTCATTACTGGTGGAGTTAGACTCCATGCGTTTCAAGACTGTGGCATATGCCGATGATATTGCTGTGTGAATCCACAAAAAACGGAGCTTGTACTTTTCACCCGAAAATACAAGACTCCTCCTTTCGATCTGCCAACCCTAAAGGGCGTTGAGCTTAGTTTGGCAGATAGTGCCAAATACCTGGGAATCTATCTTGATTCAAAACTGTCTTGGAAGAAGAATGTCCAATTTAGAGCGGACAAGGCGGCTGTTGCCTTGTACCTGTGTCGTAAGGCCATTGGGAAGACCTGGGGTATAAATCCTTGGAATTCTTGCTGGCTATTTAACATGGTAATAAAGCCCATATTAATGTATGGGGCGCTTGTTTGGTGGACGGCTTTAGAGAAAACCACCTATTGCAGATTCATAGAAAGGATACTGCGGTCATCTGCTTTGATGGTAACTGGTGCTTCTTGTACTACGCCAACTAAAGCACTAATTACGATGATGCATTGGCTACCAGCTGATCTCATGGCGAAGGAAGTGGCCATGTGCTCGGCAATTAGGCTAAAAGCCAGTGAGATGTGGAAAGAAGCGACAGAAGGTCACGCTTCGATAATAGAAAGTATAACGGACCTCCCGGAGTATATTGATTACTGTGCACCAGCTCTAATGCCCGACAAGAGATTTGACGTGATCTTATCAAGGACGGCCTCGGCAGCGAACCAAATGGGTCGCCAAGAGGACGTGCTTGAAATTTTCACAGATGGATCCAAGTCGGACATGGGAGTTGGTGGTGGTATCTTTATGCCCCAGTATCAGAAGAGGATCAGTTTTAAGCTATACGATGAGTGTAGCGTAATGCAGGCTGAAATTACAGCTATTTTGAGAGCAGCTAACTGGTTGAGGTACTATAGGGTATACGGGGTGAATATCCGAATCTGTACTGATGGTAAGGCTGCGTTAAATGCGCTTGTGGGTGTCTATACGACGTCCAGGTTGGTTCAGGAATGCCGGATATCTCTTAATGAGATAGCGAGACATTCGAGCCTGGAGCTTTTCTGGGTACCGGGGCACAGTGGAGTGCCCGGAAATATTGTGGCGGATGAGCTGGCGAAAGCCGGAGCTCGTCTACAGAGAGGGGACATTGATACGATGGTTGGAGTCCCGCTTAACAGCTGTGAAAACCAAGTGCAGCGTCAACTTGTAGGGACTGCACAGGACAGATGGTCTGGTGAGGTCACCTGCCGAGTAGCAAGGCTGACATGGCCTGCGTATGATCGTAGTAGAACTGCGGTCTTAAAGGGTTTTCCCCGTCAAAGGTTGCGTACCTTGGTGGCAGTTCTGACAGGACATTGTCTCATAGGGACGCATGCTAGGAGGTTAAATCTTCCATTTAATGATTTCTGCAGAAGTTGCGGGGATGAGGACGAGGAGGAAAGTGTGGAGCATTTCCTCTGTCGATGCCCGGCTCTCAGTTCTATGAGAGCGCTGTACTTAGGCGGACCGATGCTGCACGGGTTAGCAGATATATCGGAATGCCGAGTGAACGGACTGGATTCCTTTATCCGGCTTTCGGGTTAGTTTGAATCTGAACCGTCGGGGGAAGTGTAAGTCTCGCGGGCTGCACTTCTCCCTCAGGCAACACAACGGGACCAAAAGGACCCAAGTGGGCTGGTTTCATGAAACTGGCGGCCTGTACAACCTAACCTAACCTAACATAATTGAAATGTTTCCAGCCTTTGAGAAACAGGGGTTAGGTTGCACCACCTTAGAAAAACACGAAATCAAACTGATTGATGGAGCAGTCCCTTTTAAAGATCGTCATTATCCGTTGTCTCCAGCCGTGCAGGAAATAGTTTATAAAGAAATTGACACTATGATTCAGTTGAATGTGATCGAGGAGAGCGAAAGCCCCTGGTCAAATAGAACCACAGTTGTTAGGAAGCCTGGCAAGAATAGATTTTGTCTAGATGCGAGAAAACTAAATGCAACCATGGTTAAAGACGCATACCCACTTCAAAAGATTGATGGAATCATAAGTCGGATTGATGAAACATATTTTATAAGTAGTGTTGATTTAAAATACGCCTTCTGGCAAATAGAATTGGATCCAATGAGCAGGCCGTACACAGCGTTTACCGTAACGGGTCGGCCACTTTACCAATTTCGAGTCATGCCTTTTGGTCTCTGCAACGGAGCGCAACGTCTTTGTCGATTAATGGATAAAGTTGTTCCTCAGAGGCTAAAAGAGAATGTCTTTATATATCTGGACGATCTACTGGTGATATCGGATACATTCGAAAAGCATTTAAAAATATTGAAAGAAGATGCTGATTGCTTAAAGAAAGATAATCTGACGATTGGGCTTAATAAATCCCAATTTTGTTTTCAGCAGTTAAAATATTTAGGCTTTATCATTGGTGCAGGTTGCTTAAAAACTGACCCGGATAAGGTTAAGGCTATCAGGGATATAAGAGTTCCGAAATCGCCACGGGAAGTTCGCAGTTTTTTGGGTACAGCCGGCTGGTATCGCCGGTTTATAAAAGATTTTGCTTCTATATCAGCTCCTCTAACAGATACGCTTAAAAAGGCAAAAAAGTTTCAAATGACAGCTGAAGCTATTGAGTCTTTTGAGGCATTAAAAATGGCACTAACGTCTGCCCCAGTATTGAAGCATGCCGATTTTTCCAAAAGATTTTATATACAATGTGATGCATGTGATTATGGTATAGGTGCAGTTCTATATCAACTCAACGAGGAAAAAGAAGAGCATCCAATTGCATTTTACAACCAAAAATTAAATAGCTGCCAGAGAAATTATAGCGTAACAGAAAAAGAATGTTTGGCAGCGGTAATGGCAGTGAAAAAGTTTCGCCCTTATATAGAGATGATGCCCTTTACGGTAGTAACAGACCATGCGAGCTTGAAGTGGCTGATGTCATTGAAAGACTTGACAGGAAGATTAGCAAGATGGTCACTGCAGCTCCAAGCTTTTGACTTTAATATAGAACACCGCAAAGGTTCCGAAAATATCGTAGCAGACATGCTTTCACGATCACAAAGTCAAGATTTAACCGCGGAAGAAATAAGCCTGGAAAATATATTCGACTTTGAAACAACTGAGTTTGAAAGTGAGGAATACCTTGACTTGATAAAATATATAAACGAAAATAACGCTAGGTTGCCCGATTTGAAAACAGAGGATGGCTATGTGTTTAAAAGGGTAGATTACGATAGAGGAGAAGAAAACACAAGCGCTTGGAAGTTATGGGTACTGCCTAATATAACGCCTATATTAATTGAGAAAGCGCATGCAAGCAAAACAGCTGCTCATGGGGGTATTAGCAAAACACTCGAAAAACTCAGAAGATTCTTTTATTGGCCAAAATTATAAATACAAGTTAAAAATTATATAAAAAGTTGCCAAATTTGTAAAGAGGCAAAGCCAGCCAACCAAAATCTAAGGCCAGAAATAGGTAACCAAGTTGTTACAGATAGGCCGTTTCAAAAACTTTATCTAGATTTTTTGGGTAAATATCCACGCTCCAGAAATGGAAATTGTTACATTTTCTTAGTATTGGACCATTTCACCAAATATACCTTCATGAAAGCGATGAAAGAAGCTACAACAGGAAATGTGATTGAATTTTTAACGCGCGAAATATTTCACAAGTTCGGAGCGCCTGAGGTTATTCACACTGGAGCTCAGTTCGTTTCAAAAAGTTTTAAAAATTTTTTAGATACGTACAAAATACAGCATATCAAAACTCCCGTATATCAGCCGAGCAGCAACGCTTCAGAAAGGGTTAACCAAAGCATTCTGGCTGCCGTAAGAGCATATTTGGATGAGGACCATAGAGATTGGGATCTCTACTTGTCCGAAATAGATTGCGCATTAAGAAATTCATTTCACAGTGCTATTGGGTTTAACCCATTTTTTGCTTTATTCGGTTACAATATGTACTCAAGCGGTACAGATTACAAATTGGCACGAAAATTACATATTATCACTGATCACCATATTATTTCGAAGCCTAACGAAAGAATGGAAACAATCAGGGAACAAACAAAGGAAAATATGGCCAAAGCCTATGACAAAAGCGCGGAAAGGTATAATAAAGAATAGTCAAATTTGTACCAGGACAGGAAGTTTATCGACGAAACATGGTTCAGAGTAATTTTGCAAAGAATGTGAATGCCAAATTCTGCAGGAAGTTCCTGAAATGTAGGTCCGGCCTGTAGGGAACAATATGTACGAGCTTGAGACATTGGACGGCAAAAGCATAGGTACTTATCACGTAAAGGATATTAAAGTTTAAATCGCAACACAAAATTTAAGTTTTCGTATATAAATTTCATTCCGCTATAAAAGTGCAATATAGATTTTAAAATGATTATGTAGATTGCCAGTTTTACAAGTTTTTCGTTCCATTTATTTTGAGACTACTTAGCAAGTTATTGTTGGTATCGGTGATACTAGTTATAAGCTTAATTAAATGGAATTGACTTACCAATTTTCTTTTTGAAGTGCAATATCAGGAGGTAGAATAAGCTGTGATACAATCTGTGATATAGGTGTTAGTGTTGTCTTTCTGTTTATATATTAGCTGTTAGATGGGGTGATGTGCAATATACCTGCACAGAAACTATACAAATCCGAAATCTCAGCAAATTTTCTAAAAAGAGAAAACAAAGATAACACAAAGTAAACGCTTATATTTTATAGTGATCACAAAGTACTTCCCGTAAGTTTCGTTCAGAAGAGATTTTTAAGCAAGGTGAATTTCAAAGCCTCTCAATTCTTTAATAATTTATTAACGATTTGAGAGTTGTCCCAATCATCAAAGGATATTTCCAAGGTAGGAGGAAGATAGAGGCGTACTCGTATTCTAGAAAAGTAATAATATTATTAAATAATAGACGAAATGTGTAAAAACCACTAAGCCGAGTTGTGGTGAGGATGTTTAAAACAATGGTTTGTCATCACATACCTGTTTATATATTTAGCACATTGATAAAAAGATATGTTTGTTTGGTTTAATTGTTCACAGAAAGTTTCAATTCTGAGCATTCGTATTAGCGCTTTAAGTGCCAAATTGGTGAATCGAGACCAATTACAAGATATGATTTATTAGGGTTGCTAGAACGGGTTTGCCACTACGATTTTCTTGCCAGAGAAATTCCACAGTAGGCTATAGCTTTATAGAGCTTGGGTGAAATGTGTGTGTAACTGCTGAGAAAATAAGCATGACAACAGGGAGGAAAAAGATTCTTGAGGTTAAGTTGTTTTTAAATGTTTTGAGTACTTGCTGGTATATTCTTAGGCCCGGCTAGAGCAGTCGTGACGGTATCTCAGGCAGTGGGAGCTCCCCACGTTGGGCTTGGTTGGTGCAATTTCGCTCAATCATAACCGCACTTCAGTTTCTGCAGCGTATACTCCCAGAATCTGAAGTTTTGTTGCGGCTACTCTGCTGTGCAGTGAATGTTCACCATCAAATATCTGTATACGTTAAAGAATTAATCAGTCGCATAATTTTGTCTCAATGTTTATATACATACCTGTTGTTTTTATCCAATTTATTCAAATATAATATATTTTACCGCCCCAAATGCAAAATAAAATTTTTCCATTGCGTAGAGTGTGTCTGTTGTTTATTTTGTTTACTTTCTGTCAAAGTTGATTTGTTTTATCGACCCTATTGTCACGGGCTTGCCGATAAATAAAAAAGTGATACCAAGTCATCAAGACAGAGATGTTTCCAAAGCAAGGGCGAGAAAGTGGTTAAATTTGAATTTAATAAACTGTCACAGGCTTAAGCATATTTTAAAGATAGTCAGGATTGCCTTTTATTCGGTTTAAATGTCTTGGAATATTGGTGAAAAGGAAAAACACAAGGTTATTACACTGGTTCAAGGCCATAGCAGTGCACCATTAATTTTTTCCATCTTTTAAATACGTTATTCAGGAATATACGGTTTTCTATAGGGAAAAGAGAGACAAACGGATGATCGAAAGGAAAATGAATGTCGATAATTCGCGAAAAATTGAAAATTTGGAATAGATTGGAATGTAATAAAAGTGCGGGAATTGGAAATGGAAAGGATTATTAAAAAGAAAGTGCTGAAACAGTAAAGATTTAAATGAAAGAGCGCTGAACATTTTTTAAAATTAAATGTAGATTTTTTTGTGGATGTCAAAAATTAAATAATGTACTTTTGCAAATAAATTAAATGAGCTGGCGTGGACCTGAAATCTAAAGGAGGATTAAAAATCAAAAAACGTAAGCATGAAATGAATGAACTCAAATTTTGTGTAGGAATTATAGTTTTGGCTATGTGTGAATGTATAGCGGGCGAGTTGCTGGAGACTAATTTTGTTAGTGCAGTCTTTCCACGAACAAGATTAAAGAAGACCACCGAAATCATCATCCCTGGAGGAAGTATAAAAATATTAAACGAAACAATCCAGGTAACTCATTTAAATATGAATGTTTAAAAAAAAAGAGGAAGCTGAAATTCAATATCCAGCGAGCCAAAGGAAGTGCTCATGAATTGTTCTGCAGCACAGAAAAGCAGTTTTATGAGATTTGATAATGCCGCGTACAGCATATTTGGCGATGTACAGTTTTTAAAGGTGTGTAGGTTTTCTTATATGATCAAAAGAAGAAGTTTTTTTTCGTATTTTATCGTGAGTTATCAATATTTCTTTTATTTATTCATTTTTCATTTTTTTTATTATTTGGTATATGTTTATTAGGATATAAATTATATTCATAGGTTTTTGTGTAATTTCTGTTTATACAGTACCTATTGTTCATCTTAGGCATTATAGGTTTGTGGGTGAAATAATGTAAAGTCGCGTTTTTTGTTTAATAGAGGTCGCGGTTAGGTGGCATTTTCACCGGAAAGCAAAAATAACCAAAAGGTTCACAACTGCTTTAGGTAGTGTAAAAGAGCGAATTTCATTTTTTTGGGGAGAAATTTATATTATACCGCTTTAGGGAGCTCCTTAGAGATAAGGTTTTTGTAAATTAGGGGGGTGCTCAACACCTGTAAAGTAGATGTGTACTGAAAGTCGTAGATTGTGTTGTTGGAAATTATAGTAGAAAAACAACCCAGACAAACTTATGTCGCTGAAGGAAATTATAATATTTTTTTTTTAACTTCTTTATTTTATTTATTGAATCTACATAAAAAAAATGTAATGACAATAAGTATTCAAATCTTAATACTAAAAAAAAAATTGTGATTAAAGTCCTGCCAGTGCTGGACAAAAATTTATTTTTATGCGAATATTATTTCAGAATTCAGTCATCTGTTTAGAGCTCTAATGGTAGCCAAAGTATCCCTCCTTCTCAGACGGGTATGACCACCAAAGTTAAGGATATTAACTACAAGTGGATTTGGATGGATTTCAAGTTTGTTAACATATCTTGTCGCGTACTTCACAAATTCAGATTTCACAAAAGGTACGATCAGATCTGCGTGGATTCGTGAGTTTTTAACTTACCATGGAGCATCTGTAATTCTACGGAGAATTCTATTTTGACTTCTTTGAATTTTTTCAATGTTAGATGCAGAGGCTGTGCCCCATAATTGAATCCCATAGCACCATATTGGCTTTAGAATCGAGTTGTACAGCAAAAGTTTACAATCAAGCTTCAAGGTCGCATTTCTGCCTAGTAGCCAGTTAATTTGCACTGCTTTCAATTTCATCTGCAGTACTTTTGCCTCGATATGCGACTTCCATGTTAGTCTACGGTCAAGATGAATACCGAGGTATTTGACTTCACTGTGTTGAGGTATTACTTTATTGTTAATAGTAATGGGTGAGCATGTTCCTAGGCGCAGTGCGAATGTAACATGGACACACTTTTGTTCATTAACCTTGATTTGCCAAAGCTTGAGCCATTTCTCTAGTTTGTCGATATGTTCCTGCAAGTTTATTGATGCTTGTTGGTGGTTACTATGTGTGCTAAGGAATGCTGTATCATCTGCAAACGTTGAAGTGTGAATGTTGGTTCTTGTCGGCATGTCAGATGCGTAGATCAAATATAAGATAGCCCCTAATATGCTGCCTTGGGGAACTCCAGCTTCAATAGGCTGGGCGGGGCTTATGAAATCGCTTTCTTTTATTATAAATTGGCGACAATATAAATAGCTTTCCAAAAGGTATTGTACGTTTGCAGGTAAGTTAAACTTTATTTTAGGCTTAGGGACCATTGTTATCATGGACACCTTCTGCTTTGCAGGGTAATACTCAAGTCGTAAAATAGCATTAAAAATAAAAAGAACAATTCTTTTAGCTACACGAGGCAGCTCTACGAGCATTTTGTTGCTGATTTTGTCCATACCTGGAGCTTTTTTAAGGTTTAGATTACCAATAGCATTTTCAACTTCTTCAAAATTGAATCTTAAAGGCACAGGAGGTCTACTAACAATAGGCGGCAACTCATTTGCATTATCAAACTTATTTGTGGTAAAAACGTTTTTCAAATGGTTAGCAAATAAATTACCCTTTTCCGAGTCATCTCTAGCCCAGTCACCAGACGGTTCTCGCAAGAGCGTCTTACGTTTAACTGGCCTTTTTAAACCCTTAGTCGCCCGCCATAAAGAATAGTCGGACTGAGGAGTACCATCCAGACTTTCCAAATACGTTTGTAGAGAAGCCGTTTTTTGGGTTCCAAGCAAATTTCTTAGTTGATTTGTGCACTCACGTAGTCTTGTTTTTAGTTGCGGAGACCTGCAAAGTTGCCACTCTCGTCGAACTCTTCATTTTTCTAACGGAAGTTGCTCGATTTCTGAAGAATATGTTCTATTTTGAATGTTTCTGCGTGTTAAATAAACGCTAGAAGCAAGTTCAGCGGCTTGTTTAAGGTTTTCGCTAAAGTTGCTTAGTGACGCATTAATATCTTCAGGAGTTCTTAAAACAATAGTCTCAGTGCAATGGGTACTCAAAAAATTTTTTATATTTTAGCCAATTCACTCGGGTAACAGTCCTATGCAAATTGTTAATCAGGGACCAAGTCTCCTGGGGAAAGCGCACTGAAATAATAGTAGGTGAATGATCCGATGACAAGTCTAACGAAGGCTCAGCTTGCATCCATTCCACAGGGAACCCCTTTACCACTCTAAAATCAATCACATCAAGAATCTTTCGTCGGTCAGTTGGCCAGTAAGTGGGATGTCCGCTTGATATTACGTTTAAGCCCATTTTAGAAATTGTATCAAAAAGCACCCGACCCTTTGGGGTGATTAAACGTGAGCCCCAAAAAGTGTGTTTTGCGTTGTAATCTCCAGCTGCTATAAAACGAGGTCCTAATGAGGTGAAAAAACTTGAATATTGTGATTCTGTCACTGAGAATCGAGGCGGCGAATAAATCGATGAGATAACCAATTATAATATAAAATAGGAATTAATTGTATTGTTCAGAACAGAAATTTTTTGTAAAGTAAAGATAGGAAGTATAATAAGATATTATTGTTGAATTTTTCTAAGTTTTATTTAAATAAAAATTTATATGTGATATTAGTTGAAAATATAAGTCATGTTGTGTGAATAATTTGCATTTTTGGTGAGGCTGGAGGTGAGCTGAGTATGTAGAGTGTGGCTTGTATAAGGGGTTGCAATAAACTTGATTGCAGGATTTTATAGCAACATGGTTGGGATGGGCTACTACAGGAGGAACACCTAGTCCTGTGTAAAAAGGTATGTGTGAAATTTTGCGGAAAAATATTGTAAGTGGATTTAATAAGTGTTGATTGGTTTTTGTTTGTAAGTTGTGTTTGTGAGATTTTAATTTTTTTTTAATGTACGAAGCACCCAGTGGGAGAGGGTTGGAATCCACTGAGATCCTTTTGAGTTGGCTGGAGGTCCTACTGGTCTCTGCGTTCGTAACATTAAATGGCGCCCAATCAAATATTTAAACGAAAGCTTGCAAAAAAATCAAAGCAAGAAAAAATCGTATGTCGTGCCTTTAAAGGTGCGAAGCAAGAGCAAATATTAATCAACATCAATTTAAATTTTTTACATGGATAGATCAACTAAATCCACATCAACCACTCAATATTTTGCATAAGGTTCTGCTAATGAATCGCCCCGGTATACCAAACGTAAGTTGTCGTAGCCATTTCTGACTGCAGATAAGAAGCAGGAAATGTAGTACGATTTACGAAAGTAGAAGTATTCCGGAGGCGGTGAATTTGTATGATACCACCAACAAGTAAAAACAATAGCTTGGATGAATTATTCTTTTGATCGTCTATAATTGTATTGTTATTATTATTTTCTTCCCCCTTTTTGGTCTTTTCTGCAAATGGTCTTAAGTCTGATTTTGGAATTCTCTAGATAGCCGCTTGTGTATCGTCAGAAGCACAAGGTCAGAAGTATCTGGAGTTCTGTGAGTCAGATCAGTTTTGTAGCTCATGTTGAATCAGATTTGGCATGATAGTACAAGGTGAACAACCATATTTCGGAAGGGTACTAAAAAAGCTTAATCAATTTACTTGCGTGATTTCTTTGCACATACCTTTAATTTTTTTTTTTTTGGTTTTTTTTATTATTATGTTTTTAACCCACTCTAACGACTACAACTCACTACTGTGCCAGCCAAGTTTAACATATAGCAGAAGAAAATAATATTATAATTTTTGTCAGCTAATAACATAGCAAAAGTATAAACTATTGAATTAGCTTGAAAGGCAAAATTTATAATTCCGTTAGTAATATAGAGAAAAATATTTATAAAATAGTAACATACCAATCTGAAGCTCTTCGATAGTGCGGTTCTTCAAAGCTTATGGAGATTTTTTTTCAAACTCTAATAAGTATAGCCGTATTTCTAATACTTTTACAGTTGTTTTGGATTTTTGTTTTATTGCATTCTTGCGTGGAAATAGATTTTTGGTTTGATTTGATTTGTTTTTCTAGATTGATAACTAGCTAATTTCGAATACTTGTGTTATGACCTCGAATCGCCCGGTAATTAGAAAGAGGGAAAGACAGATAAATTTTGATTTAAATAGGTCTACGCCTATAGTGTCTGAAAAATATATTAAATCAAATACTCCTGGTCGAAAATCGGTGATACAAAAAAGTTTGGAAATGAGTCAGGTCCTACAAATAGTAGAAAAATCGCGGACAATAATGAACATGAATCCCTCTACAAGCGCGGAAGCTCGTGCACAAGCCAGTGCACAGGCGTCAGAAGTAGAAAACATGGATACAGATGATAGAGTTAAGGCGGAGATGGAAGAAATACGAAGGCAAATGGCAGAGCTGACTGCAACTATTGGCCGAATGAGCATGGTTATGCAAGCTACCCAACAGGAAAATAAGAAGTTAAGGGAAGAAGTGCTGCCAAATATCATGGGAAATAAATTCATCTCGATCATCGGTACATAGTGCGGATGTCACAAATTCAAATAATTACCATCGAATGCGAATTGATAAATGGGGACTTGAATTTGACGGTAACACAAACAAATTGGCCGTGGAGGATTTTTTATTTAAAATTGAAAGGTTACAGCGGTAATACAACGTTTCCTGGAATGAGGTCCTAGATAACTTCCATCTATTAGTTAAGGGTGTAGGCGAAAAATGGTACTGGCTATATATTCAAACCAACTATGTTCCGGAATGGGCCACGCTAAAGGAAGCACTTTTGAAGCAATACCAATCTACTAGGTCAAGTTCTTAGCTCATGAGCGACATGGTAGAAAGAAGACAGCAGCCTGGGGAAGGAACCGATGGGTTTTTCTTTTCAATGATTCAAATGCGATCGCGTCTTGACATTTCAATATCTGAAAGAGAAATGATTAAAATGATCAAGAAAAACTTGAGAGAGGATATTAGAAGCAACGTTTACCCAATTTCAGTGAATTCGGTTGAAGAGCTCAGGCTTGACTGTGTTGAGGTTGAAAAAATCTTTGGCCGAAAGGGTAACAAAGGAAGCTATTTATCTGGTCCAGGGCATCGATACTCGAGGCATGTGAACGCAATATTTGAGAAACCACCTGAAAGCCAAGAGGATATATACACCGAATGTGTTGAAGCTGTCGTAAGCGAAGATAAGTCGCAGGAGCGTAATTACAGGAACCCACCAATCTGTTGGAACTGTCGTCAAGTTGGACATATGTTTATGGATTGCGCAAGTACAGCTAGAAATCTTTTTTGTTTCAGATGCGAGAAGCCGGAAGTAAAGGCACCAAATTGTGAGAATTGTAAGGCAAAAAACCTCACAAAGAACGAAGGCCAAGCGGGAAACCATCGTTCACAATCGAACCCGCCGTCCACGCAAAAGTAAGTCCTGCAAAAAGAACAAATTTGATAGAAATTATTAGAAATTTTAATAAGTTAACACCGCAGAATCATCACCATTACTCTTTTGAAAAACGCCAAGAAAACTACGATCGAATAAGAGCTAAAATATTTGAGTCCCATGAAAACAAAAGAAAAATTTCAACTAAAATAAAGAAAGTTCGGGAAAAATTTAGGGCAAGAAGAAGAAATAAGAGATTAGTTTTAGAAGCAATAAAAAACGTAGATAAGAAACATGATCCACAAGCGTTTGCGGAAATTAAGTTAGGAAATATAGTGATAAAAGGTTTATTAGATACTGGAGCATCCATAAGTCTGTTAGGTAAAGGATGCAGGGAATTGGCTGATAAGTTGAATATTAATTTTAAACCCATATTTTCCGTAGTGTCAACTGCAGCAGGTAAAGAACATAGACTGATAGGAAAAGCGGATATTGAAGTAGAGTTTAAAAATAAAATTGCTCCAGACTTGGAGCAAGTTGCATTTTTAGGAGTCGATTTTTGGAAGGCATTCCACCTGGCACCTGAAGTTTTTGAAGTAAACGAATTAAATGTTGAAAAAGTACAAGAAGAGTTTAGGGCCAGTGATCAAAAATCAAATCCTCACGTGTTAACCAAGGAACAACAAAAAAATTAGATCAAGTAATTGAAATGTTTAACCTTCACCATTCGAAGGCAGCTTCGGCTGCATTGCTTCTCCGGATGGCGGAGAAAGCGGATGATGTTGTCTTAGTTCAGGAACCCTGGCTGTGTAAGGGCAGGGTTTGTGGACTAAGAAGGGAAGGCTACAAGCTACTACATGTGGGCCAAGGTAGGATTAGGTCCTGTATAGTAGCGAGGAGCAATTTGAATATCTTTATCCTGTCTGATTTCAGTGATGAAGATACAGTGACGGCAGCCTGGGAGACAAGTGTAGGCACCTGCCTGCTTGTCTCAAGTTATATGGCATATGAGAGCGAACCACCACCAACTAAAGTTCGCGATGTTGTTCGGATGGCTGTTGAGAGAAACCTGCCAGTAATAATAGGAGCCGATGCAAACGCACATCACATGGTGTGGGGCAGCTCCGACACAAATGCAAGAGGTGAGTCAATTTTTGATTTCATACTATGCGCAAATTTAGACGTTGTGAACGTTGGGTCGGAACCTACTTTTGTTGTGGTAAATAGAAGAGAGGTTCTGGATATTACGCTAGTTAGTACTAGGCATGCTGATATGATCAAAGGATGGAAGGTGTCGAATGACTGTTCATTTTCTGATCACAGGTATATTGAGTTTGAAATAGGAATTCAGGAAATAGGGTTAGTCCCAAGAAGAAACAGGAAGAGGACGAATTGGGAGGAACAGGGTAGAGTTCTCTCGAACCTTCTTCCGGATCCTCCTACTATAAGTGGTTGTGAGGATATTGAGAGAGCTGTTAACTTACTAACTGAGTCTTTTGATACAGCTATCTCGGAATCGTGCAGACCTAGCGTGTGCCGAGGTAAGAGTAAACCACCATGGTGGAACTTAGAGATAGCGAGAGCTCGAAAAGAGTCTCGCAGACTTTTCAATGAGGCAAAAAGACTGGGAGACTGGTCGGAGTACAAAGCCTCCGTAAACAGGTTTAAAAATATGATAAGAAATGCAAAGCGGAGGTCTTGGAGATCCTTCTGCAGTGGCGTAGAAGGAGCCTCTGAGACAAGTAGGCTTCGCAAAATCATATCGACCACGCAGTCCATACCAGGTTTCATAAAGAAACAATGTGGTAATTGGACAACCAGCGGCCAGGAGACCCTTGAGGTACTCATGGATACGCATTTTCCAGGCTGTACACCCTACACGGGGGCAGGTATGGCCGTTGAACGAAACAGACAAGGAGAAGTATGTTTCTCTGTCGATAGGAACCGGGTCCTTTGGGCGTTGAAGAGCTTTAGCCCATATATAAATCACCGGGTCCGGATGGTATTATACCAGCAGATTTGCAAAATAATGCGGAACTGATCATGCCATGGTTGATTCGGATTTTTACGGCCTGCCTTAAATGGTGCTACATACCGAAAACATGGCGTAGATGTGTAGTGGTCTTTATTCCTAAAGGTGGAAAGACTTCACACACAACTCCGAAGGATTACAGGCCGATAAGCCTGACATCCTTTTTCCTAAAGACGTTGGAGCGGATGGTTGATCTACATCTTAGAATGTCAATAAATCCGTGCCGTTTATCTGCATCTCAACATGCCTATACTAAGGGAAAATCCATTGAGACTGCGTTGCATTCGCTCGTGGGGTACATAGAAAATTCTCTAGAGCAAGGGGAGTATACATTGGTGGCCTTCCTTGACATAGAGGGAGCCTTTAATAATGTTGCGCCAAAAATCATTACTATGGCTTTGGAAAGGCTGAACATTCGTCAGCCGATTATAAGTCTCATATGGAGTCTACTGACTGAAAGGGTCATAACATCTAGTATGGGACGGGCCACCATATGCAGAGTGGCAAACAGGGGTACTCCGCAGGGGGGAGTTTTATCTCCCTTCCTATGGAATCTTGCCCTAAACTCATTACTGGTGGAGTTAGACTCCATGCGTTTCAAGACTGTGGCATATGCCGATGATATTGCTGTGTGAATCCACAAAAAACGGAGCTTGTACTTTTCACCCGAAAATACAAGACTCCTCCTTTCGATCTGCCAACCCTAAAGGGCGTTGAGCTTAGTTTGGCAGATAGTGCCAAATACCTGGGAATCTATCTTGATTCAAAACTGTCTTGGAAGAAGAATGTCCAATTTAGAGCGGACAAGGCGGCTGTTGCCTTGTACCTGTGTCGTAAGGCCATTGGGAAGACCTGGGGTATAAATCCTTGGAATTCTTGCTGGCTATTTAACATGGTAATAAAGCCCATATTAATGTATGGGGCGCTTGTTTGGTGGACGGCTTTAGAGAAAACCACCTATTGCAGATTCATAGAAAGGATACTGCGGTCATCTGCTTTGATGGTAACTGGTGCTTCTTGTACTACGCCAACTAAAGCACTAATTACGATGATGCATTGGCTACCAGCTGATCTCATGGCGAAGGAAGTGGCCATGTGCTCGGCAATTAGGCTAAAAGCCAGTGAGATGTGGAAAGAAGCGACAGAAGGTCACGCTTCGATAATAGAAAGTATAACGGACCTCCCGGAGTATATTGATTACTGTGCACCAGCTCTAATGCCCGACAAGAGATTTGACGTGATCTTATCAAGGACGGCCTCGGCAGCGAACCAAATGGGTCGCCAAGAGGACGTGCTTGAAATTTTCACAGATGGATCCAAGTCGGACATGGGAGTTGGTGGTGGTATCTTTATGCCCCAGTATCAGAAGAGGATCAGTTTTAAGCTATACGATGAGTGTAGCGTAATGCAGGCTGAAATTACAGCTATTTTGAGAGCAGCTAACTGGTTGAGGTACTATAGGGTATACGGGGTGAATATCCGAATCTGTACTGATGGTAAGGCTGCGTTAAATGCGCTTGTGGGTGTCTATACGACGTCCAGGTTGGTTCAGGAATGCCGGATATCTCTTAATGAGATAGCGAGACATTCGAGCCTGGAGCTTTTCTGGGTACCGGGGCACAGTGGAGTGCCCGGAAATATTGTGGCGGATGAGCTGGCGAAAGCCGGAGCTCGTCTACAGAGAGGGGACATTGATACGATGGTTGGAGTCCCGCTTAACAGCTGTGAAAACCAAGTGCAGCGTCAACTTGTAGGGACTGCACAGGACAGATGGTCTGGTGAGGTCACCTGCCGAGTAGCAAGGCTGACATGGCCTGCGTATGATCGTAGTAGAACTGCGGTCTTAAAGGGTTTTCCCCGTCAAAGGTTGCGTACCTTGGTGGCAGTTCTGACAGGACATTGTCTCATAGGGACGCATGCTAGGAGGTTAAATCTTCCATTTAATGATTTCTGCAGAAGCTGCGGGGATGAGGACGAGGAGGAAAGTGTGGAGCATTTCCTCTGTCGATGCCCGGCTCTCAGTTCTATGAGAGCGCTGTACTTAGGCGGACCGATGCTGCACGGGTTAGCAGATATATCGGAATGCCGAGTGAACGGACTGGATTCCTTTATCCGGCTTTCGGGTTAGTTTGAATCTGAACCGTCGGGGGAAGTGTAAGTCTCGCGGGCTGCACTTCTCCCTCAGGCAACACAACGGGACCAAAAGGACCCAAGTGGGCTGGTTTCATGAAACTGGCGGCCTGTACAACCTAACCTAACCTAACATAATTGAAATGTTTCCAGCCTTTGAGAAACAGGGGTTAGGTTGCACCACCTTAGAAAAACACGAAATCAAACTGATTGATGGAGCAGTCCCTTTTAAAGATCGTCATTATCCGTTGTCTCCAGCCGTGCAGGAAATAGTTTATAAAGAAATTGACACTATGATTCAGTTGAATGTGATCGAGGAGAGCGAAAGCCCCTGGTCAAATAGAACCACAGTTGTTAGGAAGCCTGGCAAGAATAGATTTTGTCTAGATGCGAGAAAACTAAATGCAACCATGGTTAAAGACGCATACCCACTTCAAAAGATTGATGGAATCATAAGTCGGATTGATGAAACATATTTTATAAGTAGTGTTGATTTAAAATACGCCTTCTGGCAAATAGAATTGGATCCAATGAGCAGGCCGTACACAGCGTTTACCGTAACGGGTCGGCCACTTTACCAATTTCGAGTCATGCCTTTTGGTCTCTGCAACGGAGCGCAACGTCTTTGTCGATTAATGGATAAAGTTGTTCCTCAGAGGCTAAAAGAGAATGTCTTTATATATCTGGACGATCTACTGGTGATATCGGATACATTCGAAAAGCATTTAAAAATATTGAAAGAAGATGCTGATTGCTTAAAGAAAGATAATCTGACGATTGGGCTTAATAAATCCCAATTTTGTTTTCAGCAGTTAAAATATTTAGGCTTTATCATTGGTGCAGGTTGCTTAAAAACTGACCCGGATAAGGTTAAGGCTATCAGGGATATAAGAGTTCCGAAATCGCCACGGGAAGTTCGCAGTTTTTTGGGTACAGCCGGCTGGTATCGCCGGTTTATAAAAGATTTTGCTTCTATATCAGCTCCTCTAACAGATACGCTTAAAAAGGCAAAAAAGTTTCAAATGACAGCTGAAGCTATTGAGTCTTTTGAGGCATTAAAAATGGCACTAACGTCTGCCCCAGTATTGAAGCATGCCGATTTTTCCAAAAGATTTTATATACAATGTGATGCATGTGATTATGGTATAGGTGCAGTTCTATATCAACTCAACGAGGAAAAAGAAGAGCATCCAATTGCATTTTACAACCAAAAATTAAATAGCTGCCAGAGAAATTATAGCGTAACAGAAAAAGAATGTTTGGCAGCGGTAATGGCAGTGAAAAAGTTTCGCCCTTATATAGAGATGATGCCCTTTACGGTAGTAACAGACCATGCGAGCTTGAAGTGGCTGATGTCATTGAAAGACTTGACAGGAAGATTAGCAAGATGGTCACTGCAGCTCCAAGCTTTTGACTTTAATATAGAACACCGCAAAGGTTCCGAAAATATCGTAGCAGACATGCTTTCACGATCACAAAGTCAAGATTTAACCGCGGAAGAAATAAGCCTGGAAAATATATTCGACTTTGAAACAACTGAGTTTGAAAGTGAGGAATACCTTGACTTGATAAAATATATAAACGAAAATAACGCTAGGTTGCCCGATTTGAAAACAGAGGATGGCTATGTGTTTAAAAGGGTAGATTACGATAGAGGAGAAGAAAACACAAGCGCTTGGAAGTTATGGGTACTGCCTAATATAACGCCTATATTAATTGAGAAAGCGCATGCAAGCAAAACAGCTGCTCATGGGGGTATTAGCAAAACACTCGAAAAACTCAGAAGATTCTTTTATTGGCCAAAATTATAAATACAAGTTAAAAATTATATAAAAAGTTGCCAAATTTGTAAAGAGGCAAAGCCAGCCAACCAAAATCTAAGGCCAGAAATAGGTAACCAAGTTGTTACAGATAGGCCGTTTCAAAAACTTTATCTAGATTTTTTGGGTAAATATCCACGCTCCAGAAATGGAAATTGTTACATTTTCTTAGTATTGGACCATTTCACCAAATATACCTTCATGAAAGCGATGAAAGAAGCTACAACAGGAAATGTGATTGAATTTTTAACGCGCGAAATATTTCACAAGTTCGGAGCGCCTGAGGTTATTCACACTGATAACGGAGCTCAGTTCGTTTCAAAAAGTTTTAAAAATTTTTTAGATACGTACAAAATACAGCATATCAAAACTCCCGTATATCAGCCGAGCAGCAACGCTTCAGAAAGGGTTAACCAAAGCATTCTGGCTGCCGTAAGAGCATATTTGGATGAGGACCATAGAGATTGGGATCTCTACTTGTCCGAAATAGATTGCGCATTAAGAAATTCATTTCACAGTGCTATTGGGTTTAACCCATTTTTTGCTTTATTCGGTTACAATATGTACTCAAGCGGTACAGATTACAAATTGGCACGAAAATTACATATTATCACTGATCACCATATTATTTCGAAGCCTAACGAAAGAATGGAAACAATCAGGGAACAAACAAAGGAAAATATGGCCAAAGCCTATGACAAAAGCGCGGAAAGGTATAATAAAGAATAGTCAAATTTGTACCAGGACAGGAAGTTTATCGACGAAACATGGTTCAGAGTAATTTTGCAAAGAATGTGAATGCCAAATTCTGCAGGAAGTTCCTGAAATGTAGGTCCGGCCTGTAGGGAACAATATGTACGAGCTTGAGACATTGGACGGCAAAAGCATAGGTACTTATCACGTAAAGGATATTAAAGTTTAAATCGCAACACAAAATTTAAGTTTTCGTATATAAATTTCATTCCGCTATAAAAGTGCAATATAGATTTTAAAATGATTATGTAGATTGCCAGTTTTACAAGTTTTTCGTTCCATTTATTTTGAGACTACTTAGCAAGTTATTGTTGGTATCGGTGATACTAGTTATAAGCTTAATTAAATGGAATTGACTTACCAATTTTCTTTTTGAAGTGCAATATCAGGAGGTAGAATAAGCTGTGATACAATCTGTGATATAGGTGTTAGTGTTGTCTTTCTGTTTATATATTAGCTGTTAGATGGGGTGATGTGCAATATACCTGCACAGAAACTATACAAATCCGAAATCTCAGCAAATTTTCTAAAAAGAGAAAAAAAAGATAACACAAAGTAAACGCTTATATTTTATAGTGATCACAAAGTACTTCCCGTAAGTTTCGTTCAGAAGAGATTTTTAAGCAAGGTGAATTTCAAAGCCTCTCAATTCTTTAATAATTTATTAACGATTTGAGAGTTGTCCCAATCATCAAAGGATATTTCCAAGGTAGGAGGAAGATAGAGGCGTACTCGTATTCTAGAAAAGTAATAATATTATTAAATAATAGACGAAATGTGTAAAAACCACTAAGCCGAGTTGTGGTGAGGATGTTTAAAACAATGGTTTGTCATCACATACCTGTTTATATATTTAGCACATTGATAAAAAGATATGTTTGTTTGGTTTAATTGTTCACAGAAAGTTTCAATTCTGAGCATTCGTATTAGCGCTTTAAGTGCCAAATTGGTGAATCGAGACCAATTACAAGATATGATTTATTAGGGTTGCTAGAACGGGTTTGCCACTACGATTTTCTTGCCAGAGAAATTCCACAGTAGGCTATAGCTTTATAGAGCTTGGGTGAAATGTGTGTGTAACTGCTGAGAAAATAAGCATGACAACAGGGAGGAAAAAGATTCTTGAGGTTAAGTTGTTTTTAAATGTTTTGAGTACTTGCTGGTATATTCTTAGGCCCGGCTAGAGCAGTCGTGACGGTATCTCAGGCAGTGGGAGCTCCCCACGTTGGGCTTGGTTGGTGCAATTTCGCTCAATCATAACCGCACTTCAGTTTCTGCAGCGTATACTCCCAGAATCTGAAGTTTTGTTGCGGCTACTCTGCTGTGCAGTGAATGTTCACCATCAAATATCTGTATACGTTAAAGAATTAATCAGTCGCATAATTTTGTCTGACGGCCAATAAGTGGGATGTCAAGCGGACATCCCACTTATTGGCCGTCAGACCGACGAAAGATCCCAGATGTTATAGATTTTGGAGTTGCGAAAAATTTTCCCTTAGGGTGGATGCAAGTGGAGCCTTCATTAGATTTGTCATCAGATCACTCTCCCACTATAATCTCTGTTTCGTTCCCCCACGAGATTGACTCACCGTTAACTGTCAATAGAGTTAATTGGTTAAAATACAAAAAATTTTTGAGTACACATTGTACTGAAAATATCGCCTTGAGAACGCCTGAGGATATTGATGTGTCAATTAACGATTTTTCTGAAAACCTCAAACTGGCCGTACAGCATGCTACCACTAGTCATATAAGATCCAGAAATGAAACCAATAGAACTTATTCGTCTGAAATTGAGCAACTTCTGTCAGAAAAAAGAAGAGTCAGAAGAGAATGGCAACTTCGCAGATCTCCCCAGCTTAAAACTAGGCTACGGGAATGCATAACTCAGTTAAGAAATCTGCTTGAAGTCCATAGAATTGCTTCCCTTAAAACATATTTGGAAAGCCTTGATGGTACTCCTCAATCTGATTATTCCTTGTGGAAAGCGACAAAAGGTTTAAAAAGACCCGTAATAGGTAAGCCACCTTTGCGAACTTCAACTGGCGACTGGGCAAGAAGCGATTCTGAAAAGGGGATGTTGTATGTCGATCATTTGAGAAACGTTTTTATTACAAATGATTCAGCGAATATTACAGCGGAATTACCACCATATGTTGTTAGACCCCCTGTGTCTTTGAGACTTAATTTTCAAGATGTCGAAAACGTTATCGCAAATACAAACCCAAGAAAAGCTCCAGGCATTGATCAAATTACTGGTAAAATGCTTGAACAGTTACCTCGTGTAGCTAGAAGGGTTCTACTTTTTATTTTTAACGCCATTTTACGCCTTGAGTATTATCCTGTAGAGTGGAAGGTCTCAATGATTACTATGATACCCAAGCCAGGGAAGGATCTGACAAAGGTAGAATCATATAGACCAATAAGTCTACTACCAACAATTTCAAAACTGTTCGAAAAATTGTTAATGGCGAAGTTGAGTCCAATATTGAACAATGTGGGGTGTATCCCTGATCATCAATTTGGTTTTCGGGCTAAACATAGCACCATAGAACAAACGCACAGACTAGTCAATGTCATAAGACAGACCTTTGAGGAGAAGAAGTATTGCTCAGCTCTATTCATCGACATTTCTCAAGCTTTCGATAAAGTGTGGCACGACGGGTTGATGCACAAAATAAAGTTAAACTTGCCTGTAAATACTCACAAGCTTCTGGAAAGCTACTTATATGGGCGGAAGTTTATTATCAGAGAAGGCGATTTTATAAGCCCAACTCAGCCAATCGAAGCAGGTGTTCCCCAAGGCAGCATACTGGGGCCTACTTTATACTTGATTTACGCGTCTGACATGCCAACGACATCCGGAATCCATACTTCAACCTTTGCAGATGACACAGCGTTTTTGAGTGTTCATGAAAACCACGAATTAGCTTCACGAAATTTACAGGAATACATTTCAATATTAGAGAAATGGCTAAAACTTTGGAAAATCAAAGTTAATGAACAAAAATGTACTCATGTCACATTCACTCTGTGTAAGCAAACATGTGGGCCTATCCAAATAAACAACTCACCTATTCCGCAACACAGTGAAGTGAAGTACCTAGGTATACACCTCGACCGTAGGCTAACGTGGAAGTCTCACATTGAAGCAAAAGTCACTCAGATGAAACTAAAAGCAGCGCAACTAAATTGGCTTATGGGCAGAAACTCGACATTGAAGTTGGATTGCAAACTTCTGTTATACAATGCAATTCTAAAACCTATATGGTGCTACGGAATTCAATTATGGGGCACCGCCTCAGCGTCAAATATTGAAAAAATTCAAAGGCGACAAAACCAAATTCTTCGAACGATTACTGCAGCTCCATGGTACGTAAAAAATTCACGAATTCATAACGATCTGAGTGTTCCGCTGGTAAAAGAGGAATTTTCCAAGTACGCGACAAGGTATGTCAGTAAACTGGAACTTCATCCAAACCCTCTTGCGCGCAATATACTTAATTTTGGCGGCCACACTCGGCTTAAAAGAAGGGATACCGCTGCCACCATCAGATTGCTCAATAGGTGATTTTACCGAAATAGCTCCCGCATAATAAAACTTTTTGTCTAGCATTGGCCGGACTTAAGAATCCCATTTTTTAAATTTAGTGTTAAGATTTGAATACTTATTGTTAGTTCATTTGGAAGATTCAATAAATAAAAAATGCTACAAAAAAAAAAAAAAAAAAATGTTTATATACATACCTGTTGTTTTTATCCAATTTATTCAAATATAATATATTTTACCGCCCCAAATGCAAAATAAAATTTTTCCATTGCGTAGAGTGTGTCTGTTGTTTATTTTGTTTACTTTCTGTCAAAGTTGATTTGTTTTATCGACCCTATTGTCACGGGCTTGCCGATAAATAAAAAAGTGATACCAAGTCATCAAGACAGAGATGTTTCCAAAGCAAGGGCGAGAAAGTGGTTAAATTTGAATTTAATAAACTGTCACAGGCTTAAGCATATTTTAAAGATAGTCAGGATTGCCTTTTATTCGGTTTAAATGTCTTGGAATATTGGTGAAAAGGAAAAACACAAGGTTATTACACTGGTTCAAGGCCATAGCAGTGCACCATTAATTTTTTCCATCTTTTAAATACGTTATTCAGGAATATACGGTTTTCTATAGGGAAAAGAGAGACAAACGGATGATCGAAAGGAAAATGAATGTCGATAATTCGCGAAAAATTGAAAATTTGGAATAGATTGGAATGTAATAAAAGTGCGGGAATTGGAAATGGAAAGGATTATTAAAAAGAAAGTGCTGAAACAGTAAAGATTTAAATGAAAGAGCGCTGAACATTTTTTAAAATTAAATGTAGATTTTTTTGTGGATGTCAAAAATTAAATAATGTACTTTTGCAAATAAATTAAATGAGCTGGCGTGGACCTGAAATCTAAAGGAGGATTAAAAATCAAAAAACGTAAGCATGAAATGAATGAACTCAAATTTTGTGTAGGAATTATAGTTTTGGCTATGTGTGAATGTATAGCGGGCGAGTTGCTGGAGACTAATTTTGTTAGTGCAGTCTTTCCACGAACAAGATTAAAGAAGACCACCGAAATCATCATCCCTGGAGGAAGTATAAAAATATTAAACGAAACAATCCAGGTAACTCATTTAAATATGAATGTTTAAAAAAAAAGAGGAAGCTGAAATTCAATATCCAGCGAGCCAAAGGAAGTGCTCATGAATTGTTCTGCAGCACAGAAAAGCAGTTTTATGAGATTTGATAATGCCGCGTACAGCATATTTGGCGATGTACAGTTTTTAAAGGTGTGTAGGTTTTCTTATATGATCAAAAGAAGAAGTTTTTTTTCGTATTTTATCGTGAGTTATCAATATTTCTTTTATTTATTCATTTTTCATTTTTTTTATTATTTGGTATATGTTTATTAGGATATAAATTATATTCATAGGTTTTTGTGTAATTTCTGTTTATACAGTACCTATTGTTCATCTTAGGCATTATAGGTTTGTGGGTGAAATAATGTAAAGTCGCGTTTTTTGTTTAATAGAGGTCGCGGTTAGGTGGCATTTTCACCGGAAAGCAAAAATAACCAAAAGGTTCACAACTGCTTTAGGTAGTGTAAAAGAGCGAATTTCATTTTTTTGGGGAGAAATTTATATTATACCGCTTTAGGGAGCTCCTTAGAGATAAGGTTTTTGTAAATTAGGGGGGTGCTCAACACCTGTAAAGTAGATGTGTACTGAAAGTCGTAGATTGTGTTGTTGGAAATTATAGTAGAAAAACAACCCAGACAAACTTATGTCGCTGAAGGAAATTATAATATTTTTTTTTTAACTTCTTTATTTTATTTATTGAATCTACATAAAAAAAATGTAATGACAATAAGTATTCAAATCTTAATACTAAAAAAAAAATTGTGATTAAAGTCCTGCCAGTGCTGGACAAAAATTTATTTTTATGCGAATATTATTTCAGAATTCAGTCATCTGTTTAGAGCTCTAATGGTAGCCAAAGTATCCCTCCTTCTCAGACGGGTATGACCACCAAAGTTAAGGATATTAACTACAAGTGGATTTGGATGGATTTCAAGTTTGTTAACATATCTTGTCGCGTACTTCACAAATTCAGATTTCACAAAAGGTACGTTCAGATCTGCGTGGATTCGTGAGTTTTTAACTTACCATGGAGCATCTGTAATTCTACGGAGAATTCTATTTTGACTTCTTTGAATTTTTTCAATGTTAGATGCAGAGGCTGTGCCCCATAATTGAATCCCATAGCACCATATTGGCTTTAGAATCGAGTTGTACAGCAAAAGTTTACAATCAAGCTTCAAGGTCGCATTTCTGCCTAGTAGCCAGTTAATTTGCACTGCTTTCAATTTCATCTGCAGTACTTTTGCCTCGATATGCGACTTCCATGTTAGTCTACGGTCAAGATGAATACCGAGGTATTTGACTTCACTGTGTTGAGGTATTACTTTATTGTTAATAGTAATGGGTGAGCATGTTCCTAGGCGCAGTGCGAATGTAACATGGACACACTTTTGTTCATTAACCTTGATTTGCCAAAGCTTGAGCCATTTCTCTAGTTTGTCGATATGTTCCTGCAAGTTTATTGATGCTTGTTGGTGGTTACTATGTGTGCTAAGGAATGCTGTATCATCTGCAAACGTTGAAGTGTGAATGTTGGTTCTTGTCGGCATGTCAGATGCGTAGATCAAATATAAGATAGCCCCTAATATGCTGCCTTGGGGAACTCCAGCTTCAATAGGCTGGGCGGGGCTTATGAAATCGCTTTCTTTTATTATAAATTGGCGACAATATAAATAGCTTTCCAAAAGGTATTGTACGTTTGCAGGTAAGTTAAACTTTATTTTAGGCTTAGGGACCATTGTTATCATGGACACCTTCTGCTTTGCAGGGTAATACTCAAGTCGTAAAATAGCATTAAAAATAAAAAGAACAATTCTTTTAGCTACACGAGGCAGCTCTACGAGCATTTTGTTGCTGATTTTGTCCATACCTGGAGCTTTTTTAAGGTTTAGATTACCAATAGCATTTTCAACTTCTTCAAAATTGAATCTTAAAGGCACAGGAGGTCTACTAACAATAGGCGGCAACTCATTTGCATTATCAAACTTATTTGTGGTAAAAACGTTTTTCAAATGGTTAGCAAATAAATTACCCTTTTCCGAGTCATCTCTAGCCCAGTCACCAGACGGTTCTCGCAAGAGCGTCTTACGTTTAACTGGCCTTTTTAAACCCTTAGTCGCCCGCCATAAAGAATAGTCGGACTGAGGAGTACCATCCAGACTTTCCAAATACGTTTGTAGAGAAGCCGTTTTTTGGGTTCCAAGCAAATTTCTTAGTTGATTTGTGCACTCACGTAGTCTTGTTTTTAGTTGCGGAGACCTGCAAAGTTGCCACTCTCGTCGAACTCTTCATTTTTCTAACGGAAGTTGCTCGATTTCTGAAGAATATGTTCTATTTTGAATGTTTCTGCGTGTTAAATAAACGCTAGAAGCAAGTTCAGCGGCTTGTTTAAGGTTTTCGCTAAAGTTGCTTAGTGACGCATTAATATCTTCAGGAGTTCTTAAAACAATAGTCTCAGTGCAATGGGTACTCAAAAAATTTTTTATATTTTAGCCAATTCACTCGGGTAACAGTCCTATGCAAATTGTTAATCAGGGACCAAGTCTCCTGGGGAAAGCGCACTGAAATAATAGTAGGTGAATGATCCGATGACAAGTCTAACGAAGGCTCAGCTTGCATCCATTCCACAGGGAACCCCTTTACCACTCTAAAATCAATCACATCAAGAATCTTTCGTCGGTCAGTTGGCCAGTAAGTGGGATGTCCGCTTGATATTACGTTTAAGCCCATTTTAGAAATTGTATCAAAAAGCACCCGACCCTTTGGGGTGATTAAACGTGAGCCCCAAAAAGTGTGTTTTGCGTTGTAATCTCCAGCTGCTATAAAACGAGGTCCTAATGAGGTGAAAAAACTTGAATATTGTGATTCTGTCACTGAGAATCGAGGCGGCGAATAAATCGATGAGATAACCAATTATAATATAAAATAGGAATTAATTGTATTGTTCAGAACAGAAATTTTTTGTAAAGTAAAGATAGGAAGTATAATAAGATATTATTGTTGAATTTGTCTAAGTTTTATTTAAATAAAAATTTATATGTGGTATTAGTTGAAAATATAAGTCATGTTGTGTGAATAATTTGCATTTTTGGTGAGGCTGGAGGTGAGCTGAGTATGTAGAGTGTGGCTTGTATAAGGGGTTGCAATAAACTTGATTGCAGGATTTTATAGCAACATGGTTGGGATGGGCTACTACAGGAGGAACACCTAGTCCTGTGTAAAAAGGTATGTGTGAAATTTCGCGGAAAAATATTGTAAGTGGATTTAATAAGTTTTGATTGGTTTTTGTTTGTAAGTTGTGTTTGTGAGATTTTAATTTTTTTTTTTTTTAATGTACGAAGCACCCAGTGGGAGAGGGTTGGAATCCACTGAGATCCTTTTGAGTTGGCTGGAGATCCTACTGGTCTCTGCGTTCGTAACAATTTTAAAGCCTATATGGTGTTATGGAATTCAATTATGGGGCACCTCCGCTTCAAACGTTGAAAAAATTCAAAGGCGACAAAACAAAATTCTTCGAACAATTACCGCAGCTCCAGGGTACGTAAAAAACTTACGAATTCATAAGGATCTCTGTGTTCCTCTTGTAAAAGACGAATTTTCAAAGTACGCAACAAGGTACATCAGTAAATTGGAACTTCATCCAAATCGTCTTGCACGCAATATACTTAATTTTGAAGGCCACTCTCGGTTGAGAAGGAGGGATACCCTGGCCACCATCAGAACGGTAAATAGGTGATTTTACCGATATTATTCGCGCAAAATAAAACATTTTTGTCTAGCATTGGCTGGACTTAATTAATTTTATGTATTTAGTATTAAGATTTGAATACTTATTGTTAGTTCATTTTGTGAAGATTCAATAAATAAATGAATGAAAAAAAAAATTTTCAAAAATTTATTTTGATTGTTGGGATATAAAGTTGAATGTTTGATAATATTTTTCAAAATTTTCAAAGACTATTGTTGATTAGGGTTGCTCTATGAAATGTCGACATATAGACAGATAGGAAATATAAAAACAAGCTGTTTATAATTTTTTTTAATTATTTTTTCCTCAATAATTTTTGAGTTTTTATTTTGTTTCAATACGAGCAATATCAAAAATGTTAACTTTTTGCAACTTTTTCTTCGCCCTTGGAACCAAACAAATGCGTAGCAAATATTTGCAAAACGAACTGCTTTAGAGAAATACGGTCTAGTCTACAAATTTCATTGTCACTTGTCTCTACAGTTGCTTGCAATTAGTTGCAAGAAAATATGCAATGTGTAAACATGTTGTAGTTAATGTATTAACTGTGATGTAATTACAGTCAAAGTGTATTCATTTGACGAAAATTAATGAATTTGAAATGTGTTTTAATTCAAAAATTCTATAGAAAATATTACTAAAATTCATTTCAAATACATTTAAATTTTTTATTAATATATAAAAATACATAAGAAAAAAATATAAGTATAAAGGGGGATAGACACGGTTAAAATGCTTGCTGTCAGTTTCGTGTATGTGTGCTTGACGCTTTAAAAATTTCATGCTTGATACCCATCAAGCACTCATTTTAATTTTGATTTTGCGGTGTTCATTTCGTAAGAAAATGTCAATAAATAATTTTTTTTTTAATTTAAAATTGTTTTATTTTGCCACTTTTTAACAATAAAAATAATAATTACATTTAGTTTTCACTTGAAATGGAAAATATCTTATTTTGCCGCTTTTTCATTCAATCTTCTTCTTCTTGTTTTATTTTTCTTGACAACCATTCACAATGAAAACAAAATAATAATGAAAATTTGTTCGTGCTTGATAGCTTACACTAGACACAACCAAGCATGTGACAGCAAGCGTGCCAGAAAATCAAAAATTTTTGATTTTCTATCAAGCATTGTCGGTGTCAGACATACTAACAAATTTTCACACATACTATTACCATGCTTGTTGAGCATTTTGACCGTGTCTATCCCCCTTAAGAAAATGCTAATTTTAAGCCGAATTAGCCGAAAATTTTTTGGCGGCGGCGGCTACCAGAAATTATCGGCGGCTCAGGCTTACCCGGCTGATATCGGATCGGCGCTAGTCTCTGATGGCAGGTATTTCACAAAAAATCTCCTGGCAACACTGATAATAACATATACGACTACGTAAAGAAAAAAACGAAGTTATTTAACAATTGATTTAACAATTGAATTTTTCTGAACATAATTTGATACTTAGGAGATTTAATCGTGCTTACAAGGTTTTACAACAACAACATTATATAAGGAAAATTAAGCCAATAAATCGAAAAATAATTTTGGTAAAACAGAAACAAAAATAAATATATCCACCTATTTTGTTGTGAAGAGTGGAATCGGTAGAAATTTGAGTGATATCACGAAAAATACTTTGATATCAAAAACAATAATAGTGTTTTGTCGGGTTTTATAAAGATAGCTGGTATTATAAACAAATAAAATTTCTAGATATTTACTCAAACGCTAACTAAATACGTTATCGATTTTTAACACCGGTTTTCAATCCTCGCTTAAATACTTTGTTATAAAAAACAATATAGTCCTTGGTTACACAGAACTGTTGGCCAGAATGAGTGCTAGATTGCGAAGACCTGGTACGGCTAATAGCCAAACTTTAAATGAGTGTGTTCAAGTTGTGGTAAGATGCCGTCCTATGAGTAACAAAGAACGATCAGAAGGCTATGATGAAGTCATAGGTGTTTATCCTAATCGTGGCGTTATAGAAATTTCCAACTTTTCTGATTCCCATAAAGAACAACGTAAGGTATTTACATATGATGCTGTTTATGATGCCGGTTCATCACAAACCACTGTGTACAATGAAATTGTGTTCCCATTGGTGAGTTCAGTGTTGGAAGGTTACAATGGATGCATTTTTGCCTACGGACAAACGGGCACAGGTAAAACTTTTACCATGGAAGGTATAAGAGGCAACAATGAATTGGTGGGTATAATTCCACGTACATTTGAGCAAATATGGCTACACATTAATCGAACGGAAAATTTTCAATTTCTGGTGGATGTTTCGTATTTGGAAATTTATATGGAAGAATTGAGGGATCTCCTAAAACCCAATTTAAAACAATTAGAAGTGCGTGAATGTGCTTCAGGTGTCTATGTACCAAATTTACATTCCATAACTTGCAAAAGCGTGGATGATATGATGAATGTGATGAAGTTGGGTAATAAAAATCGCACTGTTGGTTTCACCAATATGAACGAGCACAGCTCAAGGTAAGAACCAAAACTATTAATTATTTATTTATTTAGTAACTATACAGTTGCAAGTAAATTTGCAAAGTAAAGGATGCACAGCATCGGCAGGGTAACAAAAACCATATGCCCAAGATGGTATTAATAGCACTTTTGTAGCGTCGCTCTGACTATAACAACCTATGCCTTCACATAGGAAGTTTCCGCATGGTTAACAATAAATCGCTTAATCGTCTTTTCTATCAATACTGATTCAGAATATATATTCTTTATGGCGTTGGAAATGAAAATTGTAGAAATTTCACACGGAATCACAAACTTATTCCATTTTTACATTTTTGTGAAGGGCTTGTTATACCCTCATGAACATACATAATACAATAAGATTTAAATAAGTGATACTTAAAGCTGTATATTAAATGTATGTATGTGTTAATGCAGGAAAGGTTTTTAAAAATAACTTTGAAAATTATTGTGTCATAAATTGAGTTGTTATATTATTCAGATATCTTACACCAATAAAAAATTATAAATAGCTTGTTTTCTATGTTTCCCAGCTATCTATATGTCGACATTTCATAGGAACTACCCTAATCATCAGTAGACTTTGGAAAAACAATCTAAATAAATTGTTAAGAATTTAAAAGAAAAATGCTCTAATAATACCTGTCAAAACACAAAAAATACGCTTTTTCATTTATACACGTCTTTAACATTTCTTTACAGCTTTCAAACAAATGAACAACCGTTGGTTGCCACGATTTGCTTTTTGAAAGTATCGAAAAGCAGAGAACAAAAATTCAAACAATTAAGTTTTATTCGCTACTCTAGCCTCTAATGTTTAAACCAATATAAAATTCTAAATAGCTTGTTTTCTATGTTTCCCAGCTATCTATATGTCGACATATCATAGGAACTCTCTAGTCATCAGTAGACTTGGGAAATTTTTGAAAGATATTCTCAAACGTTCAACTTTATATCCTAACAATCTAAATAAATTGCTGAGAATTTAGAAAGAAAAATGCTCTAATAATACCTGTCAAAACACAAAAAACAAGCTCTTTCATTTATACATGTCTCTCACATTTCTTTACACCTTTCAAACAAATGAACAACCGTTGGTTGCTACGATTTGCTTTTTGAAAGTATCGAAAAGCAGAGAACAAAAATTCAAACAATTAAGTTTTTATTCGCTACTCTAGCCTCTAACATTTATACCAATAAAAAATTATAAATAGCTTGTTTTCTATGTTTCCCAGCTATCTATATGTCGACATTTCATAGGAACTCCCTAATCATCAGTAGACTTTGGAAATTTTTGAAAGATATTCTCTAACATTCAACTTTATATCCCAACAATATAAATAAATTGTTGAGAATTTAAAAGAAAAATATTCTAATAATAGCTGTCAAAACACAAAAAACAAGCTCTTTCATTTATACACGTCTCTAACATTTCTTTACACCTTTCATTTACTACACTCTTGCTCAATTTTTTTTATATGACAGTTTCCATATAAAAAAATAGAAAAAGCCTTGTGGTTTTTATTGCTTGCTTTCAGTTTTGTTTTTACCTAGTATATTATTGTTCCATGATACATATGCAATATAACCCATTAGTTCATAATAATTTGTATATGTAAGAAGGAAGTTTTAATATATTGTATATTATTTATTCAACTAATTAACCATTGAATACAATAAAATTTTTAATTTTTCCTCTTGTATGATTTCCATCTAAATGGAATTTATAAACAAACCACATTTTTAATTAAATTTTAATTCTAAAATTGTATGTATCTGTTGTTGTTTTATTGTTGTAGCGAAGCAGCTACCTTTTTTTGTATCATTGGTGAGTACACGAGGCATTGAATTCGCCTTGACTTGTGCTTACTAAGACGCCATTTACATTTAGACAATATTATTTAATTTTCCGTCTTTTACACCATTTTAATATCTTAAGATTATTATTATGTATACATATGTATATGAGAGATGCTTTATTAATTGTTTGCGAATGAAATTATTAATCGGGGATAGTACAAATGAGTAAGATGCCTATTAGTCATCTCTTTTCCGTACCGAGTCATCTCTATATACTTTGTGCTTTCAAACCCCAGAAGCTAGTTATAAAATATATTAAGCTTGTAATGGTGAGCATTAGGTTATTTCGCCAATCTGACTGTCCAAAATTATTTGTATATCGTAATATTAAATTTTTTAGGTTTTAATATTAATTTGTATTAAGCGAAAATATTTCTAAAAGCTTATTCTGAAAAATTGTATTTTGCTTATTATAATTTGAAGTTATATAAGTAGATGAAGCTCAATAAAAAAATGTTGAATTTCTGAATAAATAAATATAATTCGAATGTACATTACATTCATTATACTACAAAGCAACGCATTTTGTTAAAACGTAATTTGCTTTTAAGAAGTGTGCGGAGGAATAAGGTCTGAAAATTTTGAATTATAGTTGGTAAAAGAACTTTGGTGGTATGTTATTGTATACACTTACATTCATTCATACATACACACATACATACATACATACATACATACATACATACATACATACATACATACATACATGGTGGCGTGGGTGCGAGCGTTCAAGGTAAAGCGCTGGCTTCCCATCGGGTGTAGCCAGTTAGCGATCCTTGTCCCTGCTCAAACCAAGTTGTCACACGGCCTTCTCGTGGCGCTACTGAATAGTTCTCAACAAAAGTTGAGAATGAACTAACTGTGTGACAGCGATAATGGATTGGATGACGACCTGACGCAGACGATTATGGGCTGGGAGCTGACGTATTCCGTGACCTGATTAAGCACGAGTGACATCGTGCTGAAATGGCTCACGGGCTAATGCGGAAGCTACCTCCGTCCCGGTAAAACCTGGCAGGGGCTTAAAGTATGATCAAAGTTTGTAGCCAATAGTTTTTGGCTGTGCAGGGTTAGTTGAGATGACTCCTAATCAGCTCCCGACCTGGCTCTGTACACAAGTCTCATAAGGCCTTGTGTCAACCCTCGCGAGGAACTCACTGCTTGCATAGCCACCCTCGGGGTCACTACAAGGGTAACTGCACATTCACTCAACAAAAAGTGAACTAAATTTTAATAAAATTAACTTAACCCGGAAAATGCGGGAATGTTTTGGACAAAGAAAAAACTTTTTATTGAGTGTGCGGCAAACGGAGACTACAGCTTTAAGCGGGGACCCAACTGAAAAAATGAATAAAAGTAATAATAATAATAATGAGAGTATAAATGAGTTGAGCGTGGGTGAAATTGTAAACCCTTTTGCTAAGAAATCGGTGATAACCAGATCACCTCCTACAGCGGTGAGTAGGACCGTTCCGGTGCCAGGCACCGTTGAAAATAGTGAAAATGGACAAAATAACGTCCAGAGGCTAGGAGAGAAGATCTCAAAGCTCGTAGCTTTCCTAAAGGCACGTTCAAACGTGCATAAGGAAATAGTGACAATGTCACGTGAGATACAGGCATTGTACATGCAGGTCTCAGATGAATTGAGTAGTGGAAGTGCTAGTAGTACAAAGAAAGCACATACTAGTACGCATACTCAAACAGACGAACCACCAAGGCTCAATCCTGTGATGGGCGGAACTCCAAAGCGTAGAAGGGAGGACTTAAGCCCAAAAGGTAACAGAGCTAAAAAGAATAGGGGAACAACCCCTAATAAAGTAGTCAGGGTAGGTGGACACACTATACCCAAGGCTATAAACTCAAACTTGGCTGGCAAACCGGATCTAAGTGCTAAAGATCCTGGCTGGATTAAGGTTGGCCCAAGGGCTAAAACAAAGAAAGCGTCCGTTAAACCAGATGCTATAGTGATTAAAACCTGTGGAGATACTTCCTATGCGGATATTCTCAGACAGGTGAAGAGGGACCCTAAGCTAAACAACCTGGGTCAAAATGTGAAGAGCATTAGGAAGACAGGGAAGGGTGAACTGTTGTTTGAGCTGAATAGACCCGCGCACCAGAATACGGGCGAATTTAGGTCGGCTATAGAAGAGGTGCTAGGTGATGCTGCTAAGGTTAGATCACTTTCTCATGAGGTCAGGCTTGAGATTAGGGATATAGACGAAGTAACCTCTAAGGAGGATATTTATGAAGCTCTCGTCAAAATATCTGACGAATTTAAAGCTTTGCACCCTACGGCAGTTAAGTCGCTAAGGAGAGCATACGGTGGGACACAGACCGCCACAATTGGCGTGAGTGCACTGATAGCTCGCCGCCTTATAGAGATGGCAAAGATACGTATTGGCTGGGTGGTTTGCCGAATACGCGAAAAGGTAGCACCAAAAAGATGCTTTAAATGTCTGGATTATGGACACGTAGCAGGGAACTGTAAGGGGCAAGACCTTTCAGGGAATTGCCTACGGTGTGGCAAAACGGGCCACAAAATTGGAACCTGTTCCAATAAACCATCCTGCTTGCTCTGCAAGAAGGGAGCAGACACCGTTAGTGACCATGTCACCGGAGGTGCAGTTTGCCCGTTTTATAAAAGAGCTCTACAGAAACTTAGGGAGTAGAGTAAAACCTAAGTCACCAAAATGCGTATATTACAGTTAAATCTCAACCATTGCCAGGCAGCCCAGGAGCTTCTTAAGCAAAGCGTTCGAGATATAAGTGTAGATGTCGCTATTCTAAGTGAGCCATATCGGACCATGGCATCTGTAAACTGGGTTTCCGATAACACGGGTACATCGGCAATATGGAACACCAGCACGCTAACCATACGCGATAGAATAACAACGCAATGCGGATATGCTCGAGCGGTTATATCTGGCATCACTATTTACAGCTGTTATATACCCCCTAGGTATTCTATAGAAGACTTTCGGGTAATAGTTGACAGTATTGTAACGGATGCAGTTGGAAGAACCCCCGTAATAATAGCAGGTGATTTCAATGCGTGGGCTGTTGAATGGGGCTGTCCCTCAGCAAACGCAAGAGGAAGAATACTCTTGGAAGCCTTTTCTGTACTGGGTGTTGTACTCATCAATAATGGAGTTGAACACGCCTTCAGAAGGGGTGATGCTGGCTCAGTAATTGACATTACATTCGTCAGTGCCAGTATCGCAACCCAAGTGAACTGGAGAATATCTGACATCTATACACATAGCGATCATAGCGCTATAATAATAGATGTGCAAGACGCACAGCCCCGTGCTATTGTACAAGCACGTGTCTTGACAGGATGGAAGGTAAATACCTTTGATAAGGATAGCTTCGCAGCCTGCATGGAGAACATGGAAATGGCTGGTTCAGCAGAAGACATGGCAGTGCAATTAGTGCGCAATATCACTAGTGCCTGCAATGTAGCTATGATAAGGCGAAAAAGATCGCCAAATAAGCCTCCAGTGTATTGGTGGAATGATGAAATTGCTAGCTTGCGTTCAGAGTGTATTAGCGCCCGAAGGCGGTATACACGAACGAGGGGTCGGTTAGAGAATAACGTGCAGCACCAGTTGTATAGGGATAAAAGAAAGGCATTGAAGATTGCAATTCGTAGGAGCAAGCGTAGGTGTTTCCTGGATGCTTGTGATGAAATAGATAGTAATCCTTGGGGCTTAGCATATAAGCTAGTAACCAGGAAACTTAAATGTCTTGGCCCATCACCGCCAAGAGAAGAGAATATCCTCAACGGAATTGTAGACCATCTTTTTCCTCAACAGGAAGCTCCGACATGGCAACACAGCTATCCAGCTGAATTATTCGACATTCCTCCGGTTACGGTCGTCGAGATAGAAGGTGCTGTCTCAAAATTCAAAGACAAGAAGGCACCAGGCTTAGATTGCATCCCAAATATGGTACTGAAGGAGGCTGTTAAGCTCCATCCTGATTATTTCCTGAAAGTAATAAGCGCATGCTTGATTCAGGGAACTTTTCCAACAATCTGGAAGAGGCAGAAATTGGTGTTGTTACCTAAGGATAACAAGCCGCTAGACGACCCTTCCTCCTATCGTCCGCTCTGTATGATAGATACAAGTGGAAAACTTCTGGAGAGTATAATCTGCAGAAGATTGGAAGATTGCGTACAAGCTAACCTAGGTTTATCAGATAACCAATTTGGCTTCAGGAAAGCAAAGTCAGCGGTGGACGCTATCAAAGTTGTAGTAGAAACCGCTGCTCAAGCTATCCAAGGGAAGAGGTGGAGGAATGGAACAAAAGGGTATTGTGTGGTTATAACCCTAGATGTAAAAAACGCCTTCAATACGGCAAACTGGGAGCATATAGTTAATGCTTTGGTCCGTATAGACATCCCAGGGTATCTACTAGCAATTGTACGGGACTATTTCCGGGATAGAGAGCTAGTTTATGATACCGATAAAGGTACTAAGAGGCGCAAGATCATTGGTGGGGTGCCTCAAGGTTCAGTTCTTGGCCCACTATTGTGGAACGTCATGTACGACGGAGTATTAAGATTGGATCTACCGGAAAAGGTGAAGATAGTTGGATTCGCAGACGACTTAGCGTTAGTGTGTGAAGGGAAAGAGTTACTAGAGGTGGAAACCATTGCAAACGCCAGTATTCAGATCGTAAGATCTTGGCTAAGATCAATGGGCCTAACTCTAGCTGACCATAAAACGGAAGCGGTTCTGATTAGTAGTAGGAAAATTAGGGAAACTGTCAGGCTAAATATTGGCACGTGTAGCATAGAATCTAAGGAATGTTTAAAATACCTTGGGGTCATGATTGACACTCGTCTGTCTTTTCAAGAGCACTTGAAGTACATAGGCAGTAAAGCATCAAAAACATGCACAGTGCTATGCCGGATCATGCCGAATACAAGAGGTCCAAAATATCTGCAGAGGAAATTACTCTCTAGTGTAGTAAGAAGCATTATCTTATATGCATCGCCTATATGGTCAGGCTCACTTAGATATTCTACTTATGTGAACCTGATATCTCCTGTGTATAGGCTGATCGCCTTGCGTGTATGTAGCGCATTCCGAACTGTATCGGACCTGGCCGCTTTTGTCATTGCCGGCATGATACCGATCGAGCTAGAGGCCGCTTCGGACATCTCGGTTGGGTTGAGAGAATCGTGTCTGCGAAAATGGCAAGAAAGATGGGCGACAGCTGACAAGGGAAGATGGACCTACTTACTGATACCAGACATCAGAGCATGGCTGTCAAGAAAGCATGGCGATTTGAACTACTATATTACACAGTTTCTAACTGGGCATGGTTGTTTTAGGTCGTACTTGTACCGTTTTGGACATGACAGTACTCCGTTCTGTCCGAGTTGTGATGGTAATGTCTTGGAAGATGCTGAGCATGTGTTCTTCATCTGTCCACGGTTTAATAGTGATAGGGAATATTTAGAAACAGTCCTAGGACGTAGCATCAGTCCGAGCAGTATCGTTCCAATCATGTTGGAATCTTTGTGCAACTGGACGTACGTCTGTAGTTTTGTAAAATTGGTTCTGTTGGAACTTCGTAGGTTAGAACAGATTCGCAGCAGAATCAATGTAGTTTAGTTTAGATGTAGGGTGTATCACCTTTCCCACCCCGAGACGTAAAGCCTTGCGGCAGTCCCTCGGGGAGCATCTGGGTCAGGGCGAAGGGGTGTTTTTTAGCGAGTTAAAGTCTCGCACTACTGGCAACCACCATCACTGCCAGTGCCTTTCGATGGTTTTTCACCCCGCGAATAAAAAAAAAAAAAAAAAAAAAAACATACATACATACATACATACTTACATACATAAATATACATACATACATACATACAATCTCAACCATTGTCAGGCAGACCAGGAGCTTCTTAAGCAAAGCGTTCGAGATATAAGTGTAGATGTCGCTATTCTAAGTGAGCCATATCGGACCATGGCATCTGTAAACTGGGTTTCCGATAACACGGGTACATCGGCAATATGGAACACCAGCACGCTAACCATACGCGATAGAATAACAACGCAATGTGGATATGCTCGAGTGGTTATATCTGGCATCACTATTTACAGCTGTTATATGCCCCTAGGTATTCTATAGAAGACTTTCGGGTAATAGCTGAGTAACGTATTGTAACGGATGCAGTTGGAAAAACCCCCGTAATAATAGCAGGTGATTTCAATGCGTGGGCTGTTGAATGGGGCTGTCCCTCATCAAACGCAAGAGGAAGAATACTCTTGGAAGTCTTTTCTGTACTGGGTATTGTACTCATCAATAATGGAGTTGAACACACCTTCAGAAGGGGTGATGCTGGCTCAGTAATTGACATTACATTCGTCAGTGCCAGTATCGCAACCCAAGTGAACTGGAGAATATGTGACATCTATACACATAGCGATCATAGCTCTATAATAATAGATGTGCAAGACGCACAGCCCCGTGCTATTGTACAAGCACGTGTCTTGACAGGATGGAAGGTAAATACCATTGATAAGGATAGCATCGCAGCTTGCATCGAGAACATGGCAATGACTGGTTCACCAGAAGACATGGCAGTGCAATTAGTGCGCAATATCACTAGTGCCTGCAATGTAGCTATGATAAGGCGAAAAAGATCGCCAAATAAGCCTCCAGTGTATTGGTGGAATGATGAAATTGCTAGCTTGCGTTCAGAGTGTATTAGCGCCCGAAGGCGGTATACACGAACGATATCCTCAATGGAATTGTAGACCATCTTTTTCCTCAACAGGAAGCTCCGACATGGCAACACAGCTATCCAGCTGAATTATTCGACATTCCTCCGGTTACGGTTGTCGAGATAGAAGGTGCTGTCTCAAAATTCAAAGACAAGAAGGCACCAGGCTTAGATTGCATCCGAAATATGGTACTGAAGGAGGCTGTTAAACTCCATCCAAATTATTTCTTGAAAGCAATAAGCGCATGCTTGATTCAGGGAACTTTTCCAACAATCTGGAAGAGGCAGAAATTGGTGTTGTTACCTAAGGATAACAAGCCGCTAGACGACCCCTCCTCCCATCGTCCGCTCTGTATGATAGATACAAGTGGAAAACTGCTGGAGAGTATAATCTGCAGAAGATTGGAAGATTGTGTACAAGCTAACCTAGGTTTATCAGATAACCAATTTGGCTTCAGGAAAGCAAAGTCAGCGGTGGACGCTATCAAAGTTGTAGTAGAAACCGCTGCTCAAGCTATCCAAGGGAAGAGGTGGAGGAATGGAACAAAAGGGTATTGTGTAGTTATAACCCTAGATGTAAAAAACGCCTTCAATACGGCAAACTGGGAGCATTTTTTTTTTTTTTTTTTTTTTTTTAACTTTATTATTTTATTTATTGAATCTACATAAGAAATGTAATGACAATAAGTATTCAATTCTTAATACTAAAAAAAAAAAAATTTTTGTGATTAAAGTCCTGCCAGTGCTGGACAAAAATTTATTTTTATGCAAATATTATTTCAGAATTCAGTCATCTCTTTAGAGCTCTAATGGTAGCCAAAGTATCCCTCCTTTTTAGACGGGTACGACCACCAAAGTTAAGAATATTAACTGCAAGAGGATTTGGATGAAATTCAAGTTTGTTAATATATCTTGTCGCGTACTTCACAAATTCAGATTTCACAAAAGGTACGTTCAGATCTGCGTGGATTCGTGAGTTTTTAACGTACCATGGAGTGTCTGTAATTCTACGGAGTATTCTATTTTGACTTCTTTGAATTTTTTCAATGTTGGATGCCGAGGCTGTGCCCCATAATTGAATCCCATAGCACCATATTGGCTTTAGAATCGAGTTGTACAGCAAAAGTTTACAATCAAGCTTCAAGATCGAATTTCGTCTATTAGCCAGTTAGTTTGCACTGCTTTCAATTCCATCTGCGTTATTTTTGCTTCGATGTGCGACTTCCATGTTAGTCTACGGTCAAGATGAATACCGAGGTATTTGACTTCACTGTGTTGAGGTATTACTTTATTGTTAATAGTAATGGGTGAGCATGTTCCTAGACGCAGTGCGAATGTAACATTGGCACACTTTTGTTCATTAACCTTGATTTTCCAAAGCTTGAGCCATTTCTGTAGTTTGTCGATATGTTCCTGTAAGTTTATTGATGCTTGCTGGTGGTTACTGTGTGTGCTAAGGAATGCTGTAGCATCTGCAAATGTTGAAGTGTGAATGTTGGTGCTTATCGGCATGTCAGATGCGTAGATCAAATATAAGATAGGCCCTAATATGCTGCCTTGGCGAACTCCAGCTTCAATAGGCTGGGCGGGGCTTATGAAATCGCCTTCTTTTTTTATAAATTGGCGACAATATAAATAGCTTTCCAAAAGGTATTGTACGTTTGCAGGTAAGTTAAACTTTATTTTATGCATTAAGCCATCGTGCCACACTTTATCAAAAGCTTGTGAGACGTCGATGAATAAGGCAGAGCAATATTTTTTATCTTCAAATGCCTTTCTTATGACGTTAACTAACATGTGTGTTTGCTCAATGGTGCCATGTTTCGCTCTAAAACCTAATTGGTGATTAGGAATACATTCCACCTTATTAAGCATTGGCTCCAGCTTCGCCTTTAGCAATTTTTCGAAAAGTTTTGAAGTTGTTGTCAGTAGACTTATTGGACGATATGATTCTACTTTCGTGTGATCCTTCCCTGGCTTAGGAACCATTGTTATCATGGACACCTTCCACTCTGCAGGGTAATACTCAAATCGTAAAATAGCGTTAAAAAAAAAGAAGAATTTTTTTAGCTACACGAGGCAGCTCTACGAGCATTTTGTTGCTGATTTTGTCCATACCTGGAGCTTTTTTAAGGTTTAGATTACCAACAGCATTTTCAACTTCTTCAAAATTGAATCTTAAAGGCACAGGAGGTCTACTAACAATAGGCGGCAACTCATTTGCATTATCAGACCTATTTGTGGTAAAAACGTTTTTCAAATGGTTAACAAATAAATTACCCTTTTCCGAGTCATCTCTAGCCCAGTCACCAGACGGTTCTCGCAAGGGCGGCTTACCTCTAACTGGCCTTTTTAAACCCTTAGTCGCCCGCCATAAAGAATAGTCGGACTGAGGAGTACCATCCAGACTTTCCAAATACGTTTGTAGAGAAGCCGTTTTTTGGGTTCCAAGCAAATTTCTTAGGTGATTTGTGCACTCACGTAGTCTTGTTTTTAGTTGCGGAGACCTGCAAAGTTGCCACTCTCGTCGAACTCTTCTTTTTTCTAACACAAGTTGCTCGATTTCTGAAGAATATGTTCTATTTTGAATGCTTCTGCGTGTTAAATAAACGCTAGAAGCAAGTTCAGCGGCTTGTTTAAGGTTTTCGCTAAATTTGCTTAGTGACGCATTAATATCTTCAGGAGTTCTTAAAACAATATTCTCAGTGCAATGGGTACTCAAAAATTTTTTATATTTTAGCCAATTCACTCGGGTAACAGTCCTATGCAAATTGTTAATCGGGGACCAAGTCTCCTGGGGAAAGCGCACTGAAATAATAGTAGGTGAATGATCCGATGACAAGTCTAACGAAGGCTCAGCTTGCATTCATTCCACAGGGAACCCCTTTACCACTCCAAAATCAATCACATCAGGAATCTTTCGGCGGTCAGTTGGCCAGTAAGTGGGATGTCCGCTTGATATTACGTCTAAGCCCATTTTAGAAATTGTATCAAAAAGCACCCGACCCTTCGGGGTGATTAAACGTGAGCCCCAAAAAGTGTGTTTTGCGTTGTAATCTCCAGCTGCTATAAAACGAGGTCCTAATGAGGTGAAAAAACTTGAATATTGTGATTCTGTCACCGAGAACCGAGGCGGCGAATAAATCGATGAGATAACCAATTTGTAATGAAAATTTTCCACACAGATATTAGTTGCTTGAAGATAGTCCTCACATGTGCCGTTCAACAAAAAATGCTTTACCCTAGATTTTATCAAGATTGCGGAACCCCCACAAGCTCTTCCACGGGGGGTCTTTAGTATCGTATAGTACGTAGCCATTAATTTTGAAGAAGCTTGTTGACGTCAAGTGAGTTTCTGCAATCATCATTATATCGATCTGCTTATCCATCAGGAAGTATTCGAGTTCATTTTTGTGTTGGCGGATGCCGTTCGCGTTCCAGAAACATATTTTTAACCAAATCATTTTCTCGAAATTACCTACAAAATGGTGGATTGCATTTTCACCGTTTCCTGCATGATCGTCATCATTGACGACGTAAAAGTGTTTATAGTTTGAATAAGGGTCTGTATTGTTGCCTCAAGGTTACTGAAATTTTGATCGGGCGGTTGAGATATAGATTGTTGATTCGGGTTTGCGAATTGCGAATGTAGACTTAAGTACATTAGCATAAGAAATTTGTTTTTGAACGGTTATGTCGGTGGTTGACTGTCCTGTGGGAGGAAAAGAATTATTAGAACAAATTTGAGTCTGCTGTGGTGGCTTAGAAGCAATTATTGTTTTGTTCTTCATTGAGCGCTTGAGGTGGGTGTAGACGGAGCAACCTCTATAATTAGCTGTGTGGTTTTCACCGCAATAACTGCATTTTTAAATTTTGGAGTAGAATTTCGGCTTATTGCATTGTGCTGTACCATGGAATTCTCCACACACAACACAAACTGTAGGCAACTTGCAATACGCTTTAGTGTGGCCAAATTCTTGGCAGTTGTCCTAAGCGCTTATGCGGTTCCTCTACAGTTATTTTTCGATGTAAAAGGTATTTTATACTATATATTGAATGAACTTCATTCTTCTTTAAAGTCACATTTCCTGGCTCTAATTCAACCCTAAACATGGGTTGAGGGATCTTTTCACGATTTCTGATGTTTAACACATTTTTTACTTTGAATCCCTTGTCTGTCAAACCGGTCTTAACTTCATTAATGTCTACGCAAGGGTCAATCCCTTTTATTACGCCTTGAAGACCTTTAGCGCTTTTAAGCTGATAAGTATAAAAAGCTCTATTTTCTTTTTTAAATTCGTCAGACAGTTTTCGGTAGTCATTTTCGTGGTTAACTTGAATTTTAGTTTCATTAATGTTGCCGTGCTTGATGGAGGTAACGTTAAAAGTATTTTCTCCGATTGCTGAAACAATTTTTCTTACCAGTTCATTGGAAGCAGATTCTCTTAAATAAATTGGTGGTGGTTTAATCGATATTTTTGACTCATCCGCTTTAGAATAGAAAATCTGTTTTGATCGGTTGGTCTAGCGGTGTCGGCATCTTTAGAGATTTTAGATTTGGATGCAATTTAGGGCTGCACTGACGTTTAGTGATGGTGATATACCTATCCATGCTTACTTGGGTTTTTGGTGTATTGTCATTAATTGGAGTAGAAGATCTTTTATCTTCTGTTGTAACATCTATGTTAGGCGAGCCGGAACGGGAGCAGATTTTATCTCTTGTAGAAAGAAAATTATCCAATGATTGCTTTATAGATTCTTCTTCAGAAGTCCATATGCTTTTACTGGTGGAGCTAGGCTCTTGTTCAAAATTATTTCTGATGGGATCACTCATACAGAAAACTAAACTTTAACTTTTTTCCAACTGGTTAGTTAATCTTCACGCACAATAACAACAATAATAATGCACTGCCACCGCACTTGTTATATTGAAATTGATTTTATTGTTTAGTAAATGAAATGTTAGGAATTTATTTTCCCGTTGTTTTTTAAAATAATTTGTTATTGTTTTTGCAATTTAACACAATATATTATTGATATGTAAGTTTAAAAGTATTTGAGCACAATTTTTTTTTTGTTTTTTTTTTTTGGTTTTTTTTTATTTTGTTTTTTTTTTTTTTGTTTGCTTGTTTATTAACACAACCGTTCGGTTGGAGAATCACAGGAGAAGTCTCGGCGACATTTTTAAAATAAACTTTCACTTTCCTGTGTAGACGAACAGTTGAAAAACTAATGTTTTTAAATTTGTTTTAAAATAGCTGAACTCTTTGCTCGTAATACTAATATCAAGTGCGATATATCTATACTCTTCTGAGCTTAAAAAGACACTAAAAAATCCATTACGGCTTTGCTAACCTAAGCACATATGTATTTATTTTTTAAGCACTACGTATGTATGTCAATACGTTGTTACATGGGTGCAAAGGAATATGCTTACGAATGTTCTCATATAACGAACATTGTAACTGCAATTATTGCTTTATTGTTGAATTATCCATATATCTGAGCAACTTCAATTTCTAGCTGGATATTTGAAAAAAAAAATTTTTTATTCATACGTACATTTATTTATTTATTCATTTGTCTATGGAAATATTCCTTACAGACATTAATAATATGTTAATATGTACATGTGTATATAAATATTAAAATATGTAAAAACAAAATAATTAGCAGGTATAAACAACAAAGAGAAACGTTATGAATTTAAATAGACAATGATTGAATTCTTTACAACATTTAGATTTAATGAAAAATCAATTAGTTCAAACAGTTGGTTGAACTGCATACACACTCTCCTGAGAGGGTCAGCATCAACATAATTAACTCTGGAGAATTCCACAAATAACGGAAAGAAATACCGGGATGAGCGTTGAGGAATGTTAAATGAAATTTCATTAACCAAAAATCCAGATCTAATATCAGCATTTATAAGTTTCAGAGCAAAAGAAACGTTGAGCATAGTTCTACGGCTTTTCAAAGTAGGTAGCTTAATGAGAGCAAGACGAGCCGCATACGAAGGCAAATTTTGAGGGTTGAAGCGTAACCCTCGAAGGCAAAATAACAGAAACTGCTTTTGCACTTACTCGATTGCCTTTGAATGAATCTGATAGATAGGGTCCCTAATAATCGATTCATATTCTAATATAGGACGAACCAGTGCAGTATATAACGTTTTCGCAATGTACGCATCTGCGAACTCTTTGGACCAACGTTTTATAAAACCCAGTGTATCCCTCGCCTTATTTATTGTACCTGTGATATGCGAAATAAAACTCATTTTTAGATCAAATAAAATACCTAAATCCATTATACATACATACGAGGCGAATTCATTTCTACTAGATGAACATTTTATTTGCATAAACTTGAATATTAATTTCTTGTTTATTGGGTAGAAACATTAAATAAAATACACGTTTGTGTCCTCATTTTTTATGTTTGACAGTTCCTAACTTTAGGCAGCAATAAAAAAAAGCCTTGTTGTTTCTTATTTTATTTCTATCTAGTATATTATTGTTCAATGATACATTTAATATATTGTGTATTATTTATTCACCTAATTAACACTTTAATATAACAAAAGTTTACATGTTTTCTCTTGTATGATTCCAATCTGAACGGAATTTCTAAGCAAACCACATTTTTAATTCAATTTTATTTCTAAAATTGTATGTACCCGTTGTTGTTTTCATTGTTGTACCGAAGCTGCTACCTTTCTTTGAATTATTGGTGAGTACACGTGGTATTGAATTCGCCATGACTTGTGCCGTTTACATTTAGACAATATTGTTTATTGTTGGTCCTTTTACACCATTTTAGTTGTTTACATACAGAAAAGATGTTTTATTAATTGTTTACGAATGAAATTACAAAGGTGGGAGAGTACAAATGAGTATAAGACGCCTGCCTATATATATATATATATATATATATATATATATATATATATATATATATATATATATATATATATATATATATATATATATATATATATATATATATATATATATATATATATATATATATATATATATATATATATATATATATATATATATATATATATATATATATAAATATATATATATAATTTTTTCGATGTTTGAAGTGGAGGCGGTGCCCCATAGTTGAATTCCATAGCACCATATAGGCTTTAAAATTGCGTTGTATAATAAAAGTTTGCAATCCAGCTTCAATGTCGAATTTCTGCCCATAAGCCAATTCAGTTGCGCTGCTTTTAACTTCAACTGAGTAACTTTCGCATCTATGTGAGACTTCCACGTTAGCCTACGGTCGAGATAAATACCAAGGTACTTGACTTCATTTTGCTGCGGAATAGGTGAATTGTTAATTTGGAGAGCCGAACATGTTTGCTTACGCAGTGTGAATGTAACGTGAGTACACTTTTGTTCATTAACTTTAATTTTCCAACGTTTTAACCATATCTCTAATATTGATATATACTCCTGCAAATTTCGCGAAGCTACTTGATGGTTTTCATGTACGCTGCAAAATGCTGTGTCATCCGCCAAAGTTGAAGTGTGGATTCCGGATCTCGTTGGCATGTCTGAGGCGTAAATCAAATATTAAGTAGGTCCTAAAATGCTACCTTGAGGAACTCCTGCCTCGATTGGCTGTAAGGGGCTTATAAAATCGCCTTCTCTGATAACAAACTTCCGGCCGCATAAGTAGCTTTCCAGAAGGTTGTGAGTGTTTGCAGGCAAGTTCAACTTTATTTTGTGCATCAAGCCGTCGTGCCACAGTTTATCAAAAGCTTGGGAAATGTCAATGAATAAAGCTGAACAATATTTTTGTCTTCAAAAGTCTGTCTTATGACGTTGACTAGTCTGTGCGTTTGTTCTATAGTGCTGTGTTTACCCCGAAAGCCAAATTGATGATCAGGAATGCATCCCACATTGTTCAACATTGGACTCGACTTTGCCATTAACAATTTTTCGAACAGTTTTGAAATTGTTGGCAGTAGACTTATTGGTCTGTATGATCCTACTTTAGTGGCATCCTTCCCCGGTTTGGGTATCATATTAATCATGGACACCTTCCACTCTGCAGGATAATACTCGAGCCGTAAAATAGCGTTAAAAATAAAAAGAAGAATTCTACGAGCTACACGAGGTAGCTGCTCAAGCATTTTACCAGTAATTTTATCAATACCTGGAGCTTTCCTGGGGTTTGTGTTACGAATAACATTTTCAACATCTTGAAAACTAAGTCTCAAAGGCGTAGGCGGCCTAACAGCGTATGACGGTAGTTCAGCTGAATTATTCGCTGTATCATTTTTGGTAAAAACATTTCTCAAATGATCGACATACAACATTCCCTTTTCATAATCGCTTCTTGCCCAATCTCCAGTTGAAGTTCGCAAAGGTGGCTTACCTACTACGGGTCTTTTCAGACCTTTTGTCGCTTTCCATAGCGAATAATCGGATGGAGGAGTACCATCAAGACCTTCCAGATAATTTTTGAGGGAAGCCATTCTTTGGGATTCAAGTAGATTTTTTAACTGAGTTATGCATTCCCGTAACCTAGCTTTAAGCTGGGGAGACCTGCGAAGTTGCCACTCTCTTCTAACTCTTCTTTTCTCTGACAGAAGTTGATCAATTTCAGATGAATAAGTTCTATTGCTCACATTTCTGGATCTTATATGGCTAGTGGTAGCATGTTGTACGGCTTGATTAAGGTGTTCAGAAAATTCGTTAATCGATATATCAATATCCTCAGGCGTTCTCAAGGCAATGTTTTCCGTACAATGAGTACTCAAATATTTTTTATATTTTAACCAATTAACTCGAGGGGTGGTCCACGCCAAGTCCCAAAACGGGGAACCAGCCCCTTGGGGGAACGAAACAGAAACTATAGTTGGTGAGTGATCTGATGACAAGTCTAATGAAGGTTCCACTTGCATCCATTCAGAGGGAAAATTTTTTGTAACTCCAAAATCTATAACGTCTGGGATCTTTCGTTGGTCTGACGGCCAATAAGTGGGCTGTCCACTTGAAATCACACCTAAGCCCATTTTGGAAACGGTGTCAAAAAGCACGCGGCCTTTCGGGGTAATTAAACGTGATCCCCAAAAAGTGTGTTTAGCGTTATAGTCGCCAGCCGCTAAAAATCGAGGACCAAGTGATTTGAAAAAATTTGAGTATTGGCTTTCTGTTATTGAAAAGCGTGGCGGTGAGTAGATCGAGGAAATAACATGCAAATATTCGATGCATATATTAGTTGCTTGGAGATACTCCCCACATGTCTCGTTCATTAAAAAGTGTTTAATTCTGGATTTTATTAGAATTGCCGATCCTCCGCAAGATCTTCCGAGGGGATCTTTTGTGTCGTAAAGTATGTAGTCATTAATTTTGAAAAAACTGTTGGTTGTCAAATGCGTTTCAGCAATCAACATTATATCGATTTGCTTTTCCATAAGGAAGTGCTCAAGTTCATTTTTGTGTTGGCGGATGCCGTTTGCGTTCCAGAAACATATTTTTAACCAACTCATTTTTTTAAAATTGCCTGCAAAATAGTGGATTGCATTTTCAGCATTTATAGATTGAACAAGAGTCTGCAGAGTTGCCTCAAGATTGCTAAAATTTTGGTCGGAGTTTTGAGGTTTGGGCTCCTGATTCAAATTTGGTTTATCGGATTTTACCACATTCGCATAAGAAATTTGTTGGGGGTTTTGCAAGTTTACATGGCTAGTTGACTGGCGTACCTGGGGAAAATTGTTTGAGGAAGTGGTTTTAGGCTGCTGGGGTGGCATATTTAAAATTGATGGCCTATTTGTCATTGACCACTTAAAGTGATTGTAGACAGGACAGCCCCTGTAATTTGCAGTATAATTACCTCCACAGTTACTGCACTTTTTAACACTTGCGTCAGCCTTTGGCTTATTGCACTGAGTTGTGCCGTGAAGTTCACCACACACAACGCAAACTGCGGGCAACTTACAATAAGCCTTAGTATGGCCAAATTCTTGGCAGTTAAGGCATTGAACGGGTCCTAGACGCTTATGTGGCTCCTTAACGGTAACCTTACGATGCAAAAGACATTTAAGGTTATAAATTGGATGAATTTCACCCTTTTTTAGGACAACATCCCCTGGTTCTAGTTCAACCCTAAACATGGGTTGAGGGATCTTTTCACGGTTCCTGATGTTTACTACTGTTTTTATTTTAAAACCCTTATCTTCCAATCCGATTTTGATATCATCAATATCTACGCATGGGTCAATCCCTTTAATAACGACCTGAAGACCTTTAGCACTTTTGAGCTGGTAAGTGTAAAATGATCTTTTCTGTTTTTCTAAAACATCAGACAATTTTCTGTAGTCGTTTTCATGGTTTACCTGAATTTTAGTTTCACTGATGCTGCCGTGCTTCACTGATGTGACGTTGAAAGTATCTTTACCGATTGCCGTAATAAGTTGTTTTACCAGTTCACTATAAGTAGGCTCTCTCAAATAAATTGGTGGCGGTTTAAATGTTCTCTTAGATGTTGTTGGCTCATCTGTTTGGAGTATAGCAAATCTATTACCATCCGTTGCCGAAGTCCTATTATCATCTTTACAAATTTTTGGTTGAGATGATATTTGAGCTGATTTGGGGCTTCACTGCCTTTTAACCACGGTTATGTACCTGTCCATGCCTACTTGTGTTTTCGGCTTATTAGCAACAATTAAACTAGAGGATTGTTTATCTTCAGTTGTAACAACAATATTTGGCGAACACGATCGCGGGCGTTTCCTATCTCTAAGAGACAGGAGATTTTCCAATGATTTTTTCACAGATTCTTCCTCTGAAATCCAAAGATTTTTTCTACCGGAGCTAAGCTCTTTTTCAGAATTACATCTGATAGGTGCACTCATGCAATTAATTGTTTCTATTTTTTTTTATTTACAAATTTATAACGGTAATAAAAAAAAAATGTAAAAAAGTTTTTCTTTTAATTAAAATCACTCTGTTCACCTATTACGGTTTTCACTTATTCCCGTTTTATTTTTTTTACTTTGCGATCAAAAACAAACACGTCTGTTCACTATCGAAGCTAAACAACGACTGAAAAAGTAAAAATAATGACATGAAAGTTAAATGAGAAGCTCAGATTAAATAATGATGATCATTTTGTATTCATGCCACGAACATTTTGGTAAGCTATTATAATATCTTCAACCACCGAATTTAGTTTTTTGACATATTAGATGTAGACCCAGGAAGTCGAACAGTATTTCTTTGTCTTTCTTTGTAAATAAATTCACGAACATATGTACCAGTGGGCCAAAAAGTACTAGCAATAACTTGTTTAAAAACTTCATCAGCAACAGTTATTTTAAAAGACGAAACTAATCTTGCCTCAGAGTATACAAATTTAAACACAGAAATGAACAGTCCAGGATCAAATTTTGATCTTACGTAAGATTCAACGTCTTCAATTGTAGTATCAGCTGCTAATCGAGATATGAAAATAGTTTTATTTGGCGGTACAACTCTAAGTGGTTTCGGCGTGGTGTGGTTTAAAGTGATCCCAGGCTGGATACGAATAGTATTAGAATTCATGTTGCTTGGATCAGCCGACCGTTTTGGAGTAGCATTAGATACGCTAGGAGAAAGTGTCATAACAGAAAGTGTACTGTCATTTACTGCATGTGATGTAGATATAGTTTGAGTGCAAGTACCATCTACATCCAACAAATTCAATGAGCTTGGGGCTTCAGGTAAAGAACATTGAGTTTCCATGGATTTGTTCTTATTGCTCGGTGAAAGTTTTTGTAGTGAATCCATGAATTTATCAAGATTATATTTGGAAAAAAGCCCACCAAAATTAGCAAGCTTCGCCTGAAGTGACTGAAATTCTTAATCAATTTTATCAAACTCACCTTTTGAGTTTTTAAACAATTTATAAAATTCAATTCCAATATCTCTACGGCTCACACATGTCCAATTTAGGTGTTTTTGTTGATCAGTAAGCGCGTCAGCATCACGAGGTCTAAGGTTACTACCACTACATTTCAAGTGATAATATTTAAGGCACAGCCAACATGATACCATCCGCTCATTATTCGGCTTTGTACATTTTTTATTTGAACATTCCATGATTATTTCCAAACACAGCTTCTTAAATGTCGATTTTTTTTTGTTTACAAATGAAAAATTTATGGTGTTATTACAATTGTACTTAAATAAAATTACACCCCTAAGGTATGCAAAACTTTGTCAAATTAATTTAAGCAGTAATGAAAATAACAATGATACATAAAGTTGTTGTTTGTGTTTTACGTAAATAGTGTTTTACTATAAGAATATTACAGGTTTTTGCAGTTTTACAGCCGTATTCATAAAAAAACACTAATCAGCATTTTAACAACTTTTTAGTTAAAACAGAATTTTCAGCAAAAATTAACATTTTATAAAAACGTATTCATAAACAGCATTTTAGCTAAAAATCATTTTATTGAAATTTTCTATTTGTGATTGGCAACGCCATCATATGCAACTCTCATCTGAATCATAGTGCTGCGATAAAAACGTTTTTTTGTTCACATAGTAGTCATGCAAAGAAATGTCTTGTATTGTTTTTTATGAAAATCGACTTCAAAACAAATAAATACATGTTAACTCCATTTTGTCTTTCAATTAAATAGCAAAAACTCCTGAGTCAGAAAAGTTTTACTTTGATTCCTTTTACTTACGCGTAGGAAAAAATATGAATAACGAGCTTTTTTTATTATTTCGTTTTTTTTACACATCACTGATGTACACGGCATTTTATTAACGTATATTATTTTAAATAAATAAAATGTTAGTAATAACTAAAATAAGAAGACTGGAAAAAATGTAAAGCGTAATTGCTTATCTGGAATCCAGAATAAAATAGATTACTTCTTTCCCTGAAAGTTTTCTGTTGCCAGCTATTCAAAGCTTGGGTCATATTTTCTATTAAAAACACACATCTATTGTTATCAATATCTGATAAATATGCAATCAAAATTTTCGCAACATATAAATAAACAATAACTAAAAAACACAAATATCACCTTAAAATTGTCTTAAAATTGGGTGCAATCAGTTTTAAAAATGGTTGACTTAAAAAACTGCTAAAAAGAACATTTTAACGTAAAATTCGTTTATGAATACAGTTTTATCGAATTTTCCCTAAAAATGGTTTGAACGGCTGTTTAACTTTTTTATGAATACGGCCGTTAATGTTTACATTTATTTAATGTTGTAAATTTAAACATCAATTTTCAGTTTCTGTTTTCTGTATATAGAGTTTATTGAACTCTGGATTGGTTTGTTTTTTATTTTAATTGTTATTGTTGGATACATAAAAAGTTTGAATTGATGATTTAAGCGATCACTTCTTATTTTTATTTCGGTATTTTTTATTTTATTAATTTAGTTAAAACAAAATCAATCAGTTTACATAACAAATGAAATTTTCTATTATCGATTCCAAAGTTATATATCGTGCGTTAACTCTTTGAAACAGTTTTCAATGTAAATTATTTGAACAGCAGAGCGTTTAAAAACACGTCCGAACACAACCAGCAACCGTATATATATATATATATATATATATATATATATATATATATATATATATATATATATATATATATATATATATATATATATATATATATATATATATATATATATATATATATATATATATATATATATTTTTTTTTTTTTTTTTTTTTTTCTCATTCATTTGTTTATTGAATCTTCACAAAGTGAACTAACAATAAGTATTCAAATCTTAAAACTAAATACATAAAATTAATTAAGTCCAGCCAATGCTAGACAAAAATGTTTTATTTTGCACGATCAATATCGGTGAAATCACCTATTTAACGTTCTGATGGTGGCAAGGGTGTCCCTCCTTCTCAACCGAGAGTGTCCTTCGAAATTAAGTATATTGCGTGCAAGACTATTTGGATGAAGTTCCAATTTATTGATATGCCTTGTTGCGTACTTTGAAAATTCGTCTTTTACAAGAGGAACACAGAGATCCTTATGAATTCGTGAGTTTTTTACGTACCATGGAGCTGCGGTAATTGTTCGAAGAATTTTGTTTTGTCGCCTTTGAATTTTTTCAACGTTTGAAGCGGAGGCGGTGCCCCATAGTTGAATTCCATAGCACCATATAGGCTTTAGAATTGCGTTGTATAATAAAAGTTTGCAATCCAGCTTCAATGTAGAATTTCTGCCCATAAGCCAATTCAGTTGAGCTGCTTTTAACTTTAACTGAGTAACTTTCGCATCTATGTGAGACTTCCACGTTAACCTACGGTCCAGGTGAATACCAAGGTACTTGACTTCATTTTGCTGCGGAATAGGTGAATTGTTGATTTGGATGGCTGAACATGTTTGTTTATGCAGCGTGAATGTAACGTGAGTACACTTTTGTTCATTAACTTTAATTTTCCAAAGTTTTAACCACATCTCTAATATTGAAATATACTCCTGCAAATTTCGCGAAGCTACTTGATGGCTTTCATGTACGCTGCAGAATGCTGTATCGTCTGCAAAGGTTGAAGTGTGGACTCCGGGTGTCGTTGGCATGTCAGAGGCGTAAATCAAATATAAAGTAGGCCCCAGTATGCTGCCTTGGGGAACTCCTGCCTCGATTGGCTGAGTTGGGCTTATAAAGTCGCATTCTCTGATAACAAACTTCCGCCCACATAAGTAGCTTTCCAGAAGCTTGTGTGTATTTGCAGGCAAGTTCAACTTTATTTTGTGTATCAAGCCCTCGTGCCACACTTTATCAAAAGCTTGAGAAATGTCAATGAATAGAGCTGAGCAATACTTCTTCTCCTCAAAGGTCTGTCTTATGACATTGACTAGTCTGTGCGTTTGTTCTATTGTGCTGTGTTTAGCCCGAAAGCCAAATTGATGATCAGGGATGCATCCCACAGTGTTCAACATTGGACTCAACTTTGCCATTGTTGGAAAGAGCGAAGTACTTTCGAATGAGATGGCAACGCTTAATCTTAAATATTGCCTATTATGACATTTATCATTTGTTATTCCTTTAATTTGTACTCTGCTAATGCATAAATTGAATTAACTGCCTTTTTGTATTTTTTCAGTCAGTCCTAACTAAACCTCTGTGAATAAAACAACCATTAAACTTTATTTTAATCTTAAAGCGACATTTTTTTATTTTACAACAGCCATTAACAATTTTTCGAACAGTTTTGAAATTGTTGGTAGTAGACTTATTGGTCTGTATGATTCTACTTTAGTGGGATCCTTCCCTGGTTTGGGTATCATAGTAATCATGGACACCTTCCACTCTGCAGGATAATACTCGAGACGTAAAATAGCGTTAAAAATAAAAAGAAGAATTCTACGAGCTACACGAGGTAGCTGCTCAAGCATTTTACCAGTAATTTTATCAATACCTGGAGCTTTCCTGGGGTTTGTGTTACGAATAACATTTTCAACATCTTGAAAACTAAGTCTCAAAGGCACAGGCGGTCTAACAGCATATGGCGGAAATTCAGCAACATCATCAACTGTATCATTTGCAGTAAAAACGTTTTTCAAATGATTAACATACACCATCCCTTTTTCAGAATCGCTTCTTGCCCAATCTCCAGTTGAAGTTCGCAAAGGTGGCTTACCTACTACGGGTCTTTTCAGACCTTTTGTCGCTTTCCATAGAGAATAGTCGGTTTGAGGGGTACCATCAAGCCCTTCCAGATAATTTTTAAGGGAAGCCATTCTTTGGATTTCGAGCAGATTTCTTAACTGAGCTATGCACTCTCGTAGCCTGCTTTTAAGCTGGGGAGACCTGCGAAGTTGCCACTCTCTTCTAACTCTTCTTTTTTCTGTTAGAAGTTGTTCAATTTCAAACGAATATGTTCTGTTGCTCACATTTCTGGATCTTATATGGCTAGTGGTGGCATGTTGTACGGCTAGATTAAGGTGTTCAGAAAATTCGTTAATCGACACATCAATATCCTCAGGCGTTCTCAAGGCAATATTTTCTGTACAATGTGTACTCAAATATTTCTTATATTTTATCCAATTAACTCGAGTGACGGTCAACGCCAAGTCACAAAACGGGGAACCAACCCCCTGGGGGAACGAAACAGAAACTATAGTTGGTGAGTGATCTGAGGACAAGTCCAATGAAGGCTCCACTTGCATCCATTCTGAGGGAAAATTCTTTGTAACTCCAAAGGCTATAACGTCTGGGATCTTGCGTTGGTCTGACGGCCAATAAGTGGGGTGTACACTTGAAATCACACCTAAGCCCATTTTGGTAACGGTGTCAAAAAGTACACGGCCTTTCGGGGTAATTAAACGTGATCCCCAAAAAGTATGTTTAGCGTTATAGTCCGCGGCCGCTAAAAAAAAATATATATATATATATATATATATATATATATATATATATATATATATATATATATATATATATATATATATATATATATATATATATATATATATATATATATATATATATATATATATATATATATATATATATATATATATATATACATATACATATATATATATATATATATATATATATATATATATATATATATATATATATATATATATATATATATATATATATATATATATATATATATATATATATATATATATATATATATATATATATATATATATATATATATATATATTGAGGTACCTTTTATATTGACTAATTACTCAACTATTTATCTTTTCAGATCTCATGCTATTTTTATGATAAAGATCGAAATGTGCGACATTGAGACCAACACAATTAAAGTGGGAAAACTTAATCTCATTGATTTAGCGGGTAGTGAAAGACAAAGTAAAACAGGTGCTTTAGCAGAACGGCTGAAGGAGGCAAGTAAAATTAATTTAGCATTATCATCTTTGGGAAATGTTATTTCAGCCTTGGCCGAAAATTCGCCTCATGTCCCCTATCGGGACTCAAAGCTAACACGCCTCTTGCAAGATTCGTTGGGCGGTAATTCGAAAACAATAATGATTGCTAACATAGGTCCTTCAGCCTACAATTATAATGAAACATTAACAACCTTGCGCTATGCCTCACGCGCTAAAGCCATACAAAATCAACCAATTAAAAATGAAGATCCTCAGGATGCTAAGCTTAAAGAGTATCAAGAAGAAATTGAACGCCTTAAACGTTTAATTGGTTCCAAACTGCAGCAAATAAAAGTAGACAAAACAACCAAGAAGATTGTTAAAAAACCAAAAACGGAAAGGAAAGACAAGACACAACAAAAGGAAATGAATGAGAGTTCAATGCCATCTAACATTGAAGTTAGTGATGCCCTTCAAGATAACGATGAACTCGAATCAGATAAAGAAAATGATGAAGAAGAGGTGGCCAAGACAAACGAGCAACTGGAATGCGAACGTTTGGAGACAGCGAAACTGGCCGCTAAATTGTCGGAACTTGAATCTCAACTAGTAAGAGGAGGAAAAAATTTACTCGATACTTACAGTGAACGACAAGTGGAGTTAGAAAAAAAGTTGGTTGAAATAGCAGAACGTAAAAAACGTGAAATTGAAATGCAACAGAAATTGGAATTACAAGAAGAAACTACTATGGAAATTAAAGAAACTGTTACTTCCTTGGAGCAAGAAGTAGAGTTGAAGAAACGCAAATTATCTAAATGCTATGCCAAATATTTAGCTTTACAACAAGAACATAACGATTGCAAATTTGAACACAATCAAGACTTGAGGGAATTGGAAATGGCTCAAAATGAATTGGTTAAAGAACTTAAAAGGCAGCTTTTAATTATTGATAATTTTGTGCCCGTCGAAGTCAAGCAACGCTTGTACACTCAAGCTAAATACGACGAGGAACAAGAGAAGTGGAAGTTCTCGTTTTTACCCATATACAATGACGTAAGCTACAATAATAAACGTCCGGTGTCCCATTCCCAGCGTCGTAGACCCATTTCTGAATATGCCTTGATTGAAGTTAAAAAAAATACCTCAGAAGCTGCATTACGTTTTAAAAGTGAAAATATTGTTAGCTATGAACTAGAAATGCCTTGTCGTACTACACAGGAATATACAACGCCCAAAGTGTCAGCTTCTCTGCAGGCCGTGTTGGCACAAGCCATGCAGACCGGTGATGATATCGATATTGTCGATAATCGCACTAACTCTATACGCAGCCGCTTGGAGAGTATTATTAATGCCAGTGCTAATGCAGCAGCACCAACTACAGGAAATATTAATGGTCACGCTGCAAACACAAATAGTAGCGTCCCGTCCTCAAATGGTGTCCGTAGCATAAAGTCTAGTCGTTCTACGGGGTTATCTCCAAGTTCTGCTTTGGATTCAAATAGGCGTCCACCAACTGGACGTATGACAGCAAAAAAACCAGGTTCTGGTTATCCCAAAGCTCGAGGTCTAGTCACTAAGTAAATTTAAGTTTTTCTTTTTGCACTATTGTCCAAATTAAAAAATATATATTTTGTGTTTATTATAGGCTTATGTATTTGACAAATTTCTCTACATAATTTGTCAAATAAACCATTATTAACTTTAAGGCCCATTACTACAACTGACAAATAGTTAATATAAGCATTTTGTCTCAAACACATTCGAGACCGCAGGCTACCGACTGCAAAATGAAAATGCTTTTGAGAATGAATACATTGGCGACGGCACAACTACATGGCGACCGTTGTAGCTGTCGCCAAATTAGATTTATTTCTTTTTTTGTTGGCTACAAAAATTAGGTTAACGATGTCAATATAACAACCAAACAAAGTCAAATAAAATAGTCAGGCCTGTTCTAAAACTCACGTTTTTTCAAAGCAGATGCCATTTCAAAAGCACAAATATGATTTGTGCCTATTCTGAAGTACAAAAAACAGCTGTTAAATTTGCTTCAATTTACTGATATTTTCATTTTCAGGTTGATTTTTTTTTATTCACTGTATTATTTGCAAAATAAGGTTAATTTCTTCTAATAAACATAAAAGGTAAAGTAAAATAAACTAATAAAGCAAATCACAAAATAATACACCAAATCTTGCAACAAAATAAGCGTATCTTATTTTTTTCTTAATTTATTGAATTATTGCGTATAAAATAAGTAATTTTACTTATATAATCAATAGAAAACTCTTTAAGTTATTTATTAATGTAATAAATTATGAAATTAATAATAAAGTATGTGCAGAAATTAGGATGTAATTTCAAACTGATTGCAAGTTAGCTTATCGGTTTTACATCACAAAAATCAAAAATAGTTTGTGTACGATACGATAAAACTGTATTCATAAACGAATTTAACGTTAAAATATTATTTTTTAAGTCAACCATTATTAAAACTGATTAAATCCATTTTAATACAATTTTAAGGTGGCGTGTATGTTTTTAAGTTGTTGTTTGTTTATATTTTATCATGGTACAATAATAGGTGTGTTCCACGAGATCTCGGACTAGTTCGGGCTAATGCGAGTAGAAAGCAAATTACTCTCTAAACTTGCAAATTTTACCCAAAGCTGCTGTAACGCAAAAAACCTTGCAATACTAGCTTAAAACGCATAACGTCATATAAACAAAAGATTTACACTATTGGCAACAGCTGTTAAAAAAGCAATGTGAAATTTTCAATAGATTTTTAAGTACATATTTATAAAATTAAATGTTTTATAATTTATAAAATTAAATGTTTAAAACTTCTCAACGTTATTTTTAGTTTGGACAACCTTTCATTTTGCTTTTAACTAAGTTTTAAACAAAAACTTTTTTCCAATTTGCAAATTTCCAGCTTCATATGTATGTAAATATAAAACAGCTGTTTATAGAATTCTAGTCCAAACTTACCCAAAGAAAAATTTCGGGTTAATTTGTACAGGAAATGAAAAAACTTACTCTCTCACTTTCTCTCAAAATTGCACAAAAATTTTTACGTGGACTAATTCGCACTGTTTTGTTATTCACGTGGAACACATATAATATAACAGGTAAAAGCGGACCTAGAACAAGCCATCAATAAAAAAATAACATGGCTTTTTATTGTTGCTTTGTGTTGATAACTGTCAAAAAAAAAAAAAAGACAAAAGAAAATAAAAAACAAACGTATATTTTTCTTCGCGTTTTTATTTAACAAATCATTTTTCAATAAGTTTTTGGATTTAAAACTCATGCAATAAATTAAATATATAAATAAAGATCAAGAAAAAGCTGTCTGTTGTGTTTGAAAAATATTGTTGGAACATTTTTTTTTCAAAAACGTTCAATTTGTAGAAAATAATAAAAAAATGTGTGCACAATATAAAAAATTTTGATAGTTATCATCACAGAAAAAAATGTCGGCCACCTTTTCGACACTACCTGTATATTATTGTACCATGATGTTTTATATATGGGCAATATTTTCATTTCAGTATAAAAATTTGTTTATTAATCACAGCCTACGCTGTTTTTGATAATGTCGGATAATTTTAATTCTATGTGTTTATTAAAATAAACACATAATCAAATAAGAAATCTCAACATGCAAGCAAACCCAGCAAACCATGCAATAGCAAACACATAAAACATGCACAAACATAAAGTGATAAATAAATAAATAAAATTTTGAATATAAAAAAAAGAATAATTATAAAATAACTTTTTTTGCATTATAAAATACATAGCCAGATCAGGGCTTTTATGACCCTTTTTTTACGGGCGTTGTATCAATTCCCTTCCGTGTCCGTTAAATAATAAAAAAAAAAAAAAAAAAGAATATAACTATTAATTAATAACGTTGGGGAGGTCGGATTAACTGTTGTGGATTATTATAGTATCGAAGGTATGCACACTGGATGCTTTATGGTCATCCCAGCAACAATTAATTCCGGCCTCTCTTACACAGCTGAGTCAGCATTTGTCTTTGTCAATTTTCCGGCGTGATGGCAAGAAACTTTAAGATCGATTTTTGTAATATACGTGGGCTAAGAGCGAACTTCTTCGCTGTTTACGCCCACACTTGTCTCCATCGGCCGGATATTTTCGCCTTATGTGAAACCCAGGTATCTGAGATTGCTGATCCATAGGATTTTCATATACCTGGGTATCAACTTCTATCCCTCTTTAATTTCCATCGGGGCCTTGTAATTTACGTTCGCGATGAAGTTGTGTTCCAATGCCAGCAACCATTAGGCATGCATGATGCAGAATTTACCTGTCTTTGGGTTAAATTCAAAATCAGGTCACACTTTTTGCATTTCGGGTTTCTATACAGAAGTCCAAATGCGGGGAGGGATACTACCTTTTCTGGTTTCGATGCCCTCTCCGACTCCATATCGAAGATCCTGGAAAGTTGTCCGAGCAGTGAAATCGTTGTTGCTGGTGATTTCAATGTTCACAACTCATCCTGGCTTCGCCATTCGAGTCATACAACTCCAGAAGGCCAATATGTCGAGTTATTCGCTGCGCACAACCACCTAGCGCAATTAGTGAATGAGCCAACGCATATTCCATGTGTTGAAGGGCACTATTCAAACACACTTGACCTATTCCTGACTTCACAACCTGAAAAGTATGAAGTCAGAGTTAATGCACCTCTCGGCAATTCGGATCATTGCACCATTTCTGCCTCCTTTTCGATCTCGGGACTTCGTAACGTTTCAAAATCAGCTACGAAACGTTCATTATTTATTTACGAAAAGGCGCGTTGGGCTGAGCTCAACCAATTTTATGAGCATTTTAATTGGAAACTTTGTTTTCTAGATAACGACATAAATGCTTCAGCAAAAATGGTCGAGAACATGACATTGCTAGGGATGAAATCATTCATCCCCTCCAAGCTGATTTCGGTTAAACCAAGAGTGAAATCCTGGTTTAATCAGACGTGCAAAAATGCAGTCAGATCCAGAGAGGAAACATTCAGTAATTGGCGTTTAAACAAAAACACAGACACTGATTTGCTACGCAAAAAGGCAAGGACTTCGGGTGCCAAGGTACTTAGGCGTGTAAAGTTTCTTCACGAACAGCGTCTTCGTGCCAAGGTCCCTACAGCTCCCCGGGGAAGTAAGACCTTTTGGTCATTCGTTAAGAGGGTAAAGAACAATACTAGTTCGTCAATTCCAACTCTCTTAAAGAATGACCAAGCATTCACCGACCCGGTTGACAAGGCTAACCTGCTGGCTGAAATTTTTGCAAGCAATTCTTACTTGCCGGAAAGCAGTCAATCACTTCCTGTGCTCGAGAGAGTATCTGCAACTATGCCAAAGATATTTTTCCGGGCTCGAGCAGTTAAAAGGGTTTTGGCCGACCTCGACATAAATAAGACACCTGGACCGGATGGCATCCCAGCACTGGTCTTGAAGCAGTGCTCTTCTACGCTTGCGCGTCCGTTAGCAAACCTCTTCAGCAAACTTTACCATGTTGGTGAGTTTCCATCGTGCTGGAAGGTTGCTAATGTAACGCCAATCCCCAAAAAGGGTGAGGCAAATAACCCCGAAAATTACCGCCCAATTGCAATTTGCTCTGCGCTTTCCAAAGAGATGGAAAGTATGGTCAACTATCACCTTATGAAATATCTAGAGTCACATAAATTACTTTGTGACCGCCAATATGGATTTCGCAAGGGTCGTTCTACTGGCGATCTTATGGCATATCTGTCAGAGAAATGGTGCCACTCAATCCATCATTTTGGCGAAAGTGAAGTGGTGGCTCTAGATATTTCCAAAGCATTTGACAGAGTGTGGTATGCTGCACTACTGGCAAAACTTACTGCTTTTGGTGTCGGTGATGACTTTTCTCGATTTATATCGAGCTTTCTTAGAGACCGCACTATACGAGTTGTTATAGATGGGGTCTCTTCAAACGTGTTCAAGATTAATTCAGGGGTACCACAAGGCTCCGTTCTCTCTCCTACTCTATTTCTTATTTTCCTGAATGACCTTCTTTATCAAACTTCCAACCCTATCCACTCTTTCGCGCATGACAGCAGCATTTGCCACTCGTACTCTTTTAGCTATAGGCCCAGCCTATCAGAGATTGCTGCTAAGAGGCTAAATATGAATGATTCACTGAATAGTGACCTTCTATTAATCTCCGAATGGGGTCGTAAAAACAGAGTCGCCTTCAACGCTCGTAAGACCCAATGTTGCTTATTAACACACAAGCAAACGACCGCAAATGCTGCTTCATCTGTACTCATGGATGGTATAAATATTGAGGAATCGGATGCTCTTGATGTTCTTGGAATGAAGATACAGTGTGACGTTCGCTGGACAGAACACATTTTTCATGTCTCTAAAGAAGCATTCAAGTGCCTCGGTTTTTTGAAACGGTGTAAGATTTACTTCACTCCATCCGACCTCCTTACTATTTATACCACCTACATCCGACCGAAAATGGAATACAACTCTCATGTTTGGGCCGGTGCCTCAAAGTCTATTTTGGGGTTACTCGACCGTGTGCAGGAGAGGGCGAAGAAGCTTATCGGTGACAGTAGGGTATCCAGCTCTATTGACTCATTGGAGCATCGACGCAGTGTGGGGTGCGTTACTCTGTTCTATCGTTACTACAATGGATTTTGCTCTGACGAGATTAGGGATCTTGTTCCCGAAACTCGCACATTTTTACGTAGCACGCGCTCATCGTCTAGAGCTCATCCATTTGTGGTCGATTGCCCGGGGAATCGCACTACGCATTACAGAGAGAATTCGTTTTTCAGCCGTACGCTTCGTCTGTGGAATAAGTTGCCTGCAGACGTGTTTCCTGTCTGTTATAACGTTGGAAGGTTCAAGTCAAATGTTCACAAACACTACTCCCTCTTTCCCCTTCTCACAACCTATTTTCCTAGTTCTGGTACAATGCACTGCATATGTAGGGGTTATCCCCTGAGTACTGGTCCAATATTTTTTTTTTTTTTTTCTCATTCATTTGTTTATTGAATCTTCACAAAGTGAACTAACAATAAGTATTCAAATCTTAAAACTAAATACATAAAATTAATTAAGTCCAGCCAATGCTAGACAAAAATGTTTTATTTTGCACGATCAATATCGGTGAAATCACCTATTTAACGTTCTGATGGTGGCAAGGGTGTCCCTCCTTCTCAACCGAGAGTGGCCGCCAAAATTAAGTATATTGCGTGCAAGACTATTTGGATGAAGTTCCAATTTATTGATATGCCTTGTTGCGTACTTTGAAAATTCGTCTTTGACAAGAGGAACACAGAGATCCTTATGAATTCGTGAGTTTTTTACGTACCATGGAGCTGCGGTAATTGTTCGAAGAATTTTGTTTTGTCGTCTTTGAATTTTTTCAACGTTTGAAGCGGAGGCGGTGCCCCATAGTTGAATTCCATAGCACCATATAGGCTTTAGAATAGCGTTGTATAATAAAAGTTTGCAATCCAGCTTCAATGTCGAATTTCTGCCCATAAGCCAATTCAGTTGAGCTGCTTTTAACTTTAACTGAGTAACTTTCGCATCTATGTGAGACTTCCACGTTAACCTACGGTCCAGGTGAATACCAAGGTACTTGACTTCATTTTGCTGCGGAATAGGTGAATTGTTGATTTGGATGGCTGAACATGTTTGTTTACGCAGCGTGAATGTAACGTGAGTACACTTTTGTTCATTAACTTTAATTTTCCAAAGTTTTAACCACATCTCTAATATTGAAATATACTCCTGCAAATTTCGCGAAGCTACTTGATGGCTTTCATGTACGCTGCAGAATGCTGTATCGTCTGCAAAAGTTGAAGTGTGGATTCCGGGTGTCGTTGGCATGTCAGAGGCATAAATCAAATATAAAGTAGGCCCCAGTATGCTGCCTTGGGGAACTCCTGCCTCGATTGGCTGAGTTGGGCTTATAAAGTCGCCTTCTCTGATAACAAACTTCCGCCCACATAAGTAGCTTTCCAGAAGCTTGTGTGTATTTGCAGGCAAGTTCAACTTTATTTTGTGTATCAAGCCCTCGTGCCACACTTTATCAAACGCTTGGGAAATGTCGATGAATAGAGCTGAGCAATACTTCTTCTCCTCAAAGGTCTGTCTTATGACATTGACTAGTCTGTGCGTTTGTTCTATTGTGCTGTGTTTAGCCCGAAAGCCAAATTGATGATCAGGGATGCATCCCACAGTGTTCAACATTGGACTCATCTTTGCCATTAACAATTTTTCGAACAGTTTTGAAATTGTTGGCAGTAGACTTATTGGTCTGTATGATTCTACCTTAGTGGGATCCTTCCCTGGTTTGGGTATCATAGTAATCATGGACACTTTCCACTCTGCAGGATAATACTCGAGACGTAAAATAGCGTTAAAAATAAAAAGAAGAATTCTACGAGCTACACGAGGTAGCTGCTCAAGCATTTTACCAGTAATTTTATCAATACCTGGAGCTTTCCTGGGGTTTGTGTTACGAATAACAATTTCAACATCTTGAAAACTAAGTCTCAAAGGCACAGGCGGTCTAACAGCATATGGCGGAAATTCAGCAACATCATCCGCTGTATCATTTGCAGTAAAAACGTTTTTCAAATGATTAACATACACTATCCCTTTTTCAGAATCGCTTCTTGCCCAATCTCCAGTTGAAGTTCGCAGAGGTGGCTTACCTACTACGGGTCTTTTCAGACCTTTTGTCGCTTTCCATAGAGAATAGTCGGTTTGAGGGGTACCATCAAGACCTTCCAGATAATTTTTAAGAGAAGCCATTCTTTGGATTTCGAGCAGATTTCTTAACTGAGCTATGCACTCTCGTAGCCTGCTTTTAAGCTGGGGAGACCTGCGAAGTTGCCACTCTCTTCTAACTCTTCTTTTTTCTGTTAGAAGTTGTTCAATTTCAAACGAATATGTTCTGTTGCTCACATTTCTGGATCTTATATGGCTAGTGGTGGCATGTTGTACGGCTAGATTAAGGTGTTCAGAAAATTCGTTAATCGACACATCAATATCCTCAGGCGTTCTCAAGGCAATGTTTTCCGTACAATGTGTACTCAAATATTTCTTATATTTTATCCAATTAATTCGAGTGACGGTCAACGCCAAGTCACAAAACGGGGAACCAACCCCCTGGGGGAACGAAACAGAAACTATAGTCGGTGAGTGATCTGAGGACAAGTCCAATGAAGGCTCCACTTGCATCCATTCTGAGGGAAAATTTTTTGTAACTCCAAAGTCTATAACGTCTGGGATCTTGCGTTGGTCTGACGGCCAATAAGTGGGGTGTCCACTTGAAATCACACCTAAGCCCATTTTGGTAACGGTGTCAAAAAGCACACGGCCTTTCGGGGTAATTAAACGTGATCCCCAAAAAGTGTGTTTAGCGTTATAGTCGCCAGCCGCTAAAAATCGAGGACCAAGTGATTTGAAAAAAATTGAATATTGTCTTTCTGTTATTGAAAACCGTGGTGGTGAGTAAATCGAGGATATAACAATTTTTTCATGAAAATAATTAAGGCATATATTTGTAGCTTGGAGATATTCCTCACATGTCTCGTTCATTAAAAAGTGTTTAATTCTGGATTTTATTAGAATTGCCGATCCTCCGCAAGATCTTCCACGGGGATCTTTTGTGTCGTACAGTATGTAGCCATTAATTTTGAAAAAACTGTTAGTTGTCAAATGGGTTTCAGCAATCATCATTATATCGATCTGCTTTTCCATAAGGAAGTGCTCAAGTTCATATTTGTGTTGGCGAATGCCGTTTGCGTTCCAGAAACATATTTTTAACCAATTCATTTTTTTAAAATTGCCTGTAAAATAGTGGATTGCATTTTTAGCATTTCCTGCATCATGTTGGTCATAGAGACGGTAAAAGTGTTAATGGATTGAACAAGAGTCTGCAGAGTTGCCTCTAGGTTACTAAAATTTGGATCGGAAATTTGGGGCTTGGGTTGCTGGTTCAAGTTTTGGTCGGATTTAACCACATTAGCATATGAAAATTGTTTGGTATTCTGCGTGTTTGTGAGGTTGGTTGGATGGCCTACCTGGGGAAAATTGTTTTTGCCAATGACATTTGGCTGCTGGGCTGCTGGAGAAACCGATGACTTATTTGTCATTGACCGCTTAAAATGAGTATAGACAGGGCAACCTCTATAATTTGCAGTGTGGTTACCTCCACAGTTACTGCATTTTTTAACACTTGCGTCGGCCTTTGGCTTATTGCACTGAGTTGTGCCGTGAAGTTCGCCACATACAACACAAACAGCGGGCAACTTGCAGTAAGCCTTAGTGTGGCCAAATTCTTGGCAGTTTAGGCACTGAACGGGTCCTGAACGCTTATGTGGCTCCTCAACGGTAACCTTACGATGCAAAAGATATTTGAGGTTATATATTGGGTGAATTTCACTCTTTTTTAGCAGAACATCCCCTGGTTCTAGTTCAACCCTAAACATGGGTTGAGGGGTCTTTTCACGGTTCCTGATGTTTACTACTGTTTTTATTTTAAAACCCTTATCTTCCAATCCGGTTTTTACATCATCAGTATCTACGCATGGGTCAATCCCTTTAATAACGACCTGAAGACCTTTGGCACTTTTGAGCTGGTAAGTGTAAAATGATCTGTTCTGTTTTTCTAAGACATCAGACAATTTTCGGTAGTCGTTTTCATGGTTTACCTGAATTTTTGTTTCATTGATGTTTCCGCGCTTAACTGATGTCACGTTGAAATTGTCCTTACCGATTACCGTAATAAGTTGTTTTACCAGCTCATTAGAAGTAGATTCTCTCAAATATATTGGTGGCGGTTTAAATGTTTTTTTTGCTGTATTTGGCTCATCAGTCTGGAGGATTGCAAATCTATTACTTTGCGTTGCTGTAGCGGTATTATCCTCTTTGGATATCTTTGGTTGTGATGATATCTGAGCGGATTTCGGGCTTCGCTGACGTTTAACCACGGTTACATACCTGTCCATGCCTACTTGTGTTTTCGGCTTATCTGCAATAAGCCGAATATAAAAAAAAAAAAAAAAAAAATATAGTTCAAGAAAAGAAGTGATCCATTTTATAGTGCGTTTCCATTACGAGCAAAAACACTAGCTTTGAGCAAAGCATGCCGACGTGTTTCCATTATGTTGTAAATGTTTTGGTGCTCGAATTTTTGTAATCAACTTGACGTTTATTTCGTTTATGTTATTTACAAACTGAAGAAAACCCTTTCAGTTTAATATATTCAGGCTGTTCTAGTTTTTGAATAGTTTATTTCCAATATAATTTTTCAATGACAAAAAGTTTTTCAGAAAACAAAAAATAACTAAATAAATCCTATTTTGTTGAAAACAAAAAATATACATATTCAAATTTGAAAAGTCTGCTGTTAAAATATAAATGTTGAAGATCCAAAAATCTAAATTTTAACACTCCTCCTCAACATATACAGATAAATAACTAATACAAAGTTATAATTATTTCAAATTTAACAGATCAACAAATTTATTTTGCTTTGACTTGTTCAGATTTTTTGTAAATATGTCAGCTATCATATCTTCTGTCGGACAATACTTCAAAATAATTTTGTTGTTGTTGACAACCTCTCTTATGTGATGATATTTTATATTGATATGTTTACTCCGGTTATGGAACACCGGACTCGTTGCTAACTTTAAAGCACCTTGATTATCGACATTAAGTACGACACTCTCTTCTTTCATAAAACCAAGTTCTTGTATTAATCTTTTTAAATATACCGCTTCTTTTGATGCATTTGATACTGATACATATTCAGCTTCGGTACTGCTTAATGTTACTGTAGATTGTTTCTTTGACTCCCAAGATATCGCACTGTTTCCGAGATAAAATATATATCCTGAGTGAGATTTTCTATCGGTTGTGCACCCTTCCCAATCTGTATCGGCCTCCCCAATTTGTCCATCGCCTTTGCGAAATATCAGTTAAGTTGTTCAGTGCCTTTCAAATATCGTAGGATATGTTTTGCGGCTGCAAAGTGTTCAGAATGAAGTTTAACATTTCTCTGTGCCAGTTTATTTACGGAATGTAGTATATCCGGTCTTGCAGTCAACGCTAAGTATAGTAAACCTCCAATAAGCGATTGGTATAAAATGGAATTTACATTCTCACACTTTTCACTGCATTTTATTTGGAAATTCGGTTCTAGCGGTACAGATGTTGGTTTGCAGTTTTCCATATTATATTCTTTTAATAAATCTCGAATGTACATTTGCTAACTTATCTCAATAGCTCCAATTTCACCATCACGTTCAACTTTCATTCCCAAAAAATGTTGTAGTAAACCTTTGTGTGACACTTTAAACATATTCATAAGTTCTGCCTTAAAATTCATAATTACATTTTTCTCCTTGCATCCAACAATTATATCGTCTACGTATACTGCAACTATGACTAAGTTCTCGTTCTGTACCTTTTTATATAAACACGGATCGTGTTTGCAACTTTCGAATCCCATTTCATATAAAACTTCGTTTAACTTTCCATTCCGCTCACGTCCGGCTTGTTTCAAACCATAAAGACCATTATGTAGACGTAACACTTTATTCGGAGACATTTTGTCTTTAAAACCTTCCGGCTGTTGCATAAAAGGTTCTTCTGTAAGATCTCCATTTAAATATGCTAAAACAACGTCCAACTAATGCAAATGCATGTCGTATTGAACTGCTAGAGCCAAAAATATTCTAATAGTTTTATGCCTTGAATTTTTCTATATTACCTTCGCTTCCTTCTTCAACGCATACACCCATTTGATTTTAACTACTTTCTGACCTTTTGGTAATTCTTTTAACGACTAAGTTCCTTTCTTTTCCAACAAAAATATTTCTTTCTTCATATCTTCTCTCCACTGTTTACTATTTTTACTGGATAATGCCTCTTCAAATGTGTTTGGAATTTGCACCTCTACCGTATTATTTAGTCCTTGGAATATTTTTCTTGGAGGCCCTGGTTGCCATTTCGAGTGATTTTAGGCCTACCTGGCCCTCGTTTAACTGTGCTATTCGTAGAGCTCAAGTCACTTGTTTCTTCTCTTTCAAACAATAATAAATCTTCTTCAAGAGAAATATCATAATTTTCTTGAATATCAAAGTTTCGTGGCTGATTTGGTCCGTCTTGTGGCTTGTATGGCTCTATTGCATTCTCTTTATCAATAATTTCTTCAAAATCGATCAAATTTATTTTCACTTCGCCTCTTTCTTCTCTCGAAATTTTATTTTCATTAAACAGCACATTACTGCGTTCAATAACCTCATGATTTGCTTTGTCATAAAGACGGTACGCTTTAGATACAAGAGAATATCCTACCATCACCATACTAGTGCCTTTTGGTTCAAATTTTCCTCTTTTCTTATTCAAGACTACTGCCTCGGAACCGAATACTTTAAAATGATTTACACTTGGCTTAGTCAGCTTTTACATTTGTACAGACGACGGGCAGACAGACGAAATTTGATGGTGCGGTAACGAAAATTTTCGGTGGGGGAGAGTGTGTAGTACACGACTCTCTGTACTAGACATTTGTGGACATTCTTTGTTTCTCTTTTTAACTTTTCGTATTTCTTATGTTGTTGCTTCATATCATTATTCTCATATCAACATCAACTTCATATAAACACACTAGCTGTGCTTAAAAAAACAACAACAACAAAAGAAAAACGAAAAGTTTCTGTCTGTCTATTAATTTCTTAAATGTAAAAGGTTTAGGCAAGACCAAAAGAGAATTGAAAAAATGTCTGCCCATCGTCTGTACAAATGTAAAAGCAGACTTACGGCCATTCCATATTTCATATGGTGTGTTGCCATCTATAATCTTAGTGGAGGATCTATTGCGTATATAAACTGCTATTGCAATTGCTTCGGCCCATAGATTTTGATTTATACCAGAATCTACAAGCATCGTGCCATTTCTACTATAGTTCTGTTAACTCTTTCTGCAACGCCATTTTGCTGTGGCGTTGCAAACGCCGTTGACGTTGTATTCCACATTTTTCTAAATACTGACTGAATTCTCTACTCACGTATTCACCTCCATTATCACTGCGAAGGCATTTAACTTTTCGATTTGTTTGACGTTCAACCAATTCTTTAAAAATTTTAAACTTCTCGAAAACTTCGCTTTTGTATTTGAGGAAATAAACAAAAAATTTTCTTGACTTGTCATCTATGAATGTTAGAAAATTTTTCGATCCACTAATAGAATCAACATTCATGGGACCACATATGTCAGAGTGTATTAAATCTAACAACTCTACCTATTTTCGGATTGCTTCGGAAATTTTATAGCGTGAATTTTGCTTACCATGCATGTTTGACAAGGGCCTTCAAATTCGTACCATTCACCATTCTTTTCTTGAACAAGTCATTCAGACTTTGATAGTTGAGATGTCCATATCTGCCAAATGTCGTTTTTTTGAGGATACTGCACATACCTTTTCATCCCATAATTTAACATTAAAAATAAAAAGGTATTCTTCTCTTCTGGCCTTTAGAACTAATCCACCATTTGCATCACTAATAACAGCTCCATTTTTATTGAAATTAATTTTCCCGCCATACTGAACAACTTTGCTCACAGATAAGAAATTCCCATTCAGATGACGAGAATACAAAGCATTTTTTAGTTAAATTTCGTTGCCGTCAAAAATTATATTAACAGTTCCGATTTCTTCGGCAACTTCGGTGCTTTTTTATCTGCTGGTGTTATACTCTCATTACATTTTTTCATTTTTGAAAACATTTTAGAATTAGCACACATATGGCTTGTCGCTCCGCTATCTATATACCACGATGCTTTTGTACTTACATTGCCATTTTTGGCCATTGCAATGAGCGAATAGGATTTTGTATTATCTCGCTTTGATTTACACTTGTTTGCATAATGTCCCTTCTTACCGCATATGAAACAATTGCCCTTGATAATTTTTGTGCTGTCTTTATTACCAGAGTTTTGTTTAAATTCTCTTTTTGTAACAACAAATGCTTGCTGTGTTGCGATTCCACTTTGTTGGTTTCGACGTTCATGCTCTTCCAAAACCTTAACTTTTAACACATCTAAGGCCGGCAAACGGTCTCTTGTTTCCATTGCCACAACAAAAGTTTCGTATTCAACTGGAAGACTTGATAACAAGATAATAACTAAAAGTTCTTCTTGTATCCGTATACCCACATCGGCCAGTTTCTCCGTTATATCAGAAAACGTTATATCAAATACTCAACCATATCTTTAGACTCCTTCTTATTTAATGTCAGGCCGCTTGGCTGATAAACGTCTTTAAGTTTATCCCATGCCAGTTTTGATTTGTCTAAATTCTTGATGTGGTTAAGTTGGCTAGATTTCACACTTAACATTATTGTTGCTAGTGCCTTATCATCTTTTGTTTTCTACTTTCACAAATTCTTCATCCCCATTCACATACTTCCAAAACCCAGAATGCACCAGAATGCTTTTCATGGGAATTTTCATTTAATTAATATTTCTTTACCCAAACGGTCTGTTAGGCCCATAACCTGATGAAAACCCTTTCAGTTTAATAAATTCAAACTGTTCTAGTTTTTGAATAGAATTGAATTGAATTTCCAATATAATTTTTCAATGACAAAAGGTTTTTCAGAAAACAAAAAATATTTAATTAAAGCCTATTTTGTTGAAAACAAAAAGTATACATTTCAATTTTGAAAAACCTGCTGTTAAAATGTAAATGTTGAAGATCCAAAAATCTAAATATTAACAACAAACAAACGAAAATTTTGTTTGAATAAAAACTTGGCTTATGGGCAGAAATTCGACACTGAAATTAGATTGCAAACTTTTGTTATACAACGCAATATTAAAGCCTATATGGTGCTTCGGAATTCAGTTATGGGGCACCGCCTCAGCGTCAAACATTGAAAAAATCCAAAGGCGACAAAACAAAATTCTTCGAACGATTACTGCAGCTCCATGGTATGTAAAAAATTCACGAATTCATAAAGATCTGAGTGTTCCGCTGGTAAAAGAGTTTTCTAAGTACGCGACAAGGTATGTCAGTAAACTGGAACTTCATCCAAACCCTCTTGCGCGCAATATACTTAATTTTGGCGGCCACACTCGGCTTAAAAGAAGGGATACCGCTGCCACCATCAGATTGATCAATAGGTGATTTTACCGAAATAGCTCCCGCATAATAAAACTTTTTGTCTAGCATTGGCCGGACTTAAGAATCACATTTTTTAATTTTTAAATTTAGTATTAAGATTTGAATACTTATTGTTAGTTCATTTTGAAGATTCAATAAATAAAAAAATGTTTAAAAAAAAAAAAAAAAAAAACTAAAATTAAAAAAAAAAGTGTTATAATGGAAGATACAATTGAGTGTTTGTTAAATTATATTGCATATAATAATTCTATGTTGACAAAAGTGTGTGAACTCATTTCAAATACATAAATTTTATGTCGTTATCAAAGCCAATTATGCCGACAAAGAATTAGATGAAATTGTTTAAAAAAATATGTTCTAATTCTTCTTGCAAAAAGTGTATGCAGTGTATCGTCAATTGAAACCATCATATTTAAACAAATTTCCATTAACCAAAGAAACTGTGGAGGAATGTGTGAATGGTTTTGAAATGTCAGGATTACCTCAATGCTTTGGAGCAATAGGCATGTATATATGTACACATATGTATATGTAACAATAAAAATATGTGCAAATATTAACTTAAGACGGCTGCCAAATTGAAGTGCATCCAACATCTGATGATGCGGTTGTCTACTATAACTACAAATGCTGGTATTCAACTGTTTTATTAGCCCTAGTATATATATATATATATATATATATATATATATATATATATATATATATATATATATATATATATATATATATATATATATATATATATATATATATATATATATATATATATATATATATATATATATATATATATATATATATATATATATATATATATATATATATATATATATATATATATATATATATATATATATATATATATATATATATATATATATATATATATATATATATATATATATATATATATATAGGGTGTTTTTTAAGCACGATAGAACTTGAAATTGTAAAAAATAACACAAAAAATTAAACTGTAATCAAAATTTTTTTTTATTCAAAAGATCAATACGTGACATTAACATTTGAAAATGATTTCGGGCATATGGGCACCGCGGCTGTTCTTGACGAAGCGCATTCTGGACGTCCAATTTTGGGCCACTTTTTCGAGCACTGCTGGCCGTATGTCACGAACAACACGAACAATGCTGGCCTCCAAGGCGTCAATTGTTGCTGGTTTATCAGCATAAACCAGTGACTTCACGTAGCCCCACAGGAAATAATCGAGAGGTGTCAAATCGCACGACCTTGGAGGCCAATTGACAGGTCCATTTCTCGAAATCAACTTATCGCCAAATTTTGATTTCAGTAAGTCGATGGTTGCGTTCGCCGTATGGCACGTAGCGCCATCCTGTTGAAACCACATCTCCTCCGGATCAATGTCATCCATATTTTCAAACAAAAAATCATTGATCACGGTGCGGTAACGATCTCCATTGACCGTAACGCGAGCTCCGGCCTCATTTTTGAAGAAATAAGGTCCGATGATGCCACCAGCATGAAAACCGCACCAAACAGTGCATTTTTCTGGATGTAATGGAGTCTGTAGGGTCTCTTGTGGATTGGTCTCACTCCATATGCGGCAATTTTGCTTATTAACAAACCCGTTAAGCCAAAAATGCGCCTCATCGCTGAACACAATTTTGCGTCTATAAGTTGCGCGAATCGACGACTGATTTTCAAAGTAAATTTGGATAATTTCGTAGCGTTGTTCAAGCGTGAGTCTATTCATGATGATTTGTCAGAGTATACTGAAACAAATAAAAAAATGTTTCATCAAAATTAAATTTTTTGTACCAGTAAAAAAAAATTATAAATAGCTTGTTTTCTATGTTTCCCAGCTATCTATATGTCGACATTTCATAGGAACTACCCTAATCATCAGTAGATGTAAAGAAATGTTAGAGACGTTTATAAATAGAAAAGCTTGTTTTTTGTGTTTTGACGGATATTATTAGAGCATTTTTCTTTTAAAATTCTCAGCAATTTATTTGGATTGTTGGGATATAAAGTTGAATGTTTGAGAATATCTTTCAAAAATTTCCAAAGTCTACTGCTGATTAGGGTAGTTCCTATGAAATGTCGACATATAGATAGCTGGGAAACATAGAAAACAAGCTATTTATAATTTTTTTTACTGGTATAAATGTTAGAAGCTTAAATAGCGAATAAAAAACTGAATTGTTTTAATTTTTTGTGTTACTTTTTACAATTTAAAGTTCTATCTAGCTTAAAAAACACCCTATATATATATATATATATATATATATATATATATATATATATATATATATATATATATATATATATATATATATATATATATATATATATATATATATATATATATATATATATATATATATATATATATATATATATATATATATATATATATATATATATATATATATAAATGTAGTAATTATGGAGGCAATCATACTGCTAATTACAGGGGTTGCCCCGTTTATACCCACTTCAAACGCTCAATGCCAAATAAATCATTAGCTCCTCCCATGCCGTCCCAGCAATCGCAATTCATTTCAAGCAACAATCTTCCTCAGTCAACAAGCTCTAACCAAGTTTCTTATGCCAATGTGGTTAAGACTACTATACCAAACGCGAATCAGAAGTCCAAGTCTCAACAGCCCGTCCCATATTTTAGCAACCTTGAAGTCACATTGCAGACTTTGGTTCAATCAATAAACACTTTTACGGCTTCTATGACCACCATGATGCAGGAAATGCTAAAAGTGCAATCAACTATTTTACAGGCTATTTTAAAAAAATGTTTTATTAAAAATATGTTTCTGGAACGCAAATGGCATACGCCAACATAAAAATGAACTTGAACACTTCCTGAGGGAAAGGCAAATCAATGTTATGTTGATGGCTGAAACTCACCTGACGTCAAGAAGTTATTTCAGAATAAATGGCTATATACTATATGACACTAAAGATCCACGTGGAAGATCTTGTGGAGGTTCGGCTATTCTAATTAAAAATATAATTAAACATTACTTTTTAAATGAGACATGTGACGAATATTTTCAAGCAACAAATATTTGTATTGAACACATTCACAGTAAATTGGTAATTTCATCAATTTATTCCCCGCCTCGACTTTCGGTTACAGAAAACCATTACTCAAATTTTTTTACTTCTCTTGGATCCCGATTTATAGCTGCTGGTGACTATAATGCTAAACACACATTTTGGGGCTCAAGACTAATCTCCCCGAAAGGTCGTGTGCTTTTTGATACTATATCAAAATTGGGCTTAGATGTAATCTCCAGCGGGAGTCCCACCTATTGGCCATCAGACCAGCGAAAGATCCCAGAAGTTATTGATTTTGGAGTTGTAAAAAACGTCCCCTTAGATTGGATGCATGTGGAGCCTTTATTGGATTTGTCCTCCGATCACTTACCTACTATTGTCTCAATATGTTTCCTCCAGAAGATTGGATCCCCATTTAACGACATAGGTGTATTCCAGTCTAGAGTGAATTGGCTAAAATATAAAAAATATCTAAGTACTCATTGCACGGAAAATATATCTTTGCGAACTCCAGAGGATATTGATGAGTCAATTAATGATTTTGCCCAAAATATTATGAAAGCCGTGCAACTTGCTACCACTACAAATTTTAGAAATATGAATAGCAGAACTTGTTCTTCTGAAATCGAACACCTTGTCCCAGAAAAAAGAAGAATCAGAAGAGAATGGCAACTTCGCAGGTCTCCTCAGCTTAAAGCTAGGCTTCGAGAATGCGTAAGTCAACTAAGAAATTTGCTTGAAGTCCAAAGAGTGGCTTCCCTCACAACCTATCTGGAAAGCCTCGATGGTAGTCCTCAATCCGATTATTCTTTGTGGAAAGCAGCAAGAGGGTTAAAGAGACCCGTTAGATCTAAGCCACCCTTGCGTACTCCAACTGGGAACTGGGCCAGAACTGACTCCGAAAAGGTAATGCTGTACGCTAACCACTTGAGAAACGTGTTTGCCATTGATGGACTGAATGATGAAGCTGATATGCCGCCATATGCCGTTAGACCTCCCGTACCTTTTAGACTTCGTTTTCAAGATATCGATAATGCTATTAGTAACTTAAACCCCAGAAAAGCTCCAGGTATTGATAAAATTACCAACAAAACGCTTGTGCAGTTACCCCGAGTATCTAAAACAATCGTCGTTTTTATTTTTAATGCTATTTTATGTCTCGAATATTTTCCTACTAAGTGGAAGGTGTCTGTCATTACTATGATACCCAAACCAGGAAAAGATCCTACAAAAGTTGAGTCATATAGGCCGATAAGTCTATTGCCAACAATTTCAAAACTGTTCGAGAAATTGCTAATGACGAAGTTGACTCCAATCTTGAATGAAGTAGGATGTATTCCTAACCATCAATTCGGTTTTAGGGCTAAGCATAGAACCATAGAACAGACACACAGGCTGGTGAATGTTATCAGAACCGCGTTCGAAGATAAAATATATTGCTCAGCTCTATTCATTGACGTTTCCAAAGCTTTAGACAAAGTGTGGCATGAAGGCTTAACTCATAAAATAAAATTAAACTTGCCTGCAAACACGCACAAGCTGTTAGAGAGCTACTTATATGACCGGAAATTTGTCTTTAAGGAAGGTGATTTCAAAAGCTCGGCTCAGCCAACCGAAGCTGGAGTTCCCCAGGGTAGCATATTGGGTCCAACTTTATATTTGATTTATGCTTCAGACATGCCAACGAGCTGCAAAATTCACACTTCAACTTTTGCAGATGATACAGCATTCATCAGTGTTCATGAAGACTATAAATTAGCATCACAAAATTTGCAAGAACATATTCTTATATTGGAGAAATGGCTGAAACTTTGGAAAATCAAAGTAAATGAACAAAAATGTATCCATGTTACCTTCACACTACGTAGAAAAACTTGTTCGGCTATTAAACTCAACAACTATATTGTTTCGCAACATAGTGAAGTCAAATACCTTGGTATTCATCTCGACCGTAGGCTCACGTGGAAGTCTCACATTGACGTTAAGTCACCCAGATGAAATTAAAAGCGGTGCAACTAAATTGGCTCATCGCAGAAGTTCTATCTTGAATTTAGATTGCAAACTTTTGTTGTATAACGCAATCCTAAAGCCAATATGGAGCTACGGAATTCAACTATGGGGTACCGCCTCTGCATCCAACATTGAAAAAATTCAAAAGAGTCACAATAAAATTCTCCGTGTAATTACTGCAGTTCCATGGTATGTTAAAAACGCTCAAATTCACAAAGATCTAGGTGTACCCTTAGTCAAAGATGAATTTTCAAAACACGCGATAAGGTACATTAACAGTCTGGAGTCTCACCCGAATCCTCTCACACGTAGCATCCTTAACTTTGGTGGCCACACTCGACTGAGAAGGATGGACACCCTTGCAACCATCAGAGCGTTGGAAAGATGATTTACTAACAAAATACACGCAAGAAACAACTTTTCGTTTAGCATTGGGTGGACCTAAGTAAATAAAATTTTTCAATATTAATTAATTTTTTTTCTATATTAATTAATGAATTTTTACAGCGCATTGTACCAGAACTAGGAAAATAGGTCATGAGCAGGGGGAAAGAGGGAGTAGTGTTTGTGAACATTTGACTTGAACTTTCCAACGCTATAACAGACAGGAAACACGTCTGCAGGCAACTTGTTCCACAGACGCGTACGGCTGAAAAACGATTTCTCTCTGTAATGCGTACTACGATTCCCTGGGCAATCGACCACAAATGGATGAGCTCTGGACGATGAACGAGTGCTACGTAAAAATGTGCGAGTTTCGGGAACAAGACGATAGAACAGAGTAACGCACCCTACACTGCGTCGATACTCCAGTGAGTCAATAGAGCTGAATACCCTACTGTCACCGATAAGCTTCTTCGCCCTCTCCTGCACACGGTCGAGCAACACCAAAATAGACTTTGGGGTACCGCACCAAACATGAGAGTTGTATTCCATTTTCGGTCGGATATAGGTGGTATAAATAGTAAGGAGGTCAGATGGAGTGAAGTACATCTTACACCGTTACAAAAAGCCGAGGCACTTGAATGCTTCTTTAGAGACATGAAAAATGTGATCATTCCAACGAACATCACACTGTATTTTCATTTCAAGAACATCGAGAGCATCCGATTCCTGAACGTTTATACCATCCATGTGTACAGACGAAGCAGCACCTGCCGTCGTATGTTTGTGTGTTAATAAACAACACTGGGTCTTACGAGCGTTAAAAGCGACTCTGTTTTTACGACCCCATTCGGAGATTAATAGAAGAGCCTATTCGGATAGGCTGGGACTATTGCTGAAAGAGTACGAATGGCAAATGCTGCTGTCATCTGCGAAAGAGTGTATAGGGCTGAAAGTTTGAAATAGAAGGTCATTCAGGAAAATAAGAAATAGGGTAGGAGAAAGAACGGAGCCTTGTGGTACCCCTGAATTAATCTTGAACTCGTTTGATGAGGCCCTATCTATAACAACTCGTATAGTGCGGTTTTTGAGAAAACTCGATATAAACCGGGAAAAATCATCACCGACACCAAAAGCAGTAAGTTTTGCCAGTAGTGCAGCATGCCACACTCTGTCAAATGCTTTGGAAATATCTAGAGCCACCACTTCACTTTCGCCGAAATGATGGATTGAGTGGCACCATTTCTCGTAGAGGTATGCCAAAAGATCTCCAGTAGAGCGACCTTTACGAAACCCATACTGACGATCACAAAGTAATTTATGAGACTCTAGATACCTCACAAGGTGGTAATTAACCACACTTTCCATTACTTTGGAAAGCGCAGAACAAATTGCAATTGGGCGGTAATTTTCAGGGTTATTTGCATCCCCTTTTTTGGGGATTGGCGTTACATTAGCAACCTTCCAGCTTGATGGAAACTCACCAAAATGGTAAAGTATGCTGAAGAGGCATGCTAATGGACGCGCAAGCGTAGAAGAGCACTGCTTCAAGACCAGTGCTGGAATGCCATCAGGTCCAGGAGTCTTGTTTATGTCGAGGTCGGCCAAAACCCTTTTAACTGCTCGCGCCCGGAGAATATCCAGCGGCAAAAGTTTCACTTACAGAAGCGATGATCCGATGCACACTTGTAAGTCAGTAATGCACACCACCTCATATACAAACCTAGTATACATTTTCATACACATTGCCGCATTTGTAGAGTGAACGCCTACCACCTGCACACAAAGTAAGCGAGCCAGTGTGGTGTTCATCCCACAAGCTCATTACTTCCTAACATACATTGTAAGCTATCAGTAGGCAGCTCGAATACAATCTCGCATACTTTGTAAGTCGGAAGTAGGCAGCTCAGATACAATCTCGCATACATTGTAAGCCGGCAGTAGGCAGCTCGTACGTACTGCGCACTTCAGTTTTTTGGGAATATTCCATTCAATAAATTTGTTTCGTTTTTTGTCTACTGCATTCTTTTATTTTTTCACTAAATATTTTATCTTTCTTGTACCTTTTTTAAATGGTTTTCTAGGCACTTTTTTAAATGGTTTTCTAGGCACTATCATTTTTGTTTACTAATTTGTGCATATGTAACAGCACCAAAAATTTGAACATGATTCAACTTTGGAGCTGTTCCAAACCATAATTCAAAACGTGTTATATTGACAACAGTAGATAAAGACAATTTTGAATGTCATTAGCATGATGAACGTCCTAAACTCGATATTGCATTTCCATTCCTGCATCAAAAAGCATGCACCTTGCCATCTCCATCAAACTTCTACTTTTCCGCTCAGCAACCCAATTTTGCTGAGGGGTATCTGGGGCAATCAGCTGATGTAGAATTCCTTTGGCCTTGAAATATTATCGTGCATTAAAATTAACAAATTTACGTCCTCGATCTGTCCTCAGCACTTTAAGTCGTTTCCCTAACTGATTTTTGCATCGTTCAATAAATCGCTTAATTTTATCAAATGCCATTTCTTTAGACGGAAGAAAAAATCCAGTGCTGTACTGATTATAGTCATCAATAAGCGTTATAAAATATATATTTCCGCTGGATGTTGTGTTCTGCATTGGACCGCATAAGTCGCAATGAACTAAATCGAATATTAAATTTAGATTCTGAAACCTTAGGAAATTTATTTCTTGTTAGTTTCCATTTAAATAGATTTCACAGCTTGATGAACACTTACACTGCTTAATCTTTAGGCCATGCACCAATTCATTAGAAGCAGATGTCTTTATTTCTTCTACATTTTTATGACCAAGTATACGGTGCCAAACATGAATGCAATTTCTCTTACAATCAGACACCTTCAACGCTGTATTTTGTTGATTCAGGACAAACAAATAATTTTTAATATAACCAGTTGTATAAACTTTGTTATCTCTAGAAATTTTGCAACCATCACCATTAAAGTTTACTGCAAACCCAATATTGGTCAAGCGCCGCCAGATAACAAATTTCCGTCCAACTCAGGAATGAATAGAACATCTTTAACACAAACTTCATTAATTTCACAAAACAATTTACAATCGCCCTTACAACAAACCTTCACCTTGGTACCATTTGCCATAAATACAGTATCAGCAAGCTTGCTCAAATTTGTAAAATATGTTTCTTTGCTACACATACGGTTTGTTACTCCTGAATCGAAGAACCATTCATAACTGGTTGTTTGTTGCGTTACGCCGAAACAGACATACGAATTATTTTTCAGAATACTAGCACGATTTTCGTAATTATTTTTCTTCTCAGTTGCAATTTCTTTTGAAATGTCCCGGCTTGTCGCATGAAAAACATTTTTGTTCCGTCTTATTCTGAATTTCGAAAACAGCCTCTCCTTCGCCCTCACATTTTGATTTCCTTTTAAACTCTTGACTTGGTTTTTCTTTTACAAAATCCATTGTGAGATCAGTCTCTGGTCGCATTTCCAGTGAGGAAATTAAATTGTTGTAGTCATATGGCAATGTTTCCAGCAAAAAATCTACAACTTTGTGCTCCTCCAAGTTTTTTTTTTCAATAACGCAAACGATCGATTATAGATAAAAGTTCATTTATGTGAACCTCAATATTTTGGCTACTAACCAATCTTTTTGATGACATCAGCCTCAAAAGACTCACTTTATTAGTTGTGTTTGCCTTTTCGTGGTGCTTTTTAAGAGTATCTCAGAAAGCTTTCGCAGTTGTAAGTTGCTTAACCAAAACTTTTTACGTCTCCTCCACAGCTAACCCTATTATTGCTCTAGCTTTTCCATCACAAGCTAACCATTTTGCATCTTGTACTGCTAGTACATCACCCACCACAACATCGCATAGCTCTCTTTCCTATAGAAGGAACTCCATATTAAACTTCCAAACTTAGTAGTTACTATTCGATAGTTTAGGAAACTGTACTGTTGCTGCATTCATATTTGCGTAAATAACTTTAGCAAAAAAAATTTTAAAAACACGAATTTGGTCCCATAACCTATTGTAGAGACAAAGTTTTATTCAATAAAGAAAATTATACATGAGTACTATAAAAACAATTTAAGTTAAACAAATGGCTTGCTGCCTTACAATTAACTCAAGTAAGGTTTATATTCCTACACTTAAAGTATTATGTCGATAAAATCAACGGAAATTGAAATATAAAAGAAATGAGTTAAAAACTGGTCAACGCATTTTTCCTTAAAATCGAAGTAAAAAGCAATTAATTTTTGAAAGTTAAAAAAATAACTAAGTAAACACCGTAATATATATTGATTTTAACTTTAATTTGAAAATTTCAATTATCAGAAAAATACACTTTCCGTAAAAATTAAGGATTTTAACTTTTATTTCAAAATTTCAACTATCAAAAAAAATGAACTACACTGTCCGTAAAAATTGCAGACTAACTTTTGTTTGAAAATTTCACAACTACATTTTCCATAAAAATTACGGATTTTCACCTTTGTTTTATATTTTTTTAGGTGAAAAACACACAGTTTCTTAAAAAAATTAGTTTTTATTTCTTTACTGAAAATAAAACAAATACAGCAAAACAGATCTTATAAATTAACAAGTAAGAGTGTGGTAAATTCGGCTGGGCCGAATCTAAAATACCCTTCACAATAGTCACGTATAAAAACGCGGTTTAGGCTATATCTCCGGTATATATGTACCGATATCGGAAGTTTCCATTTTCCATATTTATATAACCTTATTTCGTTACCATAACTGTTTTTAAGCAAAAAAGGTGTTTAAGTTCACTTACGCGACATTTTCATGAAAACCGCGGTTTAGGCTATATCTCGGGTATTTATGGACCGATATCGGAAATTTCCATTTTTCATATTTATATAACCTTGTTTCATTACCAGAACTGCTTTTAAGCAAAACAAAAGTTGTTTAAGTTCACTTACGTGGCATTTTCATGAAAAACCCGGTTTAGGGTATATCTGGGGTATATACGGACCGATATCGGAAATTTTCATTTTCCATATTTATATAACCTTACTTGACTACTGGAACTGCTTTTGAGGGAAAACAAGTTTTTTAAGTTTTCACGAAAAACCCGTTCTAGGCTATATCTCGGGTATATATGGACCGATATCGAAAATTTTTATTTTCCATATTTATATAACCTAATTTTATTACCAGAACTACTTTTAAGCAAATAAAGTTGTTTAGCTTCGCCTATACGACATTTTCATTTAAAATCCGATTTGGGCTATATCTCGGGTATATATGGACCGATATTCGGAAATTTTCTTTTTCCATACTTATTTAACCTTATTTTATTACCAGAACTGCTTTTAAGCAAAAAAAGTTGTTTAAGTTTGCTTACGCGACATTTTCATGAAAAACCCGTTTTAGGCTATATCTCGGGTATATATCTACCGATATCGGAAATTTTCATTTTCCATATTTTTATAACCTTACTTTATTACCGGAACTGCCTTTGAGCAAAAAAAAGTTTTTTAAGTTCGCTCATGTGGCATTTTCATGAAAACCCCGTTCTAGGCTATATCTCGGGTATATATGGACCGCTATCGGAAATTTTTATTTTCCAGACTTATATAACCTAAGTTTATTACCAGAACTACTTTTAAGCAAAAAAAAGTTGTTTAGCTTCGCCTATGCGGCATTTTCATTAAAAGTACGATTTGGGCTATATCTCGGGTATATATGGCCCGATATCGAAAATTTTCATTTTCCATATTTATATAACCTAATGTTATTACCAGAACTACTTTTAAGCAAAAAAAGTTGTTTAAGTTTGCTTACGCCGCATGTTCATGAAAAGCCCGGTTTAGGCTATATCTCGGGTATATATGGAGCGATATCGGGAATTTTCATTTTTCATATTGATATAACTTTATTTTATTACCAGAACTACTTTTAAGCAAAACAAAGTTGTTTAAGTTTGCTTACGCCGCATGTTCATGAAAAGCCCGGTTTAGGCTATATCTCGGGTATATATGGACCGATATCGGGAATTTTCATTTTTCATATTGATATAACTTTATTTTATTACCAGAGCTGCTTTTAAGCAAAACAAAGTTGTTTAGCTTCGCCTATGCGACATTTTCATTAAAAACCCGATTTGGGCTATATCTCGGGTATATACGGACCGATATCTGAAAAAAAAACTTTTTGCCTTTTAGTCACCTTGCTGAATGAGTGTGTGAAGTTTGAAGCAAAAAAAACAACTGTTGTTTTCAAAAATTTTCATACAAAACTGCAAAAAAATGGCTTTTTTCGGAATTTTGAATATATCTCAGCTATACGTGGACCGATATTACTGAATTTCAATAGCAAACCCATGAATCGATGGGGTAAAAGAATGGTGAAAGAAAAAAGTTTCTAAGTTTAATGGTTTTCTCAGATACGGTATTTCAACAGCGGACAGACGGACATCGCTTAATCGACTTTTCCATTAATTCTGATTCAGAATATATATACTTTATAGGGTCGCAAAAAAAAACTGTAGAAATTACAAACGGAATCACAAACTTATATATACCCTTTACATTTTTGTGAAGAGTATAAAAATACATACATATATATGTAAAAAAATCTAAATTGAAGCATGCAAAGATTGTGAAAAGTAAAATTTGATTTTTTATGATAAAAAGTAAAAAATAATATTATACATACATACAATGTATATGCATATGAATGGATTTATATAAGAAACTAGTAGGTTTAGTTAATATAAAATTAGTATGATGTATATTAAAAAGAGATGACTTATTAAAAAATATTAAATCTAAAATGATGTATGATGTTCGAAAAAAGATGTAATATTTTTTTAAAGAATTTCAAGAATAATTAGATTCCAAATGAATTTCAAATAAAGTTTTCTGAAAAAATAACCAAAAGTTTACGCATTTGTTGTTATAGCTTAAATTGAACACTTGGCGTATTTTAAAACATTGAGTGAATTCTGTAGCTACGGTATCAATTTTATAAACTATTTGATCTGTTTCCTTAACATTAAATGCATCATTTTTAATTAAAACAAATGGAGAGTTTCGAGTATATAGGTTTAATAGAATGTCGCTTTCTTCACTGAATTTGATTGCAGACAACTGTGATTCTGCAATAGTGGCTCTTATTTTTTCTTAAGATATTTTTTCAGGCTTAAAACTGCCGTGCATCACACATATGAAAACTGCATCTTTTGAATCTGAAAAGAAAAAACAAATATACACTAACATGTTATGTATGTATTATATATTTTTACTTTGGTCTAATGTCACCATTTTTCCGTTGCTTCCATTCATAATGACTTTAATTTAAAGACATTTACGTTCATATCGATGAAAGTTGGCTATATAGTGTTTGCCTTAGCCCAGTTTTAAAAAAAGTATTTGTTTTTTCCGGGTACATACCTTCAAAGTCAATTTGTTGTGTGACTTGCCTGTTATCTTGCGAACGTAAGAACGGTCGCATGCCACCACACCATTTTGTAAAAAAAAACAAAGCACTTACAAAACAGGATACAGATGTCGGACATCGCTGGCATGCTGGCATACAGCTCCGGCTAGGGCTCGCCGTCTTGGGGTGGTTCTTGCCCTTCATCCGATGCTTCCGTGTTTACAACAACAACAAAAAAATCATGCCAGCTAAAACGTCTTACGACGGACGTTTACGGACGAATTTACCTGTCTTTGGGTTAAATTCAAAATCAGGTCACACCTCTTGCACTTCGGGTTTCTTTACAGAAGTCCCAACACGGGGAGGGATACCACCTTCTCTGGTTTCGATGCCCTCTCCGACTCCATATTGAAGATCCTGGAAGACTGTCCGAGCAGTGAAATCGTTGTTGCTGGTGATTTCAATGTTCACAACTCTTCCTGGCTCCGTCATTCGAGTTGTACAACTCCAGAAGGCCAATATGTCGAGTTATTTGCTGCGCACAACCACCTAGCGCAACTAGTGAATGAGCCAACGCATATTCCATGTGTTGAAGGGCACCATTCAAACACACTTGACCTATTCCTGACTTCACACCCTGAAAAGTATGAAGTCAAAGTTAGTGCACCTCTCGGCAATTCGGATCATTGCACCATTTCTGCCTCCTTTTCGATCTCCGAACTTCGCAACGTTTCGAAACCAGCTACGAAACGTTCAATATTTATTTACGCGCGTTGGGCTGAGCTCAACCAATTTTATGAGCATTTTAATTGGAAACTTTGCTTTCTAGATAACGACATAAATGCTTCAGCAAAAATGGCCGAGAATATTATATTGTTAGGGATGAAATCATTCATCCCCTCCAAGCAGATTTCGATTAAACCAAAAGCAAAATCTTGGTTTAATCAGACGTGCAAAAACGCAGTCAGATCCAGAGAGGAAGCATTCAGTAACTGGCGTTTAAACAAAACCCCAGACACTGATTTGCTACGCAAAAAGGCAAGATCTTCGTGTGCCAAGGTACTTAGGCGTGAAAAGTTTCTTCACGAACAGCGTCTTCGTGCCAAGGTCCTTACAGCTCCCTGGGGCAGTAAGACCTTTTGGTCGATTTTTCGATATCGGTCCATATATACCCGAGATATAGCCCAATCCGGGTTTTTCATGAAAATGTCGCGTAAGCGAACTTAAACAACTTTTTTGTGCTCAAAAGCAGTTCTGGTAATGAAATTAGGTTACATAAATATGAAAAATGAAAATTTGCGATGTCGGTCGATATATACCCGAGATATAGCCCAAATCGGGTTTTTCATGAAAATGTCGCGTAAGCGAACTTAAACAATTTTTTTTTGCTCAAACGCAGATCTGATAATGAAATAAGATTACATAAATATGAAAAATGAAAATTTCCGATATCGGTCCATATATACCCGAGATATGGCCCAAATCGGGTTTTTCATGAAAATGTCGCGTAAATGAACTTAAACAACTTTTTTGTGCTCAAAAGCAGTTCTGGTAATGAAATTAGGTTACATAAATATGAAAAACGAAAATTTTCGATGTCGGTCCATATATACCCGAGATATAGCCCAAATCGGGTTTTTCATGAAAATGTCGCGTAAGCGAACTTAAACAACTTTTTTGTGCTCAAAAGCAGTTCTGGTAATGAAATTAGGTTACCTAAATATGGAAAATGAAAATTTCCGATATCGGTCCATATGTACTCGAGATATAGCCCAAATCGGGTTTTTCATGAAAATGTCGCGTAAGCGATCTTAAACAACTTTTTTTTGCTCAAAAGCAGTTCTGATAATGAAATAAGATTACATAAATATGAAAAATGAAAATTTCCGATATCGGTCCATATATACCCGAGATATAGCCTAGACCGGGTTTTACATAAAAGTGTCGCGTAAGCAAACTAAAACAACTTTTTTGTGACCAAGCATTCACCGACCCGGTTGACAAAGCTAACCTGTTGGCTGAAATTTTTGCAAGCAATTCCTGCTTGCCGGAAAGCAGTCAACCACTTCCCGAGCTCGAAAGAGTATCTGTAACTATGCCAAAGATATTCTTCCGGGCGCGAGCAGTTAAAAGGGTTTTGGCAGACCTCGACATAAACAAGACTCCTGGACCGGATGGCATTCCAGCACTGGTCTTGAAGCAGTGCTCTTCTACGCTTGCGCGTCCGTTAGCACACATCTTCAGCAAACTTTACCATGTTGGTGAGTTTCCGTCGTGCTGGAAGGTTGCTAATGTAACGCCAATCCCCAAAAAGCGTGAAACTAATAACCCCGAAAATTACCGCCCAATTGCAATTTGCTCTGCGCTTTCCAAAGTGATGGAAAGTATGGTCAACTATCACCTTATGAAATATCTAGAGTCACATAAATTACTTTGTGACCGCCAATATGGATTTCGCAAGGGTCGTTCTACTGGCGATCTTATGGCATATCTGTCAGAGAAATGGTGCCACTCAATCCATCTTTTTGGCGAAAGTAAGGTGGTGGCTCTGGACATTTCCAAAGCGTTTGACAGAGTGTGGCATGGTGCGCTACTGGCAAAACTTACTGCTTTTGGTGTCGGTGATGACTTCTCTCGATTTATATCGAGCTTTCTCAGAGACCGCACTATACGAGTTGTTATAGTGCGTCATCAAACGAGTTCAAGATTAATTCAGGGGTACCGCAAGGCTCCGTTCTTTCTCCTACTCTATTTCTTATTTTCCTCAACGACCTTCTCTATCAAACTTCCAACCCTATCCATTCTTTCGCGGATGACAGCAGCATTTGTCACTCGTACTTTTTTAGTTATAGGCCCAGCCTATCAGAGATCGCTGCCAAGAGGCAAAATATGGACGATTCACTGAATAGTGATCTTCTATTAATCTCCGAATGGGGTCGTAAAAACAGGGTCACCTTTAACGCTCGTAAGACCCAATGTTGCCTATTAACACACAAACAAACGATCGCAAATGCTGCTTCATCTGTACTCATGGATGGTATAAATATTGAGGAATCGGATGCTCTTGATGTTCTTGGTATGAAGATACAGTGTGATGTTCGCTGGACTGAACACATTTTTCATGTCTCTAAAGAAGCATTCAAGTGCCTAGGTTTTTTGAAACGGTGTAAGATATACTTCACTCCATCCGATCTCCTTACTATTTATACCACCTACATCCGACCGAAAATGGAATACAACTCTCATGTTTGGGCCGGTGCCTCAAAGTCTATTTTGGGGTTACTCGACCGTGTGCAGGAGAGGGCGAATAAGCTTATCGGTGACAGTAGGGTATCCAACTCTATTGACTCACTGGAGCATCGACGCAGTGTGGGGTGCGTTACTCTCTTCTATCGTTACTACAATGGCTTTTGCTCTGACGAGATTAGGGATCTTGTTCCCGAAACGCGCACATTTTTGCGTACCACGCGTTCATCGTCCAGAGCTCATCCATTTGTGGTTGATTGCCCGGGGAATCGTACTACGCATTACAGAGAGAATTCGTTTTTCAGCCGTACGCTTCGTCTGTGGAACAAGTTGCCTGCAGACGTGTTTCCTGCCTGTTATAACGTTGGAAAGTTCAAGACAAATGTGCACAAGCACTACTCCCTCTTTCCCCCTCCTCACAACCTATTTTCCTAGTTCTGGTACAATGCACTGCATATGTAGGGGTCATCTCCTGAGTACTGGTCCTATTAAAAAAAAAAAAAAAAAAAAAAAAAAAAAAAAAAAAAAATTTATGAGGCCTGAAAGTGAGAATGTGTACATCCGCGGAAAATTTAAATTACATCAAAAAAAAAAATTTTACCTGTTGGACGACTATTCACCCACTGTTCAACACTACAAAGTCACTACCTGGTGTTCGGTAGTTCGGCTGCCCTCCCTCTGTGAAACTCACGATGGTTTGTGGCCGAGCTATGATGTTTAAACCATCCCCTAAAACTTTTTCTTGCACCTTCTCACTCTCTGTCTGTTACCTACCCATAATTACTTTACTCTACTCATACATATCGAATAGAAACACCACTGACCTTATTTTAAATCGTTACAAACGTTACCAATCCATTTATTATAATGATCTGATCGAAGGGAAAAAGAAAATATACTTATATATGTTTTTAAAATAAATTATTCAATATCTTAGGAGTAAAATTTCTATATACATAGGTAATGTAGGTATACAAAAGAATTACTCTGTTTTCTGTGTACAAACTATAGTGGTGTTATATAATTTATTCTTCACATACAAACATACAAAAAAAAAAAAAAAGAAATACATTTTGCGAGTTTTTATATATCTTCAGCGGGTCACCCTGGTGTATCGAAACTATTACTCTGTCCATAGATACTTTGCAATTAATTTGAAGTTAAAGTTCAATCGGGTCAAAGCCCATCTATACAAATATATACTCATGTATAGTTCTTAAGTTTCGCTATTAGTGCCACTATTCGCTTGCCTCACAACTGGCCTCCCGACAATTACCACTAGACATAAATGAGCTCACTTATGGTCACCGACACCGCTGCCGGGTGAATGATTGACTAACAATCGTTACGCTTAAATAGTTCCGATTTAAAACTCATCTAGAACTATGTATGTGTATGTTTATATGTATCTGTATATTTATTATAATAAAAAGCAAGAATGTCCGTAAGTTATAGTTTCGTGGTTCGTGGTCAATTGCAAAATACCTACATACGCCCTGCCTGTTGACAGAGCTATTACCACCGAAAAACAAAATCCCACGATGTCACGATGCTACAGATGTTATCTAGAAAAATGGCTGAAAACTCCCCTTATCCAACGTAAAGGCTTGGCCGGTTACTGACCTACGATGTCTTGGTAGCTTGATTGATGATGAGTTTACGGCTCAGTCACTCGCTATTACCTCCCTTCCTTTTAAAATGTATATCTAGGTTATGATAAGTAGTATATTTTCCTTTTCAAATTTTGGTGTGGCAGACAATTTAGTTTTCTTTAGTTGTGTTGGTTATCATATGAATCTTAAGTTTTTTTTTTTTTTTGTAAGTATTTTCTTTTATAGTTTTTATTTTGGAAATTGCATCACTCTTAGTTTATGGTAAGTATAGTATAAATTTTAAGTTTTCTTTGCAGGCTTTGGTTTTGTCACTTTTAAGTTATGCCTAATTTATAATTTTCAGGTTGAGGTGGATATCCTAAATATTGTTTTCAAATTTCACTTTTATCACGTTCTAGCACTCTAGACTATGACAAGTAGGTGTGGTTATACGTTTGTCGAGTTTTTCTTGAAATTATAGATTTTTTCCCTTGCCCAAATATGTATATTTTTTTTCTTAAATTGTCTTTTAACCTTTTTATTTACCTTTTATTTTTAATGATGCGCTACATCTTAAGTTTATTTCTTCACAATGGGGACCTTTTTTTCTTTTGGTTACACCTCATTTCACCGATTATGAATTAAGTATATTCACTTTAACTATTTTTTATTTTTTTTTTTTGTTTTTAAATCTTTTGCGCACTGAATGCCACCGCACCTACCCAAACGCTTGTCGAAATCATTTTGTTTTTTCTTGGCTATCAAGCTTCTCGGCGCCGGTTTTCGTCCATCTTTTTTTCTTGCTAGTTTGACATAAATTTTTTTTTTTTTTTAAGCTTTTTTTATTTATTGAATCTTCACAATGTGAACTAACAATAAGTATTCAAATCTTATTACTAAATACAATATATTAACTAAGTCCAGCCAATGCTAGACAAAGAGTTTTATTATGCGCATATTATATCGGTAAAATCACCTACTTAACGCTCTGATGGTGGCAACGGTATCCCTTCTTCTCAACCGAGTGTGACCACTAAAATTAAGTATGTTTCGTGCAAGAGGGTTTGGGTGAAGTTCCAATTTGCTGATATACCTTGTCGCATGCTCTGAAAACTCATCTTTTACCAGTGGAACACACAGATCCTTGTGAATTCGGGAGTTTTTTACGTACCATGGAGCTGCAGTAATTGTTCGAAGAATTTTGTTTTGTCGCCTTTGAATTTTTTCAATGTTTGACGCTGAGGCGGTGCCCCATAATTGAATTCCGTAGCGATATATAGGCTTTAGTATTGCGTTGTATAACAAAAGTTTGCAATCTAATTTCAATGTAGAATTTCTGCCCATAAGCCAATTTAATTGCGCTGCTTTTAATTTTAGCTGAGTGACTTTCGCGCCAATGTGAGGCTTCCACGTTAACCTACGGTCGAGATGAATACCAAGGTACTTGACTTAATTTTGCTGCGTAATAGGTGAATTGTTAATTTAGATAGCTGAATATGTTTGTCTACGCAGTGTGAATGTAACGTGAGTACACTTTTGTTCATTAACTTTAATTTTCCAAAGTTTTAACCACATCTCTAATATTGAAATATACTCCTGCAAATTTCGCGAAGCTACTTGATGGTTTTCATGTACGCTGCAGAATGCTGTGTCATCTGCAAAAGTTGAAGTGTGAATACCACATCTGGTTGGCATGTCAGAAGTGTAAATTAAATATAAAGTGGGTCCCAGAATGCTACCTTGGGGAACTCCTGCCTCGATTGGCTGAGTTGGGCTTATAAAGTCGCCTTCTCTGATTACAAACTTCCGGCCGCATAAATAGCTTTCCAGAAGCTTGTGAGTGTTTGCAGGCAAGTTCATCTTTATTTTGTGCATTAATCCCTCGTGCCACACTTTATCAAAAGCTTGGGAAACATCAATGAATAGAGCTGAGCAATACTTTTTGTCCTCAAAAGTCTTTCTTATAACATTAACTAGTCTATGCGTTTGTTCTATGGTGCTGTGTTTAGCCCGAAAACCAAATTGATGATCCGGGATGCATCCTACATCATTCAATATTGGAGTCAACTTCGCCATTAACAATTTTTCGAAAAGTTTTGAAATTGTTGGCAGTAGACTTATTTGTCTATATGACTCTACTTTAGCGGGATCCTTCCCTGGCTTGGGTATCATAGTAACCATAGACACCTTCCACTCTGCAGGATAGTATTTCGGGCGCAAAATAGCGTTAAAAATGAAAAGAATAATTCTTCTAGCAACACGAGGTAACTGTACAAGCATTTTGCCAGTAATTTTGTCAAAACCTGGAGCTTTTTTTGAGTTTACTTTATTTATAACGTTTTTGACATCTTGAAAACAGTCTCATAGGCATAGGCGCTCTAACAGCATATGGCGGAAATTCAGCAACATCATCCACTGTATCAGTTGCAGTAAAAACGTTTTTCAAATGATTAACATACACCATCCCTTTTTCAGAATCACTTCTTGCCCAGTCGCCAGATGAAGTTCGCAAAGGTGGCTTACCTATTACGGGCCTTTTCAGACCTTTTGTCGCTTTCCATAGAGAATAGTCGCTTTGCGGGCTACCATAAAGACCTTCTAGATAATTTTTAAGGGAAGCCATTCTTTGGATTTCAAGCACATTTCTTAACTGAGTTATGCACTCCCGTATCCTGCTTTTAAGCTGGGGAGACCTGCGAAGTTGCCATTCTCTTCTAACTCTTCTTTTTTCTGACAAAAGTTGTTCAATTTCAGACGAATAAGTTCTATTGTTCTCATTTTTGAACCTCGTATGGGTAGTGGTAGCATGTTGCACGGCCAGTTTAAGGTCTTCAGAAAAATCTTTTATTGATATATCAACATCCTCAGGGGTTCTCAAGGCAATATTTTCTGTACAATGAGTACTCAAATATTTCTTATATTTTAGCCAATTAACTGTAGTGATGGCGAACGCCAAGTCACTATACGGGGAGCCAACGTCCTGGGGGAACGAAACGGATATTATAGTGGGTGAGTGGTCCGATGACAAATCTAATGAAGACTCTACTTGCATCCATTCTAAAGGAAAATTTTTTGCAACTCCAAAATCTATAACATCTGGAATCTTTCGCCGGTCCGAGGGCCAATAAGTGGGATGTCCGCTTGAAATCACGTCTAAGCCCAGTTTGGAGACTGTGTCAAAAAGCACACGGCCTTTTGGGGAAATTAAACGTGATCCCCAAAAAGTGTGCTTAGCGTTATAGTCACCAGCCGCTAAAAATCGAGAACCAAGTGATTTGAAAAAAAGTGAATACTGAATACTGAAAATCGTGGCGGTGAGTAGATCGAAGAAATAAAGATTTTTTCATGCAAATATTCAATGCATATATTAGTTGCTTGGAGATACTCCTCACGTGTCTCATGCAGACAATAGTGCTTAATTCTATTTTTTATTAGAATTGCTGAGCCTCCACAAGACCTTCCACGAGGATCTTTAGTGTCATACAGTGTGTAGCCATTAATTTTGAAATGACTATTGCTTGTCAAATGAGTTTCAGCAATCATCATTATATCGATTTGCTTTTCCATAAGGAAGTGCTCAAGTTCATTTTTGTGTTGGCGAATGCCGTTTGCGTTCCAGAAACATATTTTTAACCAATTCATTTTGTTAAAATTGCCTGCAAAATAGTGGATTGCATTTTCAGCATTTCCTGCATCATGTTCGTCATAGAAACCGTAAATGTGTTTATGGACTGAACAAGAGTCTGCAGAGTTGCCTCAAGATTGGTAAAATTTTGATCGGAATTTTGGGGCTTGGGCTCCTGATTCAAGTTTTGTGTATCGGTTTTGACCACACTAGCATATGAAACTTGTTTGGGGTTTTGCATAATTATTTGGCTGGTTGACTGGCCTATCTGCGGAAAATTGTTTGTATGAATTATGTTTGGCTGCTGGGGTTGTTTATAGGTGATTGATGACTTATTTGTCATTGACTGCTTAAAGTGAGTATAGATAGGGCAGCCCCTGTAATTTGCAGTGTGGTTGCCTCCACAGTTACTGCATTTTTTAACACTTGAGTCAGTTTTTGACTTTTTGCACTGTGATGTGCCGTGCAGTTCTCCACACACCACACAAACTGTGGGCAGTTTACAATAGGCCTTAGTATGGGCAAATTCCTGGCAGTTTAGGCATTGAACGGGCCCTAAACGCTTGTGCGGCTCCTCAACGGTAACTCTGCGAAGAAGAATAAATTTAAGGTTATAAATTGGGTGAGTTTCATTCTTTTTGAGAATAACATCCCCCGGTACCAGTTCAACCCTAAACATGGGTTGAGGAATCTTTTCACGGTTCCGCATATTTACCACATTTTTTATTTTAAAGCCTTTATCTAGCAGTGCAGTTTTAACCTCATCCGTGTCTACATAAGGGTCAATACCTTTTATAACAACCTGAAGGCCTTTAGCACTTTTAAGTTGATAAGTATAAAAAGATTTTTTCTCTTTTTCCAGAGCGGCAGAAAGTTTTCGGTAATCATTTTCGCAGTTGACTTGGATTTTTGTTTCACTTATTTGTCCGTGCTTCACTGATGTTACGTTGAAGGTGTCTTTACCAATTGCCGTAATAAGTGCTTTTACCAGCTCATTTGATGTAGGTTCCCTCAAGTATATTGGTGGCGGTTTAAATGTTTTTTTTTGATGTAGTTGGCTCGTCAGTCTGAAGGATAGCAAACCTATTACTATCCGTTGTCGCAGAGGTAATATCGCCCTTAGACATTTTTGGTTGCGATGATATTTGCGCGGATTTAGGGCTTCGCTGACGTTTAACCACGGTTATATACCTATCCATACCCACTTGAGTTTTCGGTTTATCAACAATAGCTACACTTGAAGATGGTTTATCGTCTGTTGCAACAACAATGTTTGGCGAGCACGAACGCGTGCGTTTTTTATCTCTTAGAGACAGGAGATTGTCCAATGATTTTTTCAACGATTCCTCTTCAGAAATCCAGAGGTTTTTTCTAGTGGAGCTAAGCTCCCACTCAGAATTGCATCTACTAGGTGCACTCATGCAATTTTTTTTTTTTTTATTTATATTTTTTTTAAGCCCGATAGAACTTGAAATTGTAAAAAATAACACAAAAAATTAAATTGTAATCAAAATTTTTTTTTATTCGAAAGATCAATACGTGACATTAACATTTGAAAATGATTTCGGGCATATGGGCACCGCGGCTGTTCTTGACGAAGCGCATTCTGGACGTCCAATTTTGGGCCACTTTTTCGAGCACTGCTGGCCGTATATCACGAACAACACGAACAATGCTGGCCTCCAAGGCGTTAATTGTTGCTGGTTTATCAGCATAAACCAGTGACTTCACGTAGCCCCACAGGAAATGATCGAGAGGTGTCAAATCGCACGACCTTGGAGGCCAATTGACAGGTCCATTTCTCGAAATCAACTCATCGCCAAATTTTGATTTCAGTAAGTCGATGGTTGCGTTTGCCGTATGGCACGTAGCGCCATCCTGTTGAAACCACATCTCCTCCGGATCAATGTCATCCATATTTTCAAACAAAAAATCATTGATCATGGTGCGGTAACGATCTCCATTGACCGTAACGCGAGCTCCGGCCTCATTTTTGAAGAAATAAGGTCCGATGATGCCACCAGCATGAAAACCGCACCAAACAGTGCATTTTTCTGGATGTAATGGAGTCTGTAGGGTCTCTTGTGGATTGGTCTCACTCCATATGCGGCAATTTTGCTTATTAACAAACCCGTTAAGCCAAAAATGCGCCTCATCGCTGAACACAATTTTGCGATAAAACAACGGGGCGAATCGACGACTGATTTTCAAAGTAAATTTGGATAATTTCGTAGCGTTGTTCAAGCGTGAGTCTATTCATGATGATTTGTCAGAGTATACTGAAACAAATAAAAAAAATGTTTCATCAAAATTTAATTTTTTGTGTTACTTTTTACAATTTAAAGTTCTATCTAGCTTAAAAAAACACCCTTTATATAAAAATAATTGTCATAAAGTTTTTCTTTTGTATAAATTCGCTCTTCCACTTATTGCGGTTTTGTAAGAAAACAAAAAATTTTAATGTATAGTTTTTTTCCCACTGGGTAGGTAATCTTCACGCACAATAACAACAATAACAATGCACTGCCACCGCACTTGTTTTATTGAAATTGATTTTATTGTTTAGTTATTGAAATGTAAGGAATTTATTTTCCCGTTGTTTTTTTTTTTTTAATAATTTGTTATTGTTTTTATAATTTAATTTTAAAGGCGTTTAAGCAATGATTTTATTTTATTTTTTTGTTCGGTTGGAGAGTCACAATGATATAGATTTTTTCCCTTGCCCAAATATGTATATTTTTTTTCTTAAATTGTCTTAACCTTTTTATTTACCTTTTATTTTTAATGATGCGCTACATCTTAAGTTTATTTCTTCACAATGGGGACCTTTTTTTCTTTTGGTTACACCTCATTTCACCGATTATGAATTAAGTATATTCACTTTAACTATTTTTTATTTTTTTTTTTTTTGTTTTTAAATCTTTTGCGCACTGAATGCCACCGCACCTACCCAAACGCTTGTCGAAATCATTTTGTTTTTTCTTGGCTATCAAGCTTCTCGGCGCCGGTTTTCGTCCATCCTTTTTTCTTGCTAGTTTGACATAAATTTTAGCAGAATATTTCTCGAAACTTCTATTTTACCGTGCTTCTTCTTCTTTCGTATCACTCATTGCACGCTAATAGCCTACGTCTTATCTGCCTTGCCAGATCGCGGCTTAATCCTAACAGGGCGCACATGACAAATTGAAATCTGGAAAGGATGTTATATGTACATATACATAAATGATTTGAATAAGGTATTATTTTTATTATTATAAGATATTTTATTATTATATTAGATACAATAGATAACATATTATGATTTACGGTAAGTTTGAAATATAAGAATGAATATTACCAGTTCTGACGCAAAATTCGGTTTGTATGCTGGCCAACTGTCTATAACAGTGATGCCCAAAAGTTCTATATGGAAGAGTAAATACCAATACATTTAAGGAAAAACTACGTTTATTTAATATTTTTTGTTGTAAAAAGCAAAACAGTTACAAAAACAAAACTCACACTGATAATCGCTGTCGTCAATGTGCCACGTCACACACAGCAACTTTAGTTGGGCAATTCTTGACTTTATAGAAGCTTTTAGTGAGGGGAATAAGAAGGGAAAAAGAATTGCCGGTACTCGGCAATTTCAGGAATTCCTTACTTTTTTCTGATGTGTGTATATATGTGTGCATATACAATGTAAATTGTATGAAATAAAAGGTAGAGAAAGTTCAGGAATTGCCGAAAAAAGTTTTTGAGTGTGGACAAGAAAACAATTCCAAAAGAAAATTGCTAAAAAGTTCGGCAATTAAAATCACCCTGTCTGACCTTAGACTAACAAAGCATGCGAAAGTAATGTTGCTTTGCTTTTGTGAGTGTGTGGTGAAGAACGAAAAAAAATATGAAAGACGAAGTTGTTTGTATATTTTTCATTGCTAGTGCTGAGCGCAGTATTTGTGTATTAAAGAGCACAGCCATATAGCTAAGCGCATTTACAAAAACAATTGAGTATCAAGCGCATAGGCCTGGGCATGTTTGGTGTATAATATTAGCAATATTTGTATCGGAACGCGATACACTGTTTCCAGCGTTGACAATTTTCTTCTTTGACAGCAAAGTTGTATTTTAATACTGATTTTATTTTGGCAACATCTTGTTCTTAACATATGTATATGAAAAGTGATAAAAAAATTAAGTAAACATATACATATGTATACATAAATGTATACGCATGTATGCCATACCAATTTGAAGGAAAGTAATTGTTTTTTCGGTATATTTTTGGGACTTGTTCTTTTTTAAAAGAGGTTTTGATTTTAGCATGTTTTGATACCTGAAAAACAACTTGCCTTTTGATTTTTGTTTTTTTTTTTTTAATATATTTCTTTAGATTCGGAGGGGAAAGACATAACTATTTGAGAAGCTAAATTTTACAAAAATTCCGAGTCCAATTTGTTCTGCTCAGAAGTTCCCAAGTTGTCATGTTTACTGTAGTATGACTTCAGTTCAGTATATATTGGGTTGTTCTCAAAAACATTGTTCAATGTCTTAAAATTGCAAAAATCAAAATTCAAGAGCGCTTATTCAAGATCTCAAAATTATGTAAACTTTAAAAATCATATGTACATACATAATTCCTCAGCGCTGGTTCCTGACTGGTGTTGGGTAAAAGAGAAACGACGCTGTTCTTCTGATGGTAATTGGGTAAATTTTGTGGAACTTTCCATGAACAAAATTTTTTAATAAATTCAACTTCTGATTCCAATTCTCTAATATGAATAAAACTTCCAATTTCAAATAATTTTTCTAAATGGTATCTATCAAATAATTGGAATTGTCTTAAAGTAATTTTTTGTTATACAAAATAAATACAAGCAAGGCGAATTCATAACAGGTGAAATTGACAGCGCTGCTGATAACTTTTTTTAAATTTTAATCAATGATGTCAATGGCATAATTAAAATAAAGTTGGACAATTTTTTTTAACAATTTTTTAAATTTTGTATTGTCGCCTGAGCGCCAGATATCATCTAGAATCCTCCCCAATCTGGCTGGCCATTTTCACCTTTTCAAGCTCTATGATCTGAGACTTTAAGTTTCTCCAAATAATTAAAGGTTTTATGAAATAATTAAGTTTTTCTTTTATTGCAAGTTTTTTAATAGAAATTTTAAAAAAAAAAATTTATTTTTTAAATTTTGTATTGTATCTTGAGCGTCAGACATCATTCATAATCCTCCCAATCTCGCTGACCATTTACACCTTTCCAAGCTCTATGATCTGAGACTTTAATTTTCACGATGTAATTAAAACTTTCACGAAATGTTTAAAACTTTTTCTTTTCTTGTAATTTTTTTATTATATTTTTAAACTTTTTTTTGTGTTTATATTTTGTAGTGTTGTATTTATTGATCTTGCATATACCTGGTATGAATTCGCCTTGAATACAAAAGTATATATTTAAAATAAATTATAATAAAATTAATGTAATATATCTTCAATCAACGGTCCCACATATGTGAAATCGATACTTTTTTTTTGCTATCGATACTTTTTAAAATCGGTAATAATCTACTCAGAGTTTTCGAATTGGTTATTGCAGAGTGTGTCATTATAATATTCAAATATATTGGCTAGAGTTCCTTCGTTGTGTTCGGTTAATTTATTTAAATCATCCATTGAGTTCATTAATCACAAGCACTTTTTTTTTAATTCTGACAGTTTTTTTTGCCGTTATTTAAAGTGGCAATGTTGAATGGAAATCCAAATAAATCCTTCTATAAGTAATGAGTAAGTTTCGAAAGGTTCTGCAAAATAACCAACGATATTAGGTTTAAAGTGTAGGCGAAATTGTCTTTCGCAAATTCAAAATATTCTGAAATCTGTTTTGCAACAAATGATTTCTTTTACTTGAAATACTTCTGCCTGCATATCATTATTTAATTTGGCTACATGATAACCTGATTTATAAATAGTTCCATTAAAAGATATGCAGTTAGTTAAGTGTAATAAAATCAATATTTTTCATAGCTTTTAATTATAAAATCAAATTTTGAGGTTATTACGTCATTATCGTTATAAATGACTTTTTTGCAACTACTTTCTTTGAATACAATTTTAAATTGAAATTTGAATGAAGTTGACAAAATAAAGCAAATCCGACTATTCGTAGCATTACCATAGCTCTTGATTTCTTTGTGCTTAGCTGCAAACATGAAGTTAGAAAAATTCCGCAACGGACCAGATGCTTCATGAAATGACAGTTGCATAATGTGTTAAAAAACTGTGTTTTGGCTTAAGAGTATCCAAAAATTTTAACATAAAGTTTATTGTGCTCTTTTATTATGTTTCTAAGCAAGCTTATCGTAGCATTATTATAAGAACAAGACTAAATCTAGTAACTGTACAACTATACAAATAAACTTCCATACATGACTCTCATTATCTATTAAATCGTAAAACATAATTGGAAAAAAGTGAATAAATGTCCAACATTCTCTTGCTGACATATTGAGATTATTATTTTTTAACCTGTTAATAGTAATATCTCCAGAAATATTGCCTATCTCAATTGAACCATAATTAAAATTTTTCTTTCTTAAATTTAATGTAGTCAAGGAAAACTTCTGATAAACACTATTCTTACTAGCTTTAGCTTCTTCGATTAAATATACAGCCCTGTTCCGAGAACGCGCGTTCTGAAACCGCAATGCGTTTTGAAAAACGCTTAATTGATTTTTAGGTGTTTTAGGTGTGAGGAACGCGCGTTTTACTTGCGTTTAGGAGTTTTTTCCGAAAAAATACAACATGTGTTTTACATACGTATATATGTACATATGTGGTAGTAATTTAAAACGAAAAACAAATTTGACAAGAAATAGAAATATTTTTCAATTTAGTTTTCTTAATGAAAATGTGTAAAATTCTTTAAACTTTTTATTGAAATAAAAAGAAAACATATTAAGTTTTAATAGTGAATAATTTTATTTCATTTTGCAAGTTCAGTTTTAGCAAATTCAATTAGTTCACTTCAATATATACATGCGAGTTGAAGTCGCCAATTTTAAGCGATATGCGTTTTCCAGAACACCTATTTGGCGATTTCAAATCGCAAAACCATATTTCTTGCGTTATACGTTTATCAGAACACCTATTTGGCTAAATTTAAGCGATTTGCGTTTTTCAGAACATGCATGATAAAATACATTTACAAGCATCATAAACAAATACTCTTTCAAAAAGGTCATGCATTATGTTAAAAACTTGGTTATCAGTAAAATGAAACGAAGGCATTTTGTTGAATATCGTTTCACCTTTCAGACCAGTGTTTTGGGAGTGCTCTTTGGCAATACCGACATCATAATTTTGTTTATTTCTTAATATTTCAGGCATTTCCTCACAATAATGTTCAGCTTGATCTTTTCTGATTTTACATAATCGGCAATAAGAATGCGCGTTGAAACTTTTATTGCATTCTAAAATTGAATTTAAGGACAAATTATCTCCTAATAGCCATCCCAAAATAAAATTTACATTTACTATTTCTTTATCAATTTCAAAATTTATACCATTTAGTTCCAAATCTATAAGTTTTTCAACAAACTCATGGAAACAAGTATAATTTCCAAAATCCTTCAAATCTGTGCTCTCTATTAATGCAGCAATTAAAATGTTTTCAACTTTATAACAATTTGGTAAAGTTGGAAATGTTATATAAAAGGCACAAATTGAAGATGTGTGAGATCCTAGCGGACTGTTAATTTGAAGATCATCATTATAAAGAAAGTATGGAATAATTGTTTGATTCCTTGGAAACTTGCTTAAATTCTTTCGCCATAAATTTCCCTGTTAAAAATTATGCAACTTATTCTTATTGATTAACGTTTTTATATGTTTTAGCGACGATTCAATTAAAGAATGGTTTTTAAAAAACTGTTGAAAATAAAAATCTAACGGAAAAACTGCGCCTTTTCTTATAAAATTTTTCAGGCTTATTTCGCCGTGAGTATGTACAAGGTTTATCTCTTTTGAGAAAATAACTTCTTTTACCGGTGTAAATAAATTTAACGATTGCAATTCATTCACCAATTTAAATTCACTATCAATATCTTTAAATAGAGTTGGTACTTCGAACAATAAATCTAATAAAGTTATTTGATTTTTAACATCTATGAAAGGTAAGATGACAGCTTTTAATGAGTTTATTTGTATTATTTCAAAAGCAGCTTTTCTATTAATGTTACTTTCGGAAAATAAGGATAAAACTAATTTGAATGCATAATTTTTTAACGCATTTAAATTGTGGGCTGTATTTCCAACTATATCTTCATTATGATTTTTATTGAATATTTTTCAAACAGGTTTACTGACAGATTGTGAGCACAGTTCTTTACCATATAAATCGTTATGATTTTCATTTTTACAACGGAAATTTTTCATATACCTTCTAAAAGATTCTAATGACGAAAAGGATTTATTTTGGCAAAGGTAAAATAACTGAAATTTGATATATAATATAAAATCCTTTACAAACGAAACATTTCGCCATATCGAGAGCAATGGAATGCCGTACTATAAAAAATATGTACATATGAGTATATTTATAAGTATATTATATATATATATATATATATATATATATATATATATATATATATATATATATATATATATATATATATATATATATATATATATATATATATATATATATATATATATATATATATATATATATACCTACTGAGGCTTCTATTCGGGCTATTGTAAAAAAATTTCACACCAAATTTACATTGTTGGACATTAAACCACCAACACGCTTACGTAGAGTGCGAACTGAAGAAAATATCGCAGCCGTATCGGTCAGTGTTGGTGATGACCGTGAATTATCGATTCGGCGCCGTTCGCAGCAATTGGGCCTCTGTTACTCCACTACGTGGAAAATTTTGCGGAAGGATTTGGGTGTGAAGCCTTATAAGATACAGCTGGTGCAAGAGTTGAAGCCAAACGACCTACCACAACGCCAAATTTTTGGTGAATGGGCTCTTGAAAAGTTAGATGAAGATCTACTTTTTTATCGAAGAATTGTGTTCAGCGACGAGGGTCATTTCTGGTTGAATGGATACGTGAACCAGCAAAACTGCCATATTTGGAGTGAAGAGCAGCCAGAAGCATTGCAAGAGCTACCAATGCATCCACAAAAAACAACCGTTTGGTGCGGCTGGCGGCATCATTGGGCCGTATTTCTTCAAAGATGATGCGAATCACAACGTTGCTGTGAATGGTGAGCGCTACCGTGCGATGATAACAAACTTTTTTTTGTCCAAAATGGAAGAGCTTGACTTGCATGACAACAAGACGATGCCACATGCAAGACGATGCCACATGCCACACAGCACGCGAAACAATGGACCAATTGAGAGGCGAGTTCGGTGAACAGTTTATTTCACGCTTGGGACCAGTCAATTGGCCGCCCAGATCTTGCGATTTAACGCCTCTAGACTATTTTTTGTGGGGCTATGTTAAGGCTAATGTCTATAGCGACAAGCCCGCTTCGATTGACGCACTGGAAGCCAACATTGCCAACATTATTCGTGAGATACCGGCCGAAATGTTGGAAAGAGTATGCCAAAATTGGACTAAGCGGATGGACCATTTGAGGCGCAGCCGCGGCCAACATTTGCATGAAATAATCTTCAAACATTAAATTATATCGACTCAACTATCGATCCAAATAAATATTTCATGCGTTTTTCTGAATTTTGTTTTTTTTTTTTTTTTTTAATTTCCGATAGTTCTTATAAAATCACCCATTATATATATATATATATATATATATATATATATATATATATATATATATATATATATATATATATATATATATATATATATATATATATATATATATATATATATATATCGTTATACGTTCCACGTTCTGAAAAACGATTATGGCGATTTTTCCAAAGCATTTTCTTCTTTTTTATAGCCAACATAGAAAGCAAGAATGCTGTATGATTTTTAATTTAAAATTTATATAAATACATACACATATCTTTATGTTTTTGTATAATAAAACACAAGTTTTGTTGTTCGAACACAACTTTAGAATATGGCAAAGCGCTTCAAATTGTGGCGAACATGTACATATGTACTTAATGGTTTGGGAAAAGCGTAGTCACAATGTTATCCATTGTCTTACTGTCCATGTTCCCTACTGGGAATCTCGCCGCAAGCTTTCCCATTACTAGCTTGTACCCAGTTCCCCATGGGTTGTTATTTACATCCGCTCGAAGATCTTCCCATAGACAGAGAGGCAGAGTTACTTTCTCATTTATAATATTAGTAAGGATTTATACAAACTTACAAAATTGTTTAGTGTTTCAGCGTCCTATAGATATTTTTGAGACCAGTTGGTAACAACGCTTTAGGTACATCTGTAGTTAATTAAGATAACAAAAATATTACATAAGAACATAAATGTGTACATACCTTGTTAAAACCGTTGCTGATGTTTTCTAACTGATTAATAAAATAGTACCTGAAATTTGCAATATGCCATTGTTTTTAAAAATTATTTATTAATGTAAGGAAGTATATAAATACTCGTATATACTTACCACGAATACAATCTCTTGTTCTATGTTTGTCGTCTTAAATTTTTATGTGTTTTCAGACATGTTTCAATATCATTTGTATTAGGTTTGATAGAATATTCAAACCGTATAAGTTTTTTTTAAACCAAATACATATTTGTTAATACATACTTATTTTTTTTATATTGCACATTGGAGAAGAAAACTCTACGTGGCTTTGCAAGAATGAACAAATTTTCAGGCAATTGGATGAGTTTGCATGATGGATAGATAATGCAGGTTGCAATGATATTTAGTTACAGCTCTTAGTGCTGAACTAAAAATTAGTAGCAATTGGTAGAACTCTCATCATATACAGTGTGCGACAGAAACATTGTCCTTTATATAAAAGTATGTGGACTATATGAACTCTGATGCATATAATTCAAATCTGTTTCCAGAATTTCTCTACTACATCGAGAAAAAATTGGAAATATGTATTTAATCAGTTCTTAACCATTACGGTGAACATATTCTCATGTCTTGGGGAATACATTAACGTAATCGACTATTTTATGAGATAAAATGAGTGCTCTAATCACCGCATATGACATTGACTATCGATATTAACTATCGTATCGAATAACATTACGATATCTATAATTTAAAAGTACAATTTAAACAAACTGGAATAGATTTAAGACCATATGTTTCCTAGAAGTAGGAATGCAAAAATATTCAGCCCAATCACCAATATTCTCAAGGAATTTCCTTCTCACGGAAATAATATTTCTCGAGAAAAAAATCGTCAAATTATAAATTTCGGGAGAAAAAAAAGGAGTAGTACTTTGACAGTTTTTATTATAGAAATTTATTTGCGTACAAAAGTAAACAAAATTTCTTGTTTGATTTAATTGTTAAGAAAAAATTAGATAATTAAAAGAAATGAATAATTTGGCTTTGCGAATACTTGTGGAGGACATTTGTTTTGAAGAAAATCAACTAATAAATACCCAAAGGATTTCTAGAAGGCTGTTACGGGATCACTCTAACCCGCTTGAGTTGCCACAATTATTGTAAGTACATAAATATACATATGTAATTAATTTTAAATTGGTTTTAGTTTACATTTTGGAACAGGTTTCAGAAGTACGATAGAGTTAATAAGCCTGTTTTTAGGTACTGCTTGATGTTGTTACCGCAAACATTGAACCCACAAAAAAAAAACAATTTGGAGTTCCACCCATTATAAAATTAACTGCGTGCTTACGGTTTTTCGCCTAAGGTGGATACCAGACTGGTGTAGGTAAAGATTTTGATATGTCATTAGCCCAGTCAACATTCTCGAAAGTACTAAGTGAAGTTTTAAACGAGCTGGAAAACCATATGTGCCCAGTTTGGATTAAAGTGCCTCATTCCGCCGAATAAAATAGAAAAATTGTACGAGCTTTGTATATAAAGTATAAAATTCCTGGCGTTGTTGGGTGCAAATCATTGCTCCTCCAGACAAACACCTTTTTTACAACAGAAAAGGAAAATACAGCTTGAATGCTTTGCTGGTAAGTCACTCATTTCGTTAATATAACTTAAAACTTTATGGTAAAACTTTCAGCTTTGTGACGATCAACTTAAAATTCGCTATGTCGGTTCCTCACATCCTAGTGCATCACGACTCCTTTATATGGAACACAAGCGACCTAAGAAATAATTTTAAGCAGAAATATTTGCAGGGTGAAAAGAACTTTTGGCTGTTAGGTAAGATTTTAAAAAATATATACTTATGTTAATAATTATTATTTTCGGGAATAGGTGATGCTGGTTATCCCTTGGAACCTTGGTTTTTAACCCCTCATCGAGTTCCGGAGGATGGTACACCAGAAATGCGGTTTAACGAGATCCACGCAAAATGCAGAAATATAATAGAGCGTACCAATGGAGTATTAAAGAATCGCTGGCGTTTCGTTGGTGCAAGGGAAATGCACTACTCCCCAGAAGGCAGCTAAAATTGTAAACGTATGCTGCGCTTTACATAACATATGTATCAGTTACAATGTTAGAGATGATGACAATGATTTCATACAATGAAATATGACGGATGAGGAAGTAGCACCACTAGTCAATACCACAAGCCAATTCCTAGTCGAGGTTCAAAGGATTAGGGGCAATATTGGACAAAGTATTTTCTATTAAATTTTCTGTTTTTGAAAAAAAAAATTTTCTTTTTGCTTCTATTAGCTTTCAATAAAACTTTTGGATGTAGAGTATGACAAGGTCGGACATAACTGAAAATAATTTTTCTTCTTGTTTATACCTTTAAGTTGAGAATATATGTATGTTGTTATTGGTATGTTGATCACTTTTAATTTATAGAATCAAATTAACTGTATTAATCACCCCTATCATGAATAGTAAGTGAAATTTTTGTTCACGAAAAATTTTAATTTCACTCGAAGTGAAAAATGCTATCGTGAATCTCCTATGAAATTCCTTAAAAAGTTTAAAAAAAAGCTATCAGTCTACATTGATTATATTCAAATAAGAAAAAGTTTTGTGGATTTTTGAAAACTAAAATTAAAAAAATATATATATAAGATGTTTAGAATCGGTCGGTTAATGCTATTGCAAGAGGAAGAATTGAGGCAACATCAAATTATTCGCCGAGGTTTGCGCGACGCATCCAACCCCTTGGAGCTACCAAATACGCAGTAAGTAACTTAATAATTATTAATAATTTTGCGTAATAATTTAGCTCTTCTTAGATTCATCCAACATTACAGGATGAATAAAGCAGCCTTTTTGTACATTTTAGATGTCCTTAAAAATTCTCTGCCGTGCTCAAGAAAAGCATTTGGTATTCCGCCAATAGTTAAGCTAAGTGCTTGCTTGCGGCTCTTTGCTGAGGGCGGATATCAAAAAGGAGTAGCAGAGACTATGAAGTTAGAATGGCGCAGTCAACGTTCTGTGCAGTTCTCTCACAAGTATTAGAAAGTTTTGAGCAACACCTATGTGGGCAATGGATAACTATCCATCGGAAGAAGAAAGCAGAGCTACAGTCCAAGAGTTTTACAACAAATTTGGAATACCTGGTGTAGTAGGGTGTATTGATGGAACACACATCAATATTGTAGCCCCAAAGCAAAACAATCACTTGTACTACAACCGAAAAGGAAACCACAGCCTAAATGTCACACTGGTATGTATCTTTTGTAAATTAATAGCTAAGACGTATTTGGTACATAGTTATAAATATTATGACTTAAAGATTTGTGATTGTAAAATGAAAATTCTATTCGTTGATGCCACACATCCCGGGGCTTGTCACGATTCCTTTATTTGGAACACAAGTTTATACAGAAGCGCAATGGAACACAATTACTTACAAAGAGGATCTCGAGTTTGGTTATTAGGTGAGTGCACATGTATACAAGTGTATTTTAGATAATATACATATGCAATCATATTTTCATAATTCTATAAGTTTTATACATACATATATTTTTTTTATATATACATATATTTTCTAGGTGACGGCGGCTATCCCCTAGAGCCTTGGTTACTAACGCCATATAGAACCCCAATATTGTGGTCTAACGAGCAAAAATTTAATGAGATACATTCAAAATGTAGAAATGTAATAGAACGAGCAAATGGAGTTTTAAAAAACCGATGGAGGTGCTTGCTTGGTGCCAGAGAGATGCACTATCAGCCAGAAAAGGCTGCTAAAATCGTTAATATTTGTGTAGCATTGCACAACATTTGCATAGCATATAAATGCGAATATAATGCTGATTTTATAGTTGATAATGAACAAATTCAACTTTCTCCTGTAGATAATTCTTCAAACTCGGTTCATGATGATAGATATTTGGCTATTTCTCAATGTATTCGCACTAATATAGCAAACTCATTATGAAAACTAAATTTTGTTCAAAACTTAAATTTTGTTTCTTTGCGTGTATAAAGATTTATTTTTATTAAACTAAATAAAACATTTTCACAGTTAAATTTAGGTTCTTTTTAACAAACATATGTACATAGGTACTTATTAAGAGATCGTTGTGAAAAGGAAAGTAAAATTCAGTGAAATTTTTAATACTAAAAAATATCTGCATGTCTTCTTATTCATTTAAAGCCTTTCTTTGCAATATTTTAAGCTTTATTTCTTCTATTTCTATTAATTTCTTGTTCTTCGCCATTTTGCTTACAACTTCTTCTTTGCGTAATTCTTTTAACGCTAAATGATGCTCCTCCAACACTTTAATTTTTTTTGATTTTAAGTCATTGCCTTTTTCAAGGGCAAGGCATATTCTCTGTATACCACTTTGAAGTTCTTGATTGTGTATATTTGTAAAATCACCTATTTCAGCAATTTTTGAGTCCTCTTGGGCCTTTGATTCCTTAACAATAAGGTCAGCAGTGGTAATTTTTTCGTTCAATTCTATTCTTTTTCGTTTTAAAGTGTATATATTTTTTTCTGAAGAGTCTGTATGTATGGTGGGGTTTTTTGGCGACGTTGACACCTGTTTTGAACAACAAGGCTCTACAGAATATAATTCACTAATTTCAGTGTGACTTTTGGGTGGTGTAATTAATTCACTGCAATTTTTAGTCGAATCAAAATTTTCTGACAAACCAAAAGTTCGAGAGTTTTCCAAGCCTTCTACCGACTCCTTCATTCCTATTAGATCGTATATACACTGCTCACTTGCTGACAGGTATTTAGTTTGGTTTGTACCTCTTTGGTTTTTCATATTAGTAGCAGCTTTCGATCGAACATACCTTTTTTGATCTGACCATACCTGTTGAACTAATTACGTATATATATTCCAAAAAAAACCATATCCTTAAAAGAATATTACTTTCTTCCACTCGGTGACATTTTTAATTGGAGGGCCAACACTATTTAGTTCATCTGTAAGGCATTTCCAAAATTCCGCCACTACATCTTTTGATAGTTTTACAAAACCGCATGCAATTGACCTGTTATCTTGCATTTTATTGAGTAGTATATCGCTTTGGGCTCTATTAACAGATCTTGTCCTGAAACAATTTATTATTAGATAGTGTATTTTAGTTAAAAGAAATTAATACTTACATGTTGAATACAATTCGCCAGCAAAAATAAAATGAACAAATAATAAGGAAATGTGAAAATATTTCAAGGCAAAATATTATTGACGATAAGGTGAATATTTTTTTGACATGAAAATTATTTAGGATATTATTCACAACTGAGTTACCATTAAATAGTAGTTTATGGGAATTATTCATGATTACCATTAAGTGAAAAGTGAACAAATTTGGTGTGAATAATTATTTACGATAAGGGTGAATATGTAATTTTAATTCATGTTTTATTATTTGAAATAAATTAAGATTTAAAAACTTAAAATATCTTTAATATTAATGGGTTTTAGAACAAGTTCAGGCACCATATTTATATACTTGGTAATTTTAGTATATAAAAATTTTTCAAAAATAAATATTTTAAGCCCCGTAATGATAATAAAGGTTTGGTAAGTTTTATGAATATGGGGATAGGAATCAGAAAAATTTTGTAGTATAGTTTAAAAAGAAAAATATTTCAGTTTTACATAAAAAAAAAATTTAACAACTGAACTGTTCTACGGATCACTTCGGTGTTCACGTAATTGCAGTCGAGTTTTTTCCAGCTTATATTCTACTTCTCTATGAAGGCATTGTGCCGCTGCATTTCTTCTATTTGTTTTCTTTTCAGCCCTTCTATTTCTTTAAAATGTTTTTGTTGATGGTCACCTAATTTGTCTAGCGATCGATAAAATCGTTTGATGTTTTAATTCTCTACCTCGTTTCTGTATTTCTCGCATCGATAAATTTTTCACATGTAACAAGGGAATTGAAAGAAAAATGATGTAAATTGAAACAAAACATCATTTCTCACACACAAATGTTTCTACAATTTCTTTTTGTGAAAACTATATGTCAATTGAGCTTTTTATCATAAATTATTGGAAAATTGGGAGTAAATGTGTTTCTGTAATAAAGTTTTGTGAGAAGCATCTGTCAAAATATTTTACAAATAAAAACAGTTCGGAAATAGAGAAAAACGAAAATAAAGTGTTGAAATGGATCTCAAAAGTGCAGAAAAGGCAACCTTTTCATTTATTTTTTTGAATGCAGTGTGTTTAAAGTAATATTTATGATTTATTTAAGAACAACAAAAGTAAGAAAGCTGTAAAACTTGAGCGTTTGACGAAAAAACGAACTTACAACACAAGCTGCTGTCTACCGCCACTACAGAAGCAAAGTAAAGGCAATTGTAAAGAATACACCCGACAATATTGTATTCGCAATTTGATAAATATGTACATAAATTTGTGTTAACTATTAAGATTTTTAAATTGAAATAATCTTTTAGGGTCTTAGCAAGGGTCAAGTGAAAAAACAGCATTATAAGGAATATTTAGTCTATGTTAATGCAGCACAGTGAATCTTTTTATAGAATTTTCTTTGCTAAATAAAACAATCAAATTGGCCTGTTTTAACTTTTATCTTTTTATTTAATTTGAACTTTTTAAACGCATAATTCACGATTATTAGAGGCGCTTCCATAAGAACATATTGCCATCATTTGCAGTACCAGCTTGTTTCAATGGTATGCCACCCATATTCTGTTTAGTTCGATTTAAGTACAACTGTAAATCGGCTAACAATACAAATAAGTTAAATCTAATGTGTAGAAGTCACTAAAATATTTACCTTGAGCTTGCAGTCGAGTTCGCAGTAGCGCCACAGGAAACGAACACACATGACCTAATGTTGAGAAATCACAGCCGGGTAGTAATATTTCTGCTTCAGAGTCTCATAAATGACGAAATCAATGTCCGCACATTGTATATTGATCAACACATTTGAAATGTTAGCATAATAAAAGCGACTTTTAATATTTTTCTTTAATATTTTTCGCTGCATCCAAAATGCCTTTATATAGACTGGTGTAAAGCTGAACGTGTCTTTAATACTACTATGGGGTAGATGGCAGCCTGCGAAATACCACCAGCAGCAGCACCAGCCATAAAACATAAAACCAATTACTATTGGACGTTTGTCGTCGCCACAGATTAGTCGTTTGCAATAAACTACAAAATTATATATATCTCGCTAAGTTTTTTAATTACTTTTCTGATTTTAAATATTTATTTTAATATATTTCTTATATTTTATTACAAAGCTAATTTTTGTCATTGTACGTCTAATTTTTGTTCTTATTTGTTTATTTATTGTTTTTTGACAATTGCTTCATGGAAATATTCCAATAAAAATAAATCTAGTGCTGTCTGTTTCCACTTTGAAATACAGAAACACTATTTTCTCACTAATCGAGAAACTGTGGAATTTTTTGTTTCATAGTTTTCGATGCGAAAACTTCTCACTAAAGTAACAGAAACGAGGTTCTGGACCTTTTGATTCGCCTTTAACTATTTTACTGTTTCCAGAAGTTTTTTTTGTATATCCAGTTCGGCCTTTAGTGCATCATACGAACTTTTAAGAGTATGTTTGGACTAGGTAAATTTTTTTTGCGGTTAGAGTCGGCTTTTTCACCAGAAGTTGGAACCATATTATTAGTTGTTTCCACACTCTCCTCTGCTATATCTAAGTCATTATCCATACATTCTATATCTTCTGAATAATCTAAAATTTGTGAGGCCAAATATCTTCGCTGAAACACCCTCAACAGAAGATTTCATCCCAATGAGACTATAAATTGCCTCTTCTGTTGCGGACAAATTTTATTCCTTGTTTGGACCCCCTCCTGTGCACTTTTTATTTTTTAAGTTACCAACAAACCTTTTTCAATTCAGCAATAGACTTACTTCGAGGCCCCAATGCGTTAAGGTTAGTTTTCAGCGTTCCTCCAAAATCATGCATGTGCCTCTTTGTTACCTTCATGAAAACCACGAGCATTGTCTGCATTGGCTTTTATTAATGTTAAAAAATGCTGCATTTGCTTTTTATTTGTTGTTTTTGACCTACAAAAATAAAAAAATGTTCATTTTATTTATTTATTTTATATTTGATTAAAAATTACTTACATTTTTATACAAATTCCCTTCAGATTTGCAAGTGAATTTTTTGTTAGAGAAAAACTGAACTTGAATGTTTTAATAATAACTACTTTTCTCTCATATATTTTTTCCTCTTCCATCAAAAGTTAAAAAATATATTTCTTACTGAAATAACCATATATTCATTTAATTTTAACTAAACGGATAACTTTTTAAGCAGTATGTATTTAAATGTAAAACTTTTTTGAGAGTACATGTTTTGATAGTGGCATGAATATATTACGAACATATTGCAGGGAATTTTTAAACTATCACGAACGGTTAACATTGTTATTTACTAAAAATTATAAACAGGTTGTTTTCTATGTTTTCCAGCTGTCTATGTATATGTCGACAGCTTGTCGAAAACAAACTGTTTATTAGTGTTGGGCAAAATCCTTCCTTTTTTTTTAACTTGGACCAGTACTCAGGGGATGACCCCTACATATGCAGTGCATTGTACCAGAACTAGGAAAATAGGTCATGAGGAGGGGGAAAGAGGGGTAGTGTTTGTGAACATTTGACTTGAACCTTCCAACGTTATAACAGACAGGAAACACGTCTGCAGGCAACTTGTTCCACAGACGAAGCGTACGGCCAAAAAACGAACTCTCTCTGTAATGCGTAGTACGATTCCTCGGGCAATCAACCACAAATGGATGAGCTCTGGACGATGAACGTGTGCTACGTAAAAATGTGCGCGCTTCGGGAACAAGATCCCTAATCTCGTCAGAGCAAAATCCATTGTAGTAACGATAGAACAGAGTAACGCACCCCACACTGCGTCGATGCTCCAGTGAGTCAATAGAGTTGGATACCCTACTGTCACCGATGAGCTTCTTCGCCCTCTCCTGCACACGGTCGAGTAACCCCAAAATAGACTTTGAGGCACCGGCCCAAACATGAGAGTTGTACTCCATTTTCGGTCGGATGTAGGTGGTATAAATAGTAAGGAGATCGGATGGAGTTAAGTACATCTTACACCGTTTCAAAAATTCGAGGCATTTGAATGTTTCTTTAGAGACGTGAAAAATGTGATCATTCCAGCGAACGTCACACTGTATCTTCATTCCAAGAACATCAAGAGCATCCGATTCCTCGATATTTATACCGTCCATTAGTACAGATTGGAGCAGCACTTGCGGTCTTATATTTGTGTTTTAATAAACAGCATTGGGTCTTACGAGCGTTAAAGGCGACTCTGGTTTTAGTCCCCACTCAGAGATTAATAGAAGATCACTGTTCAGTGAATCATTCATATTTAGCCTCTTAGCAGCGAACTCTGATAGCCTGGGCCTATAACTAAAAGAGTACGAGTGGCAAATGCTGCTGTCATGCGCGAAAGAGTGGATAGGGTTGGAAGTTTGATAAAGAAGGTCATTCAGGAAAATAAGAAATAGAGTAGGAGAGAGAACGGAGCCTTGTGGTACCCCTGAATTAATCTTGAACACGTTTGAAGAGACCCCATCTATAACAACTCGTATAGTGCGGTCTCTAAGAAAGCTCGATATAAATCGAGAAAAGTCATCACCGACACCAAAAGCAGTAAGTTTTGCCAGTAGTGCAGCATACCACACTCTGTCAAATGCTTTGGAAATATCTAGAGCCACCACTTCACTTTCGCCGAAATGATGGATTGAGTGGCACCATTTCTCGTAGAGGTATGCCAAAAGATCTCCAGTAGAGCGACCTTTACGAAACCCATACTGACGATCACAAAGTAATTTATGAGACTCTAGATACCTCACAAGGTGGTAATTAACCATACTTTCCATTACTTTGCAAAGCGCAGAACAAATTGCAATTGGACGGTAATTTTCAGGGTTATTTGCGTCCCCTTTTTTGGGGATTGGCGTTACATTAGCAACCTTCCAGCTTGATGGAAACTCACCAAAATGGTAAAGTATGCTGAAGAGGCGTACTAATGGACGCGCAAGCGTAGAAGAGCACTGCTTCAAGACCAGTGCTGGAATGCCATCCGGTCCAGGAGTATTATTTATGTCGAGGTCTGTCAAAACCTTTTTAACTGCTCGAGCCCGGAAGAATATCTTTGGCATAGTTACAGATACCCTTTAAGCCCGGGAAGTGGTTGACTGCTTTCCGGCAAGCATGAATTGCTTGCAAAAATTTCAGCCAACAGGTTAGCCTCGTCAACCGGGTCGGTGAATACTTGGTCATTTATTAAGAGAGTTGGAATTGATGAACTAGCATTGTTCTTTACTCTTTCAACGAATGACCAAAAGGTCTTACTGCCCCGGGGAGCTGTAAGGACCTTGGCACAAAGACGCTGTTCGTGAAGAAACTTTTAATGCCTAAGTACCTTGGCACATGAAGATCTTACCTTTTTGCGTAGCAAATCAGTGTCTGGGTTTATTTTTAAACGTCAATTACTGAATGCTTCCTCTCTGGATCTGACTGCATTTTTGCACGTCTGATTAAACCAGGATTTCACTCTCGATTTAACCGAAATCAGCTTGGAGGGGATGAATGATTTCATCCCTAGCAATATCATATTCTCGGCCATTTTTGCTGAAGCATTTATGTCGTTATCTAGAAAGCAAAGTTTCCAATTAAATTGTTCATAAAATTGGTTGAGCTCAGCCCAACGCGTCTTTTCGTAAATAAATATTGAACGTTTCGTAGCTGATTTCGAAACGTTACGAAGTCCAGAGATCGAAAAGGAGGCAGAAATGGTGCAATGATCTGAATTGCCGAGAGGTGCACTAACTCTGACTTCATACTTTTCAGGGTGTGAAGTCAGGAATAGGTCAAGTGTTTTTGAATGGTGCCCTTCAACACATGGAATATGCGTTGGCTTATTCACTAATTGCGCTAGGTGGTTGTGCGCAGCAAATAACTCAACATATTGGCGTTCTGGAGTTGTAAGACTCGAATGGCGAAGCCAGGATGAGCTGTGAACATTGAAATCACCGGCAAACAACGATTTCACTGCTCGGACAACTTTCCAGGATCTTCGATATGGAGTCGGAGAGGGCATCGAAACCAGTAAAGGTTTAAATTTAACCCAAAGACAGGTAAATTCTGCATCATGCATGCCTAATGGTTGCTGGCATTGGAAAACAACTTTATCGCGAACGTAAATTACAAGGCCCCGATGGAAATTAAAGAGGGATAGAAGTTGATACCCAGGTATATGAAAATCCTGTGGATCAGCATTCTCAGATACCTGGGTTTCACATAAGGCGAAAATATCCGGCCGATGGAGATAAGTGTGGACGTAAACAGCGAAGAAGTTCGCTCTTAGCCCACGTATATTACAAAAATCAATCTTAAAGTTTTCTGCCATCACGCTGGAAAATTGACAAAACAAATGTTGACTCAGCTGTACATACCTTCGATACTATAATAATCAACAACAGTTAACCCGACCTCCCTAACGTTATTAATAAATTGTTATTATTTTTTATTTAACGGAACGGAAGGGATTTGATACAATGCCCGTAAAAAAAGGGTCACAAAAGCCCTGACCTGGCCATGTATTTTATAATGCAAAAAAGTTATTTTATAATTATTTTTATACTTAAAATTTTATTTATTTATTTTTCATTTTTTGTTTGAGCGTGTTTTATGTGTTTGCTATTGCATGGTTTGCTGGGTTTTGCTTGCATGTTTGAGATTTTTTATTTGTGTGAATCTTTCTTTCTCTTTCAGAACGATTAACTGAATTAATTCGTTCTTTTCTTTCATCTTTCAGTATGCCAGACATATTTCAGAATGAAAGAAAATGTTTCAATTATGCATTTCAGGTGGCAGCATAGCGAATTTTACACCAATACAGGCAGCAAACAAGCATTATTTATTTCATTGTTCCACAGCACAAAGGAATTGGCATAAAATATGTCTGTTTCTTTACTTTCTGGGCAAGTTTCGTGCATAAGAGAGCATGCATACGTTACTCTCAAATACAGATAAAATTTACCTAACGCTGCCATTACACGGGAAAGTACTTTCATGAAATTTCTGTATACGTATTACAAATAAAAAATTCATTGAAATAGACGACTTTCATGAAAATTTCTTGTTCGTCTACACAGGAAAGTGAAAGTTTATTTTAAAAATGTCGCCGAAGCAAAGAGTCACAAAATTTGCCTCTATTTCTCTCCATTCTTATTTTATTGGCTTACTAATTGGAGTTGCCAAACTTATTACATATACTAATTTATGGGGCAATAGTTGAAAAAACTCATCATTATAAATTCTTTTATGATATCATTTTTATAAAAATAATTAAATTATTTTCTTTATGTGTTTAATATACAATACAAGGAAAAAATATTATAATTATTTTCATACTCATGCAAAAGAAGTTAATTTTATAATTATTATTTTACTACAATACTGTAATTTTGTATAATTCTTTGTATGTGGCAACAATGTTTAGCAATTTGTCATTTTACTTTCAGAAAACTTCAAAAAATTTGTTTCATGAAATTTTTGATGAAAGCTGAGTGGAAAGTAAACAAAATGTGAGTGTGTTAGTGAAAAAGTGTGAGTGTATTGCAACTTTCATGAAATTACTTTCCCGTCTAAACGCAAGGTAAAGTACGTTAAAATGGCAAAAAGCCAAATTTCTAGCCCAAAGAGAAACATATACTGTGTTTTGATGAGGCAAAAAAATTGTCACTTAGAGTCTGAACACAATGTTTGCGGTGCGGTACGGTTTCCCGTTGCGGGAGAGAAAAATAAACATAATACGACGGAAGACGGCGACGGCAATACTTGTCATTGTTAGTTCACATTTTTATTAATATATTTGTGCATACGAGTACATTTTTATAAAATTTTTTAAAATATTTACTGTTTGTGTAAGGTATTTATTTTGTAATGGCAGTAAATAAAAAATTATAGCTGTTAAAAAATTATTAGTTTGGTAGAAGCCACGTTTGATTTGTATGTGGAATTAGAAACTACGGCACATGCTAACAGGATATGGTGGGTAAGACGCGGTAATGCACCAATTGTCCTTTTGCTATCACTTTATATACGTATCCCGTAAATTTCGAATTTTATTTTTCTTTTTGCTTCCTCAAGCTTTAAATACATAGACGACAGCAGACAGCAAGCAGCAATCTGTCAAAAATAAAATACATGTGTTTAAATGCACACGATTATTTTAACGACATCACAGCAGCACGCCTTCACAACAGCATTTGCTGCTGCTGCCAACTTAGATTAATTTCTATTTTCGTAAGCAGCAAAAAGTAAATGCAGTGCTGCCACTATAAATATAAATTGGCAGTAATAAAAACTAAAATTTGTCTGAAATATTTAATAGAAATAAACATCACATAAATAAAATAAACAAATAAATTGATTAGTTTTTACAGTTTTACGTGATATTTTTACGTTTTCAGTCGGTAATTTTAATTTTATTCATGTAAAATATATATGTGGCACCTCTGAAATTTGCATTGTTTAAATACACATTGTACTGCTGCTGTCTTTAAAATAATTATGTTGCTGATGAGACGGCAGCATTTGAAGCTAGCTTCATTTGTAGTCGTGAAGTAGTGAAGTCGGCTGTCGTCTAAGTGTTTAGAGCTTCAGCTTAAATTAACCTAACGCTTAGACAGGAAAGTAATTTCATAAAAGTTGCAATACACTCACTCTTTTTTACTAACACACTCACATTTTGCTTACTTTCCACTCAACTTTCATCAAAAATTTCATGATTTTTTGACGTTTTCTGAAAGTAAAATGACAAAGTCTAAGCACTGTTGCCATATACAAAGTTGCAGTATTGTGGTAAAATATTAATTATAAAATTAACTTCTTTTGCATGTATATGCAAATAATTATAATATTTTTCCCTTATATTGTATATTAACAGCCGTATTCATAAAAAAACACTAATCTGCATTTCAACAACTTTTTAGTTAAAATAAATTTTTCAGGAAAAAACTGATTTTATAAAAACGTATTCATAAACAGCATTTTAGCTAAAAATGATTTTATTGAAATTCTCTATTTGTGACTGGCAACGCCATAACAGACAATCGTCATCTAAATCATTGTGTTGCATTAAAAACGGTTATTTGTTCACGTAGTCATCATATAAAGAAATGTTTTGTATTGCTTTTTATGAAAACCAATGAAAAATAAATAAATAAATTTTGTCTTTCAATTGAGTACCCAAAAATACTGAGTTGGAAAGCTTTTACCTTGGATGTTTTTGCTTACGCATAGAAAAAATGTGAATAACGAGTTTTTTGTTATTGTTTAGTTCTTTTACGCATCACTAATGTGCATCATATTTTATTAACATATGTATAATGATATTGTAAATAGACAAAATCTTAGTAATAAATAAAAATAAAAATACCGAAAAAAATTTTAAGCGTAATTGTTTATCTGGAATCCACAATCAAATAGATTACTTCATTCTTTGAAAGGTTTTTGATGTCGTCTTTTCAAAGCGTAATTGCTTAACAGTAATCTACAATAAATGGATTACTTCTTCCGTTAAATATTTTTTGTCGCTGGCTATTCAAAACTTGGGCCATATTTTGGTACTTACGTATTAACGCCAACATTCTTCATACACAAACAGTCGGGAGAATATGGGGCATTTTTGATTTTTGATCTATAATAAACACTTCAATTTTTAAAAAAAGTTTTTTGGTTTCTAAAATGTTTTGATTTTATAAAAAACAATTTAGATTTAGATTGTCCACACTTACTAACTATTAAATTGTTCCTTGGTGGCGTTAATACGTAAGTATCCACATTTTCTATTAAAAAAAAGAACACACACAGAAATAAAATTATCTGACATCTTAAATAAGAATCTGTTTTACCAATTATTGTTATTAAGAGCAGCGAATCCGTGATCAAAAATACATTTTTATATTGAAATAAACTTTTTCATAACTTATAAAATGTAAACTAACAATAATCAAAAACACAAACGTCACCTTAAAATTGGCATAAAAATGGGTGCAATCAGTTTTAAAAATGATTGACTTAAAAAACTATTAAAAAGAACATTTTAACGTAAAATTCGTTTATGAATACAATTTTATCGGATTTCCCCTAATCATGATTTGAGTAGCTGTTTAACTTTTTTATGAATACGACCGTAAACATATAAAGAAAATAATTAAAGTATTTTTATTAAAATAATATGATAGAAAAATTTATAATGGTAAGTTTTTTCAACTATAGCCTCATAAGTTTGTATATGTAATAAGTTCGGCAACTCTGATTAGTAAGCAAACAAAATAAGAGTGGAGAGAATCACTCTTTGCCTCGGCGACATTTTTAAAATGAACTTTCACTTTCCTGTGAAGACGAACAAAAAATGTTCATGAAAGTCGTCTATTTCATTGAAATTTTTATTTGTAATACGTATAGAGAAATTTCATGAAAGTACTTTCCTGTGTAATGGCAGCGTAAGTAAAGTCTGACAAAAAATAAGGCAACTGAAAAAAAAATCGCACCGCAATAAATTATCGTTACATTGTGTTCAGACTCTTAGTTTTACGAAAAAATACTGTGATATTTTACACTTTTTAGCTTTTAAGGTCTTTTGTACATTCCTTTTTATTTAATATTTATATAAAAACAGTGAAATGATTTGTATACGAGTTGATTCAAATGAACTTTGCTTCTTTGTTATTGTTTATAGCATTAAACACATTCGAGACAGCAGGCTACACGAACACACGACTACAAATGCCGCTGGCTACAAATGTGGCCTGTAGCCAGCTACATAATTATATTGAAGGCGGCAGCTACATAATAAACAGCTGATATTGTTTTCTTTATCTGCTTACAAATATTAAAAAGTTTTTTGTGCATATAAAATGGCTGAGGGACATTTAAAAAATTCTATAGTAGATATTGCTAAAATAGTGCGAGCTACCTAATATTTGATGTAATGATATATATAAATATTAACAAATTAAATATTTGCAAATCACAATTAAAATCCACAGTGAAAATTAAAACTTCTGAAATATAAACAGCTGCCCATGATACAAAAAATAATTAATTCGCCTTGCAGCTGCCTTTTGCATTTGGGTGGTGCCACTTATAATTTTTTTAGCTGTTTCTAAAGCTATCACCAAGTTGAAGAGTAAGAAAAAACCAAGAAAATGCAATGAACTATTTGAAAACTAAAGTAATTTAAATTTAACTCCATCATTTATAAACCTAAATATATACGGAAGTATTTTTTGGCAGGAACTATTATTAAACATTTTCCATTTGGAATAATATTCTTCATGCATAAAAGAAGTTTTAAGTTTGAGTGTATCCAAAAATTATTGTTGTTTCGATAATAATAACAAAAAGATATAAATAACAAACTAAAAAGAACATACATTTTTGTTTCGGCTTATGGAAAAATGCAAATAGTACAACTCTATACGAAATTTCAGGTTACAAAAATCAGTTGTTATAAACGGAAAACTACCATGCTGATTTTTGCAGACATGAAAATTTGTTTTTATGTATTTTAGTTATTTAGCAATTAAATTTAAAGTTATGTTCTTATATCTAAAAGCTCCATGTTTTAAAAACTCCTCAAAGCTCAGGCAAAAAGCATTCGACTTGCTATTTTAACATCCCAGTAATTAGGAAAAACAAGAATGAACCAAACTGAATTATTAGCGTTTCGTAGTTATAATTATTTAAAGACACTTTACATTTTGTATTAAGACTTGTCAAAAATTCAACTAAAACGTGCAAGTGTGAATTTTAAGCGTTATAAAGTGACAAATAATATGGCAAGAGATTTGATATCATAACGCTTTGAGAAATTTGTTTAAACACTAAGATTTTTTATTGGAACAGGATTGCATTTTTCACAAAAGCAATAAATAATACTCGTAATATAGTTATCATTTACAAATCTCATCTGAATCATAGTGTTACACTAAAAATGGTTACTATAATATGCAAGCATATATTTTGTATTTTTTTTATATGAAAATCAATGCTAAAACAAGTAAATAAATGTTAACTTCATCTTGCCTTTCAACTGAATAATAAAAATTAATGATCAGAAAAGATTTCATCAATTGTATTTGCGTATGGAAGAAAATATGAAAACAAGCTTTTTCTATTGTTTCGTTTATTTAAACATCAGTAATATACATTACATTTTATTTGACTTTGCTTGATACATTGACATCACTAAGAAAGCTTTTGTAGGCAACAAAAATAGAAATAAATCTAATTTGGCGACAGCTACAACGGTGGTCATGTAGTCGTGTAGCTGTGCTGTCGTCAATATATTTATTCTCATAAGAACGCGTGTATTTAAATTTTGAGCTTTTGTAGTCGGTAGCTGCTGTCTCGAATGTGTTTAATGCTTATTTTTCGAACACCTGATTGCTTAATTACGTGCCCAAACTAGCCCGAAGAAAAACTACGGGCTGTTTAGTGCAAGAAGAGGAAGCACACTATTCTCTCAAAAGCGCTCTCATTTGCCCAAATTTAAAGTACCGGAACGCTTTTCGTGCAAATTGGGATCCCTCGGGATCCCAAATTGAATTTGTAAACAAAAAATGTATTTACTTTTTTATTTATGTGATAACAAGAGCTGTAAGAAATGGAAGGATTTTAAGAAATAAAAAGCAGTTTTAAAAAGGTGTATCAAAGTGTTACATATGTATGTATGTACATACATGTATATATGTTAATTAAAACAACAAACATTTAATTTTTTTTAGCATTTTTTATTTATTGAATCTTCAAAATGAGCTAACAATAAGTATTCAAATCTTAATACTAAATATTAAAAAAAAATAAAATAAAATGAGCTTTTTACTTACGTCCAGCCAATGCTAGACAAAAAGTTCTATTATGCGGGAGCAATATCAATAGAATCACCTATTGAGCGTTCTGATCATGGCAACGGCATCCCTTCTTCTCAACCGACTGTGACCGCCAAAACTAAGTATATTACGCGCAAGAGGGTTTGGATGAAGTTCCAGTTTACTGACATACCTTGTCGCCTACTTAGAAAACTACTCTTTTACCAGCGGAACACTCAGATCTTTATGAATTCGTGAATTTTTTACGTACCATGGAGCTGCAGTAATCGATCGAAGAATTTTGTTTTGTCGCCTTTGGATTTTTTCAATGTTTGACGCTGAGGCGGTGCCCCATAACTGAATTCCATAGCACCATACAGGCTTTAGTATTGCGTTGTATAACAAAAGATTGCAATCTAATTTCAATATAGAATTTCTGCTCATAAGCCAATTTAGCTGCGCTGCTTTTAGTTTTAACTGAGTGACCTTTGCTTCAATGTGAGACTTCGACGTTAGCCTACGGCCCCGGTGAATACCAAGGCACTTTACTTCATTGTGCTGCGGAATAGGTGAGTTGTTAATTTGGATATGCGCACATGTTTGCTTACGTAGTGTGAATGTAACATGAGTACATTTTTGTTCATTAACCTTGATTTTCCCAAGCTTCAGCCATTTTTCCAATATTAAAATAAATTCCTGTAAATTTCGTGAAGCTAATTGGTGGTTTTCATGAACGCTCAAAAACGCTGTGTCGTCTGCAAAAGTTGAAGTGTGGATTCCAGATGTCGTTGGCATGTCAGAGGCGTAAATCAAATATAAAGTACGCCCAAGTATGCTACCTTGGGGGACTCCTGCCTCGATAGGTTCAGTTGGACTTATAAAATCACCTTCTCTGATAACAAATTTCCGCCCATATAAGTAGCTTTCCAGAAGCTTGTGAGTATTTGCAGGCAAGTTCAACTTTATTTTGTGCATCAAGCCGTCGTACCACACTTTATCGAAAGCTTGAGAAATATCAATGAAAAGAGCTGAGCAATACTTCTTCTCCTCACAGGTTTGTCTTATGACATTGACTAGTCTGTGCGTTTGTTCAATGGTGCTATGTTTAGCCCGAAAGCCAAATTGATGATCCGGGATGCATCCCACATTGTTCAATATCAGACTTAACCATTAACAAATTTTCGAATAGTTTTGAAATTGTTGGTAAAGGACTTATTGGTCTATTCAGATCCTTACCTGGCTTGGGTATCATAGTAATCATTGAGACCTTCCACTCTGCAGGATAATACTCAAGGCGTAAAATAGCATTAAAAATAAAACGAGGAATTCTTCTAGCTACACGAGGTAACTGTCAAGCATTTTACCAGTAATTTGATCAATGCCTGGAGCCTTCCTGGGGTGTGTATTGCCGATAACGTTTTCGACATCTTGAAAATTAAATCTCAAAGACACAGGAGGTCTAGCAACATATGGTGGTAATTCCGCTGTAATGTTCGCTGAATCATATGTAATAAAAACGTTTCTCAAATGATAGGCATACAACATCCCCTTTTCAGAATCGCTTCTTGCCCAGTCGCCAGTTGAAGTTCGCAAAGGCGGCTTACCTATTACGGGTCTTTTTAAACCTTTTGTCGCTTTCCACAAGGAATAATCAGATTGAGGGGTACCATCAAGGCTTTCCAAATATGTTTTAAGGGAAACCATTCTATGGACTTCAAGCAGATTTCTTAACTGAGTTATGCATTCCCGTAGCCTAGTTTTAAGCTGGGGAGACCTGCGAAGTTGCCACTCTCTTCTGACTTCTTTTTTCTGTCAGAAGTTGCTCAATTTTAGACGAATAAGTTTTATTGGTTTCATTTCTGGATCTTATATCACTAGTGGTAGCATGCTGTACGACCAGTTTGAGGTTTTCAGAAAAATCGTTAATTGACACATCAATATCCTCAGGCGTTCTCAAGGCGATATTTTCATTACAATGTCTACTCGAAAATTTTTTGTGTTTTAACCAATTAACTCTATTGATGGTCAACGGGGAGCCAATCTCTTGGGGGAACGAAGCAGAGATTATAGTGGGTGAGTGATCTGATGACAAGTCTAATGACTTTTTCTGAGGGAAAATTTTTTGTAACTCCGAAATCTATAACATCTGGGATCTTTCGTTGGTCTGACGGCCAATAAGTGGGCTGTCCACTTGAAATCACACCTAAGCCCATTTTGGAAACGGTGTCAAAAAGCACGCGGCCTTTTGGGGTAATTAAACGTGATCCCCAAAAAGTGTGTTTAGCGTTATAGTCACCAGCCGCTAAAAATCGAGGACCAAGTAATTTGAATATTGGTTTTCTGTTATTGAAAGTCGTGGCGGTGAGTAAATCGAGGAAATAACGATTTTGCCATGAAAATATTCAATGCATATATTAGATGCTTGGAGATATTCTTCACGTGTCTCGTTCATTAAAAAGTGCTTAATTCTGGATTTTATTAGAATTGCCGATCCTCCGCAAGATCTTGCGCGGTGATCTTTTGTGTCGTGACAGCATGTAGTCATTAACTTTGAAAAAAATTTTGGTTGTCAAATGAGTTTCAGCAATCAACATTATATCGATTTGCTTTTCCATAAGGAAGTGCTCAAGTTCATTTTTGTGATGGCGGATTCCGTTTGCGTTCCAGAAACATATTTTTAACCAATTCATTTGTTTAAAATTGCCTGCAAAATAGTGGATTGCATTTTTAGCATTTCCTGCATCTTGTTCGTCATGGAAACCGTAAATATATTTATAGATTGAATACGAGTCTGCAGAACTCTGCAACTGCCTCAAGATTGCTAAAATTTTGGTCGGAGTTTTGATGCTTGGGCTCCTGATTCAAGTTTGGTTTATCGGATTTTACCACATTCGCATAAGAAATTTGTTGAGGGTTTTGCAAGTTTATATGTCTGGTTGACTGGCGTACCTGGGGAAAATTGCTTATAGAAATGGTGTTTGTCTGTTGGGGTGGCATATTTAAAATTGATGGCCTATTTGCCATTGACCTCTTGAAGTGAGTATAGACAGGGCAACCCCTGTAGTTTGCAGTATGGTTACCTCCACAATTACTGCATTTTTTAACGCTCGAGTCAGTCATAGGTTTTTTGCACTGTGATGTACCGTGAAGTTCTCCACACACAACGCAAACTGCGGGCAACTTACAATAGGCCTTAGTATGGCCAAATTCTTGGCAGTTTAGGCATTGAACGGGCCCTAAACGCTTATGAGGCTCCTCAACGGTAACCTTACGGTGCAAAAGATATTTGAGATTGGATGCACTTCATTCTTTTTCAAAACAACATCTCTAGGTTCCAATTCAACTCTAAACATGGGTTGAGGAATTTTTTTCACGGTTTCTAATATTAACCACATTTTTCATTTTAAAGCCATTGTCTTCTAGTCCGGTTTTGACATCATTCGTATCTACAAATGGGTCAATCCCTTTTATGACGACCTGAATACCTTTGGCACTTTTAAGGTGATATGTGTAAAATGATCGTTTCTTCTTCTCCAGAACGTCTGTCAACTTTCGGCATTCATTTTCACTGTTTACCCGGATTTTCGTTTCATTGATGCTGCCGTGCTTAACCAATGTTACGTTAAGTGTTTTTGCCAATTGCCGTAATAATTTGTTTTACCAGCTCACTAGAGGTAGGCTCTCGTAAATATATTGGTGGCGGCTCAAAGGTTTTTTTAAATATTGTTGGCTCATCTGTTTGAAGTATGGAAAACCTATTACTATCTGTTTCCGAAGTCCTATTATCATCTTTAGAAATTTTCGGTTGAGATGATATTTGAGCTGAATTGGGGCTTCGCTGCCTTTTGACCACGGCTATGTACCTGTCCATGCTTACTTGTGTTTTCGGCTCATCATCAACAATTAAACTGGAAGATGTTTTGTCTTCAGTTGTAACAACAATATTTAGCGAACACGATCGTGGGCGTTTCCTATCTCTTAGGGACAGGAAATTTTCCAATGATTTTTTCACCGATTCTTCTTCAGAAATCCAAAGATTTTTTCTACCGGAGCTAAGCTCTTTTTCAGAATTACATCTGATAGGTACGCTCATGCAATTAATTGCTTCTATTTTTTATTTACAATTTAAAACGGTATTAAAAACAATGTCACAAAGGTTTTCTTTTAAACAAGATCACTCTGTTCACCTATTACGGTTTTTACTTAATCCCGTTTAATTTATTTACTTTGCGATCAAAAAATAAAAACACGTCCGTTCACTATCGAAGCTAAACAACAAAAGGAAACATTTAATTTAATAATAAATTGTTGATCCTATTTGCTTTCACCTTTAATTCAATATTTGCAATAAATTTCCTCATCTCAAGGTTCTTTTTGTGTTTTTAAAAAATGTTCAATAAATTTTTCACTATTTCGTCTTTCTTCGGAAAACTTCTTCAGGAAGGTTTGTTTGTGTGTATTCAATTCATATATTTTATTGAATTTATAACAGGTAAATATTGAAAAACATATTAAACATTAAAAAAACAAAAAGGACCTTGAGCTGAAGAAATTTATTGCAAATATTGAAATTTATAATAAACACCAGCCTCGCTTCCAAAGTTTTTTTTCCTGATGGCAACTCCAAATGGGATAAAAAGTACATAGTGACAGATAATTTAAAAATAATATGAAAATTTGAAATGTGGACCGAAGAACTTTTATTGGTATCATTTAAACGCTTTTTAATAGATACAGGAGAGAATCCATGCTTCTGCAAAACTATGTAAAAACACATTTGTTAGCGAAGCCGGTGTTGGATATACCACAGAGGAGACAATTCCAGGTACCGAAGCCGATGGAAAAATCGTAATGGAAACTGTAGTACTAGATACATCTAAAAGTAACTTTTTTGCTCAATTGCTTGTAAGAGCGATATGTATGAAATTATTTAATTAAATCTCTGTTACACTGTGTACTTATGTGAAACGTATTAGAATCCCTAAAAAAAGCTCAATTCAGGGAAAATGAGAGTTAGGGCCTTTCTACATGAAACCAACGATATATAACACTTTGATACAATTTTTTAAAACTAATGATACTTACCGAGTTAACTTTTTTTAGAAGTTTTATGGTCATATTCATAAACATTTAAACGAATTTGAAATGTGTTTTAATTCAAAAACTCCTTACAAAATTTGACTAAAATTAATTTCGTCTTAAATCTAGTTTACTAACGCAGCTCCAAATAAAATAAATGTGAGTTTCAGCAATTAGCATTATGTCGATTTGCTTTTCCATAAGGAAGTGCTCAAGTTCATTTTTATGTTGGCGAAAGCCGTTTGCGTTCCAGAAACGTATTTTCAACCAGCTCATTTGTTTAAAATTGCCTGCAAAATAGTGGATTGCATTTTCAGCATTTCCTGCATCATGTTCGTCATATTTAGAAACCGTAAATGTGTTTATTTTTTTTTAACTTTATTATTTTATTTATTGAATCTACATACATAAAAAATGTAATGACAATAAGTATTCAAATCTTAATACTAAAGAACATTGTAATTAAAATCCTGCCAGTGCTGGACAAAAATTTATTTTTATGCAAATATTATTTCAGAATTCAGTCATCTGTTTAGAGCTCTAATGGTAGCCAAAGTATCCCTCCTTCTCAGACGGGTATGACCACCAAAGTTAAGGATATTAACTGCAAGTGGATTTGGATGGATTTCAGGTTTGTTAACATATCTTGTCGCGTACTTCACAAATTCAGATTTCACAAAAGGTACGTTCAGATCTGCGTGGATTCGTGAGTTTTTAACGTACCATGGAGCATTTGTAATTCTACGGAAAATTCTATTTTGACTTCTTTGAATTTTTTTAATGTTAGATGCAGAGGCTGTGCCCCATAATTGAATCCCATAGCACCATATTGGCTTTAGAATCGAGTTGTACAGCAAAAGTTTACAATCAAGCTTCAAAGTCGAATTTCTGTCTGTTAGCCAGTTAATTTGCACTGCTTTCAATTTCATTTGCGTTACTTTTGCCTCGATGTGCGTCTTCCATGTTAGTCTACGGTCAAGATGAATACCGAGGTATTTGACTTCACTGTGTTGAGGTATTACTTTATTGTTAATAGTAATGGGTGAGCATGTTCCTAGACGCAGTGCGAATGTAACATGGGCACACTTTTGTTCATTAACCTTGATTTTCCAAAGCTTAAGCCATTTCTCTAGTTTGTCGATATGTTCCTGTAAGTTTATTGATGCTTGCTGGTGGTTACTATGTATGCTAAGGAATGCTGTATCATCTGCAAACGTTGAAGTGTGAATGTTGGTGCTTGTCGGCATGTCAGATGCGTAGATCAAATATAAGATAGGCCCTAATATGCTGCCTTGGAGAACTCCAGCTTCAATAGGCTGGGCGGGGCTTATGAATTCGCCTTCTTTTATTATAAATTGGCGACAATATAAATAGCTTTTCAAAAGGTTATGTATGTTTGCAGGTAAGTTAAACTTTATTTTATGCATTAGTCCATCGTGCCACACTTTATCAAAAGCCTGTGAGACGTCGATGAATAAGGCAGAGCAATATTTTTTATCTTCAAATGCCTTTCTTATGACGTTAACTAACCTGTGTGTTTGCTCAATGGTGCCATGTTTCGCTCTAAAACCAAATTGGTGATCAGGAATACATTCAACCTTATGAAGCATTGGATCCAACTTCGCCTTTAGCAATTTTTCGAAAAGTTTTGATATTGTTGACAGTAGACTTATGATTCTACTTTCGTGTGATCCTTCCCTGGCTTAGGAACCATTGTTATCATGGACACCTTCCACTCTGCAGGGTAATACTCAAGCCGTAAAATAGCATTAAAAATAAAAAGAACAATTCTTTTAGCTACACGAGGCAGCTCTACGAGCATTTTGTTGCTGATTTTATCCATACCTGGAGCTTTTTTAAGGTTTAGATTACCAATAGCATTTTCAACTTCTTCAAAATTGAATCTTAAAGGCACAGGAGGTCTACTAACAATAGGCGGCAACTCATTAGCATTATCAGACCTATTTGTGGTAAAAACGTTTTTCAAATGGTTAACAAATAAATTACCCTTTTCCGAGTCATCTCTAGCCCAGTCACCAGATGGTTCTCGCAAGGGCGGCTTACCTCTAACTGGCCTTTTTAAACCTTTAGTCGCCCGCCATAAAGAATAGTTGGACTGAGGAGTACCATCTAGACTCTCTAGATACGTTTGTAGAGAAGCCGTTTTTTGGGTTGCATGCAAATTTCTTAGCTGACTTGTGCCTTGTTTTTAGTTGCGGAGACCTGCGAACTCTTCTTTTTTCTAACACAAGTTGCTCGATTTCTGAAGAATATGTTCTATTTTGAAGATTTCTGCGTGTTAAATAAACGCTAGAACCAAGTTCATGGATTGAACAAGAGTCTGCAGAGTTGCCTCAAGATTTTAAAAATTTGATTTGGGGCTTGAGCTCCGGGTTCAAATTTTTTATTTCGGTTTTGACCACATTAGCATATGAAACTTGTTTGGAGCTTTGCATGATTATGTGGCTGGTAGAGTGGCCTACCTGGGGAAATTTGTTTGCAGAAATGTTTGACTGCTGTGGTTGCTTCAAGGTAATTGATGACTTATTTGTCATTGATTGTATAAAATGAGTGTAGACAGGACAGCCCCTGTAATTTGCAGTGTGGTTACCTCCACAGTTACAGCAATTTTTAACGCTCGAGTCAGTTTTTCATTTTTTGCACTGTGAATTGCAACTGCTGGCAGTTTACAATAGCCCTTAGTATGGCCAAATTCTTGGCAGTTTAGGCATTGAACGGGACCTAAACGCTTATGCGGCTCCTCTACGGTAACTTTACGGTGCAAGAGAAATTTGAGGGTATAAATTGGGTGGGTTTCATTCCGTTTCAGGACAATATCCCTTGGTTCCAGTTCAACCCTAAACATGGATTGAGAGATCTTCTCACGGTTCCTGATGTTCACTACACTTTTGATTTTAAACCCTTTGTCCTCCAAACCAATCTTAACATCATCCGTGGCTACACATTATAACGAACTGTAGTGCGATTCACTATTCGATTTTAACGTCAATTGACATCGTTAAAAATATTTAGCAACAATATTAACGTCGGTGCTATTCAGTAACTTTTTTAGCAATAACGTTTACCGCTAAGTTCTAAGTTAACGTCAGCTCTTAAAGTTAAATAAACGGCAAAAATATTTTCGTTGTTAATTTTTCAATTTGTGGTTAAATTTTCATACATATGAATAACAGTATTTCTAGTAAAATTTTAAGAAAATCCAAAAATTTTTCAATGCAGTGAATATATATTTGTGAAAAATCTATTTAATATTAAAAATTAACGAACGAATAGTTTAGTTTGTGTACAAATTTAAATAAATAAATACGACATTAAGAAATCTTAAAGATAACTTATCCATTTTTGGCTTATGATCTTTTACATTTTAAATTACTAATGTCTATAACAGTACTCTGAGATGCGGACAACCCTTTTCATCTTTCATGTACGGATTTTGTGAAGCTACAACGTTTAACTCCGGATATCCCCGAAGCTCTGGGTTTTCAGCTTGATGATAAATTAGAAAAACCAAGAGAAAACCAAATGATCTAAAACCCAGAATCGACTAAACTGTATGAATGTATGTGCATATACATACATACATACATACATACATACATACATACATACATACATACATACATACATACATACATACATACATACATACATACATACATACATACATACATGGTGGCGTGGGTGCGAGCGTTCAAGGTAAAGCGCTGGCTTCCCATCGGGTGTTGCCAGTTAGCGATCCTTGTCCCTGCTCAAACCAAGTTGTCACACGGCCTTCTCGTGGCGCTACTGAATAGTTCTCAACAAAAGTTGAGAATGAACTAACTGTGTGACAGCGATAATGGATTGGATGACGACCTGACGCAGACGATTATGGGCTGGGAGCTGACGTATTCCGTGACCTGATTAAGCACGAGTGACATCGTGCTGAAATGGCTCACGGGCTAATGCGGAAGCTACCTCCGTCCCGGTAAAACCCTGGCAGGGGCTTAAAGTATGATCAAAGTTTGTAGCCAATAGTTTTTGGCTGTGCAGGGTTAGTTGAGATGACTCCTAATCAGCTCCCGACCTGGCTCTGTACACAAGTCTCATAAGGCCTTGTGTCAACCCTCGCGAGGAACTCACTGCTTGCATAGCCACCCTCGGGGTCACTACAAGGGTAACTGCACATTCACTCAACAAAAAGTGAACTAAATTTTAATAAAATTAACTTAACCCGGAAAATGCGGGAATGTTTTGGACAAAGAAAAAACTTTTTATTGAGTGTGCGGCAAACGGAGACTACAGTTTTAAGCGGGGACCCAACTGAAAAAATGAATAAAAGTAATAATAATAATAATGAGAGTATAAATGAGTTGAGCATGGGTGAAATTGTAAACCCTTTTGCTAAGAAATCGGTGATAACCAGATCACCTCCTACAGCGGTGAGTAGGACCGTTCCGGTGCCAGGCACCGTTGAAAATAGTGAAAATGGACAAAATAACGTCCAGAGGCTAGGAGAGAAGATCTCAAAGCTCGTAGCTTTCCTAAAGGCACGTTCAAACGTGCATAAGGAAATAGTGACAATGTCACGTGAGATACAGGCATTGTACATGCAGGTCTCAGATGAATTGAGTAGTGGAAGTGCTAGTAGTACAAAGAAAGCACATACTAGTACGCATACTCAAACAGACGAACCACCAAGGCTCAATCCTGTGATGGGCGGAACTCCAAAGCGTAGAAGGGAGGACTTAAGCCCAAAAGGTAACAGAGCTAAAAAGAATAGGGGAGCAACCCCTAATAAAGTAGTCAGGGTAGGTGGACACACTACACCCAAGGCTATAAACTCAAACTTCCATCCATGGCATCTGTAAACTGGGTTTCCGATAACACGGGTACATCGGCAATATGGAACACCAGCACGCTAACCATACGCGATAGAATAACAACGCAATGTGGATATGCTCGAGCGGTTATATCTGGCATCACTATTTACAGCTGTTATATACCCCCTAGGTATTCTATAGAAGACTTTCGGGTAATAGTTGAGTAACGTATTGTAACGGATGCAGTTGGAAGAACCCCCGTAATAATAGCAAGTGATTTCAATGCGTGGGCTGTTGAATGGGGCTGTCCCTCAGCAAACGCAAGAGGAAGAATACTCTTGGAAGCCTTTTCTGTACTGGGTGTTGTACTCATCAATAATTGAGTTGAACACACCTTTAGAAGGGGTGATGCTGGCTCAGTAATTGACATTACATTCGTCAGTGCCAGTATCGCAACCCAAGTGAACTGGAGAATATCTGACATCTATACACATAGCGATCATAGCGCTATAATAATAGATGTGCAAGACGCACAGCACCGTGCTATTGTACAAGCACGTGTCTTGACAGGATGGAAGGTAAATACCTTTGATAAGGATAGCTTCGCAGCCTACATGGAGAACATGGAAATGGCTGGTTCAGCAGAACACATGGCAGTGCAATTAGTGCGCAATATCGCTAGTGCCTGCAATGTAGCTATGATAAGGCGAAAAAGATCGCCAAATAAGCCTCCTTGGTGGAATGATGAAATTGCTAGCTTGCGTTCAGAGTGTATTAGCGCCCGAAGGCGGTATACACGAACGAGGGGTCGGTTAGAGAATAACGTGCAGCACCAGTTGTATAGGGATAAAAGAAAGGCATTGAAGATTGCAATTCGTAGGAGCAAGCGTAGGTGTTTCCTGGATGCTTGTGATGAAATAGATAGTAATCCTTGGGGCTTAGCATATAAGCTAGTAACCAGGAAACTTAAATGTCTTGGCCCATCACCGCCAAGAGAAGAGAATATCCTCAACAAAATTGTAGACCATCTTTTTCCTCAACAGGAAGCTCCGACATGGCAACACAGCTATCCAGCTGAATTATTCGACATTCCTCCGGTTACGGTCGTCGAGATGGAAGGTGCTGTCTCAAAATTCAAAGACAAGAAGGCACCAGGCTTAGATTGCATCCCAAATATGGTACTGAAGGAGGCTGTTAAGCTCCATCCTGATTATTTCCTGAAAGTAATAAGCGCATGCTTGATTCAGGGAACTTTTCCAACAATCTGGAAGAGGCAGATAACAAGGATAACAAGCCGCTAGACGACCCTTCCTCCTATCGTCCGCTATGTATGATAGATACAAGTGGAAAACTTCTGGAGAGTATAATCTGCAGAAGATTGGAAGATTGCGTACAGTTGTGAAAACGATTTACGTGGGTACCTGCCATTGTGGCCTTACCCCACGGTGATCTTAACACCGGGTGAATACAATGCGTCTACCAGCGCCCCCATACATAACAAACTGCCATGCATGAGTACCAATTCGATCTCATGTTGTTTGGACATGATCTCCCCCTTGGTTAGGAGCGGAGCCTTTCTAAAACTCCTTCCGATCTTTGGGTCACGGCACCCGGTCGCAATGCAACTCCACATCGAGCTCAAATGAACTCTCCCCGCGATTTGGGTTTAAACCACAACTACCACGATACTCCCCGAAGGGCCGCACCATAACCGGGCAGGAACAAGTTCCTGGGGCTCCCTGTTCCCGTGGTACCAGATTTAAGTCTCCGGTCAGACTTCGTAGCCCAAGGACTACTACCAGTAGAGCCCCAAACGGCTCGGGGGCTGGTAACCCCCTGCAAGCACACCCTACTTACACAGCATACAACACAACAGGAACACAGCAATAACAGCAAACAGCAACATAAAAACAGGAACAACAGGAACGTCAGCGACAACAGCAAATCAGCAGCCACACAACGAACAAAACTGCATCACCCGTAACATAAAACACACACGGGCACATAGCACAATAAACAATAAGCAACACAAACATTCAACATTCACCCTCACGGGTGAGTCAGTTGGCCACCCCCTTGTGGCCCAGCCCTTGACAAAACAAACAAAAACAAAACAACAATAAGACATGACCCCCCTCACGAAGGGCCTTACAAACAAAAACAACGTTGCCAGCAACCCTGCGACACCAAAACAAAACAGCAGACAGCAACCAGCAACACAGCAAAAACAGCAACCAGCAAACAACACACAGCAAAGTGCATGACACCAGGAACAGCACAGGGCACAGGAACTGTGCTCTATGCTCCTCATGGTTGCCTACACTAAGACTTCAACCACAACTGCAACCAACTCCGCCGACGAGAGACGCACACAGTCACGCGCGAACCTGCGGTTCAACAAACGACGGTTCCGGAAATGGCAACAACAGGGAGGCTACCCTCCCTACCTTGGTCTCCGCATAGACCTCACGGGCATACGCGCCCAACGCGTCAAAAGACGCGCCGACCGCTAAAACCCTACTGAAATCCCAATGGTCGCCCGCCCCTACTACGCCCATTCCCTCTAGATCCCTAATGTCATCATAAAGATGACATTCGACCAGAACGTGTCTCCAGTCCTCAGGGCTCTCACCACATCTGCACAGCGCAGTCTCGGACAGGCCCCTCTTATGCAAAAATGCATTGAGGGAACCACGCCCCGTAAGCAAGAAGCCCGTACTGAGACTGAAGCCAAATTCCGGCCGTCCCACAACAAAATCAGCCTCGCGAATGAATTCGTGCGTTGCTCGCCCCTTTGTACCATTCGCCCATCGCGCCCGCCAGGCAGACACAAGACGTTCCCAAAGGAGCGCCTTGATTTGACTGGGTTCCCTATTAACCACAAGATCAAGAGCAGAAAGCCAATCATGTGGACAAAGCGGTAGCCCCTTCCTAACCTTGAAGGCGATCGCACGGCGAATCACCTCCAGATCAAGGGGAGCCACCCCCAGCAAGACCTGTAGAGCATCTGTTGACACCGTCCTACAAACTGGCATGCTAGCAAGCATCGCAGTTCTCTGGGCGGACTCTATCTTATTGCGGCCAACAACAGTCATGACTGTCTCGTACCACACAGGTGCACCATAAGCTGCGCATGCAACAAACAGTCTACCATATATGGTACGAGTAGCCCGCCTGCTGAGGCCCCATTCACTTCTAAGGATGCGCCTAACTTTACCTACTACAGCAGTAAGCCTGTCCCTTACATATGAGAGGTGAACCATAAAGTTCAACCTCTCACTCACCATTATTCCCAGGTATTTGACATCCGTCGCATACCGGAGACTAATGCCGCCAGAGCGAACGAGTGGTGGACGACCCCGAGACAACCTGCCTTTCAGCAGCATTGCCACGGTCTTGTCCATAGCCACCTCCACACCCACACTATCGCCCCACTCGCGCACAACACGCATGGCCCTCTCACCCCGGCTTTCCAGATCAGCCCGAGACTGTCCTTCAACCAAGATGAGCAAGTCATCCGCATATGCACACAGTTTGAAGTCACGCTGCAACGACCTCAGCAGGGAATCCATCATGAGGTTCCATAAAAACGGACCACAGATGGACCCCTGCGGACAGCCGCGTACAACGTCCCTCCAAACCGTGTCGCTGGCGCCCACCACACAGGCTTTCCTACCGCAGAAGTAACTCTCCCATAGAGCAAGCTCCCGACAGCCTACACTACGTAGTCTATCGAGAACTACACTCCACAGGAGATTGTCAAACGCACCCTTGAAGTCTACGAAGAGTCCCAGTACATATCTTTCCGCAGAGCTAGCAACACTTGACTTAACATGCAGCCAGGCATCGTCAACAGACCTCCCCTCCCTGAAACCGAACTGGAATTCAGACAGTGCTGCACCCGGACACTCTTTCAGTCGAAAGACCATTATCCTCTCCAGTACTTTTCCAAGCACTGGAAGAAGACTAATGCCCCTATAAAACCGAGGATCAGTCCTCACTTTTCCGGGGGACTTTAAGAGCACCACAACACGTGCCTTCTTCCAAGCCTCAGGGAAGTAGCCTTCACTGAGACACTTCGCAAATATTGACTCCAGGTATTCCGGTATGGCCTTCCAGATGCTTTTACACATCTGTCCAGTCATACCGTCTATACCCGGAGATTTCCTACTCTTGACCCTATGGACACAAACCTCTATTTCGGATCTCTCCAGCGCAGGAGGGGCGGCTCCCTCCCTAATGAGAGGAGGGCTACCGCCCGCCCGTACAACCGGAAAGAAAACCCCCAACAACGCGCCCATAATATCGCTCCAGGAAGACAATGTTACATTGTCAACCTGGAGGCTTCCTACTTCTAAACGCCTGTGTCGACCCGAACAAACGCGATAGACACGACCCCAAGGATCGTCCCTATTTTCACGCACGAATTCCCTCCACTCGTCTTCTTTTACCCTACAAATTCTACCCTTATATTCCCTCAGGCTAGCCAGATATTCAACCTTACGAATAGCTAGATCATCTGCGTTAGACTGCCGGGCCCTCTGGAATCTCTTCCTTAGGCGCCTGACACTCCTCCGCATCAGATCCAGTTCATCGGTCCACCACTTGACTTTTCTTGGCCTACCCGGACGGGCTCGGCCAAGCAGCGCATCATTCACCGCGCACTTCCAGTCGTCAAGCTGGCCAACCTGAGCGGCTATACCCAATTCCCTGAATTCATCTATAGGCTGTACCATAGCAGCCGCCCTAACACTATTCGCGTAACCGCCCCAGTCTATGTCCCTTTTACGCCACCCGCGAGGTGACCCAGATATCCAACTCCGCCGGCGATAAGTGAACCGAATCTCAATGAGATTATGATCACTCACACCAGCGTTGTCACATACCCTCCAGCTGAAGTCGAAGTATGACAACGCCAAGTTATTGGCAATTGTCACATCGATATCGCTGCGGCCCTGTGGAGCGTCAAACGTGTACAGATCACTAGCCTCGTTTAACACCGAAGCACCAACTGTGACCAGCCATTCGCCGAGCATGATTCCTCTAGTGTGGTTCATATGACCAGGCGCATGCCTGGGCATTTTACTGAACCACATAGAGGAACATGCATTTGCATCCAGGCCCAGAATAACGGGTGCACTACTCGCTAGGAGTAGGACCGTATCCATGTACCGAATGTACGGCTCCAAAGGGACGGCAAACCTGCAATACAGGCTTGCAAAGAGCACCCGCCCAAACTCCCCCTGTACAGCAACGCAGACCCTCCACCGGGTACAGCTCACGACCGTACAATCGACCCCCGGGTCATCCACCACTACCGCAGAGTTCCCCTCCAAATCGGGGAAAACCCGCATACCCCCAGGAAGCCCCCTGATGTCACCAAACCGGAGGTACGGCTCCTGCACTAAGGCAACAGCCGCACCCCGTCGCCGCATCGCCTGCCCAAGTTCGCACGTGGCCACGTACGACTTCTGAAGGTTTTGCTGTATTACAACCGCGGTATCCATCTTAATGACGAGCGTTCACCCTGGCAACCATGGTCGCATAGACCGGGCACGCTGCAGACATCATCATATGATCCGCCTGCAGTCCCTTGAACGCACAGTTCCTGCACCGCAATTCGTTGGGGCATCGGCTCGCCCAGTGGCCAGCGTCACCGCACCGTCTACACACATCCGACTGGTACTTACAGTCGCGCACCCGGTGATCAAAACCTAGACATCTATAGCACGCCGGTATGGGGTCCAACGTCCGTACCGCGAAGCGGAACCACTTTATATACGCCCCCGTTGTCCGTACATGTTCAGCAATACGCGGCGTGCATTCTAGGGTCACGTTAGTTGTGCCCTCTTCCACCTTCCAAGGTGCGCTCATCAGTCGAACGGATCGCCTATATTCCGCGGAAGACATCAACTCCCCGAGGTTCATGGAGTGTAGTTCCTCCATGAACTCATCCGGCGAAATCTCCTTGTGGACGCGCTGAACCACTATTTTAGGCCCCAACTTGTCCTTCACTGCCACCTCCAATCCTACCTCAGCAAACTTCGCGTTACCCGCCACCTTCCTCCGCTCAGCCTCCGATGGCGTGCGAATAACAGCTCCATCCTTTGTCTGCCGCACCTCGTGGACGCGAACCCCCAGTGTCGGCCCGACCTCACCAACCACCTTCTCCACCACCTCTTTGGCGCTCTTACCAGCCTTACTCTTCACTACCACCGACTACGTCTCCACCGGCTTTACTAGTGTCAAGGCCGGATAAGATACCGGCGTTACCGCCTCCTGCGCCCTGTCCACAACCCTGCGTCTCACCGGGGGTACCGTCGTCGGCATTGCCATCGGGGAAGCAGTGACTCCCACCGCACCAGCCTCCAATCTCCCCTTCAAACGCTCATTTTCGGCAACAAGCCCCATAAGGAGCGTTTCATACTCCCCCACCTCCTTCGCTATTTTCCTTGCAACTCCTTTACCCACCTCGTCCGCCATAATTAATTCCAACACCTTGCAAGTTACCCTCTTCATTTCTGCAATCACCCCCTCAGCCTGCAGCTTCTTCTTTCTGGCCCGCGACAACCTTTCAGGCAACTTGGTGACTACTCCCTCACTGGCCTCCTCACCGCAACACGTGACAATCACCTCGTCGTCCACCACCATTGGGGCTTTTGACACAGCCGCGATCTCACCCACACCTTTCACCGCTTCCAACGCCGTCTTCTTCCGCGATTTAGGCGACCCAGCTTTAAATTTCTTCACCGACTCCGCATCTTCAGTCGACGACAGCTCCGATTCTGTATGCCTAAGCTTAGGCGGCACAACTGGGGGCGGCGCTCTAGGATCGTCAGTGGTCACATCACTGGCGTCCCCTTTAGCCTTCGGCTTATCCGCCTTACGCTTGCTAGCCGGCGGCATAGCGACCAAGAATAATAAATTACTTAATGCGCCACCTACCTTTTAAATCCCAAATCAGTGTAGCAAAAACAAGAACCAATTCACAGTAATCAATAGCCAAGTTCGTCACCAATGTTCCAATACCACCACCAAAACTGCTTTATCAAACCGAAGTCGATATTTCAACCACTAAAAGTTCACTTATTAACCGAACGAACCGTCAATCTCAAATCCGTATTCAGGCCAACCGTCAACTATCTCACTAACACCGCAGTGTTGCCAATTCAAACAATCCCGATAAAGCAGTTCACAAATCGCAAGCCGTTTTCAATCCAACCGTCAATTCCGTTTCAAATTTTTAAAAATTTATATCACAACCGTCAATTCCAATTCAGTTTCCAATTTCAAATTCACTTTCAAATCCAACCGTCAACTTTTGTTCACTCTTGGTAACACTTGGAGTCTCTTAGTTCCTTTTGGCAACACTAATGTTTCACTTAATTCACTCTAACCCAACTTTTGGCCGGAGCTTGTTCTTCTTTTTGAGACACCTTGTCAGCGGAGTCTCAAAACACATACACTCGCGACTTCTATTTGTTTTTATTTTTTTTTTTTTTGCCTTCAATTATTTACACAAACACCAATATACACGACCGTATTTAAAAGTTTTACGCTATCCGCATGCACGTCTGTTCGCTTCAACAATCCGACAACGAATCGGAAGATTGCGTACAAGCTAACCTAGGTTTATCAGATAACCAATTTGGCTTCAGGAAAGCAAAGTCAGCGGTGGACGCTATCAAAGTTGTAGTAGAAACCGCTGCTCAAGCTATCCAAGGGAAGAGGTGGAGGAATGGAACAAAAGGGTATTGTGTGGTTATAACCCTAGATGTAAAAAAAAACGCCTTCAATACGGCAAACTGGGAGCATATAGTTAATGCTTTGGTCCGTATAGACATCCCAGGGTATCTACTAGCAATTGTACGGGACTATTTCCGGGATAGGGAGCTAGTTTATGATACCGATAAAGGTACTAAGAGGCGCAAGATCATTGGTGGGGTGCCTCAAGGTTCAGTTCTTGGCCCACTATTGTGGAACGTCATTTACGGCGGAGTATTAAGATTGGATCTACCGGAAAAGGTGAAGATAGTTGGATTCGCAGACGAAATAGCGTTAGTGTGTGAAGGGAAAGAGTTACTAGAGGTGCAAACCATTGCAAACGCCAGTATTCAGATCGTAAGATCTTGGCTAAGATCAATGGGCCTAACTCTAGCTGACCATAAAACGGAAGCGGTTCTGATTAGTAGTAGGAAAATTAGGGAAACTGTCAGGCTAAATATTGGCACGTGTAGCATAGAATCTAAGGAATGTTTAAAATACCTTGGGGTCATGATTGACACTCGTCTGTCTTTTCAAGAGCACTTGAAGTACATAGGCAGTAAAGCATCAAAAACATGCACAGCGCTATGCCGGATCATGCCGAATGGCATGATTTGAGTAGCGGAAGTGCTAGTAGTACAAGGAAAACACAGACTAGTACGCATACTCAAACAGACGAACCACCAAGGCTCAATCCTGTGATGGGCGGAACTCCAAAGCGTAGAAGGGAGGACTTAAGCCCAAAAGGTAACAGAGCTAAAAAGAATAGGGGAATAACCCCTAATAAAGTAGTCAGGGTAGGTGGACACACTATACCCAAGGCTATAAACGTAAACTTGGCTGGCACACCGGATCTAAGTGCTAAAGATCCTGGCTGGGTTAAGGTTGGTCCAAGGGCTAAAACAAAGAAAGCGTCGGTTAAACCAGATGCTATAGTGATTAAAACCTGTGGAGATACTTCCTATACGGATATTCTCAGACAGGTGAAGAGGGACCCTAAGCTAAACAACCTGGGTCAAAATGTGAAGAGCATTAGGAAGACAGGGAAGGGTGAACTGTTGTTTGAGCTGAATAGACCCGTGCACCAGAATACGGGCGAATTTAGGTCGGCTATAGAAGAGGTGCTAGGTGATGCTGCTAAGGTTAGATCACTATCTCATGAGGTCAGGCTTGAGATTAGGGATATAGACGAAGTAACCTCTAAGGAGGATATTTATGAAGCTCTCGTCAAAATATTTGACGAATTTAAAGCTTTGCACCCTACGGCAGTTAAGTCGCTAAGGAGAGCATACGGTGGGACACAGACGCCACAATTGGCGTAAGTGCACTGATAGCTCGCCGCCTTATAGAGATGGCAAAGATACGTATTGGCTGGGTGGTTTGCCGAATATGCGAAGAGGTAGCACCAAAAAGATGCTTTAAATGTCTGGATTATGGACACGTAGCAGGGAACTGTAAGGGGCAAGACCTTTCAGGGAATTGCCTACGGTGTGGCTAAACGGGCCACAAAACTGGAACCTGTTCCAATAAACCATCCTGCTTGCTCTGCAAGAAGGGGGCAGACACCGCTAGTGACCATGTCACTGGAGGTGCAGTTTGCCCGTTTTATAAAAGAGCTCTACAGAAACTTAGGGAGTGGAGTAGAACCTAAGTCGCCAAAATGCGTATATTACAGTTAAATCTCAACCATTTCCAGGCAGCCCAGGAGCTTCTTAAGCAAAGCGTTCGAGATATAAGTGTAGATGTCGCTATTCTAAGTGAGCCATATCGGACCATGGCATCTGTAAACTGGGTTTCCAATAACACGGGTACATCGGCAATATGGAACACCAGCACGCTAACCATACGCGGTAGAATAACAACGCAATGTGGATATGCTCGTGCGGTTATATCTGGCATCACTATTTACAGCTGTTATATGCCCCCTAGGTATTCTATAGAAGACTTTCGGGTAATAGTTGAGTAACGTATTGTAACGGATGCAGTTGGAAGAACCCCCGTAATAATAGCAAGTGATTTCAATGCGTGGGCTGTTGAATGGGGCTGCCCCTCAGCAAACGCAAGAGGAAGAATACTCTTGGAAGCCTTTTCTGTACTGGGTGTTGTACTCATCAATAATGGAGTTGAACACACCTTCAGAAGGGGTGATGCTGGCTCAGTAATTGACATTACATTCGTCAGTGCCAGTATCGCAACCCAAGTGAACTGGAGAATATCTGACATCTATACACATAGCGATCATAGCGCTATAATAATAGATGTGCAAGACGCACAGCACCGTGCTATTATACAAGCACGTGTCTTGACAGGATGGAAGGTAAATACCTTTGATAAGGATAGCTTCGCAGCCTGCATGGAGAACATGGAAATGGCTGGTTCAGCAGAAGACATGGCAGTGCAATTAGTGTGCAATATCACTAGTGCCTGCAATGTAGCTATGATAAGGCGAAAAAGATCGCCAAATAAGCCTCCAGTGTATTGGTGGAATGATGAAATTGCTAGCTTGCGTTCAGAGTGTATTAGCGCCCGAAGGCGGTATACACGAACGAGGGGTCGGTTAGAGAATAACGTGCAGCACCAGTTGTATAGGGATAAAAGAAAGGCATTGAAGATTGCAATTCGTAGGAGCAAGCGTAGGTGTTTCCTGGATGCTTGTGATGAAATAGATAGTAATCCTTGGGGCTTAGCATATTTTTTTTTTTTTTTTAATTTGGAATTTATTATTTGAAGAATTCATTTACAAATTATCTTAAACCTAAACCTGCGAAGCAAAATAGCTTGTCTGCAGGAATAATTCTTATTAATTTGTGCTGTTTCTTGTATTAAATTTAGGATAAAAATTACATACATACATAAATTTATAGTTCATTGCGAACTTATGAAAAAATCTTTTATAAGTTTTTTTCTTTTGTGTTTGTTTTGGGTTTGTAGAATTTTTACTGGCAGCCTATTGAAAATTGTTGGTATCGTAACGTTTAGGGTGTTTTTTCCATAATTGTTTTCATATCTTTCAACTTTGAATCTGCCTTGTTTTCGTCGTCTAGTGTTATATTGATGATCTATTGTTTTATTAAAACTTGAGTCATTGTAAAATTCGGCAGCTAGTGTTGTATAATATATTCCTTTAATATTTAAAATGCGTAATTGTTTTGCAATGGAATTGTTTCCACTGAGACTTGCGATGTTGCTGTTGTTTCTGGAGTCATATCTGGTATTGTTGGTACTGTTGTTGCCTATACTATTTGTGTTGAAGTTGTTGCTGGTGGTAATATTCCTATGGTTATAATTGTTGGTATTGTTGTAACTGGCGTTGCCGCTACAGCTGGTATTGTTGTTGATGTTGTACCTTTTGTGGTTGTTTATACAGATGTTGTGATGAGTGTTGTTTTCATTTACGATGTTAATGTTTATTGTGCTGTAACCAGTGTTGTAGGTTGTATTGCTATTGGTAATGTAACTGGTATTATCATTGTTGTAGTTGTATGTGTGGCTACTACTGTTGATGTTGTTGCTCGTGTAGTTTTTGATATGGGTGTTTTGAAGGATATTTATTTGACTGATGTTATTAATTGTGTTGCAAATGTCATTGTAGTTGTAGCAACTGGTGGGGTTGTTTATTGTGCTGTAACTGGTGATATTGCTGGTATAGTGATCGTTATGGCTATTGTTGGTTGTATTGTTATGGACGTTGTTTTGACTTATGTTGTTCATTGTGTTGTGAATGGTGTTGTACCTTGTATTGTAAATAGTGTTGTTTTCAGTATTGGTAAGATTGCTTGTTATGTTGTTTGTATTGGCTAATGTTTGATTGCGTTGTAGATTTTTGTAAAGAATCTTGAGTATGCGGTCTTGCGTATTTTGCAATAGTCTACAATGTGTTGCGCTTCCCCACGCAGTGATTCCGTGCCTAATGTATGACTCTGCCATCGAAAAATAGGCTTGTCTAATCACACTATAAGTTGCACAATTACTTAAGTGATATAGCATGAAAGCGGACGTACGAAGCTTCTTTTGGAGATAATCGACGTGAACATTCCATTTGAAATTGTTATCCACATACACTCCGAGATATTTGTAGGATGTGACGAGTTCTATATAGGTAGTGCATGTGTCACTGATATTGTTGGTATTATGTAGACAATCTGTTTCATGGAATTTTATTTCGATATTTGTATTCGTAAAATGAGGTGGTTTAATGTGCATGAATTTAGTTTTTTGTGCGTTTATAATTAATCCATTGTCATGGCACCATCTTGTAGCAATATTAAGTTGACTTTGCATTATTTCAATAGCGTTTTTGATGTTCTCGCTTGATACAACAATGGCTGTATCATCAGCATATGCATACGTAGTGCCTTGTAGAGCGTTGAGCAAATCGTTGGCATACAATATATACAAAATTGGGCCGAGTTTGGATCCTTGCGGTACACCATAATCTGTTGATATTTCGTAACTGAGAACATTATTGATTTTCACACGATATTTTCTACAGTCTAGATATTTTTTAAACCATTTTAAAGCATCACCTCTTATGCCATTTCTTTCCAATATTTGTATTAGTTTGTTATGCGACAGTGTGTCGAACGCCTTACTAAAGTCTATAAACAATACGAGGCAGTGCATTTTTTTACTTAAACAGTTATTTATATAGTTTGCAAAGTTACCAAGTAAACTGTTTATACTCTTTTCTTTTTGAAAACCAAATTGGTTTTTATTTATTATTTTGTTTTTTTCCAAAAAATTATTTAGACGTCTAACAACAATTTCTTCTAATATCTTCTCCAAAACGGGTAAAATTGATATCGGACGGTAGTTATTACAATCTGATTTAGTCCCGCTTTTAAATATAGGTCTAATAATCGATGTTTTTAAGTCTTCCGGTATTTCGGCGCTATCTAAGCTTGAATTTATTAGTTTTGTTATTATAGGAGTTAAAACTTTTGCATTATTTTTAATATCCTTAGGTCTGATTCCATCTATCCCAGCACCTTTTTTGCTATTTAAACAGTTCAGTATGTTGAATATTTCTTCTTCATTAGTATTTTCCAGAAATATTGAGTTTTGTAGTGTTGGTTCAATATTATGTCTGGTTTTTATGTCACAATTATGTATTATCTGTTTTACATTTTTATTAAAGCTTTTTGCGAAGTTGTTGGATATATCAGTAATGTTTTCATTTTTAAAGTTTTGCATAATAGTGATATCGACGTTAGCTGTTTTTTTTCCAACTATTTCATTAATAAGTTGCCATGTAGCACGAGGGTTATTTCTAGTTTCAATAAATTTATTTCTATAATAATTGTTTTTTGCATATATTATTTCTTTATTTAATAAATTTCTAAACTTTTTATAGTTCTATTCATATAGTTTATTATTTTTATTATTTTGCCACTGTTTGTAAAGTTTATCGCGTATATCACATTTTCTTATAAGATTGTCGCTTATCCACTGACCTTGTGTTCTTGGCTTGCTCATTTTTTTAATTTTTTTTGAATTGTCGTAGATTTCATTAAATCTATTTTGAAAATTTTTGTAAATATCATTTGTGTTTGGGTTTCGATCAATTAACGCATTCCAATTAGTTTCTTTTATTAACTTGTTGACACTGTAGCTACTTATGCACGAATTTTGTGCGCTACTATTATTTCCCGTACCCTGTATTCTGTTTTCTTTTATTTCGTTTTTACTATAGAAAAGGGAGTAATGATCCGATATTGTTGTTGTTATAACTACTGCATACGGATCTGGATTTGTTTGTTTATATTTTGTAAACAGGTGGTCAATGCAAGTGCTAGTGTTTCTATTTATGTCTTCACGCGTGGTTTCTTGTACCATACATTCTAGTCCATTCGACATAATCATATTCAGGTATTTAGTTGTTGTTACATTCTCCGTTTTTATATCGATATTCATATCTCCTACAAGAATTATATCTTGTTTTTTGTTGATTTTATTTATTATTTGGTCAAGTTCTTCAATAAAAGCATTGACATTTAGGGAAGGGGGGCGATAAACTGAGATGAGGGAAATCATGTTATTGTTTACATTTAAATCCACTTGTATATGTTCGAATAATTGAGATTGCGATAAAAAAATTTTGTGCGTGAGTGTTTCTTTGACATATACTGCGACACCTCCTCCTGCTCTATTACATCCAGCCTCATCTGTTCTATTTAGAAACAGAGAATTAAACTCGCTAATTTTGTAAAGGTTATTTTCAGCATCGGTTATGTTAGTTTCAACAAAGACTATAATTTCAATTTGATTTATTATTTTATGGATTGCTGTTAAAAAAGTGGAAAAATGTTTGCGTAATGAGCGAATATTCAAATAAATTAGCGATAACGGATAACTTAGTACGTTTTTATTGATTTCGTTGAATTTTGTTTATCGTTTTATTTAGAGGATTCATATTCAAAAGTTATATATGTATGTAGGTATGTATAAATTTTGAACAAAAAGAAAAATAAAATAAAATAAAATAAAAAAGTTTTTGTTTATATAATATTATTATATTTGTGGTGTAATTATTACGAGATCAGAGAAATTGTTAATACTGATTGCAGGAGTGTTTTCAATTTTGCGTACAGAAATCTTTCCATTTTTTACCCAGACAAATTTCCAATTATATTCTTTGGCTTTGTTTTTAGTTTGCCATAACAATCGCCGGTTGTAAGGAGTTAATTGGTCATTTACAAAAATGTAGTTATTGTTGTTGCCCATCGGTTGATTGCTATTTTTGTTTATATTTTCTTTGTTTATTACACTTGCGTTTAATTTATGACCGCGAATTTTGTCTACCAACTCTTTCTTTTTTTTAACGGAAGAGAATTCACATATAATTTTATTTTTGTTATCTTTTAAACGATAAGCATTATTAATGTCGTCAAGTGTAATGTCGACTTCAAGAGAAGCTGCAATTTTTTTAACAACATCAACTGCAGTAATTTCTTGATTTTGAACATTGTTTATTTCAATGTTGTTGCTTATGCTCTGCTGCTCGAGTTTGTTTATTCGCTTTTCCATTTCAGCTATTACTCTATCTTGTTCAGTATTTTTGTTATGGAGTTCACTGACCTGCGTACTAATATTTTGCTGGTTACTATAAGCTAGTAACCAGGAAACTTAAATGTCTTGGCCCATCACCGCCAAGAGAAGAGAATATCCTCAACGGAATTGTAGACCATCTTTTTCCTCAACAGGAAGCTCCGACATGGCAACACAGCTATCCAGCTGAATTATTCGACATTCCTCCGGTTACGGTCGTCGAGATAGAAGGTGCTGTCTCAAAATTCAAAGACAAGAAGGCACCAGGCTTAGATTGCATCCCAAATATGGTACTGAAGGAGGCTGTTAAGCTCCATCCTGATTTTTTCCTGAAAGTAATAAGCGCATGCTTGATTCAGGGAACTTTTCCAACAATCTGGAAGAGGCAGAAATTGGTGTTGTTACCTAAGGATAACAAGCCGCTAGACGACCCTTCCTCCTATCGTCCGCTCTGTATGATAGATACAAGTGGAAAACTTCTAGAGAGTATAATCTGCAGAAGATTGGAAGATTGCGTACAAGCTAACCTAGGTTTATCAGATAACCAATTTGGCTTCAGGAAAGCAAAGTCAGCGGTGGACGCTATCAAAGTTGTAGTAGAAACCGCTGCTCAAGCTATCCAAGGGAAGAGGTGGAGGAATGGAACAAAAGGGTATTGTGTGGTTATAACCCTAGATGTAAAAAACGCCTTCAATACGGCAAACTGGGAGCATATAGTTAATGCTTTGGTCCGTATAGACATCTACTAGCAATTGTACGGGACTATTTCCGGGATAGAGAGCTAGTTTATGATACCGATAAAGGTACTAAGAGGCGCAAGATCATTGGTGGGGTGCCTCTAGGTTCAGTTCTTGGCCCACTATTGTGGAACGTCATGTACGACGGAGTATTAAGATTGGATCTACCGGAAAAGGTGAAGATAGTTGGATTCGCAGACGACATAGCGTTAGTGTGTGAAGGGAAAGAGTTACTAGAGGTGGAAACCATTGCAAACGCCAGTATTCAGATCGTAAGATCTTGGCTAAGATCAATGGGCCTAACTCTAGCTGACCATAAAACGGAAGCGGTTCTGATTAGTAGTAGGAAAATTAGGGAAACTGTCAGGCTAAATATTGGCACGTGTAGCATAGAATCTAAGGAATGTTTAAAATACCTTGGGGTCATGATTGACACTCGTCTGTCTTTTCAAGAGCACTTGAAGTACATAGGCAGTAAAGCATCAAAAACATGCACAGCGCTATGCCGGATCATGCCGAATACAAGAGGTCCAAAATATCTGCAGAGGAGATTACTCTCTAGTGTAGTAAGAAGCATTATCTTATATGCATCGCCTATATGGTCAGGCTCACTTAAATATCCTACTTATGTGAACCTGATATCTCCTGTGTATAGGCTGATCGCCTTGCGTGTATGTAGCGCATTCCGAACTGTATCGGACCTGGCCGCTTTTGTCATTGCCGGCATGATACCGATCGAGCTAGAGGCCGCTTCGGACATCACGGTTGGGGTGAGAGAATCGTGTCTGCGAAAATGGCAAGAAAGATGGGCGACAGCTGACAAGGGAAGATGGACCTACTTACTGATGCCAGACATCAGAGCATGGCTATCAAGAAAGCATGGCGATTTGAACTACTATATTACACAGTTTCTAACTGGGCATGGTTGTTTTAGGTCGTACTTGTACCGTTTTGGACATGACAGTACTCCGTTCTGTCCGAGTTGTGATGGTAATGTCTTGGAAGATGCTGAGCATGTGTTCTTCATCTGTCCACGGTTTAATAGTGATAGGGAATATTTAGAAACAGTCCTAGGACGTAGCATCAGTCCGAGCAGTATCGTTCCAATCATGTTGGAATCTTTGTGCAACTGGACGTACGTCTGTAGTTTTGTAAAATTGGTTTTGTTGGAACTTCGTAGGTTAGAACAGATTCGCAGCAGAATCAATGTAGTTTAGTTTAGATGTAGGGTGTATCACCTTTCCCACCCCGAGACGTAAAGCCTTGCGGCAGTCCCTCGGGGAGCATCTGGGTCAGGGCGAAGGGGTGTTTTTTAGCGAGTTAAAGTCTCGCACTACTGGCAACCACCATCACTGCCAGTGCCTTTCGATGGTTTTTCACCCCGCGAATAAAAAAAAAAAAAAAAAAAAAAACATACATACATACATACATACATACATACATACATACATACATCCATACATACATACATACATACATACATAAATACATCTCAACCATTGCCAGGCAGCCCAGGAGCTTCTTAAGCAAAGCGTTCGAGATATAAGTGTAGATGTCGCTATTCTAAGTGAGCCATATCGGACCATGGCATCTGTAAACTGGGTTTCCGATAACACGGGTACATCGGCAATATGGAACACCAGCACGCTAACCATACGTGATAGAATAACAACGCAATGCGGATATGCTCGAGCGGTTATATCTGGCATCACTATTTACAGCTGTTATATACCCCCTAGGTATTCTATAGAAGACTTTCGGGTAATAGTTAACAGTATTGTAACGGATGCAGTTGGAAGAACCCCCGTAATAATAGCAGGTGATTTCAATGCGTGGGCTGTTGAATGGGGCTGTCCCTCAGCAAACGCAAGAGGAAGAATACTCTTGGAAGCCTTTTCTGTACTGGGTGTTGTACTCATCAATAATGGAGTTGAACACACCTTCAGAAGGGGTGATGCTGGCTCAGTAATTGACATTACATTCGTCAGTGCCAGTATCGCAACCCAAGTGAACTGGAGAATATCTGACATCTATACACATAGCGATCATAGCGCTATAATAATAGATGTGCAAGACGCACAGCCCCGTGCTATTGTACAAGCACGTGTCTTGACAGGATGGAAGGTAAATACCTTTGATAAGGATAGCTTCGCAGCCTGCATGGCTGGTTCAGCAGAAGACATGGCAGTGCAATTAGTGCGCAATATCACTAGTGCCTGCAATGTAGCTATGATAAGGCGAAAAAGATCGCCAAATAAGCCTCCAGTGTATTGGTGGAATGATGAAATTGCTAGCTTGCGTTCAGAGTGTATTAGCGCCCGAAGGCGGTATACACGAACGAGGGGTCGGTTAGAGAATAACGTGCAGCACCAGTTGTATAGGGATAAAAGAAAGGCATTGAAGATTGCAATTCGTAGGAGCAAGCGTAGGTGTTTCCTGGATGCTTGTGATGAAATAGATAGTAATCCTTGGGGCTTAGCATATAAGCTAGTAACCAGGAAACTTAAATGTCTTGGCCCATCACCGCCAAGAGAAGAGAATATCCTCAACGGAATTGTAGACCATCTTTTTCCTCAACAGGAAGCTCCGACATGGCAACACAGCTATCCAGCTGAATTATTCGACATTCCTCCGGTTACGGTCGTCGAGATAGAAGGTGCTGTCTCAAAATTCAAAGACAAGAAGGCACCAGGCTTAGATTGCATCCCAAATATGGTACTGAAGGAGGCTGTTAAGCTCCATCCTGATTATTTCCTGAAAGTAATAAGCGCATGCTTGATTCAGGGAACTTTTCCAACAATCTGGAAGAGGCAGAAATTGGTGTTGTTACCTAAGGATAACAAGCCGCTAGACGACCCTTCCTCCTATCGTCCGCTCTGTATGATAGATACAAGTGGAAAACTTCTAGAGAGTATAATCTGCAGAAGATTGGAAGATTGCGTACAAGCTAACCTAGGTTTATCAGATAACCAATTTGGCTTCAGGAAAGCAAAGTCAGCGGTGGACGCTATCAAAGTTGTAGTAGAAACCGCTGCTCAAGCTATCCAAGGGAAGAGGTGGAGGAATGGAACAAAAGGGTATTGTGTGGTTATAACCCTAGATGTAAAAAACGCCTTCAATACGGCAAACTGGGAGCATATAGTTAATGCTTTGGTCCGTATAGACATCTACTAGCAATTGTACGGGACTATTTCCGGGATAGAGAGCTAGTTTATGATACCGATAAAGGTACTAAGAGGCGCAAGATCATTGGTGGGGTGCCTCTAGGTTCAGTTCTTGGCCCACTATTGTGGAACGTCATGTACGACGGAGTATTAAGATTGGATCTACCGGAAAAGGTGAAGATAGTTGGATTCGCAGACGACATAGCGTTAGTATGTGAAGGGAAAGAGTTACTAGAGGTGGAAAACATTGCAAACGCCAGTATTCAGATCGTAAGATCTTGGCTAAGATCAATGGGCCTAACTCTAGCTGACCATAAAACGGAAGCGGTTCTGATTAGTAGTAGGAAAACTAGGGAAACTGTCAGGCTAAATATTGGCACGTGTAGCATAGAATCTAAGGAATGTTTAAAATACCTTGGGGTCATGATTGACACTCGTCTGTCTTTTCAAGAGCACTTGAAGTACATAGGCAGTAAAGCATCAAAAACATGCACAGCGCTATGCCGGATCATGCCGAATACAAGAGGTCCAAAATATCTGCAGAGGAGATTACTCTCTAGTGTAGTAAGAAGCATTATCTTATATGCATCGCCTATATGGTCAGGCTCACTTAGATATCCTACTTATGTGAACCTGATATCTCCTGTGTATAGGCTGATCGCCTTGCGTGTATGTAGCGCATTCCGAACTGTATCGGACCTGGCCGCTTTTGTCATTGCCGGCATGATACCGATCGAGCTAGAGGCCGCTTCGGACATCTCGGTTGGGTTGAGAGAATCGTGTCTGCCAAAATGGCAAGAAAGATGGGCGACAGCTGACAAGGGAAGATGGACCTACTTACTGATACCAGACATCAGAGCATGGCTATCAAGAAAGCATGGCGATTTGAACTACTATATAACACAGTTTCTAACTGGGCATGGTTGTTTTAGGTCGTACTTGTACCGTTTTGGACATGACAGTACTCCGTTCTGTCCGAGTTGTGATGGTAATGTCTTGGAAGATGCTGAGCATGTGTTCTTCATCTGTCCACGGTTTAATAGTGATAGGGAATATTTAGAAACAGTCCTAGGACGTAGCATCAGTCCGAGCAGTATCGTTCCAATCATGTTGGAATCTTTGTGCAACTGGACGTACGTCTGTAGTTTTGTAAAATTGGTTCTGTTGGAACTTCGTAGGTTAGAACAGATTCGCAGCAGAATCAATGTAGTTTAGTTTAGATGTAGGGTGTATCACCTTTCCCACCCCGAGACGTAAAGCCTTGCGGCAGTCCCTCGGGGAGCATCTGGGTCAGGGCGAAGGGGTGTTTTTTAGCGAGTTAAAGTCTCGCACTACTGGCAACCACCATCACTGCCAGTGCCTTTCGATGGTTTTTCACCCCGCGAATAAAAAAAAAAAAAAAAACATACATACATACATACATACATACATACATACATACATACATACATACATACATACATACATACATACATACATACATACATACATACATACATACATACATGGTGGCGTGGGTGCGAGCGTTCAAGGTAAAGCGCTGGCTTCCCATTGGGTGTAGCCAGTTAGCGATCCTTGTCCCTGCTCAAACCAAGTTGTCACACGGCCTTCTCGTGGCGCTACTGAATAGTTCTCAAAAGTTGAGAATGAACTAACTGTGTGACAGCGATAATGGATTGGATGACGACCTGACGCAGACGATTATGGGCTGGGAGCTGACGTATTCCGTGACCTGATTAAGCACGAGTGACATCGGGCTGAAATGGCTCACGGGCTAATGCGGAAGCTACCTCCGTCCCGGTAAAACCCTGGCAGGGGCTTAAAGTATGATCAAAGTTTGTAGCCAATAGTTTTTGGCTGTGCAGGGTTAGTTGAGATGACTCCTAATCAGCTCCCGACCTGGCTCTGTACACAAGTCTCATAAGGCCTTGTGTCAACCCTCGCGAGGAACTCACTGCTTGCATAGCCACCCTCGGGGTCACTACAAGGGTAACTGCACATTCACTCAACAAAAAGTGAACTAAATTTTAATAAAATTAACTTAACCCGGAAAATGCGGGAATGTTTTGGACAAAGAAAAAACTTTTTATTGAGTGTGCGGCAAACGGAGACTACAGCTTTAAGCGGGGACCCAACTGAAAAAATGAATAAAAATAATAATAATGAGAGTATAAATGAATTGAGCATGGGTGAAATTGTAAACCCTTTTGCTAAGAAATCGGTGATAACCAGATCACCTCCTACAGCGGTGAGTAGGACCGTTCCGGTGCCAGGCACCGTTGAAAATAGTGAAAATGGACAAAATAACGTCCAGAGGCTAGGAGAGAAGATCTCAAAGCTCGTAGCTTTCCTAAAGGCACGTTCAAACGTGCATAAGGAAATAGTGACGATGTCACGTGAGATACAGGCATTGTACATGCAAGTCTCAGATGAATTGAGTAGTGGAAGTGCTAGTAGTACAAAGAAAGCACATACTAGTACGCATACTCAAACAGACGAACCACCAAGGCTCAATCCTGTGATGGGCGGAACTCCAAAGCGTAGAAGGGAGGACTTAAGCCCAAAAGGTAACAGAGCTAAAAAGAATAGGGGAACAACCCCTAATAAAGTAGTCAGGGTAGGTGGACACACTATACCCAAGGCTATAAACTTAAACTTGGCTGGCAAACCGGATCTAAGTGCTAAAGATCCTGGCTGGGTTAAGGTTGGCCCAAGGGCTAAAACAAAGAAAGCGTCCGTTAAACCAGATGCTATAGTGATTAAAACCTGTGGAGATACTTCCTATGCGGATATTCTCAGACAGGTGAAGAGGGACCCTAAGCTAAACAACCTGGGTCAAAATGTGAAGAGCATTAGGAAGACAGGGAAGGGTGAACTGTTGTTTGAGCTGAATAGACCCGCGCACCAGAATACGGGCGAATTTAGGTCGGCTATAGAAGAGGTGCTAGGTGATGCTGCTAAGGTTAGATCACTATCTCATGAGGTCAGGCTTGAGATTAGGGATATAGACGAAGTAACCTCTAAGGAGGATATTTATGAAGCTCTCGTCAAAATATCTGACGAATTTAAAGCTTTGCACCCTACGGCAGTTAAGTCGCTAAGGAGAGCATACGGTGGGACACAGACCGCCACAATTGGCGTGAGTGCACTGATAGCTCGCCGCCTTATAGAGATGGCAAAGATACGTATTGGCTGGGTGGTTTGCCGAATACGCGAAAAGGTAGCACCAAAAAGATGCTTTAAATGTCTGGATTATGGACACGTAGCAGGGAACTGTAAGGGGCAAGACCTTTCAGAGAATTGCCTACGGTGTGGCAAAACGGGCCACAAAATTGGAACCTGTTCCAATAAACCATCCTGCTTGCTCTGCAAGAAGGGAGCAGACACCGCTAGTGACCATGTCACCGGAGGTGCAGTTTGCCCGTTTTATAAAAGAGCTCTACAGAAACTTAGGGAGTAGAGTAGAACCTAAGTCACCAAAATGCGTATATTACAGTTAAATCTCAACCATTGCCAGGCAGCCCAGGAGCTTCTTAAGCAAAGCGTTCGAGATATAAGTGTAGATGTCGCTATTCTAAGTGAGCCATATCGGACCATGGCATCTGTAAACTGGGTTTCCGATAACACGGGTACATCGGCAATATGGAACACCAGCACGCTAACCATACGCGATAGAATAACAACGCAATGTGGATATGCTCGAGCGGTTATATCTGGCATCACTATTTACAGCTGTTATATACCCCCTAGGTATTCTATAGAAGACTTTCGGGTAATAGTTGACAGTATTGTAACGGATGCAGTTGGAAAAACCCCCGTAATAATAGCAGGTGATTTCAATGCGTGGGCTGTTGAATGGGGCTGTCCCTCAGCAAACGCAAGAGGAAGAATACTCTTGGAAGCCTTTTCTGTACTGGGTGTTGTACTCATCAATAATGGAGTTGAACACACCTTCAGAAGGGGTGATGCTGGCTCAGTAATTGACATTACATTCGTCAGTGCCAGTATCGCAACCCAAGTGAACTGGAGAATATCTGACATCTATACACATAGCGATCATAGCGCTATAATAATAGATGTGCAAGACGCACAGCCCCGTGCTATTGTACAAGCACGTGTCTTGACAGGATGGAAGGTAAATACCTTTGATAAGGATAGCTTCGCAGCCTGCATGGAGAACATGGAAATGGCTGGTTCAGCAGAAGACATGGCAGTGCAATTAGTGCGCAATATCACTAGTGCCTGCAATGTAGCTATGATAAGGCGAAAAAGATCGCCAAATAAGCCTCCAGTGTATTGGTGGAATGATGAAATTGCTAGCTTGCGTTCAGAGTGTATTAGCGCCCGAAGGCGGTATACACGAACGAGGGGTCGGTTAGAGAATAACGTGCAGCACCAGTTGTATAGGGATAAAAGAAAGGCATTGAAGATTGCAATTCGTAGGAGCAAGCGTAGGTGTTTCCTGGATGCTTGTGATGAAATAGATAGTAATCCTTGGGGCTTAGCATATAAGCTAGTAACCAGGAAACTTAAATGTCTTGGCCCATCACCGCCAAGAGAAGAGAATATCCTCAACGGAATTGTAGACCATCTTTTTCCTCAACAGGAAGCTCCGACATGGCAACACAGCTATCCAGCTGAATTATTCGACATTCCTCCGGTTACGGTCGTCGAGATAGAAGGTGCTGTCTCAAAATTCAAAGACAAGAAGGCACCAGGCTTAGATTGCATCCCAAATATGGTACTGAAGGAGGCTGTTAAGCTCCATCCTGATTATTTCCTGAAAGTAATAAGCGCATGCTTGATTCAGGGAACTTTTCCAACAATCTGGAAGAGGCAGAAATTGGTGTTGTTACCTAAGGATAACAAGCCGCTAGACGACCCTTCCTCCTATCGTCCGCTCTGTATGATAGATACAAGTGGAAAACTTCTGGAGAGTATAATCTGCAGAAGATTGGAAGATTGCGTACAAGCTAACCTAGGTTTATCAGATAACCAATTTGGCTTCAGGAAAGCAAAGTCAGCGGTGGACGCTATCAAAATTGTAGTAGAAACCGCTGCTCAAGCTATCCAAGGGAAGAGGTGGAGGAATGGAACAAAAGGGTATTGTGTGGTTATAACCCTAGATGTAAAAAACGCCTTCAATACGGCAAACTGGGAGCATATAGTTAATGCTTTGGTCCGTATAGACATCCCAGGGTATTTACTAGCAATTGTACGGGACTATTTCCGGGATAGAGAGCTAGTTTATGATACCGATAAAGGTACTAAGAGGCGCAAGATCATTGGTGGGGTGCCTCAAGGTTCAGTTCTTGGCCCACTATTGTGGAACGTCATGTACGACGGAGTATTAAGATTGGATCTACCGGAAAAGGTGAAGATAGTTGGATTCGCAGACGACATAGCGTTAGTGTGTGAAGGGAAAGAGTTACTAGAGGTGGAAACCATTGCAAACGCCAGTATTCAGATCGTAAGATCTTGGCTAAGATCAATGGGCCTAACTCTAGCTGACCATAACACGGAAGCGGTTCTGATTAGTAGTAGGAAAACTAGGGAAACTGTCAGGCTAAATATTGGCACGTGTAGCATAGAATCTAAGGAATGTTTAAAATACCTTGGGGTCATGATTGACACTCGTCTGTCTTTTCAAGAGCACTTGAAGTACATAGGCAGTAAAGCATCAAAAACATGCACAGCGCTATGCCGGATCATGCCGAATACAAGAGGTCCAAAATATCTGCAGAGGAGATTACTCTCTAGTGTAGTAAGAAGCATTATCTTATATGCATCGCCTATATGGTCAGGCTCACTTAGATATCCTACTTATGTGAACCTGATATCTCCTGTGTATAGGCTGATCGCCTTGCGTGTATGTAGCGCATTCCGAACTGTATCGGACCTGGCCGCTTTTGTCATTGCCGGCATGATACCGATCGAGCTAGAGGCCGCTTCGGACATCACGGTTGGGTTGAGAGAATCGTGTCTGCGAAAATGGCAAGAAAGATGGGCGACAGCTGACAAGGGAAGATGGACCTACTTACTGATACCAGACATCAGAGCATGGCTATCAAGAAAGCATGGCGATTTGAACTACTATATTACACAGTTTCTATCTGGGCATGGTTGTTTTAGGTCGTACTTGTACCGTTTTGGACATGACAGTACTCCGTTCTGTCCGAGTTGTGATGGTAATGTCTTGGAAGATGCTGAGCATGTGTTCTTCATCTGTCCACGGTTTAATAGTGATAGGGAATATTTAGAAACAGTCCTAGGACGTAGTATCAGTCCGAGCAGTATCGTTCCAATCATGTTGGAATCTTTGTGCAACTGGACGTACGTCTGTAGTTTTGTAAAATTGGTTTTGTTGGAACTTCGTAGGTTAGAACAGATTCGCAGCAGAATCAATGTAGTTTAGTTTAGATGTAGGGTGTCTCACCTTTCCCACCCCGAGACGTAAAGCGGCAGTCCCTCGGGGAGCATCTGGGTCAGGGCGAAGGGGTGTTTTTTAGCGAGTTAAAGTCTCGCACTACTAGCAACCACCATCACTGCCAGTGCCTTTCGATGGTTTTTCACCCCGCGAATAAAAAAAAAAAAAAAATAAAAAAAAAACATACATACATACATACATACATGCATACATACATACACACATACATACATACATACAATGCACACGCCTTTATAATTGCAAATAAATTAAATGCAATGTAAATTTGCAATTACATACTTACATACATACATTGGTACGTAATTATGAATATGCGTACATACGAGTATGCATGCATTCAAACATTTTATGAACATTTACTTTCTGCAAAAGCAAATTCTTAATTAAAATTTTCAAAAAAACATTAGTTTTTTTCTATATTCCTTTTTGTATTTTTAATTATTTTGACACAATATTTAAAAGAGGAGCCACTTTATGAAAAATTTTAACAACATTGTTAAAAGCAAGTTACTGAATAGCAGTGTTGTTAAAATAAACAATAAATATTGATAGTAAAGTTAACGTTAACGTTTCTTGTTAAAAGTTACAGAATTGCACTACTGAATACCTTTAGCACTTTTAATCTGATAAGTGCAAAAAGATCTTTTTCCTTTTCCAAAACGTCAGACAATTTTCGGTAATCATTTGCATGGTTTACCTGAATTTTTGTTTCATTGATGTTTCCGCGCTTAACTGATGTAATTGTCCTTACCGATTATTGTAATAAGTTGTTTTACCAGCTCATTAGAAGTAGGTTCTCTCAAATATATTGGTGGCGGTTTAAATGTTTTTTTTTTTGCTAAGCAACGACTCGCAAAAAAAATTATTTGAAAAGTTATCTTTTCATTTTTGTTGTTCTGAAAAAGTAGTATTTTGGGTGTTTCATTCTTTCGTTCGATCTGAACTTCGAAAATAAAACTTGAATAAAAGTTCAATTAACTAGTACAGACACGAATCACATTTTAAGTCTTATTTGTGTTTTTTTATATATAGGGTGTTTTTTTAAGCTAGATAGAACTTTAAATTGTAAAAAGTAACACAAAAAATTAAATTTTGATGAAACATTTTTTTTATTTGTTTCAGTATACTCTGACAAATCATCATGAATAGACTCACGCTTGAACAACGCTACGAAATTATCCAAATTTACTTTGAAAATCAGTCGTCGATTCGCGCAACTTATAGACGCAAAATTGTGTTCAGCGATGAGGCGCATTTTTGGCTTAACGGGTTTGTTAATAAGCAAAATTGCCGCATATGGAGTGAGACCAATCCACAAGAGACCCTACAAACTCCATTACATCCAGAAAAATGCACTGTTTGGTGCGGTTTTCATGCTGGTGGCATCATCGGATCTTATTTCTTCAAAAATGAGGCCGGAGCTCGCGTTACGGTCAATGGAGATCGTTACCGCACCATGATCAATGATTTTTTGTTTGAAAATATGGATGACATTGATCCGGAGGAGATGTGGTTTCAACAGGATGGCGCTACGTGCCATACGGCGAACGCAACCATCGACTTACTGAAATCAAAATTTGGCGATAAGTTGATTTCGAGAAATGGACCTGTCAATTGGCCTCCAAGGTCGTGCGATTTGACACCTCTCGATTATTTCCTGTGGGGCTACGTGAAGTCACTGGTTTATGCTGATAAACCAGCAACAATTGACGCCTTGGAGGCCAGCATTGTTCGTGTTGTTCCTGACATACGGCCAGCAGTGCTCGAAAAAGTGGCCCAAAATTGGACGTCCAGAATGCGCTTCGTCAAGAACAGCCGCGGTGCCCATATGCCCGAAATCATTTTCAAATGTTAATGTCACGTATTGATCTTTCGAATAAAAAAAAATTTTGATTACAATTTAATTTTTTGTGTTATTTTTTACAATTTCAAGTTCTATCGGGCTTAAAAAAACACCCTATATAAACAGGTACTGAAATGAACCAATTTTCAATTTTATTTTTTGTGATATGTCTTTTGTCCAAAAAACGACGTGTAAAATTTTTAATCTAATGATTGTAATTTTATAAGAGCAAAATTTAGTTAGGTTAGGTTAGGTTGTACAGACCGCCAGTTTCATGAAACCAGCCCACTTGGGTCCTTTTGGTCCCGTTGTGTTGCCTGAGGGAGAAGTGCAGCCCACGAGACTTACACTTCCCCCGACGGTTCAGATTCAAACCAACCCGAAAGCCGGATAAAGGAATCTAGTCCGTTCACTCGGCATTCCTATATATCTGCTAACCCGTGCAGCATCGGTCCGCCTAGATCAGCGCTCTCATAGAACTGAGAGCCGGGCATCGACAGAGGAAATGCTCAACACTCTCCTCCTCGTCCTCATCCCCGCAACTTCTGCAGAAATCATTAAATGGAAGATTTAACCTACTAGCATACGTCCCTATGAGACAATGTCCTGTCAGAACTGCCACCAAGGTACGCAACCTTTGACGGGGAAAACCTTTTAGGACCGCAGTTCTACTACGATCATACGCAGGCCATGTCAGCCTTGCTACTCGGCAGGTGACCCCACCAGACCATCTGTCCTGCGCAGTCCCTACAAGTTGACGCTGCACTTGGTTTTTACAGCTGTTAAGCGGGACTCCAACCATCGTATCAATGTCCCCTCTCTGTAGACGAGCTCCGGCTTTCGCCAGCTCATCCGCCACAATATTTCCGGGCACTCCATTGTGCCCCGGTACCCAGAAAAGCTCCAGGCTTGAATGTCTCGCTATCTCATTAAGAGATATCCGGCATTCCTGAACCAACCTGGACGTCGTATAGACACCCACAAGCGCATTTAACGCAGCCTTACTATCAGTACAGATTCGGATATTCACCCCGTATACCCTATAGTACCTCAATCAGTTAGCTGTTCTCAAAATAGCTGTAATTTCAGCCTGCATTACGCTACACTCATCATATAGCTTAAAACTGATCCTCCTCTGATACTGGGGCATAAAGATACCACCAGCAACTCCCATGTCCGACTTGGATCCATCTGTGAAAATTTCAAGCACGTGCTCTTGGCGACCCATTTGGTTTGCTGCCGAGGCCGTCCTTGATGAGATCACGTCAAATCTCTTGTCGGGCATTAGAGCTGGTGCACAGTAATCAATATACTCCGGGAGGTCCGCTATACTTTCTATTATCGAAGCGCGACCTTCCGTCGCTTCTTTCCACATCCCACTGGCTTTTAGCATGATTGCCGAGCACATGGCAACTTCCTTCGCCATGAGATCAGCTGGCAGCCAATGCATCATCGTAATTAGTGCTTTAGTTGGCGTAGTACAAGAAGCACCAGTTACCATCAAAGCAGATGACCGCAGTATCCTTTCTATGAATCTGCAATAGATGGTTTTCTCTAAAGCTGTCCACCAAACAAGCGCCCCATACATTAATATGGGCTTTATTACCATGTTAAATAGCCAGCAAGAATTCCAAGGATTTATACCCCAGGTCTTCCCAATGGCCTTACGACACAGGTACAAGGCAACAGCCGCCTTGTCCGCTCTAAATTGGACATTCTTCTTCCAAGACAGTTTTGAATCAAGATAGATTCCCAGGTATTTGGCACTATCCGCCAAACTAAGCTCAACGCTTGTATTTTCGGGTGAATAGTACAAGTTCCGTTTTTTGTGGATTCACACTGAGACCACTATGGGTGCTCCACCCATCTATGATCCTCAGTGCGGAATTCAAACACTGTGAGAGGGTGTCCGGATATTTACCCGACACCGCCACAGCAATATCATCGGCATATGCCACAGTCTTGAAACGCATGGAGTCTAACTCCACTAGTAATGAGTTTAGGGCAAGATTCCATAGGAAGGGAGATAAAACTCCCCCCCGCGGAGTACCCCTGTTTGTTACTCTGCATATGGTGGCCCGTCCCATACTAGATGATATGACCCTTTCAGTCAGTAGACTCCATATGAGACTTATAATCGGCTGACGAATATTCAGCCTTTCCAAAGCCATAGTAATGACTTTTGGCGCAACATTATTAAAGACTCCCTCTATGTCAAGGAAGGCCACCAATGTATACTCCCCCTGCTCTAGAGTATTTTCTATATACCCCACGAGCGAATGCAACGCAGTCTCAACGGATTTTCCCTTAGTATAGGCATGTTGAGATGCAGATAAACGGCACGGATTTATTGACATTCTAAGATGTAGATCAACCATCCGCTCCAACGTCTTTAGGAAAAAGGATGTCAGGCTTATGGGCCTGTAATCCTTCGGAGTTGTGTGTGAAGTCTTTCCACCTTTAGGAATAAAGACCACTACACATCTACGCCATGTTTTCGGTATGTAGGACCATTTAAGGCAGGCCGTAAAAATCCGAATCAACCATGGCATGATCCGTTCCGCATTGAAAATTGTAGTGAGAAAATTGTTATTTCCTCGATTTACTCACCGCCTTGGTTTTCAGTAGCAGAAAACCAATATTCGGTTTTTCTCAAATCACTTGGGCCTCGATTTATAGCGGCTGGTGACTATAACGCTAAACACACTTTTTGGGGTTCACGTTTAATTTCTCCAAAAGGCCGTGTACTTTTTGATGCCATTTCTAAAATGGGCTTAGATGTGATTTCAAGTGGTCACCCCACGCATTGGCCGTCTGACAGACGAAAGATTCCAGATATTATAGATTTTGGAGTTTCGAAAAGTTTTCCTTTAGAGTGGCTTCAAGTGGAGCCTTCGTTAGATTTGTCATCAGATCACTTACCCACAATAATATATGTTTTGTTCCCCCAGAGTTTTACACCCCGTCTACTGACTTAGAGTTGACGACCACTAGAGTTAATTGGCTAAAATATAAAAAATATTTGAGTACTCATTGTACGGAGAATATTGCTTTGAGAACGCCTAAAGATATTGACGTGTCCATTAATAGTTTTTCCAAGCCTTAAACTGGCCTTACAACATGCTAGCACTAACTATATAAGATACAGAAACGAGAACAATAGGTCTTATTCTTCGGAAATTGAGCAACTTTTGTCAGAAAAAAGAAGAGTCAGAAGAGAGTGGCAAACTCGCAGGTCTCCTCAGCTTAAAATTAGGCTACGAGAATGTGTAACCAAATTGAGAAATCTGCTTGAAATAGAAAGAGTGGCTTCCCTTAAATCATATTTGGAAAGCCTTGATGGCACTCCTCAATCAGACTATTCTTTGTGGAAAGCGGCAAAAGGTTTAAAAAGACCCGTTAGAGGTAAGCCTCCTTTGCGGACTCCAACTGGCGACTGGGAAAGAACCGATTCCGAAAAGGGGATGTTGTATGTAAATCACTTGAGAAATGTTTTTACAGATGATGCAGCAAACGACATAGCAGTATTTCCGCCATTTGCCGTAAGACCACCTGTGTCCTTGAGATTTAGTTTTCCAGATGTGGAAAACGTTATCGATAAAATAAACTCTAAGAAAGCTTCAGGTATGGATAAAATTACTGGTACAATGCTTGTACAACTACCACACGTGGCTAGAAGAATTCTTCTTTTTATTTTCAACGCTATCTTACGCCTTGAGTATTATCCGGTCGAATGGAAAGTGTCTATGATAACGAAGATACCTAAGCCGGGGAAGGATCATACTAAAGTAGAATCGTACAGACCAATAAGTCTACTGCCAACAATTTCAAAACTATTTGAGAAATTGCTAATGATGAAGTTGAGTCCAGTACTGGAAAAAATAGAATGTATTCCTGATCATCAGTTCGCTTTTAGGGCCAGACATAGTACCATCGAACAGACACACAGACTAGTTAATGTCATAAGAAAATCATTTGAAGACAAGAAGTATTGCTCTGCACTTTTCATTGACGTTTCCCAAGCTTTTGACAAAGTGTGGCATGACGGTTTAATGCACAAAATAAAACTAAACATTCCTGCGAACACCCACAAACTTTTTGAAAGTTATTTGTATGGACGTAAATTTATCGTTAAGGAAGGTGACTTTTATAGCCCCATTCAACCAATCGACGCAGGCGTCCCACAAGGCAGCATACTGGGCCCTACCTTATACTTGATTTATGCTTCTTTCATGCCAACAAGCGATAAAATTCATACATCCATGTTTGCAGACGATACGGCTTTTTTCAGTGTACATGAAAACCACCAAAGAGCATCGCAAAATTTGCAGGAACATATTTACAATTTAGAGAAATGGTTAAAACTCTGGAAAATCAAAGTCAATGAACAAAAATGTGTCCATATCACGTTCACACTGCGTAAAAATACATGCCCGTCAATAAAAATTAATAATCAAATAATTTTACAACACAGTGACGTCAAATATCTCGGTATTCACCTCGACCGTCGACTAACTTGGAAGAAACACATTGACGCAAAAACAAATTGGCTCATCGGCAGAAATTCCACCCTGAGCTTAGATTGCAAACTTTTGCTGTATAACGCGATCCTAAAGCCAATATGGTGCTATGGAATTCAACTATGGGGCACCGCCTCCGCATCGAATATTGGAAAAATTCAAAGGCGTCAAAACAGCGTTCTACGTACGATTACAGCAGCCCCATGGTATGTAAAAAATTCTCGAATTCACAAGGACCTAAACGTACCTTTAGTAAAAGATGAATTTGCCAAATATGCTGAAAGGTATATAACCAAACTTGAAATCCACCCAAATCCACTTGCTCGAGACATCCTGGCTTCCATTCGGGAGCATAACAGATGATGTCCTGTGGCACGGTATTCTGATACATTCGCTGAATCATAATTTTTTGTCTAGCATTGGCTGGACTTAAAGAAAATTTTTTAGTTATTAAGATTTGAATAATTGTTGTTAGTTCTTCTTGAAGATTCAACAAATAAATAAAAATTGATCAAAAAATAAAAAAAAAAAAAAAAAAAAAAAAAAAAAAAAAAAAAGTGATGACGATGATTCGGATGAATTAGTGATTCCGTAACCCCTGTAATAAGAGATAATATCGCCAATCGCCTTTAGTTAATAAAAAAAACAATTATTAGTTTTTTATATAATATTTTTTTATTTTGTCTATAGATATATGCACAATTGTAACTCAAATAAATATTTCGTCATCTACCCCTCTTATTTCAATGGTATTATAATTATACTATTATTATATTAAAAAGCGTTTTCAAACTACAACTTTTTGTGTAAAAGTAGTTTCAAGAACCAGACAAATCACAACAAATTAATTTCCGAAAACAAAACACAAATGAAAAGTAAAGACTAGAATGTATAACACCGAAGTTTGAAATTGAAGTGATTCCAAACTATTTTCACTTGAAAGCAGAATCAAGAACATACCCAAGGGTGATAGAAAATTAGAAAATAAAAAGAAAATGTTAAATGACAATATTGGCAGAAACGCTAAGTTTCCGAGTTATGGACCGAAAAAGTTTTCATATATGCATTCGATTTTCTATCACATTTTTCAATTTATATAGTCAATATTGGTATTATATGAAAGCTTGTTAATAGATCTCTTATACCATACAAGAGAACCCCTCCATGCAAACAAAAAATTTGTTTGCGAACCCGGTGTTTCTTATACTATAGAGGAGAAAATCCCCGCATCCGGCCGAAGGCCGGCTAAGTAAACAAATGTTTGCCAGAGAAGCCGGTGTTGGTTATACTACAGAAGAGAAAACTCCTGCATCCGGACGAAGGCCGGCTATGCAAAAAAACTTTGGTACCGAAACCGGTCTTTATTATTAAATAAAATTTTTGTTGAATTTTAATTTATACATATGTATGTATGTACATACATATGTACGTAGCACTTTGATACAAACATTTTTTAAACTAATGATATTTACCGAGTTAAGCTTTTTTCCAGGAGATTTAGTATGTTTGCAGAGATATATTCCCAAACTATCAATTGATCCCAATAATGACGATAAAGGTGGAAAAATGTAGGAAATTGCATGTATATATGAAAATTTCTTCGGTCCATAACTCGGAAACTAAGCGTTTCCGCCAATATTGTCATTTTACATTTTCTTATTACTTTTAAATTTTTTATCACTCTACGTACTTTTTATTTGGAGCTGCGTTGGTAAACTAGATTTGTTCCTTAATTTCAAATACATATAAATTTTTTATGAATATGCACATTAGTATATTTGAAGATATATTCATAAACTTTCAAATGATGCCAATATTGACCATATAGGCTGAAGAATGTGGTAGAAAATTGTATGTACATATGAAACTTCTTCGGTCCATAACTCGGAAACTAAGCGTTTCCGCCAATATTGTCATTTGACATTTTCTTACATTTTTATATATCCATTTGCCCAACAGATGCTTTCGTTTGCACACAAACGACACAGATATAAGAAAAATTAATCACTTTTTTTGTTTTCAATGCGAGTGGATGGCGATTGTGTCATGGCAATTTGCTCGCTGGAAAATATAAATTGTTTTATAAATTGTTATACCCACTATTTCTTGCGATTATACTACTATAATCTTTGTTTTTTAATTTCCTACAAAGACGAACTTTTATACAATTAATTCTAAAAATTTTAACTAGAAAACTGTTTCGTTTTCTTCCACTTAACTCTGCAAAATTTTCATTGAAATGACAAATTTAGCGCTAGAATACACAAAAATTCAAAATTTTTGCACGAAAATCAAAAATTAGTGAAAACAAGCATACAACCTTATAAACAATGATAAACACTATACTGACTAGAGTTTTTGTTGTCGGAAATTTGAAAAGCGCTTAAAATGGTACGAAAAGCACGAAATACCGAAAGAATACTGAAGTCTTTCATTCGTTCACTGAAGAGAATCATTTAGTTGAAGTAATTCTTTCATGAACGACACAAGACTAACTTGTTCCCAATAATTTTTTTAACATATAAATTAGCATGCCTTCAAATTGAAACTACACTAAACCAATTTTTCTAACTTTACATTTTCTTCTCATTTTTAAATTTTCTACCCTCCTCTATATACATATATATTTTTTTAATTTTTTTAAATTAATTAGATTTTTGGTTTGTACATCGGGTTTTAGTTCAAGTTATTTGTCCTGTCTAACACCCAATTTTCACGACGACTTTTAAAGACATGTTTGTTTTTTATTTTATTTTAAAGCTGCTACCAAAATCATGTTACATTTTCATCATGATTTTTTAAGACATGTCTTATTTCAATTGTAGTTGAAAAATAATATCGTTTCTCTTTTTATCCTTTAGTTAGAGCGCTTTTACATTTGGACAGACGATGGGCAGACAGACGAAATTTGATGGTGCTGTAACGAAAATTTTCGGTGGGGGAGAGTGTGTAGTACACGACTCTCTGCACTAGACATTTGTGGACATTTTTTCTTTCTCTTTTTAACTTTTCGCATTTTTTATATTGTTGCTTCATATCATTATTCTCATATCAACATCAACTTCATATAAACACACTAGATGTGCTTAAAAAAAACAACAATAACAAAAAAGAAAGAAAAGAGAAACGAAAATTTCTGTCTGTCTATTAATTTCTTAAATGTAAAAGGTTTAGGAAAGACCAAAAGAGAAATGAAAAAATGTCTGCCCATCGTCTGTCTAAATGTAAAAGCTGAGTTAGCATCGATGTAGTCATCTTGCCAAACGAATGTAAACGAAAAATAATAACAAAATCACAAACGGTAACAAAAAGAGATTAGGAAAAGAACACGAAAAACGGAGTTCGTGTCTTTTTGTTTACCCCTCTTTCATTTCTACCAAATTTGCCCACAAATATGAAAGACATGACTTAAAGACGTTTGAAAAAATCATCGTGAAAATTGGGTGTGTTTTCTTAAGAAGAATTTTTTACAGCACATATTTTCTGTGATCATTAATTTTTGATTATTATTATAACAAATAATAATTAAATCTCTAAGCTGGGGAAAAACTAGCTGTTTCGTAGTCGCTACACTACTCATCAGCACTCATTCTGATTTGAACTCGGGTCATGAACTGCTGCATTAACCATTCAGTCACCGAGACATTTAATTATTCTCTATCTATATCCATTTCATATGGAATCCCAATATATGCATTTTCTTAATTGCCCACATTGTTTGTACAGTACAGCGTTTACTGCTGAACAAGCGGTATTTATTTTTTAGTTATTATTTATATAGTATTAACATACAGTTTTTGTATTTTGATAATTCTCCGTACCCAGAGATGTAAATATTAACTTATTGAATTTTTATTGAACCTTTAAATAAATATTTAAAAATGAACTAAAACCCGATGTGCAAACCAAAAATCTAATTTAAAAAAAGAATTATTTAAATCTATAAAATAATAATTGCTGATTTGTAGTTTATTTTGTATTACAATAAAAAATTCAAAAAACGTAATATGGTTTTCTTATTCCAATTAAATATAGAAATATTTATTGTAATGTTAAAGATGATCTTTAGTAACTTTACTTTTTTAGAGAAAAAAAAATTATTTTTCTAAATTATTAATACCTGTTTTCTCTACCAAATCTAAAAGTGTTTGCAACTTATTATCAAATAATTCGCACCGTATAGGCATTTCCAAAGAGTAAAATGGATTTTTCAAAGCATAATCTGAATACAACTCGTAAATCTTACGCAACAAAACATCCATACCACTTAGACCCGTTTCACTTATAACAATAAATTTTATTCCCGTTAAAGTTTGAAAACAATGTAAGGTAAAAGTGTCAGCTTCCAATATTTGTATGCCTGATGATTTGGGTTCCGGGCTTAATTGACTGGAAATTGCAAATAGAGGATAAAACATACTAGCCAAAAATATTTTTTCATTTGTAGTCATTTTAGGACGGCTAAATTTTAGATTTAAGGGGTAGTTTTCTGGTGATTCCAACAAGATTTTAACACTACGTCCGTCTTCCATTATGCATCCGATTACTGGTGCGCCATTAACAGCCACCAAAACATGACCAACTACAAATAAAACAAAATCAAAGTAAATTTAAAAAATCGAATTAATATCAAGAAACATACTATCAATACCATCCTTGCGATTAAATACTACTGTAACTTTTTTGGAACTATAATCTAACATAATATCTGGAGGATAAGTAAATGTTTTTTCATGCTCAATACGTGGAACATTGTTGTCTTGGTTAAATATTAGTCCTCCAGATTTGCTCACTATATAAACTCCATATATAATCATACTTTTTGTTGAAAATATTTTTTAATACAAAGCGACTAACAAAAGTGCATTAACGTCTCCACGGTGGCAGTACTACAGCAAAATTACAACAAAAACAGGCATGTGATAAGCTATGTTTGCCAAAAATATTTGCAACTTGTTTTACAATTATAACTATGAAAGTACCTTTTCACAAGTATAAACTATTTATTTTTTTGAATTTTTTTTATGTTCACAAAATAATTTTGAGATGTTTAAGTCAGAATAAAAATTTATATTCACTATGGCCAAGGCGAATTCATTATCAGGTGAACTTAACAGCACAGGTGATTATATTTTGCTTCTCTAGTTTTTTCCAATGAGACTGTCAAATTTTTTTTCTTTTGTTTACAAACTTTTTCACGCCATTTTAATCTGAAGGTTTTTTTGCATGATTTAGTGCAATTTCAAGAAATTTGTGTGAATTTAAAAGTGAAAAACTAATATAATCTGTGATTTTAATTACAAACAATTATAAAAGCTTATATTTAACGTTTATATAAATATTTTCTCTGCTGAGCAATCTTTTGCACTATGGCTTACTCATGATACAAAAAACAAGGTAGCCGCTTCGCTACAACAATACAACAATAAAAAAAACAACAGGTATTTTGTTTGTGTAAAAAGGCGAATTCACACTTAAGCTGTCAGAAGTAGTTGATAGCGAACAAGGCGAATTAATTATTAGGTGGATGCATCGGCGAATTCAGGCGAATTCCATTAATATGGCGGCACTTTTGCTGTCAAGTTTTGTTCACCTTTTTCGGCGCCATTTAAATTTTTTTACATGTTCGTTATCAACTACTTTTGACAGCTTAAGTGTGAATTCGCCTTTTTACACAAACAAAATACCTGTTGTTTTTTTTATTGTTGTATTGTTGTAGCGAAGCGGCTACCTTGTTTTTAGTATCATGATAGCGAACATGTAAAAAAATTTAAATGGCCCCGAAAAAGGTAAACAAAACTTGACAGCGAAAGTGCCGCCATATTCAAGGCGAATTAATTATTAGGTGGATGCATCGGCGAATTCAGGCGAATTCGGTTTATATGGCGGCACTTTTGTTGTCAAGTTTTGTTTACCTTTTTCGGCGCCATTTAAATTTTTGTACATGTTTTTTATCAACTACTTTTGACAGCTTAAGTGTGAATTCGCCTTTTTACACAAACAAAATACCTGTTGTTTTTTTTTATTGTTGTATTGTTGTAGCGAAGCGGCTACCTTGTTTTTTGTATCATGGCCATATTAATCGAATTCGTCTGAATTCGCCGATGCATCCACCTAATAATTAATTCGCCTTGGGCAAGGCGAATTCATTACCAGGTGAACTTAACAGCACAGGTGATTATTTTTTGCTTCTCGCGTTTTTTCCAATGAGACTGTCAAATTTTGTTTCTTTTGTTTACAAACTTTTTCGCGCCATTTTAATCTGAAGGTTTTTTTGTATGATTTAGTGCAATTTCAAGAAATTTAAAAGTGAAAAACTAATATAATCTGTGATTTTAATTACAAACAATTATAAAAGCTTATATGTAACGTTTATATAAAATTTTTTCTCTGCTGAGCAATCTTAGGCGAATTTAGATTATGACATTCACGATATGTTTTACAATAACAAAATACATTGTACTGAATTCGCCTTTCCGCTTGCACTCACCTGTATAAAGTCGCCTTGGCCTTGGGCTTACTCAAGGCGACTTTATACAGGTAAGTGCAAGGCGAATTAATTATTTTGTATCATGGGTGAGTGCATGATACAAAAAAACAAGGTAGCCGCTTCGCTACAACAATACAACAATAAAAAAAACAACAGGTATTTTGTTTGTGTAAAAAGGCGAATTCACACTTAAGCTGTCAAAAGTAGTTGATAACGAACATGTAAAAAAATTTAAATGGCGCCGAAAAAGGTAAACAAAACTTGACAGCGAAAGTGCCGCCATATTAACCGAATTCGCCTGAATTCGCCGATGCATCCACCTAATAATTAATTCGCCTTGGGTGAGTGCAAGCGGAAAGGCGAATTCAGTACTATGTATTTTGTTATTGTAAAACATATCGTGAATGTCATAATCTAAATTCGCCTAAGATTGCTCAGCAGAGAAAATATTTTATATAAACGTTAAATATAAGCTTTTATAATTGTTTGTAATTAAAATCACAGATTATATTAGTTTTTCACTTTTAAATTCACACAAATTTCTTGAAATTGCACTAAATCATGAAAAAAACCTTCAGATTAAAATGGCGCGAAAAAGTTTGTAAACAAAAGAAACAAAATTTGATAGTCTCATTGGAAAAAACGCGAGAAGCAAAAAATAATCACCTGTGCTGGTAATGAATTCGCCTTGGGCTTACTATATTACCCAAGGCGAATTCATAACAGGTGAAATTGACAGCGCAGCTGATAACTTTTTTTTATTTTTAATCTGCTTCAGGTGTCAATGGCATAATTAAAATAAAATTGGAAAACACAATTTAAAACAATTTTTTTAATTATGTATTCTATTTTGAGTGCCAGATATCATCCAGAATCCTCCTCAGTCTGGCTGGCTATTTTCACCTTTTAAAGTGCTATGATCTGAGACTTTAAGTTTCACGAAATAATTAAAAGTTTCACAATATAATTAAGTTTTTCTTTCATTGTAAATTGTTTTGAATAGAAATTTGAAAAACAATTTCAAGACAATTTTTTAAATTATGTATTGCATCTCTAGCGCCAGCTATCATCCAAAATCCTCTTCAATCCTGCTGGCCATTTTCCTCTTTCTAAGCTCTATGATCTGAGACTTTAATTTTCACGAAATAATTAAATGTTTGTCTATTATTATAATTTTTTTTATTATATATTTTTTAAATTCCTTTTTGTGTTTATATATTTTCCTTGACATTTGAAAAAGATTTAATTTTTGTAGTGTTGTATTTATTGCTCTTGCATTTACTTAGTATGAATTCGCCTTGATATTACCAGTGGCAAAAACCAAGGCGAATTAATTATTAGGTGGATGCATCGGCGAATTCAGTTAATATGGCGGCACTTTTTCTGTCAAGTTTTGTTTACCTTTTTCGGCGCCATTTAAATTTTTGTACATGTCTTTATCAACTACTTTTGACAGCGTAAGTGTGAATTCGGCTTTTTACACAAACAAAATATCCGTTGTTTTTTATTGTTGTATTGTTGTAGCGAAGCGGCTATGATACAAAAAAACAAGGTAGCCGCTTCGCTACAACAATACAACAATAAAAAAAACAACAGGTATTTTGTTTGTGTAAAAAGGCGAATTCACACTTACGCTGTCAAAAGTAGTTGATAAAGACATGTACAAAAATTTAAATGGCGCTGAAAAAGGTAAACAAAACTTGACTGCGAAGGTGCCGCCATATTAACCGAATTCGCCTGAATTCGCCGATGCATCCACCTAATAATGAATTCGCCTTGGAAGCGGCTACCTTGTTTTTTGTATCATGGCAAAAAACTGTCAGCTGCCACCCAAGGCAAATTAATTATTAGGTGGCTGCATCGGCAAATTCCGGCGAATTTGTTTAATATGGCGGCACTTTCTCTGTCAAGTCTTGTTTACCTTTTCGGCGCCATTTAAATTTTTGTACATGTTCTTTATCAACTACTTTTGACAGCTTAAGTGTGAATTCGCCTTTTTACACAAACAAAATACCCATGATACAAAAAACAAGGTAGCCGCTTCGCTACAACAATACAAAACAAAAAAACAACAGGTATTTTGTTTGTGTAAAAAGGCGAATTCACACTTAAGCTGTCAAAAGTAGTTGCTAAAGAACATGTACAAAAATTTAAATGACGCCGAAAAAATAAACAAAACTTGACAGAGAAAGTGCCGCCATATTAAACGAATTCGCCTGAATTCGCCGATGCATCCACCTAATAATTAATTAAAAATTAAAAATGAGCAAAGTCGTCTAACAAAAGTTCAAATATAGTGTGTTCTATTTTGTTATGTTTAAACATCTGACATTACAGCTCAACCACACAGGCAATCTGATGTGTCTTAATACTAGCAATAACGCCGGCAGAATTACGTCATCAAATTGCTAATGTTCAACGCTGTACTTTTAGTTGGCGAACATGTAAATCTCTTAAAACATAATTTAAGATATTTTGGCGAAGAAGGTTGCGCATGTTTTAATTGGTTGTAATTGTTTTATTTTTTTTATTCTTTTAAAAATGAGTGCTTTAAATGCATCAATCTCCGAGCACTTCATTTCTTTTTTTATGAACTCAAAAATGTAAATAATTAAATTTTTTCTGTTGATAAAATCACTTTTTATAATCATTTGTACATTTGTTTATATATTGAAACGTATGTTTGTATGTATGTTCATAAACATCAGTGAATTTTGACAGCTTATGTTCAAAGATAATTGCTCAGCAATATCTTCTAGCAATAATTGCTGAACATGTGTTTGAACACATATTCGTGCGGTCCACACGCAAATATCTTGTGTCGGCAATCGATTTTGGCAGTTGCCACGGTAATAATTGCCAATCAGATTGCCCGTGTGGACGGGTAGTTAGAACCAAGGCGAATTCATTACCACGTGAACTTAACAGCACAGGTGATTATTTTTTGCTTCTCGCGTTTTTTCCAATGAGACTGTCAAATTTTGTTACTTTTGTTTACAAACTTTTTCGCGCCATTTTAATCTGAAGTTTTTTTTTCATGATTTAGTGCAATTTCAACTGCAACTAATATAATCTGTGATTTTAATTACAAACATTTATAAAAGCTTATATTTAACGTTTATATAAAATATTTTCTCTGCTGAGCAATCTTAGGCGAATTTAGATTATGACATTCACGATGTGTTTTACAATAACAAAATCCATTGTACGGAATTCGCCTTTCCGCTTGCACTCACCTGTATAAAGTCGCCTTGGTTAGAACTCTATCAAGGCGAATTCAAAACCGGTGGTTGCAAGAGAACAATAAATACAACATTGCAAAAACAACACGCATTTTGTTATAGCGCATTTACACCAACTCAAAATCTAGTAGATTTGAATTGAAATCTACAACGAAATCTATATCGCTTACACCACCGTTTTTTGACATCTAGCAAGATTTCATTCGCTCAAAAATAATTTATTCATGCGGGTTTGACAATACAATATTATTAGAGACTGAATACACCAGCATTAAAGTGTATATTTTTTGTGCCCAGAGACTGCATACACCACATTATAGTGCAATTTTTGTTGCAGCGTAGTATTTTTAAGTACTTTTTGCAAGAAATCACAGTTGCATCGCTTGGTACTGAGTAGATTTCAGGAGATTTCATCGAAATCTACTCATAAAGTAGATTTCATTTTGTATGGGAAATCTTCTCAAAATCTACTAGATTTGGTTTGAAATCTCGAATGAGCAGATTTCGCTTTGGTGTAAATAGGCTATTAGTGTAATCATTACTGCCGATGTCAGATTTCAAATTCGCCGAAAGTTGTTTTTTGTTTACGAAAAAAGAAAGAAACACAAAAAATAGCTAAGAAGAAAAAGAGTTAAGTGAAAAGTAAGTATGATACAAATTTTAATTATTTTAAGAAATTAATTAAATTTTATTATTTTAAAGGTGGTTGTGGTGAATTTATTGAGAATTTGCCGGTCTGAGTGTTAGTGCTAAAACAATATAAATGTGTGTTGTTTTTTGTTTTCCATTTTTGTTAAAACGGCCCACAACAAAACTCGACAACAGACGGACGTACAAACCAATAATGGAATCCATTGAAGAATATTTAACGCTAACCCTAAGGAATGGTAAGCACAATAATTCATTATATTACAAAACTATACTAAATTTATATTATACTATTGCAGCAACGTGGATGAAATAAACAATTTAGTTCCTGGGTGCGGTCTTGGGAGGTTATTGTATGAGTTGGCTAATTGTTCCCGGGAAAACAAGCACACCTTAAACCCATACATATGCACCCATGAACTCATCAACACGATAAATCTACATCGAGCTGATCAAGACAGCTTTATACAGGTAGTAGCTGAATTACAATAAATACAACACCAACAAACATCAACATGTATTTTGTTGGTAGAATTTACGAATAGTTTATTGTAATTCTGCCACTACCTGTATAAAGCTGCCTTGGAGCTGATCAAGTAGCTGCAGTGCGTTTTTTTTTATGTTTGTCCTTTAAAAAATTTATCAAGTGGCATGCTGTCCGTAGCAGGTGATTTTTTAGAGGTAAATTATAATTATAAAAAAAACTATTTGTAAATTGAAAGTGAAACACTGCTTTCTTTTACATTTTAGGTTAATAAAACTTCATATTCTTACCACTGTGTTGCAACATGTATCTTTATATACTGTGCTAATAACGTGGTTGATTTCATTCAGACTATTTATCATATGTTAGTCCCAGGCTGCGACACACAAATTGAGGAAAGCATTGAGTCTACATTTGAAGACATTATGATGGTACTTACTGGTGTCTGATTCGAGGTCATAACGTCAAAAACTGGTATACAAAAGCGAGTATGAAAGCTTTTTGTGGATATGCCGTAAGCCTTTGCAAAGTTCCAGTAATAATATTGTGAACGTGGGTGACAATGCAGGCGAAGAGAATGGATATAAATTTTTTAGCGGTTGTAAATGATTATTTCCTTTAAAGCAGCGAATTTATTTTGCTGTCTTTGTAGAAGACGATGCAATGCACATAATTTTAATGACTTAATTTTCTTTTGCCATATATGTTGTGAACTATTCTTTTTATTTTTTGTTAATATTCTTAGCAACTCCTCAATATTAACGAAAACATTGTTAAGACAAATGAATTTTATTTTTTTTTAGCTGCATTTAGCATAAAAACAAAATTATATACATAAATACTTTGTACAAATGATAATAATGGTTTTTAATTGTTAAGCTAAGTGTATGAAGTTGTTGGAAAAGGAAAATACATAATAGATGGAGATTTTAATAACAGAGACCAGTTCGAGCTTAAGTTAAAACGAGAAATTGAAAGCTTATAGCACGGACGTTGATTTTGCTATGGTCAACTTTATTAAGACAAAAGAAATAAACTTTTTTCAAGATAAGCTTGAATGATTACATATGCACATATTACATACATATCTATATAATTTTTATATAATAAGGAACACTGGCTTTGCTTACAAAAACTTCTTTGTGTAGCAATTAATTTGGCCCTAAAAAGGGCAGATTTTATGGAACAAAAAAAATTGTTTTTAATAAAATTGGTGACCCTAAAAAGAGCCAATTTTATAAAACAAAAAGTTCTCTCTTTTTAATAAAATTGGTGGCCCTAAAAAGGGCCGATTGAATAACTTGATAAAATTACAATTGTAATTGCCTTCTTAAAAAATACTTTTTGGAAAAAGTATTTTTTCTTAAAAAGTGCTTTTCAATAAAAAACTTCTGAGGCCCATATTTGGAAAACTTTATGTTGCCCAAAATTTCACCATTTTATATTTTTATTATTTTTTTTTAAGTCTCTATCACCCTAAGTCTCCAAATGTTGTTTTTTATTTTGGAGCTGCGTGGGTAAACTGGATTAAACCGATAGTTTTATTGAAATTCAAATACTTACTCAGTTTGGGTGCTCTGCTCCTTCGGATATAATTCAATGGTTTCCTTAGGAAGCGGCATCGCTGCAGCCACTGTAACTGTCAGCTCCTCCCAAGAAAACAACACTGTACTCCCATCAAAGCATTGTGTGTATTGCCACTAGCAACCCATTTCGGTCTGATAATTGAAAACACATTTCTTTAATTTTAAACAATTAATAAAAAGGGAACAAATCTAATTTACCTATGCAGCTCCAAAAGAAACAAAAAGTACCTACTCTATGTAGCAACATAATAAGAAAATGTAAAATGGCAATATTGGGGAAACACTTAGTTTCCGAGTTATGGACCGAAGAAGTTTTCATATATACTCGGATTTTCCTGCCACATTTTTTTATCTGTATGGTATTATAATATTGGTATCATTTTAAAGTTTATGGATATATCTTTTCAAATGCACTAAAATAACTGAAAACAATTGGCTCGGGTATTATTAACATTTTAAACAAGTTTGTACCAAAGTGTAAATACACACATATACATAACACTAAGTTTACACGTGCAAGTAACTTGTTACAAGTAGCGTGTACATATTAACAACCAATACATCGAAAAAAATAATAAAAACAATTGCAATTTGCACGATTGTTTACACACGCAAGTGCAAGTTCATTTTCAAAATGTCGTCGAAGACAAACGTTGTACGCCTTTGTACTTCATGCGCTTTTGATGTCTGTGCTGCCAAAGTTTTAGCCTAGCAATATTACAGGGGAATTATATTAAGTACATAAATTTTCCACAATATAAATAATAAATTTGTAATCCAAAGACAAAATAAGTTATAGATGTTTATTTATTTTTGTGTTTTTATATTATGTTTTCGGCATATAACTAAAAATATTAAAATTTTAAAAATTTTTCATTGAAAAATACCCATTAAAGTGAAAATGAAATATCTATGGGCAACACTGTTTGTTTCTGCTTGCATGCAAGTGAAAAAATCACTGCCAACCAAAATCAGTTGCAAGTGAGGCTACTACTTGCAGGTGTGTGTATGTATTAGTAAAAAAATGGTAATGTATTGGGTTTTTTGCACTTGCACTTGCACTTAAGTAAGTATTTACAATGTACATATATATAATTTAATTTGATAATAAACACCGTCTTCGCCACCAAAATTCTTGCATAGCCAGCCTTCGGCCGGATGCAAGGGTTGGATGCATTATTGATCATATAAATTAAAAAATGTGATAGAAAACTTCTTTGGTCCATAATTCGGAAACTAAAAAGCGTTTCACATTTTAAGAACTGCGTTGGTAAACTAGATTTGAGCCATAAACTTTTGTACTTACCCATCTGGGAGTATTTGGCAAAAGCATCACCCTTTTGCCCATAGTGGCAATATGTTTCTTTTTGAAGTGGCTGGAACACATAATTGAATATGCCTTTAGCCGCATACCACAAATTTATTCCTTCTTTCGGGATCTGTTGTCACTTAAAACATGATACCACCACCACTTGAAACTTTTTTTTGCACAATATACAATAACGCATTTTGTTATATATTATCGTGTTTTATTTATATTTATCCGATTATATATATTTAAAAATGCATTTTATTATTATCACTTCACTTTTTATGTATTTCAAAATACAATTCCATTCAACTTTTTAGGAAATAATTTATAATTGTTTAAAATATGTATACTTTATTCACTAATGAAAGAAAAAAGTGTATAACGAAAGCAAGAATCAAAACAATAAGAAAAAATTTGAGCATGATGATGGAAAAAACGTGGCAAGCAAAAAATAATCACCTGTGCTGTCAAGTTCACCTATTATTGAATTCGCCTTGAACTCTATGTCTCGTGAACAATTCAGAGGCCGTTTTCGGTCGGCATATATAGTCGGCTTGAGGAAATTTTAATGCATTAATATTTTAATATGTTTTAAACATTTAATTTTTATAATAATAAAAAACATAGACAATGTCAGACGTACATATACGTTTGTGGGCAGATTTTAAAAACCGTCTGTAAAAATGAAAAATTTTGACAGAATAAAAAAATACATGAGAAATTACATGTTAAAAAACAGACATAAAACAGCGCATGAGAAGAAATCAAACTTATCTGTAGAGTTGGGTAGTTCGCGAACGAACTAGTGTCACTGAACTATTCACTTTAGGGAGCTAAGTGAGCCGACCATTTCTGCGAGCTCTTTTAGTTCCGTAGTTCATGTTTCTTCCTTTTGTCTTCAAGTTTTCTTTTTCGCTTATGTTTCTTTCTGGTAGATATGTATACGGAAGTAGTCAAACAGTGCTGCCAGAATTTGATGTAAAAAGTACATATCTATGTTATATACGACTACATATTTATGGCCTTATTCATAAAAAATATTTTATGTTTATTAAACTGTTATTTGACAAATTTCAACAGTCAGATTTTGCACATTGAACGGTACGGTTGTTTCAATTAACCTTACAGTACAGAATATTAGACAACACAATTTTACTTTGGTTTTTTGTATTATAATAATAAATGTTATGATATGCGACCATAATTGAATATGAAAACATCGAGACATCATCACAAATATATCGTTTTTTTTTTCTTTTTAATAAAATTATTTTTCATCACACCTGAAAATTTCTAATCTCACCTTTTAATTATTAATCCTTATAATAATTGTACTTTTCATTTGTTTACAGCAATTTTGTTTTGCTTTTCTTTAACATGAAACCTGAACAGAGCCGTTCATTGAAAATATTATTTACGGAGCACTGAACTATTGAACTAAAAGAAAGACATATTTCAGTAAAAAGAGCTGAACTAAAAAGAGCACTCTCTCAAAAGAGCTCATGAACTCAACTCTACTTATCTGTGTGAAGAAAACAAACTTTTTAGCAAACTTTTTTACAGAGTTGCATATTTTGTACAGTAATGTGCAAAAAATAAACAAATAAAAACGTAGCGTGTTTTTCAGCAAACGAAAATAACTATTTTACTGAAGCGTTTTTTTTTTTTTTTGGATTAAATAAACTGATTTTCGTTGTCTTTCTCAGTGGTGCCAGAAATTTTTGCACCAAATCTTAAAAAAAAATCATAATTTAATATAACAAATTTTATATTTAGAGATATTACCACGCAAACTTTTTTTCTAAGAAAAATTAAAAAAACATTGTATCTTAAAAAAAATCTTCCAAACTTCTTGTGTCACCAAAAATCTTATGCAGTTTAATAGTGGACTAATACAGAATTCTGGCCCACCAGTTGTCACTTCTGGCTTTGCTCGATATTGGGAGATATTAACCCAGCAAACTTTTTTCATACAAAAATTTTCAAAAATTTGTTTCTTAAAAAAAATCTTCCAAACTTCTTGTGTCACCAAAAGTCTTATGCAGTTTAATAGTGGATCAATACAGAATTCTGGCCCACCAGGTGTCACTTCTGGCTATGCTCAATATTGGGAGATATTAACCCAGCAAACTTTTTTCATACCAAAATTAAAAAAAATTTGTTTCTTAAAAAAAATCTTCCAAACTTCTTGTGTCACCAAAAGTCTTATGCAGTTTAATAGTGGACTAATACAGAATTCTGGCCCACCAGTTGTCACTTCTGGCTTTGCTCGATATTGGGAGATATTAACCCAGCAAACTTTTTTCATACAAAAATTTTCAAAAATTTGTTTCTTAAAAAAAATCTTCCAAACTTCTTGTGTCACCAAAAGTCTTATGCAGTTTAATAGTGGACCAATACAGAATTCTGGCCCACCAGTTGTCACTTCTGGCTTTGCTCGATATTGGGAGATATTAACCTAGCAAACTTTTTTCATACCAAAATTAAAAAAAATTTGTTTCTTAAACAAAATCTTCCAAACTTCTTGTGTCACCAAAAGTCTTATGCAGTTTGATAGTGGACTAATGCAGAATTCTGGCCCACCAGTTGTCACTTCTTGCTTTGCTCGATATTGGGAGATATTAACCCAGCAAATTTTTTTCATACAAAAATTTTCAAAAATTTGTTTCTTAAAAAAAATCTTCCAAACTTCTTGTGTCACCCAAAGTCTTATGCAGTTTAATAGTGGACCAATACAGAATTCTGGCCCACCAGTTGTCACTTCTGGCTTTGCTCGATATTGGGAGATATTAACCCAGCAAACTTTTTTCATACCAAAATTAAAAAAAATTTGTTTCTTAAAAAAAATCTTCCAAACTTCTTGTGTCACCAAAAGTCTTATGCAGGTTAATAGTGGACCAATACAGAATTCTGGCCCACCAGTTGTCACTTCTGGCTTTGCTCGATATTAGGAGATATTAACCCAGCAAACTTTTTTATTTTATAGACAATTTTTGAATTTTATACTGTTCTTTTTGCAAAAACACTATAACTATAAATTTTGAGATCAGACCAAGAGACTCGAACACACGCAATACAATCGAATTGAAAGACTTGCTAGTCAACATGAAGAAATCAAAACGTTTTAAAAATAATCAACTGACAAAGCCGTACACGCTTTGATTTGGACAACAACCGACTCAGTTTATGGGGTGCTTAACAATCTAATTAAATTGTTGAGAATTTGTCAAAAAACAAGCTTTTTCATTTATACTCGTCTTTAACATTTCTTTACACCTTCATAATTTTTTTTTGTTATAATTTGTAGAAGCTAATATAGGGAATATATATATATATATATATATATATATATATATATATATATATATATATATATATATATATATATATATATATATATATATATATATATATATATATATATATATATATATATATATATATATATATATATATATATATATATATATATATATATATATATATATATATATATATATATATATATATATATATATATATATATATATATATATATATATATATATATATATATATATATATATATATTTATTTATTTATTTATTTATTTATTTATTTATAATATACATATATAAATATAAAAACATTTAAATAGATTTGCGGCGCAGTGCTGCCGAAGCTGGTGCAGGAAGTGGTATTGCCAGTGATGCCGGTAGAGCTGGTGGTGCCGGTACAGCCGGTGGAGCCCGTGCTGCAGCTGGAATTATAGCATTTGGTGGAGCCGCCGCTGCAGGGGACAGGGCTTCCTGCCGTGTAGTTGGCGGTGCTGAAGTCGCTGGCTCGACATTATCTCGACCACCACCGCGACCACGACTTCTTCTGAGGCACCGTCCACGCGGCCTTGCACGTCTTTTTAATATTAATTTTAATATAGCCTGTAAAATAAAATATATGTACATTATATTAATAAAATTAAATATACATTATATTTAAAACGAACTTATTAAATATTAAAATTCTACTTACCAACGCTTCACGTTCCATTTTTAAAATGATGTTTCATTCAACAATTCCCATATTTCACCAAACTGTAATGCCATACTTTCAAAAAAGTCGCACTACACTGCGTTTTTTTTTTTTGTTGTTTTAACGAAATATTTTGTTTTATTTAAATAATTTCTTAAATATATTTGTGAAAATTTATATATTACATAATTAGTATGACATATAAGTGCATAAAATCTTTTTTATTTTCGACAATTACAACCAATAAGGCAGCACTGCACCCAATGCAAAAATTGCAGGTATGGCAGCATTTATTCTTATAACTGTTTTTTCAAAACAAAAGTGAAGAACAGAAAGAAAAATAGTAAATAACAGAAAGAAAAATATTAAATAGTGTTTTGTGCTAATTTTAAAAAAGCAAAAATTTTATTTAGTTAGCTTCGCTGACTAAAATTTTCTTAAAACTAAATAATATACATATATATAACTAAAGGTATGTATGTAGATATCATTAAGTATGCGGCTTCGCTCGCCAGCAAAGTTCTACAAACTTTCATCCCCTATTTTTGATATACGTGTGTATGAAATTACGATTTTCCAGTACGTATCCAAAATTATGTAGGCAAAATTGGCATCATTTGGATGCCTTCCAATAGGATACGCAATTTCTGGGGAACTTTGATCAGCGAAGCCGGTGTTTATTATACCATGGAAGAAAAAATCCTTCCGCCCGGCCGAAGGCCGGCTACGCCAAAAAAATTTATTTAATTAATTTAGTGTTATTTACTGAAATTTCGATTACACTTTTTTTTAGAAGCTAACAAGTAAGAGTATAGTATATTCGGCTGGTCCGAATGTAAAATATTCTTCCCGGTAGTCACGTAAATATGCAGTACATATTACATATTGGTTCTTTTAGTCGGGTGTGGACTAGAATTAACGTGTGCACTAAAACTCAGGTATGGTTTTTTTTACATATTATTGATAAGTAATAAAAAACATTATAAATATATGTTTATATTGAAAATGATTTTTACACGTGTTCTTTTGTATGTACATATGTACATACAAATACAAGATACAAAATACTTTCCACAGATACAGATGTGTATTTTAAATACTTTCAAGCTGCTTATAAATAAACATTTTAATGGTCGTAGTTTCAAGCAAGTTTAGCTTTTGTTTGAAACAACTTATTTTGAATTTATTATAATATATTGTAAAAATGTATTTTTGAGCCACATGCATTTGAAATACAAAATACTTTTAAATTATGTATTTGAAATACTAACGGCCGTATGCAAAAAAACTTAACAAAGCTTGGTAAGCAATTGTTAAGAAAAATTTCCTAACTTTGTATCCAAAAGTTGAACTGGGCCAGTTTAACTGCACGTTAAAATGACATTTGGTTTCTTGGTGTTGATTTGTCTTGATATTCACAATTTTATGAAAAATATTAAGAACAGCAATATGTTATAATTGTTAGAAAAATAAATTAACGCTTTACATTTTATATGAATTAAAAATATTCATTTTGAAAGGGAAACATAAATAAAAAATATGTTAGTGATGCAGTTTCAATCAAACGAATACAATAAAAAACGTTATTCGAATAATAAAAATATTTCTAGTATAAGTAATCCTATTAATTTTCTGTTTTTGCCTGACCATATTGGCGATGCATATAAGATAATGCTTCTTACTACACTAGAGAGTAATTTCCTCTGCAGATATTTTGGACCTCTTGTATTCGGCATGATCCGGCATAGCGCTGTGCATGTTTTTGATGCTTTACTGCCTATGTACTTCAAGTGCTCTTGAAAAGACAGACGAGTGTCAATCATGACCCCAAGGTATTTTAAACATTCCTTAGATTCTATGCTACACGTGCCAATATTTAGCCTGACAGTTTCCCTAACTTTCCTACTACTAATCAGAACCGCTTCCGTTTTATGGTCAGCTAGAGTTAGGCCCATTGATCTTAGCCAAGATCTTACGATCTGAATACTGGCGTTTGCAATGGTTTCCACCTCTAGTAACTCTTTCCCTTCACACACTAACGCTATGTCGTCTGCGAATCCAACTATCTTCACCTTTTCCGGTAGATCCAATCTTAATACTCCGTCGTACATGACGTTCCACAATAGTGGGCCAAGAACTGAACCTTGAGGCACCCCACCAATGATCTTGCGCCTCTTAGTACCTTTATCGGTATCATAAACTAGCTCTCTATCCCGGAAATAGTCCCGTACAATTGCTAGTAAATACCCTGGGATGTCTATACGGACCAAAGCATTAACTATATGCTCCCAGTTTGCCGTATTGAAGGCGTTTTTTACATCTAGGGTTATAACCACACAATACCCTTTGTTCCATTCCTCCACCTCTTCCCTTGGATAGCTTGAACAGCGGTTTCTACTACAACTTTGATAGCGTCCACCGCTGACTTTGCTTTCCTGAAGCCAAATTGGTTATCTGAAAAACCTAGGTTAGCTTGTACGCAATCTTCCAATCTTCTGCAGATTATACTCTCCAGAAGTTTTCCACTTGTATCTATCATACAGAGCGGACGATAGGAGGAAGGGTCGTCTAGCGGCTTGTTATCCTTAGGTAACAACACCAATTTCTGCCTCTTCCAGATTGTTGGAAAAGTTCCCTGAATCAAGCATGCGCTTATTACTTTCAGGAAATAATCAGGATGGAGCTTAACAGCCTCCTTCAGTACCATATTTGGGATGCAATCTAAGCCTGGTGCCTTCTTGTCTTTGAATTTTGAGACAGCACCTTCTATCTCGACGACCGTAACCGGAGGAATGTCGAATAATTCAGCTGGATAGCTGTGTTGCCATGTCGGAGCTTCCTGTTGAGGAAAAAGATGGTCTACAATTCCGTTGAGGATATTCTCTTCTCTTGGCGGTGATGGGCCAAGACATTTAAGTTTCCTGGTTACTAGCTTATATGCTAAGCCCCAAGGATTACTATCTATTTCATCACAAGCATCCAGGAAACACCTACGCTTGCTCCTACGAATTGCAATCTTCAATGCCTTTCTTTTATCCCTATACAACTGGTGCTGCACGTTATTCTCTAACCGACCCCTCGTTCGTGTATACCGCCTTCGGGCGCTAATACACTCTGAACGCAAGCTAGCAATTTCATCATTCCACCAATACACTGGAGGCTTATTTGGCGATCTTTTTCGCCTTATCATAGCTACATTGCAGGCACTAGTGATATTGCGCACTAATTGCACTGCCATGTCTTCTGCTGAACCAGCCATTTCCATGTTCTCCATGCAGGCTGCGAAGCTATCCTTATCAAAGGTATTTACCTTCCATCCTGTCAAGACACGTGCTTGTACAATAGCACGGGGCTGTGCGTCTTGCACATCTATTATTATAGCGCTATGATCGCTATGTGTATAGATGTCAGATATTCTCCAGTTCACTTGGGTTGCGATACTGGCACTGACGAATGTAATGTCAATTACTGAGCCAGCATCACCCCTTCTGAAGGTGTGTTCAACTCCATTATTGATGAGTACAACACCCAGTACAGAAAAGGCTTCCAAGAGTATTCTTCCTCTTGCGTTTGCTGAGGGACAGCCCCATTCAACAGCCCACGCATTGAAATCACCTGCTATTATTACGGGGGTTCTTCCAACTGCATCCGTTACAATACTGTCAACTATTACCCGAAAGTCTTCTATAGAATACCTAGGGGGTATATAACAGCTGTAAATAGTGATGCCAGATATAACCGCTCGAGCATATCCGCATTGCGTTGTTATTCTATCGCGTATGGTTAGCGTGCTGGTGTTCCATATTGCCGATGTACCCGTGTTATCGGAAACCCAGTTTACAGATGCCATGGTCCGATATGGCTCACTTAGAATAGCGACATCTACACTTATATCTCGAACGCTTTGCTTAAGAAGCTCCTGGGCTGCCTGGCAATGGTTCAGATTTAACTGTAATATACGCATTTTGGTGACTTAGGTTCTACTCTACTCCCTAAGTTTCTGTAGAGCTCTTTTATAAAACGGGCAAACTGCACCTCCGGTGACATGGTCACTAACGGTGTCTGCTCCCTTCTTGCAGAGCAAGCAGGATGGTTTATTGGAACAGGTTCCAATTTTGTGGCCCGTTTTGCCACACCGTAGGCAATTCCCTGAAAGGTCTTGCCCCTTACAGTTCCCTGCTACGTGTCCATAATCCAGACATTTAAAGCATCTTTTTGGTGCTACCTTTTCGCGTATTCGGCAAACCACCCAGCCAATACGTATCTTTGCCATCTCTATAAGGCGGCGAGCTATCAGTGCACTCACGCCAATTGTGGCGGTCTGTGTCCCACCGTATGCTCTCCTTAGCGACTTAACTGCCGTAGGGAGCAAAGCTTTAAATTCGTCAGATATTTTGACGAGAGCTTCATAAATATCCTCCTTAGAGGTTACTTCGTCTATATCCCTAATCTCAAGCCTGACCTCATGAGAAAGTGATCTAACCTTAGCAGCATCACCTAGCACCTCTTCTATAGCCGACCTAAATTCGCCCGTATTCTGGTGCGCGGGTCTATTCAGCTCAAACAACAGTTCACCCTTCCCTGTCTTCCTAATGCTCTTCACATTTTGACCCAGGTTGTTTAGCTTAGGGTCCCTCTTCACCTGTCTGAGAATATCCGCATAGGAAGTATCTCCACAGGTTTTAATCACTATAGCATCTGGTTTAACGGACGCTTTCTTTGTTTTAGCCCTTGAGCCAACCTTAACCCAGCCAGGATCTGTAGCACTTAGATCCGGTTTGAGTTTATAGCCTTGGGTATAGTGTGTCCACCTACCCTGACTACTTTATTAGGGGTTGTTCCCCTATTCTTTTTAGCTCTGTTACCTTTTGGGCTTAAGTCCTCCCTTCTACGCTTTGGAGTTCCGCCCATCACAGGATTGAGCCTTGGTGGTTCGTCTGTTTGAGTATGCGTACTAGTATGTGCTTTCTTTGTACTACTAGCACTTCCACTACTCAATTCATCTGAGACCTGCATGTACAATGCCTGTATCTCACGTGACATTGTCACTATTTCCTTATGCACGTTTGAACGTGCCTTTAGGAAAGCTACGAGCTTTGAGATCTTCTCTCCTAGCCTCTGGACGTTATTTTGTCCATTTTCACTATTTTCAACGGTGCCTGGCACCGGAACGGTCCTACTCACCGCTGTAGGAGGTGATCTGGTTATCACCGATTTCTTAGCAAAAGGGTTTACAATTTCACCCATGCTCAACTCATTTATACTCTCATTATTATTATTATTATTATTTTTATTCATTTTTTCAATTGGGTCCCCGCTTAAAGCTGTAGTCTCCGTTTGCCGCACACTCAATAAAAAGTTTTTTCTTTGTCCAAAACATTCCCGCATTTTCCGGGTTAAGTTAATTTTATTAAAATTTAGTTCACTTTTTGTTGAGTGAATGTGCAGTTACCCTTGTAGTGACCCCGAGGGTGGCTATGCAAGCAGTGAGTTCCTCGCGAGGGTTGACACAAGGCCTTATGAGACTTGTGTACAGAGCCAGGTCGGGAGCTGATTAGGAGTCATCTCAACTAACCCTGCACAGCCAAAAACTATTGGCTACAAACTTTGATCATACTTTAAGCCCCTGCCAGGGTTTTACCGGGACGGAGGTAGCTTCCGCATTAGCCCGTGAGCCATTTCAGCACGATGTCACTCGTGCTTAATCAGGTCACGGAATACGTCAGCTCCCAGCCCATAATCGTCTGCGTCAGGTCGTCATCCAATCCATTATCGCTGTCACACAGTTAGTTCATTCTCAACTTTTGTTGAGAACTATTCAGTAGCGCCACGAGAAGGCCGTGTGACAACTTGGTTTGAGCAAGGACAAGGATCGCTAACTGGCTACACCCGATGGGAAGCCAGCGCTTTACCTTGAACGCTCGCACCCACGCCACCATGTATGTATGTATGTATGTATGAATGTATGTATGTATGTATGTATGTATGTTTTTTACATCTAGGGTTATAACCACACAATACCCTTTTGTTCCATTCCTCCACCTCTTCCCTTGGATAGCTTGAGCAGCGGTTTCTACTACAACTTTGATAGCGTCCACCGCTGACTTTGCTTTCCTGAAGCCAAATTGGTTATCTGATAAACCTAGGTTAGCTTGTACGCAATCTTCCGATTCGTTGTCGGATTGTTGAAGCGAACAGACGTGCATGCGGATAGCGTAAAACTTTTAAATACGGTCGTGTATATTGGTGTTTGTGTAAATAATTGAAGGCAAAAAAAAAAAAAATAAAAACAAATAGAAGTCGCGAGTGTATGTGTTTTGAGACTCCGCTGACAAGGTGTCTCAAAAAGAAGAACAAGCTCCGGCCAAAAGTTGGGTTAGAGTGAATTAAGTGAAACATTAGTGTTGCCAAAAGGAACTAAGAGACTCCAAGTGTTACCAAGAGTGAACAAAAGTTGACGGTTGGATTTGAAAGTGAATTTGAAATTGGAAACTGAATTGGAATTGACGGTTGTGATATAAATTTTTAAAAATTTGAAACGGAATTGACGGTTGGATTGAAAACGGCTTGCGATTTGTGAACTGCTTTATCGGGATTGTTTGAATTGGCAACACTGCGGTGTTAGTGAGATAGTTGACGGTTGGCCTGAATACGGATTTGAGATTGACGGTTCGTTCGGTTAATAAGTGAACTTTTAGTGGTTGAAATATCGACTTCGGTTTGATAAAGCAGTTTTGGTGGTGGTATTGGAACATTGGTGACGAACTTGGCTATTGATTACTGTGAATTGGTTCTTGTTTTTGCTACACTGATTTGGGATTTAAAAGGTAGGTGGCGCATTAAGTAATTTATTATTCTTGGTCGCTATGCCGCCGGCTAGCAAGCGTAAGGCGGATAAGCCGAAGGCTAAAGGGGACGCCAGTGATGTGACCACTGACGATCCTAGAGCGCCGCCCCCAGTTGTGCAGTAGGAAAGCCTGTGTGGTGGGCGCCAGCGACACGGTTTGGAGGGACGTTGTACGCGGCTGTCCGCAGGGGTCCATCTGTGGTCCGTTTTTATGGAACCTCATGATGGATTCCCTGCTGAGGTCGTTGCAGCGTGACTTCAAACTGTGTGCATATGCGGATGACTTGCTCATCTTGGTTGAAGGACAGTCTCGGGCTGATCTGGAAAGCCGGGGTGAGAGGGCCATGCGTGTTGTGCGCGAGTGGGGCGATAGTGTGGGTCTGGAGGTGGCTATGGACAAGACCGTGGCAATGCTGCTGAAAGGCAGGTTGTCTCGGGGTCGTCCACCACTCGTTCGCTCTGGCGGCATTAGTCTCCGGTATGCGACGGAAGTCAAATACCTGGGAATAATGGTGAGTGAGAGGTTGAACTTTATGGTTCACCTCTCATATGTAAGGGACAGGCTTACTGCTGTAGTAGGTAAAGTTAGGCGCATCCTTAGAAGTGTATGGGGCCTCAGCAGGCGGGCTACTCGTACCATATATGGTAGACTGTTTGTTGCATGCGCAGCTTATGGTGCACCTGTGTGGTACGAGACAGTCATGACTGTTGTTGGCCGCAATAAGATAGAGTCCGCCCAGAGAACTGCGATGCTTGCTAGCATGCCAGTTTGTAGGACGGTGTCAACAGATGCTCTACAGGTCTTGCTGGGGGTGGCTCCCCTTGATCTGGAGGTGATTCGCCGTGCGATCGCCTTCAAGGTTAGGAAGGGGCTACCGCTTTGTCCACATGATTGGCTTTCTGCTCTTGATCTTGTGGTTAATAGGGAACCCAGTCAAATCAAGGCGCTCCTTTGGGAACGTCTTGTGTCTGCCTGGCGGGCGCGATGGGCGAATAGTACAAAGGGGCGAGCAACGCACGAATTCATTCGCGAGGCTGATTTTGTTGTGGGACGGCCGGAATTTGGCTTCAGTCTCAGTACGGGCTTCTTGCTTACGGGGCGTGGTTCCCTCAATGCATTTTTGCATAAGAGGGGCCTGTCCGAGACTGCGCTGTGCAGATGTGGTGAGAGCCCTGAGGACTGGAGACACGTTCTGGTCGAATGTCATCTTTATGATGACATTAGGGATCTAGAGGGAATGGGCGTAGTAGGGGCGGGCGACCATTGGGATTTCAGTAGGGTTTTAGCGGTCGGCGCGTCTTTTGACGCGTTGGGCGCGTATGCCCGTGAGGTCTATGCGGAGACCAAGGTAGGGAGGGTAGCCTCCCTGTTGTTGCCATTTCCGGAACCGTCGTTTGTTGAACCGCAGGTTCGCGCGTGACTGTGTGCGTCTCTCGTCGGCGGAGTTGGTTGCAGTTGTGGTTGAAGTCTTAGTGTAGGCAACCATGAGGAGCATAGAGCACAGTTCCTGTGCCCTGTGCTGTTCCTGGTGTCATGCACTTTGCTGTGTGTTGTTTGCTGGCTGCTGTTTTTGCTGTGTTGCTGGTTGCTGTCTGCTGTTTTGTTTTGGTGTCGCAGGGTTGCTGGCAACGTTGTTTTTGTTTGTAAGGCCCTTCGTGAGGGGGGTCATGTCTTATTGTTGTTTTGTTTTTGTTTGTTTTGTCAAGGGCTGGGCCACAAGGGGGTGGCCAACTGACTCACCCGTGAGGATGAATGTTGAATGTTTGTGTTGCTTATTGTTTATTGTGCTATGTGCCCGTGTGTGTTTTATGTTACGGGTGATGCAGTTTTGTTCGTTGTGTGGCTGCTGATTTGCTGTTGTCGCTGACGTTCCTGTTGTTCCTGTTTTTATGTTGCTGTTTGCTGTTATTGCTGTGTTCCTGTTGTGTTGTATGCTGTGTAAGTAGGGTGTGCTTGCAGGGGGTTACCAGCCCCCGAGCCGTTTGGGGCTCTACTGGTAGTAGTCCTTGGGCTACGAAGTCTAACCGGAGACTTAAATCTGGTACCACGGGAAACGGGAGCCCCAGGAACTTGATCCTGCCCGGTTATGGTGCGGCCCTTCGGGGAGTATCGTGGTAGTTGTGGTTTAAACCCAAATCGCGGGGAGAGTTCATTTGAGCTCGATGTGGAGTTGCATTGCGACCGGGTGCCGTGACCCAAAGATCGGAAGGAGTTTTAGAAAGGCTCCGCTCCTAACCAAGGGGGAGATCATGTCCAAACAACATGAGATCGAATTGGTACTCATGCATGGCAGTTTGTCATGTATGGGGGCGCTGGTAGACGCATTGTATTCACCCGGTGTTAAGATCACCGTGGGGTAAGGCCACAATGGCAGGTACCCACGTAAATCGTTTTCACAACTGTACGCAATCTTCCAATCTTCTGCAGATTATACTCTCCAGAAGTTTTCCACTTGTATCTATCATACAGAGCGGACGATAGGAGGAAGGGTCGTCTAGCGGCTTGTTATCCTTAGGTAACAACACCAATTTCTGCCTCTTCCAGATTGTTGGAAAAGTTCCCTGAATCAAGCATGCGCTTATTACTTTCAGGAAATAATCAGGATGGAGCTTAACAGCCTCCTTCAGTACCATATTTGGGATGCAATCTAAGCCTGGTGCCTTCTTGTCTTTGAATTTTGAGACAGCACCTTCTATCTCGACGACCGTAACCGGAGGAATGTCGAATAATTCAGCTGGATAGCTGTGTTGCCATGTCGGAGCTTCCTGTTGAGGAAAAAGATGGTCTACAATTCCGTTGAGGATATTCTCTTCTCTTGGCGGTGATGGGCCAAGACATTTAAGTTTCCTGGTTACTAGCTTATATGCTAAGCCCCAAGGATTACTATCTATTTCATCACAAGCATCCAGGAAACACCTACGCTTGCTCCTACGAATTGCAATCTTCAATGCCTTTCTTTTATCCCTATACAACTGGTGCTGCACTTTATTCTCTAACCGACCCCTCGTTCGTGTATACCGCCTTCGGGCGCTAATACACTCTGGACGCAAGCTAGCAATTTCATCATTCCACCAATACACTGGAGGCTTATTTGGCGATCTTTTTCGCCTTATCATAGCTACATTGCAGGCACTAGTGATATTGCGCACTAATTGCACTGCCATGTCTTCTGCTGAACCAGCCATTTCCATGTTCTCCATGCAGGCTGCGAAGCTATCCTTATCAAAGGTATTTACCTTCCATCCTGTCAAGACACGTGCTTGTACAATAGCACGGGGCTGTGCGTCTTGCACATCTATTATTATAGCGCTATGATCGCTATGTGTATAGATGTCAGATATTCTCCAGTTCACTTGGGTTGCGATACTGGCACTGACGAATGTAATGTCAATTACTGAGCCAGCATCACCCCTTCTGAAGGTGTGTTCAACTCCATTATTGATGAGTACAACACCCAGTACAGAAAAGGCTTCCAAGAGTATTCTTCCTCTTGCGTTTGCTGAGGGACAGCCCCATTCAACAGCCCACGCATTGAAATCACCTGCTATTATTACGGGGGTTTTTCCAACTGCATCCGTTACAATACTGTCAACTATTACCCGAAAGTCTTCTATAGAATACCTAGGGGGTATATAACAGCTGTAAATAGTGATGCCAGATATAACCGCTCGAGCATATCCGCATTGCGTTGTTATTCTATCGCGTATGGTTAGCGTGCTGGTGTTCCATATTGCCGATGTACCCGTGTTATCGGAAACCCAGTTTACAGATGCCATGGTCCGATATGGCTCACTTAGAATAGCGACATCTACACTTATATCTCGAACGCTTTGCTTAAGAAGCTCCTGCGCTGCCTGGCAATGGTTGAGATTTAACTGTAATATACGCATTTTGGTGACTTAGGTTCTACTCTACTCCCTAAGTTTCTGTAGAGCTCTTTTATAAAACGGGCAAACTGCACCTCCGGTGACATGGTCACTAGCGGTGTCTGCTCCCTTCTTGCAGAGCAAGCAGAATGGTTTATTGGAACAGGTTCCAATTTTGTGGCCCGTTTTGCCACACCGTAGGCAATTCGCTGAAAGGTCTTGCCCCTTACAGTTCCCTGCTAAGTGTCCATAATCCAGACATTTAAAGCATCTTTTTGGTGCTACCTTTTCGCGTATTCGGCAAACCACCCAGCCAATACGTATCTTTGCCATCTCTATAAGGCGGCGAGCTATCAGTGCACTCACGCCAATTGTGGCGGTCTATGTCCCACCGTATGCTCTTCTTAGCGACTTAACTGCCGTAGGGTGCAAAGCTTTAAATTCGTCAGATATTTTGACGAGAGCTTCATAAATATCCTCCTTAGAGGTTACTTCGTCTATATCCCTAATCTCAAGCCTGACCTCATGAGAAAGTGATCTAACCTTAGCAGCATCACCTAGCACCTCTTCTATAGCCGACCTAAATTCGCCCGTATTCTGGTGCGCGGGTCTATTCAGCTCAAACAACAGTTCACCCTTCCCTGTCTTCCTAATGCTCTTCACATTTTGACCCAGGTTGTTTAGCTTAGGGTCCCTCTTCACCTGTCTGAGAATATCCGCATAGGAAGTATCTCCACAGGTTTTAATCACTATAGCATCTGGTTTAACGGACGCTTTCTTTGTTTTAGCCCTTGGGCCAACCTTAACCCAGCCAGGATCTTCAGCACTTAGATCCGGTTTGCCAGCCAAGTTTGAGTTTATAGCCTTGGGTGTAGTGTGTCCACCTACCCTGACTACTTTATTAGGGGTTGCTCCCCTATTCTTTTTAGCTCTGTTACCTTTTGGGCTTAAGTCCTCCCTTCTACGCTTTGGAGTTCCGCCCATCACAGGATTGAGCCTTGGTGGTTCGTCTGTTTGAGTATGCGTACTAGTATGTGCTTTCTTTGTACTACTAGCACTTCCACTACTCAATTCATCTGAGACCTGCATGTACAATGCCTGTATCTCACGTGACATTGTCACTATTTCCTTATGCACGTTTGAACGTGCCTTTAGGAAAGCTACGAGCTTTGAGATCTTCTCTCCTAGCCTCTGGACGTTATTTTGTCCATTTTCACTATTTTCAACGGTGCCTGGCACCGGAACGGTCCTACTCACCGCTGTAGGAGGTGATCTGGTTATCACCGATTTCTTAGCAAAAGGGTTTACAATTTCACCCATGCTCAACTCATTTATACTCTCATTATTATTATTATTACTTTTATTCATTTTTTCAGTTGGGTCCCCGCTTAAAGCTGTAGTCTCCGTTTGCCGCACACTCAATAAAAAGTTTTTTCTTTGTCCAAAACATTCCCGCATTTTCCGGGTTAAGTTAATTTTATTAAAATTTAGTTCACTTTTTGTTGAGTGAATGTGCAGTTACCCTTGTAGTGACCCCGAGGGTGGCTATGCAAGCAGTGAGTTCCTCGCGAGGGTTGACACAAGGCCTTATGAGACTTGTGTACAGAGCCAGGTCGGGAGCTGATTAGGAGTCATCTCAACTAACCCTGCACAGCCAAAAACTATTGGCTACAAACTTTGATCATACTTTAAGCCCCTGCCAGGGTTTTACCGGGACGGAGGTAGCTTCCGCATTAGCCCGTGAGCCATTTCAGCACGATGTCACTCGTGCTTAATCAGGTCACGGAATACGTAAGCTCCCAGCCCATAATCGTCTGCGTCAGGTCGTCATCCAATCCATTATCGCTGTCACACAGTTAGTTCATTCTCAACTTTTGAGAACTATTCAGTAGCGCCACGAGAAGGCCGTGTGACAACTTGGTTTGAGCAGGGACAAGGATCGCTAACTGGCAACACCCGATGGGAAGCCAGCGCTTTACCTTGAACGCTCGCACCCACGCCACCATGTATGTATGTATGTATGTTTTTTTTTTTTTTTTATTCGCGGGGTGAAAAACCATCGAAAGGCACTGGCAGTGATGGTGGTTGCCAGTAGTGCGAGACTTTAACTCGCTAAAAAACACCCCTTCGCCCTGACCCAGATGCTCCCCGAGGGACTGCCGCAAGGCTTTACGTCTCGGGGTGGGAAAGGTGAGACACCCTACATCTAAACTAAACTACATTGATTCTGCTGCGAATCTGTTCTAACCTACGAAGTTCCAACAAAACCAATTTTACAAAACTAGAGACGTACGTCCAGTTGCACAAAGATTCCAACATGATTGGAACGATACTGCTCGGACTGATACTACGTCCTAGGACTGTTTCTAAATATTCCCTATCACTATTAAACCGTGGACAGATGAAGAACACATGCTCAGCATATTCCAAGACATTACCATCACAACTCGGACAGAACGGAGTACTGTCATGTCCAAAACGGTACAAGTACGACCTAAAACAACCATGCCCAGTTAGAAACTGTGTAATATAGTAGTTCAAATCGCCATGCTTTCTTGATAGCCATGCTCTGATGTCTGGTATCAGTAAGTAGGTCCATCTTCCCTTGTCAGCTGTCGCCCATCTTTCTTGCCATTTTCGCAGACACGATTCTCTCAACCCAACCGTGATGTCCGAAGCGGCCTCTAGCTCGATCGGTATCATGCCGGCAATGACAAAAGCGGCCAGGTCCGATACAGTTCGGAATGCGCTACATACACGCAAGGCGATCAGCCTATACACAGGAGATATCAGGTTCACATAAGTAGGATATCTAAGTGAGCCTGACCATATAGGCGATGCATATAAGATAATGCTTCTTACTACACTAGAGAGTAATTTTCTCTGCAGATATTTTGGACCTCTTGTATTCGGCATGATCCGGCATAGCGCTGTGCATGTTTTTGATGCTTTACTGCCTACGTACTTCAAGTGCTCTTGAAAAGACAGACGAGTGTCAATCATGACCCCAAGGTATTTTAAACATTCCTTAGATTCTATGCTACACGTGCCAATATTTAGCCTGACAGTTTCCCTAATTTTCCTACTACTAATCAGAACCGCTTCCGTTTTATGGTCAGCTAGAGTTAGGCCCATTGATCTTAGCCAAGATCTTACGATCTGAATACTGGCGTTTGCAATGGTTTCCACCTCTAGTAACTCTTTCCCTTCACACACTAACGCTATGTCGTCTGCGAATCCAACTATCTTCACCTTTTCCGGTAGATCCAATCTTAATACTCCGTCGTACATGACGTTCCACAATAGTGGGCCAAGAACTGAACCTTGAGGCACCCCACCAATGATCTTGCGCCTCTTAGTACCTTTATCGGTATCATAAACTAGCTCTCTATCCCGGAAATAGTCCCGTACAATTGCTAGTAAATACCCTGGGATGTCTATACGGACCAAAGCATTAACTATATGCTCCCAGTTTGCCGTATTGAAGGCGTTTTTTACATCTAGGGTTATAACCACACAATACCCTTTTGTTCCATTCCTCCACCTCTTCCCTTGGATAGCTTGAGCAGCGGTTTCTACTACAACTTTGATAGCGTCCACCGCTGACTTTGCTTTCCTGAAGCCAAATTGGTTATCTGATAAACCTAGGTTAGCTTGTACGCAATCTTCCAATCTTCTGCAGATTATACTCTCCAGAAGTTTTCCACTTGTATCTATCATACAGAGCGGACGATAGGAGGAAGGGTCGTCTAGCGGCTTGTTATCCTTAGGTAACAACACCAATTTCTGCCTCTTCCAGATTGTTGGAAAAGTTCCCTGAATCAAGCATGCGCTTATTACTTTCAGGAAATAATCAGGATGGAGCTTAACAGCCTCCTTCAGTACCATATTTGGGATGCAATCTAAGCCTGGTGCCTTCTTGTCTTTGAATTTTGAGACAGCACCTTCTATCTCGACGACCGTAACCGGAGGAATGTCGAATAATTCAGCTGGATAGCTGTGTTGCCATGTCGGAGCTTCCTGTTGAGGAAAAAGATGGTCTACAATTCCGTTGAGGATATTCTCTTCTCTTGGCGGTGATGGGCCAAGACATTTAAGTTTCCTGGTTACTAGCTTATATGCTAAGCCCCAAGGATTACTATCTATTTCATCACAAGCATCCAGGAAACACCTACGCTTGCTCCTACGAATTGCAATCTTCAATGCCTTTCTTTTATCCCTATACAACTGGTGCTGCACGTTATTCTCTAACCGACCCCTCGTTCGTGTATACCGCCTTCGGGCGCTAATACACTCTGAACGCAAGCTAGCAATTTCATCATTTCACCAATACACTGGAGGCTTATTTGGCGATCTTTTTCGCCTTATCATAGCTACATTGCAGGCACTAGTGATATTGCGCACTAATTGCACTGCCATGTCTTCTGCTGAACCAGCCATGCAGGCTGCGAAGCTATCCTTATCAAAGGTATTTACCTTCCATCCTGTCAAGACACGTGCTTGTACAATAGTATGTATGTATGTATGTATGTATGTATGTTTTTTTTTTTTTTTTTTTTTTTTTTTTTTTTATTCGCGGGGTGAAAAACCATCGAAAGGCACTGGCAGTGATGGTGGTTGCCAGTAGTGCGAGACTTTAACTCGCTAAAAAACACCCCTTCGCCCTGACCCAGATGCTCCCCGAGGGACTGCCGCAAGGCTTTACGTCTCGGGGTGGGAAAGGTGATACACCCTACATCTAAACTAAACTACATTGATTCTGCTGCGAATCTGTTCTAACCTACGAAGTTCCAACAGAACCAATTTTACAAAACTACAGACGTACGTCCAGTTGCACAAAGATTCCAACATGATTGGAACGATACTGCTCGGACTGATGCTACGTCCTAGGACTGTTTCTAAATATTCCCTATCACTATTAAACCGTGGACAGATGAAGAACACATGCTCAGCATCTTCCAAGACATTACCATCACAACTCGGACAGAACGGAGTACTGTCATGTCCAAAACGGTACAAGTACGACCTAAAACAACCATGCCCAGTTAGAAACTGTGTAATATAGTAGTTCAAATCGCCATGCTTTCTTGATAGCCATGCTCTGATGTCTGGTATCAGTAAGTAGGTCCATCTTCCCTTGTCAGCTGTCGCCCATCTTTCTTGCCATTTTCGCAGACACGATTCTCTCAACCCAACCGTGATGTCCGAAGCGGCCTCTAGCTCGATCGGTATCATGCCGGCAATGACAAAAGCGGCCAGGTCCGATACAGTTCGGAATGCGCTACATACACGCAAGGCGATCAGCCTATACACAGGAGATATCAGGTTCACATAAGTAGGATATCTAAGTGAGCCTGACCATATAGGCGATGCATATAAGATAATGCTTCTTACTACACTAGAGAGTAATCTCCTCTGCAGATATTTTGGACCTCTTGTATTCGGCATGATCCGGCATAGCGCTGTGCATGTTTTTGATGCTTTACTGCCTATGTACTTCAAGTGCTCTTGAAAAGACAGACGAGTGTCAATCATGACCCCAAGGTATTTTAAACATTCCTTAGATTCTATGCTACACGTGCCAATATTTAGCCTGACAGTTTCCCTAGTTTTCCTACTACTAATCAGAACCGCTTCCGTTTTATGGTCAGCTAGAGTTAGGCCCATTGATCTTAGCCAAGATCTTACGATTTGAATACTGGCGTTTGCAATGGTTTCCACCTCTAGTAACTCTTTCCCTTCACACACTAACGCTATGTCGTCTGCGAATCCAACTATCTTCACCTTTTCCGGTAGATCCAATCTTAATACTCCGTCGTACATGACGTTCCACAATAGTGGGCCAAGAACTGAACCTTGAGGCACCCCACCAATGATCTTGCGCCTCTTAGTACCTTTATCGGTATCATAAACTAGCTCTCTATCCCGGAAATAGTCCCGTACAATTGCTAGTAGATACCCTGGGATGTCTATACGGACCAAAGCATTAACTATATGCTCCCAGTTTGCCGTATTGAAGGCGTTTTTTACATCTAGGGTTATAACCACACAATACCCTTTTGTTCCATTCCTCCACCTCTTCCCTTGGATAGCTTGAGCAGCGGTTTCTACTACAACTTTGATAGCGTCCACCGCTGACTTTGCTTTCCTGAAGCCAAATTGGTTATCTGATAAACCTAGGTTAGCTTGTACGCAATCTTCCAATCTTCTGCAGATTATACTCTCCAGAAGTTTTCCACTTGTATCTATCATACAGAGCGGACGATAGGAGGAAGGGTCGTCTAGCGGCTTGTTATCCTTAGGTAACAACACCAATTTCTGCCTCTTCCAGATTGTTGGAAAAGTTCCCTGAATCAAGCATGCGCTTATTACTTTCAGGAAATAATCAGGATGGAGCTTAACAGCCTCCTTCAGTACCATATTTGGGATGCAATCTAAGCCTGGTGCCTTCTTGTCTTTGAATTTTGAGACAGCACCTTCTATCTCGACGACCGTAACCGGAGGAATGTCGAATAATTCAGCTGGATAGCTGTGTTGCCATGTCGGAGCTTCCTGTTGAGGAAAAAGATGGTCTACAATTCCGTTGAGGATATTCTCTTCTCTTGGCGGTGATGGGCCAAGACATTTAAGTTTCCTGGTTACTAGCTTATATGCTAAGCCCCAAGGATTACTATCTATTTCATCACAAGCATCCAGGAAACACCTACGCTTGCTCCTACGAATTGCAATCTTCAATGCCTTTCTTTTATCCCTATACAACTGGTGCTGCACTTTATTCTCTAACCGACCCCTCGTTCGTGTATACCGCCTTCGGGCGCTAATACACTCTGAACGCAAGCTAGCAATTTCATCATTCCACCAATACACTGGAGGCTTATTTGGCGATCTTTTTCGCCTTATCATAGCTACATTGCAGGCACTAGTGATATTGCGCACTAATTGCACTGCCATGTCTTCTGCTGAACCAGCCATTTCCATGTTCTCCATGCAGGCTGCGAAGCTATCCTTATCAAAGGTATTTACCTTCCATCCTGTCAAGACACGTGCTTGTACAATAGCACGGGGCTGTGCGTCTTGCACATCTATTATTATAGCGCTATGATCGCTATGTGTATAGATGTCAGATATTCTCCAGTTCACTTGGGTTGCGATACTGGCACTGACGAATGTAATGTCAATTACTGAGCCAGCATCACCCCTTCTGAAGGTGTGTTCAACTCCATTATTGATGAGTACAACACCCAGTACAGAAAAGGCTTCCAAGAGTATTCTTCCTCTTGCGTTTGCTGAGGGACTGCCCCATTCAACAGCCCACGCATTGAAATCACCTGCTATTATTACGGGGGTTCTTCCAACTGCATCCGTTACAATACTGTCAACTATTACCCGAAAGTCTTCTATAGAATACCTAGGGGGTATATAACAGCTGTAAATAGTGATGCCAGATATAACCGCTCGAGCATATCCGCATTGCGTTGTTATTCTATCGCGTATGGTTAGCGTGCTGGTGTTCCATATTGCCGATGTACCCGTGTTATCGGAAACCCAGTTTACAGATGCCATGGTCCGATATGGCTCACTTAGAATAGCGACATCTACACTTATATCTCGAACGCTTTGCTTAAGAAGCTCCTGCGCTGCCTGGCAATGGTTGAGATTTAACTGTAATATACGCATGACTTAGGTTCTACTCTACTCCCTAAGTTTCTGTAGAGCTCTTTTATAAAACGGGCAAACTGCACCTCCGGTGACATGGTCACTAACGGTGTCTGCTCCCTTCTTGCAGAGCAAGCAGGATGGTTTATTGGAACAGGTTCCAATTTTGTGGCCCGTTTTGCCACACCGTAGGCAATTCCCTGAAAGGTCTTGCCCCTTACAGTTCCCTGCTACGTGTCCATAATCCAGACATTTAAAGCATCTTTTTGGTGCTACCTTTTCGCGTATTCGGCAAACCACCCAGCCAATACGTATCTTTGCCATCTCTATAAGGCGGCGAGCTATCAGTGCACTCACGCCAATTGTGGCGGTCTGTGTCCCACCGTATGCTCTCCTTAGCGACTTAACTGCCGTAGGGTGCAAAGCTTTAAATTCGTCAGATATTTTGACGAGAACTTCATAAATATCCTCCTTAGAGGTTACTTCGTCTATATCCCTAATCTCAAGCCTGACCTCATGAGAAAGTGATCTAACCTTAGCAGCATCACCTAGCACCTCTTCTATAGCCGACCTAAATTCGCCCGTATTCTGGTGCGCGGGTCTATTCAGCTCAAACAACAGTTCACCCTTCCCTGTCTTCCTAATGCTCTTCACATTTTGACCCAGGTTGTTTAGCTTAGGGTCCCTCTTCACCTGTCTGAGAATATCCGCATAGGAAGTATCTCCACAGGTTTTAATCACTATAGCATCTGGTTTAACGGACGCTTTCTTTGTTTTAGCCCTTGGGCCAACCTTAACCCAGCCAGGATCTTTAGCACTTAGATCCGGTTTGCCAGCCAAGTTTGAGTTTATAGCCTTGGGTATAGTGTGTCCACCTACCCTGACTACTTTATTAGGGGTTGTTCCCCTATTCTTTTTAGCTCTGTTACCTTTTGGGCTTAAGTCCTCCCTTCTACGCTTTGGAGTTCCGCCCATCACAGGATTGAGCCTTGGTGGTTCGTCTGTTTGAGTATGCGTACTAGTATGTGCTTTCTTTGTACTACTAGCACTTCCACTACTCAATTCATCTGAGACCTGCATGTACAATGCCTGTATCTCACGTGACATTGTCACTATTTCCTTATGCACGCTTGAACGTGCCTTTAGGAAAGCTACGAGCTTTGAGATCTTCTCTCCTAGCCTCTGGACGTTATTTTGTCCATTTTCACTATTTTCAACGGTGCCTGGCACCGGAACGGTCCTACTCACCGCTGTAGGAGGTGATCTGGTTATCACCGATTTCTTAGCAAAAGGGTTTACAATTTCACCCATGCTCAACTCATTTATACTCTCATTATTATTATTATTACTTTTATTCATTTTTTCAGTTGGGTCCCCGCTTAAAGCTGTAGTCTCCGTTTGCCGCACACTCAATAAAAAGTTTTTTCTTTGTCCAAAACATTCCCGCATTTTCCGGGTTAAGTTAATTTTATTAAAATTTAGTTCACTTTTTGTTGAGTGAATGTGCAGTTACCCTTGTAGTGACCCCGAGGGTGGCTATGAAAGCAGTGAGTATGTATGTATGTATGTATGTATCTATGAATGTATGTATGTATATGCATATGCCTATATCTAACTATTATATACATAAATTGGAGTTGGTAAAAGAACTTGGAAGGTACGTTATTGTACATACATGTGTACATACATACATACAAAGCACACTCCTTTATAATATCTATGCACATTTTCACTTACATGCTCGTACCAGATGTTCAATTCGTGTGGCTGACAGCCGGCTTTGAGCCGCGGCCGGTCTTGTTTTACTTTGTCTAGCCGCCGCCGTTATGGCAGCTGAAATCGGCTTATTTTCAGCCGCCGTATTTACATATTCGACAGCTTGAGCCGATTTTAATTGCTAAACTTTTTAGCAATTTTCTTTTGAAATTGCTTTCTTGTCCACACGCAACAACTTTTTTCGGCAATTCTTGAGCTTTCTCTATCTTATTTCATACAATTTACATTGTATATGCACATACACACATGAGAGAAAAATAAAGAACTGCTGAGAATTGCCGAATACCGGCAATTCTTTTTCCCTTCTTATTCCCCTCACCGAAAAATTCTATGAAGTCAAGAATTGCCCAACAAAAGTTGCTGTGTCTGACCTGGCACTTAGCTCTACAGGGTGGCTTATTTGTAGCAGCATAATGACTTTTTGTCACTGTCAAAATCTATGACCTCCAACTTATGTTTAAGTATTTTATACAGTTTTTTATATTGCATGTAAGAGTTTGACAGTATAATCATACCACAACCTGTTCCTTGTTACAATATATTTAGTGTCACCTTGGAAATTATTTGATTTTATGGTATTTTATTAGAAAAGATCCGATATTTTTCAGGTGACAGATTGCTATAAGTTTACTTTTTCTAAAACCTTTATTAATTTGAGTCACATATTGTTATTTAAAATCAGTTTTGTTTAAATAAATTGAGCCACGTAATGTTATTTATTTCTTTTCCAAAATATTTGTTTCTTAATAAGTGAAATAACCTCATAGCTCAAAAACTATAGTAAAAAAAAAAAAACATATTATATTTGTAATTTCCATACTCGTCTTAGAAAATATGTATGTTTACAAAATAGCTCCTAAAACTTTGAATGAGTTTATAGAACACTGCAAAGGATAGTATTGTTAACAAATTTGTATTGTTGGCTCGAAATAATTATGTGTATATATTGAACTATGACGTAGTTTGAGTAAATCAGCGATATTTAGTAAATTTGTACCACAAAAGTTTTTATACAATTAGACAAAAATTTTTATGAATTTAGATGAAAAATAGTGAAGAATGTATTTGTCTAAAAGCGTACTTTTTTAAACAATATTTTGACATGTTATATCTTGATATATTAAAATTTTACCACATGTATGCAAAAAAAAATCACATATGTCTGCTACAGCCGACTTTTAGCCGCCGCCGACCTTTTTTTGCCCAGCCGCCGCCGCCGACAACTATGCGACGAATTGAACCTCTGGCTCGTACATACATATAGGAATACATATTCGGAGATATGCTTATATGCATGAATGCAAACGTTATATGAATATTTTTTTATCAGGGCTGTTCTGCAAATCACTTTTAGTGAAAGTGATTTGAAATCACAAAAAAGGTGTTCTGCACACAACATATTTTTGATTTTTGTGATTTTAAATCGGTTAGCTAACTTGCAATCAATTTGAAATCACATCCCAATTTTTGCACGCACTTTATGATGAATTTTATAATTTATTACATTAATAAATAACTTAATGTGTTTTCTATTGATTATTTAAGTAAAATCATTTATTTTGTACGAAATAATTCACTAAATTAAGAAAAAACTAGATACGCTCATTTTGTTGCAAAATTTGTTGTATTATTTGTGATTTGCTTTATTGGTATATTTTATTTTACCTTTTATATTTATTAGAAGGAATTAACCTTATTTTGCAAATAATTCCGCGAATAAAAAAATTCAACCTGAAAATGAAAATATCAGTAAATTGGACCAAAAAACAGAATTTTTTGTGCTTTAGAAGAGAGTAAATCACACCGAAAATCACAAAAAGTTTTGATTTGCAGAACAGGCACAAATCACATTTGTGCTTTTGAAACGGCATGTGCTTTGAAATCACGTGATTTTTAGAACAGGCCTGTATATTCATATTTGTATTTTTAATTATTTTGACACTATGTTTAAAAGAGGTACCACTCTATGAAAAATTTTAACAACGTTGTTAAAAGTAAGTTACTGAATAGCAATGTTGGTAAAATAAACAATAAACATTGATAATAAAATTAATGTTAACGTTTGTGGTTAAAAGTTACGGAATCGCACTACTGGATATAACCATGTTGGAGCTAAGCATTACATTCAAGGTTTTCTTCTATTGTGTTCATTTCTTGTAAGTATGCATCTACATATAATGAATGTATATAAACTTCCAAGAAGAGTTTATGTTCGTTCTTTTATGTTAACCAGAGATAAAAACGCGTGGTGTTTTTCACGAGAGTTACAAAGCAACTGATTTATTTATTCATATATTCTTCTTATTACTAACACTATGCAAAATAGTGATGCTAAACTAAAATAATTATTCGATTCATAACACCTTCCCTGAATAAACTTTTGTACAAAACTTATTTTAATAAAAATAACAAAATAAAATTATTTCAGCCCAAACTGTTGTGTAAAAGATTTGTATTTCTCAGCTACAAAGCCCTTTGTAAATATATCAGCAAGCATTCTATTTGTATCTAGGTAGCTCAATTTGACTTCACCATTCTCAAGTTTCTCACGGATAAATTTGATTCTGATATCAACATGTTTGGTTCTAGATGAGTACGTGTTGTTCATGGCAATTTGTATTGCACTTTTATTATCACAGTACAGTGTTATGGAGTTCGGAGAATTCTCAACTATTTCACGCTCTAATCTACGAAGCCATATACATTCTTGAATCGCGGAAACCATAGACATAAATTCCGCCTCTGTTGACGAAAGTGCTCAGTACGTTGTCGTTTTGTTCCCCATGACACCGCTGCACCTTGCATCATAAAAACGTAGCCGGTTGTAGATCGCCTGTCATCAAGGTTACCACCCCAATCAGCATCACAGTAACCAATTAAATTACTTGCTTTCTTTTCAAATACCAAACCTTTATCTATGGTCCCCTTGAGATATCGCAGGACTCGCTTAACTGCAACCCAGTGCGCCTTCCCTGGATTTGTACTGAAACGACTCAAAATGTTGACTATGTAGCAAATATCAAGCCTAGTATTTTGGGCTGCGTACAACACTACTGCTTCCATATAAGGTACACTTTTCATTTCCAGTTTCTCCTTCTCGAATTTTGGACACATTTCTTGAGATAGTTTCTGATTTACATCTATTGGCGAACTTACAGGATTAGATTCGCTCATTCCAAAACGATCTAGCACGTCTCCAATATACTTAGACTGGTCAATTTTCACAATACCATTTGATTTTTGAATACGCATTCCCAATACGGAAAAGGCTTCTCCCATGTCCTTCATTTGAAAGTGATTTGACAATTGATTCTTCAATTCATTCGTGGCAGCAATATTATTTGAAAATATAAGTACGTCATCAACGTATATGGCAACATATACGATTTTTCCATCACAAATATTGTAGTATACGCATTGATCAACTTCGCTTCTTTTTAAACCATTATTTATAAGTACACTGTTTAAGGCTGTGTTCTATACACGACTGGATTGCTTCAATCCATATAGAGCTTTTTTTTAACATGCATACCAGGTTCGTTCCATCTTCATAAAAACTTGGCTGTTCCATAAAAATTTCCTGATCAAGTTCACCGTTAAGAAATGCCGTTACTGCATCAAGCTGGTGAATTTGCAGCCCATATTTTGCTGACAATGCTAATAACAATCTAATTGAGGTATAGCGAACTACTGGAGCAAATGTTTCCTGGTAATCTACGCCTTCTTGCTGGCTGCAACCCTTAACAACAAGTCTTGCTTTACGACAAACTTTATTACCAGCGGCATCATATTTTGTCTTAAAAATCCACTTGCATTTAATGGGTTTCTTACCAACAGGCAGTTGTTGTAATGCCCACGTATTATTTAATGCCAATGACTTCATCTCTTCGTCCATAGCTGCACGCCATTCCTTAGCTTCAGTTGACTTCAAGGCTTGCTCTACAGTCAATGGGTCATTTGACACAAAACTTGCTGCACAAAAACTGCAATCGACTGCTGACTGTTTTGCTGCTAAACGCTCAGACCGTCGAACACTAACAACTTCGTCCTTTATTACATCATCGCTGCAATGCTCATCAGTGGCATCTTCAAAGTTTAGACTCTCTTCAGAATCGATGTCATATTCTACTTTGAGACTATCCAATGAAACATTAAGGCCATGTTTTGCTTCTTCAACGGTTGTATCAGATTGCGGAGAAATTATTCCACCATTTGGCAATTCTATAATATTTTCCCCTTCTGAATTGCCAACGTCTTCAACATTCGCTGTAAGTTTTTGCAAACAATTAGTAGAATCTACATTCTCATTACATACCTGATCTTCTAAGAACACAACGTCATGACTGATGATTATTCTTTTCGTAACAGGATCATATAAACGATATGCCTTAGACTCAGAACTGTATCCAACAAATATGCATTTTGACGATTTTGCTTCTAGCTTGGACCGTTTAACCTTTGGAACATGTGCATACGCCTTGCATCCAAAAACTCGAATGTGATTCAAGGACGGTTTCCTTCCTGACCATAGTTCCTCTGGGCTAATTGTATTCTTTCTACAAGGGGTTCTGTTCATTAAATAAGCAGCCGTTACTGCCGCCTCTGCCCAATATTTTTTTTCTAAACCTGCATCTATTAGCATATGTACATCTAACGCGATCCATTATCGTGCGGTTCAACCGTTCTGATACACCATTTTGTTCAGGAGTATAGGGAGCTGTTTTCTGATGGATGATTCCGTTGCTGGCCAAAAACTTGCCAAACACATTATTAACGTACTCAGTGCCGTTATCCGATCGAAAAATTTTTATTTTCTTTGAACACTGTTTTTCTACCATAGCTTTCATTTTTTTAAACTCCTCAAAAACTTCCGATTTATTTTTGATCGGTGATAAAAATATTTTTCTTGAGTAGTCATCCACAAAGGTTACAATAAAACGAGCGCCTGAGAAAGATTTGTTATTAAATGGTCCCATTACGTCTGAGTGAACAATTTCAAGTAATTCTGTAGCTCGGTAACCATCTTCCTTGAATGAATTTCTAATTTGTTTACCTTCTATACAAATTTCACATTTATTTGAATTTATTTGAAAATTAAGCTTACTGTGATCTTTTATTTTGTGCAAATTTTCATCGCAAATATGACCAAAGCGTCTTTGCCATAAATTTGCACTATTTGCCACAAAAGCTTTCTCTAAATTCTTAGAAGAAACACAATTTAATCGGTACAGGTTGTTGTGTAAACTTGCTGTAGCTATTACATCACCTTTGCTGCCATAAATTGTACACATGTCTTTCTCAAAAATAACCTTTTTATTGTGCGATGTTAATTTTCTAACGGACAACAAATTTGTACACAACTCTGGTACATATTGAACGTCTTTTATTACTGTCATCTCCTTGTCGTTAGGCAGAAATACCTCTACATCACCAACACACTCAACTTTGATAGTATTGTTATTTGCAACAACAACTTCTTTACTATTCCCAGTTCGTACATTGTGCAAGTTACGTTTTGTCTTCGACATATGTGCGGTTGCGCCAGAGTCTATATACCAGTCGTCTTCGTCGACGTCGTCAGCAGTAAATAGCGAAGCTAGCAGAATTCTTTCACTTGATGCTCGTGTTTGTAGTTTTGTCGCATTTCCACTTGAACTTTTTTTATGAACGTTAGGACAGTCTTTTATAAAATGACCTTCTTTTTTACAGCCATGACATTTGAATTTCCTTGTCCTCTTTATATTTCTATTGGTTAGAAGTGCATTTTCCTCAGATTTTACTAAATTATCGAACTTTGCATCCTGCAACAGTAAGTTTTTCACCATATCAACAGTCAATTTCGTCTTGGAATTCTCAACTGCCAATACCAAAGAACGAAAATCTTCCGGTAAACCAGCTAACATCAAAGAAGCCACCAGCTCTTCGTCGATCTTCAACCCTGTCTGTTGCACTTTTAATGACGTCATAATCATTCCGTTCACTTATTCACTCATTGAACTAAAATCGTTAAGTCTTAACTGTACGAGCAGTTTTAACAATTCTACTTTCCTTGTTAAACCGTTGTCCTCATATGCACACATTAACGCATTCCAAGCTTCTTTTGCTGTTGTAGATTTCGCGATGTGGGCAAAATTGATGGGTTCAATCATCAATGTTATTTCTGCTAAGGCCTTCTCATTGGCGTCCTTATCAGCTGCGCTAGAATCTTCTCTTAGTCATATTTCCACAATCTTCCAGCAATTTTTCAAGACCAAGTACGATTTCGCATGCCGCTTCCAGACATCAAAATTTTCACGTCCACGCAACTTTTCGAATGGGAATGATAAACTTGCCATTTGTTTTAAATAAAAAATTAAACGCTGTGATCTGGGCTCATAACCTGTTAACCAGAGATAAAAACGCGTGGTGTTTTTCACGAGAGTTACAAAGCAACTGATTTATTTATTCATATCTTCTTCTTATTACTAACACTATGCAAAATAGTGATGCTAAATTAAAATGATTATTCGATTCATAACATTTTATATAATCAAAGCTACATACTTATGTATGTACTTACACACGTGCATACATACATATGTATATGTATCCACTATCATGAGGTGTTTTACTATTGTCTACTGAGAAAAATTCAAGTCAATATAATGAAGACTCTACTTATGTACGAACATATCGCTCTACGAACTGATGTTTTGTTTGGAAAAAGTTTGACAATGAAAATTTATAAAAATTTGAATTGTCCGACCGAAAAATACATTTTTTTATTTATTTTTGTATTTATATTATTTCTTCCTTTAAAAGTGTTTGTAAACGCACTGGAAAAAAGTTTTTGAGCAGACAAAATGTCCATCTGAAAAAATTTTACGTAACTCCGCAATATATGAATCGACTTTCAAAACACTTTTAAACTTTGAAAGGATAAGCCAAAGGGCTGAAAATAAAAAAGCTATATTGGATATCGGATTAATATAATGTCCGTCCGAAAAATAGTTTTTGGACATCGAACTGACGAAACAGAAAAATCAATGTTTAATGTACTTTGCTTTCTGATTTTAAGAGATCGTCAACGAATCGAAAAAGGAAGTTTACGTTGTAGCTGGTGCCATTGCAGCCCTTGTTGTGTATTAATTTTATATATTAAGATATATATACGTGATTATCGTGAAGGGTATTTTGGATTCGGCCCACCCAAATATACTACACTCTTACTTGTTTAAATATAATTCACAATTAAAATTTTAAATGCGTTTCATTTTTAATAAAAACTTAAAAACTTGTTATAGTTTTCCCGTTTTGATTTTCTATACACAAACTTGAGTACACTCAGTAAAAATGAAATTCAAGGGAAAACTCCAACACATTTTAAAATTGAAGGTAGAGAATGGCCTTCGTTCCCAAAATTTTTCGGATGAAGATTTTGAGAACATTATTAAAGAATACAATAAAGGCATGCGTACAAATTCTAAAATGACAAAATCGAGGAAAAACAAAAAGTTGATTTTCGTTAATGTAAGTACGAATCGTAATTCTTCCAAACATTTTTGTATAAGACACAGCTTATTTTTGTTAAAACGTTTGCAGATTAACAGGCTTTCGTAGCAATATGCCTGGAAAAGTAAAGTACGCGATGAACAGCCACAAGACAACTTTGTTAAGGTATATGAGGCTGGTTTAGTTTCTTCGAAAATTTCAAGTGAAGTAAGTTCCTAATAAACTTGCATATGTGTATATTTTCCACAGTATGGCGTTTATCTATAAAATTTCAGGAATCGATAAACTTGGAAGCAAATAATCCCAACATTCTAGAAACTTTAAGCGTTGATGAAGTATCCGCTTTAAAAGCTTTAATAATTCTAAGCGAAGAAGCTTGTCATCAAACTTCCATAGATTTTTCAAGAGAAGGAAAAATATCAACGATAAGCACTTATGAAAACTGTGCTTTGGATGCTTTAGTGAGCTTGTGTGACGATCAAGAAGTTTCCGCTTGTCACCAAACTTCCATCGCCTTTTCAGAAGAAGAAAAAATGATATTGGAAAATGCAGGCTTAAGCACTGATGAAAAATGTGCTTTAGATGCCTTAGTGAGTTTGCGCGAAGATATGGAAGTTTGCGGCATACAACCCCTAAACATCGATTTTGATCCAGAGAATTTAATGGCATTTTTAAAAGAAGAAATGGTAAGTTCTGAATACAACTAAACTGTGCTTTACAATAAAAAGTGTTGTATTTTAGGAGGATAATGAATGCCTCGGGCCAAATATTTCTCAAAGAGGTACGTAAATAGGTTCTAATAACATGTTTAAATGTTATAAATAATTTATTGTTTGCAGATTTTAAAAGTGATGCTGTAACTTTTGAAATTAATGAAAATGGTAAGTGTAATATTAATCACTATTACTTTCAAGTAGAAGTTTGATTTTTATTTTTTATATTAAATAGTTATTTTAAACGTGTGCAATATTTTTTCTTTCATTTTAGGAAACGCAAAAAAAAAAACAGACAACAAATGAAGGAGGTGAAAATACTAAAGCAATAATTGCTGCTTTAGAATATATTCTAAAAAATTTTGTTGGTGATATAAAAGGTATTTTTGAAGAACTATGTGCTAAAATTCTAAACGGTTTGGAGAGCATTTGTTCCAAGAATGGCGTTGTAGGAGATTTTTCTTATAATAAAAGTTCAGAAGAAATTCTAAAGACATCTGATAAATTGGATTCGGCCAATAAGTCAGATGTTGATCAACTTCTTGGGGAAATTGACTTAAACCAGAGTCGTTCAGAAGTTATTTTAAATAATTCAGAAAGTGCTTCAATTAATTCAAAAGAAATTCTAAAGACAGCTAATAAGTTGCACTCTGCCAATAAGTCAGGTGTTAATCAATTAGAAGATCTTGGGGGAATCGATTTAAATCAAAGTCGTAAAACTCTGAGTCCTTTCGAGACTTCTGATAGAAGTTTAAATCTCGAAAAGTTTAAAAAATATCAAAAGCATGGTAATCCCAAAGAGCAACTAAACGTATGCGTCATACGATCTGAGAGTTTAACAACTAAGTGCGTTAGAAAATTAAAAAAAAAAAAAAAATTACGGACTCTGAATTTAAAATCGACCCCAATCTTTAATTTCAAGAAAAAGACCAAAATGAATTGGGGCTTACAAAAAATAAATTGGTTATAGACGTTATTCGGCACCAATATCTAAAAATAAATAATTCCTGCATAATTTCTTTCTTTAGCACAAAAAATTTGTTGTCAGGGTTACTTGTTTACGGCTATTGCAGATTTCCAGATTGTGCTAAATATAGATTTAAAATAAATAGAAATGGAAATGTTTTGGTAGCAAGATCTGGGGAAATTATCCATGGAAATGGCGAAAAGCGAGTTGCCCAAATAAGAGGAGTTACTCGAAAGATAGTGAAAAAATCATTAGATAAGCAAAGTGCTTACCTTTATAGGAAGGACCAAATTCTTAAAGCATCAGATGATATTGCAAAAAGTGGAAATCTGCAGAATGTTCAAAACCTGGCTACATTACGTAAATGTAAATCGGAAGGGAAAGCCGATAAATGGCTTCATCCAAATCCCTTTTACGAAGTTTTTTAATGCAGCAAGGAATGTACAAAGATTATATTCAGTATGTAGTTTCACCTTTGAAAATCTTTTGCTGGGGAAAAGCAACGTTTATAACTCTTTCGGTAAATCCACAAATACTGAAAGATGCCAAATATACAAAACATTTTGACGCATCAGGGCAAAGTGTCCGTCAAATTGATTGTGCTGAAAAGAGAGTATTAGTGTACAAAATTGTAATGAGAGTTAAGAAAGAAAGGATGGTTCTTCCGCTTGTAACTGCAATTCTTTCTCGTCATACAACGAACGATATTTGTTCCATTCTTGAACAATTAAAATTATATTGCAATGAAAACAAATTCAAATGGCCATTTTTCAAACGAGTTTGTACAGATGTTAGCCACGCTTTATTCGGCGCTGTCTTGAAATGTTGCAACAATGAAACAGTGTCAGAACATTTATTGAACTGTTTTAATTTCCTAGAAAATCCAGGAGTGTATAAGAAGCCTAAGGTAATTTTGCAAAGGTGTAAAGCCCATTATACACATTATGTGCAGAGATTTAAACGGTAAGGTTGGCAAACTGAATTCATTATGCCACCTTGCAAAACATGCTTTAACAATAGCTTTTGACCTCAAAACACTAGAAGAATGCAAATTTTGGTTTAGGCACATATTTACTGTTCTTCTGTTTCCCCAAAAAAAATTTTTATTTTGGTAAAGCTATAGTACTTTGCGGAAAAATAAGCTAGCAATAAATCAAGAATATTCAGAAACTTCTAGCTTTATGGACTATGAAAATGTAAACAATTTGGAGTCCATTGCTGCCAAAAGTCCTTTTAAGAAATTGTTTCTAAAAATTTATGACGGTGTAATTATATAGCAATACTAAAAAAGTTTGTGTTGGAGGTGAAAACAATGAGTATAGAAGCGAAGACCTATGTAGCTTCATACTGAATAAATAAATATTGCCCATTTCTCCCTTTGTGGACAAACATAATGGGAATTCATGTAGATCCTAGGGGAGATCACATTAGTAACGAGCCTGTTGAATTTAGTTTCTTTTTGCAAAAACCAGGATACACTTAATAAGGTAACCTCGTCAGTCGAACCGTTACTCATCTGGTGTGGCCAACTTGTCAAAAATTGTTTATATTCTTGTTTGTTTACATTGTTGTTTTCTTTACAATTTTGCACGCGCCAAAATTATTAATTGCGAAAGACAAGTCTTTTTGTGGTCAAAAATTGTGAAAACTTAAATCAAAATTTGTAAAAAGTTTTTCATTGTGTTTTTTTTTCAAAACAATAATAAAAATGTCCATTTGTGCTGTGTGCAAAAGGAGAGACGGAACTATGTTTCGTATCCCAAAAGATGTGGTGATGAAATAAAAGTGGAGTGAAATTTGTGGGGTTGAATTCACAGATTCTGCAAGGATTTGCTCAAATAATTTTTTGCCTTCCAACATTAAACATCTTGGAGGACGCTTCCACATTCTTCCAAATGCTGAACCATTTATTGAAAAGTTGCCACAAATGTGTTCTTTTGCACAGTAAGTAACCTTTTTTATAGTGACAAATATACAAATCTAGTTTACCAACGCAGCTGCAAATTAAATAAAAAGTTCATAGGGCGATAAAAAAAAAAGAAAAATATGTAATAAGAAAATGTTAAATGACAATATTGGCGAAAACGCTTAGTTTCCAGTTATGGAGCGAAGAAGTTTTCATACATACATGTAATTTTCTACTACATTTTTCAATCCATATGGTCAATATTGGTATCATTTGAAAGCTTATTAACAAATCTCTTATACCATACAGGAGAAAATCCTATGCATATAACCATTGTGTTCTTTTGATTTCATTTGGAGCTGCGTTGGTAAACTCCAGTTTTGGAAACTAATATAGTTTTATTATCATGTCATGTATACTTTAAAAAACAGGGCAGAGGAGCAACCCTAATGGCCAGAAAAATATTAAAAAAGACAACCACTTAAGTTGTTAACAGCCACAGCCACTTAAGTTGTTGAGATGAAAGTTCCCATTCATGAGAAGTCCAAAGATAAGTATAAAATAATTGACTATTTAAATGCAGCTTTTAACTTTTCTTATTTCCTATTCATATTTCTTATTTCAGAAAGCGATGGGTCAAAAAACGGGCAGAGGAACAACCCCGATGATCGAAAAGGACAGCCACTTAAGTTGTTGAGGCAAAAGTTCCCATTCATGAGAAGTCCAAAGATAAGTATAAAATAATTAACTATTTAAATACAGCTTTTAACTTCTTTCTTATTTCTTTATAGTTTGAAGACAAGTACATATCAAAAGACTGCATTTGACTGAATGTAGTGGTTACGCTTTTTCTTCATATTAATTATAAAAAAAAGCTTTTAGATTTAAATGTCCTAACTTGTTTCTTGTTATTGTTTTTTTTTTAATAATAATACATGTTAATTGTAAAAAAAATACTTTCATATTTAAATTTCCTGACGAATATCGTAGTATTTCCGTTTATTATTTTTATTATTTTATTTATTTTCCGTTTTCTAAACTAAACTAAGTATAATGGAGATGTCTATAACCAAAATTGCAAAAAATTAATAGTTTCGTAACCTAAAAAAGTTTCAGAAAAATAAATGTTTTTAAAACTGTTAAATTTAAAAAAAATATATTTTTTGAATAAACTATTTTATTTCATTATCTAGTAGTATTATTGTTTCATTAGTTTGTAAACCCTATTTTTAATCATATACGGCACTATTGGCTCGATTGATAATAATAAATAAAAAAATAAATATATAAAAAAAAACAATCAATAAAAAGTTATTATTGAAATCATATTAAAATTTATTTAGACGCTTCCTTTTATTTGAAGTTATGGAACATAGGTACCTATTTATGTTTGAAAATATTTTTCAGTTTCCAAATAATAATCAATAAACTCAAACAAGTACATTTAGTTCCTTTTCATTTTGTTTATTATGCTGAATATATATAATTTATTTTGATAAAAATTCAAAAGTTGATGTTGCTCATATTTGATTATCGAATTCAATAATAAACTTCATAACAGATTTATGTATATGCAGACAATTGATAAATTGTAAATTATAATTTAATTGCATTATTCAAACCCATCTCACTGAGTATTTATAAGCCATTTTTAGCAGCATCTGAGTATATTTCGATTGATCAGATGGAAACACAACAGGTGGGGGAATGACTTCAATGACTTTATTTAAAACTTCACAAACCGCAATTCCAAGTTTCGTGGATATCTGAAAGTTTATAACAGTAAACTCGGTAAAGAGTTGGTTACTACTTTAATGTCATACTAACCTTCAAAATGCGTTCTGATTCGATTTCGAATGATAATTAGCCACAGTCTTCACTTGTACACCATGGCATATGTAGAATAAGACAATATCCCAGTGCACAATAAGGCCCAGTGCAGCACCCGATTTATTAACAGATTTGCGCTTTAAGGCGACTATCATTAAGGCCAAATATACCAGAACGGAAAAAAGCCATCGTGTAGGTGATATAATATTTGGTTCTGTAAGCGTAAAGAAATTCATAATTAAATTAAAATTTGTGCTAAAAGATAAAAGAAAAATCAGCCTAGTTAAGTAGATATTACCTTCATATTCGTGTGTTATTAACCTGGAAATTGTTACATTTCCCAACCACATAAATAAAGACAAGGGTGTTAAGAGTCCACAAAATAAAGCCAGCTAAAGTACTCTGTCCACGATCGACATGGGCAATAATATTAAAATTTCTTATATGCTCTACGGGTATCTTGCTTAATATCTCATCAGGCTTCTCCTTACTAGAATTTTCATTTATCCTGGAACTAAAGTGATAGAAGAATGTTACGAATATTCATTTGCATGTGTTGATGTTTCGAACTTACTTTAATTTGTTATATTTATTGCATTAACACTGTGACAAATTTGTGGTGGTGTGGTGGAAAGCATAACAATGTTAAGAAATTCGTTGTGATTTCCTTTAGGATAATCCAAAAACTCAACATCAAATCCTAAAAATTTGGCCAGATACAGCAGTTGATCTTTCATATGCAGATTTACACTTTTGGCTGATTTTGTAGTTGTAGTAGATTCTTTAATGGTTGCTGGAGCCAGGATACACTTAATTATTAATAAATATACTTTGGCTGGAGCTAAAGAATTACAGAATGAAATGTTTATAGCTGGCTCATTTTCACATTTTCACCCACTATAGATGCACTAACAAATGTATCACTTTAAAGTCTACAGGCATATTTCTTTTAATCTCAATTTCAAAAAATATTGATATAGGAGATTTATTATCATTTTCTAACATTAAAGTTCTTTTAATTTAACTTTTAATTCATAAAATTCAACTAACTTTTAAGTACGTGATGTACTTTTGTTTTCCTTTTTTTCCACTTTTTCTTCTTTTTTCTGTCGCTTAATTTTGACATTCGGGTTTAATTGCAAAAAACAAAATACACGCAAAATTTTTCGACGTTGTTGTTATCGTAGCGAAGCGACTACTTTGTTAAATATACTTTGGCAAAAACATATTATTTTGAATCGAAAATCTTTACGCCCTGGAGATTTTATTAGATTAGACCGGAAAGAAAATATAAGTTCTTTGAAGGATTTAAGATATCGCTATAATATGTTTGATAAATTAGAAAAAGATTATGCTCAATGCACAAAATTATTTTCAAACTGGAAAAACAAAGAAAATATTCTGGCACAAATTTCGCAGGAGCATGATTATTCACGATTATCAAAACGGCAGGTTAAAAATCCATCGGAAGATATTCAACCGGAAGAACAATGGAATAAAAAAGACCCAAAAAAAACGTAAAGCAATAAATCCAAAGCAGTTACTTAATGCCAAAAAGCCTACAAAGTTCATTATACAGGAAGCCACCAAAATTAAACCAAGAAATTCGGTCCCTACTAACAGCGAGCAAAAAGAAACTGCAATACAAATAAAGTACAACCTTTTTCGCTATAATACTTTGTATATTTCAATTTGTCCAAAATTCAAAATCTCAGAACTTGGTTTTTACCAATTTTTAGATAATGATGATTGGTATTCTCTAAAAAAAAGGGGAACGATTAACAAATTTTGTTTTGGATAGTGCAATTGCATGTTATTTAAAATATCATAATAAAGGTTTTTTAGCATACCCTGCCAGCTGTGTGAAATTAATATTGACAGGGTTAATAAAATACTTTTAGAAAAGCCCAGATTGCTATTCATACCAATTTTACAACATGGCCACTTTAATCTTTGCGTACTAAAACCTGCAGAGTCCGAATTTATATTCGTAGACTCAATGAATGATTGTGCTGGGAAATATCATTATGCTAAGTTCATATCAAAAACAAACAAAAAATGGAAATTCGTTAATATTATAGAAAGAGCGAAACAAAGTGATCTAGTGAGCTGCGGTGTTTTTGTCATTCAGTACGTTATATGTTTCTTAAAAGGTCTTCCATTGACGAATTTGCCGTGTCCCAATGACTTTCGCCTTGAAATTAAATCGACAATTGCCAAACACGCTGATGATACTTCTCAATTTTGTTGCCATTGTTTTTCAAACAGCATGAAAAGCAAATATTCTCTATGCAACTACCATCTCTGCGCAGATTGTATTACTAGTAAATATTTTAATTCGTTTACCATATGTAAAGTATGTACCAATAATATTTTAAACTGAAGTGTGTTAAATGTGCCTACAACATTTTTTAGCCTAGCCAAAGGTTTTTTGAAATCGTTATCATTTATTTTTGATACAAATGTACGAGCATTTACGAATTCAAGTTTTAACACATAACATGCACGAGTGGTAAAAAAAAAACCAAGTCACACTTCTCTACACTCATGTTATGAAGGCTAAAATGTATTTAAAATGGCATGTATAGATAGAAAATATTGATAATACAAATAGAAACTATTGGTAATACATGAAAAATTGGAAATGCCTACCGGCTCAAAAAGGTCATTTTCAAGGCTACTAACTACAGATAAAAATTGGCTCGAAAAAGCCCTTTCTAGGACCAAAACCTTTAATTTCAATAAAGATTAAAATTGGCTCAAAACAAGCCGTTTTATTTGTAATACATAATAAATTGAGAATGCTTACTGGTTAAACAAAGGCCCTTTTCAGGGCCAAAAACTTTAATTTAAAAAGAGATTGAAATTGGTTCAAAAGAGGCCCTTCGCAGGGCCAGATAAAAACTTAAGTTGCCTTAAAAAGGTTCATTTCACCGCCAAAGACAAAATCTTAAGTTGCGTTAAAAAGGCCCCTTTCAGGACCACAAACTTTAATTTAAAGAGATTGAAATTGGTTCAAAAGAGGCCCTTCTCAGGGCCAAATAAAAACTTAAGATGCCTTAAAAATGCCCTTTTCAGGGCCACAAACTTTAATTTAAAAAGAGATTGAAATTGGTTCAAAAGAGGCCCTTCTCAGGGCCAGATAGAAACTTAAGTTGTCTTAAACAGGCTCTTTTCAGGACCACAAACTTTAATTTAAAAAGAAATTGAAATTGGTTCAAAGAGGCCCTTCTCAGGGCCAAATAAAAACTTAAGATGCCTTAAAAAGGTTCTTTTCACGGCCAAAAACAAAATCTTAAGTTGCCTTAAAAAGGCCCCTTTCAGGACCACAAACTTTAAGGAAGATTTTCTTGTTTGGACTCGGGAGGCCCATTAGTGTTTGAGGGCAATGACAAAATTTTCTTAAAATTGATACTTTGTTCTACCAAAATCTTTTGGGCTATATAAAATATATGTCAAATTATAGCTAAAAGGGTCCTCTTTAACTTGCAAAAGATTTAGTCCAGGAAGAATTTCTTGTTTGGACTCGGGAGGCCCATTAGTGTTTGAGTACAATTACTAACATTTTTTTAAAAATGAAACTTTGCTTTACCAAAAACTTTTGGGCCAAATTAAAGGTAGAAAGGTCCTCTTTAATCTACAAAAGGTTTGGTCCAGGAAGAATTTCTGGTTTGGACTCTAGAGACCTATTTGTGTTGTTTGACGATTTTAGGTTTGCTGAAATATAAGGAACTTTTTGGACCATATAAATGAAACTATACTTTCAAGTACAACATAACTTATATAATTGCATGTAATTTATTCTTTAATTATTTATTTTTCATTAATAATAACACATTTTTTCATACATAATTTTTCGGTCATGTCGATTTAGTATAGTTTGTTAAAATAGTTTGTTATCTTGCAAATCCTCTCCCATGTAATGAAACAAGAAGAAGAATTATTATTTGCAGAAGTTGCCGTATTAATAGTAGTAACTGTTCTAAAATTTACCATTTTAGATTTGGTAGCATTTGAAATTTGGCAAAAATACTCAATTTCCGACTGGTAGCACGTTTAGTTCGGCAGCATTATTTTGCACACTTCTGCACAATAATGAAAAACTACTCATTTTTCTGCAAACGTGCGCCATTTTTTCTCCCTCTCTTTGAGCGGAAAAAAATAGTTTGTTATCTCAGTTTGTTAACTTCTCGTCCGCTCGTCTGTGGGTGCCTTTAGGCGTTGATGCACCTTAGAGTTCACGGTGCGCAGGACCAGAGAGCGACGCCGATCACTTTTTGCCGGCGGCGGCGGCTAATAGCCTGCTATAGTCCCCTTTCACAGTTGAGAAATTGATGGGACGAAGTTTGTTGGCGATGTATTTAAGAGGAAGAGTGTGAGGTAAACCTCTACCACAGATATATAACCAGATATCTCCACAATGACGTTTGAAAATTCATGTTATCATATTTCGTTACCATTGAAATCTGAGAGAGTAAAAAAAGCACATGGGGTAAAGTCCCCTAAGTTCGGCATACCACTAGTAGTCGGCCATTTTCTTATAAAAGTTAAATAAATAAGAATAACGGCAAATATATGAACAAGTGAAACTTTTTTTTAATTCAAAATATACTCTTTTCTCTTTATGTAAATTTTGAGCAGACTGAGATAAGTATTTCGATCGATTTGGCTTGTCATTCAGTGTCAACCTCTCAAAGCGCACGGTAGTGCCATTTTTTTTAAGACATTTTTTAGTGAAAGGGATAGTTGGAATAAGTAAGTAAACATATTAAATCAATTTTTATATTTACGACGTTATTCGGCACCAATATCTAAAAATAAATAATTCCTGCATAATTTCTTTCTTTAGCACAAAAAATTTGTTGTCAGGGTTACTTGTTTACGGCTATTGCAGATTTCCAGATTGTGCTAAATATAGATTTAAAATAAATAGAAATGGAAATGTTTTGGTAGCAAGATCTGGGGAAATTATCCATGGAAATGGCGAAAAGCGAGTTGCCCAAATAAGAGGAGTTACTCGAAAGATAGTGAAAAAATCATTAGATAAGCAAAGTGCTTACCTTTATAGGAAGGACCAAATTCTTAAAGCATCAGATGATATTGCAAAAAGTGGAAATCTGCAGAATGTTCAAAACCTGGCTACATTACGTAAATGTAAATCGGAAGGGAAAGCCGATAAATGGCTTCATCCAAATCCCTTTTACGAAGTTTTTTAATGCAGCAAGGAATGTACAAAGATTATATTCAGTATGTAGTTTCACCTTTGAAAATCTTTTGCTGGGGAAAAGCAACGTTTATAACTCTTTCGGTAAATCCACAAATACTGAAAGATGCCAAATATACAAAACATTTTGACGCATCAGGGCAAAGTGTCCGTCAAATTGATTGTGCTGAAAAGAGAGTATTAGTGTACAAAATTGTAATGAGAGTTAAGAAAGAAAGGATGGTTCTTCCGCTTGTAACTGCAATTCTTTCTCGTCATACAACGAACGATATTTGTTCCATTCTTGAACAATTAAAATTATATTGCAATGAAAACAAATTCAAATGGCCATTTTTCAAACGAGTTTGTACAGATGTTAGCCACGCTTTATTCGGCGCTGTCTTGAAATGTTGCAACAATGAAACAGTGTCAGAACATTTATTGAACTGTTTTAATTTCCTAGAAAATCCAGGAGTGTATAAGAAGCCTAAGGTAATTTTGCAAAGGTGTAAAGCCCATTATACACATTATGTGCAGAGATTTAAACGGTAAGGTTGGCAAACTGAATTCATTATGCCACCTTGCAAAACATGCTTTAACAATAGCTTTTGACCTCAAAACACTAGAAGAATGCAAATTTTGGTTTAGGCACATATTTACTGTTCTTCTGTTTCCCCAAAAAAAATTTTTATTTTGGTAAAGCTATAGTACTTTGCGGAAAAATAAGCTAGCAATAAATCAAGAATATTCAGAAACTTCTAGCTTTATGGACTATGAAAATGTAAACAATTTGGAGTCCATTGCTGCCAAAAGTCCTTTTAAGAAATTGTTTCTAAAAATTTATGACGGTGTAATTATATAGCAATACTAAAAAAGTTTGTGTTGGAGGTGAAAACAATGAGTATAGAAGCGAAGACCTATGTAGCTTCATACTGAATAAATATTGCCCATTTCTCCCTTTGTGGACAAACATAATGGGAATTCATGTAGATCCTAGGGGAGATCACATTAGTAACGAGCCTGTTGAATTTAGTTTCTTTTTGCAAAAACCAGGATACACTTAATAAGGTAACCTCGTCAGTCGAACCGTTACTCATCTGGTGTGGCCAACTTGTCAAAAATTGTTTATATTCTTGTTTGTTTACATTGTTGTTTTCTTTACAATTTTGCACGCACCAAAATTATTAATTGCGAAAGACAAGTCTTTTTGTGGTCAAAAATTGTGAAAACTTAAATCAAAATTTGTAAAAAGTTTTTCATTGTGTTTTTTTCAAAACAATAATAAAAATGTCCATTTGTGCTGTGTGCAAAAGGAGAGACGGAACTATGTTTCGTATCCCAAAAGATGTGGTGATGAAATAAAAGTGGAGTGAAATTTGTGGGGTTGAATTCACAGATTCTGCAAGGATTTGCTCAAATAATTTTTTGCCTTCCAACATTAAACATCTTGGAGGACGCTTCCACATTCTTCCAAATGCTGAACCATTTATTGAAAAGTTGCCACAAATGTGTTCTTTTGCACAGTAAGTAACCTTTTTTATAGTGACAAATATACAAATCTAGTTTACCAACGCAGCTGCAAATTAAATAAAAAGTTCATAGGGCGATAAAAAAAAAAGAAAAATATGTAATAAGAAAATGTTAAATGACAATATTGGCGAAAACGCTTAGTTTCCAGTTATGGAGCGAAGAAGTTTTCATACATACATGTAATTTTCTACTACATTTTTCAATCCATATGGTCAATATTGGTATCATTTGAAAGCTTATTAACAAATCTCTTATACCATACAGGAGAAAATCCTATGCATATAACCATTGTGTTCTTTTGATTTCATTTGGAGCTGCGTTGGTAAACTCCAGTTTTGGAAACTAATATAGTTTTATTATCATGTCATGTATACTTTAAAAAACAGGGCAGAGGAGCAACCCTAATGGCCAGAAAAATATTAAAAAAGACAACCACTTAAGTTGTTAACAGCCACAGCCACTTAAGTTGTTGAGATGAAAGTTCCCATTCATGAGAAGTCCAAAGATAAGTATAAAATAATTGACTATTTAAATGCAGCTTTTAACTTTTCTTATTTCCTATTCATATTTCTTATTTCAGAAAGCGATGGGTCAAAAAACGGGCAGAGGAACAACCCCGATGATCGAAAAGGACAGCCACTTAAGTTGTTGAGGCAAAAGTTCCCATTCATGAGAAGTCCAAAGATAAGTATAAAATAATTAACTATTTAAATACAGCTTTTAACTTCTTTCTTATTTCTTTATAGTTTGAAGACAAGTACATATCAAAAGACTGCATTTGACTGAATGTAGTGGTTACATAAATGACTGAATGTAGTGGTTACGCTTTTTCTTCATATTAATTATAAAAAAAAGCTTTTAGATTTAAATGTCCTAACTTGTTTCTTGTTATTGTTTTTTTTTTAATAATAATACATGTTAATTGTAAAAAAAATACTTTCATATTTAAATTTCCTGACGAATATCGTAGTATTTCCGTTTATTATTTTTATTATTTTATTTATTTTCCGTTTTCTAAACTAAACTAAGTATAATGGAGATGTCTATAACCAAAATTGCAAAAAATTAATAGTTTCGTAACCTAAAAAAGTTTCAGAAAAATAAATGTTTTTAAAACTGTTAAATTTAAAAAATATATATTTTTTGAATAAACTATTTTATTTCATTATCTAGTAGTATTATTGTTTCATTAGTTTGTAAACCCTATTTTTAATCATATACGGCACTATTGGCTCGATTGATAATAATAAATAAAAAAATAAATATATAAAAAAAAACAATCAATAAAAAGTTATTATTGAAATCATATTAAAATTTATTTAGACGCTTCCTTTTATTTGAAGTTATGGAACATAGGTACCTATTTATGTTTGAAAATATTTTTCAGTTTCCAAATAATAATCAATAAACTCAAACAAGTACATTTAGTTCCTTTTCATTTTGTTTATTATGCTGAATATATATAATTTATTTTGATAAAAATTCAAAAGTTGATGTTGCTCATATTTGATTATCGAATTCAATAATAAACTTCATAACAGATTTATATATATGCAGACAATTGATAAATTGTAAATTATAATTTAATTGCATTATTCAAACCCATCTCACTGAGTATTTATAAGCCATTTTTAGCAGCATCTGAGTATATTTCGATTGATCAGATGGAAACACAACAGGTGGGGGAATGACTTCAATGACTTTATTTAAAACTTCACAAACCGCAATTCCAAGTTTCGTGGATATCTGAAAGTTAATAACAGTAAACTCGGTAAAGAGTTGGTTACTACTTTAATGTCATACTAACCTTCAAAATGCGTTCTGATTCGATTTCGAATGATAATTAGCCACAGTCTTCACTTGTACACCATGGCATATGTAGAATAAGACAATATCCCAGTGCACAATAAGACCCAGTGCAGCACCCGATTTATTAACAGATTTGCGCTTTAAGGCGACTATCATTAAGGCCAAATATACCAGAACGGAAAAAAGCCATCGTGTAGGTGATATAATATTTGGTTCTGTAAGCGTAAAGAAATTCATAATTAAATTAAAATTTGTGCTAAAAGATAAAAGAAAAATCAGCCTAGTTAAGTAGATATTACCTTCATATTCGTGTGTTATTAACCTGGAAATTGTTACATTTCCCAACCACATAAATAAAGACAAGGGTGTTAAGAGTCCACAAAATAAAGCCAGCTAAAGTACTCTGTCCACGATCGACATGGGCAATAATATTAAAATTTCTTATATGCTCTACGGGTATCTTGCTTAATATCTCATCAGGCTTCTCCTTACTAGAATTTTCATTTATCCTGGAACTAAAGTGATAGAAGAATGTTACGAATATTCATTTGCATGTGTTGATGTTTCGAACTTACTTTAATTTGTTATATTTATTGCATTAACACTGTGACAAATTTGTGGTGGTGTGGTGGAAAGCATAACAATGTTAAGAAATTCGTTGTGATTTCCTTTAGGATAATCCAAAAACTCAACATCAAATCCTAAAAATTTGGCCAGATACAGCAGTTGATCTTTCATATGCAGATTTACACTTTTGGCTGATTTTGTAGTTGTAGTAGATTCTTTAATGGTTGCTGGAGCCAGGATACACTTAATTATTAATAAATATACTTTGGCTGGAGCTAAAGAATTACAGAATGAAATGTTTATAGCTGGCTCATTTTCACATTTTCACCCACTATAGATGCACTAACAAATGTATCACTTTAAAGTCTACAGGCATATTTCTTTTAATCTCAATTTCAAAAAATATTGATATAGGAGATTTATTATCATTTTCTAACATTAAAGTTCTTTTAATTTAACTTTTAATTCATAAAATTCAACTAACTTTTAAGTACGTGATGTACTTTTGTTTTCCTTTTTTTCCACTTTTTCTTCTTTTTTCTGTCGCTTAATTTTGACATTCGGGTTTAATTGCAAAAAACAAAATACACGCAAAATTTTTCGACGTTGTTGTTATCGTAGCGAAGCGACTACTTTGTTAAATATACTTTGGCAAAAACATATTATTTTGAATCGAAAATCTTTACGCCCTGGAGATTTTATTAGATTAGACCGGAAAGAAAATATAAGTTCTTTGAAGGATTTAAGATATCGCTATAATATGTTTGATAAATTAGAAAAAGATTATGCTCAATGCACAAAATTATTTTCAAACTGGAAAAACAAAGAAAATATTCTGGCACAAATTTCGCAGGAGCATGATTATTCACGATTATCAAAACGGCAGGTTAAAAATCCATCGGAAGATATTCAACCGGAAGAACAATGGAATAAAAAAGACCCAAAAAAAACGTAAAGCAATAAATCCAAAGCAGTTACTTAATGCCAAAAAGCCTAAAAAGTTCATTATACAGGAAGCCACCAAAATTAAACCAAGAAATTCGGTCCCTACTAACAGCGAGCAAAAAGAAACTGCAATACAAATAAAGTACAACCTTTTTCGCTATAATACTTTGTATATTTCAATTTGTCCAAAATTCAAAATCTCAGAACTTGGTTTTTACCAATTTTTAGATAATGATGATTGGTATTCTCTAAAAAAAAGGGGAACGATTAACAAATTTTGTTTTGGATAGTGCAATTGCATGTTATTTAAAATATCATAATAAAGGTTTTTTAGCATACCCTGCCAGCTGTGTGAAATTAATATTGACAGGGTTAATAAAATACTTTTAGAAAAGCCCAGATTGCTATTCATACCAATTTTACAACATGGCCACTTTAATCTTTGCGTACTAAAACCTGCAGAGTCCGAATTTATATTCGTAGACTCAATGAATGATTGTGCTGGGAAATATCATTATGCTAAGTTCATATCAAAAACAAACAAAAAATGGAAATTCGTTAATATTATAGAAAGAGCGAAACAAAGTGATCTAGTGAGCTGCGGTGTTTTTGTCATTCAGTACGTTATATGTTTCTTAAAAGGTCTTCCATTGACGAATTTGCCGTGTCCCAATGACTTTCGCCTTGAAATTAAATCGACAATTGCCAAACACGCTGATGATACTTCTCAATTTTGTTGCCATTGTTTTTCAAACAGCATGAAAAGCAAATATTCTCTATGCAACTACCATCTCTGCGCAGATTGTATTACTAGTAAATATTTTAATTCGTTTACCATATGTAAAGTATGTACCAATAATATTTTAAACTGAAGTGTGTTAAATGTGCCTACAACATTTTTTAGCCTAGCCAAAGGTTTTTTGAAATCGTTATCATTTATTTTTGATACAAATGTACGAGCATTTACGAATTCAAGTTTTAACACATAACATGCACGAGTGGTAAAAAAAAAACCAAGTCACACTTCTCTACACTCATGTTATGAAGGCTAAAATGTATTTAAAATGGCATGTATAGATAGAAAATATTGATAATACAAATAGAAAATATTGGTAATACATGAAAAATTGGAAATGCCTACCGGCTCAAAAAGGTCATTTTCAAGGCTACTAACTACAGATAAAAATTGGCTCGAAAAAGCCCTTTCTAGGACCAAAACCTTTAATTTCAATAAAGATTAAAATTGGCTCAAAACAAGCCGTTTTATTTGTAATACATAATAAATTGAGAATGCTTACTGGTTAAACAAAGGCCCTTTTCAGGGCCAAAAACTTTAATTTAAAAAGAGATTGAAATTGGTTCAAAAGAGGCCCTTCGCAGGGCCAGATAAAAACTTAAGTTGCCTTAAAAAGGTTCATTTCACCGCCAAAGACAAAATCTTAAGTTGCGTTAAAAAGGCCCCTTTCAGGACCACAAACTTTAATTTAAAGAGATTGAAATTGGTTCAAAAGAGGCCCTTCTCAGGGCCAAATAAAAACTTAAGATGCCTTAAAAATGCCCTTTTCAGGGCCACAAACTTTAATTTAAAAAGAGATTGAAATTGGTTCAAAAGAGGCCCTTCTCAGGGCCAGATAGAAACTTAAGTTGTCTTAAACAGGCTCTTTTCAGGACCACAAACTTTAATTTAAAAAGAAATTTAAATTGGTTCAAAGAGGCCCTTCTCAGGGCCAAATAAAAACTTAAGATGCCTTAAAAAGGTTCTTTTCACGGCCAAAAACAAAATCTTAAGTTGCCTTAAAAAGGCCCCTTTCAGGACCACAAACTTTAAGGAAGATTTTCTTGTTTGGACTCGGGAGGCCCATTAGTGTTTGAGGGCAATGACAAAATTTTCTTAAAATTGATACTTTGTTCTACCAAAATCTTTTGGGCTATATAAAATATATGTCAAATTATAGCTAAAAGGGTCCTCTTTAACTTGCAAAAGATTTAGTCCAGGAAGAATTTCTTGTTTGGACTCGGGAGGCCCATTAGTGTTTGAGTACAATTACTAACATTTTTTTAAAAATGAAACTTTGCTTTACCAAAAACTTTTGGGCCAAATTAAAGGTAGAAAGGTCCTCTTTAATCTACAAAAGGTTTGGTCCAGGAAGAATTTCTGGTTTGGACTCTAGAGACCTATTTGTGTTGTTTGACGATTTTAGGTTTGCTGAAATATAAGGAACTTTTTGGACCATATAAATGAAACTATACTTTCAAGTACAACATAACTTATATAATTGCATGTAATTTATTCTTTAATTATTTATTTTTCATTAATAATAACACATTTTTTCATACATAATTTTTCAGTCATGTCGATTTAGTATAGTTTGTTAAAATAGTTTGTTATCTTGCAAATCCTCTCCCATGTAATGAAACAAGAAGAAGAATTATTATTTGCAGAAGTTGCCGTATTAATAGTAGTAACTGTTCTAAAATTTACCATTTTAGATTTGGTAGCATTTGAAATTTGGCAAAAATACTCAATTTCCGACTGGTAGCACGTTTAGTTCGGCAGCATTATTTTGCACACTTCTGCACAATAATGAAAAACTACTCATTTTTCTGCAAACGTGCGCCATTTTTTCTCCCTCTCTTTGAGCGGAAAAAAATAGTTTGTTATCTCAGTTTGTTAACTTCTCGTCCGCTCGTCTGTGGGTGCCTTTAGGCGTTGATGCACCTTAGAGTTCACGGTGCGCAGGACCAGAGAGCGACGCCGATCACTTTTTGCCGGCGGCGGCGGCTAATAGCCTGCTATAGTCCCCTTTCACAGTTGAGAAATTGATGGGACGAAGTTTGTTGGCGATGTATTTAAGAGGAAGAGTGTGAGGTAAACCTCTACCACAGATATATAACCAGATATCTCCACAATGACGTTTGAAAATTCATGTTATCATATTTCGTTACCATTGAAATCTGAGAGAGTAAAAAAAACACATGGGGTAAAGTCCCCTAAGTTCGGCATACCACTAGTAGTCGGCCATTTTCTTATAAAAGTTAAATAAATAAGAATAACGGCAAATATATGAACAAGTGAAACTTTTTTTTAATTCAAAATATACTCTTTTCTCTTTATGTAAATTTTGAGCAGACTGAGATAAGTATTTCGATCGATTTGGCTTGTCATTCAGTGTCAACCTCTCAAAGCGCACGGTAGTGCCATTTTTTTTAAGACATTTTTTAGTGAAAGGGATAGTTGGAATAAGTAAGTAACCATATTAAATCAATTTTTATATTTACGACGTTATTCGGCACCAATATCTAAAAATAAATAATTCCTGCATAATTTCTTTCTTTAGCACAAAAAATTTGTTGTCAGGGTTACTTGTTTACGGCTATTGCAGATTTCCAGATTGTGCTAAATATAGATTTAAAATAAATAGAAATGGAAATGTTTTGGTAGCAAGATCTGGGGAAATTATCCATGGAAATGGCGAAAAGCGAGTTGCCCAAATAAGAGGAGTTACTCGAAAGATAGTGAAAAAATCATTAGATAAGCAAAGTGCTTACCTTTATAGGAAGGACCAAATTCTTAAAGCATCAGATGATATTGCAAAAAGTGGAAATCTGCAGAATGTTCAAAACCTGGCTACATTACGTAAATGTAAATCGGAAGGGAAAGCCGATAAATGGCTTCATCCAAATCCCTTTTACGAAGTTTTTTAATGCAGCAAGGAATGTACAAAGATTATATTCAGCATGTAGCTTCACCTTTGAAAATCTTTTGCTGGGGAAAAGCAACGTTTATAACTCTTTCGGTAAATCCACAAATACTGAAAGATGCCAAATATACAAAACATTTTGACGCATCAGGGCAAAGTGTCCGTCAAATTGATTGTGCTGAAAAGAGAGTATTAGTGTACAAAATTGTAATGAGAGTTAAGAAAGAAAGGATGGTTCTTCCGCTTGTAACTGCAATTCTTTCTCGTCATACAACGAACGATATTTGTTCCATTCTTGAACAATTAAAATTATATTGCAATGAAAACAAATTCAAATGGCCATTTTTCAAACGAGTTTGTACAGATGTTAGCCACGCTTTATTCGGCGCTGTCTTGAAATGTTGCAACAATGAAACAGTGTCAGAACATTTATTGAACTGTTTTAATTTCCTAGAAAATCCAGGAGTGTATAAGAAGCCTAAGGTAATTTTGCAAAGGTGTAAAGCCCATTATACACATTATGTGCAGAGATTTAAACGGTAAGGTTGGCAAACTGAATTCATTATGCCACCTTGCAAAACATGCTTTAACAATAGCTTTTGACCTCAAAACACTAGAAGAATGCAAATTTTGGTTTAGGCACATATTTACTGTTCTTCTGTTTCCCCAAAAAAAATTTTTATTTTGGTAAAGCTATAGTACTTTGCGGAAAAATAAGCTAGCAATAAATCAAGAATATTCAGAAACTTCTAGCTTTATGGACTATGAAAATGTAAACAATTTGGAGTCCATTGCTGCCAAAAGTCCTTTTAAGAAATTGTTTCTAAAAATTTATGACGGTGTAATTATATAGCAATACTAAAAAAGTTTGTGTTGGAGGTGAAAACAATGAGTATAGAAGCGAAGACCTATGTAGCTTCATACTGAATAAATATTGCCCATTTCTCCCTTTGTGGACAAACATAATGGGAATTCATGTAGATCCTAGGGGAGATCACATTAGTAACGAGCCTGTTGAATTTAGTTTCTTTTTGCAAAAACCAGGATACACTTAATAAGGTAACCTCGTCAGTCGAACCGTTACTCATCTGGTGTGGCCAACTTGTCAAAAATTGTTTATATTCTTGTTTGTTTACATTGTTGTTTTCTTTACAATTTTGCACGCACCAAAATTATTAATTGCGAAAGACAAGTCTTTTTGTGGTCAAAAATTGTGAAAACTTAAATCAAAATTTGTAAAAAGTTTTTCATTGTGTTTTTTTCAAAACAATAATAAAAATGTCCATTTGTGCTGTGTGCAAAAGGAGAGACGGAACTATGTTTCGTATCCCAAAAGATGTGGTGATGAAATAAAAGTGGAGTGAAATTTGTGGGGTTGAATTCACAGATTCTGCAAGGATTTGCTCAAATAATTTTTTGCCTTCCAACATTAAACATCTTGGAGGACGCTTCCACATTCTTCCAAATGCTGAACCATTTATTGAAAAGTTGCCACAAATGTGTTCTTTTGCACAGTAAGTAACCTTTTTTATAGTGACAAATATACAAATCTAGTTTACCAACGCAGCTGCAAATTAAATAAAAAGTTCATAGGGCGATAAAAAAAAAAGAAAAATATGTAATAAGAAAATGTTAAATGACAATATTGGCGAAAACGCTTAGTTTCCAGTTATGGAGCGAAGAAGTTTTCATACATACATGTAATTTTCTACTACATTTTTCAATCCATATGGTCAATATTGGTATCATTTGAAAGCTTATTAACAAATCTCTTATACCATACAGGAGAAAATCCTATGCATATAACCATTGTGTTCTTTTGATTTCATTTGGAGCTGCGTTGGTAAACTCCAGTTTTGGAAACTAATATAGTTTTATTATCATGTCATGTATACTTTAAAAAACAGGGCAGAGGAGCAACCCTAATGGCCAGAAAAATATTAAAAAAGACAACCACTTAAGTTGTTAACAGCCACAGCCACTTAAGTTGTTGAGATGAAAGTTCCCATTCATGAGAAGTCCAAAGATAAGTATAAAATAATTGACTATTTAAATGCAGCTTTTAACTTTTCTTATTTCCTATTCATATTTCTTATTTCAGAAAGCGATGGGTCAAAAAACGGGCAGAGGAACAACCCCGATGATCGAAAAGGACAGCCACTTAAGTTGTTGAGGCAAAAGTTCCCATTCATGAGAAGTCCAAAGATAAGTATAAAATAATTAACTATTTAAATACAGCTTTTAACTTCTTTCTTATTTCTTTATAGTTTGAAGACAAGTACATATCAAAAGACTGCATTTGACTGAATGTAGTGGTTACATAAATGACTGAATGTAGTGGTTACGCTTTTTCTTCATATTAATTATAAAAAAAAGCTTTTAGATTTAAATGTCCTAACTTGTTTCTTGTTATTGTTTTTTTTTTTAATAATAATACATGTTAATTGTAAAAAAAATACTTTCATATTTAAATTTCCTGACGAATATCGTAGTATTTCCGTTTATTATTTTTATTATTTTATTTATTTTCCGTTTTCTAAACTAAACTAAGTATAATGGAGATGTCTATAACCAAAATTGCAAAAAATTAATAGTTTCGTAACCTAAAAAAGTTTCAGAAAAATAAATGTTTTTAAAACTGTTAAATTTAAAAAATATATATTTTTTGAATAAACTATTTTATTTCATTATCTAGTAGTATTATTGTTTCATTAGTTTGTAAACCCTATTTTTAATCATATACGGCACTATTGGCTCGATTGATAATAATAAATAAAAAAATAAATATATAAAAAAAAACAATCAATAAAAAGTTATTATTGAAATCATATTAAAATTTATTTAGACGCTTCCTTTTATTTGAAGTTATGGAACATAGGTACCTATTTATGTTTGAAAATATTTTTCAGTTTCCAAATAATAATCAATAAACTCAAACAAGTACATTTAGTTCCTTTTCATTTTGTTTATTATGCTGAATATATATAATTTATTTTGATAAAAATTCAAAAGTTGATGTTGCTCATATTTGATTATCGAATTCAATAATAAACTTCATAACAGATTTATATATATGCAGACAATTGATAAATTGTAAATTATAATTTAATTGCATTATTCAAACCCATCTCACTGAGTATTTATAAGCCATTTTTAGCAGCATCTGAGTATATTTCGATTGATCAGATGGAAACACAACAGGTGGGGGAATGACTTCAATGACTTTATTTAAAACTTCACAAACCGCAATTCCAAGTTTCGTGGATATCTGAAAGTTAATAACAGTAAACTCGGTAAAGAGTTGGTTACTACTTTAATGTCATACTAACCTTCAAAATGCGTTCTGATTCGATTTCGAATGATAATTAGCCACAGTCTTCACTTGTACACCATGGCATATGTAGAATAAGACAATATCCCAGTGCACAATAAGACCCAGTGCAGCACCCGATTTATTAACAGATTTGCGCTTTAAGGCGACTATCATTAAGGCCAAATATACCAGAACGGAAAAAAGCCATCGTGTAGGTGATATAATATTTGGTTCTGTAAGCGTAAAGAAATTCATAATTAAATTAAAATTTGTGCTAAAAGATAAAAGAAAAATCAGCCTAGTTAAGTAGATATTACCTTCATATTCGTGTGTTATTAACCTGGAAATTGTTACATTTCCCAACCACATAAATAAAGACAAGGGTGTTAAGAGTCCACAAAATAAAGCCAGCTAAAGTACTCTGTCCACGATCGACATGGGCAATAATATTAAAATTTCTTATATGCTCTACGGGTATCTTGCTTAATATCTCATCAGGCTTCTCCTTACTAGAATTTTCATTTATCCTGGAACTAAAGTGATAGAAGAATGTTACGAATATTCATTTGCATGTGTTGATGTTTCGAACTTACTTTAATTTGTTATATTTATTGCATTAACACTGTGACAAATTTGTGGTGGTGTGGTGGAAAGCATAACAATGTTAAGAAATTCGTTGTGATTTCCTTCAGGATAATCCAAAAACTCAACATCAAATCCTAAAAATTTGGCCAGATACAGCAGTTGATCTTTCATATGCAGATTTACACTTTTGGCTGATTTTGTAGTTGTAGTAGATTCTTTAATGGTTGCTGGAGCCAGGATACACTTAATTATTAATAAATATACTTTGGCTGGAGCTAAAGAATTACAGAATGAAATGTTTATAGCTGGTTCATTTTCACATTTTCACCCACTATAGATGCACTAACAAATGTATCACTTTAAAGTCTACAGGCATATTTCTTTTAATCTCAATTTCAAAAAATATTGATATAGGAGATTTATTATCATTTTCTAACATTAAAGTTCTTTTAATTTAACTTTTAATTCATAAAATTCAACTAACTTTTAAGTACGTGATGTACTTTTGTTTTCCTTTTTTTCCACTTTTTCTTCTTTTTTCTGTCGCTTAATTTTGACATTCGGGTTTAATTGCAAAAAACAAAATACACGCAAAATTTTTCGACGTTGTTGTTATCGTAGCGAAGCGACTACTTTGTTAAATATACTTCGGCAAAAACATATTATTTTGAATCGAAAATCTTTACGCCCTGGAGATTTTATTAGATTAGACCGGAAAGAAAATATAAGTTCTTTGAAGGATTTAAGATATCGCTATAATATGTTTGATAAATTAGAAAAAGATTATGCTCAATGCACAAAATTATTTTCAAACTGGAAAAACAAAGAAAATATTCTGGCACAAATTTCGCAGGAGCATGATTATTCACGATTATCAAAACGGCAGGTTAAAAATCCATCGGAAGATATTCAACCGGAAGAACAATGGAATAAAAAAGACCCAAAAAAACGTAAAGCAATAAATCCAAAGCAGTTACTTAATGCCAAAAAGCCTACAAAGTTCATTATACAGGAAGCCACCAAAATTAAACCAAGAAATTCGGTCCCTACTAACAGCGAGCAAAAAGAAACTGCAATACAAATAAAGTACAACCTTTTTCGCTATAATACTTTGTATATTTCAATTTGTCCAAAATTCAAAATCTCAGAACTTGGTTTTTACCAATTTTTAGATAATGATGATTGGTATTCTCTAAAAAAAAGGGGAACGATTAACAAATTTTGTTTTGGATAGTGCAATTGCATGTTATTTAAAATATCATAATAAAGGTTTTTTAGCATACCCTGCCAGCTGTGTGAAATTAATATTGACAGGGTTAATAAAATACTTTTAGAAAAGCCCAGATTGCTATTCATACCAATTTTACAACATGGCCACTTTAATCTTTGCGTACTAAAACCTGCAGAGTCCGAATTTATATTCGTAGACTCAATGAATGATTGTGCTGGGAAATATCATTATGCTAAGTTCATATCAAAAACAAACAAAAAATGGAAATTCGTTAATATTATAGAAAGAGCGAAACAAAGTGATCTAGTGAGCTGCGGTGTTTTTGTCATTCAGTACGTTATATGTTTCTTAAAAGGTCTTCCATTGACGAATTTGCCGTGTCCCAATGACTTTCGCCTTGAAATTAAATCGACAATTGCCAAACACGCTGATGATACTTCTCAATTTTGTTGCCATTGTTTTTCAAACAGCATGAAAAGCAAATATTCTCTATGCAACTACCATCTCTGCGCAGATTGTATTACTAGTAAATATTTTAATTCGTTTACCATATGTAAAGTATGTACCAATAATATTTTAAACTGAAGTGTGTTAAATGTGCCTACAACATTTTTTAGCCTAGCCAAAGGTTTTTTGAAATCGTTATCATTTATTTTTGATACAAATGTACGAGCATTTACGAATTCAAGTTTTAACACATAACATGCACGAGTGGTAAAAAAAAAACCAAGTCACACTTCTCTACACTCATGTTATGAAGGCTAAAATGTATTTAAAATGGCATGTATAGATAGAAAATATTGATAATACAAATAGAAAATATTGGTAATACATGAAAAATTGGAAATGCCTACCGGCTCAAAAAGGTCATTTTCAAGGCTACTAACTACAGATATTTTTGGCTCGAAAAAGCCCTTTCTAGGACCAAAACCTTTAATTTCAATAAAGATTAAAATTGGCTCAAAACAAGCCGTTTTATTTGTAATACATAATAAATTGAGAATGCTTACTGGTTAAACAAAGGCCCTTTTCAGGGCCAAAAACTTTAATTTAAAAAGAGATTGAAATTGGTTCAAAAGAGGCCCTTCGCAGGGCCAGATAAAAACTTAAGTTGCCTTAAAAAGGTTCATTTCACCGCCAAAGACAAAATCTTAAGTTGCGTTAAAAAGGCCCCTTTCAGGACCACAAACTTTAATTTAAAGAGATTGAAATTGGTTCAAAAGAGGCCCTTCTCAGGGCCAAATAAAAACTTAAGATGCCTTAAAAATGCCCTTTTCAGGGCCACAAACTTTAATTTAAAAAGAGATTGAAATTGGTTCAAAAGAGGCCCTTCTCAGGGCCAGATAGAAACTTAAGTTGTCTTAAACAGGCTCTTTTCAGGACCACAAACTTTAATTTAAAAAGAAATTGAAATTGGTTCAAAGAGGCCCTTCTCAGGGCCAAATAAAAACTTAAGATGCCTTAAAAAGGTTCTTTTCACGGCCAAAAACAAAATCTTAAGTTGCCTTAAAAAGGCCCCTTTCAGGACCACAAACTTTAAGGAAGATTTTCTTGTTTGGACTCGGGAGGCCCATTAGTGTTTGAGGGCAATGACAAAATTTTCTTAAAATTGATACTTTGTTCTACCAAAATCTTTTGGGCTATATAAATTTTATGTCAAATGAAAGCTAAAAAGGTTCTCTTTAACTTGCAAAAGGTTTGGTCCAGGAAGAATTTCTTGTTTGGACCCGGGAGGCCCATTAGTGTTTGAGTGCAATGACAAAATTTTCTTAAAATTGACACTTTGTTCTACCAAAAACTTTTAGGCTATATAAAATATATATCAAATTAAAGCTAAAAGGGTCCTCTTTAACTTGCAAAAGATTTAGTCCAGGAAGAATTTCTTGTTTGGACTCGGGAGGCCCATTAGTGTTTGAGTACAATTACTAACATTTTTTTAAAAATGAAACTTTGCTTTACCAAAAACTTTTGGGCCAAATTAAAGGTAGAAAGGTCCTATTTAATCTACAAAAGGTTTGGTCCAGGAAGAATTTCTGGTTTGGACTCTAGAGACCTATTTGTGTTGTTTGACGATTTTAGGTTTGCTGAAATATAAGGAACTTTTTGGACCATATAAATGAAACTATACTTTCAAGTACAACATAACTTATATAATTGCATGTAATTTATTCTTTAATTATTTATTTTTCATTAATAATAACACATTTTTTCATACATAATTTTTCAGTCATGTCGATTTAGTATAGTTTGTTAAAATAGTTTGTTATCTTGCAAATCCTCTCCCATGTAATGAAACAAGAAGAAGAATTATTATTTGCAGAAGTTGCCGTATTAATAGTAGTAACTGTTCTAAAATTTACCATTTTAGATTTGGTAGCATTTGAAATTTGGCAAAAATACTCAATTTCCGACTGGTAGCACGTTTAGTTCGGCAGCATTATTTTGCACACTTCTGCACAATAATGAAAAACTACTCATTTTTCTGCAAACGTGCGCCATTTTTTCTCCCTCTCTTTGAGCGGAAAAAAATAGTTTGTTATCTCAGTTTGTTAACTTCTCGTCCGCTCGTCTGTGGGTGCCTTTAGGCGTTGATGCACCTTAGAGTTCACGGTGCGCAGGACCAGAGAGCGACGCCGATCACTTTTTGCCGGCGGCGGCGGCTAATAGCCTGCTATAGTCCCCTTTCACAGTTGAGAAATTGATGGGACGAAGTTTGTTGGCGATGTATTTAAGAGGAAGAGTGTGAGGTAAACCTCTACCACAGATATATAACCAGATATCTCCACAATGACGTTTGAAAATTCATGTTATCATATTTCGTTACCATTGAAATCTGAGAGAGTAAAAAAAACACATGGGGTAAAGTCCCCTAAGTTCGGCATACCACTAGTAGTCGGCCATTTTCTTATAAAAGTTAAATAAATAAGAATAACGGCAAATATATGAACAAGTGAAACTTTTTTTTAATTCAAAATATACTCTTTTCTCTTTATGTAAATTTTGAGCAGACTGAGATAAGTATTTCGATCGATTTGGATTGTCATTCAGTGTCAACCTCTCAAAGCGCACGGTAGTGCCATTTTTTTTAAGACATTTTTTAGTGAAAGGGATAGTTGGAATAAGTAAGTAACCATATTAAATCAATTTTTATATTTACGAAAATGATTTTAAAAGAAAGATAGATGTTTAAATATTGTCTTAAAGGAGTAATAACACATCAAAAATGTGTATTTCACTTATTTTAAAGCCTTCCGACTTTAGGTGCAAAAATTTGATCGATTTCCAATAGTCGGCATAGGGATGCCGACTATAGAATAATGTACATTTTCTCTTATTAAGTTGAAATTCTAGTATTTTGTATATTACTCAACTCTCTTGATAATGAACGCAGAGAAAATGAGTTTTTTTTTTTAATTTACCCAATAGTCGGCATACATTTTATTCACTGTCTTATATGATGCCGACTATAGGAGAAAATGTACTCTGATGTCGGCAGTGGTAATATTTGGTGGGAGCTACCAAAATAAAATTTTGGTACTTAGGTACTAGGACTAATTTCTTAGGCATTTCAGATCATTTTAAAAATAAAATGGAGCGACAAGGTAAAAGACCATTCCACCAATATTCTGAAGACGCTTTAAAAATTGCGCTGTCCGAAATTAGAAAAGGTATCACTTCTGTACGTGGTGCAAGTAAAAAATATGGCGTACCGCGTTCCACCATACAGGACAAATTGTACGGGCGTGCTCCTGAAGGTCCGAGGAGAATGGGTCCACAAACCGTTCTGTCGAATTCCGAAGAATTGCGTCTGGTAAAGTGGTGCCAAGAAATGGCGAAATGCGGGTTTCCTTTAAAAGCTGAAGATTTGCTGAATACTGTGCAGGGGCAATCGTTAAAGAAGATCAAAGAACCACACCATTTTTGAATGGTAGGCCTCCTAGTGCGATATCTGCCTTTGCCTGGAGAGACCACATACAGTCAAAAGAAAGAGAAGAAAGATACGCCAAGGCTGAAGCTATAAAAAAAAGAAAGTTGGAACGCCTACAAAAAAAAAAAAACTAAAAAAGAAAATAAACCAAAAAAAATTAAAAAAGGAAAAGCAAAAGTAAAACAATTTTGTGGCGCATGTGAGGAAGAACTTGACACTGATGCTGAAGATGATGGTTTGAAAAACATAGGATGTGATACTTGTCCACAGTGGTTTCACCTCAAATGCACAAATTTAAAAGAATTGACGTATGACGAAGTGGTTGGAAAAGACTTTGTATGCAAAGCATGCCATAACTAAAGACTGAACTTCCTACAGGATGTTATTTAACTAGTTTTTAAACAAAAATCTAATAAATTCCTTATATTTTTATTTGTTTATTTTTTCAGTGTACCTGTGCTTTTAATGAATTCTAAAGATTTTTTTTTACTTTTATGCATTTTATTATTAAAAAAAAAAGTATTTCTTACTTTTATGTACATACATTACATATGTACCTATGTATCTTTATTTTAATGAACTTAGTTTTAATTAAAAAATGTTTTGAATTGTTTGATGAATTATTTTCTTACTAAAAAATCCTATGCCGACTATTGGGGGAAAAATGGCCGAACTTAGGTGTGAGTGTGCCGACTATAGGTGAAAATGCTACATTTTGAAAAAAACGAAAATTACTCAAATTTTACAGTTAAACTTCTAAAAACTGTTAATTGAGTCTAAAACTACACAAATTACTCAAAAATAATAATATGTTGACAACCAAATACTACTATTAGAATCTTTATAGCGTCTTATGAGAGTGGAGAAAAAAGTTAAGTTGCCGACTACTGGTGCATTTACCCCGTATACTTATTTATAATGCGATAGAAGAAACAGCTACACATGCACCATTTGTTTTGATTTTTTTAACAAAACATTTAATAAGCAAAATAAAATTGCTGAAAAGTTGTAAAAAGTGCAAATTTAAGTAAAATTATTGTTTATTATTAAAAAAAAAGTGAATAATGTGCAACTAAAAGTAAAATTGTTTTCTATACGTGTGTGCAATATCAATTTTAAGAAGTTTATTCGTTGTTTTGGATGTTTATTGGTGGCTGCAATTGGTTCAGGATTGGTTTTCTGCGCTTTGGACTTTTTGCATATTCCAAGCGCTTAATATAATAAAATTGTGTTCCAATGTGAACAAAGTGTGAGTAAAAGTGTTTCATATGTATATCGGGTGGTTAAATTTCAAGGGACGATGTTGAATGTGAACCACACCTAAACGCCAAGTTTTTTTCCGAATTTTATTTGACATTTCTCTATTTCAGACTTATTCAATTTGAACCATGGAGAGATACACAATCCAACAACGTGTTAAAGTTATCCAGACTTATTATGAAAATGATGATCAATTTTCGAAGAAAATCATCTTCAGTGATGAGGCACATTTTCATCTCAGTGGATTCGTCAATAAACAGAATTGCCGCATTTGGGCGAATGAGAATCCAAGAGTGACTGTCGAAAAACCAATACACCCACAAAGAGTGACTGTTTGGTGTGGTTTATGTGCTGGCGGCATCATCGGGCCGTATTTTTTCCAAAATGAGGCCGGTCAGGCAGTTACTGTGAATGATGTTCGCTATCGTGAGATGATAACGAACTTTTTATGGCCCGAATTGGAAGATATGGATGTAGACGATATGTGGTTTCAGCAGGACGGTGCCACTTGCCACACAGCTAACGAAACAATTGCTCTTTTGCGCAACAAATTCAATGGCCGTGTTATCTCACGTAATGGCGATGTCAATTGGCCGCCAAGATCATGTGATTTGACACCGTTGGAATTTTTTCTTTGGGGTTATTTGAAAGAAAAGGTATACGTCGATAAGCCAGCAACAATTCAACAGCTGAAGGATGAGATAATTCGGCATATTAACGGCATAGAACCTCCATTATGCCTCAGGGTCATCGAAAATTTGGACCATCGGATGGAGGTGTGCCGCCGTGGTCGCGGCGCCCATTTTGCCGATATTTTGTTCCATACATAATTGAGTAATATCAATATATCATAATAAAATAAAATTACAATAATTTCCTAAATAGTTTGTGTTTTATTCAAAATCAACATCGGCCCTTGAAATTTAACCACCCTTTACCTATAAATGTTCGAAAAGTAACAAGAAATTACATTTTTGTTTTTCTCAACGGGCTTGGTGGTGGCTGTGGCTGGTATCAACATTCGTAAGAGTCTGTGGTAATTCAGTGTCCGGAAGAAGTAAATTGTTGCCCAACAGTCAGAAAAGGTAATTAAAAGTGATTTCTATATGTGTGTATTTATAAATTTTGTAAATATTAACATATTTATTCGCCTTTTCGCACAGGCTTTTGATGGCGGCTCTAATTGGTGGCAAAACTGTTTTTCTTTGTGCCGGATATTTTGATCGCGGTTTTGAACACAAAAAAACATCTCGTAATTAACATAATTATTACACAAATTTAATTTGTGTAATAATTATCGTTAATTATCATTGCTTTTTACACCAAGGGTGAGTTTGTGTGCAAGTTTTGTACATGCCGACAAAAAGGGTGGTGATTTGGACCCATAAATAAACTGAATTCTAAAAAACCAGCAGGGAAAACGTATTACGAAACTTTTGTGCAGGCTAGCTTAAATTTTCATCATTATATGCTTTTAAATTATGCTGGGGCGACGTTTTAACTTAAACTTTCAACAGGTAAGATATTTGTGCTTATAACATACTTTCACATGTAATATGTACTTCCCATAACTATCCTGAAGGAAGCTAAGCGCGAAGGGTCTTTGCCTCCTGTTTTGGTGAAGTTTTGATGACTTTTTCATTAAAGTGTCGTACATATGTACGCATACTGATTTCATTAAAGTTGTATATATTGCATAAATCTTTTCAGGTCGTTATAAGATGATATAAATTTTGACTGGGAGAAATTCAATGAAAAGGAAACCTTCGTCTTTAGTTGAAGTTTACAGAATATGTACGTAAAGAATGCTGATCATAGCTATGCAAAATATAATATGTTTTTAAACTTATGTATAAGTGTTTACCAGATTTATTTAAAAGAGCTTTAATTTCAATTTTAAATTTCTTTATTTTTGATTTGCTTTTGAATATTTATTTAAGTGTATATTTGTAATATTAATCAATAACTATAGAAAAAATATATAAATTTGTTTGCGTATTTTATACAATATATACGACAAAATGAAAATATGCTATTTAATTCAATTAAAATATTTTTTATACATAATTTACAATACTCTCTCACATATAGTAAAATCTTTTTTTAATGACAATATTTAACAATGAAAGTTATAATTTTAATTAAAACATTTTTAAAATTATTTATTATATTAAGGCGCAGTTAGCCGACTGGAATGTAATGTAAAAGTAACGTAATTAAACAGCTGATCGGTTTTGTTATGTGTAAAGCAGTTAGAACGGTTATTGAAATGTAATGTAAGGTAATCGGAATGTTGAAACCTGTAGAAAATAGAATTTTCTTACATTTTTCCGTTACATTTTTTTTAAGTGTTGTAACATGGTGATATAAAAAGCACTTAATAGCACAATTTATTCCATTACCTCATAACTTTAGTTTTTAAAATTGTATTTTAGAAATTGTATTGCTAGAAATTAAATACATTGAGCATTGCCAATGCAATTAAAGGTAGTGAGCATGCATTTTTCACGATCTGTGAACACAAGAAACTAATATTCATATGTATGCACTGATGTTAAATATTTTGTAATCGTGTTGCCAACGTGATGTGAGAAGAATTGAAGCACGAATATGTGTGATCATACAAATTAAGGAAATTAGCTTTTATTTTAAAATCTAATTTTATTTCTCAAACTGAATCTGCAAACGCAAGGCAGCTTGCTTACGGTAGTGGTATAAGCACAGCTATCTTTCGTTTCCTTTGCGTAAATTTGTCAAAAGCGCATAGACTTCCTTGCTTTTGCAAAAAAGTTTTGATAACTGTTCGTAAATTCTACAAAAAAAAAATATATGTACGTTGATGTTTTTTGATGTTGTATTTATTGTAATTCTGCCACTACCTGTTTAAAGCTGCCTTGTAAAGACTCAATTAAAAAAAATTATTTTATTTTATTGTTAAAATTTTGATATCTTTCTCATTTTTTTAATTCATTAATTTTTGTGCATAATCAACACAAAAAATATTATTAATATTATTCGGTGGTCCATTAAATTTACTTCATTCACATTGGTTATATTCGTGAGCATGGTACGCGTAATGACTAGAGCGAAGCCCATTTATGATTGAAATACATATATTTCACATGTGTTAAATTAAAAAATAAAATGATAAAATTAAAAAAAAAGAAAACAAAAAGGACCTTGAGGTGAAAGAATTTATTTATTAAAAATAGTATATTCTACATATGTATATGTAAATTATTAAGTAATCTAAATCAATGTATTCTAAAAATATATATATGTAAGATACATACTTTTAAATACATACATATGTAGTAAAAGAAAGTAAACAAAATTGCCTACATAAATCGCTTAAACGTAATTATTTACGCTTCAGTAACAACACTATTCAAACGTTTTTTTTTTATGTATACATTTTTTCGATTTTCTCTTTCTTTACTACCCAACAAACACGAAACAAAACATTTGATATAAAATGACTATCATATGATATCAACCATAATTTTCAAATCTTTTTCAAATGTTTGATTTTAAGATTCGAGTTTAAATTAAAAAATCATCTGAATATAAACATTTGATACTCAATGTTGTATTAATTTGATATTGAGTGTAACTATATAACTACATAAAACAAATGTGTCACCAATTACTGAAAAAATATCAACATTTTAAATTCATTAACAAAAAAATGTAGAATTAGGGAAAAGATTAATAAATGTGATTTGTTTGTCAGCAATATGCAATTAAATGTGCACAAATTTTTTTTAATAAGCAAAAACGCATGAAGGAGCACATAAAGAAGTGAAATAATAAGATATAAATAGATTGCCCGATTTCAGCGAGATTTAGGATCAAGGGGAACCAAATACTTCGTCCTTTCGAGAATTTCAAGACTAGGGGAAAAAATAATAATAATAGAAAATTTAAATTAAAAGAAAAATGATTTGTAAAGCAAAAAATAGTTTTTATATATTTTCCACACCACAATCCACATTTGAAAAACATTTTAGAATTACATTTGGAATAATAATAATAAAATAAAAAATAATTTCCCCTTTTGGTTGACAATACTAAGTTTTTTAATTTGAACTCAAATCAGTATCAAACGTTTGTCGTTTGAGAAATCGTCTGATTTCAATTTATTCTCAATTAGTGTTTGCTGGGTAGGATGTACCTATATATATTTATATTCATAAAACCCAAATTTGTTTTAATAAACTTTTGCATAAAATATTTGAATTAAAGTTTATTTAAAATTCATTTTTATTTTTGTGTACATGCCCATAAATCTTTTATTAGTAGTTAAATTTTTTCCTAAAACATATGTTACGTTTTTACGTTCGATAATCGCACTTACGTCTTAAGTTTACTTTACGTTACTACCACATTCCATTTACATTACATTCCAGTTGGCTAACTGAATTAAATAAGGAAACGTAATAGTAAGTAACATAAACTTAACTTTATACATAGTATGTAAATATGGATATTTTTTGCTGATGATAGTTGAATATACATCTTTTGGTCTTGACCTTTTTGAAATTATTATCTTCATTCTGGAAAATAAATTGTATTAGAAGTCAATTTATATTATGGATGGATTTTCGTAAAAATTAAACAGTGAAACATATTTTTAAATTCTATACAACTTAGATGTGGCCATTTCAATTGGACTTATATAGCTCACCAGAGTTGAATTTTCGTGAGAGTACAATGAAAGCTAAATAAAAGAACAGATTAAAGGAAATGATTTTTTTCGACCTTATCTGGTCTAGATCCAACATGTTTTGTTATAAACAGCATCACCTCTTGAAGGATGTGACTTTGCCACTCATGATGGTCTTGAGTAAGGAGAAGCTTTAAATTTGCGCTGCACTTACTCCTGGATTATGATAGATTTGTTGTCATTTTAGTTAAATTTTAACTAAATTAATGAATTTGTATGCACTTAAATGATAACAAAATCCTGTAGCAGATGATAAAATATCTATAGAATTTGTTGTTTGGTGGAACATCAATATTTTATCATTATTCTACTTCATCATAGATAGCAACAATTTTGAAAATAAATGAATAAAAATATGATGAAAAAACTTTACAGCCAAAATACAACTGGTTTTATAATCAATTCTAAATGGTTACTGGGAAAATACAAAAATTCTTAAACTAGAACGGAAACGTGTATAATTTAAAATATGTACAAAGCAACTTAAGCAATTGTTAAAGCAAAATGATTTACAACTCATAACATGAGAAAAAAGAAATAAATAGTAACAAAATACAAAAGAAAAATTTTAAAGTGAGTGTTATTTTTGTGTTATGTTTGTGTTATTAATAATTCAGATAACACAGTAACAAAAAATAAATAAAAAATAATAACAAAAAACAAAACAAAGAATGTTAAAAAAGGATGTTGTTTGTAAATAAAAAATTATACTTCAAGATTTCATCTGGGTGACTTTAGCGTCAATGTGAGACTTCCACGTGAGCCTACGGTCGAGATGAATACCAAGGTATTTGACTTCACTGTGCTGCGGAACAATGTAGTTGTTGATTTTAATAGCCGAACAAGTTTTTCTACGTAGTGTGAATGTAACATGGGTACATTTTTGTTCATTTACTTTTATTTTCCAAAGTTTCAGCCATTTCTCCAATATAAGAATATGTTTTTGCAAATTTTGTGATGCTAATTTATAGTCTTCGTGGACACTGATGAATGCTGTATCATCTGCAAAAGTTGAAGTGTGAATTTTGCAGCTCGTTGGCATGTCTGAAGCATGAATCAAATATAAAGTTGGGCACAATATGCTACCCTGGGGAACTCCAGCTTCGATTGGCTGAGCCGAGCTTTTGAAATCACCTTCCTTAACGACGAATTTCCGGTCATATAAGTAGCTCTCTAACAGCTTGTGCGTGTTTGCAGGCAAGTTTAATTTTATTTTATAGGTTAAGCCTTTGTGCCACACTTTGTCAAAAGCTTTGGAAACGTCAATAAATAGAGCTGAGCAATATTTTTTATCTTCGAACGCATTTCTGATAACATTCACCAGCCTGTGTGTCTGTTCTATACTGCTATGCTTAGCCCTAAAACCGAATTGATGGTTATGAATACATCCTACTTCATTCAAGATTGGGGTCAACCTCGTCATTAGCAATTTCTCGAACAGTTTTGAAATTGTTGGCAATAGACTTATCGGCCTATATGACTCAGCTTTTGTAGGACCCTTTTCTGGTTTGGGTATCATAGTAATGACAGACTCCTTCCACTCGGTAGGAAAATACTCGAGACGTAAAATAGCATTAAAAATAAAAAGGACGAGTCTTCTAGCTACTCGGGGTAACTGCACAAGCATTTTGTTGGTAATTTTATCAATACCTGGAGCTTTTCTCGGGTTTAAGTTACTAATAGCATTATCGACATCTTGAAAACGAAGTCTAAAAGATACGGGAGGTCTAACTGCATATGACGGCATATCAGCTTCATCATTCAGTCCGTCAATGGCAAACACGTTTCTCAAGTGGTTAGCGTACAGCATTCCCTTTTCGAAGTCACTTCTGGCCCAGACCCCAGTAGGAGTACGCAAGGGTGGCTTAGATGTAACGGGTATCTTTAACCCTCTTGCTGCTTTCCATAAAGAATAATCGGATTGAGGACTACAAATTTCTTAGTTGACTTACGCATTCTCGAAGCCTAGAATTAAGCTTTGGAGACCTGCGAAGTTGCCATTCTCTTCTGATTCTTCTTTTTTCTGAGACAAGGGGTTCGATTTCAGAATAACAAGTTCTGCTATTCATATTTCTAAAATTTGTAGTGGTAGCATGTTGCACGGCTTTTATAATATTTTGGAAAAAATCATTAATTGACTCATCCCCTGAGTTCTCAATGTGAAGTTCAAAATGAATATAGTAACTAAAACTATTTTTCAAATGCTGATGAAAACAGATTATTTACAAAATTTTGTAATATTTTCAAAACGATTAAAAAATTAACACACTTTTTTTTTAAATTAATTTCTAAGGCATATCCAATTATAAATCAAATTGTGTATGATTTTGGGCGTTAATTTTGCTTGATGTTCACGTTTACGTGAGTTCACTATAAAAGAAAAAAGTACTTATTGTAGTTGGTAGTAGTAGACTTTAGCAAAACTAAAAATCTGTTTTTTTTTTGCAGAAATTTATTTAATTTAATGCGAACTATTTGCAAATTCACTTAATTTACTTACAAATTTTATATATATATATATATATATATATATATATATATATATATATATATATATATATATATATATATATATATATATATATATATATATATATATATATATATATATATATATATATATATATATATATATATATATATATATCTATATAAAGTATATGGTTTGGACACAAAAAAAGTTCATGGTTTTCTTCGTTTCATTATCAAATTTATAACAATATGTGCTAAAATAAATCAATATTTCAAAATAATATTCGATTATATCGATAAAAATTATCTATTGGTAAGAAAGTATTACTTTGAACACATTTATACTTAATTGGCATGATTTGGACACATGTACTCAAAACATCGCACATATTAGTAGAAATAAGTATTGCCATAAACTAAAAACTACTACGTGTTTATCAGATGTTATTTTTCCTGCGTTCACATTTGTTTTTAACAACTTTGTATTTTGGATGTCAAAAAACGAACAATCACCTTGTTTGTGCTTTCAGCAGTTTATTTTGTAAATTTATTTGTTATAAAAGAAAAATTTTGTTGTGCAATTGGAGCAATATTTTGCCGATCAGAAAGTCCATTCATGTGATCTTAAAAGTTCGGTGGACAAATATTTCAGCAAACTGCTAAATCCCATAAGAAAAGTGTTTGAATTACAGTAAGTTTTAAAAGCTTTTGTAAAAACTGATTTTTTAATTGCTATTATGTTTTAGAAAGCCTAGTGCTGCATCTTGTTCACCACCTGCCACCTGCTGCTTATGCAGCAGCAATAATTGCAACAACAATAAATGGATTCGATGGAGGCACAGATGGCATTAGGTTTGGATGGACATGTGGGAATGGATGTCGGAAGGTGTACTGGAGGGAGTGATTCTCAAGTAATCAATGCAATAAGCAAATGCTACAATTTATGAGTATGCAACAAACTCATCAAATGCGAACAGGTCCCAACGGGCTCAGCATATGTATTTAAAAACTTTTGTGTTATTTAAAACTAAAAAATGTTATGTTAAACTACAAAATTAATATGAATGCTAAAGGTTTGTTAAGCCCATAATAGGAATAAAACATTTATTTTTTTAAGAAAAGTTTAAAAATATATTTATAATAAATTGATAATAAAAAACCCAATAATTTAAATAACTTAAACATAAATTTGTAATAAGTACAAACAGCAAAATTTAAAACATACATATGCAAATAAAAACATGAAACAAAACGACTTTGTGAGCCAGGCAGTATAAATCTAAAATTAATTCGATTGTTGAAATCAAGGCAGCTTTAATAAGGTAGTGGTATAAACGCAGCTGTCTTTCGTTTCCTTTGCGTAAATTTGCCAAAATTTTGTTTACAAGATACATATGTATATCTGAAAAAATACATAGACTTCGTTATCTTTTCAAAAAAAAATAAAAACAAAATTCTGACAACTTTTGGTAATTTCTACCAGTAAAATATATGTGATGTTTTTTGATGTTGTATTTATTGTACCTTGTTAAAGGTGCCTTGGTTGAAATATTTACTGCCTTATTTATAGGAAAAATATTCATATTTATTAAGCTCTATGTATGTATAACATATACAAATGTAATTTTTCTTTGCATAAAACTTTCATTGAATAAAAATCATATCTTAAACTTAAAATCTCGGCTTTTTTACGCAGAGGGTAGCCCTCAATTTCTACTATGAAAGTCTTATTGCTGAACTGATTAAACTTTGAGAGAACAGAGTAAGGTCAATAGCAACCAACGCGACAGCAGCAAATGTCACAAATGGCAAGCCAACGGCATCAGCAACAACAGCAATTTTTGCAACCATCAATTTTTGCTAATTTTTATATTTTATTTAAAATATTCCTGTTTTAAAAATTAATTACACAGATATTTATTTTAAAATAATTTTATTTTGTAATTTTTCATGTTAATTTTTTCAATTCCATTTTACTTGTTTTCATTTTAATTAATATTAATAACTTGCAAACAATTTTTAAAATTCTAATTTATTATATTATATATATTATAATTATTATTAATTATATTAATAAATAATGTATTTTCTATTGATTATTTAAGTAAAACTATTTATTTTATACGAAATTATGCACTAAAGTAATAAAAAACTAGATACCCTTATTTTGTTACAAGAATTGTTTTATTCTTTTGTGATTTAGTTTGTGTTTTTCTCTTACTTGTTTATTTACTTTACATTTTTATATTTATTAGAAGTAATTTACTTTCTTTTGCAAATAATGCCGTGACTAATTCTAACAGAAAATAAAAATACCTCTAAATCAAAGTAAAAATCAGCTATTTGTATGCATCGCTAAGAAAATCACAATAAATTGTCATTTGCAAAACAGCTACAAATAACATTTGTGCTTTTGCATATGCTTTGAAATTACGTTAGTTTTAGAACAGGCCTGTATGTTTAGATAATTTCCACTACTATCCTCTGCTGCACTTTCCATATGAGTATAAGAAACTGGCTGGTTTTACAATCCATAGCTATCAATTTTTTCGCAAGATTAAAAAATTCCATATGTTTGCTGGTAACAAATAAAACAGCGATGGGATTTTCTGTTGTTGTCTATAAACCTGAAAATAGTTTAAAAATGTCGAAGCTTATTCCTTGTTTGGCTGTATTTATAAATGTTTGTTTAAAATACATACATACATATGTAATTTGAATTTTACTGTGGTCAATGACGAAGGTTACAAAACTTTGTCGACATACATACATAAGAAAGGTAATAATTCTTCATCGGAATGTATTTCATATGTGGCATCATCTTCGCCAAATTCAAAATCACCCTTTTGTTGGAAAGCGTTGTCCATTTCTTATTGCCATCCTGCTTTATAATCACTGCGATCGTGTAAAAATTTACAACTATAACCACAATTAACAATACAAAATAACAAAAATTAATTTTAAACACAAGCCATTCATAAAGATTAATGCATTTACCTTCTTCATCATTTCATCGGTAAAATTCCACTTTAACACATCAGTGTCCCTACCTTCCTTATTGAAACTTCTTTTTCAAGACAGCATTTGCAGAACCCTTATTTTTCCTTTTTATTTAAACTCAGCTCATCAAAGCATCGTTTTTTCATTTAACTTCTAAATCCTCCAACCACACATTTGCAAAGCAGAAAACTTTTGGTAGATACCAACAGCTTCTGCTCTTTATGAACCAATTGCCCCAAATTTGGTATAGTGTTTCTTCTGGAAAATACCATGGAGTAACAAGCTCGCGGTATTAAATTAATTAAATGTTCTTATTTTTTACGGAAAATTTTAATTTTTGTTTCACTACAACGATCTTTGTATAAAAAGTATTATTTTTGCGTTTGTTTACATTTAATTTTTCCTCTATGTTTCTGTCACATGTGTTTCGGTTGCATTGCAAAAACAAAGTTGCCAGAAATGCAGATTTATCTTCATTTTGCCCTCCAAAAAAACTAAATGAAGATTTTCGGGCTAAAAATGCAGATTTTTTAAATTCTAGTACAAAAACAATTGTTTGTGCATTTGTTATACAGAAAAAATAATCGAAATTACTTTGGCAAATAGGTATATAATTCACATGCAAAGCAATTGTGAGAAAATATATAATTAAAAAAAAATAATTAGAAAAGTTTAAAGTCAAAAGATGCTTAGAAAAAGAAGCGGTAAATATACTGTTTTTGATTGTTAAGAAAGAAAATTTGAAGAATTCATCTGAAAACGCGGAAGAATTTCTTAAATCTTAATATGTACTTTCTTTTTGTATATGCAGACAATAAAGAAACTATTGATGATGCTGTTCCGTATTGTTTTTATACCCATCACAAAAATGTTAAGGGTATATATAAGTTTGTGATTCCGTTTGTAATTTCCACAACTTTAATTTCCGACCCTATAAAGTATATATATTCTGAATCAGTATTAATAGAGACATCCATTAAGCGATGGCCCTCTGTCCACTGTTGAAATACCGTTTCTGAGAATACCATTAGACTTAGAAACATCGATTAATTAATCGATTCATGGATTTGCTATTGAAATTCAGTAATCGTTCACGTATAGCTGAGATATATTCAAATTTCCGAAAAAAGCCAATTTTTTTTTGCCAATTTTGTATGAAAATTTAAAAAAAATTGTTTGTTTTGCTTCAAACTTACCAATATTATTTTACATAGCAATTAAAAGGCAAAAACAAATTTTCCGATATCGGTCCATATATCCGGCATATAGCCTAAACCGATTTTCTAATTAAAATGTCACCTAAGCGAACTTAAACAATTTTTTTCTCTAAAAATGAAAATTTCCGATATCGGTTTGTATGAACACAAACCGATTTTTCCGTGAAAAATTTTTTTTTGCTTAAAAACAGTTCTGGTAATAAAAGGATGTTAGGAAAATAACAAAAATGCAAATTTCCGATATCGGTCCATATATACCCGAGATATAGCCTAAACCGATTTTTGCATGAAAAACTATTTTTATTGGTTAAAAGCAGTTCTGGTAATAAAACGAGGTTACTTTCAATATAGGAAATGAAAATTTCCAATATCGGTCCATATATGCCTGAGATATACATATGTACATATGTAAGTAGCCTGAATAGATATTTCCATGAAAAATTTTTTTTACTTAAAAGCAATTCTGGCAATAAAAGAAGGTGATTTAAATACAGAAAAAGAAGATTTCCGAATTTTTTATGAAAAATTTTTTTTTTGCTTAAAAGTAGTTCTGGAGATAAAAGGAGGTTACTTAAATACAGAAAATGAAAGTTTCTAATATCGGTTTATATATAACCGAGATATATGTATCCCGATTATATATGGACCTAAACAAACATTTCCATGAAAAAAATTTTTTGGGCTTAAAAGCAGTTCTGGTAATAAATGGAGGTTACTAAAATACGGGAAACGAAAATTTTCGATATGGGTCCGTATATACCCGAGATAAAGCCTGAACCGGTTTTTTCATAAAAAACTATTTTTGCTTAAAATCAATTTTGTTAATAAAAGAATGTAACTTAAATACAGAAAACGAAAAAATTTTTTTTAAAGCAATTCTGGTAATGAAAGAAAGTTACTAAAATACAGAAAATGAAACATTTCTGATGTCGGTCCGTATATACCCGAGATATATATATGTAGCCTAAATAGATTTTTCCATTAAAAAATTTTTTTTTTGCTTAAAAGCATTTCTGGTAATAAAAGAAGGTAACTTAAATACAGAAAATAAAAATTTCCGATATCGGTACATATACAAGGTGGCGCAAAAGTAATCCTCCTATCAGAAAATGATATATATTTTGCGATTGGCCCCTAATGTCAGTTCTGTTTTGACATTTGTGTAGTAAACACATGCGAAATACACGTTAATAAACAATGTTGCGCTACACTGCTCCAAAACGCGAAATATTGGTGACTATTTATTTGACCAATAATCGGTCGGTGACTTTGGCGAAAATAATCATGAGTGATTAGGCCAATTTCCATCTTAGCGGGTACGTATATAAGCAAGATTTACGCTTTTATGGCACTGAAAATCTGCGTGTAACCCACGAAGAGCCATTACAACCGCTCAAAGTCACTGTATGGTCTGCTGTTTTCGCTGGAGGAGTCATCGGACCTTTTTTCTTCAAAGACGTCGCGGGCCAAACGGTTACTGTGAATGGTGAGTGCTACAGAGCAATGATCAACGAGTTATTTTTGCCGCAACTTGATGAATTGGGATTGGAAAACATGTGGTTCTAACAGGACAATGCAACGGCACACTGCACGTGCCACAACCGATATGCTGAAGGATGCAGTTCCCGGGCGCCTAATCTCCTGTTTTGGTTTGCACTGGCCAGCAATAACATCTGATTTGACAGCTGCAAAATTCTTTTTGTGAGGCTTTTTGAACTCGCGGGTTTATGTCAACAAGCCTCAGACTCTTGCAGCTCTTAAAGACAATATCCGTCAAGAATGTGAGGACCAATCGCCGAAAGTTTTAGCCAAAGTGATGGAAAAGCCATAAAAAGGGCTCAAATGACAATCAACTGTGGCGGCGGCCATTGATTTGACATCATATTCTCGACTTGATGTAGAACAAGTAAGAGTGTACTATATTCGGCTGGCCCGAATCTAAAATTCCCTTTACAATAGTCACGTAAATATATAATATATATAACAAATTTTATTTAAACATGCTTTCTTTATTACCAGAATTGATTTTAAGCGAAAAAATTTTTTATGAAAAAATCGGTTTAGGCTATATTTCGGGTATGTACAGGTATATCTCGGGCATATATGGCCCAATATCAGAAATGTTCATTTTTTTGGATTTTAATAGCTTTCTTTTATTACCAGAATTGATTTTAAGCAAAAAAAAATTTTTCATGAAAAAATCGGTTTAGGCTATATTTCGGGTATATATCGGACATATATGGGCCGATATCGGAAATTTTCATTTTTTTTGGGCTTTAATAGCTTTCTCTTATTACCAGAATTGATTTTAAGCAAAACAATTTTTCATGAAAAAATCAGTTTAGGCTCTTTTCGGGTATATATGGACCGATATCAGTATATCTCGGGCATATATGGACCGATGTCAACAAGTTCCATTTTTTTGGTTATAGTAGCGTTATTTTATTACCATAATTGATTTAAAGCAGAAAAATTGTTGGCATGATAAAATCGGTTTAGGCTATTTTTGAGTATATATGGACCGATATCGGTATATCTCGGGCATATATGGACCGATTTTGGAAATTTTCATTTTTTCCGTTTCTATAGCTTTCTTTTATTACCAGAATTGATTTTAGGCAACAAAATTTTTTTCATGAAATATTCGGGTATATATACATATCTCGGATATATATGGACCGATATCGGCACAAACTTTTTTTTGCCGTCTATTCGCCATATTAAACGATATAGTTTGAAGCAAAACAAACAATATTTTTTTAAAACTTTTCATACAAATTTGCAAAAAAAAAGGCTTTTTCGGAATTTTGGATATATCTCAGCTATACGTGAACAGATATCACTGAATTTTAATAGCAAACCCATGAATCCATGGAGTAATCGAATAAACATTTTTGTGAAGGGTATAATAATCCACAAGAAGAATGAAAGTTTTTCTTTTAATTACAGCCAAAAAGCATCGGAAGGTTATTTTTGCACCGCCTTGTATATCCCAGATATAGCCCAAACCGAATTTTGCAAGAAAAAAAATTTTTTTCTGACTAAAAGCAGGTCTTGAGATTAAAAATTTGCGATATCGGTCCATATATGTATAACCGAGATATATGTAGCCTAAATCGATTTTTTCATGAAACATTTTTTTTTTTTGCTTAAAAGCAATTCTGGTAATAAAAGAAGGTAACTTAAATACAGAAATTGAAAATATCCGATATCGGTACATATTGTACATCCGAGATATACCCCAAACCGAATTTTTCTTGAAAACATTTTTTTTATTAAAAGTAGTTCTGGAGTTAAAAGAGGGTTACTTGAACACAGAAAATGAAAATATCCGATATCGATTTATATATATATACGAGATATATGTATCTCGGTTATATATGGACCTACACAAACTTATACATGAAAAAAAAATTTTTTTGGCTCAAAAACAGTTTTGGTAATAAAAGGATGTTTCTAAATACGGGAAACGAAAATTTTCGATATCTGTCCGTATACTCGTATACCCGATTTTTTTATGAATCGGTAATAGAAGAATGTTACTAAAAAACAGAAAATGAAAATTTCTGATATCGGTCCATATATCCATACATATGTACAATATGTGTCCTACATAGATACATACATATGTAGCCTAAAGAGATTTTTCCATAAAAAATTTTTTTTGCTTAAAATCAATTCTGGTAATAAAGGAAGGTAATTTAAAGACAGAAAATTTTCGATATCGGTACATATATATACATATATCCGAGATATGGCTGTGTACTTTCAGCGACAACTTGAAGCAAAAATACTTTTTTCTCCTCGTTACGGCACTATATAAGGTATTCTATTAATTTTACTCTTCTTTCAGAAGCGTTATTAATAGCGTATAATGTATCAATGTGGATTTTCTGTCGGTTTGCTCTACCTTTGATCGCAATGCGTAGCCATTAGCCCCCTCCCAATTTTTTGGCTCGTGCATTTTTTTAACAAGACCTATAAAATAAGAGGTTCTAGCGTATCCAAATCTTGTTTATTTTTTAAAAGAATCACAAAAAGTTGTATTAATATGGGTTCAAAGATTTTTTGAAGATTTGGAAAATAAAATGCAGATTTTGCCGATTTTTTTGACAGAAATTTTTGCAGATTTTACCATTAAAAACTCTGGCAACGCTGCTAGACGTTGTTCTTATTGTAGCGAAGCGGCTACTTTATTAAATATACTTTGCACTCAACTAACACATGTAAATAACAAATACAGTGTAGTCTAGTTAAAATTATTAGTGCCGAACCAAGCGGTTTTTGCAATCACGTCTTTACTAGATATCAACAACGGTAATAATATGGTTATGTTTTTGTGCACGGCGAACACGTACGTCCAAACTATTCGTAAATTTTAATATGTCGAATTCTTCACTTAGTGCATATTTTTGCTTTATTTCAGTATTTATTTGTAATTTCAAGCAATTTTTAAACATGTAAAATTTGTTTTTTGACCAAATTTTACTTTAAGTTTATTTGATATTGCTGACGGGCTAATATGGTCAGAGTTTATGTAAATAAAATGCAATTATTTCACATCTTTACTTAACGTTTCGTCGATATGGGTTTTCGACTTCTTCAGGAGTATGCTTTATTAAAGAAAAAAGGAAATATATATACTATTATATATGTTTTGCATATAATACATACATATATAAATATAAATACATAAAATAAACAATAAAAGAGGCACTCTGAGGTGGTTCGCACTGATAAATATATATTTATGAATTTTCATCAAAACGGGGGTTTGCATGAGTCGCAAACTAAATGCTAACTATATTTGCACGAGTCGCAAATATATTTTACCGAATATGGGTTTAATAGAAAAAAAGGGTTTTCACCAGTCGCAAATGAATCGAGATGCTTATTGTTATTATAATACACCGAAAGTTAATATCGACCTTGACAACTTAATTATTGACAAATTAATTATAACTTGTCAGTGCGAACGACTCGGTGCTTCAATAATAAGTTTAAATATTACAAACGTACATAAATATAAAATAGATATAAGTATAAATAGATATAAAAAACTAATAAATTTCAACAAACCGATATCGAAAATTTTCTGTATTTTAGTAATCTTCTTTTATTACCAGAATTGCTTTTAAGCGAAAACAAATTTTCATGAAAAACCCGGTTTAATAAAAGTGCTGTAAAGTATTTAAAAATTTTTGATACAGGCTTTACATTTCAAATATTAAAATAGCACAAAAATTATTTACAATGCCTTTAATGCATTTTAAAAGAAAAGGCATGGAAGTTTATGTTGTAAAAAGAGAGAATAAAAATATTTAAAGGTGACGAAAATGAAAACCTTTATGTAAATTTTGGCATACATGAAGAAAAACATGAGGATTTCAAACTTACAAAAACAGAATCAAAAACACGTAGTGTATATTCAACTTAATTAAGATCAAATCCGCTAAATTTGATAAAAACAAAAACGCTGATATAGCACTACTGTTCTTTAAGGAACGGTTATCTCTTGTAAAACAATGGGTAGTCACTTTATAGTACATAGCAGTTATGCAGGATTGCCAAGATTTGGTATAAAGAAACGATAAAGGTATGTTTACATAGTAATAAAAAGTAAAACGAAATTATGAAATTCTCTCCTTATTTAAGTAAAAGAAAACGAAAGTCTGTTGTTGGTATTTAAACGTTTACACGATTTCATTAGTAGGATCAAAATAAAATCACTTTACTGCTGGTTGAAAATAAATGTAGTTTAAAAAACTAAAGGACTCGCTTCAATATCAAAATAAAAATTAAGAAATAATTTTAAGAAGAAGCTCAAACAATAGTGAAAGAAAAATTTAATTAAGCGTCTGCCGCTCGATATACGAAATGTATGACACAAAGCGCCCCACGCTTAATTCACAATAATATTAGAATTTTTAATTCCCTATTGTTTTAACTTCTTCTTAAAATCATTTCTTAATTTTTAGTGTTCTTTAGTTTTTTAAACCATATTTATTTTTTTGTTCTGTATTATCTTTTGTTTTTGTTGTTCCGTATTTCTTTTGTTACCAGAACTGATTATAAGCATTGGTTTTTTTCATGAAATTTTATTTTTTTTTTTCATCAATTCTGCTTATAAGAGAAAGCTATTAAAACCCAAAAAAACTAAAATTTCCGATATCGGCCCATATATACCTATATATACCCGAAATATAGCCTAAACCGATTTTTTTCATGAAAATTTTTTTTTGCTTAAAATCAAATCTGGTAATAAGAGAAAGCTATTAAAATGCAAAAAAATGAAAATTTCCGATATCGTTCCATATATGCCCGATATATACCTATATATACCCGAAATATAGCCTAAACCGATTTTTTCATGAAACAATTTTTTTTGCTTAAAAACAATTCTGGTAATAAGAGAAAGCTATTAAAATCCAAAAAAATTTAAAATTTCCGATATCGGTCCATATATGCCCGAAATATACCTATATATACCCAAAATATAGCATAAACCGAATTTTTCATGAAAATTTTTTTTTCCTTAAAATCAATTCTGGTAATAAAAGAAATCTATTAAAATCCAAAAAAATAAAAATTTTCGATATCGGTCCATATTTGCCCGAGATATACTTATATGTACCCGAAATATAGCCTAAACCGGTTTTTCAAAGAAAATATTTTTTTTCGCCTAAAATCAGTTCTGGTGATAAAAGAAAGCATGTTGAAATAAAATTTGTAATGTATACTATATATTTACGTGACTATTGTGAAGGGTATTTTAGATTCTTCTTTTAGATTATTTTAGAATATACTACACTCTTACTTGTTTTTTTTTTTTTTGCTAATTTCTTTTTGTTATCATTTGCAATTTTTTTACCATGTTTCATTTACATTCGTTCGGCAAAGTGACTATATCAATACTAACAAGAGGATAAAAAGAGACAAACAATATTATTTTGCACCTCCAATTGAAAAAGACATGCCTTAAAAATCACGGTGAAAATGTAACATGATTTTGGAAGTTGCTTTAAAGGAAAATAAAAAACAAACATGTCTTTAAAAGTCGTCGTGAAAATTGAGTGTACTTACACCCAATTTTCACGATGATTTTTTCAAACGTCTTTAAATCATGTCTTTTATGTTTGTTGGCAAATTTGATAGAAAAGAAAGAGGGGTAGCATAATAGTATGTTATTTTTTTTAATCAGTTTGTTTTATGTGTGCAATAAGAATTTATAGGGAGGAATTATAAAAAATAAATCGTTTATGAATATCTATTAACTAAAATAGCAAAAAAATAATACATTTTAAATTTTAGCATTATTTTTTGGCAGTTTCGGATTTGTTTTAGCATTACTGTAAGGCCGATTTAGCTGTAAATTATTTTTAGACCTGGTCTCACTGCTGGTAAGTCATATTGCTAGAAACATTCGCAAGTTTTCCGCACATAAACAGAGTACAACTACTGCAAAAAATTTTCGGTCTTACTTGGCACGAATTTTTATTATATGGAATTTTGGCTGATTTCGCACGAAATGTAGAAAACAGTACGAAGCTTTAAGCAAAATATAGAAAATAATGCCAAAGCTTCACATTTATAACGTCAAAATTAATTTCTCTATATTAAATATGTGACAAATGTAATATACATTTTTAAAAAGCAGCAAACTTATTTTGTTGGGCTTTAATTAAAATTCTGTTGAAACATTTTATATTATAAAACTATGAATCGGAAAGTCCTCTTTAAATATTGTAAAACAGACTCACAAAAACAGAAAACTTGGCAATCTTTATACATTTATTTAGGTCAGTGCAACTCTACTGAAGCAAAAAGATGTGTGCATTTGATTTGTGTAGTAATACGGACGTCACAAAAATATACAAGTGCCACGAAAAATATGTATAATTTTTGACAGTTGCCACACCAAACAAACCAAATCATATGAAGGTGTACTAACCTGATAAATGTTCTTCTACTAGACAGTTACTGGTTACTAAAACATTATAACGGTACAAAAGCTGCGTGATCATGTCTTTTAATCGTTTCACCATTTTGTAATAAAACTTCAAAGTGGAAAGAAACATCGTGTATTTAAAATTTTTGTGTGTCAACGAATTCAGGTAAGTTTTTTCAAAATATTTTTTATAAACTCCAATTTTGGTAATATATTTGACCAACAAACCAATTTATATTAGCATGATATATATTGCATTCATGAAAATTATGTATTACAAACATACATCTAAGTCAGTATGTGTTAACTTGAACGCCATGCAAATATAAAATGGTTTTTTGGTCAAAGACTATATATACGCCATTGCTTCCTAATGCATCTGGTGGGAGGCATTTATATTTTCTTGGAAAGAAAGCTGTCAAAACGTCTCGTAACATGTTGGCATGTAAAGAAGGTAATTGTGTATATTTTTTGAGGTTATCTTTTCCCATATAACCACTGGACATTAGCATGACGTCTCAAATTAACAAAATATTTCTTCTCACTTGAATGTGTAGATTTGTAATAATTAAATGAATTTAATACATCATTACCACAAAAATATACACGACATTAACCTATGTATGTATAAATATATAATACATACATATCTACGTATATATTTTTTTGAGGCTATCTTTGACCAGTAAATCAATTTTCATTAGCATGATGTATTAAATTCATTTAATTATTACAAATCTACACATTCAATTCAAGTAATAATTTGTTAATTGTAATAAATTTGGAAACTTTCTGCTAATGAAAAATTACCTCAAACTGATCTTATTCCTTATTTTGTTGTTAACTTTGAACTTTCCTAGAGAAGGTATGAATAAAACAACGCATGTTGTGTTGCATAAAATTTTGTAACTTTAGATAATTCAAGGTCGCTGATTTCAAATTTCGTCACAGTTTTTTTCCATCGGCTTTAGTTTTAATTTTTAAATTGTAGCACCTCACCGATATGTAAACCAATAACTTGTGAATGGTGTACCGAATTCAGTAAAAAATGAGTCCAAAACTCGCAAACAAAATTATCTTTAAATCATGGAAACATTGTTTCTAGTTTTTTTTTTACAAATTTATAAAAAATACAAACTTATGTATTATAATTTCCCATTTTTTGTCTTTCTACATGATAAGCCTAACAAATTTTTAATAAATGGAGTCTTGTTCGGCAAAAATTGAATCACAACATTTGATTTAATTAAAAATTTATGGAAAGTACTCATTAATATCATATTTTCAGTACAATAGAAAAAATTCAATACTTCAAAAATTTTAATATTGTATTAAAAATACAATTCGTATCAATTAAGTACTTTCCATAAATTTTGAAAAAGGACCCATTTCATTTAAAACTTGTGATTAATGACAAAAAATTAAAAATTTTATGATTTTGTATCTTTTATGAATTTTTAAAAAAGAGAAAATTTCCAAATTTTGTATACTAGCTGATAGAAACAAACTGAGATGAGTTTTGAAATCAGTGACTTCCAAGTAGTAAAGATCAGTAACACAGTTCCATGGAACACAACGGCTGTTCCCTTGTGTAATCGGTTTTTAATTTTGATTTATAAATAATATGAAGTGTAACCCATACGCTACAAAATGTTGGCTTTTCTGATATATACTTTAAAATTTACTAATTAAATTATTCTTTAGCTTCTCCATATGGCAAGACAAAGCGCTGTAGATGGAGCGATAGTGAAAAAGATTCCATAGTATCAAAATTTGGGGAAATCAGCGCGTTGGAAAAGCTTCCATCTTTAGCAGACTGTTTAGATGCAATACGACAGTCACCTGCCTTGTGCAACAGGACGACTGAGCAAATAAAAAGTTGGATTGACAACCAGAGAAGACATAAAAGAAGTAAGGTTCTTAATACCTTTATTTATAATTACTCTTAGTCACCGTCTACTTATGCAACTTTGGTTTCAGCAATCAGTAATTAAAAAAAATTAAAAAAAGTGAAAACAAGAACACAATTGTTGTATTCGCTAGCCCAGTTGTATTGTTTATGAAACTTAGAAAAAAATTATTTGAAAATTACCTTGGTTTTGAAGTTTTGTGTTTGGAGCTTACTCTCCAAATACATCGATAAACAATACGATTGGGCTTGTAAATTTAGCAAATGTTTATAATTCGCTAAACAATCATTTTTTATATAAAAAATCAAAGTTTTTTGTGTTTGCTTCTCAGCCGTTGACATTTGGTAGGTGTCATTCTATTTGTCAAACTTGAACATTTTTCTATACATCTACTTTAATTTTTTATAAATAAACAGAATTACAAAGCAAAATGATCTCACAAACAAAAGTAAAGTGGCCGACATACGGCGAGTTTCTTTGAGGTTAGTTGAAACATTTTGCTTCTTAACTCTCTTGAAGTTTCATGCGACTCAAAATTTATTTGATCGCTTAAAAATAAAAAAATAAAAAAATAAAAATTTTAAAAAATTTGCCGAAACTAAAATTGTGTGATTTGACTGGAACTTTCAAATGTTTATATGCATATACGTCGAGTATATCTTAAACTTTTGCTGTCATGATTACAGGAAAATGGATGACAACAGCTTCTAGAATGAATTGTTTTAATATATGTATATTAATTGTCATCTATATGTATTTGAATTTATCTGCCCGAGTATTAGTAGTTTCATATGTATTGTCTGCAAATAAAAATGAATAAATATAATATGTTTATGTAGAGCATTCGATGTAAATATTCTTACTTTATTGTTTCAATTAAAGATTACCTTAATTTTGTATTTTAAATATTAGAAACGCAAATTAGAATATATTTTCTGCTTATTTCACTAAATGCGAGTGAAGCTTTCTTTCGAATATTTGTGTATAAAATTAAAACAAAATTTTAGTTTTTTATAGTTTTCAATGTATTTATGCGAAAGAAAACTTCGTTCGCACTTAGTGGAATAGGCAGTTTGTCTATTTTTAAATACATGTCTTCGAAGTAATTTGTATTAGTGTTATCTAAAATAATAACAACTACAACAGTTGTAACAGTGCAACGTAAAAAAATTGCATTTTTGTCAATTTGTTTGTGAAAACTGCTGTCAGAAAGCTTTTAATTAATTTCCTTTTACTTCATAATGTATAGCATTTACAAATATACCCTCTAATTAAATGAACGCTGTATAAGTTTTTTTTTCTAAATGTACATACAAACATACATTCTTAATAATAAAAAATATATTGAATTTCGGCTAAGTTACAGTATTTTAGAGAAGAATATAAGTATGTATTGCTTTAAAATTTATTATATTACTTAAGTTATATAAAATGTTTTAAATGATCTCTTTTTAATTATTTTACTAAAGGAACGTCTTGAGATGTCAATGCAAAATTAATTGTCATTGTTATTTATCTTGTGTGAAAAATTAACTTATAATAACTTTTACTCTCAAATTTTAAGAGAAAAGATTTTCGGACATGTGCTGAACATCACAAATCGCAAAATTTTCAAGTTTACTTTAATACACTTTTAATCCCACTTTGATAATTTTGTAATACTTTATTAAAACTGAATTCGCAATAAAACTAAAAAAATGTACTAAAAATGTGTGAAAAAGGACTTTGAACATTTTTGATTTGCGATGTTCAGCACATGCCCGTTTATGTTCCCCTTGACTTATTTATCTACATACCGTGAGCCAATTAAGTTTGACTACACCCTACTATGTACTAAATATTTCAGAAATTTTTTATTTTCCTTTTTAAAATCAGCTTATTATTAAGGTTCATTTTGTAGAAAAAAAATAATTTCATAAAAAATTACAATAGGAACTATTACGAAAAATAAATTTCTTGAACTCTAAGCTTATGAGAGTTATTCTTTTCTTTTTTTCTCTTTATCATACCTACCACGTCGAGCTATACAATGTGAATACACACAACTAAAAAAATTATTTAAATTGCATTGCTTCATTAGAGAAAAAGAGAAGTGAATAACTCGTAACCTAAGAGAATATTTAAAATTGTTTTGGGTCATACTTTAAAAGTTCATTTTGATACACTTTTAAACCAGTTTTTATAAATTTACGTGTTTTATGTAAATGTTATTCTATTAAAACTAGTTTTGTAACAAAAAGCATAAAAGCTGGATTAAAAGTTATGAAAAACAAATTTAAATTCTGCGCTTGGCAGCACAGTCCCCATTATCAGAACATGGCTGCTATACTTTTAATGGAATTCTTTTCTTCTACAAAAGGAACCACAATAATATTAATAGCATTTTCAAATAAACACCCTGCATAACAATTAGAAAGAATAATATTAAAATTTCAAAATTTACATAGCACAAAGTACTTAATTGACTCACTGTGTGTGAACTAAAGATTCGCAAAAATATCGAGATATCGATATTTGCAATAAAAATGGAAAATTGTAAACTTATTTTTCTCGAAAAAATTTTTTTTAGTTTGACGTTCTTATATGCAATATGAATGTAAATTGCTAAATCCTATGTATATATGTAAGTTGTACATTGTAACAAGAATAAAATACATATTCCATGAAATATTTTAATAAGTATTTAACTAGTATATACATATTTTTTTGTATGTGTATATATGTACTTTCAAAAACTTTTAATTAGATCATACATTTACAAATAATATGTACACAATAAAGAAATTGGATCAGAGAGTTATCTAACAAAACACGTAAGTATGTTTGTTGAAATAATTGGGTTGCATACATATGCATACATGTTAAGCTAAGTCTAGACGATATGTTGAATCAACATATTTATGCTGAAAAATTTACTATTAGTGCCAACAAATCCTTTTATTATATTTAACACAAAGGGACCAAAAAATGGACCCAAGTGAGCTGGGCACACTCCTTTCCTTCTTCATCCAGCGGCCTGCCTACCTAACCTAACCTAACCTACTTTTATTACCGTAACTGTTTTAAGCAAAAACAATTGTTTAAATTCGCTTACGCGGCGTTTTCATATAAAAAAATCGGTTTTGGGCTATATCTTGGGTATATATGGACCGATATCGGAAATTTTAATTTTCTGCACTTAAGCTACTTCCTTCTATAACAGAACTGCTTTTAAGCAAAAAAAAAAAAAAATTGTAATTCGCTTACGCGAAATTTTCATTAAAAATCGGTTTTGGGCTATATCTCGTGTGTATATGGACCGATATCGCAAGTTTTAATTTTCTGTACTTAAGCTACTTCCTTTTATTACCAGAACTGCTCTTAAGCAAAAAAAAAAAAATGTTTTAACTCGCTTACGCGAAGTTTTCATTAAAAATCGGTTTTGGGCTATATCTCGGGTATATATGGACCGATATAGGAAATTTTCATTTTCTGTACGTAAGCTATGTCCTTTTATTACCAGAACTGCTTTTAAGCAAAAAAAATTATTTTAATTCGCTTACGCGAAATTTTCATTCAAAATCGGTTTTGGGCTATATCTCGGGTATATATGGACTGATATCGGAAATTTTCATTTTCTGTACTTAAGCTATGTTCTTTTATTACCAGAACTGCTTTTAAGCAAAAAAATTGTTTTAATTCGCTTACGCAAAGTTTTCATTAAAAATCGGTTTTGGGCTATATCTCGTGTATATATGGACCGATATCGTAAGTTTTCATTTTCTGTACTTAAGCTACTTCTTTTTATTACCAGAACTGCGTTTAAGCAAAAAAAAAATTGTTTTAATTCGCTTACGCGAAGTTTTCATTGAAAATCGGTTTTGGGCTATATCTCGGGTATATATGGACCAATATGGGAAATTTTCATTTTCTGTACTTAAGCTATGTCCTTTTATTACCAGAACTGCTTTTAAGAAAAAAAAAATTTTTTTTAATTCGCTTACGCGAAATTTTCAATAAAAATCGGTTTTGAGCTATATCTCGTGTATATATCGGCCGATATCGGGGAAATTTTTTTTTGTATCTTGGTCACCATCCCAAATATTATTATTAAGTTCGAAGCAAATAGTCTCTAATATGGGTTGGGTATCGAGTGTTGAGTACATACAAATATAAACGTGTTAATAAAAAACCAGATGGTTACATTTCTGCAGTATTTACAAAAACAACATGAAATTTGCTTGAGTCTAAAACTTAAGTTTGTGTTTAGGCTCAACTTTTTGAGAAATATGTTTTCCCCATATGTATCTCGGCTATATGTATATGGACCGATATTAAAAAGTTTTAATTTTTTGTATTTAGGTAACGGATTTCTATTAAAAAATCCACTTTTGTGCACCATATCTGGTTTAAGTTCGCGTATAGGTTCAACTTCTTGAGCAATCAGTTGTCCCTATATCTCTGCTATATATGGATCGATGTCAAACAATTTTTATTTTTTGTGTTTAGGTAAAACATTTTATTAAAATATCGGCTTTTGCGCTCTAAAACTTCTTTACGTTCGCATTAAGGCTCGACTCCTTGAGAAATCGGAGCTTTTTATATCTCGTCTATATATAGACCGATGTCATAAATTTTAAATTTTTTGTGTTTATCAAAAAAATACACGTGTAAAAATTGGCATGTTTTTGTTTTTCGAACAGACATTTTGCTTTTTAAAATTTCAACTCATTTGTGTCAACCCATTTCAAGCACATTTACTTTGTTATGAGAATGCGTTTTCATAATCGGTTTTATACAACCAATTATAAATTTCTATATAGCAGTACTTAAATTTTACATCGCTGGAGTGTGACGTTTAATAAACATTGTGCCAACATTGTAGAAAAAAATACAGAGCTACTCGCATTTTTTTTCTGACGCCGGCTTTAACCATTTTTTTGCAGCGAAATTGTCGCAATATTTACGTAAACAACGGCAACACAGCAGATTTAAATGCATTATAAATATTAATAATTTTGACATTTATGATAAATATATATATCTTAAATAAAGTTATATTCAAATATATGTTAAAGTACAATAATTTTCAATCATAATATGAAAAAAGTCAAATTTGTGTTCAAACTATCAAGTGTTCAAAGCATACAACTTATCAAAATAAGTTTTGGACACTGTGTTCAAAACATGCAAATGTGTTCATAACATTCAACTTTCTCCAAGAAATGTGTCTAAAGTATCCAATTTATAAAGATATATATATATATATATATATATATATATATATATATATATATATATATATATATATATATATATATATATATATATATATATATATATATATATATATATATATATATATATATATATATATATATATATATATATATATATATATATATATATATACATATATATATATCTATATATTTCTTCATTATGTTTCCTTTGCAACTTCCCTGAACGAAAAAATATGACACTGCTTGCGACCAGCTGTTACTACCTATACCACTTGCCATAATAACCATAGCGCTATTTGCTATATTTCGTGAACAATTCTCGTCCTCGAAATCTTGGAGGCCAATTATTTTATCTTTAAACCTATCGTAGTCAAGGAAGCTTTTAAGAGACATTTCATCACACAATACGCTTATATACTTATCTTGATCGCTGAAGTCAAGCGCCCGAACTCTTAAAGCTTCAAAAGTTCCATCTAAATTGCCAGGAGTTTATGGCCAATCTGAAACAAAACGTTGCAGAGTTCTAATATCTGGCCAATCCAATATTTTAATTAAATAGCGGTAAACAAGAGGCGAGAGAAAGTTTACTGCCAAAGCAATTAACTTTAAACCGTTACTATATCGACGTTTCCTAGGTTCGCGAGAATGATTTATTATATACTACTGTCAATACAGACTGCTAGCGATTTTGAAACCTTAGCAGACATATCGTTTTTCTTTGCCAACTCAAATTCCAATACTTCAATTCTCTTTTTACACCTATCTAGTTCATTAGATAATATTGCATTATCTCTTCTAAACTTGGATTTCATCTGCCTTTCTAATAAATACTCTTTACGGCAATGGTCAAGAGCAGTTCTCAAAGTTTGTAATTTGTGAAAATTCCTGGTCTTAGTTTTCGAAAAAGTGATATCGTCTCTATTCGCACTATCTATTTCACTAAGGTCAATATTCTGGCTTTCACTATTTATACTTTCTACTTCTGATAATATATCACTACCTCCTGGATTATCTAAAATTACATTACTTGTTTTCTGCAAGAAATCATTTTCAACATTAAGTTTTTCTTGCGGGCAATTAGAAATTGGAACTTGAGTTGGTTTTGCTAAAATTGATTTGGAGGTTGAGGTATTACTTAAAGGAATTGCTTTGAGTTCAGAACTTTTATAAAAAATCGGAACTGCAAATTTGGAAATTTTTTCCCCAAAGAGGTATTCTTGAGAAAAATGCCTGCTGCATGCATACAAGCGTTTCACCGAAGACTTAACACCTAAAAAGCGAAGCCATTCGACACGTCTAGAAAGAAAAATTTGTAAGTAAATTAGTGAATTTACAAATAGTTCGCATTAAATTAAATAAATTTCTGCAAAAAAAAAAAACAGATTTTTAGTTTTGCTAAAGTCTACTACTACCAACTACAATAAGTACTTTTTTCTTTTATAGTGAACTCACGTAAACGTGAACATCAAGCAAAATTAACGCCCAAAATCATACACAATTTGATTTATAATTGGATATGCCTTAGAAATTAATTTAAAAAAAAAGTGTGTTAATTTTTTAATCGTTTTGAAAATATTACAAAATTTTGTAAATAATCTGTTTTCATCAGCATTTGAAAAATAGTTTTAGTTACTATATTCATTTTGAACTTCACATTGAGAACTCCAGAGGATATTGATGAGTCAATTAATGATTTTTTCCAAAATATTATAAAAGCCGTGCAACATGCTACCACTACAAATTTTAGAAATATGAATAGCAGAACTTGTTATTCTGAAATCGAACCCCTTGTCTCAGAAAAAAGAAGAATCAGAAGAGAATGGCAACTTCGCAGGTCTCCCCAGCTTAATTCTAGGCTTCGAGAATGCGTAAGTCAACTAAGAAATTTGTAGTCCTCAATCCGATTATTCTTTATGGAAAGCAGCAAGAGGGTTAAAGATACCCGTTACATCTAAGCCACCCTTGCGTACTCCAACTGGGGTCTGGGCCAGAAGTGACTTCGAAAAGGGAATGCTGTACGCTAACCACTTGAGAAACGTGTTTGCCATTGACGGACTGAATGATGAAGCTGATATGCCGTCATATGCAGTTAGACCTCCCGTATCTTTTAGACTTCGTTTTCAAGATGTCGATAATGCTATTAGTAACTTAAACCCGAGAAAAGCTCCAGGTATTGATAAAATTACCAACAAAATGCTTGTGCAGTTACCCCGAGTAGCTAGAAGACTCGTCCTTTTTATTTTTAATGCTATTTTACGTCTCGAGTATTTTCCTACCGAGTGGAAGGTGTCTGTCATTACTATGATACCCAAACCAGAAAAGGGTCCTACAAAAGCTGAGTCATATAGGCCGATAAGTCTATTGCCAACAATTTCAAAACTGTTCGAGAAATTGCTAATGACGAGGTTGACCCCAATCTTGAATGAAGTAGGATGTATTCATAACCATCAATTCGGTTTTAGGGCTAAGCATAGCAGTATAGAACAGACACACAGGCTGGTGAATGTTATCAGAAATGCGTTCGAAGATAAAAAATATTGCTCAGCTCTATTTATTGACGTTTCCAAAGCTTTTGACAAAGTGTGGCACAAAGGCTTAACCTATAAAATAAAATTAAACTTGCCTGCAAACACGCACAAGCTGTTAGAGAGCTACTTATATGACCGGAAATTCGTCGTTAAGGAAGGTGATTTCAAAAGCTCGGCTCAGCCAATCGAAGCTGGAGTTCCCCAGGGTAGCATATTGTGCCCAACTTTATATTTGATTCATGCTTCAGACATGCCAACGAGCTGCAAAATTCACACTTCAACTTTTGCAGATGATACAGCATTCATCAGTGTCCACGAAGACTATAAATTAGCATCACAAAATTTGCAAGAACATATTCTTATATTGGAGAAATGGCTGAAACTTTGGAAAATAAAAGTAAATGAACAAAAATGTACCCATGTTACATTCACACTACATAGAAAAACTTGTTCGGCTATTAAAATCAACAACTACATTGTTCCGCAGCACAGTGAAGTCAAATACCTTGGTATTCATCTCGACCGTAGGCTCACGTGGAAGTCTCACATTGACGCTAAAGTCACCCAGATGAAATCTTGAAGTTAGATTGCAAACTTTTGTTGTATAACGCAATCCTAAAGGCAATATGGAGCTATGGAAGTCAATTGTGGGGTACCGCCTCTGCATCTAATATTGAGAAAATTCAAAAGCGCCAGAATAAAATTCTCCGTATAATTAATGCAGCTCCATGGTATGTTAAAAATTCTCGAATTCACAAAGATCTAGGTGTACCCTTAGTGAAAGATGAATTTTCAAAACACGCGATAAGGTACATTAACAGACTGGAGTCTCACCCGAATCCTCTCACACGTAGCATCCTTAACTTTGGTGGCCACACTCGACTGAGAAGGATGGACACCCTTGCAACCATCAGAGCGTTGGAAAGGTGATTTACCAACAAAATACACGCAAGAAACAACTTTTCGTCTAGCATTGGTTGGACCTAAGTAAATGAAATATTTCAATACTAATTAATTTTTTTTCTATATTAATTAATGAATATTTAGTTTTAAGATTTGCATACTTATTGTTAGTTCTTTTAGAAGATACAATAAATAATTGAATTATATAAAAAAAATATTATTATATAAATTATAAATTTTTTATTTTGCATTGTATTGCTATTATTTTTTATTTACAAACAACATCCTTTGTTAATATTTTTTATTTTATTCTTTGTTATTATTATATTTTACTTATTTTTTGTTGCTGTACTATTATATGAATTATAAATTTTTTATTTTGCATTATATTTTGTTCTGTGTTATAATTTTTTATTTACAAACAACATCCTTTTTTAACATTCTTTGTTTTGTTCTTTGTTATTATTTTTTATTTATTTTTTGTTACTGTGTTATCTGAATTATTAATAACACAAACATAACACAAAAATAACACTCACTTTAAAATTTTTCTTTTGTATTTTGTTACTATTTATTTCTTTTTTCTCATGTTATGAGTTGTAAATCATTTTGCTTTAACAATTGCTTAAGTTGCTTTGTACATATTTTAAATTATACACGTTTCCGTTCTAGTTTAAGAATTTTTGTATTTTCCCAGTAACCATTTAGAATTGATTATAAAACCAGTTGTATTTTGGCTGTAAAGTTTTTTCATCATATTTTTATTCATTTATTTTCAAAATTGTTGCTATCTATGATGAAGTAGAACAATGATAAAATATTGATGTTCCACCAAACAACAAATTCTATAGATATTTTATCATCTGCTACAGGATTTTGTTATCATTTAAGTGCATACAAATTCATTAATTTAGTTAAAATTTAACTAAAATGACAACAAATCTATCATAATCCAGGAGTAAGTGCAGCGCAAATTTAAAGCTTCTCCTTACTCAAGACCATCATGAGTGGCGAAGTCACATCCTTCAAGAGGTGATGCTGTTTATAACAAAACATGTTGGATCTAGACCAGATAAGGTCGAAAAAAATCATTTCCTTTAATCTGTTCTTTTATTTAGCTTTCATTGTACTCTCACGAAAATTCAACTCTGGTGAGCTATATAAGTCCAATTGAAATGGCCACATCTAAGTTGTATAGAATTTAAAAATATGTTTCACTGTTTAATTTTTACGAAAATCCATCCATAATATAAATTGACTTCTAATACAATTTATTTTCCAGAATGAAGATAATAATTTCAAAAAGGTCAAGACCAAAAGATGTATATTCAACTATCATCAGCAAAAAATATCCATATTTACATACTATGTATAAAGTTAAGTTTATGTTACTTACTATTACGTTTCCTTATTTAATTCAGTTAGCCAACTGGAATGTAATGTAAATGGAATGTGGTAGTAACGTAAAGTAAACTTAAGACGTAAGTGCGATTATCGAACGTAAAAACGTAACATATGTTTTAGGAAAAAATTTAACTACTAATAAAAGATTTATGGGCATGTACACAAAAATAAAAATGAATTTTAAATAAACTTTAATTCAAATATTTTATGCAAAAGTTTATTAAAACAAATTTGGGTTTTATGAATATAAATATATATAGGTACATCCTACCCAGCAAACACTAATTGAGAATAAATTGAAATCAGACGATTTCTCAAACGACAAACGTTTGATACTGATTTGAGTTCAAATTAAAAAACTTAGTATTGTCAACCAAAAGGGGAAATTATTTTTTATTTTATTATTATTATTCCAAATGTAATTCTAAAATGTTTTTCAAATGTGGATTGTGGTGTGGAAAATATATAAAAACTATTTTTTGCTTTACAAATCATTTTTCTTTTAATTTAAATTTTCTATTATTATTATTTTTTCCCCTAGTCTTGAAATTCTCGAAAGGACGAAGTATTTGGTTCCCCTTGATCCTAAATCTCGCTGAAATCGGGCAATCTATTTATATCTTATTATTTCACTTCTTTATGTGCTCCTTCATGCGTTTTTGCTTATTAAAAAAAATTTGTGCACATTTAATTGCATATTGCTGACAAACAAATCACATTTATTAATCTTTTCCCTAATTCTACATTTTTTTGTTAATGAATTTAAAATGTTGATATTTTTTCAGTAATTGGTGACACATTTGTTTTATGTAGTTATATAGTTACACTCAATATCAAATTAATACAACATTGAGTATCAAATGTTTATATTCAGATGATTTTTTAATTTAAACTCGAATCTTAAAATCAAACATTTGAAAAAGATTTGAAAATTATGGTTGATATCATATGATAGTCATTTTATATCAAATGTTTTGTTTCGTGTTTGTTGGGTAGTAAAGAAAGAGAAAATCGAAAAAATGTATACATAAAAAAAAACGTTTGAATAGTGTTGTTACTGAAGCGTAAATAATTACGTTTAAGCGATTTATGTAGGCAATTTTGTTTACTTTCTTTTACTACATATGTATGTATTTAAAAGTATGTATCTTACATATATATATTTTTAGAATACATTGATTTAGATTACTTAATAATTTACATATACATATGTAGAATATACTATTTTTAATAAATAAATTCTTTCACCTCAAGGTCCTTTTTGTTTTCTTTTTTTTTAATTTTATCATTTTATTTTTTAATTTAACACATGTGAAATATATGTATTTCAATCATAAATGGGCTTCGCTCTAGTCATTACGCGTACCATGCTCACGAATATAACCAATGTGAATGAAGTAAATTTAATGGACCACCGAATAATATTAATAATATTTTTTGTGTTGATTATGCACAAAAATTAATGAATTAAAAAAATGAGAAAGATATCAAAATTTTAACAATAAAATAAAATAATTTTTTTTAATTGAGTCTTTACAAGGCAGCTTTAAACAGGTAGTGGCAGAATTACAATAAATACAACATCAAAAAACATCAACGTACATATATTTTTTTTTTTGTAGAATTTAAGAACAGTTATCAAAACTTTTTTGCAAAAGCAAGGAAGTCTATGCGCTTTTGACAAATTTACGCAAAGGAAACGAAAGATAGCTGTGCTTATACCACTACCGTAAGCAAGCTGCCTTGCGTTTGCAGATTCAGTTTGAGAAATAAAATTAGATTTTAAAATAAAAGCTAATTTCCTTAATTTGTATGATCACACATATTCGTGCTTCAATTCTTCTCACATCACGTTGGCAACACGATTACAAAATATTTAACATCAGTGCATACATATGAATATTAGTTTCTTGTGTTCACAGATCGTGAAAAATGCATGCTCACTACCTTTAATTGCATTGGCAATGCTCAATGTATTTAATTTCTAGCAATACAATTTCTAAAATACAATTTTAAAAACTAAAGTTATGAGGTAATGGAATAAATTGTGCTATTAAGTGCTTTTTATATCACCATGTTACAACACTTAAAAAAAATGTAACGGAAAAATGTAAGAAAATTCTATTTTCTACAGGTTTCAACATTCCGATTACCTTACATTACATTTCAATAACCGTTCTAACTGCTTTACACATAACAAAACCGATCAGCTGTTTAATTACGTTACTTTTACATTACATTCCAGTCGGCTAACTGCGCCTTAATATAATAAATAATTTTAAAAATGTTTTAATTAAAATTATAACTTTCATTGTTAAATATTGTCATTAAAAAAAGATTTTACTATATGTGAGAGAGTATTGTAAATTATGTATAAAAAATATTTTAATTGAATTAAATAGCATATTTTCATTTTGTCGTATATATTGTATAAAATACGCAAACAAATTGTTATATATTTTTTCTATAGTTATTGATTAATATTACAAATATACACTTAAATAAATATTCAAAAGCAAATCAAAAATAAAGAAATTTAAAATTGAAATTAAAGCTCTTTTAAATAAATCTGGTAAACACTTATACATAAGTTTAAAAACATATTATATTTTGCATAGCTATGATCAGCATTCTTTACGTACATATTCTGTAAACTTCAACTAAAGACGAAGGTTTCCTTTTCATTGAATTTCTCCCAGTCAAAATTTATATCATCTTATAACGACCTGAAAAGATTTATGCAATATATACAACTTTAATGAAATCAGTATGCGTACATATGTACGACACTTTAATGAAAAAGTCATCAAAACTTCACCAAAACAGGAGGCAAAGACCCTTCGCGCTTAGCTTCCTTCAGGATAGTTATGGGAAGTACATATTACATGTGAAAGTATGTTATAAGCATAAATATCTTACCTGTTGAAAGTTTAAGTTAAAACGTCGCCCCAGCATAATTTAAAAGCGTATAATGATGAAAATTTAAGCTAGCCTGCACAAAAGTTTCGTAATACGTTTTCCCTGCTGGTTTTTTAGAATTCAGTTTATTTATGGGTCCAAATCACCACCCTTTTTGTCGGCATGTACAAAACTTGCACACAAACTCACCCTTGGTGTAAAAAGCAATGATAATTAACGATAATTATTACACAAATTAAATTTGTGTAATAATTATGTTAATTACGAGATGTTTTTTTGTGTTCAAAACCGCGATCAAAATATCCGGCACAAAGAAAAACAGTTTTGCCACCAATTAGAGCCGCCATCAAAAGCCTGTGCGAAAAGGCGAATAAATATGTTAATATTTACAAAATTTATAAATACACACATATAGAAATCACTTTTAATTACCTTTTCTGACTGTTGGGCAACAATTTACTTCTTCCGGACACTGAATTACCACAGACTCTTACGAATGTTGATACCAGCCACAGCCACCACCAAGCCCGTTGAGAAAAACAAAAATGTAATTTCTTGTTACTTTTCGAACATTTATAGGTAAAGGGTGGTTAAATTTCAAGGGCCGATGTTGATTTTGAATAAAACACAAACTATTTAGGAAATTATTGTAATTTTATTTTATTATGATATATTGATATTACTCAATTATGTATGGAACAAAATATCGGCAAAATGGGCGCCGCGACCACGGCGGCACACCTCCATCCGATGGTCCAAATTTTCGATGACCCTGAGGCATAATGGAGGTTCTATGCCGTTAATATGCCGAATTATCTCATCCTTCAGCTGTTGAATTGTTGCTGGCTTATCGACGTATACCTTTTCTTTCAAATAACCCCAAAGAAAAAATTCCAACGGTGTCAAATCACATGATCTTGGCGGCCAATTGACATCGCCATTACGTGAGATAACACGGCCATTGAATTTGTTGCGCAAAAGAGCAATTGTTTCGTTAGCTGTGTGGCAAGTGGCACCGTCCTGCTGAAACCACATATCGTCTACATCCATATCTTCCAATTCGGGCCATAAAAAGTTCGTTATCATCTCACGATAGCGAACATCATTCACAGTAACTGCCTGACCGGCCTCATTTTGGAAAAAATACGGCCCGATGATGCCGCCAGCACATAAACCACACCAAACAGTCACTCTTTGTGGGTGTATTGGTTTTTCGACAGTCACTCTTGGATTCTCATTCGCCCAAATGCGGCAATTCTGTTTATTGACGAATCCACTGAGGTGAAAATGTGCCTCATCAATGAAGATGATTTTCTTCGAAAATTGATCATCATTTTCATAATAAGTCTGGATAACTTTAACACGTTGTTGGATTGTGTATCTCTCCATGGTTCAAATTGAATAAGTCTGAAATAGAGAAATGTCAAATAAAATTCGGAAAAAAACTTGGCGTTTAGGTGTGGTTCACATTTAACATCGTCCCTTGAAATTTAACCACCCGATATACATATGAAACACTTTTACTCACACTTTGTTCACATTGGAACACAATTTTATTATATTAACCGCTTGGAATATGCAAAAAGTCCAAAGCGCAGAAAACCAATCCTGAACCAATTGCAGCCACCAATAAACATCCAAAACAACGAATAAACTTCTTAAAATTGATATTGCACACACGTATAGAAAACAATTTTACTTTTAGTTGCACATTATTCACTTTTTTTTTAATAATAAACAATAATTTTACTTAAATTTGCACTTTTTACAACTTTTCAGCAATTTTATTTTGCTTATTAAATGTTTTGTTTACAAAAATCAAAACAAATGGTGCATGTGTAGCTGTTTCTTCTATCGCATTATAAATAAGTATACGGGGTAAATGCACCAGTAGTCGGCAACTTAACTTTTTTCTCCACTCTCATAAGACGCTATAAAGATTCTAATAGTAGTATTTGGTTGTCAACATATTATTATTTTTGAGTAATTTGTGTAGTTTTAGACTCAATTAACAGTTTTTAGAAGTTTAACTGTAAAATTTGAGTAATTTTCGTTTTTTTCAAAATGTAGCATTTTCACCTATAGTCGGCACACTCACACCTAAGTTCGGCCATTTTTCCCCCAATAGTCGGCATAGGATTTTTTAGTAAGAAAATAATTCATCAAACAATTCAAAACATTTTTTAATTAAAACTAAGTTCATTAAAATAAAGATACATAGGTACATATGTAATGTATGTACATAAAAGTAAGAAATACTTTTTTTTTAATAATAAAATAAATGCATAAAAGTAAAAAAAAATCTTTAGAATTCATTAAAAGCACAGGTACACTGAAAAAATAAACAAATAAAAATATAAGGAATTTATTAGATTTTTGTTTAAAAACTAGTTAACAGCTTATTAAAAATAACATCCTGTAGGAAGTTCAGTCTTTAGTTATGGCATGCTTTGCATACAAAGTCTTTTCCAACCACTTCGTCATACGTCAATTCTTTTAAATTTGTGCATTTGAGGTGAAACCACTGTGGACAAGTATCACATCCTATGTTTTTCAAACCATCATCTTCAGCATCAGTGTCAAGTTCTTCCTCACATGCGCCACAAAATTGTTTTACTTTTGCTTTTCCTTTTTTAATTTTTTTTCGTTTATTTTCTTTTTTAGTTTTTTTTTTTTGTAGGCGTTCCAACTTTCTTTTTTTTATAGCTTCAGCCTTGGCGTATCTTTCTTCTCTTTCTTTTGACTGTATGTGGTCTCTCCAGGCAAAGGCAGATATCGCACTAGGAGGCCTACCATTCAAAAATGGTGTGGTTCTTTGATCTTCTTTAACGATTGCCCCTGCACAGTATTCAGCAAATCTTCAGCTTTTAAAGGAAACCCAGCTGGTCGCAAGCAGTGTCATATTTTTTCGTTCAGGGAAGTTGCAAAGGAAACATAATGAAGAAATATATATATATATATATATATATATATATATATATATATATATATATATATATATATATATATATATATATATATATATATATATATATATATATATATATATATATATATATATATATATATATATATATATATATATATATATATATATATATATATATATATATATATATATTTCAAAAGTACTTAGTCGTACTGTAGCTATAGGAATGCGTACTGTGCACTCATCAGGAAAATTAAGTCATTTAAAATCATCTACTTTTTTAAATACGGCAGACTATTTAGAATTTTTCAACAATATATTTTATATTTTCAATAGCCGTGCAGAATTTGCTGCAGTTACGAATTCTGATGAACAATTAGACTTTCTTAGATTAGCCTCACAAAAACTTTTGACTATTAAAATCTTAGACGAAAAGAAAGCCGATATTACAAATAAATTTAAGTTTATTACCGGCTGGCAACTAAATATTTCGGCTTTGAAAAGTCTTTGGGCTTATCTGAGTCAAGAAGGTTTTAAGAGTCTTAAAACGAGAAGACTGACTCAAGACCATTTAGAACATTTCTTTGGGCAAATCAGAAAGGGCTTAGGAAATTGTGTTCGTATTACACCCAGAAATTTTTCTAGCTCCTTTCAAAAGCGATGGGGATTGCATTACATAAATGTAGTCGTAAATGGAAATTGTGAGGATATATTCGCAGAAGACAAAGTTTTAGATTTTTCTATAGTGGACTTAGCTTATAGTTTTGATAGAAATAATACCCAATGGGACACTTTTGATGATTTGCCTAATCCAAACCCTTCAATCTCTGATATAGAAATAATGAAAGAGAAGACAGTGAGGAGAGGGAAGTGCTCGAAAGAAATGCGCTTGTTTATGTTTGTGGGTATTTTTTTTTATCTTAAACTTAACCAAGCACATGTCTGCAATGCCCCACTTCCTATTTTTATGAATGGTGAACCGCTTCCAGAAGATTATTTTTTTACTTTCGAAAAACAGTTTGACAAATGTCATTTAGTTAAGCCTCCAGAGGATTTTGTTAGTTACATTACTGTCTTAGAAGAAAAATTTCATCCTCTTTTCGATAAGAATTTTAAAACCTAAATTTTATGTGCATCACATAAATAGTTTTACCTACGTATTTTTTAATTTAGTAATATAAATTAAAAAGAAATCTTATGACTTGGTTGTTGACAGTACTTAAAACGCTTTAGTTCAGGCCTTTTGTTTATTTACAAAATTAAAAATTTTTACATTAACTTAATGTAGAAATTTAATAATATATATATATATATATATATATATATATATATATATATATATATATATATATATATATATATATATATATATATATATATATATATATATATATATATATATATATATATATATATATATATATATATATATATATATATATATATATATATATATATATATATATATATATATATATATATATATATATATATATTTTTTTTTTTTTTTTTTTTCCTAATACAACACACTAGCAGAAAGTTGTAAAATGTTTCAAATTGTAAATAAATTAATTTTCTGTACAAAACATAAAACAGCACTATACAAACAACATCCATTTAAATTTTTTTTTATTTTATTATTTTTGTTTTTTATTTTATTCTTTGTATGTTTTGTTTCTATATTATTATACCCACTTCAAACGCTCAATGCCAAATAAATCATTAACTCCTCCCAAGCCGTCCCAGTAATCGCAATTCATTTTAAGCAACAATCTTCCTCAAGCAGGTCAGTCAACAACCCAAATAAATGTTCCAAGCTCTAACCAAGTTTCTTATGCCAATGTGGTTAAGACTAATATACCAAACGCGAATCAGAAGTTCAAGTCTCAACAGCCCGACCCATATTTTAGCAAGCTCGAAACCACATTGCAGACTTTGGTCCAATCAATAAACACTGTTACGGCTGCTATGACCACCATGATGCAGGAAATGCTAAAAATACAATAACTTTTTTACAGGCTATTTAAAAAAAAAATGATTTATTTAAAAATATGTTTCTGGAACGCAAACGGCATACCAACATAAAAATGAACTTGAACTCTTCCTGAGGGAAAAGCAAATCAATGTTATGTTGATTGCTGAAACTCACCTGACGTCAAGAAGTTATTTCAGGATAAATGGCTATGTACTATATGACACTAAAGATCCACGTGGAAGGTTCGGCTATTCTAATTAAAAATAGAATTAAACATTACTTGTTAAATGAGACATGTGAAGAATATTTTCAAGCAACAAATATTTGTATTGAACACATTCACAGTTAATTGGTAATTTTATCAATTTATTCCCCGCCTCGACTTTCAGTTACAGAAAACCATTACTCAAATTTTTTTACTTCTCTTGGATCCCGATTTATAGCTGCTGGTGACTATAATGCTAAACACACATTTTGGGGCTCAAGACTAATCTCCCCGAAAGGTCGTGTGCTTTTTGATACTATATCAAAATTGGGTTTAGATGTAATCTCCAGCGGGAGTCCCACCTATTGGCCATCTGACCAGCGAAAGATCCCAAATGCTATTGACTTTGGAATCGTAAAAAACGTCCCCTTAGAATGGATGCATGTGGAGCCTTTATTGGATTTGTCCTCCGATCACTCACCTACTATGGTCTCTATATGTTTCCCCCAGAACATTGGATCCCCATTTATCGACATAGGTGTATTCCAGTCTAGAGTGAATTGGCTAAAATATAAAAAATATTTAAGTACTCATTGTACGGAAAATATATCTTTGAGAACTCCAGAGGATATTGATGAGTCAATTAATGATTTTTCCCAAAATATTATGAAAACCGTGCAACGTGCTACGACTACAAATTTTAGAAATATGAATAGCAGAACTTGTTCTTCTGAAATCGAACACCTTGTCTCAGAAAAAAGAAGAATCAGAAGAGAATGGCAACTTCGCAGGTCTCCTCAGCTTAAAGCTAGGCTTCAAGAATGCGTAAGTCAACTAAGAAATCTGCTTGAAGTCCAAAGAGTGGCTTCCCTCACAACCTATTTGGAAAGCCTCGATGGTAGTCCTCAATACGATTACTCTTTGTGGAAAGCAGCAAGAGGATTAAAGAGAACCGTTAGAGCTAAGCCACCCTTGCGTACTCCAGCTGGGGACTGGGCCAAAACTGACTCCGAAAAGGGAATGCTGTACGCTAACCACTTGAGAAACGTGTTTGCCATTGACGGACTGAATGATGAAGCTGATATGCCGCCATATGCAGTTAGACCTCCCGTACCTTTTAGACTTCGTTTTCAAGATGTCGATAATGCTACTAATAACTTAAACCCGAGAAAAGCTCCAGGTATTGATAAAATTACCAACAAAATGCTTGTGCAGTTACCCCGAGTAGCTAGAAGACTCGTCCTTTTTATTTTTAATGCTATTTTACGTCTCGAGTATTTTCCTACTAAGTGGAAGGTGTCTGTCATTACTATGATACCCAAACCAGGAAAAGATCATACAAAAGTTGAGTCATATAGGCCGATAAGTCCATTGGTGGCCACACTCGACTGAGAAGGATGGACACCCTTGCAATCATCAGAGCATTGGAAAGGTGATTTACTAACAAAATACACGCAAGAAACAACTTTTCGTCTAGCATTGGCTGGACCTAAGTAAATAAAATTTTTCAATATTAAATAATTTTTTTTTTCTATATTAATTAATGAATTTTTATTTTTAAGATTTGCATACTTATTGTTAGTTCTTTTAGAAGATACAATAAATAATTAAATTATATATATATAAAAAAAAAAAGCTATATTCATTGTAATTACAATTTATATAATAAAGTTGGTTTTCAAAAATTAATCAATAAAAAGTAGTTCATAAAATATTTTCAAAAGCGATACACTCACGGTATTGTTGAAATATGAATCGTGAAAGTATCCTCACATTTTTTACTTTGTAAAAGCAATACCAACGAACTCTTCAAAAACAAAACTAAAAGCTTAGACCATTAAGTAGACAATTTATTTAATGATAAAGTTAGATTTTTATATTGAAAAGTTACCAACTGAAGCCCAACTGCTAGATTTTTTTACAATTTATTGTCTAGAAACCAATTTTTATAGTATATTAGTATGTCACTTCATGCAATTATTTATGAGGTAAACAAAGCAAACAAAAAACCAAATAGAGTCCAGTCGTTCAAATAACGAAAACGCTATTTACACATTTTCAATTTAACTATTTTCCTCGTAAATTTTTTAAAGTTATTTTACTGACAAACGATCTCTGGAAAATTACAAGCTTAACAGAAGAAATTTATTCAAACTGGTCCAGTTGCTGTCAAGTAATGCCGTCATATTCATGAGCTATTTCCTTTTTATATCTACAGTCACTCACATTTAAAGTCGGGCAGCCACATGAAAAAACTTTTAGTCCCAATATTTATAAGCTGACGGAAGAAAAATTCGTTTTAATTTTGTTTATTTTATCACAAAAGTTCTTTTATTTGAAAACAACAAAAACAATTTATTCCAAGTTCTTTTATTAAATATATACGAAGGCTTAACTTAAATAAGGTCACTTTTCAGTCTCACATTTAAAGTCGGGCAATTAATAAAAAATTAGCATTATGTGAACATAACGCAAAATTAATATTTTGTAGATCCACCTTTTTGGGTTTCAACAGCTTGTAAGCGGTTAGGCAAAGATTCCACTAATTTTTTGCAAAACTCAGGACTTATATTATTCCACTCTTCCTGTAAGGCATTCTTTAGTTTTGGAAGTGACGTACACTGCCTGTCCTGCATCCGGCGGACTAATTTGTGCCACAAATGTTCAATAACATTGAGGTCCGGACTTTGTGCAGGGGTTTTAATAACCTTCGGACAGTTATAGAGCAGCCAATTCTTTACATCATATGCTGAATGTTTAGGATCATTGTCCTGGTAAAATTGGAAATTAGTTTCAATGCCGAGTTTTTTTACGCTTTCTTTTAAATTTTTTCTCAAAATATTTAAATAAACATTCTTATTCATAACACCGTCAATGAAATGCAAATTTCCAACTCCTGAGGCTGCCATGCATCCTCAAACCATAACCGATCCACCACCGTGCTTTACTGTTTTTCTTAAATTCTTGCCTTCCATCTCTTTGTTTGGTTTGCGCCATACTTTGCCTCTTCCATCGCACCCAAATAAGTTAAATTTACTTTCGTCAGTAAACAATACCTAAATATTAATAATAAGCCTAATTAAATTTTTATGTTTATTCCAACTTACGGTACTCCAGAAATCAAAATCTTTGGTCATATATTGACGAGCAAAAACAAGCCGTTCGCTTTGGTTTTTCTTACTTATAAGAGGTTTTTTCCGTGCCACTCGGCCATGAAAGTTATTCTTGCGAAGAAGTCTTCTTATTGTTTCTGGGTTTACCTCCGTCCCAGCAGCTTTCTTGACCATTGCTATCAGTTTTGGAGCAGAAATAAAAGGATTTTTCTTTACCTGTTTTAAAATCATGCTCTCATCTCTGGGTGAAAGCTTTCTTGCTCGGGCTCCACGTTTTTTATTTGCTACCAAACAACTTTCTTTATATATAGAAATGATGTCATGCACTGTAGATTTGCTTTTTTTTATCAAATTAGATATTTCCCTTTCAGATTTTCCATCTAAGTGCAACTCAATTATTATTTTCTGTTCTTCGAAGGTGGATTGTTTAATTTTGCGCGGCATTTTTCAAAAAACTTTTATAATCTCCACTGATCGAATGATTAAGTAAGAAGAAATAATTGTTTTGGAGACAAAAGAAGAAAAAAGTGGAAATAACGGTATATTTCACTTCTTCATTGTAATGGGTGATTTTATAAGAACTATCGGAAATTAAAAAAAAAAAAAAACACATAAACTTCAGAAAAATGCATAAAATATTTATTTGGATCGATAGTTGGGTCGATATAATTTAATGTTTGAAGATTATTTCATGCAAATGTTGGCCGCGGCTGCGCCTCAAATGGTCCATCCGCTTAGTCCAATTTTGGTATACTCTTTCCAACATTTCGGCCGGTATCTCACAAATAATATTGGCAATGTTGGCTTCCAGTGCGTCAATCGAAGCGGGCTTGTCGCTGTAGACATTAGCCTTAACATAGCCCCACAAAAAATAGTCTAGAGGCGTTAAATCGCACGATCTGGGCGGCCAATTGACTGGTCCCAAGCATGAAATAAACTGTTCACCGAACTCGCCCCTCAATTGGTCCATTGTTTCGCGTGCTGTGTGGCATGTGGCACCGTCATGTTGAAACCACATGTCATGCAAGTCAAGCTCTTCCATTTTGGGCAAAAAAAAGTTTGTTGTCATCGCACGGTAGCGCTCACCATTCACAGTAACGTTGTGATTCGCATCATCTTTGAAGAAATACGGCCCAATGATGCCGCCAGCCCATAATCCGCACCAAACGGTTGTTTTTTGTGGATGCATTGGTAGCTCTTGCAATGCTTCTGGCTGCTCTTCACTCCAAATACGGCAGTTTTGCTTGTTCACGTATCCATTCAACCAGAAATGAGCCTCGTCGCTGAACACAATTCTTCGATAAAAAAGTGGATCTTCATCTAACTTTTCAAGAGCCCATTCACCAAAAATTTGGCGTTGTGGTAGGTCGTTTGGCTTCAATTCTTGCATCAGCTGTATCTCATAAGGCTTCACACCCAAATCCTTCCGCAAAATTTCCACGTAGTGGAGTAACAGAGGCCCAATTGCTGCGAACGGCGCCGAATCGATAATTCACGGTCATTACCAACACTGGCCGATACGGCTGCGATATTTTCTTCAGTTCGCACTCTACGTAAGCGTGTTGGTGGTTTAATGTCCGACAATGTAAATTTGGTGCGAAATTTTTTTACAATAGCCCGAACAGAAGCCGATTAAACTGACCATAAAATGGAAGAAGCGCGCGATGAACTTTCTTAACAGAGCACGCATTTTGGTAACAAAATTCAATAATTTGCAAGCGTTGTTCGTTTGTAAGACGATTCATGATTAAATTATAGACCAAACTGAAGATGTTTGACAGTGGCACAAGATACAAAACGTGCGTGAGCTGTCAAAACTAGTGTTGCCAAAAAGATAGTAGCAAAAAAATCATTCGTTACAAAACATTAAGTGCCCGACTTTCAATGTGAGACAGAGAATTTACTTTTTCTCATTTTGTTATTCTTATGTATTTTATAACCGGACTTAAAATAAAATTTCTTTGGTTTTTCTATTAATAAGAGTTTTTATGATAAAACAAAAAAAAGTTAAACGCATCATCTTTCATCAAAACATAAATATTAAGATCATAAATTTCCGACTTTAAATGTGAGTGACTGTATGTAAATATATCATGTTGTGCATGATACACAGAGTTAGCTATACAGTTCCAAAAAAATTTGATAATTTGCAACTGTATAGGATGCACGTATCGGAAATTTTCTTTTCACAAACTTGATTTAGCATCTACAAAATCATAATCTTAAATATGATTTATTATGCCCTTTTAATAATTGCCACAACACTAAACACAATTTTTTTTTATTCAGCACGTACGCTGGACAGAATGAAACTTTTACCATTTTACACAAGTACAATACTGCCGGATGTACTGTTTTAATGGTAAAAGTTTCAATCTTGCGGACAAATTTGAAAAAACTCCAATAAAGTTGTATCGGAAACAATAGTGGAGTATTTGCCGTACGCACAATTCTTAATAAACACTCACATGTATTTTGCACCACACAAATATTATAAATTCACTAATAAACTATGTAAAATAACTTACCTTATCGGATCCTCTGGAAATTTATGCAATTTAGCTCCTGGAGGACAACCAGCAGTACAAACTCTGCTCCTGAAAAATATAATGGTCTTGTAAAAAAATTTTGCTAACAAAAATCAAATACTTATATTTCTACTTACATGTTCGCTGCTGTTTTTCTTCTTTATTTTGCTTGTTTGCAACTTTGGGGGTGGCTTGCCAGTAGATTTTGCTGGAAAAACACACTATTAACTATAAAATTTTGCTAAATAAAGAATTTTTGCCAATTTGGCGCCAATGTCTTGCTAAAAAATTTTCCTTTGTTTACATTTATAAAAAATCAATTGCCTGTGAAATCTGAAAGAAATAGCTATATAAAAAATTATAAATTTGCTATCCCTTTTTAATTTCGGTGGTAACTTGGTAGCACTGATTTTGAGGTGTCGAGTCTAGTTATTAGTCTATGGCATGGGGTTGGGGAAATAAGTTCTGACTTTAACTTTATACCATGCTACATCGATGATTTTTTTTAAATTGTAAACAATTTAAAATTTACGACTTTCATCTTTACACCTGCTACAGCGATGACTTTGGTAAATTGTAAAAAATTTGAAAGTTAAGACTTGTTCTTATAATCTTCATTCGTGTTTAATTTCTTGTTTTCTTATGTAATTTCTTTGCCTTTTTTCTTTGGGGACAGATTTGTACGCCGAAACCAATCTTTGTGGATTTAGTTCTAGAACACTTTCTTCTTCAGAGACGTCGATAACACATGGAAAATTTACAAAATTTAAGGTTTCGAGGATTTTACTGAATTTGGGCAAATATTTATTTCCATCTAAAGATTTGATTATTATTTTTTTGCCTTCTTCAATCAAAAATTATTGATCACAGCATATTTGTATTGTAAAAAATCCTTCTTAAGAAAAAACTTCAACTCAAACTCGATGTACATACGTACAAGCCACAAATTTTATTTAAAATTATAAAGTTAACAAAAATTCAGCAAATTGTAGTGCCACTCCAGTACCATACTACACAACTACTATAATATACTACTCTTACAATCCTACTGTAATATACTACTCTTATAATATACAACTCTTAATTTAAGAATCATAGAATTAAGGAACATTGAATAAAGGGAGTCACAATTCGACCACTGAACCTAACACTTCTACTTTTATTAATTGTTTCCTGACATGGCGATCCTTCCAGAATAAAAAAAACAAAAAAAAACTTTATAAAAAAAAACAACTTTATAAAAAAAAAAGTTCTGAATTAAAAAACTGCCAGTATTAAAAATACAGAATTAATGTGTACAAAAAAATACAAATGCGTACACAATTCTTTTAAAATTTAATAAAAGTATAGTTATTTTAATAATTATGCAGCGGTTTTAGTGGATAAAAAACAGAATATTTTATTAGAGAATAAAAACAGTTTTCTTCTATATCAGGGTTTTTAGTTCAACTACTCAAAAAACTTTTTCCAATTCTTTTAAATACAAAATTAATGAATGCTTTGTTTTTCAGGAATAAATATAAATTGTAAAGTATTTTCCTAACAGGTTTGAACTTCAACACCCCCTCTCAATTAAACAATTTAAGTAAATTTTTAATTGTATTGAAACTGGTTGTGTCGAGCGACTTGGTGAAAATATCTGCGATTTGATTTTTCGTTGCAACTTTTTTAACGAGTAAATTTCCTTTTGCAATATGATCACGAATGAAATGATGTCGAATGTCAATATGTTTTGATCGTTTGCACTCTACATTCTGAGCCATTGAAATACATCCAGCATTGTCTTCATAAATTGTAACAGGGTATGTTTCATCTATGATGTTCAAATCTTGCAGTACTCCGCGTATCCATAATCCCTCAGATGTTGCATAACTTAATGCAATGTATTCTGCTTCACTTGAAGAAATAGCAACCGTTGCTTGCTTCTTGCTTGACCATGATACAGGGTTCCCAAAAACATAAAATATGTAACCGCTTGTTGATTTCCGGTCATCTAGATTTGAACCCCAATCCGCATCAGCATATCCCATCAACACTTCTTCCTCAAGATTTCTATTGTATGTTAGTTTTAGATCGGTTGTACCTCTAATGTACCGTAACACTCTTTTAAGTGCTGACCAATGTATCTCGCCAGGTCTTTGCTGAAACCTACCCATGTAACCAATGGAATAGCAGATATCAGGTCGATAAGTAAGCATGATATACATAAGACTTCCCAGTAATTCACGATAGGGTTCATTGCATTCATCTTCAATACTTGCTGTTAATTGTAGACCTTTCTCCATGGGTGTTCTCATTTTATTACACTCGTACATTCCAAATTTTTTAAGAGTATCACTTATCAAACTTCCCTGTGACATTTTCATTACACCTTCCCTCTGATTATACTCGAACTTAATGCCCAGAAAATGATTAAGTTTCCCCCAGTCTGATATTTCAAAATATCTTGATAAATTCAGCTTCAATTTTTCGATTTTATTCTCATCGTTCCCAGCAATTAGCATGTCATCGACATATAACAGCAAAAACATGGTGTAATTCGGTTTACAAGAAGTATAAAGACAATAATCATGCCGACTACGTATAAAACCTAACTCAATCAGCCTGTCATTAAGTTTCATGTTCCAACATCTAGGAGCTTGCTTTAGTCCGTATAAAGATTTTTGTAATTTAAGAATATGGCCCGGAGTTCGTTCCATGCCATCTGGTATTTCCATATAGATGTCTTCTTCTAAATCCCCATGCAAGAATGCAGTTTTAATATCTAATTGGTGAAAATAATACTTTTTCATAACACCAACCGACAAAATAATTCTTAATGTTGACAATTTTGCCACGGGAGCGTAAATCTCTTCATAATCGACACCAGCCTTCTGTAAGTATCCTTTCGCAACTAATCTTGCCTTATATCTTTTCGGAAGCCCATCCGAATCTTTCTTGATTGTAAATAACCACTTTGACTTAACAGCTTTTATATTTGCAGGTCGCTTCACCAACTCCCATACGTTTAGTTTATTCATAGACTGAATTTCATCTTCGACAGCACTTATCCATTTTGCTTTGTTGTCTGATTTTTTAAAGTCTGCAAAAGTTTCTGGAACATTTGGTTCATCAATCACAGCTTCAAATAAGGTTGAATATATTTCTGAAAACAAACGATTTGGTTTTCGAACTCTTTCGCTTCTTCTTCGTGTATCCGTAATCTGCTCTTTCATACAAGATTCCTCAACACTAAGCTCTTGATTGCTGTCTATTTGTTCTTCTTTTTGGGACTCTTGAATACTTAGATCTTGAACATTATTTATAGGTGTATTAGTTTCCTCAGCAATCGAAATATTGGGTATTTCATTCTCGCAATTAATAATTTCATCATCGATTTGCTCTCCATATGTAGAATCATTTTGGAAACAATTGTAATCACTTTAGAGAATAAAAACAGTTTTCTTCTATATCAGGGTTTTTAGTTCAACTACTCAAAAAACTTTTTCCAATTCTTTTAAATACAAAATTAATGAATGCTTTGTTTTTCAGGAATAAATATAAATTGTAAAGTATTTTCCTAACAGGTTTGAACTTCAACAAAAAGTGTATTATACTTCTGTGTCAATGCGCACATAAAAAAAATAGAGGTGAAAATTGTGAAAATATGTATGTATGTATTTTCTACATCAAGGAGAACATTATGAAGTGCACATACATATATTTTAAATTAAACTGTAAAAGAAGTTCTTTTTAATAATTTGTTCGAGGTTTTTTTTTAATATGTTGGCCAGATTTTTTTTTTTACTTGACGTGGCATCAATGTGTTTTACAGTTTTGTATATGTAAATACCCAACGTGTTTTACTGGTATAGATACCTGAAGAAAAATAAAGAACTGAGGTGGAAGAAGTTAAAAAACAACGAGTTAAAAATGACAGTTTCAAAAAAAAAAAAAAAAAAAAAAAAAAAAAAAAAAAAAAGAAACAATTTGGTGAAGAAACGCAGTTAAACAAAAGAGAACTACAGAAAAAGTTTAAAAAAGAACAAGCAACAAGTTTTAAATAGAAATAAAGAAAAACAGTTTCAAATCCAAAAACAAAATTTATTAAAATATATTGCGGCACGGGAAAAAAATGCAACGAAAAACAGCAAACAATATTTCAATATGTGACTTTAAAAAATAAGCGAATTATGTTGGAATATAAATATGTACATCAGTCGTAAAGCAGCTCTGGGCTGAAGAATAGCTCTCGCGTCATCGTAATTATTTCTTAAGTGCGATCAGGCTTGTGTTTGTTGTTCGGTCTTCGAGAGTTTTGCGTCTCGCACGCGCTGGTTAACGGTTTGCCTCAACTAACTGTATTGGTTTACAGTTTTTTTAGAGGACATTCATTGTTAATAACGTGGAAACTTCCTATGTGAAGGCATAGGTCGTTATAGTCAGTCACAGCGACGCTACAAAAGTACTGTTAACACCATCTTGGGCATTATGGTCTTTGTCACCCCGCTCATGCTGTGCATCCTATACATTGCAAATTTACTTTGCAACTGTATAGTTACTAAATAAATAAATAAATAAATAAATATGTACATGTGTGTATCCATAAAATTGTTGAAAAGTTTAAAGAAGAAAGATTATAAAAAGGAAAATTATAAAGACTTGTGAAGAAAAGAACATAAATGTAAAGAAAAAGAACAAGAAAAGACGACAAATATACATACATATAAACATGCTGAACAAAACTTACAGCGATTAAATAGCAAAACTACAACAAACAAATCAACATGAGCAGAAAACTTCAATAATAAAAGCTAGAACGAGCGAGCAGAAACCTGCGCCGTCCATTTTTATCGGCGGCGGCTGCTGATGATATATTACTCGGCGGCGGCTCAAAGTCGGCTATAGCCAGGATTTGATCGGCTAGCCTTTTTTCCATCGGCTCTTATAAAAAATCGGCTAAAAATCAATAAAAAATATGTGTTCCTAAACATGAGTTTCTGAAAACATATTCGAACATATTCTACATTCCACGTGGAACTTTTAAAACTTTATTAGCAGTTTAGATAAAAAAAAAACGGAAATTAAAACAAGACTTCCAACGTGAAAATTTCACTTGGAATGCAATAACGGAACTAATTAAAATTACATAAACCTTTGATTTGGCCTTAATTTTTTATGAAGTAGAAGATCGCATATAGTAATTTATTTGAGAATAAAACAGGTCTACAAGAAAACTAAATTTAATAAATATTTACACAATTCTATTTGTTACTTTCAAGCGCCTTAAGAATTTATGTGGAATTTTACATAGTTGAACAGAAACTATAGTTTTCAATAATAGACCAATTGCAATTATAGAAACATTAAAAATTGCGTCTAATAAAAATACCTGTAGTGCGATTCACTATGCTTTTTAAGCCGCAATTTTCCGTTAAAATTATTATGGTACTTTAAACACCGTATGCTGGGTTTTAAAATCAGCTGTTTCAGGCAGCAGTTATATTTAACCACATAAATAGTTATTAATTAATACCCCCTTTTTTTGCAGGTTTAACTAAAAAAAGGTTGATTTATCTTGTTTACATATTTATTTTATTAAATTTATCTAATAAATTATTTATTTAATAACAAACAAAAATCAATAAAAGTTAGTAAACAACAAAAATAAATAATATTTTTAAATAAAATAAAATAATATTTTTATATAAAACAATAATTAAAAAGTTTTTTATTCAATATGTATTTCGTTTTCCTTTAGAAAATTTCTTAAGGAAAGTATTAATTAATTATAAAATCAAACATGTTTTGATAGGGAATAAAGTAACATTATTTTTACGTTATATGTAATTATGTGTGTATGTATGTCAAAGCTCTTGATGTTGTTTTATTTTCTGTCAGAAAAATTTTTTCGATTTTATAATTAATCAACAAATACAATCCTTAAGAAGTTTTCTAAAGAAAAACGAAATATTGAATAAAAAGCTTTTAATTATTGTTTTATAACCTGGAGATCATATACTATTTTTAAGATTTTTATATATGTATATATATATATATATATATATATATATATATATATATATATATATATATATATATATATATATATATATATATATATATATATATATATATATATATATATATATATATATATATATATATATATATATATATATATATATATATATATATATATATATATATATGTATGTATGTATATAGATAAAATAGAAAACATATAAACAAAAAGAGATTCAGTAGAATAGCTAATAACTATTTTTACCGTATTGCCGTAAAAAGCGGTAATTATCATAGAGTTTGCATCAGTGCACTTGGTTGAGTTGCCGTATTAAAAACGAAAAACGAACGTTATCATTGCTGCCGTATCAAATTCCAAGTAAACAATGTTTCTTTTTTAATTTCTTTCGGTGAAAACATTACGATAGTCTCAAAAATCGCTAGAGTATCGTTAATTTGTTTTGACGAACAAGAAGCGCTAAATGTGTTGCGCAGAAAATGTTTATCCATTGTGTTATGCAAATACTAATCTATTTTTTAAGCTAAGTTTGGCATTTATAGCTACAAAACGTACAATTTGGCTTATATTTAATAATTTCGTGACCTAGCATCGGCGGCTCATTTTTAGCCGAAATTAGCCGTAAAATTTCGGCGGCGGCGGCTGTCGAATATCATCGGCGGTTCGACTTAGTCGGCTATAGCCACTTCGGCGCAGATCTCTGCGAGCGAGTGAGACAATTCAGCAAACAAGAAGAAGAAGAAGAAGAAGAAATATTGGCAGCAACATTTTTATTAAATATAGACATGTATGTAAAATAAACAAAAAATGTATATAAACATAGTTGTAACTTTGATTATAAATATGAATGTATCTAAAAAAATAACAACAATCCTAATTGTGAATGTATCTAAATAATTCAAACAATTATACAATAATTTCAAAAATTTCCAAAGTCTACTGATGATTAGGGTATTTCCTATGAAATGTCGACATATAGATAGCTGGGAAACATAGAAAACAAGCTATTTATAATTTTTTACAGGTATCTAAATAATTTTAATTTTCAAGTACAGTGTTTGGACAAACAAATACGTACAGTTCAAAAATAACTTCAATTTATTTTATTGTAAATAGAAAATAAAAAGTAAGAAAAACAATATAAAAAAAGAAAATAAAAAAAACAACAAAAAATACTTAAAACTTAATCATTTCTACATTTTTCAATTTTGCTTTCATCATATCTCTTGACGTGTATCGTCATATGTAAACAATTTTTTCCTATTTTTTCTAATTCTAACTATTTTTTCAATTATTAATTTTAAAATAATAACTAATTTATACTTAAAACTATTTCTAAATTCTCTCAAATTATTATATTAAAAATTTTTACTTTTATTCTATAGTTTAGTCATACCTAATCAATAATTATATTGTAGAACAAGATATGTACTTATACAAAACATAACAAGACTTTCTTAATTTAATTAAACAATATATCGGAATGAATTTGAGTAACATTTAAAACAAAGCTGCAATTTCTTTAGAAATTTATTATAGATAAATACAAGCATACATATATGTTTGTAGGTTCAATTGATAAACACATTTTAACATATTTTTTTTTATTTAAAAACATGCAAAAATATTTGAAGGTCAATCGCATTTCAAGTTGTAATGGACAAGTCGGTTTAGATTACACTAATTTTAACACCAAAATAGTTACAAACGTTTTTGTGATTTGTTTTATCTTGTTTTAATGATCGATCAAGATCCAGATACTTTCAACAGCTTTGTGGAAATTTTCTGTAAAATAACAAAAAGAATTTTACAAAACCGTCCGATATCAACAAATCAAGATAAAATTAATGAATATGTAACTCTATTTACTTCTACTTGCAATGATATCATATCTTATGCGGAATTATATTTTAAAGAACAGGAAATAGCCAATACAGATTCAAACATTTTTAAAACATTAAAACACTGTAGAGAGCTTTTAATAAAGGGCTTTAAAAAGATAGAATGCAAGATTAATGTACCCTTAGATCCTTTATCGTTCGAACTGATTGACAGCAAAATAGTTGGACAGAAACCTGCACTTACTTTTTTTTACCTGTTAGCAATATTTTTAAGACAAGAGAACCAGACATGGCTACAGTAGAAGAGAAGAAAGCCTTTATTTCGATGTGTGCTGGTATAATAAGAGGCAACTATGATGGCAATCCAATTGCGTTGGAATCATTTTTAGATAAAGTTAATCTAATCAATGACCTGACTGAGCCAAATTTGAATCATATCTTCATTTCATTTATTAAATCGAAGCTAGAAGGCAAGGCACGCGAAGCACTCTCTGAAAATGTAGCGACAGTTGACCAAATAGTAGCTGCATTAAGAGTCAAAATAAAACCGGAAAATTCCAAAATAGTAGCGGGAAAATTTGCCGCATTGCAACTTAAGAACACGAATTTTTCGGATTTTGCAAAACAGGCTGAGGAATTAGCTGATGCGTTGAAGCGTTCTCTGGTTATAAAGGGTGTTTTTTTAAGCTAGATAGAACTTTAAATTGTAAAAAGTAACACAAAAAATTAAATTTTGATGAAACATTTTTTTTATTTGTTTCAGTATACTCTGACAAATCATCATGAATAGACTCACGCTTGAACAACGCCGATTGGGCTTTCGCCGATTGGGCTCTAGAGCAGTTGGCAACTGTCCCGTTGTTTTATCGCAAAATTGTGTTCAGCGATGAGGCGCATTTTTGGCTTAACGGGTTTGTTAATAAGCAAAATTGCCGCATATGGAGTGAGACCAATCCACAAGAGACCCTACAGACTCCATTACATCCAGAAAAATGCACTGTTTGGTGCGGTTTTCATGCTGGTGGCATCATCGGACCTTATTTCTTCAAAAATGAGGCCGGAGCTCGCGTTACGGTCAATGGAGATCGTTACCGCACCATGATCAATGATTTTTTGTTTGAAAATATGGATGACATTGATCCGGAGGAGATGTGGTTTCAACAGGATGGCGCTACGTGCCATACGGCGAACGCAACCATCGACTTACTGAAATCAAAATTTGGCGATAAGTTGATTTCGAGAAATGGACCTGTCAATTGGCCTCCAAGGTCGTGCGATTTGACACCTCTCGATTATTTCCTGTGGGGCTACGTGAAGTCACTGGTTTATGCTGATAAACCAGCAACAATTGACGCCTTGGAGGCCAGCATTGTTCGTGTTGTTCGTGACATACGGCCGGCAGTGCTCGAAAAAGTGGCCCAAAATTGGACGTCCAGAATGCGCTTCGTCAAGAACAGCCGCGGTGCCCATATGCCCGAAATCATTTTCAAATGTTAATGTCACGTATTGATCTTTCGAATAAAAAAAAATTTTGATTACAATTTAATTTTTTGTGTTATTTTTTACAATTTCAAGTTCTATCGGGCTTAAAAAAACACCCTTTAGAACGCATCACAGCCAGTAAAGCTCAAGAAATGACAGTGGAACAAACTGTATCGGTGTGTAGGCTCAACGCAAAATCAGACTGGGTAAAGTCAATATTGGCGTCAACCACGTACACAGACCCAAAAGAAGTTGTTGCAAAACTGATTGTTGAACAGGCTAATGAGGCTAAGGAACGTCAAGTGTTGGCAATGCGAAGGTTAGGTCACACTAGCAACAGAAATGAGTATCACAACACAAATTTTAATCGTTTTCATAATAATCCAGGGCAACGTACAAACGACAATATGTATCGGCAAAATAATTCTAATCGTTTCCGGGGTAATAATTACTATCGAGGGAACTACACATTTAGAGGAAACAATCGTTTTCAACGGGTAAACCGGGGTAATAACAATTATCACTCTTCTCACAACCATACTAATAGACATTCAGTCAGGACTTTAAACGCGGAAGTCCCTCAACAGTCGCCATTGAGGGTAGAGCTAGAAGAAGAACAATAGAAACTAATTTTAATAAACCCAATACTATCAAATCCATTTATACGTTAAACCTTACTTATGCAGACTTTATAGAATTGAAATTTATTGATTCAGACAGACCTCGTACTTTTCTAGTTGATACCCAGGCTGATATTTCATTGATTAAATCTTTTTGCATTAACCCAAATACTACCATAAATAGCGAACAGCGAATTAAAATTACAGGCATAACCACGAATTCAATTGGTACGATAGGCACGATCTATACAGACCTAGATATTTCAAATTACCTAATACCTCAAGTTTTACATGTTGTTAATGACGATTTTAATATACCGGCAGATGGAATTTTGGGGAAATATTTTCTTAAATACAATAAATGTAAGATAAATTATGAGAATTTTACGTTAGCGGTCAAAATTTCTGATATTGATATACAAATCCCTATATTGCAAGGTACACAAAGTTTTTCATGCGTAGTCCCACCGCGATGCGAAGTATTTCGAATTATTAGTGTAGGCAAAGTCAAAGAACCAATGTTTATTGGTGCCCAGCAGATATGTGATGGTGTGTTTGTAGGCAGAGGTATAACTGATTCAGAAAACCCAATACTGAGAGATGTTAATACAACTAATGATTTTAAATGTATCAGGAATGACAAAGTCAGAGGTGAAAAATTGAGCAATTTTTTCGTTTACTTAATAAGTGATAACCAGATAAATAGTGAACGTACAATTAAATTGCGAAAAATATTAGAAAACCAAATGCCTATTGAGGTTAGAGATAGCCTGATGCCAATCTGTGAAGAATATGCGGATACATTCGCTGACAAAATGTCAACAAACAACTTTTACGCACAAAAACTGAGAGTTGCGGATACAACATACATAAAAAACTATAGGCTTTCCTACAGCCAAAGAACTGAAATAGACAGTAAAGTTAGTAACTTGCTCAATAATAACCTAATAGAACCATGTAATTCAAATTTCAACAGTCCTTTAATTCTAGTCCCAAAAAAGGCTCTGAAGATAGCAAATCTTACCGTATGTGCGTGGATTATCGTGCTGTTAACAAGAAGCTTGTCGCTGATAAGTTTCCATTGCCGCGTATTGATGACATTCTAGACAACTTAGGACGCGCAAAACATTTTTCAGTAATCGACCTATTTTCAGGCTTTCATCAGATTCCTTTACATCCCGATTCCCGGGACATAACAGCTTTCAGCACGGACAAAGGCTCTTTTAGATGGAAGGTGTTACCTTTCGGTCTGAACGTAGCTCCGAACTCTTTTTCACGTATGATGGCAATGGCATTTTCCGGCCCTGCACCCAATAAAGCGTTTTTATATGTCGACGACATCATTATTATCGGTTGTAATCGACAGCATCATTTGAACAATTTAAGAGATGTCTTCGAAGTTTTGCGTAGACACAATCTAAAGATAAATCCATACAAATGTAACTTCTTCCGACCAGAAGTCACATTTCTTGGACACAGGTGTACGGAGAAAGGTTTGTTGCCTGACAACAGGAAAATAACAGCAGTAGAGAATTATCCAATACCAACTGATAAGGATTCAGTACGACGCTTTGTAGCTTTCGCCAATTACTACAGGAGGTTTATACCCAATTTTGCTACTTTAGCAGCACCCTTAAATTTTCTTACAAGACTGAAAGTCCAGTTTAAATGGGACGAAAAATCTCAAAGTGCTTTTGGTAACCTAAGACTTGCTTTGGTATCCCCTCAAATTTTACAATACCCAGATTTTTCCAAATCTTTTCTTATTATGGTAGACGCGTCTAAGCTTGGTTGCGGCGCCATACTAAGTCAAAATTTCAATGGTAACGACCTACCAGTATATTTTGCGTCAAAATCATTTAACAAAGCTGAACAGAACAAACCTACAATCGAATTGGAACTCTTAGCGATTCACTTTGCTATAACACAATTTCGACCCTAAGTTTATGGAACAAATTTCACGGTACGGTCGGACCATAGACCACTGGTATATCTCTTTAACATGAAAAACCCTTCTTCAAAACTTACGCGAATACGACTGGAGCTTTCGGAGTATAACTTCACCGTCGAATACATCAAAGGTAAAGACAACGTAGGAGCTGACGCCCTATCACGTATTTCAATCAACGAAATTAGGGACTCCAACAACAAAATACTTGCTATTACGACACGGTCTATGTCTAAAAATCAGAACAATGCCAAAGGTAATGTGACACAGTCATTGGATGAATCAATTATCTCAGATTTGAAAATTTATGATAGGTTAGGTTGTACAGGCCGCCAGTTTCATGAAACCAGCCCACTTGGGTCCTTTTGGTCCCGTTGTGTTGCCTGAGGGAGAAGTGCAGCCCACGAGACTTACACTTCCCCCGACGGTTCAGATTCAAACCAACCCGAAAACCGGATAAAGGAATCCAGTCCGTTCACTCGGCATTCCGATATATCTGCTAACCCGTGCAGCATCGGTCCGCCTAAGTACAGCGCTCTCATAGAACTGAGAGCCGGGCATCGACAGAGGAAATGCTCAACACTTTCCTCCTCGTCCTCATCCCCGCAACTTCTGCAGAAATCATTAAATGGAAGATTTAACCTCCTAGCATGCGTCCCTATGAGACAATGTGCTGTCAGAACTGCCACCAAGGTACGCAACCTTTGACGGGGAAAACCCTTTAAGACCGCAGTTCTACTACGATCATACGCAGGCCATGTCAGCCTTGCTACTCGGCAGGTGACCTCACCAGAACATCTGTCCTGCGCAGTCCCTACAAGTTGACGCTGCACTTGGTTTTTACAGCTGTTAAGCGGGACTCCAACCATCGTATCAATGTCCCCTCTCTGTAGACGAGCTCCGGCTTTCGCCAGCCCATCCGCCACAATATTTCCGGGCACTCCACTGTGCCCCGATACCCAGAAAAGCTCCAGGCTCGAATGTCTCGCTATCTCATTAAGAGATATCCGGCATTCCTGAACCAACCTGGACGTCGTATAGACACCCACAAGCGCATTTAACGCAGCCTTACTATCAGTACAGATTCGGATATTCACCCCGTATACCCTATAGTACCTCAGCCAGTTAGCTGCTCTCAAAATAGCTGTAATTTCAGCCTGCATTACGCTGCACTCATCGTATAGTTTAAAACTGATCCTCCTCTGATACTGGGGCATAAAGATACCACCACCAACTCCCATGTCCGACTTGGATCCATCTGTGAAAACTTCAAGCACGTCCTCTTGGCGACCCATTTGGTTCGCTGCCGAGGCCGTCCTTGATGACATCACGTCAAATCTCTTGTCGGGCATTAGAGCTGGTGCACAGTAATCAATATACTCCGGGAGGTCCGTTATTCTTTCTATTATCGAAGCGTGACCTTCTGTCGCTTCTTTCCACATCTCACTGGCTTTTAGCCTAATTGCCGAGCACATGGCCACTTCCTTCGCCATGAGATCAGCTGGCAGCCAATGCATCATCGTAATTAGTGCTTTAGTTGGCGTAGTACAAGAAGCACCAATTACCATCAAAGCAGATGACCGCAGTATCCTTTCTATGAATCTGCAATAGGTGGTTTTCTCTAAAGCCGTCCACCAAACAAGCGCCCCATACATTAATATGGGCTTTATTACCATGTTAAATAGCCAGCAAGAATTCCAAGGATTTATACCCCAGGTCTTCCCAATGGCCTTACGACACAGGTACAAGGCAACAGCCGCCTTGTCCGCTCTAAATTGGACATTCTTCTTCCAAGACAGTTTTGAATCAAGATAGAAGATTCCCAGGTATTTGGCACTATCTGCCAAACTAAGCTCAACGCCCTTAAGGGTTGGCAGATCGAAAAGAGGAGTCTTGTATTTTCGGGTGAAAAGTACAAGCTCCGTTTTTTGTGGATTCACACTGAGACCACTATGGGTGCTCCACCCATCTATGATCCTCAGTGCGGAATTCAAACACTGTGAGAGGGTGTCCGGATATTTACCCGACACCGCCACAGCAATATCATCGGCATATGCCACAGTCTTGAAACGCATGGAGTCTAACTCCACCAGTAATGAGTTTAGGGCAAGATTCCATAGGAAGGGAGATAAAACTCCCCCCTGCGGAGTACCCCTGTTTGCCACTCTGCATATGGTGGCCCGTCCCATACTAGATGTTATGACCCTTTCAGTTAGTAGACTCCATATGAGACTTATAATCGGCTGACGAATGTTCAGCCTTTCCAAAGCCATAGTAATGATTTTTGGCGCAACATTATTAAAGACTCCCTCTATGTCAAGGAAGGCCACCAATGTATACTCCCCTTGCTCTAGAGAATTTTCTATGTACCCCACGAGCAAATGCAACGCAGTCTCAACGGATTTTCCTTTAGTATAGGCATGTTGAGATGCAGATAAACGGCACGGATTTATTGACATTCTAAGATGTAGATCAACCATCCGCTCCAACGTCTTTAGGAGAAAGGATGTCAGGCTTATCGGCCTGTAATCCTTCGGAGCTGTGTGTGAAGTCTTTCCACCTTTAAGAATAAAGACCACTACACATCTACGCCATGTTTTCGGTATGTAGGACCATTTAAGGCAGGCCGTAAAAATCCGAATCAACCATGGCATGATCAGTTCCGCATTATTTTGCAAGTCTGCTGGTATAATACCATCCGGACCCGGTGATTTATATGGGCCAAAGCTCTTCAACGCCCAAAGGACCCGGTTCCTATCGACAGAGAAACATACTTCTCCTTGTCTGTTTCGTTCAACGGCCATACCTGCCCCCGTGTAGGGTGTACAGCCTGGAAAATGCGTATCCATGAGTACCTCAAGGGTCTCCTGGCCGCTGGTTGTCCAATTACCACATTGTTTCTTTATGAAACCTGGTATGGACTGCGTGGTCGATATGATTTTGCGAAGCCTACTTGTCTCAGAGGCTCCTTCTACGCCACTGCAGAAGGATCTCCAAGACCTCCGCTTTGCATCTCTTATCATATTTTTAAACCTGTTTACGGAGGCTTTGTACTCCGACCAGTCTCCCAGTCTTTTTGCCTCATTGAAAAGTCTGCGAGACTCTTTTCGAGCTTTCGCTATCTCCAAGTTCCACCATGGTGGTTTACTCTTACCTCGGCACACGCTAGGTCTGCACGATTCCGGGATAGCTGTATCGAAAGACTCAGTTAGTAAGTCTACAGCTCTCTCAATATCCTCACAACCTCTTATAGTAGGAGGATCCGGAAGAAGGTTCGAGAGAACTCTACCCTGTTCCTCCCAATTCGTCCTCTTCCTGTTTCTTCTTGGGACTAACCCTATTTCCTGAATTCCTATTTCAAACTCAATATACCTGTGATCAGAAAATGAACAGTCATTCGACACCTTCCATCCTTTGATCATATCAGCATGCCTAGTACTAACTAGCGTAATATCCAGAACCTCTCTTCTATTTACCACAACAAAAGTAGGTTCCGACCCAACGTTCACAACGTCTAAATTTGCGCATAGTATGAAATCAAAAATCGACTCACCTCTTGCATTTGTGTCGGAGCTGCCCCACACCATGTGATGTGCGTTTGCATCGGCTCCTATTATTACTGGCAGGCTTTTCTCAACAGCCATCGGAACAACATCTCGAACTTTAGTTGGTGGTGGTTTGCTCTCATATGCCATATAACTTGAGACAAGCAGGCAGGTGCCTACACTTGTCTCCCAGGCTGCCGTCACTGTATCTTCATCACTGAAATCAGACAGGATAAGATATTCAAATTGCTCCTCGCTACTATACAGGACCTAATCCTACCTTGGCCCACATATAGTAGCTTGTAGCCTTCCCTTCTTAGTCCACAAACCCTGCCCTTACACAGCCAGGGTTCCTGAACCAAGACAACATCATCCGCTTTCTCCGCCATCCGGAGAAGCAATGCAGCCGAAGCTGCCTTCGAATGGTGAAGGTTAATTTGAGTTACCTTCACCATTTTTCCCCTCATTATCCACGATTGTGACGTCGACGTCCTCTTGGTCATCCTGATCAGATACCAAGAGGGCGTCCTCGTCAACTGCTTCGTCAACATGCCCGAAGAACTCCCCTACCAACTCAGAGTTGGAAAGGGCGTCCTCGCACGATGTTAAGCTAGCAGTCTCCTCAACGGACATGCTTTCCACACCAGGATCCACATCCTCCCGAATCAGGCCGCCCTTGTCGTCACCCCGGTATACTCGGAGAAGGACTGCATCGAAGCAGAAATACATTTTCCCCTTTCTAGCGCGGAGTGGCGCCAGTGACTCCTGAGTCAGCAGGATGGTGACATTTCTCGAATTGCCCTTCGGTTCGGAGACCCTGACTACCTTCCAATCATGGGTAGGTATATCAGGATTTCCGCCTCTCAGGACCTCCAAGATTTCCTCTGCAGACCCAGAGATGTCTGGTATCTTGGCAACAGCTCTAGGACGACGTGGAACCTCTGAGAGAGGAATCACATCGAGCTTGGCACCTTCCCATGGCTTGCCCACATGACCGACTGCCTGTTTAAGCAACATTGCTGATCGGTCATCTGCACAGGCCATAAGCTTTATACGCCGCCGATACCAGCCAGCCTCCTCACACCTGGGGTACGGACCCGGATTGTCTTTAAGAACTCTCCGGATCATGTTTAACCCCATCACTTCTTTCTTCACCATAACCCAGTTCGAAGGGGTTATGGCAAAATCCGCGTTGCCCCTGTCAATGACAGCCATCACAAGCTTGTCCTTTATGACATCGCTAAATGATTTGTCCATTGACCTTTGGGGTCTTAAACGCTTATTCGCAGGCTGTTGTGCCTGCAACACTGCCTCTTCCTCAGAGCGTTATCGCTTAGGTGCATCCTTAGATGCGAGGGGAGGCGAATTCTGCAGTTCAGCTAAAACTGATCCTGCCCATGATAACCGGGATTTCTCTTCTGCCGTTAAGGCATCCGCTGGCTTCTTCCCCAGCTCCCCATAGATCTTACTGGCGGCACGCCGCCTTAAATAGGCCCGTCTCGCGGAACTTGTGTGCCTTTGAGACTTTTTATCTATTGCTTGAGGTGCAGCTTGGTTACCCGAAAACAAGTTCGCAGTTTCCTTACTACCGTTTCCGCAAGGTATCAGGGATGTAGCTTGAGAGCCCGAAAACTGGTTCGCAGCTCCCTTACTCACATTTCCCTGATGACCACCAACGCGGGAACCCGAAATCTTGTTCGCAGCGCCTTTGTTGGTGGAGGGTGGTGGAGTTCGAAGACCCGAGAACTTGCTCGCAGTCATCTTTCCCACAATAGGCACTTGGACAGCTGTTGCAGCGCTGTCACTAGCACGAGCAGCTCCCAAAAGAAGGGTGTGTGCCGTGAAGGCCCGGGCCAGTGCAGCCTTCGAGGTGTTCGGCTCAAAGTCCATGGACACCTCACTGCCAAGATAGCTATCCGAAGATGCTTTCACGCATTTGGTATTCTTAGGTTGCCCCAAGACACCTCCTGCAGTCAGCGTTTCGGTCCTTGTACCATCGTTGCCGTAGTCCGTTGTCTTGTCCATAGTCGTCGTCATGTCAGTTTGGGTATTGGAGTTAATTTTAGAATGGTTCATTTTGGTCCCACGAGTGTGGGGGAAGGGGATCTCCTCCACGTCATAGCCCCCTGTAACATGGAGGGGGCGTGGTCTATTTACTGAGGTGCCCAGGTATCAGCAAAGCTCCGTTCGAATACAGTCTCTTGACCCCCGACTGCAAAGAGAACAGATGGGCACGGGTCGCATGACACCCCTGTTTGAGGGTTTGGGTAACCTTTAGTATGTAGGCCGGCTTAAAAAAACCCTATCCTCTCCTCGGGCTCAACCATTAGAGCCTGAAACAGAACTCCCATGATTAAGCCCTCGAAAGAGAATAGACGTCCAGCATACACTTAAGCCCCCACACCACGTCAAGGTAGTTACCCAGGTGAGGGAAAATTTATGATAAATTTTCTCACAATTTTAGAAAAAATATTCCGAAAATCAAAACGGAAATAATTAGTACTAATGGAAACTTTAAAATAATGCGCATAAATTTATATAAAAAACGTAAGAGACTGCTATTTGTAGAATTCGAATTTGTGAACGAAACAATCGGGCTAGACTTTTTGCTTTCGAGACTTCAAATCGAGGCCAACAAAACCGAATTTTACAGTGCGGAATGGCCAAAAGATGATTTCATTTTTACATTTTATACAATTCAAGAATTGAAAGACCAGGGTACCAAAATACTGAAAACTTTAGAGATTATTTTGACAGAACCAGTTCAGATAATAAATACGGATGAAGAAAAGCAGAAGCTAATGCAGATATATCACAATGATCCGATCCTAGGTGTACACTGTGGTCAGAAAAAACTTTATGCTAAACTCCGAACGAAATTCTACTGGAAACAAATGACCAGAGACATAGCGAAATACGTTAGAAATTGTACAAAATGTAACATCAATAAGGTAAAAGAAACAAATATCGAAAAACTCGTTATTACTCCAACCCCAACAAAATGTTTTGATGTGGTAGTATTCGATACAATAGGCCCATTACCTATATCTGCGTATGGGAATAAGTATGCGTTAACCTTGATGTGCGACCTATCAAAGTATCTTGTGATAGTTCCTATACCTGATAAATCTGCGAAAACTGTAGCTCGCGGAATTCTTGAAAACTTTATCCTAGTTTACGGAAAAATGAACACGATAAAATCAGACTTAAGCACAGAGTACAACAAGTAAGAGTGTAGTATATTCGGCTGGGCCGAATCTAAAATACCCTTCACGATAGTCACGAATATGTATAGTATATTAAAAATGTGGCCTGAATATGCTCGGTTATATATGAACCGATATCGGAATTTTCTATTTTCTGTATTTTAGTAACCTTCTTTTATAACAAGAATTGCTTTTCAGCAAAAAAAAAAAAAAAAAAATTTTAATGAAAAAATCGGTTCAGGCTATATCTCGAGTATATATGGACCGATATCGAAAATTTTAATTTTCCATATTTATATAACGTTATTTCATTACCAGAACTGCTTTTGAGCACAAAAAATTGTTTAAGTTCGCTTACGCGACATTTTCATGAAAAACCCGATTTGGGCTATATCTCGGGTACATATGAACCGATATCGGAAATTTTCATTTTCCATATTTAGGTAACCTAATTTCATTACCAGAACTGCTTTTGAGCACAAAAAAGCTGTTTAAGTTCGCTTACGCGGCATTTTCATGAAAACCCTGGTCTAGGCTATATCTCGGGTATATATGGACCGATATTGGAAATTTTCATTTTTCATATTTATATAACTTCATTTCATTACTAGAACTGCTTTTGAGCACAAAAAAGTTGTTTTAGTTTGCTTACGCGACACTTTTATGTAAAACCCGGTCTAGGCTATATCTCGGGTATATATGGACCGATATCGGAAATTTTCATTTTTCATATTTATGTAATCTTATTTCATTATCAGAACTGCTTTTGAGCAAAAAAAAGTTGTTTAAGATCGCTTACGCGACATTTTCATGAAAAACCCGATTTGGGCTATATCTCGAGTACATATGGACCGATATCGGAAATTTTCATTTTCCATATTTAGGTAACCTAATTTCATTACCAGAACTGCTTTTGAGCACAAAAAAGTTGTTTAAGTTCGCTTACGCGACATTTTCATGAAAAACCCGATTTGGGCTATATCTCGGGTATATATGGACCGACATCGAAAATTTTCGTTTTTCATATTTATGTAACCTAATTTCATTACCAGAACTGCTTTTGAGCACAAAAAAGTTGTTTAAGTTCATTTACGCGACATTTTCATGAAAAACCCGATTTGGGCCATATCTCGGGTATATATGGACCGATATCGGAAATTTTCATTTTTCATATTTATGTAATCTTATTTCATTATCAGATCTGCGTTTGAGCAAAAAAAAATTGTTTAAGTTCGCTTACGCGACATTTTCATGAAAAACCCGATTTGGGCTATATCTCGGGTATATATCGACCGACATCGCAAATTTTCATTTTTCATATTTATGTAACCTAATTTCATTACCAGAACTGCTTTTGAGCACAAAAAAGTTGTTTAAGTTCGCTTACGCGACATTTTCATGAAAAACCCGGATTGGGCTATATCTCGGGTATATATGGACCGATATCGAAAATTTTCATTTTTCATATTTATGTAACCTAATTTTATTACCAGAACTGCTTTTGAGCAAAAAAAAGTTATTTAGCTTCGCCTATGCGACATTTTCATTAAAATCCGATTTGGGCTATATCTTGGGTATATATGGACCGATATCGGAAATTTTCATTTTTCATATTTATGTAACCTAATTTCATTACCAGAACTGCTTTTGAGCACAAAAACGTTGTTTAAGTTCGCTTACGCGACATTTTCATGAAAAACACGATTTGGGCTATATCTCGGGTATATATGGACCGACATCGAAAATTTTCATTTTTCATATTTATGTAACCTAATTTCATTACCAGAACTGCTTTTGAGCACAAAAAAGTTGTTTAAGTTCGCTTACGCGACATTTTCATGAAAAACCCGGTTTGTGCTATATCTCGGGTATATATGGACCGATATCGGAAATTTTCATTTTCCATATTTATATAACCTAATTTTATTATCAGAACTGCTTTTGAGCAAAAAAAAAGTTATTTAGCTTCGCCTATGCGACATTTTCATTAAAATCCGATTTGGGCTATATCTCGGGTATATATGGACCGATATCTGAAAAAAAAATTTTTTGTCTTTTAGTCACCATGCTTAATAAGTGTGTGAAGTTTGAAGCAAAACGAACAACTTTTGTTTTCAAAAATTTTCATACAAAACTGCAAAAAAAAATGGCTTTTTTCGGAATTTTGAATATATCTCAGATATACGTGGACCGATATTACTGAATTTCAATAGCAAACCCATGAATCGATGGGGTAAAGGAATGGTGAAAGAAAAAAGTTTCTAAGTCTAATGGTTTTCTCAGAAACGGTATTTCAACAGCGGACAGACGGACAGACGGACATCGCTTAATCGACTTTTCCATTAATTCTGATTCAGAATATATATACTTTATAGGGTCGCAAAAAAAAACTGTAGAAATTACAAACGGAATCACAAACTTATATATACCCTTTACATTTTTGTGAAGGGTATAAAAATGAAATTTTGTCTGAACTATGTAAGTTTTTCAAAATCGATATAAATTTTTCAACCAGTTCTCACCATCAAACTATTGGCACAGTCGAACGTAATCATCGCGTCTTTAATGAGTACATTCGAGCCTATATTAGTGAGAACATATCGGACTGGGATACATATCTCAAATATTTTGCATTCTACCATAACACTACACCAAACACTGTCTTTAACAATACATACACTCCTTTTGAACTCGTTTTTGGAAAAAAGGCTACTATGCCAAACGAAGCATATACCGATTTAGAACCAGTTTACAATTTGGATAACTACAGCAAAGAAATATTATTGCTAAGGAATTGCTAGAAAAACAAAAACAAAGAACCAAACGATACTATGATAAATTTTCAAATCCATTAATTTTAACGTATTGTTTATTTAAAAAAAGAACCTTATGATAAACATCAAAGGATATATGAAGGTCCATATGTAGTAAAAGAAATAGATAAAGTTAATGTAACAATATATGATAATATAACAAATAAAGAAAAAACATAAAAATAGAACTCGTAAATGATAAAATGAAAAGAAATAATGAATTGTAATTAATAAATAATGGAAAAAAAACTTTGAAACAACCAAGTCTGATCAACTTGTTTGTCTCAAATTTTTATTTTTTTTTTGTATAAAATGGGGAGGTGTAGTGCCACTCCAGTACCATACTACACAACTACTATAATATACTACTCTTACAATCCTACTGTAATATACTACTCTTATAATATACAACTCTTAATTTAAGAATCATAGAATTAAGGAACATTGAATAAAGGGAGTCACGATTCGACCACTGAACCTAACACTTCTACTTTTATTAATTGTTTCCTGACAAAATTAAAGGGCGTAATGTTTTTAAATTATTATCAATTATGTCGGATCATTGTCCGACAATTCAATTATTTATTGTGTCTTCTAATAGAGCTAACAATGAGTATGGAAATCTTAAAACTAATTAATTAATATAGAAAAAAATTAATTAATTTTGAAAAATTTTATTTACTTAGGTCCAGCCAGTGCTAGACGAAAACTTGCTTCTTGCGCGTATTTTATTGGTAAATCACTTTGCCAACACTCTGATGGTTGATGGGGTGTCAATCCTTCTCAGTCGAGTGTGGCCGCCAAAGTTAAGAATGCTACGTGCGAGAGAATTCGGGTGAGACTCAAGTCTGTTAATGTAACTTATCGCGTATTTTGAAAATTCATCTTTCACTAAGGGTACACCTATATCTTTGTGAATTCGAGAGTTTTTAACATATCATGGAGCTGCATTAATTGTACGGAGAATTTTATTCTGACGCTTTTGAATTTTCTCAATGTTGGATGCAGAGGCGGTACCTTACAATTGAATTCCATAGCATCATATTGGCTTAGGATTGCGTGATACAACAACAGTTTGCAACCTAACTTCAAGGTAGAATTTCTACCGATGAGCGAATTTAGTTGCACCGCTTTTAATTTTATCTGAGTGTCTTTAGCGTCAATGTGAGACTTCCACGTGAGCCTACGGCAGAGATCAATACCAAGGTATTTGGCTTCACTGTGTTGTGGAACAATATGGTTGTTGATTTTAATAGCCGAACCGGTTTTTCTACGTAGTGTGAATGTAACAAGGCTACATTTTTGTTCATTTACTTTGATCATTGTGTTTGCGTGTAATAAATAAAAGCAGTTGGTTTAATATTTGAAAATAAAGAGATAAACTCAACTTTATTTATAATTACCTTTGCTGACAAAATTGAACAAGATGTTGCTGTAATGGCGGCGAACAAACAACTAATAACTTTTTTTCTTAATGCGCCAAATTTTGCAGCTTACAGTCTTTATAAAAGATTACCGTTAACGGTTAACTCGTTAGAATTTGTGTAGAAACTCTCACCCAAAGATGTATAAGAAAGGAGTTACGCAAATTCTAAAGAGCTTAACAAAAAAGTAGAAAATCAAATCTGACTAAACATTGCCGGCCACCTTGCAACATCAAATTTAGTTGCAACAATAAACTTTTTTTTTTTTTATATTGGACCAGTACTCAGGGGATGACCCCTACATATGCAGTGCATTGTACCAGAACTAGGAAAATAGGTTGTGAGGAGGGGGATAGAGAGAGTAGTGTTTGTGAACATTTGACTTGGACTTTCCAACGTTATAACAGACAGGAAACACGTCTGCAGGCAATTTGTTCCACAACGATTCCCCGCGCAACCAACCACAAATGGATGAGCTCTGGACGATGAACGCGTGCTACGCAAAAATGTGCGAGTTTCGGGAACAAGACCCCTAATCTCGTCAGAGCAAAGCCCATTGTAGTAGCGATAGAGCAGAGTAACGCACCCCCCACTGCGTCGATGCTCCAGTGAGTCAATAGAGTTGGATACCCTACTGTCACCGATGAGCTTCTTCGCCCTCTCCTGCACACGGTCGAGTAACTCCAAAATAGACTTTGAGGCACCGGCCCAAACATGAGAGTTGTATTCCATTTTCGGTCGAATGTAGGTGGTATAAATAGTAAGGAGATCGGATGGAGTGAAGTATATCTTACACCGTTTCAAAAAACCGTGGCACTTGAATGCTTCTTTAGAGACATGAAAAATGTGTCCATTCCAGCGAACGTCACACTGTATCTTCATTCCAAGAACATCAAGAGCATCCGATTCCTCAATATTTATACCATCCATGAGTACAGATGAAGCAGCATTTGCGGTCGTTTGTTTGTGTGTTAATAAGCAACACTGGGTCTTACGAGCGTTAAAAGCGACCCTGTTTTTACGACCCCATTCGGAGATTAATAGAAGATCACTATTCAGTGAATCACTCATATTTAGCCTCTTGGTAGCGATCTCTGATAGGCTAGGCCTATAACTAAAAGAGTACGAGTGACAAATGCTGCTGTCATCTGCCAAAGAGTGGATAGGGTTGGAAGTTTAATAGAGAAGGTCGTTAAGGAAAATTAAAAATAGGTTAGGAGAAAGAACGGAGCCTTGCGGTACCCCTGAATTAATCTTGAACTCGTTTGATGAGACCCCATCTATAACAACTCGTATAGTGCGGTCTCTGAGAAAGCTCGATATCATCACCGACACCAAAAGCAGTAAGTTTAGCCAGTAGTGCAGCATGCCACACTCTGTCAAACGCTTTTGAAATATCTAGAGCCACCACCTTACTTTCACCGAAATGATGGATTGAGTGGCACCATTTCTCCGAAAGATATGCCATAAGACCGCCAGTAGAGCGACCCTTACGAAATCCATATTGGCGATCACAAAGTAAATTGTGCGACTCTAGATATCCCATAAGATGGTAATTAACCATACTTTCTATTACTTTGGAAAGCGCAGAGCAAATTGCAATTGGGCGGTAATTTTCAGGGTTATTTGCCTCACCCTTTTTGGGTATTGGTGTTACATTAGTAACCTTCCAGCACGATGGAAACTCACCAAAATGGTAAAGTATGCTGAAGAGGCGTGCTAATGGACGCGTAAGCGTAGAAGAACACTGCTTCAAGACCAGTGCTGGAATGCCATCCGGTCCAGGAGTTTTGTTTATGTCGAGGTCTGTCAAAACCTTTTTAACTGCTCGTGCCCGGAATAATATCTTTGGCATAGTTACAGATACTCTTTCGAGCTCGGGAAGTGGTTGACTGCTTTCTGGCAAGCAGGAATTGCTTGCAAAAATTTCAGCCAAAAGGTTAGCTTTGTCAACCGGGTCGGTGAATGCTTGGCCATTCTTTAAGAGAGTTGGAATTGATGAACTAGCATTGTTCTTTACTCTTTTAACGAATGACCAAAAGGTCTTACTGCCCCAGGGAGCTGTAAGGACCTTGGCACGAAGACGCTGTTCGTGAAGAAACTTTTCACGCCTAAGTACCTTGGCACACGAAGATCTTGCCTTTTTGCGTAGCAAATCAGTGTCTAGGTTTTTGTTTAAACGCCAATTACTGAATGCTTCCTCTCTAGATCTGACTGCATTTTTGCACGTCTGATTAAACCAGGATTTCACTCTCGATTTAACCGAAATCAGCTTGGAGGGGATTTCATCCCTAGCAATATCATATTCTCGACCATTTTTGCTGAAGCATTTATGTCGTTATCTAGAAAGCAGAGTTTCCAATTAAAATGCTTATAAAATTGGTTGAGCTCAGCCCAACGCGCCTTTTCGTAAATAAATATTGAACGTTTCGTAGCTGATTTCGAAACGTTACGAAGTTCAGAGATCGAAAAGGAGGCAGAAATGGTGCAATGATCCGAATTGCCGAGAGGTGCACTAACTTTGACTTCATACTTTTCAGGGTGTGAAGTCAGAAATAGGTGTGTTTGGATGGTGCCTTTCAACACATGGAATATGCGTTGGACCATTCACTAGTTGCGCAAGGTGGTTATGCGCAGCGAATAACTCCACATATTGGACTTCTGGAGTTGTATGACTCGAATGACGAAGCCTGGATGAGTTGTGAACATTGAAATCAACAGCAACAACGATTTCACTGCTCGGACAATCTTCCAGGATCTTCGATATAGAGTCGGAAAGGGTATCGAAACCAGAGAAGGTGGTATCCCTCCCCGCGTTTGGACTTCTGTAAAGAAACCCGAAGTGCAAGAGGTGTGACCTGATTTTGAATTTAACCCAAAGACAGGTAAATTCGGCATCATACATGCTTAATGGTTGCTGGCATTGGAACACAACTTCATTGCGTATGTAAACTACAAGGTCACGATGGAAATTAAACAGGGATAGAAGTTGATACCCAGGTATATGAAAATCCTGTGGATCAGCATTCTCTGATACCTGGGTTTCACATAAGGCGAAAATATCCGGGCGATGGAGACACGTGTGAGCATAAACAGATATATATATATATATATATATATATATATATATATATATATATATATATATATATATATATATATATATATATATATATATATATATATATATATATATATATATATATATATATATATATATATATATATATATATATATATATATATATATATATATATATATATATATATATATATATATATATATATATATATATATATATATATATATATATATATATATATATATATATATATATATATATATATATATATATAAATATATATATATAGTTCTGTATATCATATAAAAATAAAAGTACACGTGCCAGAAAATAAAAAACAATTAAAAGCTAATTCTAGTTCAAAATGGTGGATAATGAACAGACCTTAGCGCCATGTTCTGAAATGGAGGTCAATTTTTTGCTTCTTCACTCGCGTATTAAGATTTGAATACTTATTGTTAGTTCATTTTGAAGATTCAATAAATAAAAAATGCTTAAAAAAAAAAAAAAAAACTCGCGCCAATAAATCTTAAATCTTCAAACGTGGCAAAAGAGTGGAAAAGGTGGTACACCCAATTTACAATTTTTATGACGTCTTCAAACTTGGAAACGCAAACAGATCGGCGTAAAGTGGCATTGTTGTTGCACCATCTTGGGGGTGAATCCCTAGAGATTTTTTATTATTTTAATGAAGACGTTGATAAAATTAAATATGCGGACTTGATTGAAAAATTTTAAAGTTACTTCATACCAAAACTAAATATTGCCATGGAGCGTCATAAGTTTTTCATATGCAAGCAACAACCAAATCAATCAATTGACGAGTATGTCACAATTTTAAAAAAACCTGAGCTTGAACTGTGATTTTGCAACTTGCGTGAAGACTTGGTCAGAGACATATTTACCTGTGGGCTGTCTCCAAAAATGGGAAATATTAAAAAGAGGCTATTGGCGGAAGGAGGAATTCCGTTACAGAAGGCTATTAATATAGTGAAGTCCTTAGTTATGGTGAAGGAAAATGTGTTGAAACTTGAGGACACATATGAGACTCATGAAGAAGCAGCAATCAATATGCTACATAAAAAATTAAGAGACGGTTTCTTCAACAAGCAACAAGTGGTCAACTGCAGTCGATGTGGGCAGATACACAAAAACAGGTGTCCAGCAGAGGGGGAAAATGTCACAAATGTGGTAAAATATGCCATTTTTCTAAAATGTGTTTCACTAAGAAGCGGTTTGTGAAAAATATCATCGTTATAGAAGATGGCGATTATGATAACGGTGAGCAAGAACAAGATTTGTTTATTGGTACTCTTTCTAAAGCAAGCACTGCCAGTTCAACGGAATGGAATGTAGAGGTTAGAGTTAACAACATAAAAATGGTGTGTCAAATAGACACTGGTGCACAAGCTAACATCATTTCTATAGAGTCATTGAAAAATATTATTCCTAATTATTTTTTAAAGAAAACTTGTGTAAATATTTTTACTTTCAGTGGCGAAAAATTGTCGGTATTAGGAACTGTAGATTTGAAAATTAATTATAATAGACATGAACAATTGTTAAAATTTTTTTTTGTAAAAATTAATTGTAGAAATATCATAGGACTTCAGTCAGCTATTGAAATGAATTTAATTAAAAATGTAATAGTGAAAGATCAAATTAAGCGGTTTGCGGCAACCACCTGTTCTATTTTCCGCTTGAGTTAATTTGTTGTAGGCAAATGAACGCGGCTAATTAAAGAAAAATTTGTGCTTCGAAGATTAAATAAAAAAACATTTTGATTTTTTTTAAGCCAAAATAAATAAACAAATTCAATTGTAGAAATTTCAAAACCGAAAATTAATTTTTGTCTTCTATTTTTTTCTTTTACTTTTTGGTTTGACAAATTAAAGCGGCGAAACGAAAAGTTAAACTGAACTCAACATTGCCGCACGGCCGCCTTTAACGGCATTGCCGAATTAAATTAAATTCAATGTGTTGAAAGTGATGTACGAATATTTTTATATAAAATATAATTTTTTGTAAATGGGTCACCATGGTACAATAATATATAGGTAGTGTCGAAACCACAAAGTAGAACAGAGGTGTCACGCGGCGGAAAAGAGACAACTAATAGGACGAAATTCTGTGCATCGCACTCATTCGCGTCTCTCCACGCTTTGTGCTATATTCGTAAGAATAATAGAACAAAACAAAACACCACAAAATTAAACGTATTTTACAGCTAGTATTGTTCAGCGTGCATTTTCTACTTTGTGATTGTGAAAAGTTTTGATAAATTTTATATTTGCTTATAAAATTAAATTGTATTTTATTTCATTAGTAAAGAAAAATAATTAAAAGTTTTGTGATTAAAAGTGTTTTTTCTTTTACAGGGTACTGAAAGACAAATCAAGAAGCCCAGGTAAAAACAAATATTTGTACATACATACATGTTTTGTAAAAGTAATTTATGTGTAGTGTTTTTTACAATGTTAGTTTTAAAATATGTTTTTTTCTTTTAAAATCAAATTATAATATATTGTTTGCAAATCATTAATATATTGTTATTTATCTTTCAGGAGTTCACTGCGTTTTAGTTGTCGTCAACAAAAATGTAAGTTTAAAAATTAAAAGGCTGAAGTGTGATTGTTTTTTAATGTTTGTTTCATTGTTTCAGGTCTACCACTTGTATTAAAGGATGCTCATATGGAGCCTCCATACATAGCTTCCCACAAAATCCAGAGAGGTAAGTTTCTTGTACTTTTTGACACAAAATTACGTGCTTAAATATACATAGTTTATTAACTGAGTTTTAAATGAAATAAAAGTGATGTAAATAATAAGAAAATGTGAAATAATAAGAAAATGTAAAATAATAAGAAAATGTCAAATGGCAATATTGTGGGAGACGCTTAGTTTCCGAGTTATGGACCAAAGAAATTTGAATGTATACATACATGCGATTTTCTACCACATTTTTCAATTTATATTGTAAATATTGATATAATTTAAAATATTGTTAATATATGTGTAATGCCGTAAAGAAGAGAATTCCTGCATCCCTGCTATGAAAAAAACGTTTGATAGCGAAGCCGGTGTTTGTTATACCATAGAAGAGAGAGCCCCTGCATCCGGTTGAAGGCTGGCTGTGCAGTAAAACTTTTGTTAGCGAAGCCGGTGTTGGTTATACCACAGAAGAGAGAATACCTGTATGCAAAAAAAAACTTTGCTATGCAAAAAAAAACTTTGGTAGCGAAGCCGATGTTTATTATTAAAGTTTTGTTAGATTTAAATTAATATATCTCTGTATCTGTACATACTTTGATGCATATATGTTTTTAAAACTAATGATACCGAGTTCAGTTTTTTTCATAAGTTTTAGTATATTTGACCATATAGATTGAAATATGTGGTAGAAAATTGCATGGATATATGAAAACTTCTTCAGTTAATCAACTTTTTGTGAAAGTGATATGAAATCACAAAAAATGTGTTATGCACACAAAATATTTTTGACTTTTGTGATTTTTAGTCGGTAAGCTAACTTGCAATCAATTTGAAATCACATCCTACTTTTTGCTCGTACTTTATTATGCATGTAAATATGAATGTGTTTTCTATTGATTATTTTATGCATGATTATTTATGCATGTAAATATGAATGTGTTTTCTATTGATTATTTTAGTAACGTTATTTATTTTATACGAAATAATTCACTAAATTAAGCAAAAAAAGATACTCTTATTTTGTTGCAAATTTTGTGATTTGGTTTATTGGTTTATTTTACTTTGTATATTAGAAGAAATTAAACTTATTTTTCAAATAATATCGCGAATAAAAAAATTCAACCTGAGAATAAAAATAGGTGTATTCATTTACTTTACTAGTAAAAATTGGCAACAAGAGAGTAACAAGAAATTTTTCAAAATTGTGAAAAAGTAGGTGAACAATTTACTAGCAAAAATTTGCAAGTTAGAGTAGTGTTGTTATGTATTGGTATATATGAGTACTTCATAACAACCCTTATATTTTTTGGACAAATTATACATATATGTATATTATTATAAAAATAATGTGATTGTGGTCATTTATATTCAGCATTGTCGTGACTGGCGTTTTTCGAGTATAGCTTGTAATAGAATGAAAAGTTTTACAATTTTATTTAATCTATTACTAGGCATGGTCGAAATACGCTAAACTATAAGCGTGATTAGCTACTTTTGAATAAAATATCTATTTTTAATTACGTTTCAACTCAATTGGCAACTGAGTCGGTTGTTGTGCAAATCAAGGCGTGTATGGCTTTGTGAATGGATTAGTTTGGCAGTTGTCGAGTTGGTTGAAGAAAAATTAAAATGTTCGGATTTTTTCAAGTTGACTAGCAAGTCTTTCAATTCGAAGTGTGTGGGCAATTATTCATTCGGTTGAAAGTTTACATATGCTTACAATTTCTTCTAATTTTGAAATATTATTTTGTAAACACAAATGCAAATGCAAGCAGGCAGACAGACATTCAAGTCAAACGGACTTTAATATCTAATGGAAGTACACATTTGTCTATTTAAGCCTATATGTAACATTTGTATCAAAGCAAATTTGCTACTATCAGAGCTGTTCTACAAATCACTTTTTGTGAAAGTGATTTGAAATCACAAAAGTGTTCCACACACGAATTATTTTTGATTTTTGTGATTTTAAATCGGTTAGCTAGCTTGCAATAAATTTGAAATTACATCCCAATTTTTATACGTACTTTATTATGAATTTCATAATTTATCACATTAATAAATAACTTAATGTGTTTTCTATTGATTATTTAAGTAAATCATTTATTTTATGCCTAATAATTCACTAAATTAAGAAAAAACTAGATACGCTTATTTTGGTGCAAGATTTGTTGTATTATTTTGTGATTTGGTTTATTTTATTTTCTTTTATATTCATTAGAAGAAATTAACCTTATTTTTAAAAATAATACCGCGAATAAAAAAATTCAACCTGAAAATAAGAATATCAATAAATTGAAGCAAAAAATAGCTGTTTTTTTTTTGTGCTTCAGAAGAGTAGAAATCACATGGAAAATCACAAAAAATTGTGATTTGCAGAACAGGCACAAATCACATTTGTGCTTTGGAAATGGCATGTGCTTTGAAATCACGTGATTTTTAGAACAGGCCTGTATAAGAGAGTTGCAGTATTCTACAAATCGAATGTAGAAGACAAGAGTGCGACCAGGCACAAATCACATTTGTGTTTTTTGCAACGGTTGAAATCACGCGAGTTTTATAACTAGGAAATTAAGCGTTTCCTCCAATATCGTCATTTTAGACCTGCACTAGCTTAATACAAGTACATATTCTGTTTTGCAATACAAATTTCGTTAAGTAGTGTTTCAAATAAGTAATGTTGACGTCTCGAGAAATAAATTAAATTAATGTAAAATTATTATTGTAATAGTTTTAAATTATTTTACTAAGTTTATAAATTATTGCAATCATACTTGTATAATAGTGTGAACTACAACGCCATTTTAAGGCGATATTGTAAAGTACATAAGACTTTTAAAATATACTACTAATTGACTAACGGAATACTTTGTTTTTTGGTCTTAGTTTTAATATACATAAGTGTTTGTATTAATATTTTTTACAGACGTGCGCAATGGCTTAAAATTTTAGGAATTCAAACCTCTAAGAAGAGGTTGTACATCTGCAGCCGCCATTTCTCTTCTGAGAATTTTAATAGAAATAAGTTGCATCGTTATGCATTTCCTAACAAAGACTATGTAATAAGTTCAGATTTTTGCTCCTCCACGGAAATTAATACACAAAATACAACTTCTCCAAGTATAACTAATCCCAAAGACAGTTTACTTAATCCAAACTATTGCTCCACGGAAGTTAATGCACAAAACATAACTTCTTCAACCTTCGAATAGATAAGCTCAGGAAGTGTTGGAGAACATGTTGACTTGCAGCGCCAACATGTTAACATGGACTTTGAGGATGACGATGAAAGTCTAAACCAATGCTCCATGTTAGCTAATGGTTTGTCCGTGGATAAAGATAGACCTTCAGGCTCAGAAAGCTCTGTAGCTCATGGTTTGGCCGTTGACGAGCTTAGAGCATCAGGCTCAAAGAGCTCTGTAGCTCTGAAGACGGTACAAGCTGCGCTGGACCATTATCGCAGCTTGTATCTTTCTGCAAGGAAAGGAAAGAGTAAACTGAAATCTGCTAATGCAAGTTTAACAAACCAGTTAAACAAGTGCAAGGCAAAAATAATTAACTTGGAGAAGGAGTTAATGAAAAAAAATGATTTGTCTTCAAAAATTTCTAAAACCATGATGGTGTGTCTCAATAATGGTTTAAAAAACCATAATCGAGATCTGAAGACTCGCCGATATGATCAAGCAACAAAGCTTATATCGTTAGGGGTGTTGTTTTTATCGCCAGTTGTTTACAGGCATTTGGCGCCAATGCTTGACTGGCCAGATAAGAACACTACAAAGGTTTGTAGAAGGATGGCCAAAGACACCTGGGAACTTGGATGGCAGCTTTGAGGCTCTAAGAGAGCGTTCAAAAAGCTTCACACAACCCCAGAAGTTCATTAGCGTTTCTTGCGATGAGATGTCTCTAAAAACGTATTTAGACTACGATAGCAAAAGAGATCTTATAATAGGCTTGCAGGATTTTGGCGATGAAAATCGCTCAAGTTGCTTAGTTGGTCACAAGCAGTATCTTATTTCTTTGTAAATGGTAGTTGTCAAGGGTTAGTTTTAAAGAAATATATTTTTGAGGCAGTTTCAAAGTTAGAAGCAATAGGCTTAAACACTTGTCAATTTGTTTGTGACCAGGGCTCCAATTTTCAAAATTTCGCAAAGGTAGTTGGTGTTACAATTCAGACACCATTTTTCATAGTTAACGGGAAAAAAGTATATTTTATGTACGATAGCCCGCATTTAATAAAAAGTACCCGGAATTGTCTGCTCGATTTACGAAATACCATTTATTTCAATAATAAGTGCGTATCCTGGTCCGACGTAGTTCATTTTTATAATGCAGATTCATCGAATAAATTAAGATGTGCTCCAAAGCTAAGCAAGGAACACATTAATCCCAATAACTTTCAACGCATGCGCGTTAGCTTAGCGACACAAGTGTTTAGTAACACAGTTTCGACAGGGATGCGGATCCTATCTCAGTCAGGAAAAATAGACTCCACAAATCATGCTACATTTCTTAGCACTGCAGATTTTTTAAAATTTTTCAATGATTTATTCGATGTTTTTAATATTCGTGATCATATCACTTCGTTCAATTGCTCCAATGAGCAGTTGGAACTTCTAAGAGACGCCTCCTTAAAGTTAAAATCGTTTAGAGTGGAGAACGATAAAAAATCAGATGTTACAGGTTATTTTAAATTTATTACCGGGTGGCAATTAAATATTTCTGCCTTAAAGTCTCTTTGGTGCTATCTTGAGAAAGAAGGTTTCGAATGCCTTAAAACGCGACGTCTCAACCAAGATCACCTAGAACATTTCTTTGGCCAAATTCGCAAGGGATCTGGAAATACCGTATCAGTTACGGCGAGGAACTTTTCGAGTTCATTTCAGAAGAGATGGGGACTCCACTACATCAATGTTGTTGTTAATGGAAATTGTGAAGGTGTATCACCAAACGATGCAGTGATCGATTTCTCTATAGTGGACGAGGCATTCTCAGAAGGCAGTAATAAGGTTTGGGAAGAGTTTCATTCTCACCCAAACCCTTCTTCCCATATTCTTACACCTTTGCCAGCAGATATTAGCATAGCTTCCATAGATGAAAGGGATTTTTTGGGCAAAAGTGCTTTTGTTTACGTTTGCGGATATTTCTATCTAAAACTATTTAAATTGCATAAATGCAAACTTGCGTTGCCTTATTTTGATGGTAGGCCAATATCTGCTGAATTTCTTTTCACATTTGAAAAGCAATTCAACAAGTGTAATCTTGTAGAGCCGCCTCAGGCTTTCGTTGATTACTTACGCAAGCTAGAGGAACAATTTGAGGTATTGTTTAATAGGTATTGCCATTTTAAGGACATTCGACAATATATAGCTAACGAACTTATTAAAATTGAGCCATTTTTATGTTGCGACGGATTAAAACATGAGGATGTGGTTAGTTTATTTGTTAGGATTAGAATTTACTTCACTATTCGGATCTTTAATGCTAGCCTTAAAGATCCAAATTTCAAAGCAAAGTATCTTTGTGTTGTTCACAGATAAATATTTTAGCATTATGTCAGTTTTTCTTTTCATAAAATATCCTTGGCTCAATTTTTTATTATTTTTTTTTTTTATCAGAATATTTCGAAGGGTTTTTATTATTCAATAAGATTTTTAAAATTTGCCTCAAATTTCCCATCAATGTAGTTTTTCTGATCCAGTTTGCAAACCCTACGATTTTTATGGCTTAGCTGATCTTTCGCATTTTAAATCATTTATAGTACATAAGTTATTTACTAATATTTTTTAAACCCATGTAAAAATTATTGTAAAAATTATTTAAAACTTATTCAAACAATTGATATTTATATTCACTATATTAGCTTCAAACATTGATACCAATCATTCTTTTATAATTTTTTGATTGATATCTAAAACTTATTTTTAAAAATTATATATGTATAAGTTGCATAAAACTGATTATCAAAAAATTATTGCATTTTCAAAAATAATGTAAAAAATTTTTTAAATTATGTAATGCATGCATGACTCATTTACAAAAATATGTAAATATTATATAAAACTAATTTTTAAAAATTATGCAAAAATTGTGTGAAAACTATGTATTTTAATTTTTTGTTGGTTGTCTTAATTTTGTATATGAATTTTGTGATTAATAACAGACTTATTTTTTTCAGACGGAGGTATTTATTTTTTACGTTTTCTTTAAATTTTTTCAATTAATATAATATATTTCTTATATTTTAATTAATAGTATATGTTTCTTTTTTTCAGCTTAAGGTAGTTGTTGAAACCTTAATTTTTTGGCACCTAGGATAATTAGTCGTGATAGAAAAAATTACCTTAATTTTTTCTAACAGTTCACGATTATCCAGGGACAAGTGTAGCGAAAATAAAGCTTCTCCTTTTCCAAGACCATCATTTGTGGCTTAAGTCCACATCCTACAAGAGGTGGTGCTGTTATCCGCAGAATATGATGGATCTAGACCAGAGCAGGTCGAAAATAAATCAAAGACCACAAAGGCCCTTATCAGGGCCAGCAATTGTTCTATTAAAAGAGATTGAAATTGGCTCACAAAAGGTCCTTCTCAGGGCCACCAATTTTATTGTAAAATGGTTAATAACCACCACAAAGGCCCTTTTCAGGACCATAAATCGTTTTATCAAGAGAGATTAAAATTGGCTCACAAAAGGTCCTTCTCAAGGCCACCAATTTTTTATTCTGTTGGTATTGAAATTGGCCCTAAAAAGGTTCTTCTCAGGGCCACCAATTTAAAAAAAATTATATTCATTTAGATATACATATGTATATTTATTTTTGGTTTTAACTTCATCAAGCATTCGTTGTCCTAGCTTTAAAGAAATTAAAGCCTGAGTTTCTGAGTTGTATACCTTCGAACGCAAAGGAAAGATATATCTGTCTACAATCTAGTTGATCATAGTTTTTAAATAGTTTACTAATTTAGACATACTTATTTGTATCTATTTTTGCTTTTAATTTTGTTAAAGTATGTTGAACAGCTCAGAAAAAGAGAGTCTCGTAAGACATCTACCCCATTCAAAAAACAATTCCTATCAGATTATGTCAAAAAACTATGTTTGTTAATTTTCTGTACTACTCCCTTCTGTTTGTTTGTGACTTTAAGTAATTATTAATATGCATTAAAAAACAAACAAATTTATATATCGCTCCTTTATTGCAACATAGTCATATTAGCTATTCGAGTTAACAATGCAAAATTGTTAACAGCAATACCTTTTATATTGTACCAAAAATTTGTTCAAATTACTTTTAAATGTTTGAAATGTTTTTCTCGAAAAAAGCGTTTTTTAGTTATGACTATGTTGCAATAAAGGAGCGATATGCCTTTGTCCAAAGAAGTTAAATCTCAGGAGCAGAACATACTTTCCATGTCCACTTAGTAAATTTTATTGAAATTAAAGGGGTTAATTTTATTTTAAACATAGCATATAATTAGAAATGACAAATTATTTATGTTAAATATGTTTAGAGTATGTGGTTTTTACCATTCAGGCAGACTAAATCGTCTTATACGTTCGATTTGAACATACACTTCCTCATGCAAGGATCCTTGACATTTCGTCCATAAGCGGGCAAACTTCTCTCCCATTTGATGTTAAGCGACAACTTCCTTCATATGGAATTCTCCCATTTTAGGTTCATAATGTGGACAGAAAGGTTCATTTTTGTAGCCTTTAGGCATAAGCGACTTACAGCCTAAACAGGAAGACTCTTTCGTCATAAACCCAGCTAGGCCACCAACTTTTGATGTTACCACCGTACGGGTACGTGTGTTTTCTCCTTCTAAAAAACAATTGAACGAAAATAATGTTTCAAGCATTTTTTTTTAAATACTAAATTTACTTAGTAAAATTCATTCATTCTTGTCACCTTCAGTCTTAGCATAGGCTGGATTATTTTTCGCTGCTGCACATGTAACATAGGGAAGGCGATCACCTAGTTTTGGAGTAGTACCGGGTTCTACTTTCTTCATTTTTGCTGCTAACTCTACATGAGCCTGCTTAAGTGCATAATCAGTGTTAGCTCTTTTGTTATAACCAACTGTGAGATATCAATACGATTGCACGACAAATCAAATATTATTTGTTCAACATATTCTACAGCACCGTCAGGAAAACATATAATATTCACTAGTTTTTGTAAACATATATTCACTAGATTGGCAACCAGCGGTGATATATCCATGTCCACTTCAAATCCTACAGCCATATCATCATCGTCGTCATCATAATTCCTAAAAATGTATTTTAGAATTTTTAAAATATAAAACATACAGACACTAGAAAGACTTACCTTGCCTTTTTAATTTGACCATTTGTTTGTGTAGGTGGACCACCAAATTTTCCTTTATTTGTAAATACTAATTATTTCATATTTCTTCATCACGTTTTACATACATTGTTTGCTCAAGTCCTGTCTTTAGACACAAAACTGACACCATTTGCAGCTGCCTTATTCTTGGCTAAAGCTTTGAGTTGCTTTTTATTTATGCTCAGCTCGCCAAGGCGTTGTATTTCTTCCATTCCATTCAGCTTTTAAATCCACCAACTACTAATAGTCTTCTTTCAAAGCAGCCAATTCTTGATAGATGACAAAATTCATTAAATTCAATTGTACCAAATTTTGTGTGATGTTTTCCCTGGAAAATACCATGTGGTAACAGGCTCGCTGTACATAAAATGTTTCGTCGTATTATATTTATTAATTTTACTATTTTGATTTTTACCACAAAGTTAAATTTTCGCGGAAAATTTTAATTTTTATTCAACCACCACAATTTTTGTCACAAGCACAATTTTTGTATAAAACGTGTTATTTTTGTTTGTTTACATTTGATATTCGTACATAAAGTACAATATATCTGTCTCGCGCGACGCAACTCTCCATCAGCTGACAAGGCGGTTTTACAAAAGTCACTACTGACGCCTCTGTGTACTCTGTGTACGAAATCAGCTTGGAGGGGATTTCATCCCTAGCAATATCATATTCTCGACCATTTTTGCTGAAGCATTTATGTCGTTATCTAGAAAGCAGAGTTTCCAATTAAAATGCTTATAAAATTGGTTGAGCTCAGCCCAACGCGCCTTTTCGTAAATAAATATTGAACGTTTCGTAGCTGATTTCGAAACGTTACGAAGTTCAGAGATCGAAAAGAGATCAAACGGATAAAATTACGTTTGGCTACAATGGCGCAAAAAGTTCATTTTTGTGATGAATATGAATGCCTTTTTGAGAAAAGGGCTTTTAATTCGAAGAGTTCTCTATTGGCTTTGAACCCCTTTGTAGACCATGAAGGTGTCATGAGGTTGAATGGCCGTTTGGCAAAATCTCCTTCTTTGGTATATACGGAGCGGCATCCTATTCTTTTGCCGTATTCTTGCCGGTTTACTAAACTCTTAGTTGAATTTGTTTACAAGATTACCATTCATGGAGGAAATCAGTTAATGCTGCCAATATTACGGATAGAATATTGGGTACCTCGGTTGAGAACGCTTGTTCGCGCGGTATTCAACCGGTGTAAGCGTTGTGTTATAGACCGTAAGCGCTCATGTAGTCAAATCATGGCAGCCTTACCAAAGGAACGGACTACGTTAACTAGACCGTTTACCACAATGGGTGTGGAGTTTGCTGGTCCTTTTGATATGAAATGCTTAGGCGGCAGATCGAACCAAACGTTTAAATCGTATGTTTGTATAATTGTATGTTTTTCAACGAAAGCCATACATTTGGAGGCTACGACAGACTTGTCAACAGACAGATTTCTGGCAGCTTTTAATCGCTTTATTTCAAGACGAAGCTGACCGAACACCATATTTTCGGATAATGGTACTATTTTCGTTGGTGCGTCCCGCAAAAGGGATTTTAGAAGTTTTTTAGTTGAGTGTCGTGCTAGGATGTGCTCAACCTATGGGATAAATGGCCTTTCGTGGCCATATGAGTGGGTTGTGGGAAGCGGGAGTTAAAAGTTTTAAATTCCATTTTCGTAAAGAAGTTCACAACTTAAAATATAATTTCGAGGAATTTTCTACGGTCCTCGCAAGAATTGAAGCGTGCCTTAATTCATGACCACTTTGTCCTATGAACGATAACCCGAATGACCCTGTAGCCGGGACATTTTTTAATAGGTTCGTCCATCTTGGGCCCGCCTGAACCATCAATTTTGGAGTCACCTATTAGTATTCTGAATAGGTATAGAAAGATTAAAGCGCTAGCTCAGCAATTTTTTCTCCGTTGGAAAGAAGAGTATTTAACGGGACTCCACAAACGTTACAAGTGGAAATATCCCGAACGTGACATTTCGGTTAGTTGTAGTTAGACATGAACAACTTTCACCGACTTCCTGGAAGTTAGGTCGGGTTGTTAAAATTTGTCCAGGAAGTGACTCTTACGTGCGCGTCGTGGATATTCGTACAGAAAACGGAATTATAAAGCGACCGATCACTAAACTGGTCATTTTGCCTAGTTAAATCTATTTTGAATTATAATTTTTAGCCTTTGTTATTTCCTAGAATAATCGAGTCGTTACCTTTTTATAATGAAGACCATCTCTTGGAAGATTATGAGGAAATAATGGAGGTGGAGGTTCGTCCAGCTGCGTCCGAGTCATCGGTTCCTAGCGAGGAAGCTCCTACCATCCCTGAGAAGTCGAATCTCGCAGCCGTCAGGTTTTGTAGCGGCCCAAAAAGCCAGTCTACCCGACGCTCCTGATTTTATTTCTGCAGTCGCCTCATTAGCTACCTTGCCTACAAATCAGAGGGAAAACATTAAGTCTACCGAAGCCGGAGGTTCGAAAGAAGTTGCCACGCTACCTCTCCATTCTATCGCAAAATGCCGAATTTGTGGTTCCAAACATTCGTTAGCTTCATGCCGTAAATTCCGATTTATGACTAATGAAAAAAGATTGCGAATGGTGCTTCTACATCGCTATTGTTCCACGTGTTTATCACCCCACCATACGGCTCACGATTGTAGAACTACGGGCAAATGCGGAAAGTGCGATGGCAAGCATAATTCGATGCTTCATCCTTTATTCACACTGACTTATATGCTAAAAAAGATTCTATTTTATGCGTTAGTGTTGCCACATCCTAGACATTCAATGTCATGGTTGAACTACACGTAATATACATATATAACATCTTCCCTTTTTCGTTTCTTTTAAAATTCGTTTTGAAAATACAATAGTTAAATATCTTAAGTAAATAAATGCAAGCATAACTCTAATACTTCGATAAGAATAAAAGTAATACTTCCATAAGAAACTTTATTAAAACTAAGTAATATATATGAAATAAAAATTTTTATTCATTATTATTATTATATATATATATTTATTTTTACAAATTCAGTCTTTCGGGCTTTTTAATAATTCTACCCGTTCTAGTTATATTACTTCTGTAGTTCTTTGCCACCTCATCACCTAAATCTTCTCTTAGATTATTGTTAGCCTGATGTTCATTGTTATTGCCTTGTTCACTGTTATTTTCTGGGGCTTTCTTTATATGCTCCTCATTTCTTCTATAAATGCTACCATTGTTATCTTCTATTAAATAGGATCTTGGTTCATTGCAAGTGTTCACAATTTGTCCTTGAAACCAACAACTTGTTGGTGTTTTTTTAAACATCACCAAATCTCCTTCACTTACACGCCGTGTATTTAATAATGCGTGAACTTAATTGTTCCCTATATTTATTTTTGTCTACAATTTTTGGCTCAAGATTTTTCGTTAAAGTTGGAATTTTCGTTCTTAGAACTCTTGACATTAACAATTCTGCAGGGCTTGGTAAATTGCCTTTACATGTTGTTCTATAATGAAGCAGCGCTATGTAAGGATCTGAGTGACTCTCTTGCGATTTCCGTTCGTTCCGCCAACCCACTCGATCTAGGTAAATATGGACTGGATGTTTTGTGAGTAATCTGCCAGCTGCTACAAAAATCCTTAAATTCTTTAGAATTAAATGGAGGGCCATTGTCCGACACTAAAGTATAAGGAATACCATGTCGCGAAAAAATGAATTTCAATTTTTGAATAACTTGACAACTACTGTAACCAGAACTAAGCAATTCAATCTCAATATATTTTGAATAATAATCAACAACTAGTAAATATGTTCTCTTATTAAATTCAAAAAGATCGCACCCTAACTTGAACCAAGGCAATTCCACAATCTCATGAGAAATCTTTTCCGATTTGCTTTTAGCATTTTGATGCCACATACACACTTCACAATTAGAAACTACTTTTTCAATATCATTGTAAATATTTGGCCAGTAAATAAATTGCCTAGCCAAGTCTTTACATCTTTGTATACCCAAATGTCCCTCATGAATTCTGGATAACAGAGAGCTACGTAAGCTCTTCGGTACTAAAATTTGATGATTTTTTAATAAAACCTCATCCAAAAGTGATATTTCATCCTTTATTTTGAAATACGGCATTACATCTGGCTGAACAGATTTCTTATTCTTAGGCCACCCCTTTATAACATACTCAGATATCCGTTTAAATGTCTCTTCATTTTTTGTGTGTTCCCTAAGTAACTCAATCTCCACAAATGGAGTCTCCAAACAGGAAGACAAAAAACTACAATGAAGGGAAATTTCGTCATCCATCTCTGATGTTGTTTCTAATAAAGGAGCTCTAGATAAAGTATCAGCTAATAGCAAATTTTTTCCAGGCTTATACACCACCAACAAATTATACAATTGTAAGCGCAGCATAAATCTTTGAAGTCTGGCTGGGATTTTGTACAGTGGTTTGTCAAACAAAGTTACGAGTGGTGTATGGTGTGTTTCTACAATTACCCTGGACCCATAAACAAATTTATGAAACCTTGTACAACCAAATACAATTGCAAATAGTTCTTTTTCTACCTGAGCATAATTTCTCTGGCATTCTGTTAATGAAACCGATGCGTAAGCAATTGGTTGCCTGCTATGCATGATAGCCGCACCTAGTGCAAATTGCGAAGCATCAACAGATAGTGTTATTTCTTTATTTGAATCAAAATATGTCAACAAGGGCGATTGTGGTATTTCCCGTTTAAGATTTTCAAATTCTTCTTCATGTTTTTCTGTCCAATGCCATTCAATGTCGTTCTTCAAGAGTTCTCTAAGACTTTTATTCTTCGAAGCTAAATTCTCAATGAATGAGCCTAGATAATTAATTATACCAAGAAATCTCTGTAGTTCCTTCACATTTTTTGGCCTGGGTATTTTAGCTATAGATTTTACTTTTTCTACATCTGGCTTAATTCCAAAATTGCTAAATACGTGACCCAAGAATTTAATTTCTGTTAGTAATATCTTACATTTAGATTTGTTAAACTTTATGCCGACTTCTTTAGCCCTCTGAAAAACAGTCTCCAAAATCCTGAAATGTTCCTCTTTAGAGGAAGAATAAATTAAAAAATCATCAATATAGATTATTAAATTATCACCGAAATATTGTACCATTTTCGCATGAAAAATTTCAGGTGCCGCATTAATACCAAACGGTAACCTCAAAAACCGATAACGGCCAAATGGTGTGGTGGTGTGGAATCATCCAAAACCCGCTGTTAGCGTCAAGAGGTGAAAAATATTTCGAACCATTAAGTTTCGCTTTGCAATCTTCAAGATTAGGAAAGGGAAAGTGTGGCCTAAAAATTGCTTTATTTAAATTTCTCGGATCTAAACAAAGTCTTAAGCTACCATTTGGTTTTGATACAAGCACTATAGAATTTACCCATTCCGTTGGTTCGTTAACCTTTTTTGTAACATTTAAATTCACCATTCTATTCAATTCCAATTTATCATACAGTTTAAATGGAATCTTTCGTACTGGTTCTACTACTGGAGCAACTTCCTTCCGTATTTTTAGACTACATTCTTCTTGTAGAACACCAAGACCACAAAAAACATCAGAATATTTCTCAAGCATATTATTCACTGATATGACATTTATAGTGAAAGGCCAATGTAAGCGGCATGCGGCAGAGGGCGCACCAATGTGACCCACATGGTACAATAATATAACAGGTAAAAGCGGAACTACAACAAGCCAACAATAAAAAAAACAACATGGCTTTTTATTGTTGCTTTGTGTTGATAACTGTCAAATAAATAAATAAATAAAAAAATAAACGTATATTTTTATTCGTGTTTTTATTTTACAAATAATTTTTCAATAAGTTTTTGCATTTAAAACTCGTGGAATAAATTAAACATATAAATAAATATCAAGAAAAAGTTGTCTGTTGTGTTTGAAGCTGTTTTTGTGTTTGAAAAATATTATTGGAACATTTTTTTTTTCAAAAACTCTTTCAATTTGTAAACAATAATATAAAATGTGTGTGTATGTGTGCGCTTTTGATAGTTATCATCACAGAAAAAAAATGTCGGCCACCGTTTCGACACTACCTATATATTATTGTACCATGGTGACCCATTTACAAAAAATTATATTTTTTATAAAAATATTCGTACATCACTTTCAACACATTGAATTTAATTTAATTTGGCAATGCCGTTAAAGGCGGCCGTGCGGCAATGTTGAGTTCAGTTTAACTTTTCGTTTCGCCGCTTTAATTTGTCAAACCAAAAAGTAAAAGAAAAAAATAGAAGACAAAAATTAATTTTCGGTTTTGAAATTTCAACAATTGAATTTGTTTATTTATTTTGGCTTAAAAAAAATCAAAATGTTTTTTTATTTAATCTTCGAAGCACAAATTTTTCTTTAATTAGCCGCGTTCATTTGCCTACAACAAATTAACTCAAGCGGAAAATAGAACAGGTGGTTGCCGCAAACCGCTTAATTTGATCTTTCACTATTACATTTTTAATTAAATTCATTTCAATAGCTGACTGAAGTCCTATGATATTTCTACAATTAATTTTTACAAAAAAAAATTTTAACAATTGTTCATGTCTACTATAATTAATTTTCAAATCTACAGTTCCTAATACCGACAATTTTTCGCCACTGAAAGTAAAAATATTTACACAAGTTTTCTTTAAAAAATAATTAGGAATAATATTTTTCAATGACTCTATAGAAATGATGTTAGCTTGTGCACCAGTGTCTATTTGACACACCATTTTTATGTTGTTAACTCTAACCTCTACATTCCATTCCGTTGAACTGGCAGTGCTTGCTTTAGAAAGAGTACCAATAAACAAATCTTGTTCTTGCTCACCGTTATCATAATCGCCATCTTCTATAACGATGATATTTTTCACAAACCGTTTCTTAGTGAAACACATTTTAGAAAAATGGCATATTTTACCACATTTGTGACATTTTCCCCCTCTGCTGGACACCTGTTTTTGTGTATCTGCCCACATCGACTGCAGTTGACCACTTGTTGCTTGTTGAAGAAACCGTCTCTTAATTTTTTATGTAGCATATTGATTGCTGCTTCTTCATGAGTCTCATATGTGTCCTCAAGTTTCAACACATTTTCCTTCACCATAACTAAGGACTTCACTATACTAATAGCCTTCTGTAACGGAATTCCTCCTTCCGCCAATAGCCTCTTTTTAATATTTCCCATTTTTGGAGACAGCCCACAGGTAAATATGTCTCTGACCAAGTCTTCACGCAAGTTGCAAAATCACAGTTCAAGCTCAGGTTTTTTTAAAATTGTGACATACTCGTCAATTGATTGATTTGGTTGTTGCTTGCATATGAAAAACTTATGACGCTCCATGGCAATATTTAGTTTTGGTATGAAGTAACTTTAAAATTTTTCAATCAAGTCCGCATATTTAATTTTATAAACGTCTTCATTAAAATAATAAAAAATCTCAAGGGATTCACCCCCAAGATGGTGCAACAACAATGTCACTTTACGCCGATCTGTTTGCGTTTCCAAGTTTGAAGACGTCATAAAAATTGTAAATTGGGTGTACCACCTTTTCCACTCTTTTGCCACGTTTGAAGATTTAAGATTTATTGGCGCGAGTGAAGAAGCAAAAAATTGACCTCCATTTCAGAACATGGCGCTAAGGTCTGTTCATTATCCACCATTTTGAACTAGAATTAGCTTTTAATTGTTTTTTATTTTCTGGCACGTGAATTTTATTTTTATATGATATACAGAACTATATATATATATATATATATATATATATATATATATATATATATATATATATATATATATATATATATATATATATATATATATATATATATATATATATATATATATATATATATATATATATATATATATATATATATATATATATATATATATTAAATTCTTGGGTCACGTATTTAGCAATTTTGGAATTAAGCCAGATGTAGAAAAAGTAAAATCTATAGCTAAAATACCCAGGCCAAAAAATGTGAAGGAACTACAGAGATTTCTTGGTATAATTAATTATCTAGGCTCATTCATTGAGAATTTAGCTTCGAAGAATAAAAGTCTTAGAGAACTCTTGAAGAACGACATTGAATGGCATTGGACAGAAAAACATGAAGAAGAATTTGAAAATCTTAAACGGGAAATACCACAATCGCCCTTGTTGACATATTTTGATTCAAATAAAGAAATAACACTATCTGTTGATGCTTCGCAATTTGCACTAGGTGCGGCTATCATGCATAGCAGGCAACCAATTGCTTACGCATCGGTTTCATTAACAGAATGCCAGAGAAATTATGCTCAGGTAGAAAAAGAACTATTTGCAATTGTATTTGGTTGTACAAGGTTTCATAAATTTGTTTATGGGTCCAGGGTAATTGTAGAAACACACCATACACCACTCGTAACTTTGTTTGACAAACCACTGTACAAAATCCCAGCCAGACTTCAAAGATTTATGCTGCGCTTACAATTGTATAATTTATTGGTGGTGTATAAGCCTGGAAAAAATTTGCTATTAGCTGATACTTTATCTAGAGCTCCTTTATTAGAAACAACATCAGAGATGGATGACGAAATTTCCCTTCATTGTAGTTTTTTGTCTTCCTGTTTGGAGACTCCATTTGTGGAGATTGAGTTACTTAGGGAACACACAAAAAATGAAGAGACATTTAAACGGATATCTGAGTATGTTATAAAGGGGTGGCCTAAGAATAAGAAATCTGTTCAGCCAGATGTAATGCCGTATTTCAAAATAAAGGATGAAATATCACTTTTGGATGAGGTTTTATTAAAAAATCATCAAATTTTAGTACCGAAGAGCTTACGTAGCTCTCTGTTATCCAGAATTCATGAGGGACATTTGGGTATACAAAGATGTAAAGACTTGGCTAGGCAATTTATTTACTGGCCAAATATTTACAATGATATTGAAAAAGTAGTTTCTAATTGTGAAGTGTGTATGTGGCATCAAAATGCTAAAAGCAAATCGGAAAAGATTTCTCATGAGATTGTGGAATTGCCTTGGTTCAAGTTAGGGTGCGATCTTTTTGAATTTAATAAGAGAACATATTTACTAGTTGTTGATTATTATTCAAAATATATTGAGATTGAATTGCTTAGTTCTGGTTACAGTAGTTGTCAAGTTATTCAAAAATTGAAATTCATTTTTTCGCGACATGGTATTCCTTATACTTTAGTGTCGGACAATGGCCCTCCATTTAATTCTAAAGAATTTAAGGATTTTTGTAGCAGCTGGCAGATTACTCACAAAACATCCAGTCCATATTTACCTAGATCGAGTGGGTTGGCGGAACGAACGGAAATCGCAAGAGAGTCACTCAGATCCTTACATAGCGCTGCTTCATTATAGAACAACATGTAAAGGCAATTTACCAAGCCCTGCAGAATTGTTAATGTCAAGAGTTCTAAGAACGAAAATTCCAACTTTAACGAAAAATCTTGAGCCAAAAATTGTAGACAAAAATAAATATAGGGAACAATTAAGTTCACGCATTATTAAATACACGGCGTGTAAGTGAAGGAGATTTGGTGATGTTTAAAAAAACACCAACAAGTTGTTGGTTTCAAGGACAAATTGTGAACACTTGCAATGAACCAAGATCCTATTTAATAGAAGATAACAATGGTAGCATTTATAGAAGAAATGAGGAGCATATAAAGAAAGCCCCAGAAAATAACAGTGAACAAGGCAATAACAATGAACATCAGGCTAACAATAATCTAAGAGAAGATTTAGGTGATGAGGTGGCAAAGAACTACAGAAGTAATATAACTAGAACGGGTAGAATTATTAAAAAGCCCGAAAGACTGAATTTGTAAAAATAAATATATATATATAATAATAATAATGAATAAAAATTTTTATTTCATATATATTACTTAGTTTTAATAAAGTTTCTTATGGAAGTATTACTTTTATTCTTATCGAAGTATTAGAGTTATGCTTGCATTTATTTACTTAAGATATTTAACTATTGTATTTTCAAAACGAATTTTAAAAGAAACGAAAAAGGGAAGATGTTATATATGTATATTACTTGTAGTTCAACCATGACATTGAATGTCTAGGATGTGGCAACACTAACGCATAAAATAGAATCTTTTTTAGCATATAAGTCAGTGTGAATAAAGGATGAAGCATCGAATTATGCTTGCCATCGCACTTTCCGCATTTGCCCGTAGTTCTACAATCGTGAGCCGTATGGTGGGGTGATAAACACGTGGAACAATAGCGATGTAGAAGCACCATTCGCAATCTTTTTTCATTAGTCATAAATCGGAATTTACGGCATGAAGCTAACGAATGTTTGGAACCACAAATTCGGCATTTTGCGATAGAATGGAGAGGTAGCGTGGCAACTTCTTTCGAACCTCCGGCTTCGGTAGACTTAATGTTTTCCCTCTGATTTGTAGGCAAGGTAGCTAATGAGGCGACTGCAGAAATAAAATCAGGAGCGTCGGGTAGACTGGCTTTTTGGGCCGCTACAAAACCTGACGGCTGCGAGATTCGACTTCTCAGGGATGGTAGGAGCTTCCTCGCTAGGAACCGATGACTCGGACGCAGCTGGACGAACCTCCACCTCCATTATTTCCTCATAATCTTCCAAGAGATGGTCTTCATTATAAAAAGGTAACGACTCGATTATTCTAGGAAATAACAAAGGCTAAAAATTATAATTCAAAATAGATTTAACTAGGCAAAATGACCAGTTTAGTGATCGGTCGCTTTATAATTCCGTTTTCTGTACGAATATCCACGACGCGCACGTAAGAGTCACTTCCTGGACAAATTTTAACAACCCGACCTAACTTCCAGGAAGTCGGTGAAAGTTGTTCATGTCTAACTACAACTAACCGAAATGTCACGTTCGGGATATTTCCACTTGTAACGTTTGTGGAGTCCCGTTAAATACTCTTCTTTCCAACGGAGAAAAAATTGCTGAGCTAGCGCTTTAATCTTTCTATACCTATTCAGAATACTAATAGGTGACTCCAAAATTGATGGTTCAGGCGGGCCCAAGATGGACGAACCTATTAAAAAATGTCCCGGCTACAGGGTCATTCGGGTTATCGTTCATAGGACAAAGTGGTCATGAATTAAGGCACGCTTCAATTCTTGCGAGGACCGTAGAAAATTCCTCGAAATTATATTTTAAGTTGTGAACTTCTTTACGAAAATGGAATTTAAAACTTTTAACTCCCGCTTCCCACAACCCACTCATATGGCCACGAAAGGCCATTTATCCCATAGGTTGAGCACATCCTAGCACGACACTCAACTAAAAAACTTCTAAAATCCCTTTTGCGGGACGCACCAACGAAAATAGTACCATTATCCGAAAATATGGTGTTCGGTCAGCTTCGTCTTGAAATAAAGCGATTAAAAGCTGCCAGAAATCTGTCTGTTGACAAGTCTGTCGTAGCCTCCAAATGTATGGCTTTCGTTGAAAAACATACAATTATACAAACATACGATTTAAACGTTTGGTTCGATCTGCCGCCTAAGCATTTCATATCAAAAGGACCAGCAAACTCCACACCCATTGTGGTAAACGGTCTAGTTAACGTAGTCCGTTCCTTTGGTAAGGCTGCCATGATTTGACTACATGAGCGCTTACGGTCTATAACACAACGCTTACACCGGTTGAATACCGCGCGAACAAGCGTTCTCAACCGAGGTACCCAATATTCTATCCGTAATATTGGCAGCATTAACTGATTTCCTCCATGAATGGTAATCTTGTAAACAAATTCAACTAAGAGTTTAGTAAACCGGCAAGAATACGGCAAAAGAATAGGATGCCGCTCCGTATATACCAAAGAAGGAGATTTTGCCAAACGGCCATTCAACCTCATGACACCTTCATGGTCTACAAAGGGGTTCAAAGCCAATAGAGAACTCTTCGAATTAAAAGCCCTTTTCTCAAAAAGGCATTCATATTCATCACAAAAATGAACTTTTTGCGCCATTGTAGCCAAACGTAATTTTATCCGTTTGATCTCTTCATCCAAAATAATGAAAGATGTATATGTCCTGTGATCCTTCTGGTCCCGATTGGTGTTGTTATAAAATCTAAACACATATCCCAATACACGAAGAGCACGATCAAGTGATGAAAATCTTTCTAAAACATCTTCATATCTCGAAAAAAATGATGCGTGAGCTTTCACTGCACGAGCTTCAAGATCGGTACCAAGTGGCGAGAGATCTCGAATATTCCAAGTAGATTTGTCTTGCCCAAGCCCACTAGGTCCATACCACCAAAGCAAATTGTTTGCCAACTCTGATGGTGTAACATCACGACTGCCTAAATCAGCAGGATTGTCTTCTGCCTTAACATGGTGCCAGTTATGACTCCCAACGATTTCTTGGATTTTGCAAACTCTGTTCGCAACGAATGTAGTCCAATGGTTCACATTTTTTTTAGCCAAGAAAGGACGATCGTTGAATCCGTCCAACAATAAATCTGGCCGAGCGGCAAATCAATTTTGCTTTTAACAGTTTTCAAAAGCTCCGAAGCTAAAACTGCCGCACAAAGTTCAAGACGTGGTATAGAAACGGGCTTAATGGGAGCGACTTTCGTTTTACCAGCCAATAAATTTGTTAACACTTCACCACGTGGGGTTTCAATTCTTATATAAATCACCCCCGCGTATGCCTTTTCCGAGGCATCAGAAAAAACATGAAGTTCGGCTTTTGCTTCAAGTTCATAACGAACCCATCTGGGTATTTGTATATTATTCACTTCGTGATACGAAGCAACAAATTTTTCCCATTCAGTCTTTGTGAACCATCCCGCTCTATATTACCGGTCCTAGCCATCCGACTGGATCAAATAACTTTGCAATACTTGGCAAAACTTCCCTTTTTGTGTAAACGGATCTCACTGGAATAGGGTCGACATTAAAATAAAAGCGTCCAATTGAGTATTCCAACGCAGACCCAGTGCCTTCGAGCTACTTGACTCTATAAAAGTCAATAATTTGGCTTCAACCAAATGCTCTGGGGAAATTCCAGCTAGAATGGCCATTTCATTCGATGTCCATTTTCGAAGTTGAAAGCCTGCAGAAGCTAAAGCTGCAGTTAGTTGATTACGAGTAATCAACGCTGTGGCAACATCATGAGCTCCAGCCAATACGTCGTCAACGTACATACATTTCCGAATAATGTGTGATGCTACCGGATACTCATTCTCACAATCGTCAGCTAGCTGTAGTAATGTGCGAATGACCAGATATGGCGCACAATTGACCCCAAAGGTAACAGTTTGTAGCTCAAATGTTTGTATATCCTCATTAGGAGAATTTCTGAACAATATACGATGAAAAGGTGTTTGCTTTTCATCAAGTCTGGTTTGTCTGTACATTTGAGTAATATCACAATTGATAACAAATCTAAAAAGTCTCCCAACCAAATACCGTCCGTTGCGCCAATAAAGAACCTAAAATATTTCGCTGAATTTCCGGCATAATTATTTGTGGGTAAACATCAGCACCTAACAGCATATCAACAGGCCTTACAGTCAAAAAATTGAGGATCAGCCAACCGTAGATTTGGTAAATTCTTCCGAAGTTCATCCTCTAGGACAAACGATGGCAACTTAACCGAAATTCTGGGCAGAACTAATGCCGTAGTCCTTAGACAAACTGAAGGATCAAGGGGAGAGCCTATTTCAATGGAACAAATTTTCCTTGAAGTAGCAGAGACAATCTGGTTTACACCCGAAATTCTGGCATTCGTCAAATGCCCAGAGATTTTTAAACGGTTCTGCAAGCGTTCAGAAATAAAAGAAGTTTCTGAAGCTGGGTCGATTAGGGCTCGAGCTGGGTACGTCATACCCTGGTGACCAATATTCACCATTGCAGTCCCCAATAGGACTGTTCGAGTTTGCGCTATGTGATAAGCCTGACGATTGAAAGTGGCTGAGGAGCCAGCACCCGTAGAAGTTGAACGCAGGCAAGGTTCTACGGATATAGAATTCGCTTGCTGAGAATTAGCTCTGGAATTCACAACCATATTTGCGGAAGAAGAATTCCTAACCGCATCTTCAGAAGGAACGACCTTCCGATGCAGCAACGTATGATGCTTTTTGTTATAATTTGAACAAGTATGAACGCTATTACATTACTTGACCTAGTGTGTCCGTGATAAACAATTGACACAACAATGAAATTTTTTCACCGCTGAAAATTTTTCCGAAACCAAAAGACTTTTAAATTTTTTACAATTCCTTAAATAGTGGTTAAGATTTTTGCAGAGAACACAAGAATTTGTAGAAGAAGAGTTCGTATGAAGAGCTTTCACTTTCTGAGAGGATTTTCTGTGGTGATTCTCTAATATCACGCAAACATTCCAAAGTTTGAATCCTTTCAGTCAGAAATACATCCAATGCTTTCCAATTGGATAAGACAAACTTATCCTTTATGCTCTGCTCCCACAGAGTTACTGTGTTATTGGGAAGTCGCTGTATACATATGAATACTGTTAGAAATACTTTACCGTTAATATACCTGTCGATCAATATAACTTATACACCGAAGTAGGCGTTAACTTTATTGTACTTGTACATTTTTCTATTTTGTCAGTTCGTAAGAAATCTTAGCTAAATAAACTTTATTCTTATTATTGCAAAACATATGCGCCAGTTATACGTCATCCAACCATTAGATTTTGTCGTTAGCTGTAGAATATAATTTACTAATTAGACATGTTCATGTTGTTGCAGCATATTTGAATGGTGATTTAAAGGAGGAAGTATATATGAAGCAGCCAGAAGCGTTTATTAAGAAAGGTGAAGAAAATTTAGTATGCAAGTTGAAAAAGTCGTTATATGGACTGAAACAAGCTGGGAGACAGTGGAACCACAAAATTAATGGAATTTTGCTGCAGATTGGTTTCATTCAATCTGAAAGAGAATGTGGAAATCGTTGATCGAGGTCAAGCCAACTATTACCTGGGAATGGAAATAATAAGAAATGAGCCCAGAGGAAATATTGAAGTACATCAAAGAAATTTTGTAAATGAGCTTTTGAAACAATGGGACATGCAAAATTGCAAACCTGCCAAGACGCCTTTTGTTGTTGGAACAGTATTGTCAAAATGTGATGAAGAAAACTGTAGTGAAATGGTAGATGTTAAGAAGTATCAATCTTTGATTGGAAGTTTAATATATTTGTCGACAATTTCGAGGCCAGATATTGCACATACAATTTCAAGTTTAGCACAGTTTTTAGCACACGATTTGATTTGTTATTCTGATGCAGATTGGGGATCAAATGTAAATGATCGAAAGTCATACAGTGGGTATGTTCTATTTTTTGCTGGTGGGCCGATATCATGGGAGTCGAAAAAACAGAACATTGTTGCCCTGAGTTCTATGGAAGCCGAGTACATAGCTATGTGTCAATCAGTTAAGGAAATTTGTTTTCACCGAAGTATTCTAAATGAAATGGGGTTCGGAAATATGCTGAAGAAACCAACGAAACTCTACTGTGACAATCAAGGTGCTCAGTTTTTGACGAAAAGCCATATAACCATGAAAAGAAGTAAGCACATTGACATTCAATACCTTTATATCAAAGAGAAGTACAATGCAAATGAGATTGATGTGGAATATGTTCCTATCGAACACAATGTAGCAGATATTCTAACCAAATGTTTGACAAATCAGAATCATGTTAAATTTTGTAATTTGTTAAATCTGAAATGTTAAATATGTAGTTCTTAGTATCTGAATATTTTTTTTTATTTAGTGCAGAATTTATATTGAGGGGGTGATTGTTAGAAATACTTTACCATTAATATACCTGTAGATCAATATAACTTCTACACCGAAGTAGGCGTTAACTTTATTGTACTTGTACATTTTTCTATTTTGTCAGTTCGTAAGAAATCTTAGCTAAATAAACTTTATTCTTTATACAAAATATAAAATACATAGTTTTATATTTTAATAAATACAATAATCGGCACCGACAGACAACTATTTATACCACGTTGCAATGATTTAAGAGCCGATGAGCACCCTTTTTCGATTATTGGAAGACCAAAAAGGACTTTAATTGACCAACATACGAGGGTTTTCATAAGCCGCTCTAAGGCTTTCCCACGCTATATCAAAGCCTTCATGTGAAAGAGGGCATTTTGAAACGATCTCTTTTGCCTCACCACTAGTTTTTCTTAGTAAATGACATAGCCGCTCAATATTACTCAGACGCGAGCTATTTACTTACAACGCGGTAAATAAATCTCTAAAAGAAGACCACGAGAGGTAATCCCCTTCGAACGTGTCAACATCGCAAGGTGGAAGCTAAAATATCAGAATTACTTGGAGTAGCCATACATTTACAAGTGATGTACGCATTATATGTAGCGCAATATTTCTTCATCACTGTATTTATCTCGTCTGAAAGATCGTCTTTTTAGAAACACGCGGATTGTATAAGCACTGCTCGTAAGTCAACTTAACTTTGTCCCATAAACATTTTAACTCTTCACCGTGAAGTTCCAACGTATAAATTATATGAACTTCCTATTTCGTTTCATTGAAAAAAGCCTCAAACTGTATTAAAGCATCAGAAGCTCTAGTAAATTTATCGAGTGCAGAAAAAGCTATTATTTCCTTTTATATACATATTTCACGAATACCAAGCTTAAATTCAATAAAAATTCAACTAAGTGTTGGGAAACTTCACAAAAAAAATTTTGTATTTATACCGAAATAATATACTTCTCTAAAAACGTTTAAATTAAATGAAATTTAATTTGAAGTTGAAACAATTTATTTCCCTTTACAAACCGAACACTAGTCGAACCGACCCAACGTAATTATTGTAGGGAGCACTTTGTAACAAAAATGAACAATTTATATTCGAATTTATGTATGTTTGAACGGCAAACAAACAAATACAAAAGCACATATTTTCTTATGTTTGCGCTCTTGATAAATTTACTAATTTTAAATCAGAAAAACTTCTAATTTTATGCAAAAAATAAAACACTTCAAATTTACAGTTTTTCTACGCTTTCAATGTGTTCCACCGAATAAATTTCCTTTACGTAGTAAGGCGACTAGCAATTATATATATGTATGTATGTAAATATACACGAAATCTAAAGCGATCAATCACAATCAAATTATATGCGTTTGTATGTCAAACTATTTTAATTAAAATGTTTGTATGTAAATACCAGCGAACAATATCAATTCGCAAAGGCAATTAATTTAAACCGCGCTTTTTAATATTCACGCACTTTTAATTTAAAACAAATTACGCACCTATATTAAACTTTAAAATCCAAATGGTGTTGAGGCTCTGTGGTGGTTTTTTGATGCACAATATGGCGATCCTTTGAAAAAGAAAAAAAAAACCAAAGAAACTTGTTAATATGGGCGGTGGTTATTTGCTCTAAACTCCAAAGATTCGTTTCGATGGGCCAAATGTTTACGTGGAATAAATAAAAGCAGTTGGTTTAATATTTTAAAATAAAGAGATAAACTCAACTTTATTTATAATTACCTTTGCTGACAAAATTGAACAAGATGTTGCTGTAATGGCAGCGATCAAATAACTAATAAATTTTTTTTCTTAATACGCCAAACTTTGCAGCTTACAGTCTTTATAAAAGATTACCGTTAACGGTTAACTCGTTAGAATTTGTGTAGAAACTCTCACCCAAAGATGTATAAGAAAGGAGTTACGCAAATTCAAAAGAGCTTAACAAAAAAGTAGAAAATCAAATCTAACTTAAAAACATTGTGTATGCTGATTTTTGGCAGACTTGTTGGATTGTTTGTCTGGTGGTCCCGGGACTATATTATCGGATTTGTTATTGCTTTCTAATACCTTTCTCTTTTCTTTTGATACTTTATAAAAATCTACCTGAAATTTTTTTAATTAAAAAACTCGTAATAAAAAGGATCGAAATAACAAAACTCAGAAGCGGTATAAAGTAGATTTTCAAGAGAGTCTATACACAACGATGACTGTGATATTAAAAATATATTTTTCTATTTTATTACGATTTAAGCTTGTGTAGCTCAAAGTTTCAAATTGTTACACCTACAATTTGAGAGCATAAAGTGGAAGTTACCGTAGACAGATTTTAAAAATAGCTAACTTAGCATCCCTGCACGTTTGTTGGATTAAACGATGCCACAATTGTTTAAATAATACGAGTCCTATACACCACAATTAAAAAATTTTTGGGAAAGATCAAAGCAAAGACGATACAATAGTCTACGATTTGACATTTGATAAAATATAAAAAAAAACAAGTAAGAGTGTAGTATATTCGGCTGGGCCGAATCTAAAATACCCTTCACGATAGTCACGAATATGTATATTATATTAAAAATGTGGCCTGAATATGCTCGGTTTTATATGAACCGATATCGGAATTTTCTATTTTCTGTATTTTAGGAACCTTCTTTTATAACGAAAATTGTTTTTCAGCAAAAAAAAAAAAAAAATTTTTAATGGAAAAATCGGTTCAGGCTATTTCTCGGGTATATATGGACCGATACCGAAAATTTTAATTTTTCATATTTATATGACCCTATTTCATTACCAGAACTGCTTTTGAGCACAAAAAAGTTGTTTAAGTTCGCCTACGCGGTATTTTAATGAAAACCCAGGTCTAGGCTATATCTCGGGTATATATGGACCGATATCGGAAATTTTCATTTTCCATATTTATGTAACCTAATTTCATTACCAGAACTGCTTTTGAGCACAAAAAAGTTGTTTAAGTTCGCCTACGCGGCATTTTCATGAAAACCCCGGTCTAGGCTATGTCTCGGGTATATATGAACCGATATCGAAAATTTTCATTTTTCATATTTATATGACCCTATTTCATTACCAGAACTGCTTTTGAGCACAAAAAAGTTGTTTAAGTTCACTTACGCGACATTTTCATTAAAAACCCGATTTGGGCTATATCTCGGGTATATATGGACCGATATCGGAAATTTTCATTCTCCATATTTATGTAACCTAATTACCAGAACTGCTTTTGAGCACAAAAAAGTTGTTTAAGTTTGCTTACGCGGCATTTTCATGAAAACCCCGGTCTAGGCTATATCTCGGGTATATATGGACCGATATCGGAAATTTTCATTTTCCATATTTATGTAACCTAATTTCATTACTAGAACTGCTTTTGAGCACAAAAAAGTTGTTTAAGTTCGCCTACGCTGCATTTTCATGAAAACAACGGTCTAGGCTATATCTCGGGTATATATGGACCGATATCGAAAATTTTCATTTTTCATATTTATATGACCCTATTTAATAACCAGAACTGCTTTTGAGCACAAAAAAGTTGTTTAAGTTCGCTTACGCGACATTTTCATGAAAAACCCGGTTTGGGCTATATCTCGGGTATATATGGACCGATATCGGAAATTTTCATTTTCCATATTTATGTAAACTAATTTCATTACCAGAACTGCTTTTGAGCACAAAAAAATTGTTTAAGTTCGCTTACGCGGCATTTTCATGAAAACCCCGGTCTAGGCTATATCTCGGGTATATATGGACCGATATCGAAAATTTTAATTTTTCATATTTATATGACCCTATTTTATTACCAAAACTGCTTTTGAGCACAAAAAAGTTGTTTAAGTTCGCTTATGCGACATTTTCATTAAAAATCCGATTTGGGCTATATCTCGGGTATATACGGACCGATATCTGAAAAAATTTTTTTTTGCCTTTTAGTCACCATGCTTAATAAGTGTGTGAAGTTTGAAGCAAAACAAACAACTTTTGTTTTCAAAAATTTTCATACAAAACTGCAAAAAAAATGGCTTTTTTCGGAATTTTGTATATATCTCAGCTATACGTGGACCGATATTACTGAATTTCAATAGCAAACCCATGAATTGATGGGGTAAAAGAATGGTGAAAGAAAAAAGTTTCTAAGTCTAATGGTTTTCTCAGAAACGGTATTTCAACAGCGGACAGACGGACATCGCTTAATCGACTTTTCCATTAATTCTGATTCAGAATATATATACTTTATAGGGTCGCAAAAAAAAACTGTAGAAATTACAAACGGAATTACAAACTTATAAATACCCTTTACATTTTTGTGAAGGGTATAAAAAATTAAACAATTGGTTTATTCGCTTTATTCGCTTCTAATATTGATATTAATAAAAAAATTATAAACAGCTTGCTTGCTTTTTATGTTTTCTATGTGTAAAGAAAAGTGGAGACGTGTGCAAAAGAAAAACTTGTTTTTGTGTTTTGACAGGTATTATCAAAACATTTTTCTTTTTAAATTCTCAATATTTATTTAGAATATTGGGATATAAAGTTGAATGTTTGAGAATACCTTTCAAAGGTTTCCAAGTCCACTTATGATTAGGATAGCTCCTATGAAATGTCGATATATAGACAGCTAGGAAACATAAAAAGCAAGCTGTTTATAATTTTATTGAAAAAATATTTTGTAGCCATTTTTAATACATACATATATGAAGATTATTCTTCCAAATAACGAAAATTCTTGATCTACAAAAAAGAACTGTTGATGAGATGAGTGTCCTGCATTGTTTAAATCAACCTATTTTTGTTTTGTTTCTGTATTGCGTATTCTGCTGTTTAAATCTTTTTCCACTACATACGATCATAGTCGATTAATAGATATCGATAGGAATGAAACCGTACTTGAAACTAAATGAAGCAATTCTACTGTTCAAACTCAATGTTTATTTTTTATTTACTTTAAAAAATATATATATTTAACATATAAACATTTTACGGGATTTATTTTAAAATGTAAATTTATTTTGTGAGAACTAACATTAAATAATATTTAAACCGATCTCAAATCAGTAGTCATGCATAATTTATGTATAAGATAACTATTTAAAGACTCATAAAAGCCACTTATATGAATCTGTTCAATCGAATATCAAATTTTGAAATTTAATTAAAAATTAAAAAAACTATATGTTTGCTCTAAACATAATATGTTACGAAATACTGCAAATTATTGTTTTTCTTCGTCTGTAGGATCACAGTCGGCGCAATGCCAAGAGTAACCCCTTATTTTAGGAGTTTTTTTAAGAGGAGGATCCAAACAAATAAAATGATAATGTTTGCGACATTCATCACATGTAACGGCATTTAAAGTTGTACCCGTCGCGTTACAAACACAACATGATACTATTTCATTTGCATTTACAATAGACGTTTTTAAACGTGTCGCTGATCCTCCACTAAGCCCAAACGATCTACGAGGTGGTACTGATTTACGGGGACTGCTCTTGCGTGGTGGAAGTGTATTTTTTACAGGTGAATTTACTGCCACTGGTGTTTGTGTAAAAGTTTTACAACTGATCGTAGGAGATATATCGTCCAATTTTCTTATGGGAGGAGAAACCGCACTGAAGTTCGGAACTTCAACATCTTCAACCGTTTCCACGGATCCCGGGCGTGACGCCTCATCCGCTGAACGCACCATATCTGCCGATACATAAAAAAACTGTGCCTCGGGTGTAACTTCACCTGGCAAAGGCAATGTTTTGAATTTTATTTTTATCTTCGGTATAGCGGCAACTGAGTCATTTGGGATTTCCACATCATGTTGTTTCTTTTTACGTTTTCGTTTATGTTCTTTATTAGTCGATTTTTCGGTATCCGAAGACAAATTATGCTTGTTTCTGTGTTTATCTTTTCGTTTTTGTTTGCGCGATTGTCTTGTATTGTCGAAAGTAGAAATCGAGTTTATATTATTGGTAGTTAAGTTATTTTGCAAAGTCGTTGATTCAGTTTTAACAGGTAGTGCTGTTGATGGTTTAGAATTCAGAACTAAAAGTAATGATTCAGTATTTGATAGTGACTGTTGTACAGGGGCTGGGTGATGAGTACCTAGAATTAAAAATTTTACCAGAATATATTAACAAAATGTTTATCAGAAATTTAAATAAGGACTTAAATTATGGTTTTAATTTGCTTTTGTATTATTATGTACTTACTATTTCTTATTATTTCTTGAAAATTTTAAAGCAAATTAAAGCAGTACTGAATACAAACAGGAACGCTGCTAGTTTCTTGAAATTTCTTGAAGAAATTTTAAGTAAGAATCTTCAAACATGCAAAAAAAAAAATTTTATTTAAAAATTTTAAACTTTGTATAATTTTTTTGGATTAGTCGTGACTAATCAACAACTCAATTTCAACATTGTTTCTAAAAAGTAAAAAAACTTAGATTCTCTTATATTTTTTATACGCAGACTAATTATGATATGAAATTATTATTTTCAAAATATAACTAACACTTAAGTTTCAGTAAAAATTATATAAATTTTGTAATTTACGTTTATATTTTTTTTCATTCATTTATTTATTGAATCTTCACAAAGTGAACTAACAATAAGCATTCAAATCTTAATACTATATACAAAAATTTTAATTAAGTCCAGCCAGTGCTAAACAAAAATGCTTTATGTTGCACGGTCAATATCGGTAAAATCACTTATTTAACGTTCTAATGGTGGCAAGGGTATCTCTCCTTCTCAACCGAGAGTGCCCTTCAAAATTAAGTTTATTGCGTGAAAGAAGATTTGGGTGAAGTTCCAGTTTACTGACATAGCTTGTCGCGTACTTAGAAAATTCCTCTTTTACCAGCTGAACACGCAGATCCTCATGAATTCTTGAATTTTTTACGTACCATGGAGCTGCAGTAATCATCCGAAGAATTTGATTTTGTCGCCTTTAAATTTTATCAATATTATATGTTAAGGCTGTACCTCATAATTGAATGCTGTGTCATCTGCAAAAATTGAAGTATGGATCCCGGATCTCGTTGGCATGTCTGAGGCGTAAATCAAATATAAAGTAGGTCCTAGAATGCTATCTTGGGGAACTCCTGCTTCGATTGGCTGTAAGGGGCTTATAAAATCGCCTTCTCTGATAACAAATTTACGCCAATATAAATAGCTTTCCAGAAGCTTGTGAGTATTTGCAGGCAAGTTTAACTTGTGCGTCAAGCCGTCGTACCGCACTTTATCAAAAGCTTGAGAAATGTCAATGAATACAATACTTTGAACAATATTTTTGTCTTCAAAAGTCTGTTTTATTACGTTGACTAGTCTGTGCGTTTGTTCTATGGTGCTATGTTTAGCCCGAAAGGCAAACTGATGATTAGGGATACATCCAACTCCATTCAATATTGGAGTCAACTTCGCCATTAACAATTTTTCGAACAGTTTTGTAAACTTATTGGTCTGTATAATTCTACGTTAGTTTGGGTATCATAGCAATCATGGACACTCGAGACGTAAAATAGCGTTAAAAATAAAAAAAGAAGAAGTCTTCTAGATACACGAGGGAACTGTTCAAGCATTTTACCAGTAATTTTATCAATACCTGGAGTTTTCCTGGGGTTTATGTTACTAAAAACGTTTTCAACATCATGAAAACTAAGTCTCAAAAGCATAGGCGGTGTAACAGCATATGCCGGTAGTTCAGCCGAATCATTCGCTGTATCATTTCTGGTAAAAACATTTCTCAAATGGTTAACATACAACTTCCCCTTTCCAGAATCGCTTCTTGTCCAGTCTCCAGTTAAAATTCGCAAAGGTGGCTCTTTTTAGACGTTTTGTCGCTTTCCATAGCGAATAATCACATTAAGGAGTACCATCAAGGCCTTCCAGATAATTTTCAAGGAAATCCAATCTTTGGATTTCTAGCAGATTTCTTAACTGACTTACGCATTCCCGTAACCTAATTTTAAGCTGGGGAAACCTGCGAAGTTGCCACTCTCTTCTAACTCTTCTTTTGTCTGACAGAAGTTGTTCAATTTCAGACGAATAAGCTCTATTGCTTACATTTCTAGATGTGGCCTTAGCCACCTATTTTAACATACCTTAACCTGCTATTTTAACATACCTCTGTTAATGTACTAACATGGCTCTGTTAAGCATGAAAATCGCAATTTAAGCAATAAAAATGTGTTTTAAGCCAATAATTTTAACAAATTTATAAGAAACAATTTGAGATAATTTTCTTGAATCAAAATCTCTAAAGAAGGGTTATAAAAATTTGTTTATTAATTTACATAAATGTAACATAGTGCACCGCCAAGATTATTAAGGGTTTCTCATAATTCCTTCCACATTTTGTCGCTTTCTAGTTTTCCGTGGAGCTTCTTAAATTTTCCGCCAACAAAGCCCGGACTATTTACCATGAAGTCACCATTTTGACTCAGCTGCTCTGCAGAGGTGCGGCACCTTTTGGTAGCAGTAGTAGCCATTCTTTTCGAATATCTAAAAAACTAACTAAAAACTAATAAAATATTAAAAATTAATAATGTTTTACTTACCTTGCAAGAGACTTTGTAAAATTTGTAATACACGGTTTTTGATTTATTTTTCTTGTATTATTCTTTGTGGTTTTCTCTTAATTTCACATATGGCTTGGCAGAGTTGCATTGTTTTATCAATTTGAATATAGAAGAATATAAAGCTGTTTACCGTGGTTAAAAATAATTTGGAGAATCACATGGTGGTTAGTGCAAACACCAAAATGTGTGGCTAAAGTTAACAGTTATTAAAGTGTTAAAAGTTAGTGAACCGCACTACTGGGTTCTAGTTCAACCCTGAACATGCGTTAAGGGATCTTTTCACGGTTCCTATTATTAAAAATTTTTTTTATTTTAAATCCTTTTTCTTCCAGTCCAATCTTAATATCATCCGTATTTACACAAGGGTCAACACCTTTAATAACTACCTGTAGTGCAATTCACTAACTTTACACCCCAATTACAAGTGTTAACTTTAACCACACATTTTGTTGTTTGCACTAAGCCCTACGTTATTCACTAACTATATTTAGCCACCGTAGAGGGGTTTATTTTTCTTCTTTTGTAACTTTGACCTTTATATATACATACATATGTATAAAAATCTTGAAAATAATATGTGAGCTCGAGATCCTTTCTACATATATAAAACAATAATTAAAAGTTTTTTATTGAATATTTCGTTTTGCTTTAGAAAACTTCTTAAGGAATGTATTTGTTGATTAATTATAAAATCAAAAACATTTTTGTGATAGGAAATAAAATAACATGAAGAGCTTTAGCACATACATACATCCATACATAATTACATTTAACATAAAAATAATGTTATTGCCTATCAAAACATTTTTGATTTTATAATCGATCAACAAATACTTTCCTTAAGAAGTTTTCTAAAGGAAAACGAAATACATAATGAATAAAAATATTTTTAATTATTGTTTTATACAAAAATATTATTTCCAAGATTTATTTTTGTTGTTTGCTAACTTTTATTGTTTTTTTTATTAGACAAATAGTTTATTACATAAATTAAATGAAATGAATATGTAAACAATATCAACACTTTTTTAAACCCACAAAAAATTGGGGTGTTAACTAACACCTATTTATGTGGTTAAATATAACAGCTGACTTTAAACCCCAGTATATGGTGTTTAAAGTACTTGTGAATAGGAACAAGGTTAATTTTGTGGTTAATAATTTTAACCGAAATAATTGGGGCTTAAATAGCATAGTGAATCGCACTACTGAAGGCATTTAGCACTTAATATTTTCGATTGCGATGATATTTGAGCTGATTTGGGACTTCGCTGCTTTTTAACCACGGTTATATACCTATCCATGCCTACTTGTGTTTTCGGATTATCAGCAATAATTAAACTGGGAGATGTTTTGTCTTCAGTTGTAACAACAATATTTGGCGAACTCGATTGCGGGCGTTTCCTATCTCTTAGAGACAGGAGATTTTCCAATGATTTTTTTACAGATTCTTCCTCAGAAATCCAAATCTTTTTTCTAGCGGAGCTAAGCTCTTTTTCAAAATTTCATCTGATAGGTACACTCATGCAATTAATTGTTTATTTCTTTTTATTTACAGTTTAAAACGATATTAAAAAAATGTCACAAAGTTTTTCTTTTAAATAAAATCACTCTGTTTACCTATTACGGTTTTTACTTATTCCGGTTTTATTTGTTTACTTTGCGATCAAAAAACAAACACGTCCGTTTACTATCGAAGCTAGATTCCGACTGATGGACGTTGATATGAATATGCATATACTCGTATACCAATATAAATAATATTGATAAATGTAATCTTTTTTCAATAATTCTTCGAGCTTGAGCTCTTTATTTTCAGTAAAAAATTGGTTATGCTATTCATATAAAATAGACGAACGACTCATTTAGAAAATTTCTATGAAAACTACTCAATTTCACGAGTACTTTCTCTACTAATGATGTGTTGTGGATGTGCTGATGTAAATAGCTCATTAACTTGCTTTTCGATATTCCGTCTTCCTTTGCAAAATTTTTAACAGCAATTTGTTAATTTACGCAAGCTTAGGAGTTTGTGTAAAAACAAAATTAATACTGGAGAACCGAAATATCTATTTGAGATAATAATATTCGCTAAATCGGCAAGTGGTAAAAATCCTATTGTTCCCAAATTTCGATGCCTTGTTTCTAAATGGCAATTTTTCATTAACGCTGTTCGTCTTTGGAATGCTCTTCCAAATAATCAACAGACAAACAACAACGCAATATCCTTTAGTAAATTCCTTTTTAATTTTTTTGATTAATTAATTCTATACTTCGTATACGTTGATGTCAGTTGAAAAAGGAGACGAATTCTATGTGCCACGGCCTTTAGTATTGTGGTGCATGAAATATAAATAATCTATATATAAGTTAATACACTATTTGCAATGCTTTTCCCAATTTGTAAAAACACTAGCTAAGCAGTATTTATATTAAGGAAAAGAGAAAAAAATAAATTCTTGGCTCCTTTACATTTTCAACATTTTTTCTGAAGTCAGTTAATTTTCTGCACCAGGCCTACATAGGTAACTTGATTTAAACGCTTCATAGAAATCACTATTCTAAATTGTTTGTGAACTAACTGTAGTAAATGTTATGGCAAAAAATTCAATTCTAAACAAGTAAGAGTGTAGTATATTCGGCTGGGCCGAATCTTCACGATAGTCACGAATATGTATAGTATATTAAAAATGTGACCTGAATATGCTCGGTTATATATGAACCGATATCGGAATTTTCTATTTTCTGTATTTTAGTAACCTTCTTTTATAACGAGAATTGCTTTTCAGCAAAAAAAAAAAAAAAATTTAATGGAAAAATCGATTCAGGCTATATCTCGGGTATATATGGACCGATATCAAAAATTTTAATTTTCCATATTTATTTAACCTTATATCATTACCAGAACTGCTTTTAAGCACAACAAATTGTTTAAGTTCGCTTACGCGACATTTTCATGAAAAACCCGGTTTAGGCTATATCTCGGGAATATATGGACCGATATCGGAAATTTTTATCTTCTATATTTATATAACTTTATTTCATTACCAAAACTGCTTTTGAGCACAAAAAAGTTGTTTAAATTCGCTTACGCGATATTTTCATGAAAAACCTGGTTTAGGCTATATCTCGGGTATACATGGACCGATATCAGAAATTTTAATTTTCTCTATTTTCGTTACCTTCTTTATAACAAGAACTGCTTTTCAGCAAAAAAAAAAAAAAAAATGTTATTGGAAATATCGGTACAGGCTATATCTCGAGTATATGGACCGATATCGGATATTTTCTTTTTCCATATTTATACAACCTTATTTCATTACCAGAACTGCTTTTGAGCACAAAAAAGTTGTTTAAATTCGCTTACGCGGCATTTTCATGAAAACCCCGTTCCAGGCTATATCTGCGGTATATATGGACCGATATCGGAAATTTTCATTTTTCATATTTATATAACCTTATTTTATTATCAGAACCGCTTTTAAGCAAAAAAAAGTTGTTTAATTTCGCTGACGCGGCATTTTCATGAAAAACCTGTTCTAGGCTATATCTCGGGTATATATGGACCGATATTGGAAATTTTCATATTTATATAACCTTATTTCATTACTAGAACTGCTTTTGTGCACAAAAATGTTGTTTTAGTTTGCTTACGCGACACTTTTATGTAAAACCCGGTCTAGGCTATATCTCGGGTATATATGGACCGACATCGAAAATTTTCATTTTTCATATTTATATGACCCTATTTCATTACCAGAACTGTTTTTAAGCAAAAAAAGATGTTTAAGTTCACTTACGCGACATTTTCATTAATACCGCAGTTTAGGCTATATCTCGGGTATATATGGACCGATATCGGAAATTTTCATTTTCCATATTTATGTAATCTTATTTCATTACCAGAACTGCTTTTGAGCAAAAAAAAAGTTGTTTAAGTTCGCGTACGCGACATTTTCATGAAAAACCCGATTTGGGCTATATATGGACCGGGTACATATGGACCGATATCGGAAATTTTCATTTTCCATATTTATGTAACCTAATTTCATTACCAGAACTGCTTTTGAGCACAAAAAAGTTGTTTAAGTTCGCTTACGCGGCATTTTCATGAAAAACCACGGTCTAGGCTATATCTCGGGTATATATGGACCGATATCGGAAATTTTCATTTTCCATATTTATGTAACCTAATTTCATCACCAGAGCTGCTTATGAGCACAAAAAAGTTGTTTAAGTTCGCTTACGCGGCATTTTCATGAAAACCCCGGTCTAGGCTATATCTCGGGTATATATGGCCCGATATCGAAAATTTTTATTTTTCATATTTATATGACCCTATTTCATTACCAGAACTGCTTTTGAGCACAAAAAAGTTGTTTAAGTTTGCTTACGCGACATTTTCATGAAAAACCCGATTTCGGCTATATCTCGGGTATATATGGACCGACATCAAAAATTTCAATTTTTCATATTTATATGACCCTATTTCATTACCAGAACTGCTTTTGAGCACAAAAAAGTTGTTTAAGTTCGCTTACGCGACATTTTCATGAAAAACCCGGTTTGGGCTACGTCTCGGGTATATATGGACCGATATCGGAAATTTTCATTTTCCATATTTATGTAACCTAATTTTATTACCAGAACTGCTTTTGAGCACAAAAAAGTTGTTTAAGTTCGCCTACGCGGCATTTTCATGAAAACCCCGGTCTAGGCTATATCTCGGGTATATATGGACCGATATCGAAAATTTTCATTTTTCATATTTATATGACCCTATTTCATTACCAGAACTGCTTTTGAGCACAAAAAAGTTGTTTAAGTTCGCTTACGCGACATTTTCATGAAAAACCCGGTTTGGGCTATGTCTCGGGTATATATGAACCGATATCGGAAATTTTCATTTTCCATATTTATGTAATCTTATTTCAAAACCAGAACTGCTTTTAAGCAAAAAAAAGGTGTTTAAGTTCGCTTACGCGACATTTTCATGAAAAACCCGATTTGGGCTACATATGGACCGGGTACATATGGACCGATATCGGAAATTTTAATTTTCCATATTTATGTAACCTAATTTCATTACCAGAACTGCTTTTGAGCACAAAAAAGTTGTTTAAGTTCGCTTACGAGGCGTTTTCATGAAAACCCCGGTCTAGGCTATGTCTCGGGTATATATGGACCGATATCCGAAATTTTCATTTTCCATATTTATGTAACCTAATTTCATTACCAGAACTGCTTTTGAGCACAAAAAAGTTGTTTAAGTTCGCTTACGCGGCATTTGCATGAAAACCCCGGTCTAGGCTATATCTCGGGTATATATGGACCGATATCGAAAATTTTCTTTTTTCATATTTATATGACCCTATTTTATTACCAGAACTGCTTTTGAGCACAAAAAAGTTGTTTGATTTCGCTTACGCGACATTTTCATGAAAACCCCGGTTTGGGCTATATCTCGGGTATATATGGACCGATATCGGAAATTTTTATTTTCCATGTTTATGTAACCTAATTTTATTAACAGAACTGCTTTTGAGCAAAAAAAAGTTATTTAGCTTCGCCTATGCGACATTTTCATTAAAAATCCGATTTGGGCTATATCTCGGGTATATACGGACCGATATCTGAATTCGTGATTCCGTTTGTAATTTCTACAGTTTTTTTTTTGGGACCCTATAAAGTATATATATTCTGAATCAGAATTAATGGAAAAGTCGATTAAGCGATGTCCGTCTGTCCGCTGTTGAAATACCGTTTCTGAAAAAACCATTAGACTTAGAAACTTTTTTCTTTCACCATTCTTTTACCTCATCGATTCATGGGTTTGCTATTGAAATTCAGTAATATCGGTTTACATATAGCTGAGATATATACAAAATTCCGAAAAAATCAATTTTTTTTTGCAATTTTGTATGGAAATGTTTGAAAAAAAAATTTTGTTTTGCTTCAAACTTCACACACTCATTAAGCATGGTGACTAAAAGACAAAAATTTTTTATTTCAGATATCGGCCAATATATACCCGAGATATAGCCTAAGCCGGGTTTTTCATGAAAATGTCGCGTAAGCGAACTTAAAAAAAAATTTTGTGCTCAAAAGCAGTTCTGGTAATGAAATAAGGTTATATAAATATGGAAAATGCAAATTTCCGATATCGGTCCACATATACCCGAGATATAGCCCAAATCGGGTTTTTCATGAAAATGTCGCGTAAGCAAACTTAAACAACTTTTTTGTGCTTAAAAGCAGTTCCGGTAATGAAATAAGGTTATATAAATATAGAAAATGAAAATTTTCGATATCGGTCCAAAGATACCCGAGATATAGCCTAGAACCTAGAAGAATCACTTTAGATTATTTAGATATTGTTAATAGTTTGAAAGATGCTTTTAATTTTGAAATATTCGTTTTTGGCCTTGACTTTGTTTCTTATTTCGTACATATCTACAGTATTAGCATGCCGAAAATGTTATATAATTTTCAAGATATAATTTTTTGATTTATATGGATATTCCTCAATATGGTTAAGAGTTTTTATCACATCTAACCCAGTGTGCAGTTGTTGATCTGCTTGTTACAAATATACAAGACATTCACACAAACAAGATAAAATTAAAAACATAATATACAAACAAACAAACATACGTAATTTAAAGTACGCAACATTCCAAATAAATCAACTACAAATGATGTTGTTATTCTTGTATTCTTGGTATTTCGTTTCTTATCGCTTGTTTTTGTCACTTGCTTAATGTTCGCAAGCACATGTGTGAATGTGTATATGCGGAAGAATTACATTTGTACATTTGAGTCTAGAATTATGAATGACTAGAAAGATCGTGTCGATTGTAGAAACGGATCAAGACGTATAAACAGCAGGCAGCTCGGCGGCAACGAGTCAGTTTATTTTTAAGCATTGTGCAAGACAGTCATAAGTTAGACAGTAGCAAGTCTGGTGTTTTGGCACACAGTGGTATTAAGTGTAAATAAAGTTGTAAATTATTTAAGTACTGTATAACGAACAAGTGTGTGAGTCTTTAATTCATTTGCAATTGAAGAATCCGCAAAAGCGTTTTTAGAGGCAAAAACGTAACAATATTATCTCCATCACTTCAAATAATAGAAGAAAAAAGTACAACAAGAAAAAGTAATAACAAGAAAATGTGTGTTTCCAGTTTTTTTTTTTCTTTTTTCATCTTGGACCAGTTCTCAGGGGATGACCTCTACAGTGCCAGCACTATCTATTATAATGCCAGCACTATCTACTCCATAAAAGTACAACTAAGTATAATTACAACGCTGTATATTGTACCTAAAATAAGTAACGCAATGAAGTGAACGCTTAAAGCATACAGTTGTTTTATTTAGACATGACGGAAACTGGAGGTCCGTGACACGACCTTTTAGTTTTTGTATATATTACAAAACAAGCATATTTTTTTCAGTTCAAATATTCTTTAAAAGAATTAAAGAAATACAACAAAAAATTTTTTCTACATATAAATTAACGAGTTTCATACTATATAAACAATTTTTAATAGAAAAACGAAAATGTATTTTGACTAATGAACAATTTTAATAAAACAAAGTAAGGAAATAATATTACAACATTTTAAATGCTGCAATACAGTTTGTTTTAGTCTTTCGTATTGTTATTGTTAACACTCCGCGAACACTACTCCCTCTTTCCTCATTAATAAAAGCGGTGTGGAATAATAAAAAAAGAAAACATACATATTGAAGTGGATCTCAAAAGTGCAGAAAAGAGGTAAAGTATTATATATTTTTAATTACATTATGTTTAAAATAATACTTATTAAGAAAACTTGAAGAAAAAAGCAGCAAGAGTAGAGCATTTGGAGGAAAATGAACGTAAGAGACAATCTGCAGCTGAAACTGTGCCAATTTGATAATACTGTCTGCAAGTTCTTCTAATCTGTTACGAAATATTATGTTGTATTAACCAAAAATGTGTATAAATCTATACTTTTATATTGCATTTAACTAAATTGCGTTTTGTTACCCAAGTTGCAGCAAATTTCTTGTAATAAAGTCTAGTGAAGAAAGAAACCAAAAACAAATGTTTAGAAAAGTTAAGAAAAGATGCAGAAGTAAATGATTATTTCTTTAAAAATTAATATGCAAACTACTTAAAAGACAAAATAATTGTAAATAATGAAAACCAAAAATGTATTTAGTTTATTTATAAGTAAAGCTTAAGGTAATATTAAAGTAAGGAAATATATTTTAGTAAAATACTGTAATAATATATTATATGAGTGGTTGTTAGTGTTGAGGTAACAAAGTTTGGTCCAAAGGAGGTGGCTGTTATATATGTAGATTTCTTTGATTGCATTTGAACTTCCAACATCATTTGCTGCTTGAGAATTTTTTGCCTTTGCTTGCTAACGCAGTAATTTTTCTAATTGTAATTTTTCTGGGCTACAATTGCTCGATTTATAACATTTGATTTTTGTCTGGATCTATTATGTTACTTAAAAGTTCTAGTGGTATTTTACTTTGCTTTTGCTTTTCCACTTTCGGTAGCATCTTCATATACTTTCTATGGCCCCTGTTGACAGCATCCATTTTACTTATCTTATTGTTTAAGAACTTAATATGTTTTTCAATAATACTTGCTTGTCCCAGATTGATAAGTAATTTTAATTTTTCAGCCCTTTTAAGTAAAACATTGGTGGCCTTTTGATACAGTATAAAATAATTTGTATTCAAATTACCAACTGGCTGTCTATTAGAATTATGCGGATAATCATTTGCTGCTGAATTCAATAATTTACTTGTTTAGTTTGGAATTCATGAAGTCAAATTTTTTGTTTGAAATCCGCTTAGATTTAGGATTTCAGGCCAAAAGTTTTTAGTTTATTTAATTGTTGAATGCCGTTCTCCGTCTAGTGCATCGTTTTCACTTGTATTTTTGTTGGTTTGCATTGAACCTGATGTTGTGTTGGTAGTTGGAAGTGGTAGGAATGCTGGTGACATAGGAGGTGGGTTGACAAACAGACTTGCGCTTGGCACTTTGGCTTCAGACATTTTACCCTCTCCAGCTGGTGATATATGGTGATATACATATGTATAAATGCCTGAAGTCATGACAAAACTACTAACCTCTCTTATCGGCCATTCGCCGTCCTTATAGTAATGCCAAGGCTTAAACAATAACTCGAAAGTGGTTTTACTCACAACGGTTGCTGCAAATTTATTTGTTGAATCTATGAAAATTTTTAACATTTTTAGCGTTATTTGTTAAATATTTCCAATACGAATGCACCAACAGCACAAAATATTATGGATTTATTTAACAGATTATAATTATTTTTTAATTCTTTTCTTTTTTGTTTATTTACTATTTTTTGACAGCTGTTTAATGGAAATATTCCATTGCAAATTGAAAAAGTGTTATCTGTTTTCACTATGAAATATAGAAACGCTTTTTTCACTAATCGAGAAACGATGGAATTTTTTGTTTCAAAGTTTTCGATGTGAAAACTTCTCACAAAATTTACAGAAACGAGGTACTGGTCCCAGATAAAAAAAGTCGACCAATAAGCAAAAATTTTGAAAAAAATCATTGAATTACTCATTTAATCAATGAATTACTCATTTAATCAAAACGTATAATTCAATATTAGAATATGTTGAAATAAATATCGAGTTATCAATCAATGAAAAAAACCAAAATTTTCTTTAAAATTCAAGACTACAGAGATTTATTAGTTCAATGTTTTATCAAATTACAATGCAACATTAAAGTTCCAAAGGAGGTAAATTTATTTGTACGTGTTAGGGAAGAGGTTCTGATAAACAAGTAAGAGTGTAGTATATTCGGCTGGGCCGAATCTAAAATACCCTTCGCGATAGTCACGTATATGTATAGTATATTAAAAATGTGACATAAATATGCTCGGTTATATATGAACCGATATCGGAATTTTTTATTTTCTGTATTTTAGTAACCTTCTTTTATAACGAGAATTACTTTTCAGCAAAAAAAAAAAAAAAAGAAAAAAAAAATAGTAATGGAAAAATCGGTTCAGGCTATTTCTCGGGCATATATGGACCGATATCGAAAATTTTTCATATTTATATAACCTTATTTCATTGCCAGAACTGCTTTTGAGCACAAAAAAGTTGTTTAAGTTCGCTTACGCGACATTTTCATGAAAACCCCGATTTGGGCTATATATGGACCGGGTACATATGGACCGATATCGAAAATTTTAATTTTCAATATTTATATAACCTCATCTTATTACCAAAACGACTTTTAAGCAAAAAAAAAGTTGTTTAAGTTCGCTTACGTGACATTTTCATGAAAAGCCCGGTTTAGGCTATATCTCGGGTATATATGGACCGATATCGGAAATTTTCATTTTCCATATTTATATAACCTCATCTTATTACCAGAACTGTTATTAAGCAAGAAAAGTTGTTTATGTTTGCTTACGCGACATTTTCATGAAAAACCCGCTTTTGGGCTATATCTCGGGTATATATGGACCGATATCGGAAATTTTCATGTTTCATACTTATAAACCTTATTTTATTACCAGAACTGCTTTTAAGCAAAAAAAGTTGTTTAAGTTCGCTTACGCCGCGTGTTCATGAAAAACCCGGTTTAAGCTATATCTCGGGTATATATGGACCGATATAGGAAATTTTCATTTTCCATATTTATATAACCTTATTTTATTACCACAACTGTTTTAAGGCGAAAAAAGTTGTTTAAGCTCGCTTAGGCGGCATTTTCATGAAAACCCCGGGTTAGGCTATATCTCGGGTATATATGGACCGATATCGGAAATTTTCATTTTCCATATTTATATAACCCTATTTCATTACCAAAACTGCTTTTGAGCAAAAAAAAGTAGTTTAAGTTCGCTTGCGCTACATTTTCATGAAAACCTCGGTCTAGGCTATATCTCGGGTATATATGGACCGATATCGGAAATTTTCATTTTCCATATTTATGAACCATAATTTCATTACCAGAACTGCTTTTGAGCACAAAAAAGTTGGTTAAGTTCGCTTACGCGACGTTTTTATGAAAAACCCGATTTGGGCTATATCTCGGGTATATATGGACCGATATCAGGAAAAAAAATTTTTTGCCTTTTAGTCACCATGCTTAATGATTGTGTGAAGTTTAAAACAAAACAAACAACTTTTTTTGTCAAAAATTTCCATACAAAATTTATGGCTTTTTTCGGAATTTTGAATATATTTCAGCTATACGTGGACCGATATTACTGAATTTCAATAGCAAACACATGGCAATATGGAGTAATAGAATGGTGAAAGAAAAAAGTTTCTATGTCTAATGGTTTTCTCAGAAACGGTATTTCAACGACTGACAGACGGACAGACGGACATCGCTTAATCCACTTTTCCATTAATTCTGAATCAGAATATATATATACTTTATAGGGTCGCAAAAAAAACTGTAGAAATTACAAACAGAATCACAAACTTATATATACCCTTAACATGTTTGTGAAGGGTATAAAAACGATTTAGGTATTGATACTTGCGAGAGTTCGGATATTGGTATAAAAATGGCAACAATGGAAAAAAACTAATATATGTTAGTATGTGCGCTGCAATCATGCGGGAAAATTATGATGGTAATCCGTTATCCCTAAATTCTTTTCTACATAAAATTGACCTACTTGAGGAGCTTACAGAACAACACCTAAATAGTTATTTTCTAACTTTTTTTAAATCTAACCTCGAAGCGAAAGCCAGAGAGGCGTTGCCGGAGAACGTTACATCTATAGATCAGATAAAAATAGCACTAAAAACTTGAATTAGGCCCGATAACTCAAAAGTTATTTAAGGAAAAATGACAACTCTAAACATAAGAAACAACAATTATACAGATTTTTCAAAGGAGATTGATGAACTAGCAGATGCCTTGCAAAGACCTTTAGTGATTGAGGGTGTTACAAAAAGTAAAGCACAAGAAATGGCAGTTGAGCAGACAGTTGCTACATGTTGGTTAAATGCTAGATCAAATCTAGTAAAGCCAATTTTAGCTTCATCGACATTTTCAGACCCAAAAGAGGTCGTGGCGAAAATGATAGTCGAACAGACAAACGAATCAAAAGAACAACAAGTTTTATCAATACTATGAGCAATAATTCTTATCAGAATAATAGTCACAATTTTCGCAATAGTTCGCATAATACTTCACATTGTGGAAACGATCGTAGGCGTTTCAGGGGTAATTTTTATTCTTACGGAACCTCTGCTGGAGGTTTTCCTAATAACCATCGGTATCAACAAAGTTACCGTAGCGATAATAGAAACCGGTCATCGCAAAACGTAAATCAAAGGGCTTCGGTAAGGACGTTAAACTCCGAACTCAGCAACCGTTGTTCAGGGAACTTGAAGAATAACAAAAGACAAATTTTCTCAAAAATAGATTTACACTTTAAACCTTAGCTATGCAAATTTTATTAAACTTAATTGTGTCGACACGCATCAATCTTGTACATTTCTTGTCGACACGCAAGCTGATATATCCCTATTGAAAATATTTTTGAGACAAATTTTCTCAAAAATAGATTTACACTTTAAACCTTAGCTATGCAAATTTTATTAAACTTAATTGTGTCGACACGCATCAATCTTGTACATTTCTTGTCGACACGCAAGCTGATATATCCCTATTGAAAATATATTTTATAACCTCCGATATAATTTTAAATAAAAATGACATAATAAGCAAAAATTAGAACAAAATAAGTTACTGCTAATGTAAACTCAAAGTTACTATGTATAAACGTATGTAAAAAGTTTAAACGACTACTAAAACTCGAATTTGGTTTTGATAACGAAACACTTAAGTTAGATTATTAGCTAACAAACACCACATTTATAGTATAGAATAGCCAAAAGACGATATATTTTTTACACTATATAGGATCTAAGAGTTGAAAGATTACGGTACCAGAATATTGACAAATTTGGAGATTACGTTAACAGAATCAATACAGAGAATAACTAGTAACGATGAAAAACTTAAACTCATTCAGATATACCACAATGATCCCATAATAGGAGGTCATTGCGGACAAAAAAAGTTATATGCAAAGCTACGTACGAAATTTTACTGGAAGAGAATTACGAAAGATATAGCGAAGTTCGTAAGAGAGTGTCCAAAATACATTTTGAATAAAGTTAGACCCAGAAATGTAGAAAAACTTGTTCTCACACCAACTCCGACAAAAGCATTCGATATTATAATTGCTCGAGCAATTTTTGAAAATTTTATTTTGATCTATAGAAAGATAAACACAATTAAATCAGATCTAGGAAATGAATTTAACAATGAACTTTTTTCAGAGATTTGTAAATTTCTCGAAATGAAAATAAACTTTTCAACAGCCTACCACCATGGCGGTGGAACGAAATCATCGTGTTTTTAACGAGTATCTTCGAGCATATATCGATGAGAATATGTCTGACTGGGACACATATCTAAAATTTTTTACATGTTACCATAACACCACCCAGAACATAGTATTCCATAATAAATTCACCCCTTTTGAGCTTGTTTTTGGAAAGAACGCAGTAATGCCAAACGAAATTACTGTTAATCTCGATCCAGTTTACAATGTAGATAATTACTGCAAAGAAATTAAATATAGGTTGCAAAAACCAAGCATCATTGCAGAACAACTGATTGCTAAATATAAAGTAAAGAACAAAATTACTATGACTCATTTTCTAAACCAATAATCTTAAAAATTCACGATAATGCTTTATTAAAGAAAAAGCCTTATGAAAAGCATAAAAGTATTTACGTGGGTTCAAACGTCACATTATACAACGAAGTAACAAAAAAAGAAAAAATTGTACATAAAAACCGTGTCAAAAAATGTTTAAAAAAACACAACAAACAAATATTTAAATATTGTAAACGAATACTATTCGAAATTAAAAATTTTTATTCGGCTCTCCCGGCATATTAATGTATATTTTCTAATTATTAAAATGAAAAACTATATGTAAGACGACTAAATGATAAACTTTTACAAACATAAATGATATAATTTTACATAAAAATATGCAGTGAAGCTATCAAGATTAATCACCTTGATTGATTCAACATTTTTTTTTTTTTTAAAGGGAGGTGTGTAGGTAAGGCAAATACTTACAACATCGAGCTTCGAGGTAAGAAAATTTAAATTATTATATGTTATTGTACTTAATAAAAAAAAAAGAAAGAAGGGAGGTGTAGTGCCAGCACTATCTACTCCATAAAAGTACAACTAAGTATAATTACAATAAACGACGAGTCAGTCTGAAGTGAACTCTTAAAGCATACAGTCGAAGCGTACGGCTGAAAAACGAATTCTCTCTGTAATGCGTAGTAAAATACAATGTGATGTTCGCTAGAATGAACATGCCTTTAGAGAAGCATTCAAGTGCCTCGGGTTTTTGAAACGGTGTAAGATGTACTTCACTCCATCCGACCTCCTTACTATTTATACCACCTACATCCGACCGAAAATGGAATACAACTCTCGTGTTTGGGCCGGTGCCTCAAAATCTACTTTGGCGTTACTCGACTGTGTGCAGGAGAAGGCGAAGAAGCTCATAGGTGACAGTAGGGTATCCAACTCTATTGACTCACTGGAGCATCGACGCAGTGTGGGGTGCGTTACTCTGTTCTATCGTTACTACAATGGATATTGCTCCGACGAGATTAGGAATCTTATTCCTAAGCTTTCAACGAATGCGGACAATGCAGCAAACATAACATGTAGGGGCTCTAAAGGTAATCGTAGTTTTCTGATAGACACGGGAGCGGGTATTTCCATTAGCAAACAAGCTAAAATTGATAATATAAATAGGAATGAGGTGTCGTCACTAAGTGGCATTACTTCAGAAATTATTGAGAGCATAGGCAGGGCATACTTAGGCATTTGGCGATGATTTTCCAATTGGTACTGACGGCATTATTGGTAGAGATATGCTGGAGGAATTTAAGTGTAAAATAGATTTTGAAACTTACACCATATCCTTCAGTGTGTCGGATGAAGAGTTTATTTTACCAATAAACTCGAAACGAATTTATACAACAGAAGTTTTTATACCAGCACGGTCAGAATCAGTTGTGCCAGTGAATATTTACACGTTTGAAGATAGTATAGTCTTGAATAAAGAACTATCGCCAGGGATTTTTGTGGGGAACAGCATAATACCTGCTGTAGGTGTACAGCATATCAGAATATTGAACACCACCAACGAAAACGAAGACACAGTCTTGAGTAATTTAGACTTCGAGGTTGAACGCTTGTCAGATTATGATGTATATTGTGGCCAAAATAATAATTCGGTAGACAAAGAGAGATTTAAAGTTGAATCGTTAGATCCGATAGCTAGGCAATCGCTAGTTGATATAATTGCGAAATACAGTGATATTTTCCACCTTGATGGTGATAAACTAACAGCAAATAATTTTTACACGCAAAAAATCCAATTAACGGCTGCAACGCCCGTGTATGAAAAGCCTTATAGATTACCCCTAGCACAAGTGGATGAAATAAACGGATAGATTGGCAAACTGCTAGAAGATAATATTATTGAGCCTTCAGTGAGCGCGTACAACTCTCCATTATTAGTAATACCAAAAAAATAGTTAGATAACAAAAAGAAATGGCGTGTAATCGTAAACTTCAGGAAGCTAAACGAGAAGATAGCTAGTGACAAGTTTCCCTTGACTACGATTGAAGATGTGTTGGACAAGCTGGGTAGGGCTAAGTACTTTTCGACATTAGATATGGCCAGTTCATTTCACCAGATAGATTTGCATGAAGCATCGAGGCCATTAACCGCATTCTCAACTAGAAATGGTCATTTTCAGTTCACTAGATTGCCATTTGGACTAAAGATTTCGTCTAACAGTTTCCAAAGAATGCTAACTATAGCGTTAAGCGGATTGAGTGCAGAAGCGTTTTTATATGTTGATGACATTATAATATTTGGTTACAGTATACAACACCATCACGATACTTTAGAGAAGGTTTTTGGAAGGTTAAGGCAATACAATTTGAAGTTAAACACTAACAAGTGTCATTTTTTGAAAACCGAGGTGGATTATTTGGGCCATCTAATAACCATGATGATTTCATCAAAATGGAGGCAGCAATAAATGTTTTAATAAACAACAACGAAAAACAACGCTTAATTAATTCAAAGTACGAGAAACTAATGGATTTATTACAAGGAAACGCACTAGAGAATCATCCCATCATAGAGCAAGTGCATGACCAACTTCTATTACTTGTCAGAACAATAAACGCTGCAAATAGTGAATATTTAACCGAATCTTTAAATTTAGATGACGTGAAGGAAATAATAGAACACGAATTAATCTCAGTACCTATAATAAACATTTTGGAATACGCCGACATACACATAGCGGGTACAGAAGACTTATTTATAGCCATCTATAAGTATCTCATATTGAATAATAAATGTAAACTTTTCAAATTTACACCTATAAGCTTTAAACACGGGAAGATACAAACTGATAATCAAATCGCCCGATGTAACAACGACTACGTCCGAGTAAACCATTGCAAGAACTTTTTAGGGATAAATATTTGCCAGGTAAATAATGAAACAGACGCATGCATATTACCACTACTGACATATAGGAATAGTAAATGCGCAGTAATTCAAGAATACAATGACGATTTTTTTACAAATAGACGAAGGTTTCATATTATTAGACAAAAATCATATGGTTAAGAATATCACCACTAATGACATAATCTTAGTGACATACAGCGACCAAGTCACAATAGATAATAAAACTTACAGAAATATTCATGATTCGAAGCAATACACACAAAGCATGATGAAAATTTTGAGATAGAAAAAATTATAAATTGAAACCGACACAATGCTTTTAACAATATCGATTCTTTAAAACAATTCATAATACCATATGAAGAGCACCCCGTACGATCAGGTTTTTATACAATACTAACCATAGCAACAATTCTTCTTTTAACCCTTATCGGACTAAAAACATACAAATACTTATTACTTTACAGACAGAAACGAGCCGAACAACATTTTAGAATTTACTATAATCAGCAAGTAGAAAGAATTAAGAAAGGACGGGACGATCTTGCTTAACCCAGGGTCGACCTCGAAGATACACAAACTAGTAAGTGCGAACATAACTAGTCTAGACCATTGGCAAACATAATTAGGCCAAGCCATTGACAAACATAAGTAGTCTAGACCCTTAACAAAGAAGTAAACATTTAAGTGATAAGCAAAAATCTTAAGACACACGTAGGTTAAGCATACTAACAAATAAATAAACATTTTAAGTGATAACCGAAAATGTTACTAACAAGGAAAATCAAATATTAATAAGATAATAAACACTCATATCTCATTTCGCGGTCCTTTGCATTATCCAAACAAACGCTTAGAATAATTTTAGTATTTAAGAAGACAATTGTAAAATTAATAGTTAGTTAAGAGATGCATGGCCATCGTTAGTTTATTTTTAATTCACTGAAAAGAATATACTTATAAATAAAAGAAGACGCATACGCGTCGAAGAAAAAAAAATATTTTTTTATTAACGAAGATAAAGACTTTTTATTTCGCGTGATTTTAATGTATTGTTGAAGAAAAATAAACCTTTTGTTTGGAGTGAAAATTGTCAGAAGGCATTTGAAACATTAAAATTGAAGTTGATAAATCCATCCATACTACAGTACCCGGATTTTAGTAAACCATTTTTGTTAACAACAGATGCATCTAATTTTGCGCTGGGAGCAGTGCTTGCATCGTATCGTATGCGAGCAAAACATTAAACAAACATGATATAAATAAACCCGTCATTGAGAAGGAATTTTAGCTATACACTGGGCCATAAATTTTTCCCGACCATTCCATTACGGGAGGAAATTTTTTGTAGTTACCGACCATAGACCTTTAGTGTCGTTATTTTCCCAAAAAAACCCTTCGTCTAAAATGACACGGACTCGATTGGAGTTATGTGATTACAATTTCGAAGTAGTATATAAAAAGGACAAATTAAACACAAACGCTGACGCATTGTCAAGGATAGTAATAGATAATGACACCTTGAAGGCGTTGATTCCCACAGGTTTTTTTTAACTTGATTATTTCATTTATTGAATCTACATAAAAATGTATTCAAATCTTAATACTAAAAAAAATTGTGATTAACGTCCTGCCAGTACTGGACAAAATTTTTTTTTATATTTTTATGCGAACATTATTTCAGTCAGTCATCTGTTTAGAGCTCTAATGGTAGCCAAAGTATCCCTCCTTCTCAGACGGGTATGACCACCAAAGTTAAGAATATTAACTGCAAGAGAATTTGGATGGAATTCAAGTTTGTTAATATATCTTGTCGCGTACTTCACAAATTCAGATTTTACAAAAGGTACGTTCAAATCTGCGTGGATTCGTGAGTTCTTAACGTACCATGGAGCATCTGTAACTCTACGGAGAATTCTATTTTGACTTCTTTGAATTTTTTCAATGTTGGATAACGAGGCTGTGTCCCATAATTGAATCTCATAGCACCATATTGGCTTTAGAATCGAGTTGTACAGCAAAAGTTTACAATCAAGCTTCAAGGTCGAATTTCTGTCTATTAGCCAGTTAATTTGCATTGCTTTCAATTCTATCTGCGTTACTTTTGCCTCGATGTGCGACTTCCATGTTAGTCTGCGTCCTAGACGCAGTGCGAATGTAACATGGGCACACTTTTGTTCATTAAACTTGAGGAGTACCATCCAGACTTTCTAAATACGTTTGTAGAGAAGCCGTTTTTTGGTTTCCAAGCAAATTTCTTAGTTGATTTGTGCACTCACGGAGTCTTGTTTTTAGTTGCGGAGACCTGCGAAGTTGCCACTCTCCTCGAACTCTTCTTTTTTCTAACACAAGTTGCTCGATTTCTGAAGATTATGTTCTATTTTGAAGGTTTCTGCGTGTTAAATAAACGCTAGGACCAAGTTCAGCGGCTTGTTTAAGGTTTTCGCTAAAGTTGCTTAGTGACGCATTAATATCTTCAGGTGTTCTTAAAACAATATTCTCAGTGCAATGGGTACTCAAAAATTTTTTATATTTTAGCCAATTCACTCGGGTGACAGTCCTATGCAAATTGTTAATCGGGGACCAAGTCTTCTAGGGAAAACGCACTGAAATAATAGTTGGTGAATGATCCGATGACAAGTCTAACGAAGGCTCAGCTTGTATCCATTCCACAAGGAACCCCTTTACCACTCCAAAATCAATCACATCAGGAATCTTTCGCCGGTCAGTCGGCCAGTAAGTGGGATGTCCGCTTGATATTACGTCTAAGCCCATTTTAGAAATTGTATCGAAAAGCACCCTTCGGGGTGATTAAACGTGAGCCCCAAAAAGTGTGTTTTGCGTTGTAATCTCCAGCTGCTATAAAACGAGGTCCTAGTGAAGTGAAAAAACTTGAATATTGCGATTCCGTTACTGAAAATCGAGGCGACGAATAAATCGATGAGACAACCAATTTGTAACTAAAATTTTCCACGCAGATATTAGTTGCTTGAAGATAGTCCTCACATGTGTCGTTCAACAAAAAATTCTTTATCCTAGATTTTATCAAGATTGCAGAACCTCCACAAGCTCTTCCACGGGGGTCTTTAGTATCGTATAATACGTAGCCGTTAATTTTGAAGAAGCTTGCTGACGTCAAGTTAGTTTCTGCAATCATCATTATATCAGTCTGCTTATCCATCAGGAAGTATTCGAGTTCATTTTTGTGTTGGCGGATGCCGTTCGCGTTCCAGAAACATATTTTTAACCAAATCATTTTCTCGAAATGGTGGATTGCATTTTCACCATTTCCTGCATCATCGTCATCATGCTGTGGTGGCTTAGAAGCAATTATTGGTTTGTTGTTCATTGAGCGCTTGAGGTGGGTGTACACGGAGCAACCTCTATAATTAGCTGTGTGGTTTTCACCGCAATTACTGAATTTTTTTATTTTTGGGTCGAATTTCGGCTTATTGCATTGTGCTGTACCATGGAGTTCTCCGCACAGAACACAAACTGTAGGCAACTTGCAGTACGCTTTAGTGTGACCAAATTCTTGGCAGTTGTGGCACTGTACGGGTCCTAAGCGCTTATGCGGTTCCTCTACGGTTATTTTTCGATGTAAAAGGTATTTTATACTATATATTGGATGAACTTCATTCTTCTTTAAAGTCACATCTCCTGGCTCTAGTTCAACCCTAAACATGGGTTGAGGGATCTTTTCACGATTTCTGATGTTAACACATTTTTTACTTTGAATCCCTTGTCTGTCAAACCGCTCTTAACTTCATCAGTGTCTACGCAAAGGTCAATCCCTTTTATTACGACTTGAAGACCTTTAGCGCTTTTAAGCTGAAGTATAAAAGGCTTTTTTTCAAATTCGTCAGACAGTTTTCGGTAGTCATTTTCATGGTTAACCTGAATTTTAGTTTCGTTAATGTTGCCGTGCTTGATGGAGGTAACGTTAAATGTATTTTCTCCGATTGCTAAAACAATTTTTCTTACCAGTTCATTGGAGGCAGATTCTCTTAAATAAATTGGTGGTGGTTTAAACGATTTTTTTGACGATGATCTTGATCAGTTGGTCTAGCGGTGTCGGCATCTTTAGAGATATTAGATTTGGATGCAATTTGTGCAGATTTAGGGATTCGCTGACGTTTAGTAATGGTTTTTTTTTTTTTTTTTTTTAGCTTTTATTTATTTATTGAATCTTTACAATGTGAACTAACAATAAGTATTCAAATCTTAATACTAAATATAATAAATTAACTAAGTCCAGCCAATGCTAGACAAAAAGTTTTATTTTGCGCCAATTATATCGGTAGAATCACCTACTTAACGCTCTGATGGTGGCAACGGTATCCCTTCTTCTCAACCGAGTGTGACCACTAAAATTAAGTATGTTTCGTGCGAGAGGGTTTGGGTGAAGTTCCAATTTGCTGACATACCTTGTCGCATGCTCTGAAAACTCATCTTTTACCAGTGGAACACACAGATCCTTGTGAATTCGGGAGTTTTTTACGTACCATGGAGCTGCAGTAATTGTTCGAAGAATTTTGTTTTGTCGCCTTTGAATTTTTTCAATATTTGACGCTGAGGCGGTGCCCCATAATTGAATTCCGTAGCGCCATATAGGCTTTAGTATTGCGTTGTATAACAAAAGTTTGCAATCTAATTTCAGTGTCGAATTTCTGCCCATAAGCCAATTTAATTGCGCTGCTTTTAATTTTAGCTGAGTGACTTTCGCGTCAATGTGAGGCTTCCACGTTAACCTACGGTCGAGATGAATACCAAGGTACTTGACTTCACTTTGCTGCGGAATAGGTAAATTGTTAATTTGGATAGCTGAACATGTTTGTCTACGCAGTGTGAATGTAACGTGAGTACACTTTTGTTCATTAACTTTAATTTTCCAAAGTTTTAACCACATCTCTAATATTGAAATATACTCCTGCAAATTTCGCGAAGCTACTTGATAGTTTTCATGTACGCTGCAGAATGCTGTGTCATCTGCAAAAGTTGAAGTGTGAATACCACATCTGGTTGGCATGTCAGAAGTGTAAATTAAATATAAAGTGGGTCCCAGAATGCTACCTTAGGGAACTCCTGCCTCGATTGGCTGAGTTGGGCTTATAAAAACGCCTTCTCTGATAACAAACTTCCGGCCGCATAAATAGCTTTCCAGAAGCTTATGAGTGTTTGTAGGCAAGTACAACTTTATTATGCATTAATCCCTCGTGCCACACTTTATCAAAAGCTTAGGAAACATCAATGAATAGAGCTGAGCAATAATTTTTATCCTCAAAAGTCCTTATAACATTAACTAGTCTATGCGTTTGTTCAATGGTGCTGTGTTTAGCCCGAAAACCAAATTGATGATCAGGGATGCATCCTACATCTTTCAATATTGGAGTCAACTTCGCCATTAATAATTTTTCGAAAAGTTTTGAAATTGTTGGCAGTAGACTTATTGATCTATATGACTCTACTTTAGTGGGATCCTTCCCTGGCTTGGGTATCATAGTAACCATAGACACCTTCCACTCTGCAGGATAGTATTTTAGGCGCAAAATAGCGTTAAAAATGAAAAGAAGAATTCTTCTAGCAACACGAGGTAACTGTACAAGCATTTTGCCAGTAATTTTGTCAAAACCTGGAGCTTTTTTTGAGTTTACTTTATTTATAACGTTTTCGACATCTTGAAAACTAAGTCTCAAAGGCACAGGCGGTCTAACAGCATATGGCGGAAATTCAGCAACATCATCCACTGTATCATTTGCAGTAAAAACGTTTTTCAAATGATTAACATACACCATCCCTTTTTCAGAATCACTTCTTGCCCAGTCGCCAGATGAAGTTCGCAAAGGTGGCTTACCTATTACGGGTCTTTTCAGACCTTTTGTCGCTTTCCATAGAGAATAGTCGGTTTGCGGGCTACCATCAAGACCTTCTAGATAATTTTTGAGGGAAGCCATTCTTTGGATGTCAAGCAGATTTCTTAATTGATTTATGCACTCCCGTAGCCTGCTTTTAAGCTGGAGAGACCTTCGAAGTTGCCACTCTCTTCTAACTCTTCTTTTTTCTGACAAAAGTAGCTCAATTTCAGACGAATAAGTTCTAATGTTCTCATTTCTGAAACTCGTATGGGTAGTGGTAGCATGTTGTACGGCCAGTTTAAGGTCTTCAGAAAAATCTTTAATTGATATATCAACATCCTCAGGGGTTCTCAAGGCAATATTTTCTGTACAATGAGTACTCAAATATTTCTTATATTTTAGCCAATTAACTCTAGTGATGGCGAACGTCAAGTCACTAAACGGGGAGCCAACCTCCTGGGGGAACGAAACAGATATTATAGTGGGTGAGTGGTCCGATGATAAATCTAATGAAGACCCTACTTGCATCCCTTCTAAAGGAAAATTTTTTGCAACTCCAAAATCTATAACATCTGGGATCTTTCGTCGGTCTGAGGGCCAATAAGTGGGATGTCCGCTTGAAATCACATCTAAGCCCAGTTTGGAAACTGTTTCGAAAAGCACACGGCCTTTCTCCCTACTACTTGCGTTTTTGGTTCATTGGCATTAATTAGAGTAGAAGATCTTTTATCTTCTGTTGTAACATCTATGTTAGGCGAGCCGGAACGGGAGCGTATTTTATCTCTTGTAGAAAGAAAATTATCCAATGATTGCTTTATAGATTCTTCTTCAGAAGTCCATATGCTTTTGCTGGTGGAGCTAGGCTCTTTTTCAAAATTATTTCTGATGGAATCACTCATACAGAAAACAAAACTTTAATGTAAAGTTTTTTTTTTTTTTTTTTTTTTTTTTTTTTTTTAATTCCCATAAGGAAAGGATAGCAGCTATTTAGTTAGCACAAGGTTTTTTATTATACATAAGGCCATTAGTAAACAAACGAAGCACACGAAGGAAAAGTTAACTATAACAGATACACTAGGAAATAGTTTTGAGGTCGCATCGATAGATACAGTAGGCTCTCTAAGATTTTCGAATGGATTTAAGAAGGGATATACATATATTGACTATGCAATGCGATTTAACTAAGTACATAGTAACTTGCCCTGTTGAAGCGAAAGATGCTAAAACCGTTGCAAAGCCTATGGTAGAAAATTTAATACTGATATACGGCCATTTCAAAATATTTAAGTCAGATAGCGGCACTGAATTTACTAATGAGTTCATGTCGGCGGTATGTGAACTGGTATTTGGAAAAGTGTCAAACCTACCTTATGACAGCAGGGTGCTTACTGAACCCGTTTACACCCCCCGGGGAACAGCTTTTGCCTTGGCGTATTCCTAACTTGGGCGCTCTGTTTTTCGGGGAAAAGAGGGGAAGGGGTCCCTCGTTTGGTGCGGCAAACAAAACTCTAGGAGCCCACATGACTTATGTTGTGTTGGCTTCCGAAACCCTTACCAAGGGTATAAATGAGCAGAACGGGAATCAGCATGGCCCCCGGGTATTTCTGCTTGCGGTTCGACTCGGGCTGATCATGGTTGAGGTGCCTACCTTGGCTGAAACATTCTGGCTGTGGTTGAAACCTAAAACGCAGGAAGGGAGTGTTAGTATCCTTGATAATTGTTTGGTGTGTGGCTTTTTTCGGGGGCTAACAATCTCCCGAGGATCTGTTGCCTATACAACAGATACCTGTATTGTAAGGAACCAGTGGTGATGGTTGACGGGTGAGTTGGTTTAAGGGCTGATGCTCTTAGTGGGCTTCGGCCTACCAACTCATTAAGCCTTGTCTCCATTGATTGCTGGGAAATTGCATACAGGAGGGATTAGAAGGCCCGAACTCCTCAACACGCTGGTGAATCGTGAATAATTCACTCCATGGAATTGGTCCATCATCAGATTAGGCCGCAAGGCAGGTGCTGATGTAAATCTTTTCACAACTGAACCCGTTTACAATATTGATAGCTATGCTCAAGAGTTGAAAGACAGATAAAATTTTTCCTTAAAAAAAGAGCAAGAATTATTAGAAATAACAAAAAAGAGGCGTGTGGAGCAATGCACAAATGTCAGATCATTAAATTTGAAAGTAGGGACATGGTTTTATTGAAAAGTTTTAATAGAAGGAAGAATCAACCTCCATATTGGGGTCCCTACAAAGTAGTAGAAACTAAGGGAGTCAGTCCTAGATTAAGGAAATACATTAAGAGAATTTCACAATAATAATATTAAAAGATATTGAATATGTAAAATTTGTGATAATATTATAATTATGTATTGTATATACTTTATAAAAAAAATTTTAATTTTAATTATTATTATTTATTTATTATTAGTATTTGAAATACTTTTATTTAACAATACATGGTAAGTTTAAAAATCTCAAATAACATTTCTTCTAATGTAGTATACAATTTTTCTTTTAAATATAGAGCTATTGATTTCATTTTTAATTTCAAAGGGGAGCATATTGAAAAGTTGTAATACTTTGTGTAGTAGTGATTTCTGCATATTTGTTGTGGATGTCTTTGTAAGCCTGAAGTTGCAATCGTTTCTTAAGTTGTATGGTTGTACGTCTCCTACATATCTAATTTGCTCGATGAGGTATTCTGGGGCATTTACTGTTTTCATTTTGTGTATAAATTGGAGTGTATAAATTTCTAACCTTTGTTTAATATTCAGCCATTTAAGCGCATTGAGCATTCCTTCTATTGGTGTGTATCTATTACATTTTAATATTGATCTCATTCCTTTATTTTGTAATATTTGAAGTCTTTCTATTTGACCGCTACTACAGCACGTATATACTATTGTTGAGCCAAATTCAAAATGTGGTTTAATTATAGTGTTGTATATATTTATTGCAGTGATTGTGGATATTTTGTTGCGTATTCTTTTGAAGAAACCAATTTTTTACCAATTTTTTTGCATATGTAATCAATATGATTATTTAGCTTTAATTTGTAATCAATTATAAACCCGACATATTTTATTTCATTTACTTTTTTTATTATTTGATCATTAATTGTAAATGCTGATTCATCATTCATATTTATTTGCATTATTTTAGTTTTATTTTCATTTAATTTTAGTTTATTCATTTTAAGCCATTTATTCACATTATTTATATCATACTTCATACTGCTATAGCATTGTTCATCTGTGTGTCCTTCTGAGAATATTAATGTATCGTCCGCATATAGTATTAGTTCAGATTTTTCTATCACATTTGGCATATCATTTATGTAGTTTATTTTAATAAATAAAATACCAAAGCGTTTATTATTATTAATGTAAAATAAATGAGTTTATTATTGTTTAAAAAATGAGTTAATTATTGTAAATCAAATGATTAAAGAGAAAAAGAAACTTCGCACACGTCTGCACTGCTTGATGGCTGAATGTCGACTAAAGCTTCTTGATTTTTACTCTCCCACATTTATATAGATAATGAAAAGTAAGGCACCTAGTATAGATCCTTGGGGAACACCATAATTATTGTCTATGTATTTAGATTTGACATTGTTTACTTTCACCATTTGTTTTCTACCGGTTAGATAGGATTTATGTTCAATTTCTTGTATTCCGTACTGGTATAATTTTTGCAGTAATATGTCCCGATCAATCGTTCCGAAAGCTCGTTTAAAGTCTAAAAAAATAGCCATAATTCTTTTATTTTTTGTCACATATTTCCATTTATTAATTTATAATTCACTGTAGCTTCGCATGATAAATTTTTCCTGAATCCCTATTGGTATTTCGAAAATATATTATTTTTTTCGAAATAATCTTCCAATTGCAATTTAACTACTTTTTCAATAATTTTTTCACATGTCTTTAGTGTGTTTATTGGTTTAAATTCTTCACATTTTTTTGTTTTTGCGATTTTTTCTATTGGAGTTATTACCGATATTTTCCAGATTTCTGGGAACTTTGCTGTTTCAAACGACTTATTTATAATATTCATTATTATTTTGCCAATTATCCGTTACTAATCTTACTGATACATTGTTAAAGTCAGGTTTGTTTTTAATATCTTTACATATTTTTTTGAGCTCAATTAAATTTATTGCACGAAATTTAAATTTATTATTTATTACAGGTATTTGATTTACATATTGCACTTGTTCTATTGTCTGGTTAATTGATTTAATACTGTCAACAAAGTAATTGTTAAATTTATTGGCTATTATATAGTTATCCTTACATTCTAATTGATTAAATATCACAGATAGTATCACATTTTGTTTTTTGTTTATCACTAATTGTTTTATTTTTGTCTACATTTGTTTTTGATCTTTGGCATTGCTAATTGTTTTATTAATAAATTTATTTTTCTCCATTTTTATTTTTTCGTATTTATTTCTTGTTGCTTTATATTCCTTCCCTGACTCTCTTGTGTTCTCTGCTTTTGCGACATGATATTTAATGTTTTTCTCCCTTTTTAGATCTTTTAATTCTCTACTAAACCACTTCTTCGTAATATTTTTTTCGTTTATAGTTTTTTTAAAAGTAAATTTTTTTATAGTGTTTTCATTACAATTATCAATATTATATGTGAGGTTATTTACGCTGCTAGTTTCAATATTGTTTATTGCATTCCTTATTTCAATATTAAACAAATGTTTATTATAGTTAAATATGCCTAATTCCTTTTTTACTGGTTCATCATTATTTGTATTTTTTATATTTATTTCTATTGTTTCATGATCTGCCATTTTATGCTCATTACTACTTTTTATGAATACGTTTTTATTATTTGTTATATATAACAAAATCTATTAAGGTTTTTGTATTCTCTGTCACTCGAGTGTATTCTGTAACTATTTGCTTGAGTCCATTATCATTCAAAGTTCTCTGTATTCTATTCTTATATGTTTCATTCTTACACCAGTCTTTATTAAAATCACCCGCTATAATAATATCGTAGTTTGTTTCACATATACTTATGTTCAGTTATTTCTTCAAAAGCATCGCAAAATTCCGCCATACCGCCATAATCAGAACCTTTGTCGTTGTATTTTTCGCAATATAAGCACACATCCAGTATTTTGTTTCTTCTACTTTTTCACAAAGTTTTTCTACTTTCCATTCTGTTTTAAAATATATTATTACACCACCTGTTCTTACAGAGTTCGAAAAAGTCACATATGAATCGTAATTATGTAGTTGGTATTCTTGTTTTTCCACATCAGTTGTTATATTAGCAATCTTCCAGAACGTTGAAAACTCACCAACATGGCATTCTAAGGCCTACTTTATATTTGATTTACGCCTGAGACATGCGAACGAGATCCGGAATCCACACTTCAACGTTTGCAGATGACACAGCATTCTGCAGCGTACATGAAAACCATCAAGTAGCTTCGCGAAATTTGCAGGAGTACATTTCAGTATTAGAGAAATGGTTAAAACTTTGGAAAATTAAAGTTAATGAACAAAAGTGTACCCACGTTACATTCACTATGCGTAAACAAACATGTTCAGCTATCCAAATTAACAGTTCACCTATTCCGCAGCAGAATGAAGTCAAGTACCTTAGTATTTATCTCGACCGTAGGTTAACGTGGAAGTCTCTCATTGATGCGAAATACTCAGTTAAAGTTAAAAGCAGTGCAACTAAATTGGCTTATGGACAGAAATTCTACATTGAAGTTGGATTGCAAACTTTTGCTATACTGATTTTTTCACAGATTCTTCCTCAGAAATCCAAAGGTTTTTTCTACCGGAGCTAAGCTCTTTTTCAGAATTACATCTGATAGGTACACTCATGCAATTAATTGTTTCTATTTTTTTTTATTTACAAATTTAAAACGGCAATAAAAAAAAATGTCACAAAGTTTTTCTTTTAATTAAAATCACTTTGTTCACCTATTACGGGTTTTACTTATTCCCGTTTTATTTTTTTACTTTGCGATCAAAAACAAACACATCCGTTCACTATCGAAACTAAACAACGACGAGCGTTTTTGAGTGTTCATGAAAACCACCAATTAGCATCACGAAATTTACAGAAATATACTTCAATATTAGAGAAATGGCTAAAACTTTGGAAAATCAAAGTTAATGAACAGAAATGCACTCATGTTACATTCACACTGTGTAAGCAAACATGTCCGCCTATCCAAATTAACAACTCACCTATTCCGCAGCACAATGAAGTCAAGTACCTTGGTATTCACCTGGACCGTAGGCTAACGTGGAAGTCTCACATTGAAGCAAAGCTCACTCAGTTAAACCTAAAAGCAGCGCAGATAAATTGGCTTATGGGAAAAAATTCTACATTGAAATTAGATTGCAAACTTTTGTTATACAACGCAATACTAAATCCTATATGGCGCTACGGAATTCAACTGTGGGACACCGCCTCAGCGTCAAACATTGAAAAAATCCAAAGGCGACAAAATCAAATTCTTCGAACGATTACTGCAGCTCCATAGTACGTAAAAAACTCATGAATTCATAAGGATCTCTGTGTTCCTCTTGTGAAAGACGAATTTTCAAAGTACGCGACAAGGTATATCAGTAAATTGGAACTTTAGCCAAATCTTCTTGCACGCAATATACTTAATTTTGAAGGCCACTCTCGGTTGAGGTGGAGAGATATCCTTGCCACGATCAGAACGTAAGATAGGTGATTTTACCGACATTTACCGTGCAAAATGAAACATTTTTGTCTAGCATTGGCTGAACTTAATTAATTTTATGTATTTAGTATTAAGATTTGAATACTTACTATATATATAGTTCACATTGTGAAGATTCAATAAATAAATGAATAAGAAAAAAAAATATCTAAAAAGCATAGTTTCCAATTAAAATGCTTATAAAATTAGTTGAGCGCAGCCCAACGCGCCTTTTCGTAAATAAATTTTGACCATTTCGTAGCTGATTTCGAAACGTTACGAAGTTCAGAGAAAGAAAAGTAGGCAGAATGGTGCAATGATCCGAATTGCCGAGAGGTGCACTAACTCTGACTTCATACTTTTCAGGGTGTGAAGTCAGGAATAGGTAAAGTGTGTTTAAATGGTACTCTTCAACACATGGTATATGCGTTGGGTCATTCACTAATTGCACTAGGTGGTTGTGCGCAGCGAATAACTCAACATATTGGCCTTCTGGAGTTCTATGACTCGAATGACGAAGCCAGGATGAGTTGTGAACATTGAAATCACCAGCTAAAACGATTTCACTGCTCGGACAACTTTCCAGAATCTTCGACATGGAGTCGGAGAGGGCATCGAAACCAGCAAAGGTAATATCCCACCCCGCATTTGGACTTCTGTATAGAAACCCAAGGTAATAAATTACATAAAAATAGGTCGAAACTAATTGTAAAATTTACTTCATATTTTAAGGAAGATTGCCTACAATACTTTTTGAATGCAAGTCAAATGTTATAATTAACTATAACCCTTATTAATTAATTTGATCAATTCAGTATTCCTTGATTTCATTCATGATATAAGCCTAATAATAAAATAAAGATAAATAATGTTGAAGTAATTGTTCATATAATTAAATTTGAAAATTTAATAATTAAAATAATTGGAAAAATTAAAGCAATTTCTACATCAAGAATAAAAAAAAATAATGTTAATTAAAAAAAATCGTAGTGAAAAGGGTATTCGTGAAGAAGATTTTGGATCAAATCCACATTCAAATGGTGAAGATTTTTCTAGATCAATTAAAGTTTTTTTTGATAAGATTGAAGCTAAAAATATAACAATAATTGAAATTAATAAAATAATTATTTTAATTCTTAAAATTTATAAAATTATTTATACATTACATGGCCCTGATTTGGCCATGTAATTATACATATATAAAAATATGATTAATATTAAATTTTTTTTTGTTTCATTTCATTTGGTTTTGTTTTATTTTTTTTTATTTTATTTTAATTTATTGTTTTTATTTTTATTTATTTATTATTATTTTTTTATCCGTTATAGGTGTTTTGGTTTTTTCAGTCTTAGAATGGTTTGTCGGGTAGTGTTTGCGTGCCAAGTAAGAAAAGTTGATCACATGAAATAACACAAACGGGTTCAATAACAATATGCGAAGAATATATCTTCTATTTATTCAGAGTGAATAATACCTTACAAAAAATGTTGTTGGTGAACAAAAAGAGTGTGTCGAGCAAAGAATTCTCCAAACAAGAAAGTAATTTTTGTATATATAAAATATGGCGAAAGCAACGTTTAATCAAACCGTTAACGGTTTCTCTTGTCAGAATCTTAACGAAAAAGCTCCGAAAAGACAAAGTTGTCCATCAAATCAAGAAACTGACGGCGTAGTAAAAGTAATTTCAAAATATGCACAGAAATTAAATATATATCGGTTTTGACTTAAACATTGCCGGCCACCTTGCAATAACGTAGTTAAATGCAACACAATTTATAGCCGTTGCATACAACTTATTGTATATATGTAATAAAACTGTTAGCAAAGCGAGGTTTTATTCAGAAGTGAAGTAATTACAAAAAGTATGTACATACATATATTTGAGAAAGGGCGGCATGTTTACATAGTTGCATATTAGAGTAATTCAGAAAAATTCACAGTATACATTTAACGATACTATAACATAAACCTATATGCCAACAAAAACGATGATAAATTATAGCATAAATATAAACCATGGTTTTTACAACAGACCCATGAACTGATCCTTTGCGGCATGGTGTTAGTCGGACCCATGAACTGTGGAGAACCCTCCAACGCTTCCTCATAATCTTTGAGCAAAGCGTCTCTTGAGCAAACTGCGTATAGATTTCATCTTTTTCTAGGAAACAAAGAGGGGTAATATTGAATATAATAATGTTAATGTTAATTAGTCAGGACGACCAATTTAGTGATTGGGCGCTTTACAACTCCATTTTCTGTCCGTACGTCGGTTACGAAAACGTGATCATCACTTCCTGGATACGTTTTAATGACGCGACCTAATTTCCAGGAAGTTGGAGCGAACTGGTCGTGTTTAATGGCTACGAGATCATTCACCAATACCTCTCTTTCGGGAAATTTCCATTTGCACCGTTTATGCAAATTCTGCAAATACTCTTCTTTCCATCGGCGACAGAAGTCATGAGTATGTGCTTTCACCTTACAATATCTACTGATTATACTTATGGAGGAGTCTAAAATAGAAGGTTCTGGGAGAGCTAAAATCGGACCGCCTATCAAAAAATGTCCTGGGGTAAGTGCGACTGGATCGTCAGGATTGTACGACATAGGACACAGAGGGCGAGAATTTAAACAAGCTTCAATTCTAGCAAGGACTGTCAAAAGCACTTCGAACGTAAACTTGACGGACTGAGCCTCTTTCCGGAAGTATTGTTTAAAACTTTTAACAACAGCTTCCCAGAGCCCGCCCATGCGGGATGCACCAGCCGGTATAAACTGCCATGACAGATCCTGAATCCCATAGACGGAGCACATTCGAGCCTGACTTTCCAATAAGAAAGTGCGGAAGTCCCTCTCTATCTCGCGGGAGGCTCCCACAAAGTTAGTACCATTATCCGAAAACATGGTTCGAGGGCAGCCTCGCCTGGCAACAAAACGATGAAATGCAGCCTCCAAATGCACGGCCTTGGTAGAGAAACAAATAAAGATATGCACATATGCCTTTGTTATACGACACGAGCTACCAGTAAAACTCTTCAAATCAAATGGACCTGCGAAATCACCACCAGTGGCGTTAAAAGGTCGATCTAAGGTTGTTCTTTCCGGAGGTAATGCCGCCATTATTTGCGTACACGAAAGTTTCTTAGCTAAAATACAACATTTGCAACGGTTAATAACAGACCGAACTAGAACTTTCAGCCGAAGAATCCAATACTCAATGCGAATAATTCTCAACATTAATTGATTCCCACCATTTATCGAAATTAAGTGAACAAACTCTGCCAAAAGTACAGTAAAACGACACGAGTAGGGCAAAATTATAGGATGTTTTTCTGTATATGACAGAGAAGGAGATTTTGCTAAACGACTATTTAGTCTGATAATTCCTTTAACGTCCAAAAAGGGATTAAGTGCACGAAGTGAACTCTTGGTCGAAATTGATTCTTTCAGAGAAAGCGCACGATATTCCTCAGAAAAGTTAGCCTTCTGAGCCAAAATAGTCAAGCGTAATTTGACCTTCTCAATTTCACTGCCAGAAATTACGTGAGAAACAAATGAGTATTTACCTCTATGTGAAGGATGGTAAAATCTAAACATGTACGATATAACCCTCAACGCGCGAGCAAGCTTTGAAAACCTTTCCAAAATGTCCTCAAATTCGAAGATCGACGCGTGAGTTTGCCTTATTTTAGCCTCGATATCAGTCTCCATTGGCGACGTGTCTTTGATATTAATACCATTTGGGTTGTCGAAGCCACGTGGGCCCATGCCACCATAGATCCTTGTCTGCGAGCGCAGCGGGCAGGAGACCCTGGCTACCTAAATCAGCAGGATTCTCCTCTGATCTGACGTGATACCAATTATTCTTGCCCACATTTTCCTGAATCCGGCACACGCGATTCGCAACAAACGTGGTTGAGTCAGTCCAGCAATAAATCTAAGAGGAATACGAATCTCACCTACGACCGTTTTCAGGAGATCTGAGGCCAAAGCCGCGCCGTAAAGTTCTAGGCGCGGTAAGGAGATATATTTTATAGGTCTCCGCTGACGACCACGGAGAATAATGCACCCACCTTGGAATTTGAATTTTGTTAACATCTGTATAAAATGCAACAAATTTATGACACTCTTTAGCCGTAGAAGGAAGTAAAATGTCATCCCAATCGATATTATCCTGCCAAACTCTTTGCATTACAATCTTAGCCGTGACAATAACTGGAGCCAGCCAACAGGATCGAACAGTCGCGCAATAGTTGACAAAACTTCGCGTTTCGTATAATTAGGCTTTCTTATAATCGGATCTACCTTAAAATAAAATACGTCCGAATGAGCATTCCATTGAATGCCTAAAGTTTTCGAACCACTCGACTCAATGAAAATCACGTAGATCACTTAGAACTCGAATGTCATTCGAAGGCCATTTTCTCAACTCAAATTTAGCTGAAGCTAGAGCAGTGACTAATTGATCCCGCGCTTTTAAGGCAGACGAAACGTCGTGAGCCCCGGTTAGTACATCGTCAACATACATAGCCTTGCGCATAATATTAGCGGCAAGCGGGCACTCAGCTTCCGAATCTTCAACCAACTGTAACAATGGCCTTATGGCAAAATAAGGAGCACAATTGACCCCAAAAGTTACAGTTTGCGGCTCATACGTTTTCACTTCCTCCGTTGGAGATGATCGGAAAAGTATTCGCTGGAACGAAGTGTGAGTGGAATCAAGTCGAATTTGCCTATACATTTGTGTTATGCCGCAATTAAAGACATATTTAAACAACCTCCAGCGCAAAATTAAAAGAACTAAATCAGATTGTAACGTCGGTCCTACACAGAGACAATCATTTAAACTAGTTCCATTTGAGGTTCTATTTAAAGCGTTAAACACCACGCGTAACTTCGTGCAACCAGGAGCAACGTACTCACCCCCGACAGGTCACATATGGTCCAGATTAATATATTCTGTAACGACCTGATCATACAATGCCTTAATTTCAGGCCTTCGAAGTAGAGAGGACTCGTTTCTCAAGAATTGTGCCATCACATTCTGTCTTGAAACGCCTAAATTAATCGAATGAGGAAAGTCTGGCTTCAAGGGTAGCGTCACTACATATCAGCCATCGGAGTCGCGTTGCGTAGTTCTCTTATAATTTTCCTCACAAACTTTGTCCAATGGAGTCAAAAATTTCTTTTTCGGGGTTTCCTCTAATTCCCAGAAACGAAGAAGATTTTTATGTAATGTATCCTCCGCTGAAATCTCTATTGTCGTTGAATACGTACGAACACTTGCTTCGTGAACAGACCCCGTGACAATCCATCCAAATACTGTCCTTTGAGACACCAAACTGCCCAAAATGTCACGCCTATTTTCAATGTACAAACCTTTTTTGTGGTAGCAGAGATTGCCTGATTAATGCCCGAAACCTTTACATTCGTCGAATGAGCAAACAGTTTCAAGCGGTTTTGTAACTTGAAGCCGGGTCAATAAGAAGCCCGGGCTGGGTATGTGGTACCTTGATGAACGATATTTACCATAGCAGTTCTCAGAAGCCCTTTGCGGCTCTGAGAGACATGAAAGGCTTGTCGATTAGAATTGCTCTGCGAAGATATTCCACTTGAGGTTGCAGGAAGATTTAAATTTGCGCCAGTGTCTTGGGTGGTATTACCCGCAACTACCACAGAATTATTTCTATTCGTTTCTTCTGAACCCGAAGTATCCCTAAGCAGCAACGAATGGTGCAAATGGAGCAAGTAAAAGGACTTTTGCAATTCTTGACTTCATGCTAACGCGCTAAACAATTAACGCAACAATGAAGTCTTTTGACAGTTGAAAACACGAACACATTCTAAGGTCTGAATCCTTTCCGTCAGAAATTCATCAAAATCCTTTTAAGTAGACAACTCAGTTTTATTAACAACTCCTTGTTCCCATAAGCTAACTGTGGACGTAGGCAAGCGTTGAATGCACATGAAAATTAAAATTGTATCCCAATTTTCTGTACAAACCTTGTATATTGAAAGAGAGGTAAGGCAATTATTTATACCTCGCTGCAAAATTTTAAGCCCAGCACTTGATTCCGTATCTAGATAAGGAATATTGAATAATAATTTCAATTGATTGTTTACTAACATACGAGGATTTTCGTATGTTTTCTTTAAGTTTTGCCAAGCTACATCAAACCCTTCATTAGTCAGCGGACACTTTGACACGAACTAAATGGCACAGACGTTCTACGTTACTGAGACGCGAGTTATTTACATATATCGCCGTAAATAAGTCTCTAAAAGTAGGCCAGGATATATAATCCCCTTCAAATGTTTTGACATCGCAAGGAGGCAACGTTAAATTATTCCCGGTATTATTGCGATTTCTATCTAAAGACCCATAAGGTTTAGTATCGCAAATCGTTGTTCCTTCTCTTTAATGGAAGACAAGCAGCTAACATAAGACTTATATGAAGTGTCGTATTTATTTAAAGCTATTGCTGTATCTTCACTAGCAGATTTACTACCTTCTATAGCGTCTAAACCATCCTCATAGCTATGTTTCACTTTCTCCCACAATTCCTTTAGTTCTTCACGATGAATTGCTAAAGAGTAAGGATTATGTGAATCCTCGCTAAGGTCATTAAATTTGGCTTCAAATTGAACTAGAGCGTCCGATACTCTTATAAATTTCCTTAGGGCCATTTTTCATATTCGTATACAATGATTATAATACCGAAAATAATCTATAAATTTCCCGTAAAACGTTTATAAAAATAGAGCAAATTTTAATTTATCGAAACAAAGTGACTGACGAACTTAATGTAGGGTACCCTTTTGTTAAGCAAAATGAAAACAAAAAAGGATTCAATAAAATTTTGCACTTAATAACTTTAATCAATGTACTCACGTGTTAACTTTGAACAAAAAGGAATTTTTATTACATAAGAAGATACTAAAATATAGTATTTCCCCTTTTAACACAACACAAACTTAACTGTTATTTTTATATGAAAAATTTAATAATTTTGTCCGTCCAGCAAGAACAAGAATTTGTGTACTAAAAGTCAAAGGGTTGTAATGCGATCAATCACAATAGGTAACATTCGCAGATTACGTATGTATGTATGTTTGTATATACGTGTAAATGTAAATGATTTTCTTCTCTTTACTTCAACACTTTTTCAAAATGATTTACGTACCTTTAATCCTTTATAAAAAATAAAAAAAGGGTATAAAATAAATCCAAGTGGCGGTGATGATTCTCTTCAAAAACCAAGAAAAGATTTTTTTTTTTAACTTTATTATTTTATTTATTGAATCTACATAAGAAATGTAATGACAATAAGTATTCAAGTCTTAATACTAAAAAAAAATTGTGATTCAAGTCCTGCCAGTGCTGGACAAAAATTTATTTTTACGCGAATATTATTTCAGAATTCAGTCATTCGTTTAGAGCTCTAATGGTAGCCAAAGTATCCCTCCTTCTCAGACGGGTATGACCACCAAAGTTAAGAATATTAGCTGCAAGAGGGTTTGGATGGAATTCAAGATTTCACAAAAGGTACGTTCAGATCTGCGTGGATTCGTGAGTTTTTAACGTACCATGGAGCCTCTGGAATTCTACGGAGAATTTTGTTTTGACTTCTTTGAATTTTTTCAATGTTAGATGCCGAGGCTGTGCCCCATAATTGAATCCCATAGCACCATATTGGCTTTAGAATCGAGTTGTACAGCAAAAGTTTACAATCAAGCTTTAAGGTCGCATTTCTACCTAGTAACCAGTTAATTTGCACTGTTCAATTTCATCTGCGTTACTTTTGCCTCGATATGCGACTTCCATATTAGTCTACGGTCAAGATGAATACCGATGTATTTGACTTCACTGTGTTGAGGTATTACTTTATTATTAATAGTAATGGGTGAGCAGTGCGAATGTAACATGGGCACACTTTTGTTCATTAACCTTGATTTTCCAAAGCTTGAGCCATTTCTCTAGTTTGTCGATATGTTCCTGTAAGTTTATTGATGCTTGCTGGTGGTTACTATGTATGCTAAGGAATGCTGTATCATCTGCAAATGTTGAAGTGTGAATGTTGGTGCTTGCCGGCATGTCAGATGCGTAGATCAAATATATAAGATCGGCCCTAATACGCTGCCTTGGGAAACTCTAGCTTCAATAGGCTGGGCGGTGCTTATGAAATCGCTGCGAAATAGGTGAATTGTTAATTTGGATAGTTGAACATGTTTGTTTACGCAGTGTGAATGTAACGTGAGTACACTTTTTTTCATTAACTTTAATTTTCCAAAGTTTTAACCATTTCACTAATGTTGCAATATACTCCTGCAAATTTCGCGAAGCTACTTGATGGTTTTCATGTACGCTGCAGAATGCTGTGTCATCCGCAAAAGTTGAAGTGTGGATTCCGGATCTCGTTGGCATGTCTGAGGCGTAAATCAAATATAAAGTAGGTCCTAGAATGCTACCTTGGGGAACTCCTGTCTCGATTGGCTGTAAGAGGCTTATAAAATCGCCTTCTCTGATAACAAACTTCCGGCCGCATAAGTAGCTTTCCAGAAGCTTATGACTGTTTGCAGGCAAGTCTAACTTTATTTTGTGCATCAAGCCGTCGTGCCACACTTTATCAAAAGCTTGGGAAATGTCAATGAATAAAGCTGAACAATACTTTTTGTCTTCAAAAGTCTGCCTTATGACGTTGACTAGTCTGTGCGTTTGTTCTATGGTGCTATGTTTAGCCCGAAAGCCAAATTGATGATCAGGGATGTATCCCACATTGTTTAACATTGGAGTCAACTTCGCCATTAACAATTTTGCGAACAGTTTTCAAATTGTTGACAATAGACTTATTGGTCTGTATGATCCTACTTTAGTGGGATCCTTCCCCGGTTTGGGTATCATATTAATCATGGACACCTTCCACTCTGCAGGATAATACTCGAGACGTAAAATAGCGTTAAAAATAAAAAGAAGAAATCTTCCAGCTACACGAGGTAGCTGCTCAAGCATTTTACCAGTAATTTTATCAATACCTGGATCTTTCCTGGGGTTTGTGTTACAAATAACATTTTCAACATCTTGAAAACGAAATCGCAAAGACATAGGCGGTCTAACAGCGTATGACGGTAGTTCAGCTGAATCATTCGCTGTATCATTTGTGGTAAAAACGTTTCTCAAATGGTTAACATACAACATCCCCTTTTCAGAATCGCTTCGTGCCCAGCCGCCGGTTGAAGTTCGCAAAGGTGGCTTACATATTACGGGTCTTTTCAGACCTTTTGTCGCTTTCCACAGTGAATAGTCAGATTGCGGAGTACCATCCAGGCTTTCCAAATATGTTTTAAGGGAAGATATTATCTGGATTTCAAGCAGATTTCTTAGTCGAGTTACGCATTCCCGTAGCCTAGTTTTAAGGTGGGGAGACCTGCGAAGTTCCACTCTCTTCTAACTCTTCTTTTCTCTGACAGTAGTTGCTCAATTTCAGATGAATATGTTCTATTGCTCACATTTCTGGATCTTATATGGCTAGTGGTAGCATGTTGTACGGCTTGATTAAGGTGTTCAGAAAATTCGTTAATCGATATATCAATATCCTCAGGCGTTCTCAAGGCAATGTTTTCCGTACAATGAGTACTCAAATATTTTTTATATTTTAACCAATTAACTCGAGAGACGGTCCACGCTAAGTCACAAAACGGGGAACCAACCCCTTGGAGGAACGAAACAGAAACTATAGTTGGTGAGTGATCTGATGACAAGTCTAATGAAGGTTTCACTTGCATCCATTCTGAAGAAAAATTTTTTGTAACTCCAAAATCTATAACGTCTGGGATCTTTCGTTGGTCTGACGGCCAATAAGTGGAGTGTCCACTTGAAATCACACCTAAGCCCATTTTGGAAACGGAGTCAAAAAGCACGCGGCCTTTCGGGGCAATTAAACGTGATCCCCAAAAAGTGTGTTTAGCGTTATAGTCGCCAGCCGCTAAAAATCGAGGACCAAGTGATTTGAAAAAATTTGAGTATTGGCTTTCTGTTATTGAAAAGCGTGGCGGTGAGTAGATCGAGGAAATAACGATTTTTTCATGAAATATTCAATGCATATATTAGTTGCTTGGAGATACTCCTCACATGTCTGGTTCATTAAAAATTCACGATTTTATTAGAATTGCCGATCCTCCGCAAGATCTTCCGCGGGGATCTTTTATGTCGTACAGTATGTAGCCATTAATTTTGAAAAAACTGTTGGTAGTCAAATGGGTTTCAGTAATCAACATTATATCGATTTGCTTTTCCATAAGGAAGTGCTCAAGTTCATTTTTGTGTTGGCGGATGCCGTTTGCGTTCCAGAAACATATTTTTAACCAATTCATTCCTTTAAAATTGCCTGCAAAATAGTGGATTGCATTTTCAGCATTTCCTGCATCATGGTTGTCATGGAAACCGTAAATGTATTTATGGATTGAACTAGAGTCTGGATCGGATTTTGGAGGCTTGGGCTCCTGATTCAAGTTGGGTTTATCGGATTTTACCACATTTGCATAAGAAACTTCTTTGGGGGTTTGCACGATTATATGGCTGGCTGACTGACTCATCTGGGGAAAACTACTTTTAGAAATGATATTTGACTGCTGGGGATGGTTAATGGGTATTGATGGCCTGTTTGTCATTGACCGCTTAAAGTGATTGTAGACAGGACAGCCCCTGTAATTTGCAGTATGATTACCTCCACAGTTACTGCACTTTTTAACACTTATGTCGGCCTTTGGCTTATTGCACTGAGTTGTGCCGTGGAGTTCGCCACATACAACGCAACAACTGCGGGCAATTTACAATAGGCCTTAGTATGGCCAAATTCTTGGCAGTTAAGGCATTGAACGGGTCCTAGACGCTTATGTGGCTCCTCAACGGTAACCTTACGATGCAAAAGAAATTTAAGGTTATAAATTGGATGCATTTCACTTTTTTTAGGGCAACATCCCTGGGATCTAGTTCAACCCTAAGCATGGGTTGAGGGATCTTTTCACGGTTCCTAATATTAACAACATTTTTTATTTTAAATCGTTTTTATTCCAGTCCAGTCTTAATGTCATCCGTATCTACACAAGGGTCAACACCTTTAATAACTACCTGAAGGCCTTTAGCACTTTTAAGTTGATAGGTGTAAAAAGATCTTTTCCCCTTCTCCAGAACGTCAGACAATTAGACAATTTTCGGTATCCATTTTCACTGTTTACCTTTGTTTCTATGATGCTGCCATGCTTTACTGATGTAACGTTGAAGGTGTCTTTGCCGATTGCCGTAATAAGTTGTTTTACCAGCTCACTGGAAGTAGGCTCTCTCAAATAAATTGGTGGCGGTTTAAATGTTTTCTTAGATGTTGTTGGCTCATCTGTTTGGAGTATAACAAATCTATTACCATCCGTTGCCGAAGTCCTATTATCATCTTTACAAATTTTTGGTTGAGATGATTTGGGGCTTCGCTGCCTTTTAACCACGGTTATGTACCTGTCATTGCCTACTTGTGTTTTCGGCTTATTATCAACAATTAAACTGGAGGATGGTTTGTCTTCAGTTGTAACAACTATATTTGGCGAACATGATCGCGGGCGTTTCCTATCTCTAAGAGACAGGAGATTTTCCAATGATTTTTTCACAGATTCTTCCTCAGAAATCCAAAGGTTTTTTCTACCGGAGCTAAGCTCTTTTTCAGAATTACATCTGATAGGTACACTCATGCAATTAATTATTTCTATTTTTTTATTTACAAATTTAAAACGGCAATAAAAAAAAATGTCACAAAGTTTTTCTTTTAATTAAAATCACTTTGTTCACCTATTACGGGTTTTACTTATTCCCGTTTTATTTTTTTACTTTGCGATCAAAAACAAACACATCCGTTCACTATCGAAACTAAACAACGACGAGCGTTTTTGAGTGTTCATGAAAACCACCAATTAGCATCACGAAATTTACAGGAATATACTTCAATATTAGAGAAATGGCTAAAACTTTCTAAAATCAAAGTTAATGAACAGAAATGTACTCATGTCACATTCACACTGTGTAAGCAAACATGTCCGCCTATCCAAATTAACAACTCACCTATTCCGCAGCACAATGAAGTCAAGTACCTTGGTATTCACCTGGACCGTAGGCTAACGTGGAAGTCTCACATTGAAGCAAAGCTCACTCAGTTAAACCTAAAAGCAGCGCAGATAAATTGGCTTATGGGAAAAAATTCTACATTGAAATTAGATTGCAAACTTTTGTTATACAACGCAATACTTAAGCCTATATGGTGCTACGTAATTCAGTTATGGGGCACCGCCTCAGCGTCAAACATTGAAAAAATCCAAAAGCGACAAAACGAAATTCTTCGAACGATTACTGCAGCTCCATGGTACGTAAAAAATTCATAAAGATCTGAGTGTTCGGCTGGTAAAAGAGGCATTTTCTAAGTACGCGACAAGGTATGTCAGTAAACTGGAACTTCATCCAAATCCTCTTGCGCGTAATATACTTAATTTTGCGGTCACAGTCGGTTGAGAAGAAGGGATACCGTTGCCACCATCAGATTGCTCAATAGGTGATTTCACCGAAATAGCTCCCGCATAATAAAACTTTTCGTCTAGCATTGGCTTAAGTAAAAATCAAATTTTTTTTTTTTAATTTTTAATCACACTTTTTTTTAACTTTAAATTTAATATTAAGATTTGAATACTAAATAATGATAAAATAATAAAAACCATAGAAAATAATGAAAAATAAATAAAACATGATACAAAAAAAAAAAAAAAAATTTGTGAGCTGTATATTTTGTTTTAAGTTTAATTTAGATTTGTATTTTTTTTTTAAATATTTTTCACAAAAAAAAAAAAAAACAGCACAGAAAATAAAACAAAACTTATAGAAACAGAAAAACCGGAGCCGCGGATAACAAATAAAACATGTGCGCTTGACAACATAAAAAAACACGGACGATAGTAAAACAAAACGTGCGCATAGAATGAAAGACAAAACACTACTAACTGTCTTCCAATTTAATTATTGCAGCTAAGTGGAAGATACAAGAAGGCATAGATAGATATATAACTGGGTAAACGCTGTGTGAACCGGTTTGTATCTATTGTAGTTTTCCCTTTCAAATAATATTGTTTAATCACTGTATGAAATTCCCTGTTTTCCATTCTTCAATGCTAAAAACGCAATCCACTATTTTGCAGGCTATTTTCAACAAATGAGTTGGTTAAAAATATGCTTCTGTAAGGCAAACGTCATTCGCCAACACAAAAATGCTCTTGAACACTTCCATATGGAAAATTAATTCAATATAATGATGATTGCTGACACTCATTTGACATCCAAAAGTTATTTCAAAATTAATAACTACATACTATGTATGTATATGACAATAAAGATTCCCGTGGAAGATCTTTTGGAGGGGATAACCCCCACATATGCATTGCATTGTACCGGAACTAGGAAAATAGGTTATGAGGAGGGGGAAAGAGGGAGTAGTGTTTGTGGACATTTGACTTAAGCTTTCCAACATTAAAGCAAACAGGAAATACGTTTGCAGCCAACTTATTCCATAGACGAAGCGTACGGCTGAAAAACGAATTCTCTCTGTAATGCGCAGTATGATTCCTTGTGCAATCAACCACAAATGGTTGAGCTCTGGCCGATAAACGCGTGCTACGTAAAAATGTGCGAGTTTTGGGAACAAAATTCCTAATCTCGTCAGAGCAAAATCCCTTGTAGTAACGATAGAACAGAGTAACGCACCCCACACTGCGTCGATACTCCAGTGAGTTAATAGAGTTGGATACCCTACTGTCACCGATGAGCTTCTTCGCCCTCTCCTGCACACAGTCGAGTAACCCCAAAATAGACTTTGAGGCACCGGCTCAAACATGAGAGTTGTATTTCATTTTCGGTCGGATGTAGGTGGTATAAATAGTAAGGAGGTCGGATGGAGTGAAGTACATGTGATCCTTCCAGCGAATATCACAGTGTATTTTCATTCCAAGAACATCAAGAGCATCCGATTCCTCAATATTTATACCATCCATTAGTACAGATGAAGCAGCATTTGCGGTCAATTGCTTGTGTGTTAATAAACAGCATTGGGTCTTACGAGCGTTAAAGGCGACTCTGTTTTTACGACCTCACTCAGAGATTAATAGAAAATCACTGTTCAGTGAATCATTCATATTTAGCGTCTTGGCAGCGATCTCTGACAGGCTAGGCCTATAACTAAAATAGTATGAGTGCCAAATGCTGCTGTCATCTGCGAAAAAGTGGATAGGGTTGGAAGTTTGATAGAAGAACACTGCTTCAAGACCAGTGCTGGAACGCCATCCGGTGCAAGAGTCTTATTTATGTCGAGGTCGGTCAAAACCTTTTTAACTGCTCGAGCCCGGAAAAATATATTTGGCATAGTTACAGACACTCTTTCGAGCTCGGGCAGTGGTTTACTGCTTTCCGGCAACCAGGAATTGCTTGCGAAAACTTCAGGTTAGCTTTGTCAACGGGTCGGTGAATGCTTGGTCATTCTTTAAGAGAGTTGGAATTGATGAACTAGCAATGTTCTTTACTCTCTTAACGAAAAACCAAAAAGTCTTTCTGCCCCGGGTAGCTGTAAGAACCTTGGCACGAAGACGCTGTTCGTGAAGAAATTTTTCACGCCTCGTTTGGTCTCTCGTCGTGTGAACATGTCTTTTGTTACTGCTGTCCGTATTTTCTATATGTGTACTTTCATTAATTAAATTTATATAAAACCAAATGGCACCAGAATAGTTAGCAAGCTATACGTGTTTATTTTTCTTTCTCTCTTTTTTACGGTTAACCGTATTTTCTGTATACCTACACATGTTCATTATTAATTTCGTATGAAATCAAAGTGCATCGGAATAGGTAGCAGTATGTCTACACGCGTTTCCTTTTGTTTCTTCTCTCGCCGTTGTCCGTGTTTTCTTTATATGCACAATATTAATTTTTTCTGAATGTACTTCATGTGAATGTGGATGGTGTTGGACTAAATTTTGCTAATCTGAGCAGAGTCGAAGGTATATACACTGGGCACTGATCAGTTTTAAATAATTTAATTCCAACATTTTAAATGCTGCAATAGAGTTTGTTTTAGTCTTTCGTGTTATTATTCTTAAATTTAAACTTCCACGAACACTACTCCCTCTTTCCTCTTTATCTCAACTTATTTTCCTAGTTCCAGTACAATGCACTGTATATGTAGGGGTCATCCCCTGAGTACTGGTCCAAGATAAAAAAAAGTACCTTGGCACGAAGATCTTGCCTTTTTGCGTAGCAAATCAGTGTCTGGATTTTTGTTTAAACGCCAATTACTTATTAATTTATGCCTACGGAGAATAACTCCTTACAGGCAGATACTATATATGTACACGCATATGAGTTAAAAAAAAAAATAGAAAAAATAGCTAATTACTGGAATCACAAACATTTTTAAAGCAATCGAAAAAGTTGTTAATTACTGGAATTTAATACTAAAATTATACTACGCTTAACAAAATTTAAGTTCATCGAAAAGTCAATAACGTGGTACAGTTGATTAAAACAACAACATAATCACGGAAGGGATCTGCATTCGCATAATTTTGACGGTAATAAAGCACTGACAAAGGTTGATATTGACAAAGACTACGCTGGGGAACATCAAAATTTAGTTTGGACACCAGATATTCGCGCAGATATTGCCGTTAATCAATTTTAAGACAAAAATGACATTTAAAATTTTTCTGCGACTTGTCAAAGAAGGCAGCTTTATTTGTTGCAGTCTGAACTCAGAGGATGGTAAGTTGGCTACAGTGTTCGAGTAGATATTGCGCAGGGTGAAAAGAAGGAATTGTTTTTGGATAGACTCAACTCGATCTCTATGAACATTATAAAAAGGGTCCCATATAATCGAGCCATATTCCAGTATTGGCCTGACTAAAGATGTATACAATTGTTTCACAACAGTTGAGTCAGCAAATTCTTTAGACCAGCGCTTTACAAAGCCAAGCACCTCCTTGCTTTACTTGAGCAAAAGCTAATGTGTTGGTTGAGTGTAAGTTTTCTATCAAATAAAACACCCATATCCAGAAATTCTTCAACTGTGTCTAATACATGGCCACCAAGCCTATAATGCCCATGAGGTTTAGATTTTCTTGAGAAGTGCATATGCTTGCACTTGCTGAAATTTAACTTTAAAAGGTTGTGCTTCGACCAATTAAAGAAATTGTCCAAATCCAGTTGGAGGCAGTTTTGATTCCAGAGCCCATATATTGAAAAAATTTTTACATCGTCTGCATAGATTAGAATATTGGAAAATTTTATGACAGATGGTAGATCATTGACGAACAATATAAAAAGAATTGGTCCTAGATGGCTTCCCTGGGGTACTCCAGAGCTTACAGGTATAGATTTAGATATATAATTATTGAAACGTACACGTTGATGACGACCAACAAGATATGATTTATGCCAATTTACAGTAGTTTTAGAGAACCCCAAAGCATCAAGTTTTTTAAGTAAAAGAACGTGGTCAACACTGTCAAAGGCTTTACTGAAATCTGTATAGATAACATAGGGTACTGATCCTTTATAAAAGCCGTCATTTATCGTTGAAGTAAGGTGTAATAGATTTGTAGTAGTTGACCGCCCTTTACAAAATCCATGCTGATATGGTGTCAAAAGCGATTGTGTTTGATGACAAATGGACTGGGTCAAGCATTGCTCGAAAAGTTTAGGAATAGCACTAAGCTTTGCAATTCCTCTGTAATTGTTAATATCAGATTTGTATCCAGACTTAAAAAGTGGAATGATATATAACTCCTTCCACACTTTTGGAAAATATCCCATCTTTATTGAAGTGTTAAACAATATAGTTAACGGGTACGCCAAATTCTGCGCACAGTTTTTTAAAATACAATTCGGAACGACATCAGGCCCACTAGTTACAGATGGCTTGAGTTTATTAATGTAATATGTAACCTCAGAAGTAGTAATATAGTCAAATGATATAGACTGTAGATGATGCGAAGAAAAATCAGGTTGTTGTGATGCATTGTGTTGTACGTCTGAATAAATTGATGCAAAAAAATCTGCAAACATGTTGCTAATTACGGTTCCATCCGAAGATGTTTTAGAGGCATTTTTCATTATGGAGGGATATGAACAGCTTTTTCTCTTCGAGTTAACGAACTTAAAAAACGATTTAGGATTATGTTTGAGATCTTGTCTTATTTTGTTGAGGTAGTTTTTGTAAAGCCTTCGATTCATTAGGTTGTATTTCGCTCGAAATAAAAAAATAATTTACATAATCGTTCGATGATGATGATTTTTTATACTTTTTGTAGTGTCTATTTTTAAGATTTTTAATTCTTGATAAACCACGAGTATTCCAAAAAGGTCCAGAAGTTTCAGTTATAGATCCCTTTGGTACGCATTGCTCCATATGTTCAAAAAGAATTTTATAAAAAGTTCTGACGATTTCATCCATTGCATCAGGGGCGGCACTTGAAGTGCTCAGCATATCAATTCAGCTCGTGGTTGTAAGTAAAAAATTTAATTCATCATAATCTGCACTCCGAGAGCGGAATACTTTTAACCCGTTCTGCCTGTTATTGCAGTTTAATTCATACTGGAGATTGTAATTTAATTCGAGAGTGGGATGGTGCCGATCTTCAGGAGAAGTGATTGGTATATGACGCGATAAAGAGCTGTAGTCTATTCGATTCGTTTCGGATATGATTTATTTGGAGGAGACACATGTCAGATAAATTAGATACAAATTCATCAATGAAGTTATTCACATTAATTGGAAAGAGCCAATTTGAGTCCGGTGAAAAAGTCCAGTTAAGATGAGGTAAGTTGAAATCGCCAAACACAAACAATGTATCTTTTTGACGTAACATTGATGACACAAATTTAGTAGCATTGAAGTGTTGCAGATAAATTATTTGTTCAGAGTTTGGTGGAATATACGAACAGGCAATAAGTATCTGCTTACTATTTAACGTGATTACAATTGCAATAAACTCAATGTCGTTTGTTAACTCTAAGTCAATTTCAACAGCAGGAAGTAAATTTAAAATCGCAATTAAAACTCCACCTCCAGTGGTTAATGTGACCCTATCGCGTCTAAGTATGTGATACTTAGAGCGGAGAATTTCATAATCCAAAACGTTTTTATTTAACCAGGTTTCAGTAAAAATAATGACATGTTGGTTGAATCCAAAACTTTCCATAAACAAATTGGAAACTTTACTTCTGATTCCATTCCATTCGTTTTTTGAGGAAGTAGTTGGTACACGGGCAATACGGGAAACTTTGTTGTCATCATTATTTATATATTCACGTATGAAAGCGTTAGGTGGCCAAAAACTGGAATCAATAACTTTGTCAAAAATTTTAGCAGACACCATTAACTTAAAAGAAGCAATTCTGCGAGGTCGTGAAAACTTGAACTTGTGAACTATGACATCAGCATTAAAATTCAGTTCGATTTTAACACAAGACTCAATATCATCAGCCGAAGTCTCTTCTGCAAAACGGAAAATAAAAATTTATTTTTTTGGTGGGATAACTCTTAAAGTATGAATAATGTCATTGTTGACAAATTCGGTGGTAGCGGCTGTTGTACGTGAACTGCAAGCAGTTTCGTTACCATGTGCTGGCGTTAGGGAGTTTACAGACAGGGGAGACAAACAGTTTGATAAGAGAATCGATACCGGTATATTGTTGACAGTCGCAGGACTATGCTCTTGACATTCGTTTTCAATACTTAATGTAGGTGTAGTGCCGTTTGGTTCCGGCGACCTGCTAATTGCTCCAAATTTGGATAACTGCGTACACCAACACGTGTACATGTACGATAGCCAAGTGCGCGTGTGGCTCTACATTATGTTCGAATTCGTGTAAAGTAAAAAAGAACATGTACGATTACATTTTTCTCTTATGGCTGTATATTAAGTTTATGTATGTGTGTGGTACGTTGAGAACTTCGACAGCTATCAGCGATAGTTTTGTTTTGCATCATGTTTGCACGAGTTTTTTTTTATTATTTTATGTTTTTACTACCGTTTGTTTCTTCTCTATTTGCTATTATTAATTTCTTTTTTATGTTCCTCCTATGTATTTATTACTTTACGGTGTGTGCGGTGTTGAACTAATTTTTGTTATTCTGAGCAGTGTCGAAGGTATATACACTGGGCACTGACCAGTTTTAACTAATTTAAATTCAACACTTTAAACGCTGTGATAACGTTTGGTCGTTCCGTGTGTTAAGTTCACAAACATTACTCTCCCTTTCCTCCTTCTCATAATCTATTTTCCTAGTTCCAGTACAATGCACGGCATATGTTGGGGCTATCCATTGAGTACTGGTCCAAGCCAAAAAAAAAAAAAAAAAAGATACACAGTGCGAAAACATCCCGCCGATGGAAACGAGTGTGAGCATAGACAGAGAAAAAATTTGGACATTGCAATAAACAATTTTGAATTTACCTGCCATTATGCTGGCTTATCAAGCAACAAATGTGAAGTATTGCTGTGTAGATGAGGCCGGGATTAATTGTTGCTGTGCTTTTTTTTGCAAAGTACCCAGTGTACATACCTTCGATACTGTAGATTCAGCAACAATCAACTCGACAACGTCAACACTGCAATAAAATATTATTTATTTAAAGAGGATGGGACGCTGATCAGTTTTAACTAATTTAATTCCAACATTTTAAATGCTGCAATAGTTTGTTTTAGCCTTTCGTGTTGTTATTGTTAACACTCCGCGAACACAACTCCCTCTTTCGTCCTCATCATAAGCTATTTTCCTACATGGCTACAACAAATTCACATTTTATAACAAACACAGCGAAATTGTTTAGGGAACAATTCTCCAGGGTATGCCAAATATTTATATTCAGAGTTAACGCTGAAATATATTGTAGGGAAAAATGCAACTTTGTTTACTTTACAATCTAAATGTTTACAACTGATCAAGTTTATGACAGTTTTATTTATTTCCTTTTTTCACTTCCTTTTTAATTCTTTTGAAGTTACACGTTTTACAAAAAAATGAATTGTAAATTAATTTAAAAACACAAAAATTAATTACTTAGTTATTTGTTTTGCAATCTCTGGGTAACACGTAAGCTTCCACATAAGTTAAAATTGGAATTGAAGGGTAATGCCAACAAAGGTTATAGGCCCAGAATCCATATTGCAAAATTAAAACAAATTTTGAGGTTAGAACGTGTACTAGGAACGTCATAGAGGTTTTAAACTGTTTTGTCCTATGATAAAAAACAAGCCTGAGTAATGGCAACAAGTGTAGCATGTGTTGAAAAGTTGAGCGGTGATAACTACGCAACATGGTGCATCCAGGTGAAAAGTTTGCTAATCACCTTGGACCTTTGGAACATTATAGTTGAAAAAATCGCGGATAAAGTACCTGAAAAAAGTATATGGACTACAAATGATTCCAAAGCGCTGGCAACTATAACATTAAGTGTCAAGCCAAGCGATTTAATCCATATTAAAAATTGTACATCTGCAAAAAGTGCCTGGAACATTTTAAGTGCTCTCTATAAAGCAAATACTCGTTCGCTTCAAGTTTAGCATTGGCCAAGGATTTTCTACGCAAATCAATTAGTTTAGTTCTGTTGTTGTCGAGCTGAAGGAAATTGATATTATCTTAAATGATTTAGTGACGGTTTTGCTATTATGCAGCCTGCCGGACGAACTAGAAAGTTTCGTAATTGCTATTGAAAGCAGAAACATTGCCTAGTTACGATAAATTAATTTCCAAAATTCTTGAAGAAGAAAATCGTCAATCAAATAAAAATTTTAAACATAGTGAAACTGTGTTTGCAGCGAACTCAAGGAACGATTGTAAATGGAACAAAAAATTTAATAAAAACAGATCACATTGTACTAAAATTAATCATGCTGATAATTATATTGATATAGGTTTGCTATACTGCATATAGGTTTGCTATACTGCAAACAGATGAGCCAACAATATCTAAAAAAACCTTTAAGCCGCCACCAATATATTTGCGAGACCCTACCTCTAGTGAGCTGGTAAAACAACTTATTGCGGCAATCGGCAAAGACACTTTTAACGTAACATCGGTTAAGCACGGCGGCATCAATGAAACGAAAATCTAGGTAAACAGTGAAAATGAATACCGAAAGTTGACAGACGTTCTGGAGAAGAAGAAACGATAATTTTACACATATCAGCTTAAAAGTGCCAAAGGTATTCAGGTCGTTATAAATAGGATTGACCCTTTTGTTGACACGAATGAGGTCAAAACCGGACTAGAAGACAATGGCTTCAAAATTAAAAATGTGGTTAATATTAGAAACCGTGAAAAAATTCCTCAACCCATGTTTAGGGTTGAATTGGAACCTAGAGATGTTCTCCTGAAAAAGAATGAAGTGCATCCAATTTATAACCTCAAATATCTTTTGCACCGTAAGGTTACCGTTGAGGAGCCTCATAAGCGTTTAGGGCCCGTTCAATGCCTAAACTGCCAAGAATTTGGCCATACTAAGGCCTATTGTAAGCTGCCGGCAGTTTGCGTTGTGTGTGGAGAACTTCACGGTACATCACAGTTCAAAAAACCTAAGACTGACTCGAGCGTTAAAAAATGCAGTAATTGTGGAGGTAACCATACTGCAAACTACAGGGGTTGCCCTGTCTATACTCACTTCAAGAGGTCAATGACAAATAGGCCATCAATTTTAAATATGCCACCCCAACAGACAAACACCATTTCTATAAGCAATTTTCCCCAGGTACGCCAGTCAACCAGACATATAAACTTGCAAAACCCTCAACAAATTTCTTATGCGAATGTGGTAAAACCCGATAAACCAACGTTGAATCAGGAGCCCAAGCATCAAAACTCCGACCAAAATTTTAACAATCTTGAGGCAGTTGCAGAGTTCTGCAGACTTTTATTCAATCTATAAATATATTTACGGTTTCCATGGCGAACATGATGCAGGAAATGCTGAAAATGCAATCCACTATTTTGCAGGCAATTTTAAAAAAATGAATTGGTTAAAAATATGTTTCTGGAACGCAAACGGCATCCGCCAACACAAAAATGAACTTGAGCACTTCCTTAAGGAAAAGCAAATCGATATAATGTTGATTGCTGAAACTCATTTGACAACCAAAATTTTTTTCAAAATTAATGGCTACATACTGTCACGACCCAAAAGATCACCGCGGAAGTTCTTGCGGAGGATCGGCAATTCTAATAAAATCCAGAATTAAGCACTTTTTAATGAACGAGACACGTGAAGAATATCTCCAAGCATCTAATATATGCATTGAATATTTTCATGGCAAAATCGTTATTTCCTCGATTTACTCACCGCCACGACTTTCAATAACAGAAAACCAATATTCAAATTACTTGGTCCTCGATTTTTAGCGGCTGGTAACTATAACGCTAAACACACTTTTTGGGGATCACGTTTAATTACCCCAAAAGGCCGCGTGTTTTTTGACACCGTTTCCAAAATGGGCTTAGGTGTGATTTCAAGTGGACAGCCCACTTATTGGCCGTCAGACCAACGAAAGATCCCAGATGTTATAGATTTCGGAGTTACAAAAAATTTTCCCTCAGAAAAAGTCATTAGACTTGTCATCAGATCACTCACCCACTATAATCTCTGTTTCGTTCCCCCAAGAGATTGGCTCACCGTTGACTGTCAATAGAGTTAATTGGTTAAAATACAAAAAATTTTTGAGCACACATTGTACTGAAAATATCGCCTTGAGAACGCCTGAGGATATTGATGTGTCAATTAACGATTTTTCTGAAAACCTCAAACCGGTCGTACAGCATGCTACCACTAGCCATTTAAGGTCTAGAAATGAGAACAATAGAACTTATTCATCTGAAATTGCGCAGCTTCTGTCAGAAAAAAGAAGAGTCAGAAGAAAGTGGCAACTTCGCAGGTCGCCCCAGCTTAAAACTAGGCTACGGGAATGCATAACTCAGCTAAGAAATCTGCTTGAAGTCCATAGAATGGCTTCCCTTAAAACATATTTGGAAAGCCTTGATGGTACCCCTCAATCTGATTATTCCTTGTGGAAAGCGACAAAAGGTTTAAAAAGACCCGTAATTGGTAAGCCACCTTTGCGAAATTCAACTGGCGACTGGGCAAGAAGCGATTCTGAAAAGGGAATGTTGTATGTCGATCATTTGCGAAACGTTTTTATCACAACTGATTCAGAGAATAATACAGCGGAATTACTACCATATGTCGTTAGACCTCCTGTGTCTTTGAGATTTAATTTTCAAGATGTCGAAAACGTTATCGGTAATACAATCCCCAGGAAAGCTCCAGGCATTGATCAAATTACTGGTAAAATGCTTGAACAGTTACCTCGTGTAGCTAGAAGGGTTCTACTTTTTATTTTTAACGCCATTTTACGCCTTGAGTATTATCCTGCAGAGTGGAAGGTCTTAATGATTACTATGATACCCAAGCCAGGGAAGGATGTGACTAAGGTAGAATCATATAGACCAATAAGTCTTTTACCAACAATTTCAAAACTATTCGAAAAATTGTTAATGGCGAAGTTGAGCATACTGGGGCCTACTTTATATTTGATTTACGCCTCTGACATGCCAACGACATCCGGAATCCACACTTCTACCTTTGCAGATGACACAGCGTTTTTGAGTGTTCATGAAAATCACCAATTAGCATCACGAAATTTAAAGGAATATACTTCAATATTAGAGAAATGGCTAAAACTTTGGAAAATCAAAGTTAATGAACAGAAATGTACTCATGTTACATTCACACTGTGTAAGCAAACATGTCCGCCTATCCAAATTAACAACTCACCTATTCCGCAGCACAATGAAGTCAAGTACCTGGACCGTAGGCTAACGTCTCACATTGAAGCAATGATCACTCAGTTAAAACTAAAAGTAGCGCAGCTAAATTGGCTTATGGGAAGAAATTCGACACTGAAATTAGATTGTAAATTTGTGTTATACAACGCAATACTAAAGCCTATATGGTGCTACGGAATTCAGTTATGGGGCACCGCCTCAGCGTCAAACATTGAAAAAATCCAAAGGCGACAAAACCAAATTCTTCGAACGAATACTGCAGCTCCATGGTACGTAAAAAATTCACGAATTCATAAAGATCTCAGTGTTCCGCTGGTAAAAGAGGAGTTTTCTAAGTAGGCGACAAGGTATGTCAGTAAACTGGAACTTCATCCAAACCCTCTTGCGCGCAATATACTTAATTTTGGCGGCCACACTCGGCTTAAAAGAAAAGAACCGCTGCCACCATCAGATTGCTCAATAGGTTATTTTACCGAAATAGCTCCCGCATAATAAAACTTTTTGTCTAGCATTGGCCGGACTTAAGAATCACATTTTTTTTTAATTTTAAATTTAGTATTAAGATGTGAATACTTATTGTTAGTTCATTTTGAAGATTCAATAAATAAAAAATGCTTAAAAAAAAAAAAATTCTGATAAGAAGCCTTTTGATACAAATGTTAATAACATAAAATGTTTTCGTTGCGGAAAAGGAGGCCATTACCGTTCTCAATGTAAAGGCAATGAAAAACCAGAATTAGCTTGCTCATTACATGAAAGCTCAACTAATTTAACAGATAAATTTATTCTCGATAGCGGAGCAACATCACATATGTGTAGAACCAGACATAAATTTATTAAGTTAACAGAATGTAAACGAAATGTGGTACTAGCATCTGGTGAGAACATACACGCTGAAGGAATTGGCGATGTAAAATTACAGACAGAATTCTGTAATCTTACTTTAAAGCTGGATTCACCCATTGTTTCCGAACAAAATTTTTGTCCGGACAAAAATTTTTTACTGAGAGTTTTCTGCAGGTCGATTCACCCATTCCAAAAAAAAAAATGTTCCGGAAAATCAGATCTGCCATATATAAACAAAATCTATTAGTTTTACAAGGTGGTAGTACTGCTTGCTATTATTTTGGTTTATTTTTCTGGCGTGGTTTACATATTCTCAATTATTAGTAAATATTGTGTGATAATAATAGAAAAAAGAAAACTGCTTTTGCTTATGGCCATTGAAATACATAAAGCATTGTTATTAGCCAAGTACATAAATATAAAAAAGAATTAAAAAGAGCTGCAGTGAGAAGACTTTTAAAGCAAAGAAGAACAATGGGTTATTTTTACACATTATATCATACATACACTCTCTTCCTGGCTTTTTCATTTCTTCAATAAGTTTTCCGGCAATCAATTCATTTATTTCCGTATTAAAATTATTACTTATTTTTTAATAAACTATTAAAACTATGTACATACATCTAATGCCAGCCACAATCGAAATTTCATCGGAATAAAACTACTCGCACTATGTAAATTTTTTATTCGATGGGGCAACTTAATACAATTTTGTATGAAAAAATGTATCCTATTGGCATCTCAGTTCAATTTTGTCCGGACAAAATATAAAATTAAACCAATTCAAGTTGGGAGTTGTTCGTAAAAAATATTTTCTCTCTCTCAAGAAGAGAGACGTCAAACTACATATAAAAAAAATTTTGTCCGGACAAAAATTTTGTTCGGAAACAATGGGTGAATCCAGCTTTAGCGTTGTAGGCGTGCGTGTTTTAATAAGAATAGTTGCTGCAGAAAAAAAGAAAAGAAGAAAAAAAAAAACAATAACAATGCCGTGTCTAGGCGACTGAGTGTGTGCGTGGCAAACTGGCAACAAGCAGTCGCACAGTAGTGGTGGCTCTGCATAAGTTCGTGTATGGAAATGAAGGAGATAGTAGCAACAGACGGAGATTAAGAGAATGCGAAGGTTTCAAAGACGAAGAAGATTTTAAAATCAATAAAGAAAAGTATGTAAAGCAGAATTTAAGTGCTGCAGATTTGGTGAGTGTATGTAATTTACTGAATTTAAATCACAACACAGAGAACTTGTTCGAACACATATACATGAATTTGTGTATGAATCAGTTACTGAACTTGAGACATGTAGACGACGATGATGAGGATGATGATGATCATTACGACGAAGATGATCCAGACAATACTATTGTGCATAACAAAGCAATAACAACTGAAACAAATAATGTATTAAAGGTTTGTGAACGAGTAGCAAGTGATGGCAGTTTGAATTTAAATGCCTATGAACAAAACGACGGTGGTGAGCAACAACATACTGTACGACGTAACAATATCTCCGATGAATACAATGACGACTTCAGGCTGCGAGCGACACGACGAAATACAAATTTAAATAATTACAACGACGGTTATACGCAACAAACTTTACGACGTGCTTCTGATTATAATTCACCAAAATTCTCATTGAGTTTTAGGGATATTGAGGACTCGATACGTAGTTTTGACGGAAATAACAGTTTTCCGATTGATGTTTGGTTTGAAGAGTTTGAGGAGACGGCAGCTGTGATGGGATGGGATGAATTCCAAAAATTTGTTTTTGCGAAAAAATCGCTAAAAGGCGTTGCAAAACTCTTTATTTCAAATGAAAGAGGCGTAACAACATATCGGGAACTGAAAAATAAATTGTGTGGCGAATTTGAAACTCGAACTAGTGACATCCAATTGCACCGAATGCTCTGTGAGCGTAGGATGAAAAAGAACGAAAGTATACACGAGTATTATCTTATAATGAAGGAATTGGCGGCGAGAGGCAACATAGACTTCAACTCATTAATGCAATATGTAATCGATGGCATAAATGACAAATCATCAAACAGAAGACCAACAAACCCCAGGAAGATCGAGAAAGATATGCCCAGAGAAAAAAGCTTGGATATTATGTGTTATAATTGTGGCAAAAAGGGGCACAAATCAACAGACTGTGAAAACAAATCAAAGGGTACAAAGTGTTTTAACTGTGACAGATTTGGTCATATTTCGCGAAATTGCCCTCAAAAGAAAAGTGATTGTAATGTTCGCTTATTAGATGTTAACGATGACATCATGGTGAAGGAAATCCAAATCGATGAGTTGAAAACAAAAGCGCTTTTTGATACGGGCAGCAAGTTTAATATAATGAAAACATCTATTTTTGACGTTTTAACTAAATCAACACCCAATTTGTTTTTATCAAGATCTGACTTCTATTTGAGCGGCTTTGGTAAAAATACAGGTAACAACAGGATCAAACCTTTTGGCAACAAAGATTTTGTATTATTATTATTGATAGTGAAGATTTTGAATTGGTATTTCACATTGTACCGGACGACTGTATGGATGTAAATGTAATCTTAGGTAAACCTCTGTGTCTACAAGTCGACGAAAGAATTTCTCCCAGTGGTGTAAATATTTCTAAAACAAACAAAACAAATGATGAACATATGATAATGAAAATAGACGTAATCGACGAATCTGTTCTGGACATAGACGAAAATGCTAGTGAAAACGCGATGAAAGAGGTTACCGAAATGATAAACAATTATAAGCCAGAGAAAACAAAAACCACAAATATAGAAATGCGCATCGTACTCAAGGATGAAACTCCGATATATTGCAACCCCCAACGCCTGCCATTAAAAGAGAAAGTAATCGTGGAAAATCAAATTGAGCAGTGGTTAAACGAAGATATAATTGAACCATCAGAGTCTGAATTCTGCAGTCCGATAGTTCTAGCAAAAAAACGTGATTCATCAGCTAGGCTCTGCGTAGATTTTCGAAGAATGAATAAAGTTATCATGAAAGACCGTTATCCACTTCCCTTAATTGAAGATCAGTTGGATCGTCTACAGAAAGCAAATATTTTCAGCACTAATGATTTGCGTAATGGCTTTTTCCACGTTTCGGTTTACGAGGATAGTAGAAAATATACATCCTTCGTAACTCACAATGGCCAATATCAGTTCAAAAAAGTACCTTTTGGCCTCTCCAATTCTCCAGGCGTATTCCAGCGGCATGTGAATGCCATTTTTCGAGAATTGACACGTGATGGTATAGCACTGCCCTACATTGACGATGTTATTATCCCAGCCGAAAACGAAAACGACGCTGTAAAAAATCTGCGAAGGGTTTTAGAGTTAAGTAGAGACTATGGTCTTGATATTAATGTGAAGAAGTGCCATTTTTTGAAGAAGCGTATTCAGTTTTTGGGCCATGTAATTGAAAATCAAGGAATATCACCATCACCAGAAAAAACCGCCTGTATGTTAAAATATCCGGTACCACGAAGCATAAAACAGCTGGAAAGTTTCCTTGGTCTAGCAGGATACTTCAGAAAATTCATTCCCAGCTTTTCATTAATTGCCAAACCCCTGACAGATTTGAAGAAGAAGAACGCCAAGTTTAAATTTGAGATCCAACAAGAAAATTCATTCAACGCATTGAAGAAGTCACTGAGCAGTGCTCCAGTTTTAAAAATATATAATCATGAGTATCAGACAGAAGTCCATACAGACGCCTCAATGGATGGTTACGGTGCAGTGTTGTTGCAAAAGAACCCAGATGACGATTTATTGCATCCCGTTTATTACATGAGCAAGAGAACAACTGAACCAGAACGTAAGTAAACCAGCTACGAACTCGAAGTCCTAGCCGTTATAGAGGCGCTCAAGAAGTTCCGTGTTTACCTGATTGGTCTTAAATTTAAATTAGTCACGGATTGTAATGCATTTACAAGGACGCTGGATAAAAAAGACCTTTCAACAAGAGTCGCAAGGTGGATATTGTTCCTGCAGAAGTACGAATATGTTGTTTAGCATCGTCCTGGAACGCAAATGAGGCACGTAGATGCTCTGAGCCGGCACCATCCAGTGTTAATGATAACGCAGGAGAGTTTAATAAACAAAGTTAAGCGACTTCAAACACAGGACGATGATTTAAGCACTATTAGGGACATCCTCAAGGAAAAGTCAACTTTTAAAGATTATATTTTAAAGGGTGATGTCCTGTACAAAATTGTAGATGATGAAGAATTGTTAGCCGTACATAAGAGAATGCAACACGAAATAGTCCGAAATGCTCATGAGAGAGGACATTTTTCTACAAAAAAGACCAGAGAGTTAATCTGCAAAGCATATTTTATACCGCATTTGGACGAAAAGATCAGTAAATTTATCGCCAATTGCATTCCATGTGTTATAGCCAATCGAAAACGTGGGAAGCAGGAAGGAGAACTCCATCCTATACCCAAAGAAGATGCACCGCTTCATACCTACCATATTGATTACCTAGGTCCGCTTCAGTCAACCAGCAAGATGTATAATCATATTTTCGCGGTAGTGGATGCGTTTACGAAATTCTGTTGGTTATATCCTACTAGAACGACAGCATCGAAGGAAGCTATCTCCCGTCTGCAGATGCAGAGTGCCGTGTTTGAGAACCCGCTGCAAATCATCTCTGACCGAGGGTCGGCGTTCACCAGTGAAGATTTTCAAATCTATTGTAAGGATGAGAACATAAACCACATTTTGATAACAACCGGTCTACCACGAGCCAATGGGCAGGTCGAAAGGCTCAATAGTACCATAATTTCCGTTCTATCCAAATTGAGTATTGATGACCCGAGCAAGTGGTATAAATTCATCAACAATGTGCAGCAGATGATAAATTCTACATATCACCGCAGTATCAACACAACGCCGTTTCAATTGTTAATCGGTGCAAAGATGCGAACCAAAAGTGATGTCCGCCTGAAGGAATTAATCGAAGAAGAGTTTATAGCCAGTTATGACGAACAGCGCAACGAGCTTCGAGATTCAGCAAAACAACGAATTTCAGAAATCCAATCCGAGAATCGCAAGACTTTCAATCGCAAACGAAAACCTGCTCAGAAGTATAAGGTTAACGGCCTTGTTGCTATTAAGAGGACCCAACTTGGTGGAGGTCTGAAACTACGGGCTAAGTATTTGGGCCCCTACCAAATTGTCAGAGTCAAATCTAATGACACATATGATGTAGTGAAGCATGCAGACTGTGAAGGTCCTAGACGCACTACCACCTGTGCCGAGTATATGAAACCATGGCCAAATGGGATATATGAAGGTTCTGATGTCGACGACCCGCAGGATGGCCGAGATGTGGGATTGAATTTGCCATAGCCGGCAACTCTTGTCATTTCTCCCATTCGAACGAGTTTAGTTGAGCCAAAGACGTTGACGAGTGTAGAACGATGTGCGCACTAAAACATTAATCTTTTATTAAATTTTTTCTATTACTTTTGTTCATTAAAGTTTAAATAAAACTATCACTCTATACAAAATCATATTTATTGTTGTAATTTATTAAAACTTAAAGTGTAAAATTCATTATTTGCGTTGAAATTCAAGCATATGTATGTAATTATATAATTTTTTTAAACATTTTGATTGAGAGGGAGATTGTAAGGAAAAATGCAACTTTGTTTACTTTACAATCTAAATGTTTATTTCCTTTTTTCACTTCATTTCTGATTCTTTTGAAGTTACACGTTTTTGAATAAATGAATTGTAGATTAATTTAAAAACACAAAAATTAATTACTTAGTTATTTGTTTTGCAATCTCTGGGTAACACGTAAGCTTCCACGTAAGTTAAAATTGGAATTGAAGGGTGGTAATGCCAACATGTATAATAATAATCATATTTTTTTAAACAAAATCTTTCTTCATAATATGTGTACATATTTTGTAATTTTTCGTCTCTATTAAAAGTTGTGCAATTTTGCACAAGAACAACATGGCGCATATTTAATGCATTTCAAAGTGGTCACATGACTACAACAAATCAAAATTTTACGATAAATACAGCGAAATTGTTTTGGGAAAAATTCTTCAGAGTATATCAAATATTTATATTCAGAGTTAACGCTGAAATGTATAATCATCTTTTTAACAAAATCTTCAAACAATGTGTACATATTTTGTAATTGTTGTATAAGAAATTATTAGTTTAGTTATCAATACAGTATAGAAGATGAAGTTTTTGTGTCCAAAAATTTGCTTAACACTGGGGAATATTGATTTTTTAATAAAAAACAAGTAAGAGTGTGGTAAATTCGCCTGGACCGAATCTAAAATACCCTTCACAATAGTCACGTATAAAACCCCGGTTTAGGCTATATCTCGGGTATATATGGACCGATATTGGAAATTTTCATTTTTCATATTTATATAACCTTATTTCATTACCAGAACTGCTTTTAAGCAAAAAAAAGTTGTTTAAGTTCGCTTACGCGGCATTTTCATGAAAACCCCGTTCCAGGCTATATCTGCGTTATTTTATTACCAGAACTGCTTTTAAGCAAAAAAAGTTGTTTAATTTCGCTGACGCGGCATTTTCATGAAAACCACGTTCCAGGCTATATCTCGGGTATATATGGACCAATATCGGAAATTTTCATTTTCCATATTTATATAACCTTATTTCACTACCAGAACTGTTATTGAGCAGTCATGAAAAACCCGGTTCAGGGTATATCTGAGTATATATGGACCGATATCGGAAATTTTCATTTTCCATATTTATATAACCTTACTTTATTACCGGAACTGCCGTTGAGCAAAAAAAGTTGTTTAAGTTTACTTACGGGACATTTTTATGAAAAACCCGGTCCAGGGTATATCTGGGGTATATATGGACCGATATCGGAAATTTTCATTTTCGATATTTATATAACCTTATTTTATTACCAGAACGACTTTTAATGAAAAAACGTTGTTTAAGTTCGCTTACGCGGCATTTTCATCAAAACACCGGTTTAGGCTATATCTCGGGTATATATGGATTGATATCGGGCATTTTCATTTTCCATATTTATCTAACCTTATTTCATTACCAAAACTGTTTTTAAGCAAAAAAAGTTGTTTAAAAACCCGGTTTAGGTTATATCTCGGGTATATATGGACCGATATCGGAAATTTTCATTTTCCATATTTATATAACCATATTTCACTACCAGAACTGTTTTTAAGCAAAAAAATTTGTTTAAGTTCGCTTACGCCGCATGTTCATAAAAAACCCGGTTTAGACTATATCTCGGGTATACATATGTATATGGACCGATTTCTTAACATTTTTTTTTTTTTTTTTGCTTTTTAGTCACAACGCTTAATTAGTGTGTGAAGGTTGAAGCAAAGCAAACAATTTTTTTTTTAAATTCCCTACAAAAATGGAAAAAAATAAGTCTCAGTTTACACACATCAGATTTTCTTGATCAATTCTGCTTCATTTTGCTTTTGAACTTGCATTTATGTTCACACACAAAAGCTTTATGTCGTCAAGTTTAAGCTCTTTTACCTTAAAGTTTTCATATTTTTTGGACCGATATCGGAAATTTTCATTTTCCATATTTATATAACCATATTTCACTACCAGAACTGTTTTTAAGCAAAAAAATTTGTTTAAGTTCGCTTACGCCGCATGTTCATAAAAAACCCGGTTTAGACTATATCTCGGGTATACATATGTATATGGACCGATTTCTTAACATTTTTTTTTTTTTTGCTTTTTAGTCACAACGCTTAATTAGTGTGTGAAGGTTGAAGCAAAGCAAACAATTTTTTTTTTAAATTCCCTACAAAAATGGAAAAAAATAAGTCTCAGTTTACACACATCAGATTTTCTTGATCAATTCTGCTTCATTTTGCTTTTGAACTTGCATTTATGTTCACACACAAAAGCTTTATGTCGTCAAGTTTAAGCTCTTTTACCTTAAAGTTTTCATATTTTTTGGCATTTCATTTTAAACTTGACGGTACCGTCAAGTCTGCACCCTTTTCCATTCTCTTTTCCCCGTTCTCCCACAAAGTTAAGACTTGACGAGTCAAACTTGATGTGTGTAAACTGGCACTAACTTTTTTCGAAACTTTAGATATACATCAGCTATATGTGAACCGATATTACGGAATTCCAATAGCAACCCCATGAATCCATGGGATAAAATAATGGTGAAAGAAAAAAGTTTCTAAGTCTAATGGTTTTCTCAGAAACGGTATTTTAACAGCGGACAGACGGACATCGCTTAATCGACTTTTCCATTAATTCTGTATCAGAGTATATATAATTTATAGGGTCGCAAATACAAACTGTAGAAATTAGAAACGGAATCGCAATCTTATATACACGCTTTATATTTTTGTGAAGGGTATAAAAAGAAAGTATGCATGCAGTTGCTTGAAAGATGAGAGTAAAAATGTAACCTACAAAAAATATATGTATATCACATATTTCAGTTTGCACACATAAGTTGTGTTCATTTACTAAAATTTTTTACAAATTTTTAACTATTGTTACTAGATAGCATTCATTAAGCTAAAAAAATTACAACGAGAGAACGTTAAAAGAGCGTAAAAAAATTGAGGGACAGAAAAATTTTTTGTATGAAGGATTTAAAGGCCGATATATCTCATTGTAACAAAATCATCAATGATGTTGATTCTTACGCAAAATCAAATATAACATCCCTTGAGACTCACACTAATGCTTTATATAGACGACTCAACAGAGCTGATATCATGATTGGTGGGCTTCCAACTGGTATCATTGATCTTCGAGATACAATTCTAAGACTTGGCTCCCACCTTGGGGTTCCTATCCCGCTTAGTGAAATTCAGTACGCTTGTTATATCAACAGAGGGAAATCTGCTTTGGTTAAGTTCAACAGCGTTTTCACTCGTGATGCCATAATGAGAGCTTATTTTAAAACACGCTCGCTGAAAGTTCGTGACCTTGTTGATGGTGGTGTTGATATTCGTGTATATCTTAATGATCACTTTGGACCTGCTGCTGGTAAACTGAATGCTACTTGCAGAAACCTTCTTAAAAAGAAAATAATAAGCAAGTTCCGTATACTTAACGCCGATATTCTTGAGGCTAGACTTACTATGCCGGATGGCAGTGTAGTTGCACGCGATATGGCTGGATGTATGTCTCTACTGAATGGGAATTAATAAGCTGTTTATCCTTAAGTGTTGCATGTACAGGTATGTGCATGTGTTTACATGCGTGCTAGCGTATGTATGTATGCACATGTGTATATGTATGTATGCATGTATGTGTGTATGTATATACATCGTGTATATATGTGCGTATGTATGTATAAGTATGTGTATATATATGTGTATATATATGTACATATACATGTATATGTGTATATTATGTATGTGTATATGTGTGCATATGTACATATATGTGTGTTTATGTAGGCATATATGTGGGTATGTATACGTACTTATATGTATGTGTATGTATGTATGCATATATGTATGTGTATATGCACGTATGTATGCATGTATGTGGGGGTGCGTAAATACAGGTATTTGACTATAAGTACATAGATATATATTCTTAAATTCTTTGGCAAATTTGTAAAAATTGATCTCATTTACATTTAAATATCCTTGATTAGCTGTATATTTATGTAAGATTTTTTTTTTCTCTTTTAACTTTTTTTTTGTGATTTTATAAAGCCACTATGTTGGTTTACATTTCTCTTTACATTTTTACAATTATTAGCTCCCCGCTGTTCGCTTATTTTTCTAAATTTAATGTCTTCTGACCTAAACCATGGTCCATATTTCAGTGGTCATAACTTCTTACGTGATTCTTTGCGGCGTCACTCACATAACTTAAATATTGCACACCTGAATTGCCAAAGTATCAAACCCTCTGGTAATTATTCTAAAATTGATGAGCTAAGGTCTATGTTAGTCGATTCTTCTTTGGATATTTTTTCAGCTACGGAAACTTGGTTGAAGCCCTATGTTTCCAGTCGGTCTGTTGAGATTCCTGGTTTCAAACTATACAGGAATGATCGTTTGGGGTCTAGAGGTGGAGGGGTAGGAATTTATGTATCTAAAAAAATTAAGCACAGGAGAGTAATGCAAGTTTCCGAACTTGGAGTTTGTGAATCTTTATTCATCGAACTTTGTCTAAATAATGCATCAATGCTATTTGGCGTCGTCTATTTGCCCCGCGGTGATGTGTTATCTTTTGAAAATTTCCACACTGAACTACTCTCTCGTTTCTCTAACATTATTATTGTCGGTGACTTTAATTGCAATTTATTTAATGTCGACAAATCCAGTCTTATGCGTCTTGTATGCTCTAGATGCAGCTTGTCCATTATTCATAACTCGCGCCCATCGCATTTTGATGTAGGTCATGGCTCCTCCTCACTGATCGACTACTGGCTGGTTAGTGACATCTCATCTCTGGAATTATCTGACCAGATGGCTTGCCCTTCAATTTCTCACCATGATTTAATTTTTTCTTCTTTTCGTCTTAGAGTGGATCGTCAAATTGAGTACTTTGAATATCGTGACTATAATGATATTGATTGGGAGGGTATTTTTTTCTGTTTATCTAATTTTGATTCAACGGAGTTCTACTATGGTAATGTCGATGATCAGTGTCTTTCTATTAACTCTCTTTTGCATTCTTTATACACACACGTTCCAGTTGTCAGGAGAAGGATTCGGTACACCAATGAGAGTTGGATTTTTTCCAGGGGCATTCTTTATGCTTGCTCCCTCAGGGATTTGGCTTTCAGAGCATATAGATTGAATCGTTCTCCTGAAAACTGGAGTATCTTTTGTAGACTTCGTAATAAGGCCAAGTCTGTTATTCGTAAGGTTAAGAGGAGACATTTTTCTAGACTATTCCAGGGTTTAGATACTGGAGGCATATGGAAAGTTCTAAATAAATCTGGTTTTGCAAGTGATGACGGGATTCCTTTTGAAGGTGATGTGAACCAATTAAATGATTTTTTTTCTTCTATGGGCTCTACGACAACTCACTCCAATTTCGATTTAGCGTCCTGCAGTAATGACACTCAATACTTTTCATTTCGTTGTATTTCTGAGCAGACTCTATTTGATTCCCTATGTAGGGTTAAATCAAAGTCACTAGGAACAGATGACATTCCTATTAAGTTTATCAAAACTATTTATCCCTTTATTTCAGAATATCTTTTATTCTTAGTTAACACAATTTTGACTTCTTCTGAATTTCCCTGCTTTTGGAAAACCGCTAGGGTAATCCCAATTCCCAAGACTAAGGTAGTTCAAGGTCCGGAGGATCTTCGACCCATTTCTTTACTTCCTGCTGTATCGAAAGTGGTTGAGCATATTATTAAAGACCAGATTCTGGAATTCGTATCTAATGCTATTTACGATAGGCAATATGCATATCGTAAGGGATTTAATACTACGTCACTACTTCTCACTATGACTGACTGTATTAGGCGGAACGTTAATGACGACTATTTCAGTGTTGTTGTTTCCCTAGACCTTTCTAAAGCTTTTAACTCAATTAACCATAACTTACTTATAGACAAGCTTAGCAATGAGTTTAAGTTTTCCAGATCGGCTTGTAAGCTCATTTATTCTTATTTGACAAATAGGTCTCAATTTTCTGTGCTAAATGGTGTTAGCTCTGGGTTGCGGACTCTTCTATCCGGTATTCCCCAGGGTTCAGTTCTGGGTCCCCTTTTATTTACTATATACATTAACAGTCTACCTGGATTTGTGAACTCCACTACAGACCTTTTTGTACGCTGACGATGTCTTTTTGTTATTCATGAGTCCTTTAGATTTTCCGGATGTTCTGCAGGCGAACATTAACTTTTGTCTAGGACGGGTGCTCGAATGGATGTCAAACAATTCCTTGAACGTTAATCCTGCTAAAACTAAGGCAATAACTTTTGGATACAGTCATCGCTTCTTTTTCGACCTTGATATATTCTTGGATGGGGTGCGCATTTCTTTTGTTGATCAGCTTAAATGTCTAGGTATAATACTTGACCCAAAACTTTCCTTTTCATACCATATCGATATGGTAAGTAGAAAACTTTTCGGTACACTACGTAGAATCTACTCTGCGAATCTTTCACTTCCCCTTCGTATCAGATCGCAACTTTCATGGGCATTACTAATGTCGCACATCCTTTATGGTCTTGAAATTTTTTCGGGTACGTCTTCAATGTATCTGAATAGAATTAACCGTCTCATTAACATTGTTGTACGTTTTGTCTATAATGTTCGCCGACGTGAACATATCTCGCCTTTCTTTGAACGATTTCTTGGTTGTAGTTTTGCGAAATTTCTAATGATTCGTAATTTGGTCCTGTTTCACAAGATTATGAAGACTTCCACACCTTTAGCATTGTATAGTTCATTTACGTTTCTGCGCTCTTCTAGGAATCCTCAGCTGCTGATACCGAGAATTTCTTGTTCTTTTTTTGATAAATCTTTTGTGGTTAGGATTGCTAGATGGTGGAATTTTTTACCTTTTTCCCTGCGCATTTTTTCTCATTCGAATAACGTGTTTCGTTTAAAACTTTTAATGTTTTCATCTATGCATTGAAATATTTTGCTTTTCACCTACATATTCTTTCCGTGGTTATCCCACTGATTTGGACCTATATCTTCCGCGCTAAATGCTTTCTTTCTTATTTTTCTCAGCTGGGGAGCTGGTATTCTCAAATATGATTTTTATTTTTTATTTTAATTAATTTTATAATATATTGTTAATTATTTTTTATTTTTGTTATAAACAAAGCTGTATATTCAGGCTATATACTACTATGATGTAATATAATTATATTGGCCCTTGAGGCTTTGTATTGCATATTTTTGAAATAAATGAAATGAAAAAATGAAATGAAATTAAAGACGATTTTAAAAATAGTTAAAAAAATTTTCATCCAACTATCAGATTCAATGAAATTAAAGACAATTTTAAAAATATTTTACTTTTTCTATGCAAAAAAAATTACAAATATAAATTTGTACAACTAATCAGAAGACTCGAACACACAAAGCATAATCGAATTGAGAAGCTTACTAGAAAACTTGAAAAAATCGTTTGATTTTTCTTCAACCAACTAGACAACTGCCACGTTTTGATTTGCACAACAACCTACTCAGTTGCCAATTGAGTTGAAAAGTGTATGGATGAAGCACCACTAATTAAAAAGTATATATTTTATTCAAAAGTGTTTAGCGTATTTCGCCTACGCTTAGTACTAGATTAAATAAAATTGTAAAACTTTTCATTTTTCTATTACAAGCCGTACTCGAAAAACGCCAGTCTAGACAATGCTGATGATAAATTACCATAATCAGATTATTTTTATAATAATATACATATACATATGTATAATTTGTGCAAAAAATATAATGGTAGTTATTAAATACACTTAATAACAACACTACTGTAACTTGCAAATTTTAGCTAGTAAAGTGTTCATTTACTATTTCACATTTTTGAAAGTAATTTTGAATAATTTCTGGAATAAATCTAGTTTACCAACGCAGCTCCAAATAAAATAAAAAGGGTGATAGAAAATTGAAAAATAATAAGAAAATGTTAAATGAAAATATTGGCGGAAACGCGTAGTTTCCGAGTTATGGACCAAAGAAGTTTTCATATACATGCAATTGTCTACACTTTTCAATCTATATCGTCATTATTGGCATCATTTGAATATATCTCTTCAAACATACTAATTCTCCTGGAAAAAAAACTTAGCTCGGTAAATATCATTAGTTTAAAAAAATTTTGTATCAAAGTGTTACATACATATGTATGTGCATACATTCATATGTATAAATTAAAATTCAACAAAAATTTTATTTAATAATAAAGACCGGCTTAGGTACCAAAGTTTTTTTTTGCATAGCAGACCTTCGGCCGGATGCAGGGGTTCTCTCTTCTGTGGTATAACCCACACCGGCTTCGCTGACAAACATTTTTTTACTTAGCCGGACTTCGGCCGGATGCGAGAATTTTTTCCTCTATGGTATAACAAACACCGGCTTCGCTAACGAAAGTTTTTTAGAATGGATGGATTCTCTCTTGTATGGTATAAGGGATCTATTAACAAGCTTTCAAATGATACCAATATTGACCATATAAATTGGAAAATGTGGTAGAAATTGAATGCATATATGAAAACTTCTTCGGTCCATAACTCGGAAACTAAGCGTTTCCGCCAATATTGTCATTTAACATTTTCTTATTATTATTCAATTTTCTATCACCCTATGTACTTTTTATTTTATTTGGAGCTGCGTTGGTAAATTAGATTTAAGCCAAATTTCTTGTTACTCTCTCGTTGCTAATTTTTACTAGCAAAGTAAATGAACCTATAATTACATATTCATTTATTTTACTACCCTGTATATACGTATGTAGTTGTAAAACCAAAGTGGCTTAAAAGATTTCAAAGTAAAAATATGATATACAAAAATCGTAAAAAACAGACCTTAAATCGTCAAAGTCTTATTTTCAGCACTCAAAATCGTCAAATATGTCAACATCTTCTCAAATGATGGCGCGCTATGGAAAAAGAGCTATAATCTTAACCCAATGCTTTTCCATTATGAGAAATTTTAATTTTTAACTTTAATAAATCATATTCGGCGTATTCATAAAAGTTAAAATGTCTTTTCCATACAAAATTTTGCTAAAATTCTTTTCAGACATTTTATTTTTTATGAATATACTCTTATTCCACAATATAATTCATAAATTTTAAGATCTGGAATGTTTACTTACCTTTAAAGGCATATGTGGCTGCCGTCTTCATTAAATCCGAATTGTCTCTTTCATACTGCAGTGCTGATTTTGAATAATTTAAACTTAGCTTTGATTTTTTACTTAATTTGGGCGTAATATGACCAGAACTGACGGGGCTTGACTTTTGAAAACGGTCTACTTTAATCGACACCTCATTGACTGCGTTCGGCAGAGATTTGTTTAGATTTAATTTCTTTGCAAGACTGGCTGATCCCGATGCAGATCTAGTAGGCGATGATGTCGTTGAGGCAATGTCTAATGAACGTCTTTTTGTTGGGCCTGGACCAAAATTGCTCTTACTAGTTGTCGAATTATAAATAAAATAATCGTTACTTTGCGGCTTTACTGGTACAATAATGCCATCTTTATTAAAACGAGTGCGTGATTTTCGAGGTCCCTTAGGCAGATTAGAAACGTTATCAGATTGATCAGATTTGTCACACTCAGAACATTGCCAGCCATAAAGTTTTGATTTTTTGGGGTGCCTAGTTAAAGGAGGATTTAAACAGCCCAAGTGGTAGTACAGTTTACAAGTATCACACTTGGCTAAAAGATGTTGATCATTCGACCTTTTACATATGCCACAGCTGTGGTTTTCTACAGCAATGATAGGAGATTTAAGGATATTGTTATTCATAGAGTAGAGAAGACCGCAAGCTGAGGAGGATTGAGTATCAGGTAGAGCTGCTGAGTTTTGAACATGTGTACTGAGAAGACGATTTGAATCACCTTTTGTGTTCGGATGGCCCAGGTGAGCTAATGGGAAGCCTACACCCATTTTAAGAGCGGCGGCTGTAGGCACACTTATTGGCCTTGAAGGTGGTGTATTGGCTTTAAAATTTTCTGGTTGGGCTGGTTTTCCAATATTTATTGGACTGATAAGGTTCTTGTTTGGGCATAAAGCTGTAATTTGCTTATGAATTTGTGATATAGAATTAAGCAAAGATTCGTGCTTTTCATTATGGTCCCGATTTCTTTCTAGTAGAGAGTCATATTCCGTTCGCAAAACATCTTGTTCTTTCGTTAATGTTGTGTTTCGTGTCATCATACAACTAAGTTGGTCTTTCAACTCTTTTGTGCGCGATATTCTGTCAAGATAGTATGCTACAAATTCTACACTAAAAGATGGAGCTATATGCCATTTCTTTCGTATATCTGTTATGGCAGCAACTTGTACTTCTTGCTGTTCGAGTAAATCTACGTTAACATCCATAACTTTTGCTTTTGAAAAAAGTCGATGGCAGGCAGAAGCAGATGTTGTCAAGAGTCTAGACATCTTTTGTGTTGGTACCCAAGGCTCGGGTCGCGCTTGTTTGTGAGCTGCATATTTAGTTTGATACTTTTGTAGTTTTCGATTTATACGCATTTGAGCAGGACAGGGATCATCCATTTTATGCTGCTTTTTTTCTAGATGTTTTTGTTCCATATGAAGGCGGAATGTGTGATAGTTTCGTCTACGTTTCCGTATCAGCTCTTTTTCGGAATGTACTTTACAATGAGCATAGAAAGGGTCGGCGGCATCGGTGTCTTCATGATGGGCTTCCGTTAAGAACCCAGCAGCTTGCGCACATGTGACATGGAAATAGTTTTTGCACATTCCAGCATCGCATCCTATACAAACTCCGGTTCGCGAAAATCTTGAATTTTCGCATAGGCTGCAGACTTTAGCTCCCCACTTGCTATATTGCATTTCAAAAAGTGTTACATTCGATAACTGATCAACTTCTCCAAAAGCAACACCAGGCACGTAAAGAGCGCATACCAAATGAACCCATTTACCAACATCAGTTTCTTTGTATATACCACCCGTGTTGGGACAAAGTTCACATGATGGTTCTGAAACCCCTGAACGGCAGGCTTCACAAAACCAAGGTTCTGTAGAGCAAGTCGAATTTGTACTTGATATACTGTTGTTATCGCTCACACCATAGCAGCCCTCATGTACTGAAACCCCACAGCCGTCGCATTCGACAATCTCATTGCTGTCATCACTGCGATCTCCCAAACAAACACAACAAATTGGTTTTGTTGGTACTTTGGGTTTATTACCAGGTTTAGTATCGAACTTTTTTAACAATTCTTCCAAGTTATCATCACCATTAATTGCATCGGGCGTGTTGTTGGTTTTTTTATTGTTGTTATCCACCCTGATTTCTTCACTGGCATCTGCGAGCAGTTGTTTCAATTGCATAGTAGAGTCTTCTGATTCTTTATCAGAATCATCATTCTCATCGTCATTAGATGAAGTTGCTGAAGAATTGTCATCGCCTTCATCATCGTCGTCATCCTTTGAATTGTCAGAATCGAAATCATCAATACGAAAATCGCTGTCTGAAGAACTTTCTCCTAAATCAAGATCAAGCAAAGCTTGTGTGGTCATTTTAGATTGTCTCTGACGTTTAAATGGAGCCATCATAATTTTTATTGTGATACACTTTATATTGAGATTTATTCATTTAAAATTTACAACTATAATTCTTTGTACAATATATAAATTTTTTGCAAGACACGGCGAAAAAATGTATGCAAGCTGAAAATTGCTGCCTCTTTCGCAAACAGTCAAAACGCAGCCACTATGAAATGTTAACATAAGAATAAAATACCGGTGGCCGTTTTTACAATGAAGAAATGTCAGCAGTTACAAACAAAGCATAAACAGCTGGTAATCAGTTAGTTAAAGATATTTTACTAAAGAATAAGCAACTTTGCCTTGAAGCAAACAAACAAATTGCAGCAGTTTAATAAAAATCATTTTTTTTTTTGTAATAAACCCAAGATCAAGCCAGCTTTATACAGGTAGTGGCAGAATTACAATAAATATAACACCAACAAACATCAAGATGTATTTTGTCGGTAGAATTTACGAATAGTTTGTTAAAATTTTGACAATTATTCGTAAATTCTACCAACAAAATACATGTTGATGTTGTATTTATTGCAATTCTGCCACTACCTGTATAAAGCTGCCTTGCCCAAGATTGACTTGTTTTCGAACTGCTATTTCATTCAATATTAAAAATAAATTGGAAATACATTTTTTAAGAAATATGCTATGTTATAAATTTTCTGCTACCGAAAATTATGCGATCTTATTGCTGACGACGTGTCTTACTTAATTTTTATCTGGTATGATCTTTTCAAAGTATTTGCTGAATATTCAAGCATAAACCACAAAATTAAAAATAAGCATGGATGAAAAATTAAAGTATTCTTTAAAAAATGAATTTGCCGATAATATCTCACTGTGGAGCCGGTATATATATATATAAATATAGATTCGAAATTGGCGCATGGTTGTAACGAAATATACATTTAATTTCCAGTCATGAGAAAAGAGTATGGTTCATAACACTGATCACGGGCACATGTATGCTATATTCAACACGGACTACAATGCCTTTATTAGTACCGGCTGTAGCATCTGAAATGAAATGGACAAAAACTGATTCCGGTACGGTATTGAGCTCATTTTTTTGGGGTTATACATTAACACAGGCAAGTAATAATTCATTTTCAAATAAAAAGACATATTTTTCATGCGTGTACGTTTTTACTGAGTTAATATTCCTAAAGAACATGTGGATATTTTTGATCAACCGCTATTTGATTTATATGTGCAATATCTTGCCATTATCATTGCTGGTGATTTTAACATGAATTTGTTAATCAATCCAAGTCGGAGTGGCTATTATAGAGATAGGAATGCGAGGAAGTGGGTTGTGTATCGACAGGTGCGTAATTGCACTAAGTCTGATAAAGAAATTCAAACTGAATTTTGGTAGATTCACTTTCAAGAGTGTGATATTAGGCTTATCTGGAGAAAGTCGCGAGGAGCTCCGGTATGACATGAGGGTTTGCTCTAATGTTAATGCAATGAATGTCTACTTTATTAGTAATCAAAAGGGAAAAGAGGGAGTAGTGTTTGTAGTCGTTTGACTTGAACCTAGCAGTAACAACGCGGACAGACAAAAACAAACGTTATCACAGCATTTAAAATGCTGGAAATAAATTAACAAAATAGTCCAACACCTCCCACATATCAAGGTAATGAATTGCGATGAAAAAGCACCCGTACTCAGGATGGAACACAAGACTGCTACTAGTCTTTTTTTTTTCTCTCTTATAGGACCAGTACTCAGGTGATGCTCCCTACATATGCAGTGCATTGTACCAGAACTAGGAAAATAGGTTGTGCGGAGGGGGAGATAGGGAATAGTGTTTGTGAACATTTGATGGAGCTTTCTAACGTTATAACAGACAGGAAACACGTCTGTAGGCAACTTGTTCCACAGACGAAGCATACGGGTGAAAAACGAATTCTATCTGTAATGCGTAGTACGATTCCCCGGGCAATCAACCACAAATGGATGAGCTCTGGATGATTAACGCGTGCTACTTAAAAATGTGCGCGTTTCGGGAACAAGATCCCTAATCTCGTCAGAGCAAAACCCATTGTAGTAACGATAGAACAGAGTAACGAACGCCACACTGCGTCGATGCTCCAGTGAATCAATAGAGTTGGATACCCTACTGTCACCGATGCGCTTCTTCGCCCTCTCCTGCACACGGTCGAGTAACCCCAAAATAGATTTTGAGGCTCCGGCCCAAACATGAGAGTTGTATTCCATTTTCGGTCGGATGTAGGTGTTATAAATCGTGAGGTCGGATGGAGTGAAGTACATCTTCACCGTTTCAAAAAACCGAGGCACTTGAATGCTTCTTTAGAGATATGAAAAATGTGTTCAGTCCGGCGAACATCACGTAGAAGAACACTGCCTCAAGACCTGTGCTGGAATGCCATCCGGTCCAGGAGTCTTATTTGTGTCGAGGCCTGCCAAAACCCTTTTAACTGCTCGCGCCCGGAAGAATATCTTTGACATAGTCACAGATACTTTTTCGAGCTCGGGAAGTTGTTGGATGCTTTCCAGCAAGCAGGAATTGCTTGCAAAAATTTCAGCCAACAGGTTAGCTTTGTCAACCGGGTCGGTGAATGCTTGGTCATTGTTTAACAGAGTTGTAATTGATGAACTAGTACAGTTCTTTACTCTCTTAACGAAATACCAAAAGGTCTTACTGCCCCGGGGATCTGCAAGGACCATGGCACGTAGACGCTGTTCGTGAAGAAACTTTTCACGCCTAAGTACCTTGGCACACGAAGATCTTGCCTTTTTCCGTAGCAAATCAGTGTCTGGGTTTTTGTTTAAACGCCAATTACTGAATGCCTCCTCTCTGCATCTGACTGCGTTTTTGTACGTCTGATTAAACCAGGATTTCCCTCTTGATTTAACCGAAATCTGCTTCGAGGGGATGAATGATTTCATTCCTAGCAATATCATATTCTCGACCATTTTTGCTGAAGTATTTATGTCGTTATCTAGAAAGCAAAGTTTCCAATTAAAATTCTCATCCCAACGCGCCTTTTCGTAAATAAATATTGAACGTTTCGTAGCTGATGTCGAAACGTTACGAAGTTCGGAGATCAAAAAGGAGGCAGAAATGGTGCACTAACTTAGACTTCATACTTTTCAGGGTGTGAAGTCAAGAATAGGTCAAGTGAGTTTGAATGGTGCCCTTCAACACATGGAATATGCGTTGGCTCATTCACTAATTGCGCTAGGTGGTTGTGCGCAGCGAATAACTTGACATATTGCCCTTCTGGAGTTGTATGACTCGAATGACGAAGCCAGGATGAGTTGTGAACATTGAAATCACCAGCAACAACGATTTCACTGCTCTGACAATCTTCCAGGATCTTCGATATAGAGTCGGAAAGGGCATCGAAACCAGAGACGGTGGTATCCCTCCCCGCGTTTGGACTTCTGTAAAGAAACCCGAAGTGCAAGAGGTGTGACCTGATTTTGAATTTAACCCAAAGACAACTAATTTCGGCATCATATATGCTTAATGGTTGCTGGCATTAGAACACAACTTCATTGCGAATGTACATTACAAGGCCGCGATGGAAATTAAACAGAGATAGAAGTTGATGCCCAGGTATATGAAAATCCTGTGGATCAGCATTCTCAGATACCTGGGTTTCACATAAGGCGAAAATATCCGGCCGATGGAGACACGTGTGAGCGTAAACAGAGAAAAAATTCGCTCTCAGCCCACGTATATTAGAAAAGTCAATTGTTAACTTTCCTGTCATTACGATGGAAATCAATGACCAAATGTTAATTGTTAATTTTGCTGATCTGGCGAAGCCGGAATTAATTGCCGCTTGAATAACTTTATAGCATCCAGTGTTGTACCTTCGATACTATAAAGTAAACGACAATTAAACCGACCTCCCCAACACAGCAAAACAATTGTTTTGTTTTTTTATTTTTAAGATGATAAAGAGGAGGGATACAATGACTAAAGGCTATAACAGCCCTGATCCGGACGTTTGTTCATTATTAATTGGAATTTAATATCTATTACTATTTATTTTTACTTTTGTATTTTGGGTGGTTTGTTTTATTTACTATTAAAAAAAACTATTGCTGCCCCGTAATCGCAAATGTTTGGTTTGTTGGGTAATCAATCAATGTTTGTAATTTGTATAATATTTGTGTAATCAATCAATGTTTGTAATTTGTATAATAATTAACTGATATGAGCCGAAAAATTGTAACAGTGGCAATGCTAATGTTTTAGTTTCTATTGAGCTTTCTAAGGCCTTTGATCAGTTTTGACTTCCCACTCTTGTGACTAAACTAAATTACAATAGATTTTAGAACTCTACTTGTAGCTTGATCTGGTCGTACCTGAGTGAACGCAGTAATATTATGCGTATAGGGTTTGTGTTAAGTTTTTGTATTATTTCCTATTAGTAGTACTATTCTATTTAAATTCAATACAACTTTACTAATATTATAAATGTGAAAATAACTCCGTCTGTCTGTTACCTTTTCACGCCTAAACCGCTGAACTGATTTTGATGAAACTCGGTATGCAGATACCTTGAGGTCCGATAGTCGTTATAGGTGTTTATTATGATGGTTGATCCACAATGGGGGCAACAGGGGCAAAATTACCGCAAAAATTTTTTTTTTTTAATATTTTCGTAATTTATGAATCGATATTTTCTTTAGAGAAGGTTTCTAAAGAATCTGCCAACAAAAAATTTTTTGGGCGTCGAAAAGAAAAACTGTCCACCAGAAAAATAAATTTTTTAGAATCTCTGCCATTTATGAATAGAATTTCAATATACTGCCTTATATAAATGTATATTTTGAATTTTTTTCCAATAAAAATACGAGTTTGAGAGGATGCATGGTGATATTTTTGGTCGCTATTCAAACATCATTGTGTTGGGAGATTTCAATTGCAACCTCTTCAATGTATCTATATCTAATAATTTCCGCCAATTGGTATTAAGATGTGGTTTAACCTGTAGTCATAATGGCTTACTTACCCATCACTGTGTACACAATAACGCCACATCCTTGATAGATTGCTTTGCATTGCCAATTGCAATTCCCTTTCTTTTCATCAAACCACAGTTGTATGTTTATTTCGGTTAAATTTTCTTCTAGAATGCGTGATAACTGGGTTGAAATTAAAGATTGCAATAAAGCGAATTGCGATATCTTTGATCAGTATATGAATACGGTAGATATTGCTCTAATGTTTGCTATCAACGATGTCGACCACCACTTGATCATATTATAAAGGGTGGTTAAATTTCAAGGGCCGATGTTGATTTTGAATAAAACACAAACTATTTAGAAAATTATTGCAATAATTAAGTTTTTTATTCGCTATTTAAGCTTCTAACATTTATACCAGTAACAAATTATAAATAGCTTGTTTTCTATGTTTCCTAGCTATCTATGTTAGAGACGTTTATAAATAGAAAAGCTTGTTTTTTGTGTTTTGACGGATATTATTATAGCATTTTTCTTTTTAAATTCTCAGCAATTTATTTAAATTGTTGGGATATAAAGTTGAATGTTTGAGAATATCTTTCAAAAATTTCCAAAGTCTACTGATGATTAGGGTAGTTCCTATGAAATGTCGACATATAGATAGCTGGGAAACATAGAAAACAAGCTATTTATAATTTGTTACTGGTATAAATTATTGCAATTTTATTTTATTATGTTTTCTTCTAAATTTTCCAGCTAAAGATCTTGATTGATTTTTGTTTTTATAAAAAAGGTTTAACGGTATTTTATTTTCAATATTTCGATAACAATTTGTTATCATCATCAGGAAAATTAAAATGTTATAAAAAATTGTTTGAAAAAATGTTGTCAAAAAATTTTACATACAAAAAATCATACACATGAAAAAATTCCTAACAATAATAACAAATTAAAAAATAAAATAATTTAAATTAAACTTATTCTGCAAACAACACATGCTCTGTTAACAATTACAACATGTTGTACCTCTACCTTTAACAGGTTAACATAGCATATGTTGCTCACAAAATAGCAAAAAATAATAATAATAATAACATAAAAAAAATTTTTTATACAAATTAACAATATCCTAATTAATAACATTGTAAATAGAAGTATTATTTATTTCAATGTATTAACTTTTTGCTAACTAAATGCCTATAACTCTGTGCTAAATTATCTGTGTCTAATTTAAAATTAATTCTCTGTTCTGTAGGTGTATTCATAATTTCTAACATTTCTAACATATAACGTTTCTTATAATTTGTTTCTGTTTTTTTTTTTTGTTTTATTGAAACATTTTCAAAGTGAGGATAGTGAGATAGTGAGCAATGAGAAGATAACGCTGTCTTTTTTGAATTAACATGCCTATATTTTTGGTCTGATTTATGTCCTGCAATCCTTGTCCTTAATTTGTTTTTTGTCGTCCCTATGTATACTTTATTACAATTATCCTGATCGTTTTCCTTACATGGAATTTTATAAACTATATTAGCAATATCTAATTTACTAAGTCTATCCTTAGTCTTACTAAATAATGTATCTAGCGTATTATAACTCCTATGAGCCATTCCATATTTTTCCCTATTAAATATATTAGATCTTACTAACCTTTCTGTTAAGCCTGGTATATACGTCAAAGACTTATAAAGTTTTGGTTCTGTTGAGCTAACTACATTATGGCTACCTCTAATATCCTAATATTGTTAATTTGTATAAAATTTTTTTTTTATGTTATTATTATTATTTTTTTGCTATTTTGTGAGCAACATATGCTATGTTAACCTGTTAAAGGTAGAGGTACAACATGTTGTAATTGTTAACAGAGCATGTGTTGTTTGCAGAATAAGTTTAATTTAAATTATTTTATTTTTTAATTTGTTATTATAGTTAGGAATTTTTTCATGTGTATGATTTTTTGTATGTAAAATTTTTTGACAACATTTTTTCAAATAATTTTTTATAACATTTTAATTTTCCTGATGATGATAACAAATTGTTATCGAAATATTGAAAATAAAATACCGTTAAACCTTTTTTATAAAAACAAAAATCAATCAAGATCTTTAGCTGGAAAATTTAGAAGAAAACAAAATAAACAAGATCAAATAAAACGAATATTTAATTTATTTTATTATGATATATTGTTATTACTCAATTATGTATGGAACAAAATATCGGCAAAATGGGCGCCGCGACCACGGAGGCACACCTCCATCCGATGGTCCAAATTTTCGATGACCCTGAGGCATAATGGAGGTTCTATGCCGTTAATGTGCTGAATTATCTCATCCTTTAGCTGTTGAATTGTTGCTGGCTTATCGACGTACACCTTTTCTTTCAAATAACCCCAAAGAAAAAAGTCCAACGGTGTCAAATCACATGATCTTGGCGGCCAATTGACATCGCCATTACGTGAGATAACACGGCCATTGAATTTGTTGCGTTAGCTGTGTGGCAAGTGGCACCGTCCTGCTGAAACCAGATATCGTCTACATCCATATCTTCCAATTCGGGCCATAAAAAGTTCGTTATCATCTCACGATAGCGAACACCATTCACAGTAACTGCCTGACCGGCCTCATTTTGGAAAAAATACGGCAGCACATAAACCGCACCAAACAGTCACTCTTTGTGGGTGCATTGGTTTTTCGACAGTCACTCTTGGATTCTCATTCGCCCAAATGCGGCAATTCTGTTTATTGACGAATCCACTGAGGTGAAAATGTGCCTCATCACTGAAGATGATTTTCTTCGAAAATCGATCATCATTTTCATAATAAGTCTGGATAACTTTAACACGTTGTTGGATTGTGTATCTCTCCATGGTTCAAATTGAGTAAGTCTGAAATAGAGAAATGTCAAATAAAATTGGGAAAAAAACTTGGCGTTTAGGTGTGGTTCACATTCAACATCGGCCCTTGAAATTTAACCACCCGATATAATATCGTTAACACCTTACATATTTTTATATCAACAATAACGGTTAATTATGGTTTGACCGATGAACGATGGCTTAAATCAAGAGATATTGTACATGTAAGGAGAGAAAGGGATTGTGTATATAGAGCGTATATAAGGGATCGTTCTGAGTAAAATTGGAATTCATATTGGGCTTAGAAATAGAACCAAGTCAGTTATAAGAAAAGGGTGCAGATAACAGGGCCCAAATTACCGCATACGATATCGAGCAATATTATCGACATTTTTCATTTTGGTATCATGGCATACGATATCGAATGAACTGTTTTGCAATAATATAAAAAAGTTAAGCAATTTCTTTTTTGTATTCGTACTTTTAGGAAACATATGGTCTTGAATCTATTATATTTTATTTAAATTACGATCCGATATGCATCGTTTGCCGTAATCTAGATGTATCGTAATGTTATTCGATACGATAGTTAACTCGATATCGTATGCGGTGATTAGACCCCAGAACTGTGTGGGGGAAATTAAGGAAACTTGGATATGTTGGTAGTGAAAGGCCTGAATATGATGACTCAGCGATTGAACTTATTTATAGCTCGAAATTTCTTAGACAATATGAATCCAATCAGATATGAAAATTTGAATTTGAGTTCTACATTCAGACCTAACTCCTTATCATTTGACGCAATTACTGAAAATGATCTTTTGATTGCTATTAGTACAATAAAATCGAACGCACCTAGGCGTGATATGATACCAATTATGTTTATAAAAATAATATATCCACTGATATCAATGCTATAATATAGCAAATTTGCGGTTCATGACCATCTTACCTGCACTCTCGGAAGTAGTGGAAAATATTATGAGCGTCCAAATATTAGCACATTCCAATTCTCTTTTAAGTGTCAACCAATATGCATTTAGACGAAACTACAATACCACCTCCTTGCTCCTTCATCTTACCGATTCCATAAGGCGTAATATGGATCTACATTCGAACTGCATCATGGTATCTTTAGATCTAATTAAAGCATTTGATCGCGAGGAACATACTCTGTTAATAAAAAATCTCCACAACAATTACGACTTCTCAGCATCAGCCTACAGTCTAATGCTATCCTATCTTGGCGGACGGTCTCAGTTCGTTTCAATTTCCAACGTTAAGTCCTCTGTTGGTAGCGTTACATCGGGTGTACTGCAAGGTTCCGTCTTGGGTCCTGTTTATTTTCAACTATACGTAAATGATTATGTTACCAATTTTAGTAATGATTTCTGAAAATTACACGCGTTTGAGGACTTTTGTTTAAAATCAATAATTCTACTCTACAACATCTAGAACTGCAATTAAATAATCACTTAAAAATGCTAAAGGATAGTATGAATATCAACTATTTGTAAATAAATCTAGCGAAAACTAAACCAATATACTTTGGAACATCTAGTGCAATGAATTCATTGCCTTCTATACACATAAATAACGCTGCAATTCAGTATGTTGATGAGTTCAAATGTTTAAGTGTGACTGTGGAGTTTGATTCTGACATAAATCTCCCCATTTCACGTTACGAAGCGTTTAGCACATTCCGTATGAATGTCTCATTTAACTTATAGTGTTGAAGTCTTTTCTGGAACCATATTAGCAAACTTACATTGAATTGAGGCAATCGCAAGAAAAATCACTAGATACGTTTTTGAAGTTCATATAAGAGAACATTATCTTGTTTCTGAGCTTGTTCCTAAATTTTTAGGTGTCAAGTTTGATAATTATGTGAAACTAAGACTGTTGTTCCAATTCTTTACTACATACATATGTACATACGTAGTTTTCTATTTTTTTCCCTTGTTGATTTGCATACATTTTTTTCTGATTTGCATTGTAGAGATATAGTTATTTATATATAGTTATTTAGATTATTGTAATGAATATACCATATGCATATATTGAACATATACTAATTTTTTTTAGGCTGAATTTCTAGGCAATATTGTTATTTTTACCATTTTTGGCTTTATATTACTGAATTGATCAAATAAATAAATTAATAAAATAAATCAATATATTTGAAATAAATTGTCAGAATTTATACGGCTGGGGAGCCATCTACTTCAGTGACATTGTTTTTTAAGATTTTTAATAATATCTTAAAATTTTCTGTACTATTTTTTATACCCTTCACAAAAATGTTAAGGGTATATATAAGTTTGTGATTCCGTTTGTAATTTCTACAGTTTTTTTTTGCGACCCTATAAAGTATATATATTCTGAATCAGAATTAATGGAAAAGTCGATTAAGCGATGTCCGTCTGTCCGCTGTTGAAATACCGTTTCTGAGAAAACCATTAGACTTAGAAACTTTTTTCTGTCACCATTCTTTTACCCCATCGATTCATGGGTTTGCTATCGAAATTCAGTAATATCGGTCCACGTATAGCTGAGATATATTCAAAATTCCGAAAAAAGCCATTTTTTTTTGCAGTTTTGTATGAAAATTTTTGAAAACAAAAGTTGTTCGTTTTGCTTCAAACTTCACACACTTATTAAGCATGGTGACTAAAAGGCAAAAAATTTTTTTTTCAGATATCGGTCCATATATACCCGAGATATAGCCCAAATCGGATTTTTAATGAAAATGTCGCATAGGCGAAGCTAAATAACTTTTTTTTGCTCAAAAGCAGTTCTGGTAATAAAATTAGGTTACATAAATATGGAAAATGAAAATTTCCGATATCGGTCCATATATACCCGAGATATAGCCCAAATCCGGGTTTTTCATGAAAATGTCGCGTAAGCGAACTTAAACAACTTTTTTGTGCTCAAAAGCAGTTCTGGTAATAAAATAGGGTCATATAAATATGAAAAATGAACATTTTCGATATCGGTCCATATATACCCGAGATATAGCCTAGACCGGGGTTTTCATGAAAATGCCGCGTAAGCGAACTTAAACAATTTTTGTGTGCTCAAAAGCAGTTCTGGTAATGAAATAGGGTCATATAAATATGAAAAATTAAAATTTTCGATATCGGTCCATATATACCCGAGATATAGCCTAGACCGGGTTTTTCATGAAAATGTCGCGTAAGCGAACTTAAACAACTTTTTTGTGCTCAAAAGCAGTTCTGGTAATAAAATAGGGTCATATAAATATGAAAAATTAAAATTTTCGATATCGGTCCATATATACCCGAGATATAGCCTAGAACGGGTTTTTCATGAAAATGCCGCGTCAGCGAAATTAAACAACTTTTTTTTGCTTAAAAGCGGTTCTGGTAACAAATAAGGTTATATAAATATGAAAAATGAAAATTTCCGATATCGGTTCATATATACCGCAGATATAGCCTGGAACGGGGTTTTCATGAAATTGCCGCGTAAGCGAACTTAAACAACTTTTTTTGCTTAAAAGTAGTTTTGGTAATAAAATAAGGTTGTATAAGTATGGAAAATGAAAATTTTCGATATCGGTCTATATATACCCGAGATATAGCCCAAACCGGGTTTTTCATGAAAATGTCGCCTAAGCGAACTTTAACAACTTTTTTTGATTAAAAACAGTTCTGGTAATAAGATCAGTTTATATAAATATGGAAGATAAAAATTTCCGATATCGGTCCATATATACCCGAGATATAGCCTAAACCGGGGTTTTCATGAAAATGCCGCGTAAGCGAACTTAAACAATTTTTTCGCCTTAAAGCAGTTCTGGTAATTAAATAAGGTTATATAAGTATGGGAAATGAAAATTTCCGATATCGGTCCATATATACCCGAGATATAGCCCAAACCGGGTTTTTCATGAAAATGTCGCGTAAGCGAACTTAAACAACTTTTTTCACCTTAAAGCAGTTCTGGTAATAAAATAAGGTTATATAAATATGGAAAATTAAAATTTCCGATATCGGTTCATATATACCCGATATATAGCTTAACAGGTTTTTTGATGAAAATGCCGAGTAAACAACTTTTTTGTGCTCAAAAGCAGTTCTGGTAATGAAATAAGGTTATATAAATATGGAAAAAGAAAAAATCCGATATCGGTCCATGTATACGCGAGATATAGCCTGAACCGATTTTTCCAATAACATTTTTTTTTTTTACTGAAAAGCAGTTCTTGTTATAAAAGAAGGTTACGAAAATAGAGAAAATTAAAATTTCTGATATCGGTCCATATATACCCGAGATATAGCCTAAATCGGGTTTTTCATGAAAATATCGCGTAAGCGAACTTAAACAATTTGTTGTGCTCAAAAGCAGTTCTGGTAATGATATAAGGTTATATAAATATGGAAAATTAAAATTTTCGATATCGGTCCATATATACCCGAGATATAGCTTGAACCGATTTTTCCATTAAAATTTTTTTTTTTTTTTGCTGAAAAGCAATTCTCGTTATAAAAGAAGGTTACTAAAATACAGAAAATAGAAAATTCCGATATCGGTTCATATATAACCGAGCATATTTAGGTCACACTTTTAATATACTATACATATTCGTGACTATCGTGAAGGGTATTTTAGATTCGGCCCAGCCGAATATACTACACTCTTACTTGTTATCTCTAAAATGTTAATAGACATGAATATCATGCTAACAATACATATATAATTGGCCGTGAAGGCTTCCTTTCTATTGATTCAAATAAATAAATATTGTCCAAAATTCAGACAGTTTAAAATGTCATGTTTATCCCGACCTCAAAAACAATTAATTGACGAAATTTTTGGGCATTCGGTGCTGTCGAATAAATGTCTGTACTCAATTTCATAGGCCCTAAAGTGACATCATATCCAGTAGAACTTTTAAATTCTCAAGAGCTAACAGAGCTACCTTCCTATAAATTGAGACTGAAAGTTGGCGTTCCAAATCTACCAGCACGAACCCTTATCGCTTTAAGACAATAATGTCACACTGTTGCAAATTATACTTTTGTGACGGAGTATTGTGCGAAAAATTCTGGGAGAATAGAGGAATAATTCAATCCGAATTGCAATTCCAGTCAAAAAAAGCTCAGATTCTATAAATCCTTCACGTTTTTTAAAAGAATTGCAATAAAAAAAAAACGTTGCAAACCCAGATTTATTAAATGTAAATAGTAATAATCCAAATTTGAAATAACATAAAACTTAATAACACAAAAAGCATGCATGCGAAGTCATGACTTAATTATAAAATATTTTGCTTTAATTTTGGTATCGGCCTGAAACTGTCCTCTGAAGACACCTGTTTTCCGCAGACAAAGTTGCGGGTAAATGCTAGTTTTGTTATAAAAAGTTGTTTTTAGTACAACTCTGCACAAATGTAAAGGTTTTGTAGAAAGAAACTGATCTATTTTGAACTGGAATTACAAATTAGATGGGATTATACCACTTTTCCGCTATAATTTCTCTTTTCTCCCAATATTTTGTCTCAAATAAATAATTTGCAATCGTATGGCATTACAGAATCTTGGCGCAATAAGGGTTCTCATTACACTTGAACGGCAACTTTCAGTCTCACAGTATAGTAAGGTAGTCCTTGTAGCTCTAAATATTGAAAAACTACAGGATACGATGCTACTTGCTTAGTGTTCATGAGATTGCCTACATATAGATATTCAACAATCTCGCAATCGACACCAAACAATATTTACCCATTTATCTGCCCCACAATTTTACCAGTCGGTGGGTAAATGAGTATTTTATAAATTAACTGAGATCTGTATATAAAGGAAAAATGGGATTTCAGTTTTTTTATTCCATTCTATAGCATGTTCTGGCTACAGTTCCTCCTCAAAAAAAAAATAAAAATTGATAAAAAACTACAACATGATTTTTTCCAAGCCCCTAAGTTCATCTGTAGTTGCTATATATGAGTAAAAATATGTTTAAATATGTTTCAAATACGTTTTGTAAGGCAAATCTTATTGTTTTTTCTGTTACCGTTTAACGTAATTTAAAATAATTTAATCATTTATGCTTAAAAACACAAACCGTTAGCGTAATATTTTGCAATTTTGTGAGAAAAGTCATCACCGATACCGAAAAGTAGTAAGTTTTACCAGTAGTGCAGCATGCCACACTCTGTCAAACGCTTTGGAAATATCCAGAGCCACCACCTTACCTTCACCGAAATGATGGATTGAGTGGCACCACTTCTCTGAGAGATATGCCAAAAGATCTCCAGTATAGCGACCTTTAAGAAATTTATACAGACGATCCAAAGTAATTTATGAGATTCTAGAGACTTCACAAAATGGTAATTAACCATACTTTCCATTCCTTTGGAAAGCGCAGAACAAATTGCAATTGGGCGGTAATTTTCAGGGTTATTTGTTTCCCCTTTTTTGGGGGTTGGCGTTACATTAGCAACCTTCCAGCACGATGGGAACTCACCAACATGGTAAAGTTTGCTGAGGGGGCATGCTAATGGGCGCGCAAGCGTAGAAGTGCACTGCTTCAAGACCAGTGCTGAAATACCATCCGGTCCAGGAGTCTTATTTATGTCGGCCCTTTTGACTGCTCGAGTCCGGAAAAATATCTTTGCCATAGTTACAGATACTCTTTCGAATAGGTCAAGTGTGTTTGAATGGTGCCCTTCAACAAATGAAATATGAGTTGGCATTTACTAATTGCGCTAGGGGGTTATGCGCAGCGAATAACTCAACATATTGGCCTTCCGGAGTTGTATGACTCGGACAACTCTTCAGGATCTTCGAGAACCCGCGGTCTCCCAATTTGCACGAAAAGTGTTTCTTGTGTTGAAAGTTAGGTAAATGAGAAAGCTACTGAGAGAGTAATTTGTGTTTTTTCTCATTTTACCAGACTTTACCCGTACTTTTTTTCGTGCAAAATTGTTAAATTGTTAAACCATTTAATCAGCTGTTTGTTATTTATGAAAATGAAATAGCAAAGTGCAAATCATAAAAAAAAATATTTGAGAATGTAAAAATACGTTATATTTAAATAAGTTATATTAAAATAAGATTATCTTCTGTTTTTATCTAGTTCAAAATGTTTAAATAAATTGGCAAAAATGTTTCGTTTGCATTGCAAGTGTTCTGTCCGTTGTGTTGTGAACACGTATTAAGTGTTATCCGCGTTCAGTGTTTTTTTGTTTTTTTTCCTTAATTTTTATTTTGTGTGTTGCTTTTTGTATTGCAAATTAATTAAAACCAAATAAAATAAACAGTTAAAAATCTTTTTAAAAATAAAACAACAAAATACACGGGTGAAAAAAAAAATAATAACATAAAACTCTTAAAAACATGCATCTCAACAACAACAATATAAATATAAATACGACTACCAACAACAAATGCAATAAACCATACAATTAACAAATACAAACAATTATACATACATACATGCTGATACCCAATAAACCAGACAGATCAACACACAGAAAAAAATAAAATAAAATAAAATTAAATAAAATAAAAAAATAAAAATAAAAAACACCCACAACAACAATAATAATAATAATAAAAATAATATTAATCAATTTTTTTAATCTAAATAATATAAATAAATGGCCAGATCAGGGCTTTTATGGCCCTTATACAGGCATTGTTTCCTATTCGTGCAACATACCTTTTAAAAAAAAATAAAAATAAAAAAAATAAAAAACAAATAGTTATTTTGCAATGTTGGTGATATGGGGTTAACTGTTGTTGACTGTATAGTATCGAAGGTATATACACTGGATACTATACAGTCGAATGAACAATTAAGTTAACTTCGGCCTCACCAGCACAGCAGAATTAGCATTTGTACATGATCTTTCTATCGCAATGGCGGGAAACTTTACAATAGACTTTTGCAACATATGTGGGCTGAGAACGAACTTCTTCTCCGTCTATGCTCACACGTGTCTCCATCGGCCGGATATTTTTGCCCTATGTGAAACCCAGGTATCTGAGAATGCTGATCCACAGGATTTTCATATACCTGGGTATCAATTCCTATCCCTCTTTAACTTCCATCGGGGCCTTGTAATTTACATTCGCAATGAAGTTGTGTTCCAATGCCAGCAACCATTAAGCATGCATGATGCAGAATTTACCTGTCTTTGGGTTAAGTTCAAAATCAGGTCACACTTTTTGCATTTCGGGTTTCTATACAGAAGTCCAAATGCGGGGAGGGATACTACCTTTTCTGGTTTCGATGCCCTCTCCGACTCCATATCGAAGATCCTGGAAAGTTGTCCGAGCAGTGAAATCGTTGTTGCTGGTGATTTCAATGTTCACAACTCATCCTGGCTTCGCCATTCGAGTCATACAACTCCAGAAGGCCAATATGTCGAGTTATTCGCTGCGCACAACCACCTAGCGCAATTAGTGAATGAGCCAACGCATATTCCATGTGTTGAAGGGCACCATTCAAACACACTTGACCTATTCCTGACTTCACACCCTGAAAAGTATGAAGTCAGAGTTAGTGCACCTCTCGGCAATTCAGATCATTGCACCATTTCTGCCTCCTTTTCGATCTCGGGACTTCGTAACGTTTCAAAATCAGCTACGAAACGTTCAATATTTATTTACGAAATGGCGCGTTGGGCTGAGCTCAACCAATTTTATGAGCATTTTAATTGTTTTCTAGATAACGACATAAATGCTTCAGCAAAAATGGTAGAGAATATGATATTGCTAGGGATGAAAACATTCATCCCCTCCAAGCAGATTTCGATTAAACCAAAAGCAAAATCTTGGTTTAATCAGACGTGCAAAAACGCAGTCAGATCCAGAGAGGAAGCATTCAGTAACTGGCGTTTAAACAAAACACCAGACACTGATTTGCTACGCAAAAAGGCAAGATCTTCGTGTGCCAAGGTACTTAGGCGTGAAAAGTCTCTTCACGAACAGCGCCTTCGTGCCAAGGTCCTTGCAGCTCCTCGGGGCAGTAAGACCTTTTGGTTTTTCGTTAAGAGAGTAAAGAACATTGCTAGTTTGGTTTTATATAAATTTAATTAATGAAAGTACACATATAGAAAATACGGACAGCAGTAACAAAAGACATGTTCACACGACGAGAGACCAAACGAGGCGTGAAAAATTTCTTCACGAACAGCGTCTTCGTGCCAAGGTTCTTACAGCTACCCGGGGCAGAAAGACTTTTTGGTTTTTCGTTAAGAGAGTAAAGAACATTGCTAGTTCATCAATTCCAACTCTCTTAAAGAATGACCAAGCATTCACCGACCCGTTGACAAAGCTAACCTGAAGTTTTCGCAAGCAATTCCTGGTTGCCGGAAAGCAGTAAACCACTGCCCGAGCTCGAAAGAGTGTCTGTAACTATGCCAAATATATTTTTCCGGGCTCGAGCAGTTAAAAAGGTTTTGACCGACCTCGACATAAATAAGACTCTTGCACCGGATGGCGTTCCAGCACTGGTCTTGAAGCAGTGTTCTTCTATCAAACTTCCAACCCTATCCACTTTTTCGCAGATGACAGCAGCATTTGGCACTCATACTATTTTAGTTATAGGCCTAGCCTGTCAGAGATCGCTGCCAAGACGCTAAATATGAATGATTCACTGAACAGTGATTTTCTATTAATCTCTGAGTGAGGTCGTAAAAACAGAGTCGCCTTTAACGCTCGTAAGACCCAATGCTGTTTATTAACACACAAGCAATTGACCGCAAATGCTGCTTCATCTGTACTAATGGATGGTATAAATATTGAGGAATCGGATGCTCTTGATGTTCTTGGAATGAAAATACACTGTGATATTCGCTGGAAGGATCACATGTACTTCACTCCATCCGACCTCCTTACTATTTATACCACCTACATCCGACCGAAAATGGAATACAACTCTCATGTTTGGGCCGGTGCCTCAAAGTCTGTTTTGGGGTTACTCGACCGTGTGCAGGAGAGGGCGAAGAAGCTCATCGGTGACAGTAGGGTATCCAACTCTATTGACTCACTGGAGCATCGACGCAGTGTGGGATGCGTTACTCTGTTCTATCGATACTACAATGGATTTTGCTCTGACGAAATTAGGGATATTGTTCCCGAAACGCGCACATTTTTACGTAGCACGCGTTCATCGTCTAGAGCTCACCCATTTGTGGTCGATTGCCCGGGGAATCGTACTACGCATTACAGAGAGAATTCGTTTTTCAGCCGCACGCTTCGTCTGTGGAACAAGTTGCCTGCAGAAGTGTTTCCTGTCTGTTATAACGTTGGAAGATTCAAGTCAAATGTTCACAAACACTACTCCCGCTTTCCCCCTCCTCACAACCTATTTTCCTAGTTCTGGTACAATGCACTGCATATGTAGGGGTCATCCCCTGAGTACTGGTCCAATATAAAAAAAAAAAAAAAAAAAAAAAAAAAAACAACGCTATCAACTCAGCGCTTTTCACACCGATTTTAGTGGTTTTTAAAAATCGCACAAAGAATTTGTAAATCAATGCACAATGCTTTTATTTAAGTTTCAGTGAAATTTCTTTTAATAATATTCAAACAATCTGTACTGATAGCTACATATTTAAAAAACGTTGCTTATATATTTTCTGCATTTCGTTTTCAGTGCTGCTGGCACTGATCTCGATTTCTTGCAGCAAAATTTTACAAATTATATTTGATATCAGTATACGAGTATTGCTAATTTGTTACCATCTAGAAAAAAATTTATGTTATATGAGATTTGTTAAAACCACAAACTATATATGCAACAATTTATTAAATAAAAAAGCTTTGTTTATACATTTGTCCTCGAGGACAAATTTTCGACAATAGTACCCTCAAAATATTTGAGGTGTATTTTACGAACTGTACGATTTTTTTGTATAAACTACTCAAACTGTTGCCAAACATGTTAACATTTTGGGTTTGTACAAACATTTTGTTTATGGGGCTGTTTGCTGGCTTTTACAAATATTTGAAGCATGTTTGCACAAAAATAAACAATTTTGGATTTTCGTGCAAACATTATGAATGTAAGTTTAAATTTTGTCATTTCAATGAAATTTTTGCAGAGTGAGGTAGTGGAAGAAAAATCACTCTAAGTGAATCAAGAAAATGTGTTCTTGTAACAATGTTTTGAATTGTATAAAAGTTTACCTTCGCTTTAGAAATTAAAAACATAAAGATTACGGAAACAGAATATCAAGGAATAGAGAGAATAACAATTTGTATCTTGCGAACTTCATATGGCGAGCAAATTGCAGCAACATAATGGTGCAAGCGGGACATACGGTTTGCGTAATTTATATGGCCGTTAACCAATCTAAGTATTCGTTAATACCTAACAATTGGAATGTAAAATGGATATTATTTAATACGTTTATACGTACATGTTACTCGCCTTTGTAAATAAAACTATTGTAAATAACCAAAATTGCCGCATTAACAGTAAAGAAAGATTTTTTTTTTCGAATAGCTAACTTACGAAAATATTTACTGATTAAATACTTATTTGCAAATAAGATATAAAGAGTTGTCACTGCACAATTTCAAAGATTTCGTTGCTGTGGCCACAAAGTACGTTCTTTTCTGTGGAAGTGGCACACAAGAAAAATTTAAAAAATTGCATGCGGAAATAAATTGTTGGATTATTATGTATTCGTAATTTTAAATTTAACGTGTGATAAAGCACATTGTAACTTTAATTATTACTTCTTGTATAAACTTTGAACGAACAGGTCATGGACCCAGGTGCGCTCTGATTTTTTTTTTTTTTTAAGAAGAAAGTTTTTAACGTTTGTCGATTAAAACTGTGAAATAATTCCCGGAAGAAATGATGAGTTCAATGTACCAGATAGAGAAGTTGGACAGCGGCAATTACGACTCTTGGTGTATTCAAGTGAGATGTATTTTGATCCACTCTGATTTGTGGAGTATCGCAAATGGTAGAATACCGAAACCAATAGAAGCCGCGGAGTCTGAGAAATGGGAGCAGCAGAATGAAAAAGCTCTTGCTACTATAATGTTGTCAGCGAAACCATCACAACTGAACTACATAAAGAACTGCACAACAGCCCATGAAGCTTGGACGAAACTGGAAGGTATTTATAGGCCTAGTGGTCCTTTACGAAAAGTTAGTCTTTACAAAAAACTTTTGGGTCTTCGTATGACCGACGTGTGTAACATGAGTGAGTATCTCAATAAATTTACTGAAACTACGGACAAGTTGGCGCAAGTGGGAATCGTTCTGGGAGATGAACTTATGGTAATAATTTTACTATCTAGTCTGCCGGCAGATTTTGAAAACTTCGTGGTAGCGATGGAGACCAGAGATGATTAGCCAACAACCCTTGATGTGCTTAAGCTGAAATTAATAGAAGAGGCCGACCGCCGATTACAACAAAATGAAGTAGGCAGTAATGAAGCTGGTGCTGAGAGTCAGCAGGTTTTTGCAGCGCGTACAAGTATACGCTAACGAAATGGAAAAAGCAATTACAACAGCAACACAATCGTTATGGCCATCTCAATTTTAGGTCCCTCAATGATTTGGTGAAGAATAAAGCAGTTAATGGCATACAAGTAAATCGCATTTCGGATAATATTAATTGTAAAATGTGTATCAAATCTAAAATAACATCACAACCCTTTTCAAAAGGAGGCCAGGAAAGAGCAAATAATTTAATCGATTTAATACACACGGATGTTTGTGGGCCAATGAATATTCCATCCGTTGGAGGTGCTCGTTATTTTTTAACGTTCATTGACGACCATTCAAGATACATGTTTGTGTATTTTCTAAAGCAGAAAAGTGATGTATTTGAAAAATTTTAAGTTTTTAAGTCATTGGTTGAAAATCAAATGGAAAGAAAAATAAAGAGGTGTGTTGATTTACTTTACTAGTAAAAATTAGCAACGAGAGAGTAACAAGAAAATTTTCAAAATTACTCTCAAAAATGTCAAAATGTAAATGAACACTTTACTAGCTAAAATTTGCAAGTTAGAGTAGTGTTGTTATGTATAGGTATATATGAGTACTTAATAACTACTCATATATTTTTTGGACAAATTATACATATGTATATGTATATTATTATTACGATTTTTTTTTTCTTATGAGAACTTTACTGCAGGAATTGAGTCATTACAAAGTTATTTCAAAAATAAAGAAAATATTGATGCATTTCTGTAAGAAGTTAAACAATTTGTTTGTGTTTGATGAATTATGATTGTCTCATAAAACAAAATTATTTACAAATGTCCGAAAATTTGAACAATTGTTCAATTGTAAATGAAAATAAAAGAAATTTATTAAATTTGCTTTCTTTGTCCCGAAAAAATGTATTGTTGTTCATATTTATATAAAAAATGAGAATATTCAAACAATACTTTTCCATTTCAATTCGCAAACGCATAATTGATTAATATTCTATACATATGGACAGTGTATAATCAGCTGAGAAAAACAAGAATGTTAAAATGCATAAAAAATGTTTTCAAATTTTCCAAAAAAAATTGTTGTTCAGTTGACGGAACAATTTAAAAAAAATTACGTGTTGATCTCTCAACTAAAAATAATTTATTTGTATGTATAAATCCGTAGTTTGAATTTATTTATAAACATTATTGTTGATATTATAGCCATATTATGGGTAAGACATTGCATTGATTAATTGTAATATAATTGTAAAAATCTGGTTGGTTTTTCACAACACGAAATTTATACACGCAAATTTTATAAATTATTTTCGTGAAATAAATTCAGGTTTTCGTAGTTAGTTCAGGAAACAAAAGTTAAATTGAAAAAGAATATCACTTGATATCATTAAGATTAGTTATTCAAAATAAATTGGTTTTAGTATATTACGTATACAAATTGTTATAAATATTTATACGTAAGTACAAGCATTTAAAAAAAAAAGTTACCTTCGTCTTTCAGCTCAATATTCATTACGAAAGATCTCCGTTTTTAAATGTCTGAAAAAAAGTTATTCGTTCCGATTTTCAAAACCAAAATTATTTAATTGCTCAAAACAATCTTCAAAACATAATAACAGGTATATTATTTCATTTTCTTTTTGTTTTATTTATTTATTTATTTGAATTCATACAGATTAATGTTGTAATAGTAATAGTAATTATTGATAGATAGGCATAAGTATAAATTTGATAGTATTAAGTATAAATATAAGTTCGTTTCTAGTTAATGATGTAAGTATAGTTATAAGTGTAGGAGTAGACATAAATGTAATTATAGTTGGAGTTAAATATAAAAGTAATAAAAACATATTGATATATGTGCTGGTTCAAATTTGTATTGTAATATTTACGTTGTGTCGTTGGCCACTGTCGCCGATGCCGTGGTTGCTTGCCCAATTGTGTTGTCATCCCTCTATCAAATTAGTTGCGTATAAAGTTATGTTGTTGTTGATTTCAGAATTGTTGTTGTTACTTGTTGTCAATCTAGTGATTTTAAATTTTTCTTGCTAGTTTTAAATTTTATTTATATTGTTATTGTTGTTATTGTGCGTGAAGATTACCTACCCAGTGGGAAAAAAACTATACATTAAAATTTTGTTTTCTGTAAGTGATCCCATCAGAAATAATTTTGAAAAAGAGCCTAGCTCTACCAGCAAAAGTATATGGACTTCTGAAGACGAATCTATAAAGCAATCATTGGACAATTTTCTTTCTACAAGCGATAAAATCCGCTCCTGTTCCGGCTCGCCTAACATAGATGTTACAACAGAAGATAAAAGATCTTCTACTTTAACTAATGCCAATAAACCAAAAACGCAAGTAGGCATGGATAGGTATATCACCATCACTAAACGAACGCGAAGCCTTAAATCTGCTCAAATTGCATCCAAATCAAAAATTTCTAAAGATGCCGAAACCGCTAGACCAACCAATCAAAACAGATTTTCTATTCTACAAACTGATGAGCCAACAGGATCGTCAAAAAATCGTTTAAACCACCACCAATTTATTTAAGGGAATCTGCCTATAATGAACTGGTAAGAAAAATTGTTTCAGTAATCGGAGAAAATACATTTAACGTTACCTCCAGCAAGCACGGTAACATTAACGAAACTAAAATTCAGGTGAACCATGAAAATGACTACCGAAAACTGTCTGATGAATTTGAAAAAGAAAAAAAAAAGCTTTTTATACTTATCAGCTTAAAAGCGCTAAAGCTCTTCAAGTCGTAATAAAAGGGATTAACCCTTGCGTAGACACCGATGAAGTTAAGACCGGTTTGATAGACAAGGGATTCAACGTAAAAAATGGGTTAAACATCAGAAATCGTGAAAAGATCCCTCAACCCATGCTTAGGGTTCAATTAGAGCCTGGAGATGTGACTTTAAAGAAGAATGAAGTTCATCCAATATATAGTATAAAATACCTTTTACATCGAAAAATAACCGTAGAGGAACCGCATAAGCGCTTAGGACCCGTACAGTGCCACAACTGCAGAGAATTTGGCCACACTAAAGCGTACTGCAAGTTGCCTATAGTTTGTGTTGTGTGCGGAGAACTCCATGGTACAGCACAATGCAATAAGCCGAAATTCGACCCAAAAATAAAAAAAATGCATTAATTGCGGTGAAAACCACACAGCTAATTATAGAGGTTGCTCCGTCTACACCCACCTCAAGCCCTCAATGAACAACAAACCAATAATTGCTTCTAAGCCACCACAGCAGACTCAAACTTTTTCTAATAATTCTTTTCCTCCGACACGATAGTCAACCACAGACATAACCGTTCAAAATCAAAAACAAATTTCTTATGCTAATGTAGTTAAGTCTAATTTCGCAAACCCGAATCAGGAATCTAGATCTCAACCGCCCGATCAAAATTTCAGTAACCTTGAGGCAACAATACAGACCCTTATTCAAACTATAAACACTTTTACGTCGTCAATGATGACGATGATGCAGGAATTGGTGAAAATGCAATCCACCATTTTGCAGGTAATTTCGAGAAAATTATTTATATATAATGATGATTGCAGAAACTCACTTGACGTCAACAAGCTTCTTCAAAATTAATGGCTAAGTACTATACGATACTAAAGACCCCCGTGCAAGAGCTTGTGGGGGTTCCGCAATCTTGATAAAATCTAGGATAAAGCATTTTTGTTGAACGGCACATGTGGTTATCTCATCGATTTATTCACCGCCTCGATTCTCAGTGATAGAATCACAATATTCAAGTTTTTTCACCTCATTAGGACCTCGTTTTATAGCAGCTGGAGATTACAACGCAAAACACACTTTTTGGTGCTCACGTTTAATCACCCCGAAGGGTCGGGTGCTTTTTGATACAATTTCTAAAATGGGCTCAGACGTAATAACAAGCGGACATCCCACTTACTGGCCAACTGACCGACGAAAGATTCTTGATGTGATTGATTTTAGAGTGGTAAAGGGGTTCCCTGTGGAATGGATGCAAGCTGAGCCTTCGTTAGACTTGTCATCGGATCATTCACCTACTATTATTTCAGTGCATTTTCCCCAGCAGATTTGGTCCTCGATTAACTATTTGCATGGGACTGTCACCCGAGTGAATTGGCTAAAATATAAAAAATTTTTGAGTACCCATTGCACTGAGAATATTGTTTTAACAACTCCTGAATATATTAATGCGTCACTAAGCAACTTTAGCGAAAACCTTAAACAAGCCGCTGAACTTGCTTCTAGTGTTTATTTAACACGCAAAAACATTCAAAATAGAACATATTCTTCAGAAATCGAGCAACTTGTGTTAGAAAAAAGAAGAGTTCGACGAGAGTGGCAACTTCGCAGGTCTTCGCAACTAAAAACAAGACTACGTGAGTGCACAAATCAACTAAGAAATTTGCTTGGAACCCAAAAAACGGCTTCTATACAAACGTATTTGGAAAGTCTGGATGGTACTCCTCAGTCCGACTATTCTTTATGGCGGGCGACTAAGGGTTTAAAAAGGCCAGTTATAGGTAAGCCGCCCTTGCGAGAACCGTATGGTGACTGGGCTAGAGATAACTCGGAAAAGGGTAATTTATTTGTTAACCATTTGAAAAACGTTTTTACCACAAATAGGTCTGATAATGCAAATGAGTTGCCACCTATTGTTAGTAGACCTCCTGTGCCTTTAAGATTAAATTTTCAAGAAGTTGAAAATGCTATTGGTAATCTAAACCTTAAAAAAGCTCCAGGTATGGATAAAATCAGCAACAGCTCGTAGAGCTGCCTCGTGTAGCTAAAAGAATTGTTCTTTTTATTTTTAATGCTATTTTACGACTTGAGTACTACCCTGAAGAATGGAAGGTGTCCATGATAACAATGGTTCCTAAGCCAGGGAAGGATCACACGAAAGTAGAATCATACCGTCCAATAAGTCTACTGACAACAATTTCAAAACTTTACGAAAAATTGCTAACGGCGAAGTTGAATCCAGTGCTTAATAAGGTTGAATGTATTCCCAATCACCAATTTGGTTTTAGAGCGAAACATGGCACCACTGAGCAAACACACAGGTTAGTTAACGTCATAAGAAAGGCATTTGAAGATAAAAAATATTGCTCTGCCTTATTCATCGACGTCTCACAAGCTTTTGATAAAGTATGGCACGATGGCTTAATGCATAAAATAAAGTTTAACTTACCTGCAAACCTTTTGGAAAGCTATTTATATTTTCGCCAATTTATAATAAAATATATATATTTGATCTACGCATCGGACATGTCGACAAGCACCAACATTCACACTTCAACATTTGCAGGTGATACAGCGTTCCTTAGCATACATAGTAACCACCAGCAAGCATCAATAAATTTACAGGAACATATCAACAAACTAGAGAAATGGCTCAAGCTTTGGAAAATCAAGGTTAATGAACAAAAGTGTGCCCATGTTACATTCGCACTGCGTCTAGGAACATGCTCACCCATTACTATTAACAATAAAGTAATACCTCAACACAGTGAAGTCAAATACCTCGGTATTCATTTTGACCGTAGACTAACATGGAAGTCGCACATCGAGGCAAAAGTAACGCAGATGAAATTGAAAGCAGTGCAAATTAACTGGCTAATAGACAGAAATTCGACCTTGAAGATTAATTGTAAACTTTTGCTTTACAACTCGATTCTAAAGCCAATATGGTGCTATGGGATTCAATTATGGGGCACAATCTGGTTGGCCATTTTCACCTTTTCAAGCTCTATGATCTGAAAAATTTGTTGAATTTTGTATTGTATTTTGAGCGCCAAGTATCTTTCAGAATTCACCCTAATCTGGCTGGCAATTTTCAGACATTTGAAAAAGATTTATTTTATTATGGTATGAATTCGCCTTGAATACGCCCATAAAACTTCTGAAAAAAATTTATCTCGGTAAATATCATTAGTTTTAAAAAATTGTTGTATCAAAGAATTGTTGAATTGAGCTTCTTTAGGAATTTTACTACGTTTCACACAGTGTCACAAAGATTTAATTAAATAAATTCATACATATCGCTCTTACAAGCAATTGAGCAAAAAAAGTTACTTTTAGATGTACCTAGTAATAGTTTCCATTACGATTTTTTCTTCTCCTGTAAAATTGCAATACATATAAATTATAATCCAACATAAATTTAATTTAATAATAAACACCGGCTTCGCTACAAACGTTTTTTTTTTTTGCATAGCCGGCAGCAGGGACTCTCTCCTGTATCTATTAACAAGCTTTTAAATGATACCAATAAAAATTTATTGAATTTTTGATGAACTTTTATAATTTTTTAAATTGAATTTTTGGTTTGTACATACATATGTACAACGTTCAGGTTTTTTTTCTTTCTTAAGTTTTTTTTTCTTAAGAAGGATTTTTTACAATACAAATCTGCTGTGATCAATAATTTTGATTGAAGAAGACAAGAAAAATAATAATCAAATCTTTAGCTGGGGGACAACTAGCTTTTTCGTAGTCGCTACACTACTCATCAGCACCCACTGGGATTTGAACTCGGGACATGACGTATCATGATCTACTGCTTTAACCACTAAGCCACCGAGCATTTAATTATTTTCTATCTATATTCATCTCATATTGAATCACATATGCATTTTGTTAATTGACCACATTGTACAGCGTTTGCTGTCTCTAAACTAGCGGTATTTATTTTTATTTATTAACATACATATTTTTGTATTTTAATATTCTCCGTACCCAGAGATGTAAATATAAATTTACATCTCTGGAAAGAAAAAAACCTGAACTATAACCCGTTGTACAAATGTACAAACCAAAGATACCAATAAAAGTTCTTCGGTCCATAACCCGGAAACTAAGAGTTTCTGCCAATATTGTCATTTCACATTTTCTTGTTATTTTTACATTTTCTGTCACTCTATGTACTATTTATCCCATGCCATGCTGCCTTCTGGAAAAAAAAACTTTGGAAGCGAAGCCGGTGTTTATTATTAAATTCAATATTTGCAATAAATTTCTTCAGCTCAATGGCCTTTTTGTTTTTTTTTAATGTTTAATGTGTTTTTCAATATTTACGTGTTATAAATTCAATAAACTATTTGAATTGAATACACACAAACAAACCTTCCTGAAGAAGCCTATTGAAAAATACATCAAACATTAAAAACAAAAAGAACCTTAAGCTGGAGAAATTTATTGCAAATAATGAATTAAATAAGGGTCAAAGCAAACAGGATCAAGATATTGTTATTATATTAAATTTTGTTGTTTTAATTAACATATATGTATGTACATACATCCATATGTAATACTTTGATACAACTTTTTAAAACTAATGATACAGATTACATCCTCTTTATTTTTTAAAATCCTTCCATTATTTCTCACAGCTCTTGATATCGCATAAATAAAAAAGTGAATAAATTTTTTGTTTACTATAAACTCGATTAACTTTTTATATTTTATGCTAATTCTTTTGTGCTGTTGAACAATGATATAAACAATGCTTGTATGCTGTCTGTATTGGTGTATAATTCGCTATGCTGCCACCTGCAATGCATAATTGAAACATTTTCATTCATTCTGAAATATGTCTGGCATACTGAAAGATGAAAGAAAAGAATGAATTAATTCAGTTAACCTTTCTGAAAGAGAATGAAAGATTCACACAAAGGAAAAATTTTTCCCAACACTAAAAATTTCCATACAAAATTGCAAAAAAATGGGGATTTTCGGAATTTTGGATATATCTCAACTATATATGAACCGATATTACTGAATTTCAATAGCAAACCCATGAATCGGTGGGGTAATAGAATGGTGAAAGAAAAAAGTTTCTAAGTCTAATGGTTTTCTCAGAAACGGTATTTCAACGGCGGACAAACGGACATCGCTTAATCGAATTTTCTATTAATTCTGATTCAGAATATATATATATACTTTATAGGGTCGCAAATTAAAATTGTAGAAATTACAAACGGAATCACAAACTTATATACACCCTTTACATTTTTGTGAAGGGTATAAAAAAACCAAGGTTTTTGAAAATTTTAGTTAAGATTTTACTTCTGCAGAAGTAAAATATGCATATATATGCATGCATGCATATATATGCATATGTACACATATATATAACTAAATAACATGTATGTACGAGTATATAAGTGAAAATTTACATTGCAAAGAAATTATAAAGGAGAGTGCATTGTGAAGGAGCGTATATATGTATGTATGTGTATATGTATGTATGTATGTATTTAAGAGTTGGATATAGATATAAGTATGCATATATGTATGTATGTACATACATTCATACATGTTAGTCGATTCTGGATTTTAGATCATTTGGTTTTCTTTCGGTTTTTCTAATTTATCATCAAGCTGAAAACTCAGATCTTCGGAGATATCCGGAGTTAAACGTTGTAGCTTCACAAAATCCGTACATGAAAGATGAAAAGGGTTGTCCGCATCTCAAAGTACTGTTATAGACATTAGTAATTTAAAATGTAAAAGATCATAAGCCAAAAATGGATAAGTTATCTCTAAGATTTCTTAATATCGTATTTATCTAAATTTCTACACAAACTAAATTATTCGTTCCTTAATTTTTAATACTAAATAGATTTTTCTATTCTATTCTATGGCAATTGACGTTAAAATTGAATAATGAATCGCACTACACATCTTTACTATAACGTAGAAAAAAAAAAACGAAATAAAAATTAAAATTTTGAACTTTGAGATGCCATATCTCAGACATTTCTTGTCAGATAGAAATTCGCATTATATCGACATTCAATAACCTTTCCAACGATATGCTATTTATCTCGATCGGAGTTTTTGGTTAGGCTCCACAGGGGTTTCAGTGGGACCATACATCAAAAAACACAAAAGTACCGTTATATAAAAAACAGTACTTAGGAAAAAAAATTATAGGGTTTTTCGTATTTAGGAGGTCCCAATTAACTTATCTAGGCATATGGCGTTCTTGGTATTTTTCCAAATTAAAAATTTGTAAACCAATGTAATGAATACTAGATATTTAATCGAATTTATTTTGTCTATTGTTATGCTAAATATTTCTTATTTTTGCAGCAAAGAATCGTTTTATGTTATATAAAAAATTTAACAGTATTTATTTTCAATATTTCGATAACAATTTGTTATCATCATCAGGAAAACTAATATGTTATTAATAAATTTTTCAATTTGAAAAATTATTGTCAAAAAATTCCTATATACAAAAAATCTATACACCAAGAAAAATTATTAATTTATTCACAAAGAAAAAATTCTTAACAATATTATCAAATTGAAAAATTTTAAATTGAAAACTTAAAAAATATCTATTTAATATACTGACAGAAACATTTTTGGGTTATTAAAAAAACAAAAAAAGAAAAAAAAAAACCAAAAAATGTAACATTAATAACAATACTGACAAACATAAAAAATAACATAAAAACCAAAACAACCTAATTCTGCAACCAACACATGGTTTGCCTCATGTTGTTTCTCAACTAGCAAAACAAATGTTGTTTACAGAATAACATGGAAATATTATTAACATAATTTAAAAAATGTTATCCTAATATTCATTCTTAAACAATTCAAATCTAGAATTTCTTATTAACTAAATATCTATAATTCTGTGCTAATTTTTGTGTGTCTACCTTGAGTTAATTCTCTGTGTTGTTGGTGTGTTTATAATCTCTAACATTTCTAACACTCTGTGACTCTCCAACCGCACAGTCGTATAATTAAACAGTGAACAAAAAAAAAACAAACAAACAAACAAAAAAATCATTGTGCTCACTAATTTTTAAACTTACATATAAACAATAATATATTGTAATAAATTGTAAAAACAATAACAAATTATTTTAAAAAACAACGGGAAAATAAATTCCTCACATTTCAGTACCTAAACAATAAAATCAATTTCAATAAAACTAGTGCGGTGGCAGTGCATTGTTATTGTTGTAATTGTGCGTGAAGATTACCTACCCAGTAGGAAAAAAAATATACATTAAAGTTTTTGTTTTCTGTATGAGTAATCCCATCAGAAATAATTCTGAAAAAGAGCCTAGCGCCACCAGCAAAAATATATGGACTTCTGAAGAAGAATCTATAAGGCAATCATTGGACAATTTTCTTTCTACAAGAGATAAAATCCGCTCCTGTTCCGGCTCGCCTAACATAGATGTTACAACAGAAGATAAAAGATCTTCTACTCTAACTAATGCCAATAAACAAAAAACGCAAGTAGGCATGGATAGGTATATCACCATCACCAAACGTCAGCGAAGCCCTAAATCTGCTCAAATTGCATCCAAATCAAAAATTTCTAAAGATGCCGAATCCGCTAGACCAACCAATCAAAACAGATTTTCTATTCTACAAACGGATGAGCCAACAGGATCGTCAAAAAAATCGTTTAAACCACCACCAATTTATTTAAGGGAATCTGCCTCCAATGAACTGGTAAGAAAAATTGTTTCAGTTATCGGAGAAAATACATTTAACGTTACCTCCATCAAGCACGGTAACATTAACGAAACTAAAATTCAGGTTAACGATGAAAATGACTATCGAAAACTGTCTAACGATTTTGAAAGAGAAAAAAAAGCTTTTTATACTTATCAGCTTAAAAGCGCTAAAGGTCTTCAAGTCGTAATAAAAGGGATTGACCCTTGCGTAGACACTGATGAGGTTAAGACCGGTTTGACAGACAAGGGATTCAAAGTAAAAAATGTGTTAAACATCAGAAATCGTGAAAAGATCCCTCAACCAATGTTTAGGGTTGAATTAGAGCCAGGAGATGTGACTTTAAAGAAAAATGAAGTTCATCCAATATACAGTGTAAAATTCCTTTTACATCGAAAAGTAACCGTAGAGGAACCGCATAAGCGCTTAGGACCCGTACAGTGCCACAACTGCCAAGAATTTGGCCACACTAAAGCGTACTGCAAGTTGCCTACAGTTTGTGTTGTGTGTGGAGAACTCCATGGTACAGCACAATGCAATAAGCCGAAATTCGACCCAAAAATAAAAAAATGCAGTAATTGCGGTGAAAACCACACAGCTAATTATAGAGGTTGCTCCGTCTACACCCACCTCAAGCGCTCAATGAACAACAAACCAATAATTGCTTTTAAGCCACCACAGCAGACTCAAATTTTTCCTAATAATTCTTTTCCTCCGACAGGACAGTCAACCACCGACAAAACCGTTCAAAATCAAAAACAAATTTCTTATGCTAATGTAGTTAAGTCTACATTCGCAAACCCGAATCAACAATCTATACCTCAACCGCCCGATCAAAATTTCAGTAACCTTGAGGCAACAATACAGACCCTAATTCAAACTATAAACACTTTTACGTCGTCTATGATGACGATGATGCAGGAAATGGTGAAAATGCAATCCACCATTTTGCAGGTTATTTCGAAAAAATGATTTGGTTAAAAATATGTTTCTGGAACGCGAACGGCATCCGCCAACACAAAAATGAACTCGAATACTTCCTGATGGATAAGCAGATTGATATAATGATGATTGCAGAAACTCACTTGACGTCAACAAGCTTCTTTAAAATTAACGGCTACGTATTATACGATACTAAAGACCCCCGTGGAAGAGCTTGTGGAGGTTCTGCAATCTTGATAAAATCTAGGATAAAGCATTATTTGTTGAACGACACATGTGAGGACTATCTTCAAGCAACTAATATCTGTGTGGAAAATTTTCATTACAAATTGGTTATCTCATCGATTTATTCGCCGCCTCGATTTTCAGTGACGGAGTCACAATATTCAAGTTTTTTCACCTCATTAGGACCTCGTTTTATAGCAGCTGGAGATTACAACGCAAAACACACTTTTTGGGGCTCACGTTTAATCACCCCGAAGGGTCGAGTGCTTTTTGATACAACTTCTAAAATGGGCTTAGACGTAATATCAAGCGGGCATCCCACTTACTGGCCGACTGACCGGCGAAAGATTCCTGATGTGATTGATTTTGGAGTGGTAAAGGGGTTCCCTGTGGAATGGATGCAAGCTGAGCCTTCGTTAGACTTGTCATCGGATCATTCACCTACTATTATTTCAGTGCGTTTTCCCCATGAGACTTGGTCTCCGATTAACAATTTGCATAGGACTGTCACCCGAGTGAATTGGCTAAAATATAAAAAATTTTTGAGCACCCATTGCACTGAGAATATTGTTTTAAGAACACCTGAAGATATTAATGCGTCACTAAGCAACTTTAGCGAAAACCTTAAACAAGCCGCTGAACTTGCTTCTAGAGTTTATTTAACACGCAGAAACCTTCAAAATAGAACATATTCTTCAGAAATCGAGCAACTTGTGTTAGAAAAAAGAAGAGTTCGACGAGAGTGGCAACTTCGCAGGTCTCCGCAGCTAAAAACAAGGCTACGTGAGTGCACAAATCAACTAAGAAGTTTGCTTGGAAACCAAAAAACGGCTTCTCTACAAACGTATTTAGAAAGTCTGGATGGTACTCCTCAGTCCGACTATTCTTTATGGCGGGCGACTAAGGGTTTAAAAAGGCCAGTTAGAGGTAAGCCGCCCTTGCGAGAACCGTCTGGTGACTGGGCTAGAGATGACTCGCAAAAGGGTAATTTATTTGTTAACCATTTGAAAAACGTTTTTACCACAAATAGGTCTGACAATGCAAATGAGTTGCCACCTATTGTTAGTAGACCTCCTGTGCCTTTAAGATTCAATTTCCAAGAAATTGAAAATGCTATTGGCAATCTAAACCTTAAAAAAGCTCCAGGTATGGATAAAATCAGCAACAAAATGCTCGTAGAGCTGCCTCGTGTAGCTAAAAGAATTGTTGTTTTTATTTTTAATGCTATTTTACGACTTGAGTATTACCCTGCAGAGTGGAAGGTGTCCATGATAACAATGGTTCCTAAGCCAGGGAAGGATCACACGAAAGTAGAATCATACCGTCCAATAAGTCTACTGTCAACAATATCAAAACTTTTCAAAAAATTGCTAAAGGCGAAGTTGGATCCAATGCTTCATAAGGTTGAATGTATTCCTGATCACCAATTTGGTTTTAGAGCGAAACATGGCACCATTGAGCAAACACACAGGTTAGTTAACGTCATAAGAAAGGCATTTGAAGATAAAAAATATTGCTCTGCCTTATTCATCGACGTCTCACAGGCTTTTGATAAAGTGTGGCACGATGGCTTAATGCATAAAATAAAGTTTAACTTACCTGCAAACATACATAACCTTTTGGAAAGCTATTTATATTGTCGCCAATTTATAGTAAAAGAAGGCGATTTCATAAGCCCCGCTCAGTCTATTGAAGCAGGAGTTCCCCAAGGCAGCATATTAGGGCCTATCTTATATTTAATCTACGCATCGGACATGCCGACAAGCACCAACATTCACACTTCAACATTTGCAGATGATACAGCATTCCTTAGCATACATAGTAACCACCAGCAAGCATCAATAAATTTACAGGAACATATCGACAAACTAGAGAAATGGCTGAAGCTTTGGAAAATCAAGGTTAATGATCAAAAGTGTGCCCATGTTACATTCGCACTGCGTCTAGGAACATGCTCACCCATTACTATTAACAATAAAGTAATACCTCAACACAGTGAAGTCAAATACCTCGGAATTCATCTTGACCGTAGACTAACATGGAAGTCGCACATCGAGGCAAAAGTAACGCAGATGAAATTGAAAGCAGTGCAAATTAACTGGCTACTAGGCAGAAATTCGACCTTGAAGCTTGATTGTAAACTTTTGCTGTACAACTCGATTCTAAAGCCAATATGGTGCTATGGGGCACAGCCTCGGCATCCAACATTGAAAAAATTCAAAGAAGTCAAAATAGAATACTCCGTAGAATTACAGACGCTCCATGGTACGTTAAAAACTCACGAATCCACGCAGATCTGAACGTACCTTTTGTGAAATCGGAATTTGTGAAGTACGCGACAAGGTATATTAACAAACTTGAATTCCATCCAAATCCTCTTGCAGCTAATATTCTTAATTTTGGTGGTCATACCCGTCTGAGAAGGAGGGATACTTTGGCTACCATTAGAGCTCTAAACAGATGACTGAATTCTGAAATAATATTCGCATAAAAATAAATTTTCGTCCAGCACTGGCAGGACTTTAATCATAATTTTTTTTTTTTTTTAGTATTAAGATTTGAATACTTATTGTCATTACATTTTTTTATGTAGATTCAATAAATAAAATAATGAAGTTAAAAAAAAAAAAAAAAAAAAAAATTTCTAACATGTAACGCTTCTTATAATTATTTTCTGTTCTTAAAATTGAAACATTTTCAAAGTTTGGAGAGTAATTAAATTTTGAACAATGAGAAGACAAAGCAGTTTTTTGTGAATTAATATCCCTATATCTTTGATCTGACTTAGGTCCTGCAATTCTAGTTCTCAATTTGTTTTTGTAGTTCCGACGTAAACTTTACACCAATTTTCTTGGTCATTACCCTGACAAGGAATTCTATAAACCGAATTTGAAATGTCCCATTTATTAAGTCTATCTTTAGTCTTACTAAATAATTTACCTAACGTATTATAGCTTCTATGAGCCATTCTATATCCTTCTTTATTATATATATTAGACCTTGCTAATCTTTCTGATAAACCTGGTATATATGTTAAAGATTTATACATTTTGGGTTCTGATGAGTTACCTAAATTCTGTACATTTCTATTTTTAAACTGACTTACAAATCTAGAAGCAAATTCAGCTGGAAAACTGTTGTCTTGCAATATGTTTTTAATCTTTATAATGTTCTTTCTATGGAACTCCTCATCACTTATTGTAAGAACCCTCTCCACAAAATTTTTAGCTGTGTTTATTATTAAATTTCTGCTATGCTTTGAAAAATAGTTAATTAATCTCCCAACAACACAGAGAATTAACTTCAAGGTAGACACAGAAAAATTAGCACAGAATTATAGATATTTAGTTAATAAGAAATTCTAGATTTGAATTGTTTAAGAATGAATGTTAGGATAACATTTTTTAAATTATGTTAATAATATTTCCATGTTATTCTGTAAACAACATTTGTTTTGCTAGTTGAGAAACAACATGAGGCAAAACATGTGTTGGTTGCAGAATTAGGTTATTTTGGTTTTTATGTTATTTTTTATGTTTGTCAGTATTGTTATTAATGTTACATTTTTTTTTTTTTTTTTTTTTTGTTTTTTAATAACCCAAAAATGTTTCTGTCAGTATATTAAATAGATATTTTTCAAATTTCAATTAAAAAATTTTCAATTTGATAATATTGTTAAGAATTTTTTCTTTGTGAATGAATTAATAATTTTTCTTGGTGTATAGATTTTTTGTATATAGGAATTTTTTGACAATAATTTTTCAAATTGAAAAATTTTTTAATAACATATTAATTTTCCTGACGATGATAACAAATTGTTATCGAAATATTGACAATAAATACTGTTAAATTTTTTATATAATATAAAACGATCTTTTGCTGCAAAGATAAGAAATATTTACCAAAACAAGATCAAATAGTTAAATATCAAATATTGTTATGTTATTTATTTTAAAATGTTTATTTGTATTCATATTAATTTCCATTATTTTTGTTTTGTTTAGTTTAATTTTAATTTGTTCTTTTAAGCCATTTATTTATATTGTTCATATCATTTAACAAGTTCTCGTAACACATAATGCTAAAATTAAAATTGATGTGGATGCATATTCTAAAGTAATCGCACTACAAAAAATTAATGTAGGATGGGAGAAATGCAGAATCTTCGATGGAACAACTATAATTCATTGCTTCAACTGTCAAGGTTATAATCATAAGGCAAATGAATGCAGAAATGAAGCAGTTTGTTTTAGATGCCATGGAAGTCATAAGAGCAAAGATTGCAATAAAGAAATTTCAAATAAATGTGTTAACTGCCGCAAAGAAAATCAAAGGCTAAACATAGGCCTTGATGAAAATCATTAAACTACAAGTAAATAATGCCCTGTGTATAGAAATAAAATAAATTTGAAGAAAAAGCGAATTGGGCTAGATTTTAACATTTAACAACCAAAGTTCATTCATGGCATATATACTAATATTCAAGGGCTAACTAATAATTTCACTCAATTGGAAATAATAATAGAAAGCAATAAACCAGATTTTTTAATTCTCTCTGAAACGCATATGACAGACAAAATTGATGAAGAAGGCCATGAAATAAAAAATTATGATCAGTTTAGCACGATATCGAAATCAGCAAAGACAGGCGGAGTTTTATTATATATAAAAAAAGAATGGATTGTAACAAATATTAAAACAATTTTAAAAGATATAGCTTACTGTGTTGCATTATTTTATATATTTTAAATGTTGTTAACACAGGAAAATGATTATCAAACAATTTCAAACATTTTCTTTCATTACACACACATACGTATTTCAATTTGGATCTTGTTTGCAAGAATATGCTTCTCCCTAATAGGGCATAACTAAATCATGCACGTTAGCCTTGACTCAAACTCGAACATGTTGTACTATATTTTTTAAGTTCAAAGACAAAATTTAATTAGAGTGAGAACTTTATAATTATATATGTGTATGTATGTTTTTTTTCCTCTGATCATTGTACGATGAGTGCGTAAAATTCTGCCAAAATTTCCAAGCGCATATACACTGGAATTAGAGATTGTTGTTGTTTCGCGACGCTCAGTTTTTTCTCATTTTTCCTCTCACCACTTAGACTTGTTGTTTCATTTACAACCAGAGATGGAAATGATGGTCTAGTTAAATTAGCCCGTAAAAATTGTGCACATGTGTACATACCTAGGTATGTAAAGATTCAATAGACGATTAATGAAACAATATGAGAAGTGTGCAACTTGGAATAGTAACTTGTTTTGTTGTAATTATTACATAATTTGTAGTAAACCCAATCAATTGGAATTTAAACTTAAATTACATATGGTTTCTATCAAATGCATTATTCCCATCCCTGTCGCTATTTCTATCTCTTTTGCAATGCACAGCTTGGGTTTACAGAGATGCCTGATTCGTTTTGTTTTTTGTATGCTCAATTTAGTATCTAAATTCGCCAAAATCACCGAACCATTTTTTTTTTATTGTGATTATTTTTTGTAAATAGTAAAAATAATTTTTCCATATAAATTTTACAATTCCTTGTTTAGGTTTTAGCCATCCTGCCATTTCGGCTTTTGAAATTAGTAAGAAATGGCATTGCTTCTCGTTCCATCCTTTGAGCGAATATACGAACATAAGCAAGGACGTTAAACTAGAATGAACTTGGCACAATATAGACATTCACCGGTCATATGCACAGCATTTCAAATGTATGAATAACAGGATAAAGACAATATGTTATTTCTATATAGCAGAGTATAAACTCAAGGCTCTTTGGGAAATAGCCGGGACAATTTAGAATCACTACATATGGCAACCGCACCATGTTTTGAGTTTTGAGAATATTAATTGGTAACGGGATAATTCCAGGAATTCCAACTGAGTTGTGCAGGTTAATAAGATTTTGCTTCAAAAAGAAAGGGCATTCTGATTCGGATTCTTTGAAGTGACACATGGACGCGATTAGTAAAAGTTAACCAAATAAAACTAAGAACAATTAATTAACAGAAAATAAAACGCCTACAATTGGTGAAAATTTATTCTGTGTACTTGTTTTGTACACATACGCAAGCAAAATAAGAATAAGACAAAACAATTTTTTTTATAATTGAATGCGAAACATTTGAAGGCAGTTATATCATCTTTAGCCGACAGCAATCGATTTTAAAGAAAGTGCCGTATCTAAGGGCTGCGTGTAACAAGGAAGCCAGAGACGCGCGGTGTTACCAGCGCTACATATACATATATTATTAATCTTAATTACATCATTTTGAAAGAAAAGAAAAGTTTAGTTAAAACACCATACATATGTATAACGTAATTATTTAGCCCAGAGAAGCAGACTCTTTGCAGATCTCTCAGAACAAATAAAAGAGACAAACGTTATTAAGAGAGAAACATAACTACGTAAGAGATAATAACCAACACTGTAAAAAGCAAAAGAATAAATAAAAGGAAAAATTTATTAAAGAATTGATAGCAAAATTTCCCCTTATTTTTATAATAACTGAACCAGTTAATTCCATTTTCATTTTGCGTATGTTAGTATTGCCATAAAGCAACTAGTGTTTTTAAGATCTCCGAAAAATAAAAATTATAAATAAGTTACATACCTATTAATATATACATACATTTTCTCTTAGTTTAGCATTCTATTACATTCCGTTGCAATAACATTAATATTACAGTTTAATGTAATAACGTAAAATTTTCCTAGTGTGCATCCTTTCTTTTATTACCTGCTTAACATTACATTCTGGTTTTGAAACCATTGCTTAATATGATTTTCATCAATGCCATCTATTATTATAATTGATTAAAGAATTTTCTAAAATATATCTGAATCAAGCTGTAAACATAAATAAATTAATAATTGCGTATTATAAGAACACAAGAATTAAAACGATCAAAAAGTAAAGAAATAAAACACAAGGCGAATTTAGTACCAGGTGGCATCGTTAGCGTCGCTGATCGACAGCTTTTTTAGGTGCTCATTACCCAACTATCAAAATTTGTTTATATTTTCATATTTTTTTCACACATTTTCATGCGCGCCATTTCATATTTCCTGTATACAAATCTAAACCCATTTGGTGCGGCTATACTTAATTTAGTACAGTTAAACATTAGACAACAATTTTAAAATTGATTTTGCAATACGCACGCAACTTAGGGAGGTCAGTAGATGAAATGGACCAGTCTAATTTATTGTTCAAAATTGACATTTGTAGTATGAAATCTTCGTGGGTGCTCTATTAAAAAATTGAAATAAATGAAGTGAAAAATGAAATAAAATAATTCTCTGCCAAAGCAAACAATTTTTAAAATCAATATGTATTGAAAACATTTGCTTTCGAAATTTTCACTTAACTACCACCACCCTGTAGTGCGATTCACTATGCTTTTTAAGCCCCAATTATTTCGGTTAAAATTATTAACCACAAAATTAACCTTTTTCCTATTCACAAGCACTTTAAACACCATATGCTGGGGTTTAAAGTCAGCTGTTTGAGGCAGCTGTTGTATTTAGCCACATAAATAGGTGTTAATTAACACCCCAATATTTGGTGAGTTTAAAAAAGTGTTGATTTATATTGTTTACATATTCATTTCATTTAATTTATGTAATAAACTATTTGTCTAATAAAAAAACAATAAAAGTTAGTAAACACACAAGTTAAATCTTGAAAATAGTATTTTTGTATAAAACAATAATTAAAAATTTTTTATTCAATATGTATTTCGTTTTCCTTTAGAAAACTTCTTAAGGAAAGTATTTGTAGATCGACTATAAAATCAAAAATGTTTTGATAGGCAATAAAATAATATTATTTTTATGTTAAATGTAATTATGTATGTATGTATGTATGTATGTGTTAAATCTCTTCATGTTATTTTATTTCCTATCACAAAATGTTTTTGATTTTATAATTCATCAACAAATACATACCTTAAGAACTTTTCTAAAGCAAAACGAAATATTCAATAAAAAAAAAAACTTTTAATTATTGTTTTATATATAAGGATCTCGTGCTCATATATTATTTTTAAGATTTTTATACATATGTACGTATATAAAAAGTTCAAAGTTACAAAAGATGAAGAAAACATATAAACAAAAGGAGATTCAGTACAATAGCTAATAAAAATGAAATGGAGAGTTGCCACGTTATAACAATCTGAACGTGAAGAAAAATAAAACCCTTTACGGTGGCTAAATATAGTTAGTGAATAACGTAGGGGTTAGTGCAAACAACAAAATGTGTGGTTAAAATTAACACTTCTAATTGGGGTGTAAAGTTAGTGAATTGCACTACTGATCTACCCATTTATTATTTCTTTAATGCTTTTATATATGTACATTTTGTATACAATGAATAAAAAAAATAAACTTTTTGTTAATAATTACTTCCAGTTTTATTTCGACAGTAATGGGTTAATCGTGTTTTTGAAAATAGATACACAATTGGAATACATTTCATTTCAGCGTTGCCGCTTAACTTGTACTCGTAATTATCAAAAATTGGAACAAAATAAAAAATTTCTGATAATTTTTGTGCAATTAAATTTTTTTATTGTATGTTACAGCAGTTCTATGTATGTTACAGCATCATCATATTTTGCTTTGTATTTTTATTCAAAATTGTTAAACGTTTTCGAAACTCATTTTCTCAATCTGACACAAATTGTTCTGAAGACTTTAAAAATTTTGGTATTAGACATAAATATATACTTGCACATGTAAATTTAAAATTTATTATAGTGAAAATTTTATTCAACTAAAAAGAAGCTGCATTTCGTTGCAAAAAAATCTAACCAAAAAATAATTTTCCACACGTATAATACATCCAAAATGTATTTATAATTTGCATTAAAAATAAAATCAATTATTAGTCTTACACCCAATTTTCACGACGACTTTTAAAGACATGTTTGTTTTTTATTTTATTTTAAAGCTGCTACCAAAATCATGTTACATTTTCATCATGATTTCTTAAGACATGTCTTTTTTTCAATTGTAGGTGCAAAATAATATCGTTTGTCTCTTTTCATCCTCTTGTTAGTATTGATGTCATCTTGCCGAACGAAGGTAAATGAATAATAATAACAATATTACAAATGATTACAAAAAGGAATTAGGAAAAAAAACACGAAAAACAGAGTTCGTGTCTTTTTGTTTACCCCTCTTTCATTTCTATCAAATTTGCCTACAAATATGAAAGACATGACTTAAAGACGTTTGAAAAAATCATCGTGAAAATTGGGTGTTACTCTCGATGATTTACAAAACTTTTAATAAGTTCCAATATTTTGTTTAATTGTTTCCTTGATAGGTCCAAATCATCACCGACAATTTCTTATACCTTCTCTAGCAAAAAAAAAAAAAAAAAAAATGAAAAAATCGTACAAGAGACTTATAATATATTTCCAATTTCCAGTTTTTATTAATCTTTTAAGTTTGCTAAAAAAATTTCCACTTAATATATTCAAAAGTGGAAAAATTTAAAGACAATTCGTTATTATTACAGTTAAAAAATTTTTTCTTCCTAGTTTTTATATTCTCAATAAAACGAAAAGAATTTTTCAGATTTTGTGTAATAGCGTGCTCTTGGCTGCGGAAAATTAATTTACGTTCCCGGCAATACTGATTTGTTCAATAAAATTTAAGGCGAATTCAGTATGTTTTTGATACGTTGGTAATTTTATATAGGGCAAGGCGAATTCATTACTAGGTGAACTTAACAGCACAGGTGATTATTTTTTGCTTCTCGCGTTTTTTCCAATGAGACTGTCAAATTTTTTTCTCTTCTTTACAAACTTTTTCGCGCCATTTTATTCTGAAGATTTCTTTGTATGATTTAGTGCAATTTCAAGAAATTTGTGTCAATTTAAAAGTGAAAACTAATATAATATGTGATTTGAATTACAAACAATTATAAAAGTTTACATTTAACGTTTATATAAAATTTTTTCCTAGCTGAACAATCTTAGGCGAATTTAGATTTTGAAAATACATAGTACTGAATTCGCCTTCCCGCTTGCATTCACCTTATAAATTCGCCTTGATATAGGGCGAATACCATGTTGTTTTTTGTGTTGTATTGTTGTACTAAGAAGGCTACCTGTTATGAATTCGCCTTGATAAAACAAATCTGTTGAGATATTGATAAAAGCCAAGTATTACAAATTTCAATTAAATCAAGCATTTTCAGCTATTTCGATTATCACAAAAAAAATTTATGCGAGTCAACCTGCGAAGGTTGCTGGGCCCAACAATATCTGCAACCAGATTCTTGACTTCGTCGAAATCGTGAGTAAGACTTTTATTTTCTCAATTATTAAACTTACCGTATAAATTGATGTATTTGTTTCTTTTTTTTATGTTTACTATATAAGTACATGTTAGCAATTTAATTATATTTCAACGAATTAGAGTTTTGTACATACAAAAAAAAAAAAAAAGATTTATATATATATTTTTTTGAAATACTTAAGAATATTGAACCAAAAAACCCGTAACAAGAAATAAAAGAAAGAATTGAATTGTTGTTTTTATGTTTATATAAAATTTGTAAAAATTCGTCTACAATAAAATTAAATTTTAGTCTGAATTTGAAAGGAAATTGAGATGCAGTTTTAAATTTTAAATGGGAAATGATGATCTGGTCTAATAGCGAATCTCCGTAAGTTACAATTTTTTTGCATAACATTTGCCTTGTTATATAATAATGTTTTGAAGCAATGTTTTGTTAATATTCTACTTTTGGTTCTAGAAATGGCATGAAAGTAGAAATTATATGTTTGCGCGCTTAGATATCGGGTTAAGAACCACGTTTTTTTTAAGCATTTTTTTTATTTATTGAATCTTCAAAATGAACTTACAATAAGTATTCAAATCTTAATACTAAATTTAAAATTAAAAAATGTGATTCTTAAGTCCGGCCAATGCTAGACAAAAGGCTCAGTTAGCCGACTGGAATGTAATGTAAAAGTAACGTAATTAAACAGCTGATCGGTTTTGTTATGTGTAAAGCAGTTAGAACGGTTATTGAAATGTACGTTACACGTAATCGGAATATATGAACCTGTAGAAAATAGAATTTTCTTACATTTTTACGTTACATTTTTTAAGTGTTGTCAACATGGTGTATAAAAAGCACTTAATTGCACAATTTATTCCATTACCTCATAACTTTAGTTTTTAAAATTGTATTTAACGAGTGATTTTTTTGCTATTATCTTTTAGCAAGACTAGTTTTGACAGCTCACGCACGTTTTGTATCTTGTGTCACTGTCAAACATCTTCAGTTTGGTCTATAATTTAATCATGAATCGTCTTACAAACGAACAACGCTTGCAAATTATTGAATTTTATTACCAAAATTCGTGCTCTGTTAAAAAAGTTCATCGCGCGCTTCTTCCATTTTATGGTCAGTTTAATCGACCTACTGAGGCTTCTATTCGGGCTATTGTAAAAAAATTTCGCACCAAATTTACATTGTTGGACATTAAACCACCAACACGTTTACGTAGAGTGCGAACTGAAGAAATTATCGCAGCCGTATCGGCCAGTGTTGGTGATGACCGTGAATTATCGATTCGGCGCCGTTCGCAGCAATTGGGCGTCTATTACTTATTACTCTTACTTATTTTGCGGAAGGATTTGGGTGTGAAGCCTTATAAGATACAGCTGGTGCAAGAATTTAAGCCAAACGACCTACCACAACGCCAAATTTTTGGTGAATGGGCTCTTGAAAAGTTAGATGAAGATCCACTTTTTTATCGAGGAATTGTGTTCAGCGACGAGGCTCATTTCTGGTTGAATGGATACGTGAACAAGCAAAACTGCCGTATTTGGAGTGAAGAGCAGCCAGAATCATTGCAAGAGCTACCAATGCATCCACAAAAAACAACCGTTTGGTGCGGATTATGGGCTGGCGGCATCATTGCATCATCATTGGCCGTATTTCTTCAAAGATGATGAGAATCACAACGTTACTGTGAATGGTGAGCGCTACCGTGCGATGATAACAAACTTTTTTTTGCCCAAAATGGAAGAGCTTGACTTGCATGACATGTGGTTTCAATAAGACGGTGCCACATGTCACACAGCACGCGAAACAATGGACCAATTGGGAGGCGAGTTCGGTGAACAGTTTATTTCACGCTTGGGACCAGTCAATTGGCCGCCCAGATCGTGCGATTTAACGCCGCTAGACTATTTTTTGTGGGGCTATGTTAAGGCTAATGTCTATAGCGACAAGCCCGCTTCGATTGACGCACTGGAAGCCATCATTGCCAACATTATTCGTGAGATACCGGCCGAAATGTTGGAAAGAGTATGCCAATATTGGACTAAGCGGATGGACCATTTGAGGCGCAGCCGCGGCCAACATTAGCATGAAATAATCTTCAAACATTAAATTATAACGACCCAACTATCGATCCAAATAAATATTTCATGCATTTTTCTGAATTTTATGTGTTTTTTTTTTATTTCCGATAGTTCTTATAAAATCACCCATCTGATTTTATTTCTCCAACTGAATCTACAGACGCAAAGCAGCTTTAATACGGTAGTGGTATAAGCACAGCTGTCTTTCGTTTCCTTTGCGTAAATTTGTCGAAAGCACATAGACTTTCTTGCTTTTTCAAAAAAGTTTTGACAGCTGTTCGTAAATTCTACAAAAAAAAAAAAAAAATACATGTTGATGTTTTTTGATGTTGTACTTAATGTAGTTCTGCTACTACCTGTTTACAGCTGCCTTTTGCAGACTCAATTAAAAAAAATTTATTTTATTTTATTTTTAAAATTTTCATACCTTTCTCATTTTTTTAATTCATTAATTTTTGTGCATAATCAGCACAAGAAATGTTATTCGGTGGTCGAATAAATTTACTTCATTCACATTGGTTACATTCGTGAGCGTGGTACGCGTAATGAATAGAGCGAAGCCCATTTATGATTGAAATACATATATTTCATATGAACAATTAAGTTTTTTATTCGCTATTTAAGCTTCTAACATTTATACCAATAAAAAATTATAAATAGCTTGTTTTCTATGTTTCCCAGCTATCTATATGTCGACATTTCATAGCAACTACCCTAATCATCAGTAGACTTTGGAAATTTTTGAAAGATATTCTCCAACATTCAACTTTATATCCCAACAATCCAAATAAATTGCTGAGAATTTAAAAAGAAAAATGCTCTAATAATATCCGTCAAATTTCATATGTGTTAAATTGAAAAATTAAAAAATGATATTAAAAAAAACAAGTAAGAGTGTAGTATATTCGGCTGGGCCGAATCTAAAATACCCTTCACGATAGTCACGTATATGTATAGTATATTAAAAATGTGACCTAAATATGCTCGGTTATATATGAACCGATATCGGAATTTTGTATTTTCTGTATTTTAGTAACCTTCTTTTATAACGAGAATTGCTTTTCAGCAAAAAAAAAAAAAATTTTTTTAATGGAAAAATCGGTTTAGGCAATATCTCGGGTATATATGGACCGATATCGAAAATTTTTATTTTCCATATTTATATAACCTTATTTCAATACCAGAACTGCTTTTGAGCGCAACAAATTGTTTAAGTTCGCTTACGCGATATTTTCATGAAAAACCCGATTTAGGCTATATCTCGGGTATATATGGACCGATATCAGAAATTTTAATTTTCTCTATTTTCGTAACCTTCTTTTATAACAAGAACTGCTTTTCAGCAAAAAAAAAAATGTTATTGGAAAAATTGGTTCAGGCTCGAGTATAATGGACCGATATCGGATATTTTCTTTTTTCATATTTATATAACCTTATTTTATTACCAGAACTGCTTTTGAGCACAAAAAAGTTGTTTACTCGGCATTTTCATCAAAAAACCTGTTAGGCTATATATCGGGTATATATGGACCGATATCGAAAATTTTCATTTTTCATATTTATATGACCCTATTTCATTACCAGAACTGCTTTCGAGCACAAAAACGTTGTTTAAGTTCGCTTACGCGACATTTTCATGAAAAACCCGATTTGGGCTATATCTCGGGTATATATGGACCGACATCGAAAATTTTCATTTTTCATATTTATGTAACCTAATTTCATTACCAGAACTGCTTTTGAGCACAAAAAAGTTGTTTAAGTTCGCTTACGCGACATTTTCATGAAAAACCCGATTTGGGCCATATCTCGGGTATATATGGACCGATATCGGAAATTTTCATTTTTCATATTTATGTAATCTAATTTCATTACCAGAACTGCTTTTGAGCACAAAAAAGTTGTTTAAGTTCGCTTACGCAGCATTTTCATGAAAACCCCGGTCTAGGCTATATCTCGGGTATATATGGACCGATATCGAAAATTTTCATTTTTCATATTTATGTAACCTAATTTTATTACCAGAACTGCTTTTGAGCAAAAAAAAGTTATTTAGCTTCGCCTATGCGACATTTTCATTAAAATCCGATTTGGGCTATATCTCGGGTATATATGGACCGACATCGAAAATTTTCATTTTTCATATTTATGTAACCTAATTTCATTACCAGAACTGCTTTTGGGCACAAAAACGTTGTTTAAGTTCGCTTACGCGACATTTTCATGAAAAACCCGATTTGGGCTATATCTCGGGTATATATGGACCGACATCGAAAATTTTCATTTTTCATATTTATGTAACCTAATTTCATTACCAGAACTGCTTTTGAGCACAAAAACGTTGTTTAAGTTCGCTTACGCGACATTTTCATGAAAAACCCGATTTGGGCTATATCTCGGGTATATATGGACCGACATCGAAAATATTTTCATTTTTCATATTTATGTAACCTAATTTCATTACCAGAACTGCTTTTGAGCAAAAAAAAGTTATTTAGCTTCGCCTATGCGACATTTTCATTAAAAATCCGATTTGGGCTATATCTCGGGTATATATGGACCGATATCTGAAAAATAAATTTTTTGCCTTTTAGTCAACATGCTCAATAAGTGTGTGAAGTTTGAAGCAAAACGAACAACTTTTGTTTTCAAAAATTTTCATACAAAACTGCAAAAAAAAAATGGCTTTTTTTGGAATTTTGAATATATCTCAGCTATACGTGGACCGATATTACTGAATTTCAATAGCAAACCCATGAATCGATGGGGTAAAAGAATGGTGAAAGAAAAAAGTTTCTAAGTCTAATGGTTTTCTCAGAAACGGTATTTCAACAGCGGACAGACAGATATTAAATATCGGCTAGAACTAATATAGCGAAAAAAATATCGGATCATGAAGCATTAGACATATTTTTCGAGTGTGAAAACAATAATTTAGAAGACAAAAAGAAACAAATAGAATTATTCAAATACAATAAACGCAATTTTAAAAATTAGCTAAGTGCAATATTACAGTATAATGAAAGTTTTGGCAAGAGCATACGGGACACAATTTCGAAATTTACAATAAGAAAACAAATAAATGAAAAAAGTAACAATAAATGGTTTAACGATGAAATCAGAAACTTGAAAATACAAAAGGTGAGGTCATACCAAAAAGCAGTAATTGAAAACACATGAAGCTTGGTTAGATTATAAAATGACAAGAAATAAATACAAAACTACAATCGAGAAAAAAAACAAATATATAAATAATAAAATTTAATTTTCTAATGATCAAAAGGAAATGTGGGCTGTGATAAAAGAACTTGTGATACGAAAACCGAGAAATGAAATAAGAACTGTGATGTTTAACCAGATAGAGTATAAAGAAAATCTAGATATAGCTGAACATTTCAATACTTACTTTATCGATAGCATTAAAGGAATAAAAGACTCAATAGAAAATGTGCAATATCTATGCTAGAATTAAGAACCCTATATAAAAATATAAATGGCAAACCTGATTATAAGAAAACGACAAAAAACATAATATTAGACAATTGGAATACGACTGGAAGTATTTTACTAAATATAATAAATAAATCTATGGAAACGGGAGTTTTTCCAACAAATTGGAAAGAATCAATGATTACTCCAGTTAAAAAATTAAAAACACAAACAAATGCGAAGATTTTCGTCCAATAAATGGGTTAAAAATATGTGAAAAAGTTATGGAGAAGGTTGTGAAAAATTGGAACAATATATAGAAGTAAATTATTTGATTTATAAACATCAGTCAGGTTTTAGAAAAAAGCATTCGTGCGAAACAGCTGTGAACTATTTAATTAACAGGCTGAAATTAGTAAAGAAAAATAACAAAATGTTAGCTATATATCTTGACTTTAAGCGTGCGTTCGAAACAATAGATCGGGACATATTAATACAGAAGCTTGATAAATACGGTGTTAAAAATAATGAATTAAAATGGTTTAAATCATATCTTACAAAACACAAAAAATGAAAGTAAATAATATGGAATCAACCGCAAAAGTGAACGAATATGGTGTCCCACAAGGCTCAATTTTAGGATCTCTGTTATTTATTATATACATAAATGATATTGAAACAATAATAGATAAATCCGAAATAATTTTATACGCAGATGATACACTTATATTAACGGAAGCAGAGACAGAAGAAATGTGTTACGGAAATATTAAAAAAGACATGATAAAAATTAATCAATGATTAAACATTAATAAGCTGAAATTAAATGAATCTAAAACTAAATTAATGGAACTAAACATGGATTCTAGCAGAACGCTTGAAATAAATAATATAACAATAGAAAAAGTGACCAATATAAAATATCTCGGTTTCGTTATAGACAAAAACTTAAAATTTAATGATCATATGGAGTACTTTTGTAAAAAGATCGGGAAAAAGATTGGGTTCTTTAAACGTATAAGAAATAATATTTGAATAATGACTGCAATTAATATATATAACGTGACCATTAAACACTTTGAATATGGTTCAACAATCTCAATACACAAGCTGCACTGATCAACAGCTAGCAAGACTCCAAAAACTACAAAATAAAGCTATGCGTGCAATATTAAAATGTAGCCGTTTTACGTCAATAAATCATATACTAAATACGTTAAAATGGTTTAATATTAAACAGAGACTTTAATTAAACACAATAAATTTTATTCAAAAATTAAAAACGGGAAACGCTCCGGACTACTTAATAAAGCAGACGGGATATGTTGGGGAAGTTCAGTCATATAATCTCAGAAATGCTAATGATTTTAGGCTTCAACAAGCGCACACACTAATGCGATGCAGAGAACATTGTTTTACAAAGGATTGAAACTATATAACACCATGCCAAATGAAATTAAAAATAAACAAAATGTAAAATTATTCAGAATGAAAGTTGTTAATTTTATTAAAAATAATTTGGTTCAGAACACATAATAATTTTGTATTAGCTAAAAATTTTTCGTATTGTAATTAATAAAGTATTTCATAATACTACTTAATATCTAAATAAAAAAGAAAAACATATCTTATTTCGGCTTCACTAAATATCAAAGCATCGTCTGCGTACAACACTCCACATTTCACATTTATTCAATATCTTCTCCATATCATTTATATATAAAATAAATATGAGGGCTCCTAAAATTGAGACTTGAGGCACTACATAATCATTTTTGTTTGATGATGATATAACATTGTTCACTTTGTAATTTGTGAACGATTTTCTAGATATGATTGAAACCATTTTAGTTCATTATTTCTTATTCCGTACATGTATAATTATTAGTATATTGCGGTCTATTGTCTCGAAGGCTCTTTTAAAATCCAAAAATATCGCCAGTATTCGATTATTCCTCTCGATGTATTTCCATCTATTTATAGTGTAATTGGCTGCCGTTTCACATGAATAATTAATTCTAAATCAGGACTGGTATTTTAATAAATTTTTATTTTTTTTCCAAATATTCCATTTCAAGTGATTTATTTATAATTTTGCGTAAAATAGGACTAGTAATATTCCAATTATCTAAAATTATGGCATTTGTTATTCTGTTACAGTCAGGCTTTTTTTTAATGTTTTTACATATTACTTTTTTAATTCTAAACTGATATTGCACGGAATTTGAATCGTGTATTTATCACGTTTATTTTATTTTCGTATTGCACATTTTCTATAGATTTTCTTATTTCTTTTATACTATTCACAAAATAATTGTTAAAGTTTTCTTATACTCTACTTGATTAAATATCACAGATTTTATCATATTTCTTGATTTTCTTATTATCAGTTCTTTTATCGTTTTCCACATTTCCTTTTGGTGGTTTACATTTGTTATTTTATTGTTTATAAATTTATTTTTTCATTTATAATTTTAACTTTATATATATATATATATATATATATATATATATATATATATATATATATATATATATATATATATATATATATATATATATATATATATATATATATATATATATATATATATATATATATATATATATATACATATATATAATATGTGGTTAAATTTCAAGGGCCGATGTTGATTTTGAATAAAACACAAACTATTTAGGAAATTATTGTAATTTTATTTTATTATGATATATTGGTATTACTCAATTATGTATGGAACAAAATATCGGCCAAATGGGCGCCACGACCACGGCGGCACACCTCCATCCGATGGTCCAAATTTTCGATGACCCTGAGGCATAATGATCACATGATCTTGACATCGCCATTACGTGAGATAACACGGCCATTGAATTTGTTGCGCAAAAGAGCAATTATTTCGTTAGCTGTGTGGCAAGTGGTACCGTCCTGCTGAAACCACATATCGTCTACATCCATATCTTCCAATTCGGGCCATAAAAAGTTCGTTATCATCTCACGATAGCGAACACCATTCACAGTAACTGCCTGACCGGCTTCATTTTGGAAAAAATACGGCCCGATGATGCCGCCAGCACATAAACCGCACCAAACAGTCACTCTTTGTGGGTGCATTGGTTTTTCGACAGTCACTCTTGGATTCTCATTCGCCCAAATGCGGCAATTCTGTTTATTGACGAATCCACTGAAGTGAAAATGTGCCTCATCACTGAAGATGATTTTCTTCGAAAATTGATCATCATTTTCATAATAAGTCTGGATAACTTTAACACGTTGTTGGATTGTGTATCTCTCCATGGTTCAAATTGAGTAAGTCTGAAATAGAGAAATGTCAAATAAAATTCGGAAAAAAAACTTGGCGTTTAGGTGTGGTTTACATTCAACATCGGCCCTTGAAATTTAACCACCCGATATATATATATATATATATAATTTATAGCTGTCCCATGCTTCATTCGTATTTTCAAAAATAGCTTTTTAGTATTTATATTTTTTTCACGTTTAAGCGTCCGGAGTTCATTACTAAACCATTTCTTATTATTATTTGCATTTATTATCCTCTTTGTAGTAAACTTCTTTATTGAATTTTCATAACATTCATCAAAATAGCAAAAATATTCATTTAAATTGGATATCTAATCATGTATAATATTGCACTTATTTCATTACTAAAGCTTTCTTTCTCATATTTAAAAAATTCAACTTCTTTAAAATCCTTTCTGGTATTGTCTGATTCATGACCAATAAAAATGTCTATACATTCATGATCAGTTATTTTATTATTTATATTATTTTTAACCAATGTTATGCTATTATTTGTTATTACATAGTCAATTAGTGTTTTTGATTCTTTTGTTATTCTAGTGAAATCCTTTATTATTTGTTTGAGACCATTATCGATTAAAATACTTTCCAATTTGATCTTATAAAAATCTTTGTACCAATCTATATTGAAATCTCCAGCAACTAAAATATCGTAATTTTGTTCGCATATTTCTTTTAGGAAGTTTAGAAAAATTTCACAAAATTCTGCTTTTGAACTGCTCGGTGATCTATATATTAATGATATTATAAAAGATATTTGTTCTCGTGTTGTAATGTATGCGCATATCCATAATTTGTAGCCGATTTAAAGTTCTTTTAGTTTCTTTATCTGTCATTCTTTTCTAAAATATAAAGTTTTTCCAGTTTCCAGTTTTTGAAGAATTCGAAAATGTAGTATAGTTGTCATAGTTTCTTAATTAAATTTCTGTTTCATCTATTTGGTCGGTTGGATGCGTTTCTGTGAGCAAAATAAATTCTGGTTCAACCTCTTCGGCTATAATTTCTAATTGTGTAAAATTATTTATAAGTCCTTGGATATTTGTGTAAATGCTATGTATATTCTGTGATTGTTAGGTTAGCACACCAATTCCCTTCTTCTTTAGACTAAGTTTGTTCTGATATTACGTGCTCTCTCTATTATACGTGCTCATCTAATCCCAGGTTAAGTCTCGTGTTTTCCCTTGTACAATTAACGCATTTATTTATTATTTCCTTATTACATTCCTTGCTTCTGTGTTACCATGACATTTATAATAAACTGCATCATTTTTACATTCGGCAGACTGGTGGTTATAACCCTGACACTTATAACATTGCATAACATTTGTGCCATCAAACACTCTGCATCTATCCCAACCTACATTTAGTCTCATCGCCGCTATAACTTTTAGATAAGATTCATTATCAATTTTTAATTTCGCATTATATACTGTTTTATTGCATCTTTTTGTTTCATATGTTTTTATAATTTCCATTTCACTTGTTTTACGTACTTCATTTTGCTTCTTTAACTTTTCTATTAAATCTTTTTTCCTGTATTTTGAAATTCATGTCTGTGATTGCTATATGCATCTCAGTCTATTTTGGAACTTTGATCTCATAATCGTCACTTATTTCTTTTTCCATAGCTTTCTTGATTCTTTCTCTTACTTCCATATCCACACTAAAGTTCCATTTCTTCTGTTTTCGACGTTAATTATTTTTAAATTTACTGGGTTTACCTTTCCATTCAATTTAGCTTTTGTTTTTCTACACTTTGTTTCTCCTTGGGTTTAATAATTAAGGGGACATTTTTTGGCATGACCGTGTTATTTGATACAGTTTGAGCATAGGACATTTTTGTTTTTATATTTGTATCTTTTGCCATATTCATATTTACTCATATTCTGTTTTTCAATATTGTTAAAAATATCTTTATTTTTATTTTCCACTTCCCTTACACTTCTAAAAAGCTTCTTTACTGCTTTCACACTATTTTCAAAGAATTTTTTAACTTTATATATTTTTTAAAATCTTTCATCGTATCATTTTTCTATCGCTTTCAATAATGGTTTTATTTCCAGTTCATATTATTTTAAACAACTATCAAATTCATATTTTCCATTAAATGTACTTTAGTTTTGTTAACATTATTGCATCTAAATCAAACAAAGTTATCCTCATCAATAATTTTTGATGAATGCCACCACATTTTTTTTTTGTAAAATGGTAAACTTTATCGCATACGCCGTTACACCGATTTCCACTTTCATCCCTAATTGCTGATCTGCATTTACTATACTCAACCATGTCCAATTAGCAAAAAAATATATTGTTTTTATTATTTTTTACTCAACTGTATATATATTTTGTATTTAATAGTCACTATCTATTTAAAATATATGTTATTTTATTTATTATTTTTTCCTCGGAGCTTTGCAAAATTTACTTCGTTTACTTAAACACAGTTGCCGAAATGGGTTTCAATTGTTTTTTTAGTGCATAAAGCTTTGGAGCTATTAGAAAAAACTTCAACGAGTAAAAAGATGAGAGTTGCCGAACTTTTCGCTTCACGTTGCGTTAAAAGTACTTTATGTGACATGTTTCACATATGTAAGTATATATATTTTATCTTAGATGTTAAAGCGAATTTGCAACGCAAAGCGAAGCAAAAATTTTATCTAACACGGACTTACGGATTTTTAAACACTTACTACAGTGTTATTTCAAATAAAACTATATTAAACAGCAACAGCCAGTTAATTTTGCACGTTCCAGCTCTTCCGTTATTGTACAAAGCAAAAATTACCTTGAGACACCAACCGGCACAACAAAAATTCAAGTTTTTTCACCTCATTAGGACATCGTTTTTAGCAGCTGGAGATTACAACGTAAAACACACTTTTTGGAGCTCACGTTTAATCATCCCGAAGGGTCGGGTGCTTTTTGATAGAATTTCAAAAATGGGCTTAGACGTAATATCACTTACTGGCCGACTGACCGGCGAAAGATTCCTGATGTGATTGATTTTGGAGTGGCAAAGGGATTCCCTGTGGAATGGATGCAAGCTGAGCCTTCGTTAGACTTGTCATCGGATCATTCACCTCCTATTATTTCACTGCGTTTTCCCCAGGAGACTTGAATTGGCTAAAATATAAAAAATTTTTAAGTGCCCATTGCACTGAGAATATTGTTTTAAGAAGACCTGAAGATATTAATGCGTTACTAAGGAACATTAGCGAAAACCTTAAACAAGCCTCAGAACTTGGCTCTAGCGTTTATTTAACACGCAGAAACATTCAAAATAGAACATATTCTTCAGAAATCGAGCAACTTGTGTTAAAAAAAAGAAGAGTTAGACGAGAGTGGCAACTTCGCAGGTCTCCGCAACTAAAAACAAGGCTCCGTGAGTGCACAAATCAACTCAGAAACTTGCTTGGAGACCAAAAAACGGCTTCTCTACAAACGTATTTAGAAAGTCTGGATGGTATTCCTCAGTCCGACTATTCTTTATGGCGGGCGACTAAGGGTTTAAAAAGACCAGTTAGAGGTAAGCCGCCCTTGCGAGAACCGTATGGTGACTGGGCTAGAGATGACTCGGAAAAGGGTAATTTATTTGTTAACCATTTGAAAAACGTTTGTACCACAAATAGGTCTGATAATGCAAATGAGTTGCTGCCTATTGTTAGTAGACCTCCTGTGCCTTTAAGATTAAATTTTCAAGAAGTTGAAAATGCTATTGGTAATCTAAACCTTAAAAAAGCTCCAGGTATGGATAAAATCAGCAACAAAATGCTCGTAGAACTGCCTCGTGTAGCTAAAAGAATTGTTCTTTTTATTTTTAATGCTATTTTACGACTTGAGTATTACCCTGCAGAGTGGAAGGTGTCCATGATAACAATGGTTCCTAAGCCAGGGAAGGATCACACGAAAGTAAAATCATACCGTCCAATAAGTCTACTGACAACAATTTCAAAACTTTTCGAAAAATTGCTAACGGCGAAGTTGAATCCAGTGCTTAATAAGGTTGAATGTATTCCCAATCACCAATTTGGTTTTAGAGCGAAACATGGCACCATTGAGCAAACATACAGGTTAGTTAACGTCATAAGAAAGGCATTTGAAGATAGAAAATATTGCTCTGCCTTATCCATCGACGTCTCACAAGCTTTTGATAAAGTGTGGCACGATGGCTTAATGCATAAAATAAAGTTTAACTTACCATACATAACCTTTTGGAAAGCTATTTATATTGTCGCCAATTTATAATAAAAGAAGGGCGATTTCATAAGCCCCGCCCAGCCTATTGAAGCTGGAGTTCCCCAAGGCAGCATATTAGGGCCTATCTTATATTTGATCTACGCATCGGACATGCCGACAAGCACCAAGATTTGCACATGATACAGCATTCCTTAGCATACATAGTAACCACCAGCAAGCATCAATAAAATTACAGGAACATATCGACAAACTAGAGAAATGGCTCAAGTTTTGGAAAATCAAGGTTAATGAATAAAAGTGTGCCCATGTTACATTCGCACTGCGTCTAGGAACATGCTCACCCATTACTATTAACAATAAAGTAATACCTCAACACAGTGAAGTCAAATACCTCGGTATTCATCTTGACCGTAGACTAACATGGAAGTCGCACATCGAAGCAAAAGTAACGCAGATGGAATTGAAAGCAGTGCAAATTAACTGGCTAATAGACAGAAATTCGACCTTGGAGATTGATTGTAAACTTTTGCTTTACAACTCGATTCTAAAGCCAATATGGTGCTATGGGATTCAATTATGGGGCACAGCCTCGGCATCCAACATTGAAAAAATTCAAAGAAGTCAAAATAGAATACTCCGTAGAATTACAGACGCTCCATGGTACGTTAAAAACTCACGAATCCACGCAGATCTGAACGTACCTTTTGTGAAATCGGAATTTGTGAAGTACGCGACAAGATATATTAACAAACTTGAGTTCCATCCAAATCCTCTTGCAGTTAATATTCTTAACTTTGGTGGTCATACCCGTGGTGATGTTCGCATAAAAATACATTTTTGTCCAGCACTGGCAGGACTTTAATCACTATTTTTTTTTTTTGGTATTAAGAATTGAATACTTATTGTCATTACATGTTTTATGTAGATTCAATAAATAAAATAATAAAGTTAAAAAAAAAAAAAAAAAACAAACAAAAAAATTTGCTTACGCGACATTTTCATAAAAAACCTGGTCTAGGCTATATCTCAGGTATATATGGACCGATATCGGAAATTTTCATTTTCCATATTTGTATAACCTTTTATCATTACCAGAACTACTTTTGAGTACTGCTATATCTCGGGTATATATGGACCGATATCAGAAATTTTCATTTTCCAGAACTGCTTTTAAGCAAAAAAGGTTGTTTCATAAAAAACCCTGCTAAGGGTATATATGGACCGATATCGGAAATTTTCATTTGCCATATTTATATGACCTTATTTCATTACCAGAACTGCTTTTGAGCACAAAAAAGTTGTTTCAGTTCGCTTACGCGGCACTTTCATGAAAAACCCGATTTGTTCTATATCTCGTTTATAGATGGACCGATATCTGAAGTTTTTTTTTGCCTTTTAGTCACCATGCTTAATGAGTGTGTGAAGCAAAACAAACGTTTTTTTTTTTAAATTTCCATACAAAATTGCAAAAAAAAAAGCTTTTTCGGAATTTTGGATGTATCTCAACTATATGTGAACCGATATTACTGACTTTCAATAGCAAACCCATGAAGCGATGGGGTAAAAGAATGGTGAAAAAAAAGTTTCTAAGTCTAATGGTTTTTTCAGAAACTGTATTTCCACGGTGGACAGACGGACAGACGGACATCGCTTAATCGACTTTTCCATTAATTCTGAATCAGGGGGCTAATTCCGTCATTCGTGATCGAAATTACTATCGAGTAGAAAATAATTTCGATATCGTGTAAATTTCTAATGATGTGACTCGTTACGTAACGAGTCGAGTTATCACTTCAGTGTTGCAAAATACTGACAAAATGTGTTTTATAACACTGCCGAAAATTGTATGTATTTGCATACTTTGTATACATGTTGTACATTAAAAAAAAAATAAACACACATAATTTCACAACAACAGCTCATTTAAATCATTCATGTATGCGTGTTTGTACATTAAAAACTAAGTAAATAGAAATAACAATTCAATAAATATGTATGTAGAAAACAACCATTTAACTATGTATATGTATGTATATATGAATTTCTAAAAAAAAACAAAAATAAATTCTTGAATTTAATAACATGTGACTTCAAATATACTTAAGTTTTTGTGTTCTTAGCTATACTCATCTTTATATGCATATACCTGTATATACATGTACATCATCATATGAATTGATAAAATCCTTAAAAACCAAAAATTCTCAATTTAATTTTAATACTATTGCTATTCAAAACAAATTTTTAATTTACATTTGTTTTGTGTTTTTCTGTTTGGCTGGTTTTCGATAGTACTTTTGCTTACGAGTAAAAAGTTGCACGGTTGCATTCGAATGGTTACTCGCTATCGAATGCCATCATTAGAAATTTCGAAACCTTTTACTCGATATCGAATGAGATAATCCCAAAAGTGTAAAAACTCGCACATTCGAGTAAAAACTCGCTCGTAAGCGAATGACAGAATTAGCCCCCAGAATATATATACTTTATAGGGTCGCAAATAAAAACTGTAGAAATTACAAACGAAATCACAAACTTATATGTATATACCCTTTACATTTTTGTGAAGGGTATAACCCTTCAGGTAAAGGAATTCAAATAAAATATAATAAAAAAATTGCTAATTTTTCGAGACTTTTTTATATAAATTATTATTTGTTGTTCAGCTAGTGGTCTTCTTGTTATGGTAAAAATTATGGTTTTTTATTTTACAATATTTCGACACTCCGTTGTGTGTCTTCTTCAGGAAAATGTTCGTTTTTAGAAAAAACTCATATTGAAAGAACAAAAACAAAATATTCAACTACATTAACATTTACAATGAAGAAACATAACATTCAACATATTACATAATACTTTTTTTTAAAAGAAATGAAAGAGTTTTTAAACAATTTTAGGCAAAAGACCTATCTACCCCTGTTTTTGTTTTTATGCATTAAATGCCTATAATTTTGGGCTAATCCGTCTACATCCTTTTCTAAATTTATCCTCTTATCTACAGGCACGTTAGTTATCTGTAGCATTTCTAGCATACATCTACGTTTATAATAATTTTCTTTGTTTAAAATAGATGTTCCTCCAAAATCTGGATAGTGATTAAAATCACGGCAATGGATAGATAATGCAGTTTTCTGCGAAGAGCTATAGTTCCTATACTTCTGGTCAGATTTATGACCCGCTAACTTAGTTTTAAGTTTATTTCCTGTTGTCCCTATATATACTTTGTCACAATTTTCATTTTTGTTACCACTACATGGTATTTTATACACTAAACTACACGTATCCGACTTTTCCAACCTATCTTTTGTTTTACTAAAAATTCTACCTACATTATTATGAACTTTTTGTGCAATTCTATATTTCGTATTATCGTATATATTAGAACTCTCTTATCTTTCTGACATTCTAGGTACATAAGTTAACGATTTATATATTATTGGATCAAAAACATTATTACCCAATCTTCCCCTTATGTTGTATTGTCTTATCAACCTGCAGATGAGTTCATCAGGAAAACTATTATCACTTAATATATTCCTAATTATGCTCTTATTCTTCTTATGAAATCTATAATCACAGATTTTTAATATTCTATCTATTAAGTTTTTACCTGTATTAATAATAACCCTTTTCGGATGTTTAGAAAAATAGTTTATAATTCTACCTGAAGAATTTGACTTTTGTTACCAATCTATTATTATTTTTTATAATCTTTGTGTCCAAATATGGGAGTGTATAAGAATAGAAAAACTTTTAAATATTTCGTGAGTCTCTTAATTATATCGTAAAAATTCAAGTCTCGGGTCATAGAGCTTGGAAAGGTGTAAATGGCCAGCCAGATTGGGGAGGTTCTGGATGGTATCTGGCGCTCAAGATACAATACAAAATTTTAAAAATTGTTAAAAAATTTTTTTTCAACTTTGTTTTAATTATGCCATTAACATCTGAAACAGATTAAAATTAAAAAAAGTTATCAGTTGCGCTGTCAATTTCACCTGCTATGAATTCGCCTTGGCTCTGATTATCAACACTTCTTTTTTATTGTTTGAAAAGTGCCACTTACATTTAGATCCGATTACATATGTTCTAAGAAAATATCCGTGCGAGAAAACCAATACATTAAGTTTTCCATTTAAAATGGTTTATAAAGTGACTAAAAATACAAAAAGAACTGGACATAGGGCGAAATAACTTGAAAATTATTTTCTCTATTGGAAATCGGACACCGGATTAATATGTTCGTTCAAACTATGCAGTCATTCATGATGCGATGACTTAATTCCTATGTTCATGTGTAACCAAAAACTGACCTGTAATATTACCCAGAATAGAAAATAGGCGAATGCTGCAACAGTGTAAGTTATTGGTATGGGGTGAATACACGATGGCCTTGAAGTTCGTACTATATAAGATAATGGACGGTGGTACCTTTGGCTGATAATTTCAGGCAGACTCTACCGGTTATCGCTAGAGATATTCAAGCAGCGGAAATATAAGCTTTTCTGGATGCGTTTTCACTGTAAATGCATGGAAAAAAATACTTTCTTACTACAAATATGAATTCAACTGCGCTGTGATGCATATTTGGACCTGCTCTTATACAATTCGGAGAATTCATACCATATGAATTATCTAATATTGTCCAAGGCTTAGATAGTTTAAATGGTCATATTTATCTCCACCTCAAAAATAATATAAATAATAAAGAATAGGTATAAGGAAGAATTATTTAAGCATTGATTGACGAAATTTTGGGGCATTTAGTGCTGTCGAATAAATTTCTGTATGCAATTTCATAGACACTAAAGTGATATCATATCCTGTCGAGCTTTTCAATTCTCAAGAGCTAACAGGGCTACATTCCTATAAATTCAGACTGAAAGTTGGCGTTCCAATTCTACCGGCGCAAACCCTTATCACTCTAAGACAGTAACGTCACACGGTTGCATGTTATACTTTTGGGTCGGAGTATTGTGCGTAAAATTATAGGGGAATAGAGGAATAATTCAATCTCATTCGCAATGTCAGTCAGAAAACTCTATATTCTATAAATCCGGTACGTTTTTCAAAAGAATTGCAATATAAAGCAAAAAAAGTTGCATAGGATTTATTAAATGTAAATAGTATTAAATATTTTTTTAATGCTGGCTTCATTTCAAAACAGGCTACTGAAAACTGTTTTCCGCAGACAAAGTCGCAGGTAAATGCTAGTATTGAATTAATTTATTAAAATTAAAACAAGACTTGCTTTAAAAGGTAGTGGCAGAATTACAACAAATACAACACCAAAAAACATCACATGTATTCTATTAATTTATTGAATTTTTTGTTGAACTTTATAGTTTTTTAAATTAATTTTTGGTTTGTACATTTGTACAACGGGTTATAGTTCAAGTGTAGCGACTACGAAACAGTTAGTTGTCCCCCAGCTAAAGATTTGATTATTATTTTTCTTGTCTGCTTCAATCAAAAGTTGTTGATCACAGCAGATTTGTATTGTAAAAAATCCTTCTTAAGAAAAAACTTAAGAAAGGAAAAAAACTTGAACTATAACCCGTTGTACAAAAGTACAAACCAAAAATTTAATTTAAAAAATTATAAAGTTCAACAAAAAGTTCAATAAATTAATATTTACATCTCTGGGTACGGAGAATAATTTAAATACAAAAATATGTATTGTTGCAATTTGGTTTTAAATAGTTCCTTAAACAGTCGTAAAGCAGCTCTGGGCTGGGGAACAGTGTTATAATATATCCAAGTATTCCTACAACACGTACCAATATAATCTAATAAACATACTTACATACATGCATAAATGCATATACATATATGTACATTCATATTTTAACTTGTAACAGTATATTTTTGCACATACGCTCTCATAACGAAAATTCAACATTGCATTTTTTTGCCAATTGCACTTGTTTCTGAAGAACACAAACAAGTTCAATAAACTATTATTTTATATTAAAGGTTTTAACTAAATTTAATTCTGGACATTTTTCTTAAGAATTGTTTACGAAATAATGTGAACTTCCGTTCCCATTGCAATTTTTGCCAATTGCACTTGTTTCTGAAGAACACAAACAAGTTCAATAAACTATTATTTTATATTAAAGCTTTTAACCAAATTTAATTCTAGACATTTTTCTTAAGAATTGTTTACGAAATAATGTGAACTTCCGTTCCCATTGTAAATTGATTCTTTTTTACAAATTATTAACTTTCCAAAGAATTAATACATAAGCTTGTTTTGTTCCCAAACCCAAAAGACGGAAACAAACCACGCTTATGATCGATAAGCAAAAATATACAAAGAAACATTTTTTATTAAGTAAAAAACTTAATTGTAAAATAGTATTTAAGGAAAATATAATTCAATAAAGAAGTCAGTAGTAGTAGTTATACTCAAAACCAAAAAAGTGAAAGTGTTTTTTTAGTGTCTAATTTTTAGATACTCTTTAGTGGCGCAGTCGGTAGGATACCCGTGTATCCTCGTGTGTTATTTTTTGTGCGTTTTTTTAACATAAGAGAGGATATTCGATATCTCAATATCCTAAACGGGTAAAGTAAATAAATATCCTTTGAAAGATTAAAGGATATAAAAAAAAAAAGACACTTAAATCGTATGTTCACTTCGAAAGATCGAAGGACCAACAGATTTTTTCGAAGGATCGAAAAATCATAAAAAAAAAACACACAGCGGTATTGTAAAAGGAAATTTTTTCTTTCCTACTTGTGATATGAAATATCATATCCAAGGACTAAACAATACATAAGTAACTTGTAAAAGGAAATTTTTTCTTTCCTACTTGCGATATGAAAGATCATATTCAAGGATTAAACAACACATAAGTAACATTGTGCTTAAGTAAAATTAAAACAAATTAATAGAATCGCAACTATATCACGATATTAAAACCAAAACTAAACTAAAACTGAAACAAAACTCAAATAAAATTGCAAAGTTAAAAAGTCAATCAGTGACTTTGCGTTTAAATAAAAATTAAAATCAAACAAAAAGAGAAAAAACCCATTAGTGACTTTACAAAGAACAGCAGCGACCTTGCCTACTCTCGCATAAAAATACAAACAAGAAGAAAGGAAGATAAAACCCCGCATTGTCTACAGAAGCGATACACCTACATCCGCAATAAACCATCAACTTGGAGAAGCAGATCAACAATCAACATCATCCCTTCTAAGGTATTTTAGACGAACTAAGTTATATTTAGATGTTATTTCCATACATTTACGAAATTATTTAGTTTCCTTAGCTTTAGGAACAATAAGAATATTTTTTTTTTGCAAACAAAATAAAAAAAACAAGTAAGAGTGTAGTATATTCGGCTGGGCCGAATCTAAAATACCCTTCACGATAGTCACGAATATGTATAGTATATTAAAAATGTGACCTAAATATGCTCGGTTATATATGAACCGATATCGGAATTTTCTATTTTCTGTATTTTAGTAACCTTCTTTTATAACGAGAATTGCTTTTCAGCAAAAAAAAAAAAATTTTTTTTTAATGGAAAAATCGGTTCAGGCTATATCTCGAGTATATATGGACCGATATCGGATATTTTCTTTTTCCATATTTATATGACCCTATTTCATTACCAGAACTGTTTTTAAGCAAAAAAAGATGTCTAAGTTCACTTACGCGACATTTTCATTAAAACCGCAGTTTAGGCTATATCTCGGGTATATATGGACCGATATCGGAAATTTTCATTTTCCATACCTATATAACCTTATTTTGCTATTAGAACTGCTTTTAAGCAAAAAAGTTGTTTTAGTTCGCTTACGCCGCGTATTCATGAAAAACCCGGTTTAGGCTATATCTCGGGTATATATGGACCGATATCGAAAACTTTCATTTTTCATATTTATGTAACCTAATTTCATTACCAGAACTGCTTTTGAGCACAAAAAAGTTGTTTAAGTTCGCTTACGCGGCATTTTCATGAAAACCCCGGTCTAGGCTATATCTCGGGTATATATGGACCGATATCGAAAATTTTCATTTTTCATATTTATATGACCCTATTCCATTACCAGAACTGCTTTTGAGCACAAAAAAGTTGTTTAAGTTCGCTTACGCGACATTTTCATGAAAAACCCGATTTGGGCTATATCTCGGGTATATATGGACCGACATCGAAAATTTTCATTTTTCATATTTATGTAACCTAATTTCATTACCAGAACTGCTTTTGAGCACAAAAAAGTTGTTTAAGTTCGCTTACGCGGCATTTTCATGAAAACCCCGGTATAGGCTATATCTCGGGTATATATGGACCGATATCGAAAATTTTCATTTTTCATATTTATATGACCCTATTCCATTACCAGAACTGCTTTTGAGCACAAAAAAGTTGTTTAAGTTCGCTTACGCGACATTTTCATGAAAAACCCGATTTGGGCTATATCTCGGGTATATATGGACCGACATCGGAAATTTTCATTTTCCGTATTTATGTAATCTTATTTCATTATCAGAACTGCTTTTGAGCAAAAAAAAAGTTGTTTAAGATCGCTTACGCGACATTTTCATGAAAAACCCGATTTGGGCTATATCTCGGGTACATATGGACCGATATTGGAAATTTTCATTTTTCATATTTATGTAACCTAATTTCATTACCAGAACTGCTTTTGAGCACAAAAAAGTTGTTTAAGTTCGCTTACGCGGCATTTTCATGAAAACCCCGGTATAGGCTATATCTCTGGTATATATAGACCGATATCGACAATTTTCATTTTCCATACTTATATAACTTTATTTCATTACTAGAACTGCTTTTGAGCAAAAAAAAGTTGTTTAAGATCGCTTATGCGACATTTTCATGAAAAACCCGATTTGGGCTATATCTCGGGTACATATGGACCGATATCGGAAATTTTCATTTTCCATATTTATGTAACCTAATTTTATTACCAGAAGCGCTTTTGAGCACAAAAAAGTTGTTTAAGTTCGCTTACGCGGCATTTTCATGGAAACCCCGGTTTGAGCTATATCTCGGGTATATATGGACCGATATCGGAAATTTTCATTTTCCATATTTATGTAACTTAATTTTATTACCAGAACTGCTTTTGAGCAAAAAAAAGTTATTTAGCTTCGCCTGTGCGACATTTTCATTAAAATCCGATTTGGGCTATATCTCGGGTATATATGGACCGATATCTGAAAAAAAATTTTTTTGTCTTTTAGTCACCATGCTTAATAAGTGTGTGAAGTTTGAAGCAAAACGAACAACTTTTGTTTTCAAAAATTTTCATACAAAAATGCAAAAAAAAATGGCTTTTTTCGGAATTTTGAATATATCTCAGCTATACGTGGACCGATATTACTGAATTTCAATAGCAAACCCATGAATCGATGGGGTAAAAGAATGGTGAAAGAAAAAAGTTTCTAAGTCTTATGGTTTTCTCAGAAACGGTATTTCAACAGCGGACAGACGGACAGACGGACATCGCTTAATCGACTTTTCCATTAATTCTGATTCAGAATATATATACTTTATAGGGTCGCAAAAAAAAACTGTAGAAATTACAAACGGAATCACAAACTTATATATACCCTTTACATTTTTGTGAAGGGTATAAAAAGAGATATATAAAGAGACAGTTTTACATCTGTGAAAAAAACTTGTGAAAGAAAATTAGTAAGAAAAGAGAAAGATAAGTTCCTACCTATTTATTGTTATTAAAGTTTTCCCATGAGTGATAGTGATTCATTATCAGAATATCCTTCAGATCTTGATTACGTACCAAGAAACACAAACGAATCCACAGAATTAACACTTGATTCAGGGATTGAATCAAACGACGGGTATTTGACCGACGAAAGAACTGAACCTCACAGACGTGACATAAGGGACAGCAGAAACAAACGTATTTTTAGGAAAAGACTCAGACGGTATCTTAGGCGTAATTAATAAAAAAAAATTAAATAAAAAGGGGAAAATAATTAAAATTTATCATACTTTTACAAGGAAGTCGTAGACATGGCTCAAGTACAATTTGATCCCTTAAAATATTTAAGCAATCTTCCTGATTTCAGCGGAGATAGAAGAGACTTGAATACATTTCTTAGTCTAATAGATAGGGTACACCCAATACTACAGACGTATGATGATCTATCTCAAGAACTTTTTTCGGACCTTATTAAAAGCAAACTGAAAAATAAAGCAAGGGAAGTCTTAGAAATTAACTGTCAGGCGACCTCATGGACAGATATAAAATCAGTCCTCCAAAACAATTTTGGGGACAGATTAAGTTGCGAGGATCTCTTCGATTCATTAAGGGCAACAACATTCAAGACTACAAGCCTTGATTTTTATGAGGAAATCAAAGGAAAATTAAGAAGACTTAACAATAAAACTGCCTTTGTACTTGGACAGGAACAAGCTGCTATAAATTTAGCCGCACAAAATAATTCTCAGTCAGCTCTTAATATTTTCAAGGCAAAAATCCCAGAACCCATGAAAACGATATTAGCTTGCCGCAACCCTAATTCCTACCATTTAACAGGAAGAAATTAGAATCTCGAAAGCAAAACAACATACAAAAGCAATCGCGCAATTTTCCGCAAAACTCACGATATCCCCCACAACAATTTCAATCATGTCCAGAAAATTTCTCGCGAAATTCGCGATATCCTTCACAACGCTCACAAAACCAAGCATATTCACAAAACTCCTCACAAAATTCACGATATCCTTCACAACGTTCACAAAACCAAACATATTCCCAAAATTTCTCACAAAATTCGCGACGTACTCCCCAATATTCCCACAACACTCAGAACCAACGAAACTTCCCACGACACCAAGGATTTCAAAATTTCGAATACCAACAGCAACTACCACCTCCTGAACCAATGGACATAAACAAAAACGAACTAACAGGAGAAAATTTTCAGTCATCTGCCTCAGGGAACTTCCATATATAAAAGTAAAAACGAAATTGGGACACCTCAAATTAATAATAGATACGGGTGCCACCAATTCCATTTTAAACACGAATATTTGTCATCCCAAGTGGATACAAAAAATCGATCCCGTTCCAATAAAAACATTACAACATAAAATATATATTTATGAAAAAGCTAAAATACCCACTTTCAACGAGTTCGGTACAGAAATCAAAACAGTAGAATTTAATATAACGAAATTTCATGATTACTACGACGGACTTATAGGAAATGATTTACTTAGACTACTAAAAGCCAGAATCTGCTATGAAACAAATACAATAAAATTCGGAGAAAATATACTCCCTCTTTTCGTTAAAAGCATAGACTGTCAAAGAAACAATTTAGGTGACGATGAAGAGAACAATTATATTAAAGAATTGCGTAAAAATGGAATCACGAACATAGGAGCATTAAGCATGGAATTGAACTTCGCATCGAATTTTAAATCATTGAATGATCAAATTAGAACAGAACATTTAAACCATGAAGAAAGATCGCAACTACTACACTTAATAAATAGATATCACGACATTTTCTATAAGGATAACGAAAAACTTTCATTTACTTCCGCAATAAAACATAGAATTAGGACTACAAACAACGTACCCATATTCGTAAAATCATACAGATATCCATACGTACATAAACAAGAAGTAGAAAACCAAATCCAGGAGATGTTAAAAAACAAAATAATTAGAAATAGTACTTCGCCATATTCAGCTCCAATTTGGATTGTACCAAAGAAAGCCGATACGAGCGGAAAATCTAAGTGGAGACTCGTCGTCGACTATCGTAAACTCAACGAAGTAACGATTGACGATAAATTTCCTATCCCAAATATAGACGAGATACTGGAAAAATTGGGAAGAAGCCAATATTTTACCACTCTCGATCTAGCGAAAGGTTTTCACCAAATTGAGATAGAGGAGGAGGACATCCACAAAACCGCATTTAGTGTCGAAGGCGGGCACTACGAATTTCTGCGAATGCCCTTCGGACTGAAAACAGCCCCTGCAACATTCCAGAGATTAATGAATAATATACTTCAAGATTATATTAATAAAATATGTTTAGTATATCTAGATGACATAATTATATTTTCGACATCCCTGCAAGAACACATAAATTCACTTAAACTTATATTCATGAGGTTACAGGAAGCAAACCTGAAAATTCAATTGGATAAATCCGAATTTATGAAGAGAGAAACAGAATTCTTAGGACACGTTGTTACTACAGAAGGAGTTAAGCCTAACCCTAGGAAGATAGAATGTGTAACTAATTTTCCAATACCTAAAACGACAAAACAGATTAAACAATTTTTAGGACTAACTGGTTATTACAGGAAGTTTATAAAGGATTACTCACTCATTGCCAAACCAATGACTAAGTATTTAAAGAAGGATTCTAAAATAAACATAGAAGACCCAGAATACGAAAAAAGTTTTAATACCCTCAGAACTCTATTAGTACACGATCCCATATTAGCCTACCCGGATTTTTCTAAAACATTCACGCTCACTACAGATGCCAGTAATTATGCCTTGGGAGCAGTACTCTCCCAAGATAACCACCCAATTTGTTACGCCAGCCGAACCCTCAACACGCATGAAATAAATTACAGCACAATAGAAAAAGAGCTATTGGCCATCGTATGGGCCACCAAATATTTCAGACCTTATCTTTTTGGTCGAAAGTTTATAATAGAAACAGATCACAAACCACTGACATGGCTTTTCTCTATAAGAGAACCTAATTCAAAACTTGTCAGGTGGCGGCTAAAGCTATCGGAATTTGATTACGAGATACGGTACAAAAAAGGAACAAAGAATAGCAATGCCGATGCTTTATCTAGGATCGAGACCGAGCCCTGTAATATTAATACACTAGAACCCGACTACATAACAATAAAAGAAACTTCAGCAGCAATCAATATGTTCAAAAATCAAATTATTATAGTAAAAACAACCTCCGGATCACTAAGAATAAAGAACGAGTCTATTTTTAGAAATAAAAGAAAAATAATTTACATGAAAGAAATGGACAGAGAAACAGCTATTACATTGCTCAAAAACCATTTTAACCCCACACAGGTAAACGCTATTTTGATCAAAGATGAATTTTACGTGATGCTTAGAAATATTTACGAAGAATTGTTTACCAATAATAAAAATTTTAGAATAATTAGATGTTCACTCAAATTAGATGATATAGAAGACGAAGGTCGGTTAACCGAAATTATAAAAACCGAACACCTTGATAAAAACCACAGAGGAATCCAGGCAGTATTTAAAGAATTAATTACGAAAATATATAATCCAAAATTGAAACTAAGAATAACGCAATTCATAAATAATTGCGAAATCTGTAACCTAGAAAAATACGATAGAAAACCTCCAAAAATACCCTATAAAATTACAGAAACCCCGTCTAAACCATTAGACATACTACATGTAGATGTATTCTATACTTTAAACAAGAAATTGTTCATGACAACAATCGATAAATTTTCAAAATTCGCTTTAGCATTTCAAATTAATGGTAGAAGTTGGACAGAGTTTAAAACTAAAATTTTACAGATAATTAACACTTACGGAAAAATAAACAAAATTATTGTAGACAACGAACTCGGATTTAAGGCTATACCAATGCAGGAATTTTTGAAAAAGGAAAACATAGATATTCGTTATACTTCAAACAGTAACCATACGTCTAACGCGGACATCGAAAGGTTACATAGCACAATTAATGAACATATACGTCTATTAAGACACGATAAAGAAAATAAAGATGAAACTATAGAGGATAAAATGATAAGAATCATAGGTTTTTACAATAATACAGTGCATAGCACGACCGGTATCAAACCGATTGATTTCATAAACGGTAAGATACATGAAGACAGATATAAAGAAATCCACGACTTAATAAATTCAAAGAAAGAAAAATATATACAGAAGTTAAATGAAAATAGGAAAGACATAAACTTGGAAAGCGGAACAAACTATATCAAGGAAATAAGAGGTGGAAAGAACCATAGGAAATACAGAAAAGTTAATGCAGAGAAAATAGATGATGATCACTTGCAAACAGTCGGAACTGGACACAAATATTATAAAACGCATGTTAAACCGAAAAAGAAATACCAAGACAGAGACAACCCAACTACAACAACTGTAACATAATATTTACTTTAATCATATCAACAAACGGGCAGTACTTAGATATTCAAGACCTAACGAACAATAATGGATATATTCCAATCAAATTAGAGGAAATCAGACCAATAGATACCTATTCTAAAATAATTCATATTATTAACACGACTATGTATGAAGAAACTCTTGAATTAATTGCAGACAACGTAGCGACAGTAAGAACCACCATAATAGATGCAAACCCACTACTGGACACCGTTGATAAAAACTTGGCGATTCTTAAAAGCAAGATAGATAATCTGAAACCACAATTTAGGCAAAAACGAGGACTAATTAATATATTGGGAAAAGGATTAAAGATAGTAGCAGGAACAATGGACAGCGAAGATGAGGAACATATCAATGATTCTTTAAAACAACTTTACGAAAACAATGGACGTATAACTTACGCAATACATAATCTAACACAAATAAACACCTTCTTTTCAATGCAGATAAAAAACATAAACCATATTAACACACAACAAATGCACTTAGGGAAATATCTGAACCAACTTAAAAACATTTTTCAGAATAAAATAACAACACTAGAGGATGAAATAACATTTATGAAACACATTTACCAAATTAATAACGATATCACACTCTTACGGGACCATATAGACGATATAGGACAAGTTATATTTTCCAGTAAATTAGGAATCATCCCAACCGACATTTTGACTCAAAGAGAAATGGACCTAATAACAGATTTTGACAGTTATATAAACATAAAAACCTCTGTAGCCTTACAAGACAAAAATATATTATTAGTTTTCAAAATACCATCGTATTCAAAACAATCTCTTGCGAAAATTGTCTTTGAGCCAATTCCAAATATTAAAAATAAGACATTAGCGTTAAAATCTTACACAATGCTTGTCGACCACAACAAAAATATTTTTGAGCCCTTTATTCTAGATCATTTAGAGAAAAACTTAATCCCGACTAAAAATGACTGCATAAAAAATATCTTAAAATACAAAGAGGCTGATTGCCCTATGAAAAATTTTGAAACAGAAGAGGTAACAGAAATACTCCCAGGATTATTGATATTCAAAAACTATTACCAAAACTTGAAACATAACTGTAATGATAATGAATTACAAATCAAAGGAACTTTTCTTATTAAATTCGGTAATTGCAAGATTTTAACGAAAACCAGAAATTTTACCAATGTTAACTTAAGAATTAAAGATAAGATAATATTACCAAATATTATAACAAAGATTAAAAGTAATAACAATATTACGCTGAACGATTTAAAACTAGAAACTCTTTACTTAAAACAAATTAAATATGAAGAAAATCTGAACAATGTACTATATCATGACAAAAAAAACAAAAACCATTAGTCTTAGTGTTGATATTGTAATTATCTTATGTGTTATAATACTAATGTTAATGTATATCCTAAAACCTAAACAAATTTTTAAAGTTTCGTCGGAGCCTCAATCTAATGATGGGGGTGTTATAATATATCCAAGTATTCCTACAACACGTACCAATATAATCTAATAAACATACTTACATACATGCATAAATGCATATACATATATGTACATTCATATTTTAACTTGTAACAGTATATTTTTGCACATACGCTCTCATAACGAAAATTCAACATTGCATTTTTTTGCCAATTGCACTTGTTTCTGAAGAACACAAACAAGTTCAATAAACTATTATTTTATATTAAAGGTTTTAACTAAATTTAATTCTGGACATTTTTCTTAAGAATTGTTTCCGAAATAATGTGAACTTCCGTTCCCATTGCAATTTTTGCCAATTGCACTTGTTTCTGAAGAACACAAACAAGTTCAATAAACTATTATTTTATATTAAAGCTTTTAACCAAATTTAATTCTAGACATTTTTCTTAAGAATTGTTTACGAAATAATGTGAACTTCCGTTCCCATTGTAAATTGATTCTTTTTTACAAATTATTAACTTTCCAAAGAATTAATACATAAGCTTGTTTTGTTCCCAAACCCAAAAGACGGAAACAAACCACGCTTATGATCGATAAGCAAAAATATACAAAGAAACATTTTTTATTAAGTAAAAAACTTAATTGTAAAATAGTATTTAAGGAAAATATAATTCAATAAAGAAGTCAGTAGTAGTAGTTATACTCAAAACCAAAAAAGTGAAAGTGTTTTTTTTAGTGTCTAATTTTTAGATACTCTTTAGTGAACAGCTCTCGCGTCATCGTAATTATTTCTTAAGTGCGGTCAGGCTTGTTGTTGTTGTTTGGCCTCCGAGACTTTTGCGTCTCACTCTCATTGGTTAACTGTCTACCACAACTAACTGTATTAGTTTACAGTTTTTGTGAGGTATTTCGTTGTTAACCACGCGGCAACTTCCTATGCGAAGGCATAGGTCGGTACAGTTAGTCACAGCGCCGCAAAAAAAAATACTGTTAATACCATCGTGGGCATAAGGTCTACGTTACTCCGCCCATGCTATGCATCCTATACTTTGCAAATTTATTTGCAACTGTATAGTTACAAATACAATAGTTCCTTAAAGCGTTGCTTGGAATTCTTGAAAAGCTGAACTCGCCGGAATGGAGTGGGTTCTTGCAGTAAGGCTATTTAGCAACTAAACAGAAAATTCAAAAAAAAAAAAAAAAAATATATATATATATATATATATATATATATATATATATATATATATATATATATATATATATATATATATATATATATATATATATATATATATATATATATATATATATATATATATATATATATATATATATATATATATATATATATATATATATATATAGATCCCATATATTATAGAGTTTGGAGTTGCGAAAAATTTTCTTCTAGAGTGGGTGCAAGTGGAGCCTTCATTAGATTTGTCATCAGATCACTCACCCACTATAATCTCCGCTTCGTTTCCCCAAGAGATTGGCTCCCCGTTGACCGTCAATAGAGATAATTGGCTAAAATACAAAAAATTTCTGAGTACACATTGTACTGAAAATATCGCCTTGAGAACGCCTGAGGATATTGATGTGTCAATTAATGATTTTTCTGAAAACCTCAAACTGGCCGTACAGCATGCTACCACTAGTCATATAAGATCCAGAAATGAGAACAATAGAACTTATTCGTCTGAAATTAAGCAACTTCTGTCAGAAAAAAGAAGAGTCAGAAGAGAGTGGCAACTTCGCAGGTTTCCCCAGCTTAAGACTAGGCTACGGGAATGCATAACTCAGCTAAGAAATCTGCTTGAAATCCACAGAATGGCTTCCCTTAAAACATATTTGGAAAGCCTGGATGGTACTCCGCAATCTGACTATTCTCTGTGGAAAGCGACAAAAGGTCTGAAAAGACCCGTAATAGGTAAGAATGTCTTTGAGTATAACATCTACTTGCTAAGTACTCGTATAAGTTAACATTTCATAAACTCACTTCAATTTTTGTAAGTTTGTGATTCCGTTTGTAATTTCTACAGTTTTAATTTGTGACCCTATAAAGTATATATATTCTGATTCAGAATTAATGGAAATGTCGATTAAGCGATGTCCGTCTGTCGGTCGTTGAAATACCGTTTTTGAGAAAACCATTAGACATAGAAACTTTTTTCTTTCACGATTCTATTACTCCATATTGCCATGTGTTTGCTATTGAAATTCAGTAATATCGGTTCACGTATAGCTGAGATATATTCAAAATTCCGAAAAAAGCCAGGAAATTTGGAAATTTTTGACAAAAATAGTTGTTTGTTTTGCTTCAAACTTCACACACACAAGTATGGTGACTAAAAAGCAAAAATTTTTTTTCCCGATATCGGTCCATATATACCCGAGATATAGCCCAAATCGGGGTTTTCATGAAAATGTCGCGTAAGCGAACTTAAACAACTTTTTTGTGCTCAAAAGCAGTTCTGGTAATGAAATAAGGTTATATAAATATGGAAAATGAAAATTTCCGATATCGGTCCATATATACCCGAGATATAGCCTAGACCGGGGTTTTCATGAAAATGTAGCGTAAGCGAACTTAAACAACTTTTTTTTTGCTGAAACGCAGTTTTGGTAATGAAATAGGGCTATATAAATATGAAAAATGATAATTTTCGATGTCGGTCCATATATACCCAAGATATAGCTTAGACCGGGTTTTACATAAAAGTGTCGCGTAAGCAAACTTAAACAACTTTTTTGTGCTCAAAAGCAGTTCTGGTAATGAAATAAAGTTATATAAATATGGAAAATGAAAATTTCCGATATCGGTCCATATATACCCGAATATAGCCTAAACCGGGTTTTTCATGAAAATGTCGCGTAAGCGAACTTAAACAACTCTTTTAGGCTCAAAAGCAGTTCTGGTAGTAAAATAAGGCTATGTAAATATGCAAAAGGAAAAATCTTCGATATCGGTCCATATATACCCGAGATAAAGCCTAAACCGGGTTTTTCATGAAAATGTCGCGTAAGTGAACTTAAACATCTTTTTTTGCTTAAAAACAGTTCTGGTAAGGAAATACCCGATACATCGGCCTGAACCGATTGTTCCATTAACATTTTTCTTTTTTTGCTGAAAAACAATTCTCGTTATAAAAGAAGGTTACTAAAATACAGAAAATAGAAAATTCCGATATCGGTTCATATACAACCGATCATATTTAGGTCACATTTTTAAATATAATCTATATACATATATATATATATATATATATATATATATATATATATATATATATATATATATATATATATATATATATATATATATATATATATATATATATATATATATATATATATATATATATATATATATATATATATATATATATATATATATATATATATATATATATATACGTGACTATCGTGAAGGGTATTTTAGATTCGGCCCAGCCGAATATACTACACTCTTACATGTTTTATCATAGGGTATGTATATGTATGTATGTAATGGTTCACAGAACTTTAAAAAAATATTTTTTTATACAATGTTAATGGTTAAGCACATATCCACTTATATGTATGAAAGTTAGAAGATGCATTACTGAAGTATTTCAAGAATTAACCTTCCTTTACACTCCAGTTGGGGTCAATTAGTCTTAAGTTAGCTAATCGTATATGCTTCTTTTGTTTAGCGAGTAACTAAATTTTGTGTATAACCACGAGAATGGTTAATTAGAGTGCATACATATATACCCAATTTTTTTGTTTTGTAAGTTAAAATTTTATTTACGATATTAGCGGTCACAGATGCTGTGGATGATTGAGCTCAACCATCGTCAACAGATAGAATAATCACATAGTCTTGGACGGGATTTTCAACAAGCAAACAAAAAATTGAATTCTACATCCTCAACCGTAAGTTTAATACACAAAATTTATTTTTATGCTTTAAAAATTTTTAACTGCAACAGCATATCTATTCATAAAGAGTCCGTAGAGTTAAAAATAAAAAAAGGAATAATAATAACAATTGTTCTAGCAAATATTGAATCGCAAATTAAAAATCTAAGTTAATCCCTATTAAAGGGAATTTAAATCTAATAAATTGAATATATATATATTATATATATATATATATATATATATATATATATATATATATATATATATATATATATATATATATATATATATATATATATATATATATATATATATATATATATATATATATATATATATATATATATATATATATATATATATAAAGGGTGTTTTTTTAAGCTAGATAGAACTTTAAATTGTAAAAAGTAACACAAAAAATTAAATTTTGAAACATTTTTTTTATTTGTTTCAGTATACTCTGACAAATCATCATGAATAGACTCACGCTTGAACAACGCTACGAAATTATCCAAATTTACTTTGAAAATCAGTCGTCGATTTCCCGTTGTTTTATCGCAAAATTGTGTTCAGCGATGAGGCGCATTTTTGGCTTAACGGGTTTGTTAATAAGCAAAATTGCCGCATATGGAGTGAGACCAATCCACAAGAGACCCTACAGACTCCATTACATCCAGAAAAATGCACTGTTTGGTGCGGTTTTCATGCTGGTGGCATCATCGGACCTTATTTCTTAAAAAATGAGGCCGGAGCTCGCGTTACGGTCAATGGAGATCGTTACCGCACCATGATCAATGATTTTTTGTTTGAAAATATGGATGACATTGATCCGGAGGAGATGTGGTTTCAACAGGATGGCGCTACGTGCCATACGGCGAACGCAACCATCGACTTACTGAAATCAAAATTTGGCGATAAGTTGATTTCGAAAAATGGACCTGTCAATTGGCCTCCAAGGTAGTGCGATTTGACACCTCTCGATTATTTCCTGTGGGGCTACGTGAAGTCACTGGTTTATGCTGATAAACCAGCAACAATTGACGCCTTGGAGGCCAGCATTGTTCGTGTTGTTCGTGACATACGGCCAGCAGTGCTCGAAAAAGTGGCCCAAAATTGGACGTCCAGAATGCGCTTCGTCAAGAACAGCCGCGGTGCCCATATGCCCGAAATCATTTTCAAATGTTAATGTCACGTATTGATCTTTCGAATAAAAAAAAATTTTGATTACAATTTAATTTTTTGTGTTATTTTTTACAATTTCAAGTTCTATCGGGCTTAAAAAAACACCCTATATATATATATATATATATATATATATATATATATATATATATATATATATATATATATATATATATATATATATATATATATATATATATATATATAGGGTGTTTTTTTAAGCCCGATGGAACTTGAAATTGTAAAAAATAACACAAAAAATTAAATTGTAATCAAAATTTTTTTTTATTCGAAAGATCAATACGTGACATTAACATTTGAAAATGATTTCGGGCATATGGGCACCGCGGCTGTTCTTGACGAAGCGCATTCTGGACGTCCAATTTTGGGCCACTTTTTCGAGCACTGCTGGCCGTATGTCACGAGCAACACGAACAATGCTGGCCTCCAAGGCGTCAATTGTTGCTGGTTTATCAGCATAAACCAGTGACTTCACGTAGCCCCACAGGAAATAATCGAGAGGTGTCAAATCGCACGACCTTGGAGGCCAATTGACAGGTCCATTTCTCGAAATCAACTTATCGCCAAATTTTGATTTCAGTAAGTCGATGGTTGCGTTCGCCGTATGGCACGTAGCGCCATCCTGTTGAAACCACATCTCCTCCGGATCAATGTCATCCATATTTTCAAACAAAAAATCATTGATCATGGTGCGGTAACGATCTCCATTGACCGTAACGCGAGCTCCGGCCTCATTTTTTAAGAAATAAGGTCCGATGATGCCACCAGCATGAAAACCGCACCAAACAGTGCATTTTTCTGGATGTAATGGAGTCTGTAGGGTCTCTTGTGGATTGGTCTCACTCCATATGCGGCAATTTTGCTTATTAACAAACCCGTTAAGCCAAAAATGCGCCTCATCGCTGAACACAATTTTGCGATAAAACAACGCGCGAATCGACGACTGATTTTCAAAGTAAATTTGGATAATTTCGTAGCGTTGTTCAAGCGTGAGTATATTCATGATGATTTGTCAGAGTATACTGAAACAAATAAAAAAAATGTTTCATCAAAATTTAATTTTTTGTGTTACTTTTTACAATTTAAAGTTCTATCTAGCTTAAAAAAACACCCTATATATATAATATATATATTCAATTTATTAGATTTAAATTCCCTTTAATAGGGATTAACTTAGATTTTTAATTTGCGATTCAATATTTGCTAGAACAATTGTTATTATTATTCCTTTTTTTATTTTTAACTCTACGGACTCTTTATGAATAGATATGCTGTTGCAGTTAAACATTTTTAAAGCATAAAAATAAATTTTGTGTATTAAACTTACGGTTGGGGAAGTAGAATTCAATTTTTTGTTTGCTTGTTGAAAATCCCGTCCAAGACTATGTGATTACTCTATTTGTTGACGATGGTTGAGCTCAATCATCCACAGCATCTGTGACCGCTAATATCGTAAATAAAATTTTAACTTACAAAACAAAAAAATTGGGTATATATGTATGCACTCTAATTAACCATTCTCGTGGTTATACACAAAATTTAGTTACTCGCTAAACAAAAGAAGCATATACGATTAGCTAACTTAAGACTAATTGACCCCAACTGGAGTTTAAAGGAAGGTTAATTCTTGAAATACTTCAGTAATGCACCTTCTAACTTTCATACATATAAGTGGATATGTGCTTAACCATTAACATTGTATAAAAAAATATTTTTTTGAAGTTCTGTGAACCATTACATACATACATATACATACCCTATGATAAAACAAGTAAGAGTGTAGTATATTCGGCTGGGCCGAATCTAAAATACCCTTCACGATAGTCACGTATATATATATATATATATATATATATATATATATATATATATATTATATTTAAAAATGTGACCTAAATATGATCGGTTGTATATGAACCGATATCGGAATTTTCTATTTTCTGTATTTTAGTAACCTTCTTTTATAACGAGAATTGTTTTTCAGCAAAAAAAAAAAAAAGAAAAATGTTAATGGAACAATCGGTTCAGGCCGATGTATCGGGTATTTCCTTACCAGAACTGTTTTTAAGCAAAGCTCTTTTCTACTTGTACCGTTTTTTTTATTTTTATTTATTTATTTATTTTTTTTATAGCACTCCGATTAAAAACAAATACTTCCGTTCACTATCAAAGCTAGACTCTGACTCCAGCCTCTTACCATAAATATTTTTTTGTATGCTTACCCTAGCTGGGGTTTATTAAAAACACGTATTTTACCACTTAAATTTTTTTTTAACTTCATTATTTTATTTATTGAATCTACATAAAAAAAATGTAATGACAATAAGTATTCAAATCTTAATACTAAAAAAAAAAATTATGATTAAAGTCCTGCCAGTGCTGGACGAAAATTTATTTTTATGCGAATATTATTTCAGAATTCAGTCATCTGTTTAGAGCTCTAATGGTAGCCAAAGTATCCCTCCTTCTCAGACGGGTATGACCACCAAAATTAAGAATATTAGCTGCAAGAGGATTTGGATGGAATTCAAGTTTGATAAGATTTCACAAAAGGTACGTTCAGATCTGCGTGGATTCGTGAGTTTTTAACGTACCATGGAGCATATGTAATTCTACGGAGAATTTTATTTTGACTTCTTTGAATTTTTTCAATGTTGGATGCCGAGGCTGTGCCCCATAATTGAATCCCATAGCACCATATTGGCTTTAGAATCGAGTTGTAAAGCAAAAGTTTACAATCAATCTCCAAGGTCGAATTTCTGTCTATTAGCCAGTTAATTTGCACTGCTTTCAATTCCATCTGCGTTACTTTTGCTTCGATGTGCGACTTCCATGTTAGTCTAGGGTCAAGATGAATACCGAGGTATTTGACTTCACTGTGTTGAGGTATTACTTTATTATTAATAGTAATGGGTGAGCATGTTCCTAGACGCAGTGCGAATGTAACATGGGCACACTTTTGTTCATTAACCTTGATTTTCCAAAGCTTGAGCCATTTCTCTAGTTTGTCGATATGTTCCTGTAAATTTATTGATGCTTGCTGGTGGTTACTATGTATGCTAAGGAATGCTGTATCATCTGCAAATGTTGAAGTGTGAACGTTGGTGCTTGTTGGCATGTCAGATGCGTAGATCAAATATAAGATAGGCCCTAATATGCTGCCTTGGGGAACTCCTGCTTCAATAGACTGAGCGGGGCTTATGAAATCGCCTTCTTTTACTATAAATTGGCGACAATATAAATAGCTTTCCAAAAGGTTATGTATGTTTGCAGGTAAGTTAAACTTTATTTTATGCATTAAGCCATCGTGCCATACTTTATCAAAAGCTTGTGAGACGTTGATGAATAAAGCAGAGCAATATTTTTTATCTTCAAATGCCTTTCTTATGACGTTAACTAACCTGTGTGTTTGCTCAATGGTGCCATGTTTCGCTCTAAAACCAAATTGGTGATCAGGAATACATTCAACCTTATGAAGCATTGGATCCAACTTCGCCTTTAGCAATTTTTCGAAAAGTTTTGATATTGTTGACAGTAGACTTATTGGACGGTATGATTCTACTTTCGTGTGATCCTTCCCTGGTTTAGGAACCATTGTTATCATGGACACCTTCCACTCTGCAGGGTAATACTCAAGTCGTAAAATAGCATTAAAAATAAAAAGAACAATTCTTTTAGCTACACGAGGCAGCTCTACGAGCATTTTGTTGCTGATTTTATCCATACCTGGAGCTTTTTTAAGGTTTAGATTGCCAATAGCATTTTCAATTTCTTGGAAATTGAATCTTAAAGGCACAGGAGGTCTACTAACAATAGGTGGCAACTCATTTGCATTGTCAGACCTATTTGTGGTAAAAACGTTTTTCAAATGGTTAACAAATAAATTACCCTTTTTCGAGTCATCTCTAGCCCAGTCACCAGACGGTTCTCGCAAGGGCGGCTTACCTCTAACTGGCCTTTTTATACCCTTAGTCGCCCGCCATAAAGAATAGTCGGACTGAGGAGTACCATACAGACTTTCTAAATACGTTTGTAGAGAAGCCGTTTTTTGGTTTCCAAGCAAACGTCTTAGTTGATTTGTGCACTCACGTAGCCTTGTTTTTAGCTGCGGAGACCTGCGAAGTTGCCACTCTCGTCGAACTCTTCTTTTTTCTAACACAAGTTGCTCGATTTCTGAAGAATATGTTCTATTTTGAAGGTTTCTGCGTGTTAAATAAACTCTAGATGCAAGTTCAGCGGCTTGTTTAAGGTTTTCGCTAAAGTTGCTTAGTGACGCATTAATATCTTCAGGTGTTCTTAAAACAATATTCTCAGTGCAATGGGTACTCAAAAATTTTTTATATTTTAGCCAATTCACTCGGGTGACAGTCCTATGCAAATTGTTAATCGGAGACCAAGTCTCCTGGGGAAAACGCACTGAAATAATAGTTGGTGAATGATCCGATGACAAGTCTAACGAAGGCTCAGCTTGCATCCATTCCACAGGGAACCCCTTAACCACTCCAAAACCAATCACATCAGGGATCTTTCGCCGGTCAGTCGGCCAGTAAGTGGGATGCCCGCTTGATATTACGTCTAAGCCCATTTTAGAAGTTGTATCAAAAAGCACTCGACCCTTCGGGGTGATTAAACGTGAGCCCCAAAAAGTGTGTTTTGCGTTGTAATCTCCAGCTGCTATAAAACGAGGTCCTAATGAGGTGAAAAAACTTGAATATTGTGACTCCGTCACTGAAAATCGAGGCGGCGAATAAATCGATGAGATAACCAATTTGTAATGAAAATTTTCCACACAGATATTAGTTGCTTGAAGATAGTCCTCACATGTGTCGTTCAACAAAAAATGCTTTATCCTAGATTTTATCAAGATTGCAAAACCTCCACAAGCTCTTCCACGGGGGTCTTTAGTATCGTATAATACGTAGCCGTTAATTTTAAAGAAGCTTGTTGACGTCAAGTGAGTTTCTGCAATCATCATTATATCAATCTGCTTATCCATCAGGAAGTATTCGAGTTCATTTTTGTGTTGGCGGATGCCGTTCGCGTTCCAGAAACATATTTTTAACCAAATCATTTTTTCGAAATGACCTGCAAAATGGTGGATTGCATTTTCACCATTTCCTGCATCATCGTCATCATAGACGACGTAAAAGTGTTTATAGTTTGAATTAGGGTCTGTATTGTTGCCTCAAGGTTACTGAAATTTTGATCGGGCGGTTGAGATATAGATTGTTGATTCGGGTTTGCGAATGTAGACTTAACTACATTAGCATAAGAAATTTGTTTTTGATTTTGAACGGTTATGTCGGTGGTTGACTGTCCTGTCGGAGGAAAAGAATTATTAGAAAAAATTTGAGTCTGCTGTGGTGGCTTAAAAGCAATTATTGGTTTGTTATTCATTGAGCGCTTGAGGTGGGTGTAGACGGAGCAACCTCTATAATTAGCTGTGTGGTTTTCACCGCAATTACTGCATTTTTTATTTTTGGGTCGAATTTCGGCTTATTGCATTGTGCTGTACCATGGAGTTCTCCACACACAACACAAACTGTAGGCAACTTGCAGTACGCTTTAGTGTGGCCAAATTCTCTGCAGTTGTGGCACTGTACGGGTCCTAAGCGCTTATGCGGTTCCTCTACGGTTATTTTTCGATGTAAAAGGAATTTTACACTGTATATTGGATGAACTTCATTTTTCTTTAAAGTCACATCTCCTGGCTCTAATTCAACCCTAAACATAGGTTGAGGGATCTTTTCACGATTTCTGATGTTTAACACATTTTTTACTTTGAATCCCTTGTCTGTCAAATCGGTCTTAACCTCATCAGTGTCTACGCAAGGGTCAATCCCTTTTATTACGACTTGAAGACCTTTAGCGCTTTTAAGCTGATAAGTATAAAAAGCTTTTTTTTCTTTTTCAAAATCGTTAGACAGTTTTCGGTAGTCATTTTCATCGTTAACCTGAATTTTAGTTTCGTTAATGTTACCGTGCTTGATGGAGGTAACGTTAAATGTATTTTCTCCGATTACTGAAACAATTTTTCTTACCAGTTCATTGGAGGCAGATTCCCTTAAATAAATTGGTGGTGGTTTAAACGATTTTTTTGACGATCCTGTTGGCTCATCCGTTTGTAGAATAGAAAATCTGTTTTGATTGGTTGGTCTAGCGGATTCGGCATCTTTAGAAATTTTTGATTTGGATGCAATTTGAGCAGATTTAGGGCTTCGCTGACGTTTGGTAATGGTGATATACCTATCCATGCCTACTTGCGTTTTTTGTTTATTGGCATTAGTTAGAGTAGAAGATCTTTTATCTTCTGTTGTAACATCTATGTTAGGCGAGCCGGAACAGGAGCGGATTTTATCTCTTGTAGAAAGAAAATTGTCCAATGATTGCTTTATAGATTCTTCTTCAGAAGTCCATATACTTTTGCTGGTGGCGCTAGGCTCTTTTTCAGAATTATTTCTGATGGGATTACTCATACAGAAAACAAAAACTTTAATGTATATTTTTTTCCTACTGGGTAGGTAATCTTCACGCACAATTACAACAATAAAAATGCACTGCCACCGCACTTGTTTTATTGAAATTGATTTTATTGTTTAGTTATTGAAATGTGAGGAATTTATTTTCCCGTTGTTTTTTAAAATAATTTGTTATTGTTTTTACAATTTATTACAATATATTATTGATTATATGTAAGTTTAAAAATTAGTGAGCACAATGATTTTTTTGTTTGTTTGTTTGTTTGTTTTTTTTTTTTTTTTGTTCACTGTTTAATTATACGACTGTGCGGTTGGAGAGTCACACCACTTAAATATAATTTTTTTTGTTGTTCTCTTCTTATTTGGAGGACACAAAATTTTAAAGATAACAAAATATTGTCAATGATAGGCAGTAATTAGTATTATTATTTCTTCCTCGTTCAATTATGATCTTAATGCTTCCACGTTATCACAGGAAAAGAAAAATCCGAAGCAGTACTCAATTAGGCAAGATAAATTGATCGCAAGATCGATTACTGTTCAATCGGCGTTACCTGATTAGCAAATTGTGCTGGTAGCAATATATTACAATTATGTAAATTAAAGCTTTCTTAAATACCAAGCTTAGCTTATATACATATATTTATAGCATAAAGTGCAAGAAAGTACTGCGAAAATAAAATGTTTTGTCCGATCTGTACGTATTTTTTTTAAAGGTGGTTCACATATTTTACTTTCTAAAAAAAAGTTTTTTTTTTTTTTAGAATAAATTTCTCTTTTATTATACTTTCTTCTAAATAGGTACAGTGTTACCGTAAAAGTGATTACACATAAGTTTATGCGTATCATGAAATTTTGATTTTAGTATTCTAAAGCTGTAACAGTATGTTAATAAATAAAAAGAAATACCGGTAATTCTGAGACAGCAAACGCTGTACGAACAATGTGGTCAATGAACAAAATGCATATGTGATTCAATATGAGATGAATATAGATGGAGTTCAAATCCCAGTGGGTGGTGATGAGTAGTGTAGCGACTACGAAACAGCTAGTTGGTCCCCAGCTAAAAATTTGATTATTATTTTTCTTGTCTTCTTCAATCAAAAATTATTGATCACAGCAGATTTAAATCGTAAAAAATCCTTTTTAAGAAAAAACTTAAGAAAGGAAAAAAACTTGCTTCTAATTTTTCGACCCTTTTTTAATTTAAATTGTTAATTGTTGTTGAGCTAGTGGTCTTCTTGTTTTGGTAAAAAGTATGGTTTGTATTTTTCAACATTTCGACACTCCGTTGTGTGTCTTCTTCAGGAAAATTTTTGTTTTTTTTTTTTTTAAATTGTGTATACATAATTTTTATAAAAACAAAAATTTTCCTGAAGAAGACACACAACGGAGTGTCGAAATATTGAAAAATAAGAACCAAACTTTTTACCAAAACAAGAAAACCACTAGCTCAACAACAAATAACAATTTAAAGGGAAAAAACTTGATCACATGTATTTTGTTTTACTTTTGTTTGAAAAATCTTATTGGATGTTTTTTCAAAATTATGTATTTTGTACACAAAATTTTGACAAATTTACACAAAGGAAACGAACGACAGATGTGCTTATACCACCACCCTATTAAATTTATTAAAATTAAAAAAAAAACAATAATGATGAACACAGCAGACTCAAAAAATTTGAGTCTGCTGTGGTGGCTTAAAAGCAATTATTGGTTTGTTATTCATTGAGCGCTTGAGGTGGGTGTAGACGGAGCAACCTCTATAATTAGCTGTGTGGTTTTCACCGCAATTACTGCATTTTTTATTTTTGGGTCGAATTTCGGCTTATTGCATTGTGCTGTACCATGGAGTTCTCCACACACAACACAAACTGTAGGCAACTTGCAGTACGCTTTAGTGTGGCCAAATTCTCTGCAGTTGTGGCACTGTACGGGTCCTAAGCGCTTATGCGGTTCCTCTACGGTTATTTTTCGATGTAAAAGGAATTTTACACTGTATATTGGATGAACTTCATTTTTCTTTAAAGTCACATCTCCTGGCTCTAATTCAACCCTAAACATAGGTTGAGGGATCTTTTCACGATTTCTGATGTTTAACACATTTTTTACTTTGAATCCCTTGTCTGTCAAATCGGTCTTAACCTCATCAGTGTCTACGCAAGGGTCAATCCCTTTTATTACGACTTGAAGACCTTTAGCGCTTTTAAGCTGATAAGTATAAAAAGCTTTTTTTTCTTTTTCAAAATCGTTAGACAGTTTTCGGTAGTCATTTTCATCGTTAACCTGAATTTTAGTTTCGTTAATGTTACCGTGCTTGATGGAGGTAACGTTAAATGTATTTTCTCCGATTACTGAAACAATTTTTCTTACCAGTTCATTGGAGGCAGATTCCCTTAAATAAATTGGTGGTGGTTTAAACGATTTTTTTGACGATCCTGTTGGCTCATCCGTTTGTAGAATAGAAAATCTGTTTTGATTGGTTGGTCTAGCGGATTCGGCATCTTTAGAAATTTTTGATTTGGATGCAATTTGAGCAGATTTAGGGCTTCGCTGACGTTTGGTAATGGTGATATACCTATCCATGCCTACTTGCGTTTTTTGTTTATTGGCATTAGTTAGAGTAGAAGATCTTTTATCTTCTGTTGTAACATCTATGTTAGGCGAGCCGGAACAGGAGCGGATTTTATCTCTTGTAGAAAGAAAATTGTCCAATGATTGCTTTATAGATTCTTCTTCAGAAGTCCATATACTTTTGCTGGTGGCGCTAGGCTCTTTTTCAGAATTATTTCTGATGGGATTACTCATACAGAAAACAAAAACTTTAATGTATATTTTTTTCCTACTGGGTAGGTAATCTTCACGCACAATTACAACAATAAAAATGCACTGCCACCGCACTTGTTTTATTGAAATTGATTTTATTGTTTAGTTATTGAAATGTGAGGAATTTATTTTCCCGTTGTTTTTTAAAATAATTTGTTATTGTTTTTACAATTTATTACAATATATTATTGATTATATGTAAGTTTAAAAATTAGTGAGCACAATGATTTTTTTGTTTGTTTGTTTGTTTGTTTTTTTTTTTTTTTTTGTTCACTGTTTAATTATACGACTGTGCGGTTGGAGAGTCACACCACTTAAATATAATTTTTTTTGTTGTTCTCTTCTTATTTGGAGGACACAAAATTTTAAAGATAACAAAATATTGTCAATGATAGGCAGTAATTAGTATTATTATTTCTTCCTCGTTCAATTATGATCTTAATGCTTCCACGTTATCACAGGAAAAGAAAAATCCGAAGCAGTACTCAATTAGGCAAGATAAATTGATCGCAAGATCGATTACTGTTCAATCGGCGTTACCTGATTAGCAAATTGTGCTGGTAGCAATATATTACAATTATGTAAATTAAAGCTTTCTTAAATACCAAGCTTAGCTTATATACATATATTTATAGCATAAAGTGCAAGAAAGTACTGCGAAAATAAAATGTTTTGTCCGATCTGTACGTATTTTTTTTAAAGGTGGTTCACATATTTTACTTTCTAAAAAAAAGTTTTTTTTTTTTTTAGAATAAATTTCTCTTTTATTATACTTTCTTCTAAATAGGTACAGTGTTACCGTAAAAGTGATTACACATAAGTTTATGCGTATCATGAAATTTTGATTTTAGTATTCTAAAGCTGTAACAGTATGTTAATAAATAAAAAGAAATACCGGTAATTCTGAGACAGCAAACGCTGTACGAACAATGTGGTCAATGAACAAAATGCATATGTGATTCAATATGAGATGAATATAGATGGAGTTCAAATCCCAGTGGGTGGTGATGAGTAGTGTAGCGACTACGAAACAGCTAGTTGGTCCCCAGCTAAAAATTTGATTATTATTTTTCTTGTCTTCTTCAATCAAAAATTATTGATCACAGCAGATTTAAATCGTAAAAAATCCTTTTTAAGAAAAAACTTAAGAAAGGAAAAAAACTTGCTTCTAATTTTTCGACCCTTTTTTAATTTAAATTGTTAATTGTTGTTGAGCTAGTGGTCTTCTTGTTTTGGTAAAAAGTATGGTTTGTATTTTTCAACATTTCGACACTCCGTTGTGTGTCTTCTTCAGGAAAATTTTTGTTTTTTTTTTTTTTTAAATTGTGTATACATAATTTTTATAAAAACAAAAATTTTCCTGAAGAAGACACACAACGGAGTGTCGAAATATTGAAAAATAAGAACCAAACTTTTTACCAAAACAAGAAAACCACTAGCTCAACAACAAATAACAATTTAAAGGGAAAAAACTTGATCACATGTATTTTGTTTTACTTTTGTTTGAAAAATCTTATTGGATGTTTTTTCAAAATTATGTATTTTGTACACAAAATTTTGACAAATTTACACAAAGGAAACGAACGACAGATGTGCTTATACCACCACCCTATTAAATTTATTAAAATTAAAAAAAAAACAATAATGATGAACACAGCAGACTCAAAAAATTTGAGTCTGCTGTGGTGGCTTAAAAGCAATTATTGGTTTGTTATTCATTGAGCGCTTGAGGTGGGTGTAGACGGAGCAACCTCTATAATTAGCTGTGTGGTTTTCACCGCAATTACTGCATTTTTTATTTTTGGGTCGAATTTCGGCTTATTGCATTGTGCTGTACCATGGAGTTCTCCACACACAACACAAACTGTAGGCAACTTGCAGTACGCTTTAGTGTGGCCAAATTCTCTGCAGTTGTGGCACTGTACGGGTCCTAAGCGCTTATGCGGTTCCTCTACGGTTATTTTTCGATGTAAAAGGAATTTTACACTGTATATTGGATGAACTTCATTTTTCTTTAAAGTCACATCTCCTGGCTCTAATTCAACCCTAAACATAGGTTGAGGGATCTTTTCACGATTTCTGATGTTTAACACATTTTTTACTTTGAATCCCTTGTCTGTCAAATCGGTCTTAACCTCATCAGTGTCTACGCAAGGGTCAATCCCTTTTATTACGACTTGAAGACCTTTAGCGCTTTTAAGCTGATAAGTATAAAAAGCTTTTTTTTCTTTTTCAAAATCGTTAGACAGTTTTCGGTAGTCATTTTCATCGTTAACCTGAATTTTAGTTTCGTTAATGTTACCGTGCTTGATGGAGGTAACGTTAAATGTATTTTCTCCGATTACTGAAACAATTTTTCTTACCAGTTCATTGGAGGCAGATTCCCTTAAATAAATTGGTGGTGGTTTAAACGATTTTTTTGACGATCCTGTTGGCTCATCCGTTTGTAGAATAGAAAATCTGTTTTGATTGGTTGGTCTAGCGGATTCGGCATCTTTAGAAATTTTTGATTTGGATGCAATTTGAGCAGATTTAGGGCTTCGCTGACGTTTGGTAATGGTGATATACCTATCCATGCCTACTTGCGTTTTTTGTTTATTGGCATTAGTTAGAGTAGAAGATCTTTTATCTTCTGTTGTAACATCTATGTTAGGCGAGCCGGAACAGGAGCGGATTTTATCTCTTGTAGAAAGAAAATTGTCCAATGATTGCTTTATAGATTCTTCTTCAGAAGTCCATATACTTTTGCTGGTGGCGCTAGGCTCTTTTTCAGAATTATTTCTGATGGGATTACTCATACAGAAAACAAAAACTTTAATGTATATTTTTTTCCTACTGGGTAGGTAATCTTCACGCACAATTACAACAATAAAAATGCACTGCCACCGCACTTGTTTTATTGAAATTGATTTTATTGTTTAGTTATTGAAATGTGAGGAATTTATTTTCCCGTTGTTTTTTAAAATAATTTGTTATTGTTTTTACAATTTATTACAATATATTATTGATTATATGTAAGTTTAAAAATTAGTGAGCACAATGATTTTTTTGTTTGTTTGTTTGTTTGTTTGTTTTTTTTTTTTTTTTTGTTCACTGTTTAATTATACGACTGTGCGGTTGGAGAGTCACACCACTTAAATATAATTTTTTTTGTTGTTCTCTTCTTATTTGGAGGACACAAAATTTTAAAGATAACAAAATATTGTCAATGATAGGCAGTAATTAGTATTATTATTTCTTCCTCGTTCAATTATGATCTTAATGCTTCCACGTTATCACAGGAAAAGAAAAATCCGAAGCAGTACTCAATTAGGCAAGATAAATTGATCGCAAGATCGATTACTGTTCAATCGGCGTTACCTGATTAGCAAATTGTGCTGGTAGCAATATATTACAATTATGTAAATTAAAGCTTTCTTAAATACCAAGCTTAGCTTATATACATATATTTATAGCATAAAGTGCAAGAAAGTACTGCGAAAATAAAATGTTTTGTCCGATCTGTACGTATTTTTTTTAAAGGTGGTTCACATATTTTACTTTCTAAAAAAAAGTTTTTTTTTTTTTTAGAATAAATTTCTCTTTTATTATACTTTCTTCTAAATAGGTACAGTGTTACCGTAAAAGTGATTACACATAAGTTTATGCGTATCATGAAATTTTGATTTTAGTATTCTAAAGCTGTAACAGTATGTTAATAAATAAAAAGAAATACCGGTAATTCTGAGACAGCAAACGCTGTACGAACAATGTGGTCAATGAACAAAATGCATATGTGATTCAATATGAGATGAATATAGATGGAGTTCAAATCCCAGTGGGTGGTGATGAGTAGTGTAGCGACTACGAAACAGCTAGTTGGTCCCCAGCTAAAAATTTGATTATTATTTTTCTTGTCTTCTTCAATCAAAAATTATTGATCACAGCAGATTTAAATCGTAAAAAATCCTTTTTAAGAAAAAACTTAAGAAAGGAAAAAAACTTGCTTCTAATTTTTCGACCCTTTTTTAATTTAAATTGTTAATTGTTGTTGAGCTAGTGGTCTTCTTGTTTTGGTAAAAAGTATGGTTTGTATTTTTCAACATTTCGACACTCCGTTGTGTGTCTTCTTCAGGAAAATTTTTGTTTTTTTTTTTTTTTAAATTGTGTATACATAATTTTTATAAAAACAAAAATTTTCCTGAAGAAGACACACAACGGAGTGTCGAAATATTGAAAAATAAGAACCAAACTTTTTACCAAAACAAGAAAACCACTAGCTCAACAACAAATAACAATTTAAAGGGAAAAAACTTGATCACATGTATTTTGTTTTACTTTTGTTTGAAAAATCTTATTGGATGTTTTTTCAAAATTATGTATTTTGTACACAAAATTTTGACAAATTTACACAAAGGAAACGAACGACAGATGTGCTTATACCACCACCCTATTAAATTTATTAAAATTAAAAAAAAAACAATAATGATGAACACAGCAGACTCAAAAAATTTGAGTCTGCTGTGGTGGCTTAAAAGCAATTATTGGTTTGTTATTCATTGAGCGCTTGAGGTGGGTGTAGACGGAGCAACCTCTATAATTAGCTGTGTGGTTTTCACCGCAATTACTGCATTTTTTATTTTTGGGTCGAATTTCGGCTTATTGCATTGTGCTGTACCATGGAGTTCTCCACACACAACACAAACTGTAGGCAACTTGCAGTACGCTTTAGTGTGGCCAAATTCTCTGCAGTTGTGGCACTGTACGGGTCCTAAGCGCTTATGCGGTTCCTCTACGGTTATTTTTCGATGTAAAAGGAATTTTACACTGTATATTGGATGAACTTCATTTTTCTTTAAAGTCACATCTCCTGGCTCTAATTCAACCCTAAACATAGGTTGAGGGATCTTTTCACGATTTCTGATGTTTAACACATTTTTTACTTTGAATCCCTTGTCTGTCAAATCGGTCTTAACCTCATCAGTGTCTACGCAAGGGTCAATCCCTTTTATTACGACTTGAAGACCTTTAGCGCTTTTAAGCTGATAAGTATAAAAAGCTTTTTTTTCTTTTTCAAAATCGTTAGACAGTTTTCGGTAGTCATTTTCATCGTTAACCTGAATTTTAGTTTCGTTAATGTTACCGTGCTTGATGGAGGTAACGTTAAATGTATTTTCTCCGATTACTGAAACAATTTTTCTTACCAGTTCATTGGAGGCAGATTCCCTTAAATAAATTGGTGGTGGTTTAAACGATTTTTTTGACGATCCTGTTGGCTCATCCGTTTGTAGAATAGAAAATCTGTTTTGATTGGTTGGTCTAGCGGATTCGGCATCTTTAGAAATTTTTGATTTGGATGCAATTTGAGCAGATTTAGGGCTTCGCTGACGTTTGGTAATGGTGATATACCTATCCATGCCTACTTGCGTTTTTTGTTTATTGGCATTAGTTAGAGTAGAAGATCTTTTATCTTCTGTTGTAACATCTATGTTAGGCGAGCCGGAACAGGAGCGGATTTTATCTCTTGTAGAAAGAAAATTGTCCAATGATTGCTTTATAGATTCTTCTTCAGAAGTCCATATACTTTTGCTGGTGGCGCTAGGCTCTTTTTCAGAATTATTTCTGATGGGATTACTCATACAGAAAACAAAAACTTTAATGTATATTTTTTTCCTACTGGGTAGGTAATCTTCACGCACAATTACAACAATAAAAATGCACTGCCACCGCACTTGTTTTATTGAAATTGATTTTATTGTTTAGTTATTGAAATGTGAGGAATTTATTTTCCCGTTGTTTTTTAAAATAATTTGTTATTGTTTTTACAATTTATTACAATATATTATTGATTATATGTAAGTTTAAAAATTAGTGAGCACAATGATTTTTTTGTTTGTTTGTTTGTTTGTTTGTTTGTTTTTTTTTTTTTTTTTGTTCACTGTTTAATTATACGACTGTGCGGTTGGAGAGTCACACCACTTAAATATAATTTTTTTTGTTGTTCTCTTCTTATTTGGAGGACACAAAATTTTAAAGATAACAAAATATTGTCAATGATGGCAGTAATTAGTATTATTATTTCTTCCTCGTTCAATTATGATCTTAATGCTTCCACGTTATCACAGGAAAAGAAAAATCCGAAGCAGTACTCAATTAGGCAAGATAAATTGATCGCAAGATCGATTACTGTTCAATCGGCGTTACCTGATTAGCAAATTGTGCTGGTAGCAATATATTACAATTATGTAAATTAAAGCTTTCTTAAATACCAAGCTTAGCTTATATACATATATTTATAGCATAAAGTGCAAGAAAGTACTGCGAAAATAAAATGTTTTGTCCGATCTGTACGTATTTTTTTTAAAGGTGGTTCACATATTTTACTTTCTAAAAAAAAGTTTTTTTTTTTTTTAGAATAAATTTCTCTTTTATTATACTTTCTTCTAAATAGGTACAGTGTTACCGTAAAAGTGATTACACATAAGTTTATGCGTATCATGAAATTTTGATTTTAGTATTCTAAAGCTGTAACAGTATGTTAATAAATAAAAAGAAATACCGGTAATTCTGAGACAGCAAACGCTGTACGAACAATGTGGTCAATGAACAAAATGCATATGTGATTCAATATGAGATGAATATAGATGGAGTTCAAATCCCAGTGGGTGGTGATGAGTAGTGTAGCGACTACGAAACAGCTAGTTGGTCCCCAGCTAAAAATTTGATTATTATTTTTCTTGTCTTCTTCAATCAAAAATTATTGATCACAGCAGATTTAAATCGTAAAAAATCCTTTTTAAGAAAAAACTTAAGAAAGGAAAAAAACTTGCTTCTAATTTTTCGACCCTTTTTTAATTTAAATTGTTAATTGTTGTTGAGCTAGTGGTCTTCTTGTTTTGGTAAAAAGTATGGTTTGTATTTTTCAACATTTCGACACTCCGTTGTGTGTCTTCTTCAGGAAAATTTTTGTTTTTTTTTTTTTTAAATTGTGTATACATAATTTTTATAAAAACAAAAATTTTCCTGAAGAAGACACACAACGGAGTGTCGAAATATTGAAAAATAAGAACCAAACTTTTTACCAAAACAAGAAAACCACTAGCTCAACAACAAATAACAATTTAAAGGGAAAAAACTTGATCACATGTATTTTGTTTTACTTTTGTTTGAAAAATCTTATTGGATGTTTTTTCAAAATTATGTATTTTGTACACAAAATTTTGACAAATTTACACAAAGGAAACGAACGACAGATGTGCTTATACCACCACCCTATTAAATTTATTAAAATTAAAAAAAAAACAATAATGATCGGAAACCGGTCATTATTCGATCACCCTTTAGCTGTTACTTCCATGTGAAGGCATATAGTGTTAATAGTTTTGTGTTAGATACATACTTTTTTACATATGTATATACATATATGTATGTACAGTGTTGAACTTTTACAAAGTATGTATTTTGTACACAAAACTAAATTTGCTATTTCTGATTTTAGGTCGTAGGTGGATATTTCAGCGATCGTTATGGTGGCCAAAGAGTGATATTATTTTCAGCCATAGGATGGTCAGTAATGACTTTCCTGATGCCAAATATAATTTGGTGGGCGCCAAACGTTAAAAGCTATGGCATTCCATTTATTGTAACAATAAGAATAATTAACGGAGCATTTCAGGGTGTTCATTTTCCTAGTATGATAAGTTTAACAAGTCAGGTGAGCAATAATTTCAATAATATATACTTACATACTTAGGACAGTTAACCAAACATTTTTATTTACAGAATCTATGCTCAAATGAACGCACAAGCTTTTTTGGACTTCTAACATCAGGTTCAGCAATGGGCACCTTGCTGACTGGTATATTAGGTTCTTTTGTTCTGGACTATTTTGGTTGGTCTTACGTTTTTCGCGTAATTGGCTTCATGGGTGCTGCGTGGGCATTGACATTACGTTATTATGCCATGGCAGGAGAGCGTAATCGCATAATCAATGTGTCATTGCCTGCACGTTTATGTGCAAATAAATCCAGGGTCGAGAATGTGCCGTGGCTGAAGTATTTTAGCAAATTATCTTTTTGGGCTTGTGTTTTAACACATGCATGTGAGATGAATTGTTTTTTTGTATTATTATCTTGGCTGCCCACATATTTTCATGATGGTTTTCCACACGCCAAAGGATGGGTGGTAAATATGATACCTTGGTTAGCGCTACCACCCAGTACATTTTTTGCTAAATATCTTACCGGCCGATTACTGGCACGAGAGTGGCCAACATCTGCAGTAAGAAAATTAATTCAAAGTTGCTGCTTTTTCGCTCAAAATTTAGCATTATTTATAATGAGTCGCACAACTGATTTCCATACAGCTCTAATATGTATGACTATAATTATAGGTACGTATCAATTCAAGCATAAATAATTTATATTCTGTTTTATTCACAGTTATGCTTTTTTCTGCAATTTAGGAGGTACTGGTTTTCATAATAACGCAGTGACCGTGAACCCTCAGGACTTAGCGCCTTCTCATTCTGGTAGTGTATTTGGTCTAATGAATACTGTAGGAGCCGTCCCAGGATTTTTGGGAGTTTATTTGGCAGGGCACATATTAGAAATAACTCAGAGTTGGCCTATGGTTTTTAGTGCAGCGGCTGGTATTAATCTAATAGGATGGATAATATTTGTTGTATTTGGCTCAGCAGAGGCTATTGTTTAATTCCAAAGTAGGTCTGACAAACTTTCCATACGTAGCAGAAAGTTTATTGATGATATACAGTAGCTCACAGCTTATTTCTACCACCGTATTTTAAAAATATAAAGCTTCCACAATTTCGAAATGGAAAATTAAATGGATAAAATTTAAATGAGTGTTAATAGAACGCTTTTTAAAATAAAAAAAACATTTATTTCGTTCTTGAATTTTCAAAAGCAATTAGCAAGAGCCCAAAAATAGACGTGTTTGTATGTTATAAAAAGTCAAAGCTAATTTTAGCCATTCTATGTTAGGTTAGGTAGGAAGGCCGCCGGATTCTCCGAAAAAGTACCTTGATTCTCCAGATCACATGGATCCTGGTGAAGATCGTTCCTTTTGTGATTGCCTGAAAAGTGGGATAGAAGAGTTGAAGAACAAAGGTTAGAGGGATATAGGAGTCAGGGAGAGGGAAAGGAAACGTGGGAAACTGCTTAATGTGTCATTACTTGCTGATGTACTAGCCATCCGCTACTCCTTATGAAAGAAGCTAACGCAGTCGGTTTGATCAAGGCCAGACATGATAGGCTATTGAAGCTCCGCACGCCTAAGTATGTTAGACAATGATACTCCAATGCCGGGCATGTACCGAGAGGATGAAGGATCGTCTCCTCCTCATCTTGGCAACTTCTACAGAAGTTGTTATAGCATAGGCCGTCTCCCGGCGTAGTTCCCAAACGGGCAATGTCCAGTGTTGTCTTAAGAATTAATGTGCGGCCACAGGTTCCTTGATATAAGGCATGTGGGCTCTGTGAGCCACTTTTCAAGGGCGCGTTCCAGCGTGTGGAGTTTTATTATTTCCAACACGATGCTAAGGGTTGTCCGTAAAAGAGATCTATATCCCTATCCTCTAGGGCCGTCCCTTTTTTTTTGCTAAGTCGTCAGCGATGTTGTTGCCATTGTTGGTTAGAATGTGTCGCATTCCTGGGCTGGGGTTAGTGTATGTGGGAATAGGGACTAGAAGACCTTTGAACACACAAACGGTTAATAGAAGATTCTCCAAACGAATACAAAGTAAGACAATACGAAACACAAGACAAACGAACAAACAAACGATTATGCTATGAACATAAGAGTCAGTCTTTGTCATACGCGCAACCAAGCCACAACCTTATTACACACAACTATTTAACTTACTTCATTTATAATTATAATTAAATAAGAACTTGCTCTAAGTCGTTTGAAATAAATTGAATTTAATAAAGGTGTGTTTTATTTGACAACACAGACTCAGGAGTGGGAGTTTCATTCCCACAACATGGGGGCTCAATTTTAAAGACAAAAAAGAGCTAAAGTGACAATTACAGGTTTAGTGAAAAAATCGCTCTACAAAAAGAAGTTTAAGGAAGGTTAAAACTTAAAATTTAATATACATGTGATTTTGAAAAGAAAAGGTGTAAGAAAAGACAATTTCAACTATATAACGGAATCCTGTTTTACAGCACAGAATACAGAAAACTTACTCTCGCACAATCAAGTGGATAAAAAAAAAGTAATAAAAAACAAAACTGTTATACAAGTGCCTTAACATAAAACAAAAAGCTTTTGCTGTCGCTCTGTTTCGATTAACAGAGACTGCGTAAGAGAATCTAGACGAAGAAAAGAGAAGCAGATGAAAACAAAATGGTGGTTGCTGCGTAATTCGAGTTGAACGTGTATACAAACACACAGGGTGGGCAGGAAAGTTGCGGCATATAGATGTTGATGCAGAACTTTGTAAATGAAGGTGTGTTATGCAGCAAATAAACACATAAGTTTTCAATAATATAAAAACGTGTATTAAAGTAGTCGGTAGATGTTGAGAGGAGACCTTTTTGTTATTTTTTTTTTAATATAAACCGTTAGTGCCTGTCACACACAGCAACTTTAGTTGGGCAATTCTTGACTTTATAGAAGCTTTCGGTGAGGGGAATAAGAAGGGAAAAAGAATTGCCGGTACTCGGCAATTCTCATCAATTCCTTACTTTTCTCTCATGTATGTATGTGTATGTGCATATACAATGTAAATTGCGTGAAATAAAAGGTAGAGAATTGCTCAAGAATTGCCGAAAAAGTTTTTATGTGTGGACAAGAAAGCAATTCCAAAAGAAAATTGCTAAAAAGTTCGGCAATTAAAATCGCTATGTCTTTGAGCATTAAAAAGGAAAAGCGTATGAGATGAATAGTGACTGTAAAATTTTGTGAAGAATTTTTACGAAGTAATAGAAGAAGAAGGAAAGTAAACACAGAAAAGAATTTAAGTGTATTAAACCTTATTGAAAAATTTAAATTTAGAATAACGCAGAACGGTATAAGTAGAAACCTCAATAAGTAGAAGAGTGAATTTATAAAAAAGAAAAACTTTGTGACAATTATTTTTATATACTTTTAAAGTAAAAAAATATAAACAAAAAAAAAAAACAAAATTGCATGAGTGTACCTAGTAGATGCAATTCTGTGAGGGAGCTTAGCTCCACTAGAAAAAACCTCTGGATTTCTGAAGAAGAATCTTTAAAAAAGTCATTGGATAATCTCCTGTCTCTAAGAGAAAAAAACGCACGCGTTCGTGTTCGCCAAACATTGCTGTTACAATAGAAGACCAACCATCCACAAGTTCAGTTATTGCAGATAAGCCGAAAACACAAGTAGGCATGGACAGGTATGTAACCGTGGTTAAACGTAAGCGAAGCCCCAAATCCGCTCAAATATCATCAAATCCGAAAATTTCCAAAGATGATAATAGGACTACGGCTACGGATAGTAATAGGTTTGCTATCCTTCAGACTGACGAGCCAACTTCATCAAAAAACAAACATTTAAACCGCCACCAATATACTTGAGAGAACCTACATCTAATGAGCTGGTAAAAGCACTTATTACGGCAATTGGTAAAGACACCTTCAACGTAACATCAGTGAAGCACGGACAAATAATTGAAACAAAAATTCAAGTCAACTGCGAAAATGATTACCGAAAACTCTCTGCCGCTCTGGAAAAAGAGAAAAGATCTTTTTATACTTATCAACTTAAAAGTGCTAAAGGCCTTCAGGTTGTTATAAAAGGTATTGACCCTTATGTAGACACGGATGAGGTTAAGACTGCACTGCTAGATAAAGGCTTTAAAATAAAAAATGTGGTAAATATGCGGAACCGTGAAAAGATGCCTCAACCTATGTTTAGGGTTGAACTGGAACCAGGGGATGTTATTCTCAAAAAGAATGAAACTCACCCAATCTATAATCTCAAATTTCTTCTTCATCGCAGGGTTACCGTGGAGGAGCCGCACAAGCGTTTAGGGCCCATTCAATGCCTAAACTGCCAGGAATTCGGTCATACTAAGGCCTATTGTAAGTTGCCCGCAGTTTGCGTTGTGTGTGGTGAAATGCACGGCACATCACAGTGCATGAAGCCAAAAACTGATTCAACTGCTAATAAATGCAGTAACTGTGGAGGCAACCATACTGCAAATTACAGGGGCTGCCCTGTCTATATCCACTTTAAGCAGTCAATGACAAATAAGCCATCAATTACCTTTAAGCAACCCCAGCAGTCAAACATCATTTCTGCAAACAATTTTCCCCAGGTAGGCCAGTCAACAAGCAACATAATCATGCAAACCCCCAAACAAGTTTCATATGCCAATGTGGTCAAAACCGATACACAAAACTTGAATCAGGAGACCAAGCCCCAAAACTCCGATCAAAATTTTAACAATCTTGAGGCAACTCTGCAGACTCTTGTTCAATCTATAAATACATTTACGGTTTCCATGACGAACATGATGCAGGAAATGCTGAAAATGCAATCCACTATTTTGCAGGCAATCTTAACAAAATGAATTGGTTAAAAATATGTTTCTGGAACGCAAACGGCATCCGCCAACACAAAAATGAACTTGAGCACTTCCTTATGGAAAAACAAATCGACATAATGCTGATTGCTGAAACTCACTTGACAAGCAACAGTTATTTCAAAATTAATGGCTACACACTGTACGACACTAAAGATCCCCGTGGAAGGTCTTGTGGAGGCTCAGCAATTCTAATAAAAAATAGAGTTAAGCACTATTTTCTACATGAGACACGTGAGGAGTATCTCCAAGCAACAAATATATGCTTTGAACATCTTAATGGAAAAATAGTTATATCATCAATTTACTCACCGCCCCGATTTTCAATAACAGAAAATCAGTATTCACATTTTTTTCAACACACTTGGGCCTCGATTTATAACGCCAAGCACACTTTTTGGGGATCAAGTTTAATTTCTCCGAAAGGCCGTGTGCTTTTCGAAACAGTTTCCAAACTGGGCTTAGATGTGATTTCAAGCGGACATCCCACTTATTGGCCCTCAGACCGACGAAAGATTCCAGATGTTATAGATTTTGGAGTTGCAAAAAATTTTCCTTTAGAAGGGATGCAAGTAGAGTCTTCATTAGATTTGTCATCGGACCACTCACCCACTATAATATCCGTTTCGTTCCCCCAGGAGGTTGGCTCCCCGTTTAGTGACTTGACGTTCGCCATCACTAGAGTTAATTGGCTAAAATATAAGAAATATTTGAGTACTCATTGTACAGAAAATATTGCTTTGAGAACCCCTGAGGATGTTGATATATCATTTAAAGATTTTTCTGAAGACCTTAAACTGGCCGTACAACATGCTACCACTAGCCATACAAGATCTATGTGCACAATAGAACGTATTCGTCTGAAATAGAGCAACTTCTGTCAGAAAAAAGAAGAGTTAGAAGAGAGTGGCAACTTCGAAGGTCTCCCCAGCTTAAAAGCTGGCTACGGGAGTGCATAACTCAATTAAGAAATCTGCTTGAAATCCAAAGAATAGCTTCCCTCAAAAATTATCTAGAAGGTTTTGATGGTAGCCCACAAACCGACTATTCTTTGTGGAAAGCGACAAAAGGTCTGAAACGACCCGTAATAGGTAAGCCACCTTTGCGAACTTCAGCTGGCGATTGGGCAAGAAGCGATTCTGAAAAAGGGATGGTGTATGTTAATCATTTGAAAAACGTTTTTATTGCAAATCATACAGTGGATGATGTTGCTGAATTTCCGTCATATGCTGTTAGACCGCCTGTGCCTTTGAGACTTAGTTTTCAAGATGTCGAAAACGTTATAAATAAAGTAAACTCAAAAAAAGCTCCAGGTTTTGATAAAATTACTGGCAAAATGCTTGTACAATTACCTCGTGTTGCTAGAAGAATTCTTCTTTTTATTTTTAACGCTATTTTGCGCCTAGAATACTATCCTGCAGAGTGGAAGGTGTCTATGGTTACTATGATACCCAAGCCAGGGAAGGATCCCACTAAAGTAGAGTCATATAGATCAATAAGTCTACTGCCAACAATTTCAAAACTTTTCGAAAAATTATTAATGGCGAAGTTGACTCCAATATTGAAAGATGTAGGATGCATCCCTGATCATCAATTTGGTTTTCGGGCTAAACACAGCACCATTGAACAAACGCATAGACTAGTTAATGTTATAAGAAAGACTTGAGGATAAAAAGTATTGCTCAGCTCTATTCATTGATGTTTCCCAAGCTTTTGATAAAGTGTGGCACGAGGGATTAATGCACAAAATAAAGTTGAACTTGCCTGCAAACACTCACAAGCTTCTGGAAAGCTATTTATGCGGCCGGAAGTTTGTTATCAGAGAAGGCGACTTTATAAGCCCAACTCAGCCAATCGAGGCAGGAGTTCCCCAAGGTAGCATTCTGGGACCCACTTTATAATTAATTTACACTTCTGACATGCCAACCAGATGTGGTATTCACACTTCAACTTTTGCAGATGACACAGCATTCTGCAGCGTACATGAAAACCATCAAGTAGCTTCGCGAAATTTGCAGGAGTATATTTCAATATTAGAGATGTGGTTAAAACTTTGGAAAATTAAAGTTAATGAACAAAAGTGTACTCACGTTACATTCACACTGCGTAGACAAACATGTTCAGATATCCAAATTAACAATTTACCTATTCCGCAGCAAAGTGAAGTCAAGTACCTTGGTATTCATCTCGACCGTAGGTTAACGTGGAAGTCTCACATTGACACGAAAGTCATTCAGTTGAAATTAAAAGCAGCGCAATTAAATTGGTTTATGGGCAGAAATTCTACATTGAAATTAGATTGTGTTACTTCCTTTTTTTTATTGTATATTTCTTTAATAAAATAATATTCTCTAGATTTCGGTCCGTATTCCTTTCGAGACAATCTCACAATAATTCTTAAAAGTATGTATTCGAAAACTTTTTCTTAATTTTTTAGAAGATTGGTTCTGATTGGCCAACAGCAACTTAACGGTTTTCGTTAAGTAGGGTTTTATAAATCTTTGTTGCTGTTTTCTGTTGGTCAGTCAGAACGTTGCCACTTATAAAGAATAATTAAAGTGTTTACAACTGCTTTTTTTTATGCTTACTGTTAATAACTTATTACAACTTCGGCCGACCTGATACATCAATCGACCTCGATTGCTATCTTAAAATTAATGATAATTATGTTAACCTACCAAGAGTATTGCCGATTGCATAGGGAACTAAGAATCATTCAGATGCATCCGGAAGTGTAAGCCACTTCTTTATTCTAGACGCTTCTACCACACCATCGTATGGTAGTTGCGTAAGTTGACAATTTTCGATATCTCTAATAACATATCGGTCATGTGGCAAAACTTTATGTATCTTGTAAGGGCCGCGATACTTCGGAATTAACTTTTTATTCGTGCCAACAGTTGTATCAGTGTTACGTATAACAACGAATTCACCTTCACAAAAATTTTTAGCTGGTTTGTTGCGCTGTTGAAAATGTTTCTTAGAATAGTCCTGGGACTTTTCTATATTGTTTAGAGCCGATGCCCGAATCTCATCCAGATTGCGTTTTGTGTCAGACCCTAATTTTTCCTCAAGATACTCCGTCAGTTGATCTACTTCTTCACCCCTCTGTTCAACACCAAATAATAACCTGCTTGGGCTCTCTTTAGTGGTCGTGTGTACGGAGTTGTTTAAGCTGTATTCTACTTTACCTAACATATGGCACCAATCAGCATGACTTACCGGTTCGGTTACTTTACTCAACATTGTCTTTATTACTCTATTAGCACGCTCGACCTGCCCATTTGCTTGCGGAGATGCGGTCGCCACCTTAATATGCGATACATTTTTGTCCAATAAATAAGCGCTAAAATCAAGGGAGGTAAAACATGTGCCCCGGTCAGATATTATGCGCCTTGGCCTGCTGTAATAACTGAAATATTTATCCAAACATGCTATTACCTCTTTCGTACTAGTGGAAATTACAGGATAAAGACGAACGAATTTTGTGAAACCATCAATTACGACCAGGACATGTTTTCGTTTTGAGTTAACAGAGGGAAGAGGCCCGAAGTGGTCTATATGTATAGTGTCAAAAGGAATTGGTTTCTTGGGGATGCTGTGCAGATTATGCTCGTTAATTCGTGCCGGTGCAGAACACATGATGCAACGGATGCAGTTCTTTACGTATTTCTCTACTCTCTGTTTCATACTTGGAAACCAGTAATTTTTCTTTATCTGATTACAAGTCTTTTCTACTCCTAAGTGGCATATTTTTTCATGCATCAATCTTATTACGTTGGCTTCCATCTCATAAGGCACATACAATTGTAAGAACCCATCGTTACTCTTTCTAAAAACTAACCCATCTTTTAGGTCAAAGTCTTTAACCGTACCCTTTTCTAATCTGCACTTTAACTGAACTATTATCTTATCGCGACTCTGAGCAACCTGAATATAGAAGTCTACCTCCTCGGAGTCCACAGCAGCGACTAATTTACACTTTACGTTGTTCGACGGATTCCTTACAGTACCGCCGCTTTCGTCTTTAGTATTATAAGTTACCGATATTGGGCAGCGGCTGAGGGCATCAACGTGTCCCATACGGGCACCACTTCGGTGATGTATGGTGTAATTGTAATCTTCCAACTCTAATGCCCAACGCGCAATTCTGGCGTTTAATTGTTTTTTGCTCAAAGTAAGAGCCAAGGAGTTGCAATCAGTCACAATTTTGAAAGGAATTCCCTGAAGATAAACTCTAAAACGGCGTAAGGCATATATAATAGCCAAGGTTTCTAGCTCAAAGCTATGATAGCGACTTTCAGCTGCTGTGGTTGATCTAGAAAAAAACATAACAGGATGAAATGCGCCATCTGTCTGGCGCTGCATAAGAGCAGCACCGAATCCAGACGAACTCGCGTCGCAGTGTAATTCAGTTTGTTTCTGTGAGTCGTATATAGCAAGAACAGGGCCAGATGATAGAATTGTCTTCAATGCATTGAAAGCATTGTAAAATTCCTCTGTAGGGACATATTTACCGTCCAAAGTCAATTGCCTCAGAACCTTCGTTATTCTCGCGTGGTTTGGCACAAATTTCCTGAAGTAAGAAAAAAGACCCAAACATGTTTTCATTTCTGTCTGATTACGTGGAAATGGATAAGCTCTTATTGCAGCTAAATGAGAATCACCAGGACGTATTCCCTCTGGACTTACACGGTACCCTAAGTAATCTATATCATTATATCCAAATTTGCATTTAGCCGTTCGTAACTCTAGCCCCCTTTCCTTCATTCTACATAAAACAGTGGAAACGAGTTGTAAATGTGTCGCAAAGTCGACGGTGGCGATAATAATGTCATCCATGTAAATGATCACTAGGCCATTATCAACCAAATCTCTAAATATATTGTAAATGTACCGCTGAAAAACGGCGGGTGCATTTTTTAAACCAAAAGGCATACGTAGATACTCAAATTGTCCATAAGGTGTCACAAAGGAAGTGTATTTTATAGAATCTGGAGACATTCTAACATGGAAAAACCCATTTCGTAAATCAAGGCTTGTAAAGTATTTTTTCCCACCTAAGTACTCAATGCAATCCTCGATGAGGGGTAGCGGAAAATTATCCCTTACGGTTAATTTATTTAAAGCACGGTAATCTACACACTTTCGAAGTTCTCCATTTTTCTTTCTGACCAAAACTACAGCAGAAGCATATGGAGACTCGCTAGGCCTAATAATGTTATTTGCCATCAATTCATCTGTAATTTTCCGCAATTCGTTTCTTTCATAGTAGGACAAACGACGTGGTAAAAAGTGAAATGGAACATCACTTGTCAGTCTAATATTGATTTCGTAATCGTAAAGCCTAACATCAACATCGGCTTCGAGATAGTCTTTTTTTATAACTTCACATAGTTCTTCAAAACACTTCTGATTGAGATTCGGATTAACATCAACATGGAATGAAATTTTGTTAACATCATAGGCCAACTTAAGCAGGTCCTTCAGGTCGCAGAGGTCATCAGAGTCAATATTAGCCCTGCATGGAATTTCATTTTCCAATTTGCAATATTTGTACAAGTCACTATTACCCAACGACCCATCTTCATACGAACAAACATCAGTTGTGCGAGTCGCAGAATAATCCTCAGTTTTGCCACAATTACTAACACCATATTTTGAATCATATTTATTGTAAACAGATAATCTTCCTATCATATCGTGAACAACTGGTTGATTCTTAGTTCTGTTTTCAATTCTAGGATCAAGTGCACAGAAAAATGATTGCTTCTCATCAAGTAATTCAGTATATTTATTCGAAAATTCTACTCTAATAGGTTTTTGATACAGACAAATATTAAACTTATTGAGAAAATCCCGTCCTAGTATTAGGGGGATTGATATAGTTGTGTCCGGCACAATATTTAATTTTATACTCTTGCATTGATTTCTAAATTTAATTTTTGCTTCTGTTGTCCCATAGGTCATCAAATTAGAATTGCCTAGTCCGCGGTATATCGATTTTTTAGGATGACTATTTATATTCGTTGGCACAGACGACCTTCTGATAAAATTAGTTGGGCTACCGGTATCAAAAAGAGAAAGACAATTCGTAAACTTCTTGCACTTGACCCCATTCTCACAAAAGGCAATACTTACATTATTAACAGCATTAATCGTTTGACAATAAGAATCATCTATGGCACTATCTTCATCAGGGTTAACAGCGGCAACTTCTTCTCTCTTGCGTATCTTCAACAACTTTTTTGGATTGGGGCAGTTCCGATGGTCATGACCCATCTGCCAACAACGAAAGCAGCTTCCATCGGGCCGCTTGTCATATGGACACTTGCTTTGGTAATGTCCCATCTGCGTACAGTTATAACAACGTATTTTACTGGCATCTGTGGGGGTAAAATTGGCCTCTGTTTGTTTTTTTGCGGTTACTGTTGTGTTTAAAACCGTAATAGGACGATTTGCACGGCGCTGTTCATAAAGATTTAATGACTCTTTGAATTGATCCATTGTACGTGCGTTCATAAGCAAATACGCCTCTGGGGTATTGTCCTGCATGCCATCAATGATAAAGCCAATCAGTTCAAACTCATCTATGTCACCACAGCGTGAGGCAATATTTTCCATTTCCAAAACATAGCGCCGAATGTTGTCCTTTTTATTCCATTTGTGGTTAGCCAAAATCTTATAAATTTCGCCACGATTTATGGCTCGACCAAATTCTTTAATAAGAGCAGCTTTCAGCTGAACGTAGGTAAAAATGTCAGCTTTATTCAAAAGTAGCCTCGCGGTACCTGCTAGTGAGTTACACAATGAAGTGTACTTAAACAACTCATCAGCGGCAACCATGTGCATTACACGTTCAAAATTACATACAAAATCGTATACGCTGTATGCTCTGTTTTCACCATCGAATTTAACAATAGTGTGTTCTATATCGCGAAAAGTCAAACGGTTCGAAGTTGAGACTTGTGAAACATGTGTCTGCTGTGAGCTACCGTTTTCTAAGATGGCGATAGCATGCTGTAACTGTAAAAGTTCATGTTTTTTTCGTAGAATCTCCAGCTGGCGATCTAAATCTGAGGATTGAATTCTAGCATTTTCTTCTAAGTCAGTATTGCTATTAAAACTAAACTGATGACCTTCATCAGTTCTAACATCAGTTATGGTATTTTCTTTACCGCTTTCATCAGTTTTGGCGTTCGCATCGTTATTATCATCTGTGTTTAGTTTGGCATAGGTTTTTATTGCAGCTTTACTTGCCTCAGTTTTTGGATTTGCAGCAGAATCTTCAGTATGCACGACAGCAGTTGCAGCATTTATTTTGCTCAGCACAGCGGCAGAATCCTGACCATCTTTAATAATGTTACCGGCTAATGCGTTTTCATATGCCTCACGAAGGCGAGCAGAAGACATGTTTGCCGGAATTTCTACACCAGCGCTTTTCAAGCCGTCCAATAGTTGTTGCTTAGTCAAGCGAGACGTCATATTTTATTTTATTTTCCGAATAGACCCCACACCTGAGCTGTTACTTCCTTTTTTTTATTGTATATTTCTTTAATAAAATAATATTCTCTAGATTTCGGTCCGTATTCCTTTCGAGACAATCTCACAATAATTCTTAAAAGTATGTATTCGAAAACTTTTTCTTAATTTTTTAGAAGATTGGTTCTGATTGGCCAACAGCAACTTAACGGTTTTCGTTAAGTAGGGTTTTATAAATCTTTGTTGCTGTTTTCTGTTGGTCAGTCAGAACGTTGCCACTTATAAAGAATAATTAAAGTGTTTACAACTGCTTTTTTTTATGCTTACTGTTAATAACTTATTACAATTGCAAACTTTTGTTATACAACGCAATACTAAAGCCTATATGGCGCTACGGAATTCAATTATTGGGCACCGCCTCAGCGTCAAACATTGAAAAAATTCAAAGGCGACAAAACAAAATTCTTCGAACAATTACTGCAGCTCCATGGTACGTAAAACACTCCCGAATTCACAAGGATCTGTGTGTTCCACTGGTAAAAGATGAGTTTTCAGAGCATGCGACAAGGTATGTTAGCAAATTGGAACTTCACCCAAACCCTCTCGCACGAAACATACTTAGTTTTAGTGGTCACACTCGGTTGAGAAGAAGGGATACCGTTGCCACCATCAGAGCGTTAAGTAGGTGATTCTACCGATATAATTGGCGCAAAATAAAACTTTTTGTCTAGCATTGGCTGGACTTAGTTAATTTATTGTATTTAGTATTAAGATTTGAATACTTATTGTTAGTTCACATTGTAAAGATTCAATAAATAAATAAAGTGAGTGTTTGCAGGCAAGTTCAACTTTATTTTGTGCATTAATCCCTCGTGCCACACTTTATCAAAAGCTTGGGAAACATCAATAAATAGAGCTGAGCAATACTTTTTATCCTCAAAAGTCTTTCTTATAACATTAACTAGTCTCAGTTCTCTTGTGACTCTCCAACCAATCGGTCGTAAAAAGTGAACAAAAAAATAAAATAAAATCATTGCTTAAACGCCTTTAAAATTAAATTGTAAAAACAATAACAAATTATTTAAAAAAAACAACGGGAAAATAAATTCCTTACATTTCAATAACTAAACAATAAAATCAATTTCAATAAAACAAGTGCGGTGGCAGTGCATTGTTATTGTTGTTATTGTGCGTGAAGATTAACTACCCAGTGGGAAAAAAACTATACATTAAAATTTTTTGTTTTCTTACAAAACCGCAATAAAAGGAAGAGCGAATTTATACAACAGAAAAACTTTATGACAATTATTTTTATATACTTTTAAATTAAAAAAAATATAAATAAAAAAAAAAAAAAAATTGCATGAGTGCACCTAGTAGATGCAATTCTGAGAGGGAGCTTAGCTCCACTAGAAAAAACCTCTGGATTTCTGAAGAGGAATCATTGAAAAAATCATTGGACAATCTTCTGTCTCTAAGAGACAAAAAACGCACGCGTTCGTGCTCGCCAAATATTGTTGTCGCAACAGACGACAAACCATCTGCAAGTGTAGCTATTGTTGATAAACCGAAAACTCAAGTGGGTATGGATAGGTATATAACCGTGGTTAAACGTCAGCGAAGCCCTAAATCCGCGCAAATATCATCGCAACCAAAAATGTCTAAGGGCGATATTACCTCTGCGACAACGGATAGTAATAGGTTTGCTATCCTTCAGACTGACGAGCCAACTACATCAAAAAAAACATTTAAACCGCCACCAATATACTTGAGGGAACCTACATCAAATGAGCTGGTAAAAGCACTTATTACGGCAGTTGGTAAAGACACCTTCAACGTAACATCAGTGAAGCACGGACAAATAAGTGAAACAAAAATCCAAGTCTACTGCGAAAATAATTACCGAAAACTTTCTGCCGCTCTGGAAAAAGAGAAAAAATCTTTTTATACTTATCAACTTAAAAGTGCTAAAGGCCTTCAGGTTGTTATAAAAGGTATTGACCCTTATGTAGACACGGATGAGGTTAAAACTGCACTGCTAGATAAAGGCTTTAAAATAAAAAATGTGGTTAATATTAGAAACCGTGAAAAAATTCCTCAACCCATGTTTAGGGTTGAACTGGTACCGGGGGATGTTATTCTCAAAAAGAATGAAACTCACCCAATTTATAACCTTAAATTTCTTCTTCATCGCAGAGTTACCGTTGAGGAGCCGCACAAGCGTTTAGGGCCCGTTCAATGCCTAAACTGCCAGGAATTTGGCCATACTAAGGCCTATTGTAAACTGCCCACAGTTTGCAGAGTTGCCTCAAGATTGTTAAAATTTTGATCGGAATTTTGGGGCTTGGTCTCCTGACTCAAGTTTTGTGTATCGGTTTTGACCACATTGGCATATGAAACTTGTTTGGGGGTTTGCATTATTATATTGCTTGTTGACTGGCCTACCTGGGGAAAATTGTTTGCAGAAATGATGTTTGACTGCTGGGGTTGCTTAAAGGTAATTGATGGCTTATTTGTCATTGACTGCTTAAAGTGGATATAGACAGGGCAGCCCCTGTAATTTGCAGTATGGTTGCCCCCACAGTTACTGCATTTTTTAGCACTTGAATCAGTTTTTGGCTTCTTGCACTGTGATGTGCCGTGCAGTTCACCACACACAACGCAAACTGCGGGCAACTTACAATAGGCCTTAGTATGACCGAATTCCTGGCAGTTTAGGCATTGAATGGGCCCTAAACGCTTGTGCGGCTCCTCAACGGTAACCCTGCGATGAAGAAGAAATTTGAGATTATAGATTGGGTGAGTTTCATTCTTTTTGAGAATAACATCCCCTGGTTCCAGTTCAACCCTAAACATAGGTTGAGGCATCTTTTCACGGTTCCGCATATTTACCACATTTTTTATTTTAAAGCCTTTATCTAGCAGTGCAGTCTTAACCTCATCCGTGTCTACATAAGGGTCAATACCTTTTATAACAACCTGAAGGCCTTTAGCACTTTTAAGTTGATAAGTATAAAAAGATCTTTTTTCTTTTTCCAGAGCGGCAGAGAGTTTTCGGTAATCATTTTCGCAGTTGACTTGAATTTTTGTTTCACTTATTTGTCCGTGCTTCACTGATGTTACGTTAAAGGTGTCTTTACCAATTGCCGTAATAAGTGCTTTTACCAGCTCATTAGATGTAGGTTCTCTCAAGTATATTGGTGGCGGTTTAAATGTTTTTTTTGATGAAGTTGGCTCGTCAGTCTGAAGGATAGCAAACCTATTACTATCCGTAGCCGTAGTCCTATTATCATCTTTGGAAATTTTCGGATTTGATGATATTTGAGCGGATTTGGGGCTTCGCTTACGTTTAACCACGGTTACATACCTGTCCATGCCTACTTGTGTTTTCGGCTTATCTGCAATTACTGAACTGGTGGATGGTTGGTCTTCTGTTGTAACAGCAATGTTTGGCGAACACGACCGCGTGCGTTTTTTATCTCTTAGAGACAGGAGATTATCCAATGACTTTTTTAAAGATTCTTCCTCAGAAATCCAGAGGTTTTTTCTAGTGGAGCTAAGCTCCCTTTCAGAATTGCATCTACTAGGTGCACTCATGCAATTTTTTTTTTTTGATTTATATATTTTTTTTTAATTTAAAAGTATATAAAAATAATTGTCATAAAGTTTTTCTTTTGTATAAATTCGCTCCTCCACTTATTGCGGTTTTGTAAGAAAACAAAAAATTTTAATGTATAGTTTTTTTTCCCACTGGGTAGTTAATCTTCGCGCACAATAACAACAATAACAATGCACTGCCACCGCACTTGTTTTATTGAAATTGATTTTATTGTTTAGTTATTGAAATGTAAGGAATTTATTTTCCCGTTGTTTTTTTAAATAACTTGTTATTGTTTTTACAATTTAATTTTAAAGGCGTTTAAGCAATGATTTTATTTTATTTTTTTGTTCACTTTTTACGACCGTTCGGTTGGAGAGTCACAATGATAATGGGTGGACACAAGCAATTTATTATAAAACTATTATTAATTAATTTAACTGACTTGAATTAAAGATGAATTAAAGAAAAATGGATAGCTAAAGTAAATAAATATTTTATTTGGAAATGCCTATGACTAAACCTGAAAAGCGGATGATGAGCTAGAATTCCTAGCTCATTAAGGAGAGATACTGATCTTTATTGAATTACATGAACACTGTAGTATCTCGGGTAACAGAGGGTGGGTAAATTTCAAAGGTGTTCAGGTGATAAAACATCAATCGCCGCAAACTATTTACTCAGATAAGACATCACAAATTTCACTAGTAGGCTAGTTTATTTATTTAAACTTCTTTTGCCAAATAAGTCTTGGAAAGATTTAATTAATTTTTCTATTTATGTAGTTCGAGAGTCACGTATGATTAACAACCCTCCCAATCCGGCGAGCTAAGCTACTTTCATCTTTCCAAGCGCAGATCATATGGACTTTAAATTTCACAGAATAATTAAAACAATTGCTACATAAATAGAATGGCGCCCAACGTCCGAACTGCAATATTCGGTCGTATATATATATATATATATATATATAATATAAATAAGTTAGTCTCAATCAGATCTAAGTTTTGTTCTGATTGATTTCGCAATTTAATTATTTATTTATTTTTCTTCTCAAACAATACCTATGCACCAGTCTTATGATACTAGTCTTTGGGTTCATGAAGCTGTGATAGGGCATTCTACCACAAGTTTTAGAACTCGGTTGCGAAGTAAGTCGGCCAGTGTTTTGTTTAAATTAAACACTGTATTTGCTACTTTAAACCGATGTTTTGTTTTAGTTTCACTAGATCGATTATATTTTCATGTAAGTCATGATTTTTTCTCAAAAAAAGAGGAAATCTCATTTGCGACATAAAATTCTAATTGAAGTCTAACAGGAGGGGATGTATTAGATGAGAAAATAGTATTGCATTCGTTTTCAGTTTTTTTTTTTATAGAGCATTTCCAAATAATCTTGCAGTATAAGTACGTCAACAAATAAAAACAAAATATAAATTAGTATATATTATAAATATATGTATAGCTGGTGTATGTTATAAAATAGGATATGTCAAAAAAGGGAGGAAAGTTAAAGAATAGCGAAGAAATATCTAACAGTTACACGTTTGATGAAAAGTCAGAAAATCCTTTCACGCCAAGACAAAGAATAAACAAAAGTCCTATTTTAACGAGGTCAAAAGCACGTAGTCCCAAAACAGCACAAACGAATGATGAATTTGTAGATTCGCCATTAGAAAGGCATGAAGTAGTAAAATCTATTCCAGGAACTCAAATTATGAATAAACAATTAGAGCCTTTTGTATCAGCTGTAACCATGGAAAACGATCATGAAGCCGGTGCTTTGCTAACAAATGTTACACAACCACTTTCACCAAACGCGGTAAGCATTACTGATTTAAATGTCTTGACTTCAAGACTTGAAAGGATAATGTGGATTAATAATAATGAGTTTAAGAGCCAAATAAGCTGTTTAAGACAGACCTTAGTTGAAGGGTTTAACAGAAATCCTAATGTGAATAATCCTCCACCTCCAAATACTAGTAGTTCAAATTTAAATAACCCCACATTAAACCCTAATAGTTCAGGAATTAATGAAAATAATGATAATAATTATTCAATTCACAACCAAAGCTCGGGTTTGGATCATGTTAGAAACGAAGTAACTGATGTCAGAATAGAAAAATGGAACATTAGCTATGATGGTTCAGATGATGTTAACGACTTTATTTTTAAGGTCGATACACTAAAGAGAAGGTATAATGCTACAGATATTTATATTAGCAACAACTTTCACATGATTTTAAAAGGCAAAGCAAGTACATGGTTTTGGTTGTTTTTGAAACAGCAGCCTAATGCCAGCTATAATGACATTAAGCTTGCGGTAAACAAACAGTTTGGGAAAGCCGAAAACGATTGTGACAAACTCGTCAAAATAATAGAACGCAGACAAATGGCTAAGGAAACTTTCGATGACTTTTTCGCAGAAGTGTTGACGATGAACGCCCGACTTTCACAACCATTGAGCGAAAAGAAAATTATCGATTTGATCAAGAATAATGTGAAAGAGTCATTAGGGTCACTTTTATTCTCGAAAGAGTTATTCAGTCTAGATCAATTAAGAGACTCAGCTAGAAAAGCAGAAAAATATTTAAGTAGGCAACACGAACTAAAATTTCAAAAAAGACAAGTTTCAGAAGTAGACAAGCTTGAACATCCAGACAGTCTAACTGATGATGAAGACATAGCAGCCATCAAATTCCAAAACTATCAAAAACGAGAACGTAAAGATCTCGACACAAAATATTTTAGATGCTGGAACTGTGGTCAAGTTGGTCACTCCTTTTACGATTGCCCATCTGAAAAACGAAATCTGCATTGTTTTAAGTGTGGAGAGAAGAATGTTACAACACTACAGTGCCAGAAACACACAAAAAACTTAAGCTCGAACGAGTAACAGAGGGTCTCTCGTTCTCACCTAAAAACCCCTCAATCACATATTCAAATGGAACTACTAATGTTGACAGCTCTAATAATAAGAATAAAGCGGCTTCGAATAATATGAATTCTGAAGTCGATGAATCATTTCACGAAAGAAAAGTTACATATGAACGTAACAAAGCACGAAATTCTACAAATAAAGTTTCTAAAAAAATAAAAAAATGTAGGGAAAGATATAAGAAAAGAAAAGATTTTATTAAGAAAGTTGAATCAACGGTTATTTCTGAAATTGAAGACAATAGACCATATGCAAAAATATTTCTGGGAAACTTAGAAATGTACGGTTTGCTTGACTCAGGAGCAACAATAAGTGTTTTAGGCAAAGATTGTCTCTCAGTATTAAAAAAACTGCAACTGAGTTACACTCCACTGAAATCGTCGTTAAAAACAGCAGACGGTGGCAAACAAAATGTTTTAGGGTTTCTAGAAATTCTAGTAACATATAACAGCACCTTGAAAAAAGTTACCTTTTATTTAGCCCCAAATTTAAAGCAAGCTGTATATCTAGGAATTAATTTCTGGAAAGCTTTTAATATTGCACCGCAACTATTTTTATCAGAGATCACATATGATAGTGAAGTATTGGATAGTAGTGAAAAATGTAGTTTCATAGAACTTACAGAGTCAGAAGTTTTCGAACTGAAAAACGTCATTGAAGAATTTCCTTCATTCAGTAAGTTAGGACTAGGTCGTACCCCCCTGGAAACACACGTAATAGACACAGGAGACTCGCCACCATTTAAAATCAAACACTATCCTTTATCACCTCCACGACAAGCAGAGGCATATACCGAATTAGATCGAATGTTACAACTAAGCGTTATTGAAGAAAGTAACAGCCCTTATTATAGCCCTATAGTTTTAGTGAGGAAACCCGGCAAAATAAGGCTCTGTCTCGATTCAAGGAAGTTAAACACACTGACAAAGAAAGATGCATACCCATTGCCACATATTAATGGTCTTTTAAGCCGCTTACAGGATACTCACTACATATCAGTTATTGATTTAAAAGACGCCTTTTGGCAAATACCTTTAGATGAGCATTCGAAAGAGAAAACAGCATTTGCAGTACCCGGCCGTCCATTGTACCATTTCACAGTTATGCCTTTCGGGCTCTGCAATGCTGCACAAAGGATGAGTCGGCTAATGGATAAAGTAATACCTGGCCGACTTCGTGAAAATGTCTTTGTATACCTGGACGACTTATTGATTTGTACAAAAGATTTCAAAACACATACTAACATTTTACGAGAGGTGGCTAAGTGTTTGAAAAACGCAATGCTAACCATAAACGTTGAGAAAAGTCGTTTCTGTCAAAAGGAGATAAAGTATTTAGGTTACATCGTAGGACAAGGGTGTTTAAGAACTGACCCAGCGAAAGTTTGTGCTATAGTTGACTTTCCGTTACCAAAGGTTAGGTTAGGTTAGGTTGTACAGGCCGCCAGTTTCATGAAACCAGCCCACTTGGGTCCTTTTGGTCCCGTTGTGTTGCCTGAGGGAGAAGTGCAGCCCGCGAGACTTACACTTCCCCCGACGGTTCAGATTCAAACCAACCCGAAAGCCGGATAAAGGAATCCAGTCCGTTCACTCGGCATTCCGATATATCTGCTAACCCGTGCAGCATTGGTCCGCCTAAGTACAGCGCTCTCATAGAACTGAGAGCCGGGCATCGACAGAGGAAATGCTCAACACTTTCCTCCTCGTCCTCATCCCCGCAACTTCTGCAGAAATCATTAAATGGAAGATTTAACCTCCTAGCATGCGTCCCTATGAGACAATGTCCTGTCAGAACTGCCACCAAGGTACGCAACCTTTGACGGGGAAAACCCTTTAAAACCGCAGTTCTACTACGATCATACGCAGGCCATGTCAGCCTTGCTACTCGGCAGGTGACCTCACCAGACCATCTGTCCTGTGCAGTCCCTACAAGTTGACGCTGCACTTGGTTTTTACAGCTGTTAAGCGGGACCAAAGACTCCGAGACAAATTAGACGATACATAGGTATGACTGGTTGGTATCGTCAGTTTATCCTGAATTTTGCAGATTTAGCAGCACCACTTACAGACTGCCTGAAAAAGGGAACAAAATTTAACATAACACCTGAGGCTAAAACTGCATTTTGTAAGTTAAAAGAAGCTCTAACATCCACACCAGTTTTGGTTCAGCCAGACTTTAGCCGACCGTTTACTATTCAGTGCGATGCATCGCGTGTTGGTGTAGGAGGTGTTCTCACACAGTCTGACAATGAAGGGAAATAGCACCCAGTAGCGTACGTATCGCAAAAGTTAAATAAAAATCAAAAAAATTATACGGTAACGGAGCTAGAATGTCTTGCCGCGATTGTTTGTCTAAAAAAATTTCGTCCTTATGTCGAAGGTCTTCCTTTCACAATTGTGACTGATCACTCTAGTCTTCGTTGGTTGATTTCCCAAAAGGATTTATCTGGACGACTTGGTCGCTGGAGTCTTAAGCTACAGAGTTTTGATTTTGATTCCTGATGCTCTTTCTAGGTTAGATGTGGATGAAGTTACCTATTCCTCTATTCCAGACGAAATTGATTTAAACTCTGAAGCCTTTAATGCAGAAGACTATGAAAACTTAAGGAACGAATTGACAAAAGCGCCTGGTAGTTTTCCAGACACAATAATTTCTGACGGTTATATCTACCAGAGGGTTAAATTTAGGAAAGGTGAATTCACTGACGAAATGTCATTATGGAAGTTATGGTTACCTAGGGAACTAAAACAACAAGTGATTGAGGCAAACCACATATTCCATTCAATACACGGAGGTTTTGAAAAAACTTTAAGCCGGATAAAAGAAAAATATTTCTGGCCAAAAATGTCTGATGACATAAAAGAATTTGTCAAGAATTGTGAAATTTGTAAGCAAGTTAAGCCCACAAATCAAATACTTAGACCCCCCATGGGCCAACAAACTATCACAGAACGTCCATTCCAAAGAATATACGTAGATCTTTTGGGTCCATACCCCCGAACAAAATTAGGGAATTCCGTTGTTTTTGTTGCAGTAGACCATTTTTCTAAATATATATTTTTAAAGCCACTTAAAAAGGCAACAAGTCTTTCAATAATAACTTTTTTAGAAACAGATATATTTCACCAATTTGGAGTGCCGCAGTTTATACATTCGGACAATGGGAAACAATTTGTTTCCTCGCAAATGGCTGATTTTTTAAAAGTTTATGGAGTCACCCACATAAAAACTGCTTTGTACTCTCCTCAAGCAAACGCTTCCGAGAGAACTAATCGTGAATTTCTGGTAAAGCTTAGAATTTTATTAAAAGAAAAACAAGATACATGGGACATGCATGTTTCAAAAATAGCGAGTGTCCTAAGAAGTGACTTTCATAACGCAATAAAATGTACACCTTATTTTTGTCTTTTTGGTTATAATATGGTCACTCATGGATCTGCATACAAAATTCTGCAAAAACTTAACTGTCTGAATGAATCGCAGCTAAATTTTGTCCCTAATGATTGCAAAATATCTAGATTACACGAAAACATAAGAGAAAACTTGTTATTAGCGCACGAAAAAGCTACAAAGAGGTACAACTTAAGAAGCAGAAATGTGGAATATAAACGAGGACAAGCAATTTTTAGAAAAAATTTACAACATTCAGATATGAAGAAAGGCATAAATTCTAAACTTTCCTTATTTTCGTTCTAGTTGAACTAGCACTACAAAGAAGGTTTTGTAACAGATTTTTTTTTAACATAATATCGTTCACTAAAATACTAACATATAAAAGAAAAACTACCGCGAAAAAAGGTAATTTGATAACAACCTTTCTACTATAAGTTAACATTTTACTATGTTAACTAAGTTAGTAATGGCATAACATACATAGTCAACGTAACATAATAAAAATTATACTACAAACTGCTATTTTTAAAGTTAGCAACACTAAAGTACTATCGATTACCTAGTTATTAAATAATTGATTATATTACAATACTTTGTCACATGTAAGTTAATACTTCTTCCGTTCTTCCTTTTTCGATTGGGATCGTTAAGTGCTCAGTAGTTATTTTGAGAAAATAAAATTTCAGATTTATCAAAATCATCAGTAATTTAATTAAAAATTTCTTTAAAAAAATAAAGAGATTTCACAAAAAAATAAAAACCCAATTTGTTTGGTAAGATTTGACAAAATTATATATATATATATATATATATATATATATATATATATATATATATATATATATATATATATATATATATATATATATATATATATATATATATATATATATATATATATATATATATATATATATATATATATATATATATATATATATATTCCCAGTATATAATACGCGATCGTAAAAAAACCATATTTATTTGACTGAATTCCAAAAATATACCAAAAATTGATATTCTACGCTCCGAAATTTTTTTCGCAAGCCTTGTCATATCGGAGCTAAGCTGTTTATAGTTTATTCCCACTAGTTTGCTGTCGCGTGATCACCTAGGATATAATTAGCGGTCTTGGCCGCATATTATACTATATATTACAGTTGCCACATGATAGCTATGTTTCCCCGTTTTTTAATAAACGCGAGCCAAGGCGAATTCAATATAGGTGGATGTAAGCGGGAAGGCGAATTGAGCAATATGTATTTTGTTATTGCAAAACTTCCCGAAAATGTCAAAATCTAAATTCGTCTAAGATTGTTAAAAATGGCGATAGTGTTATTTATATCTATGGTCCAAACAAAAGAAAGCATAAATTATAGAAATGTTTATTGACTGCTCTGCTATATTAAAAACTGCAACATATGCCCGGAAGATATAGAAATTAATCATGTTCTGATTGAGGGATTTACGGATTGGAAATTGGAACGCACAGATGCTCAAAGTATGGAACCACCAGATATATTCTTAACTACTCCAACAACAAAGAAATTTTTAAAGATTTTGTTCATGTTGCTCAATGCTGGCAATTGCTTAACACTGAACAATTTCAAAGAGATTTTACTATTCTTCAAACGAGGCCAATATCGACCTGGATTTCAAGGTTTCTATTTGATTTGGCAATTTATTTTGGGCATCTAGAAGAAGCTTATGACAGAAATGACTATAAAAAGCAATTTAGTACATCGTATACTGAAACTAAGTTTGAACTTGCTACAGGGAAAATTAGTAGTAAGTAATTGAACTTTTTCAAAATTACTAAAAAAATACTTAGTATTTCATTGTTTTTACCACAGTCGCATTTGGAGTTCAGATAAGGGTGAAATATGAAAAAGAAGTTTTTTCTAAACTTCGTGCGTTTTTGCTGAAATAACACGCCTTTGTTTCCACGCCGTAGTGCATTTTGAAATGTCAAAGTTGACAACGCTGATCAGTATAGAAAGTTACACTAACAAAAAGCGTGTGGTTTTTGTAATGTTGTACTTATTGTTCTCTTGCATCTACCCACGGTGCATTAACGTCTACACGGTGGCAGCACTAGAGCAAAATTACAACTATACAACAAAAGAAGGCATGTGGTAAGCTATGCTTGTCAAAAATATTTGCAACTTTTTTCACAATCATACGAGTAAAATATGAAAGTACAGCTTCACAGTTATAATTTGTTTTTATTTGAACTATTTTTCAGAATAAACCACTAAATTCTCTTTCACAAATGTAAACAATACAGTTGACGGTAATGGCTTACTACATTACTAGTAGCAAAAAATTGTCACATACCGTAGCGCTACCACATGTGTAGACGTTAATGCACCTTGCATCCACCTATATTGAATTCGCCTTGCTTAACTACCCGTCCACACGGGCAATCTGATTGGCAACTATTGCCGTGGCAACTGCCAAAATCGATTGCCGACACAAGATATTTGCGTGTGGACCGCACGAATATGTATTCAAACACATGTTCAGCAATTATTACTAGAAGATATTGCTGACCAATTAACTTTGAACATAAGCTGTCAAAATTCACTTATCATCACTGTTGTTTATGAACATACATACAAAAATACGCCTCAATATATAAAAAAAATGTATAAATTATTATAAAATGTGATTTTATCAACAGAAAAAATGTAATTACTTAGATTTGTCAGTTCATAAAAAAAAAGAAATGGGGTGCTCGGAGATTGATGCATTTAAAGCACTCATTTTAAAAGAATAAAAAAATATAGCAATTACAATTAATTAAAACAAGCGCAACCTTCTTTGTCATAATATCTTAAATTATGTTTTAAGATATTTACATGTTTGCCAAGGCGAATTCATTATTAGGTGGATGCATCGGCGAATTCAGGCGAATTCGGTTAATATGGCGGCACCTTCGCAGTCAAGTTTTGTTTACTTTTTTCGGCGCCATTTAAAATTTTGTCGTGTTCTTTATCAACTATTTTTGACAGCTTAAGTGTGAATTTGCTTTTTTACACAAACAAAATACCTGTTGTTTTTTTTATTGTTGTATTGTTGTAGCGAAGCGGCTACCTTGTTTTTTATATCATGCATGTTTGCCAACTAAAAGTACAGCGTTGAACATTAGCAATTTGATGACGTAATTCTGCCGGCGTTATTGCTAGTATTAAGACACAATAGATTGCCTGTGTTGTCGCACTGTAACCTAGCGTCTCCACATAGCAATATTTATCGCGGCAATTGTCAAATTTGATTGCGTCCATAAAATTTGCGATCTGTAGACCGCAAATTGCTATAGGTAGCAATCCATTGCGCAATGATTGGTCTGCTGATTGCTTGAGCAATTATTGCCAAGCAATGAGCTATCAGTTGTTGTAAATTGGTATACAAATATAACAAACACAGTGCTGTGCATACAACAAACACATTGTTGTTCATACAACTCCTCAGGTAGAGTTTTGTTAGTATTTGTGATGAAGCACACCTAGAGCAATTAGCAATCGCTATACTGTTATTCTGCCGACGTTTTTGCTTGAGCTTAGCAATAAAAATTGCTATGTGGAGACGGTAGGTAAGTGTTGGTAATAGGGTTGTTTTACTGAAAACGATATTGATGGAAAATAGTAACATAGAGTCTATACGTGATATATCAAATATTTTTCTATCAGCAAACGTCAAATTTGATAGCAGAGAGAATTATATCACGAGTAGCCTGCAAAATTAGTATTATTGCAATATTATATGAGATATCACAATATTGTTTTGACAATATATATTTAGAAAACCATATCATAATATGAACTGTGAAAAAACGTAAACAAAACGACGAAATATTGAATTTTTGAAGAATTCCTGAAAAAAGTTGAATAAAAAAGTAATAGGATCATTAAAATATTTATGAAAAAACGTTTATTGCTATTTTTGTTTTTGGAATGTAGAAATTTTTTTTTTAATATAACATTCAACGATGTTCACTGCATAGTTGCTTAAAAATTATGAAATATTATAATATTTGCAATAATACGTGGCGCCATGCTAGTTATGAGAGAAAATATAATTCATGATACAAAAACCAGGGTAGCCGCTTCGCTACAACAATACAACAATAAAAAAACAACAGGTATTTTGTTTGTGTAAAAAGGCAAATTCACACTTCAGCTGTCAAAAGTAGTTGATAAAGAACCGCTAAACAAAACTTGACAGAGGAAGTGCCGCCTCATTAACCGAATTCGCCGATGCATCCACCTAATAATGAATTCGCCTTGATATAATTTGCTTCTTCTCATTAATCTGCTTACGGTCTCTCTCATATTATATCAAACTTAATATCAGTTGTAGACACTGTGTAAGTAACTCAATGTTTACACACGCAAGTGCAAGTGCAAAAAACCCAATACATACCCATATTTTTACTAATACATTCACACACCTGCAAGTAATAGCCTCACTTGCAACTGATTTTGGTTGGCAGTGATTTTTTCACTTGCATGCAAGCAGAAACAAACAGTGTTGCCAATAGATATTTCATTTTAACCTTAATGGGTATTTTTCAAGGAAATTTTTTTAAAATATTAAAATTTTTAATTGTATGCCGAAAACATAATATAAAAAAACGAAAATAAATAAACATCTATAACTTATTTTTTATTTGGAATACAAATTTATTATTTAAATTGTGAAAAAATTGTGTGCATAATATAATTCCCCTGTAATATTGCTATGCTAAAACTTTGGCAGCACAGACATTAAAAGCGCATGTAGTACAAAGGCGTACAACGTTTGTCTTCGACGACATTTTGAAAATGAACTTGCACTTGAGTGTGTAAACAATCGTGCAAATTGCAAGTGTTTTTATTTTTTTTTTCGATGTATTGTTGTTAATATGTACACACAACTTGTAACAAGTTACTTGTATGTCTAAACGCAGTGTAAAGGAACGATTTTGAAATCTTTGCTCAGAAGGGTAATTTTTTTTTATAGTAAAAAAAAAAAAATTCTATAAGAGCTAGATTTTGATTCATTTGATAAAGTCATAATTTTTTAATAGTTAGCGAAACCTCTCTGAAAGGCAAATATTAAGAAGTTCCATCCGTGTTTTAAAGTGAGGAGAAAAAAATCGTACGGCATATTTTTGTGCGTTTACATGATTAGTAAAATTCCAAAACAAAAGTGGGCAGACACGACCGCATATCTGTTTTTACATAAAAACAAGCAGGCAAAAGTTTAAATAAAAAAATGTTGCTCCAGGAAAAACTTCTGGTGGTGTAGCAATAAATTAAAATAGCTAAGTTTCCTAATACAAACATGGAGATAAATACAAACAATATGATTTTAGCCACTTATCCGACTAAAAAAAAAGTTTTTTTCTAAAGTGTAATGTTGTGAGGCAATAAAAACTGATTCACTACGTTTTAAAAATGATTGTGTGGTGAAGTAAAAGGAAATTTTTGACATTAAAAGAACTAAGTAGTGACGTAATAGAAAGTGTTTTATTGCCTAATAAAAAACTATTTAAGTGTAAATTAAAATAGATCCCTTACATTGTAAGAGTAACGTTGTAATATAATATGAACTACTAGAATTTTTATCTTAAGGCTAAATGATAATAACTCTCAGATTTCATAACGGCAATGTTTTGACGTAATAAAAACTGGACTTGTACGTTTTAAAATTTAATTGCGACGCAACGAAAGGAGCTTTTTGACGTTAAAAACACTACGTTATGGTGCAATTAAAAATGATTTTTTCGTTATAAAAAAGTCACCTTAAGTGTAAATAAATATAGCTCTCTGAAGGTATAAGCGTAACGTTATACCGTAATAAAAACTACATTGTTACGTTTAAAAGTTGCTTTGTAGTGAACTGAAAGAAACTTTGAAATTATAAAAACTACATTTTTGCATTATAAAATTACCTTAAGGCGAAATAAAAATAACGGCCGGACATTATAGTAATTACGTTGTAATTCGATAAAAGTAAATTATTCAGTTATAAAAATTACTTTGCGGCAAAATGAAAAAAACTCTTTTACATATTACAAAATCCTATTTTGTGTCTCTGTAAAGTGCAGTAAAAATTTTCCAAAAATAAAGAGGCGTGGGATTGCCTATTACATATTGAGTTCAGACCGGAGGGGGGCACATAGAGGGTTTCGACTAAGTTATAGTGAAGAAGTTATAGAAACGGTTATATTTGTATGCAAATATAAAATAAAAACAAGTAAGAGTGTGGTACATTCGACTGGGCCGAATCTAAAATACCCTTGACGATAGTCACGTATATGTATATCATATTTAAAAATTTGAACAAAATATGCGCGGTTATATATGTACCGATATCGGAATTTTCTATTTTCTGTATTTTAGTAACCTTCTTTTATAACGAGATTTGCTTTTCAGCAAAAAAATGTTAATGGAAAAACCGGTTCAGGCTATATCTCGGGTATATATGGACCGATATCGGAAATTTTCATTTTCCATGTTTATATAACCTTATTTCATTACCAGAACTGCTTTTGAGCACAAAAAAGTTGTTTAAGTTCGCTTACGCTACATTTTCATTAAAAACCTGTTCTACGCTATGTCTGGGGTATATATGGACCGATATCGGAAATTTTCATTTTCCATATTTATAAAGGGTGTTTTTTTAAGCTAGATAGAACTTTAAATTGTAAAAAGTAACACAAAAAATTAAATTTTGATGAAACATTTTTTTTATTTGTTTCAGTATACTCTGACAAATCATCATGAATAGACTCACGCTTGAACAACGCTACGAAATTATCCAAATTTACTTTGAAAATCAGTCGTCGATTCGCGCAACTTATAGACGCAAAATTGTGTTCAGCGATGAGGCGCATTTTTGGCTTAACGGGTTTGTTAATAAGCAAAATTGCCGCATATGGAGTTAGACCAATCCATGGAGTCTGTAGGGTCTACTCCATTACATACAGAAAAATGCACTGTTTGGTGCGGTTTTCATGCTGGTGGCATCATCGGACCTTATTTCTTCAAAAATGAGGCCGGAGCTCGCGTTACGGTCAATGGAGATCGTTACCGAACCATGATCAATGATTTTTTGTTTGAAAATATGGATGACATTTGAAAATATGGATGACATTGATTTTGATTACAATTTAATTTTTTGTGTTATTTTTTACAATTTCAAGTTCTATCGGGCTTAAAAAAACACCCTATATAACCTTATTTCATTACCAAAAAACTTTTGAGCAAAAAAAGTTGTTTACGTTCGCTTACGCGGCATTTTAATGAAAAACCCGGTCTATGCTATATCTCGGGTATATATCAACCGATATCGGAATTTTCTGTATTTTAATAACCTTCTTTTATAACTAGAATTGCTTTTCAGCAGCAAAAAAATGTTATTGGCAAAATCGGTTCAGGCTATATCTCGGGTATATGTGGACCGATATCGGAAATTTTAATTTTTCATAATTATATAAAATTATTTCATTACCAACACTGCTTCTGACCTCAAAAAAGTTGTTTAAGCATTTTCATGAAAAACCTGATCTGGGCTATATCTCGGGTATATATGGACCGCTATCGGAAATTTTAATTTTCCATATTTATATAACCTTATTTCATTACCAGAACTGCTTTTAAGTAAAAAAAAGTTGTTTAAGTTCGTTTACGCTACATTTTCATTAAAAACCCTTTCTAAGCTATGTCTAGGGTATATATGGACCGATATCAGAAATTTTCATTTTCCATGTTTATATAACCTTATTTCATTACCAAAACTGCTTTTGAGCACAAGAAAGTTCTTTAAGTTCGCTTATGCGACATTTTCATGTAAAACCAGGTTTAGGCTATATCTCGGGTATATATGGACCGATATCGGAAATTTTCATTTTCCATAATTATATAAAATTATTTCATTACCGACACTGCTTTTGACCACAAAAAAGTTGTTTAAGCATTTTCATGAAAAATCTGGTCTGGGCTATATCTCGCGTACATATGGACCATATTTATATAACCTTACTTCATTACCAGAACTGCTTTTGAGCACAAAAAAGGTGTTTAAGTTCGCTTACGCGATATTTTCTCGAAAAAGCAGATTTAGGCTATATCTCGGGTATAAATGGACCGATGTCGGAGATTTTCATTTTGCATATTTATACAACCTTATTTCATTACCAGAACTGCTATTAAGCAAAAAAAAAAGTCGTTTAGGTTCGCTTACGCGGTATTTTCATGAAAAACCAAGTTTAGGCTATATCTCGGGTATAAATGGACCGATATCGGAAATTTTCATTTTGCATATTTATACAACCTTATTTCATTACCAGAACTGCTATTAAGCAAAAAAAAAGTTGTTTAAGTTCGCTTACGCGATATTTTCATGAAAAACTAGGTTTAGGCTATATCTCGGGTCTATATGAACCGATATCGGAAATTTACATTTTCCACATTTATATAACCTTATCTCATTACCAGAACTGCATTTGAGTACAAAAAAGTTGTTTAAGTTCGCTTATGCGATATTTTCATAAAAAAAACCCGGTTAAGGCTATATCTCGAGTATATAGAACGATATCGGAAATTTTCATTTTCCATGTTTATACAACCTTATTTCATTACCAGAACTGCTTTTGAGCACAAAAAAGTTTTTTAAGTTCGCTTACGCGATATTTTCATGAAAACCCCGGTTTAGGCTATATCTCGGGTATATATGGACCGATATCAAAAATTTTTATTCTCCATATTTATATAACCTTATTTCATTACCAGAACTGCTTTTGAGCACAAAAAAGTTGTTTAAGTTCGCTTACGCGATATTTTCATGAATAACCCGGTTTATGCTATATCTCAGGTACATATGGACCGATATCGGAAATTTTCATTTTCCATATTTATATAACCTTATTTCAGAGCCAAAACTGCTTTTGAGCAAAAAAAAAGTTATTTCAGTTCGCTTACGCGACATTTTCATGAAAAACCCAATTTGACCTATATCTTGGGTATATATTGACCGATATCTGAAAAAATTTTTTGTTGCCTTTTAGTCACCATGCTTAGTGAGTGTATGAAGTTTGAAGCAAAACAAACAATTTGTTTTTTTTTTTTTTTCAAAAATTTCCATACCTCACCTAACACGAAAATTGGTTTTATCGGCTATATCGAGACCGATATCGCAAATTAGATTGATATTTTTTTGGCTTCCAACAACTTTGTATAGTTTGTTAACAAACTCAGCTATAACTGGACCGATAAAGCAGATTTAAACTTTTGTACTGACGATACCTTTCTGACTTCCTGGAGCTATTTTTTGGCACCAATCAGTGTACTTCGCTAACAACTCAGTGTATTTCGTTAACAACTTTTATTAGCTCAAAAATCGGTTCATGATATATATACCGGCTGTATCTTGACTGATATCGCAGATTTAAACTTTTTACCTTCCAATATCTTCTTTTTATACCCGGAGCTGTTGATACTAGATATTGGTATAGTTCGCTAACAAAGTCCCTCAAAAATCGGTTCATCTTTACTCGTTTATCCCGGATGTATCTGGTTCAATGTAGATCTGAATTTGTTGATTCCCAAACCTTTTTATAGGAGCATTCATTTTACATAAATATCGTTATAGTTGTTTCCAACCCGAAACATTTCAATGGCAATAGAAGCAGGCAAAAATAAGAATTTGGCACCAAAACGAAATTTCTGGCTTATGCAGGCATTTCAGATTTTATGTTAATGCTTTACCAGAACATATACATACATATATGCTTTATGGGGTCGGAAATGAAAATTGTAGAAATGACAAACCTATAAATACTTTTTTCACTTTTTGTGAAGAGTATAAAAAGTTAAGTCTTCTTAGAAAGGCAGTTTAAAAAACTATATATTTAGAGATCTGAGAATTTCTCTGAACTTATACGTCATATAATGCTTAAAAATATATATATAAATTATCTAGACTTGTTTGATGCAATTTATGTCTTGCTAGAAAAAAATTAAGTCCGAATTATATTAAACAAAATAAATGCACATGATATATTTGCAAGCTTTACTTTTTTAAAATGTTTGTATTACTTTATTTTAAAAATAAAATATTCGAAATGCTTATAAGTTTTATCTCATGGTATCGGGAATACATGTGAAAACAATAAATTATAAAGATGATTTTGACGCAGAAACTTGAAAACTGTTCGACAAATCCTATTTATTTAATTTGGTCTTTATTTGGTGTCATTAAATTAAATTTTCAGGCAAAACGTCATTAATATTTTAAATTATTTTTATATATTTAGCTGCTAAGTTTATGTCTTGCTATAATTATGAGATGTTGTCAATATCAATTAAAGCGAATAAAAGTTTAATTCGCCTTAATTTTCTAAACAACGATTCGATCCAAGGCGAATTCATTAAAACATAAGCCATTCATTAGAACATGATTCGATACTAAGTTTTGTGTATTCGGGTTTCTTGTGTTTCGCTCAACAGCTCAAAGGTAAGTAGAGATAAATTATTATTCTTCTGAAATTAAATAACGTAATATTATACCAGAATATTTAAGTTCCAGCTCACAGAGGATGTTTTCTTAGTGCAATATGAAAATGGCGAGTGTGACGTCACGCCAACTAAAAATGTCCGCGGTGAACCAAGTAGATGTACTATCAGGCATAAAGGTGCCTGGTACAAAGCCAAAAACTATCCTGCCTTAAAAACTATGACGCCACTAAAAATAAAAACCTAGATAGATAATCAAAGACGGTACAAATTTAAAGGTAAGTTATCAAATTTTACATTAAATAATATCCTTATTTTTTCTCTAAACAATTTTGTCCAACATTTTCGTTTTAGTTTCCAACAATGCTACATTAGCTTAGAAATTGCAGTGTGCAAATATTGTCGATAGAGTCTTCGGAAACACCTCAACTTTGTATTAAAACTGTTTGTCTAAGTGGAAATCAGTTCCTTATTTTCGTTTGCTGTTGTTTTACCTAAGTATACTCAAACAAGGGAATATTTATTTGCTTTGTCCCTGTCCATACTATGAATCATTTGCTGCAAAACATTCCAGTTTGGTGATGTTAAAGGGAACGGAAACATGTATTTTGTTTCATGTACATGCAGTTCTTGTTGAGTTTCTCATTCCCACTTTTCAACATTTTAAGAAAAAAGAATTTATAAATGCCAAAAAGTAAACAGAAAAATTAAAAACAACAACAACTTTTCTGTCTTTTTTACTGACATTTTTATATGAAATTAGGTTACATAAATATGAAAAATGAAAACTTTCGATGTCGGTCCATATATACCCGAGATATAGCCCAAATCGGGTTTTCATGAAAATGTCGCGTAAGCGAACTTAAACAACGATTTTGTGCTCAAAAGCAGTTCTGGTAATAAAATTAGGTTACATAAATATGAAAAATGAAAATTTCCGTTATCGGTCCATATATACCCGAGATATGGCCCAAATCGGGTTTTTCAGGAATATGTCGCGTAAGCGAACTTAAACAACTTTTTTGTGCTCAAAAGCAGTTCTGGTAATGAAATTAGGTTACATAAATATGAAAAATGAAAATTTTCGATGTCGGTCCATATATACCCGAGATATAGCCCAAATCGGGTTTTTCATGAAAATGTCGCGTAAGCGAACTTAAACAACTTTTTTGTGCTCAAAAGCAGTTCTGGTAATGAAATTAGGTTACATAAATATGAAAAATGAAAATTTCCGATATCGGTCCATATATACCCGAGGAATAGCCTAAACTGCGGTTTTAATGAAAATGTCGCGTAAGTGAACTTAAACATATTTTTTTGCTTAAAAACAGTTCTGGTAATGAAATAGGGTCATATAAATATCACAAATGAAAATTTTCGATGTCGGTCCATATATACCCGAGATATAGCCTAGACCGGGTTTTACATAAAAGTGTCGCGTAAGCAAACTAAAACAACATTTTTGTGCTCAAAAGCAGTTCTAGTAATGAAATGAAGTTATATAAATATGAAAAATGAAAATTTCCAATATCGGTCCATATATACCCGAGATATAGCCTAGAACGGGTTTTTCATGAAAATGCCGCGTCACCGAAATTAAACAACTTTTTTGCTTAAAAGCGGTTCTGGTAATAAAATAAGGTTATATAAATATGAAAAATGAAAATTTCCGATATCGGTCCATATATACCGCAGATATAGCCTGGAACGTGGTTTTCATGAAAATGCCGCGTAAGCGAACTTAAACAACTTTTTTTGCTTAAAAGCAGTTCTGGTAATCAAATAAGGTTATATAAGTATGGAAAATGAAAATTTCCGATATCGGTCCATATATACCCGAGATATAGCCCAAACCGTGTTTTTCATGAAAATGCCGCGTAAGCGAACTTAAATAATTTTTTCGCCTTAAAGCAGTTCTGGTAATAAAATAAGGTGATATAAATATGGAAAATGAAAGTTTTCGATATCGGTCCATATATACCCGAGATATAGCCCAAACCGGGCTTTTCATGAAAATGTCGCGTAAGCGAACTTAACAATTTTTTTTGCTTAAAAACAGTTCTGGTAATAAGATAAGGTTATATAAATATGGAAGATAAAAATTTCCGATATCGGTCCATATGTACCCGAGATATAGCCCAAATCGGGTTTTTCATGAATATGTCGCGAAAGCGAACTTAAACAACTTTTTTTTGCTCAAAAGCAGTTCTGGTAATGAAATTAGGTTACATAAATATGAAAAATGAAAATTTCCGATATCAGTCCATATATACCCGAGATATAGCCCAAACCGTGTTTTTCATGAAAATGCCGCGTAAGCGAACTTAAACAACAATTTTTTTTTTTGCTTAAAAACAGTTCTGGTAATAAGATGAGGTTATATAAATGTGGAAGATAAAAATTTCCGATATCGGTCCATATATACCCGAGATATAGCCTAGACCAGGGTTTTTCTGAAAATGCCGCGTAAGCGAACTTAAACAGCTTTTTTGTGCTCAAAAGCAGTTCTGGTAATGAAATTAGGTTACCTAAATATGGAAAATGAAAATTTCCGATATCGGTCCATATGTACCCGACATATAGCCCAAATCAGGTTTTTTATGAAAATGTCGCGTAAGCGAACTTAAACAATTTGTTGTGCTCAAAAGCAGTTCTGGTAATGAAATAAGGTTATATAAATATGGAAAATTAAATTTTTCGATATCGGTCCATATATACCCGAGATATAGCGTGAACCGATTTTTTCATTAAAAATTTTTTTTTTTTTTTTTTTTTTTTGCTGAAAAGCAATTCTTGTTATAAAAGAAGGTTACTAAAATACAGAAAATAAAAAATTCCGATATCGGTTCATATATAACCGAGCATATTCAGGCCACATTTTTAATATACTATACAGATTCGTGACTATCGTGAAGGGTATTTTAGATTCGGCCCAGCCGAATATACTACACTCTTACTTGTTTTTATGTTGATTTTACATATAACAAGGCTTCTAACCAAATATGAATTTCATTTTAGTGTAGATATAAATTTACAAATGCACTTGTAAACAAAAAGACTTATAAAAATAAAAGTTTTTCATACTATATACATATGTATATATATATTCATATGTATATTGTCACGTAAAATCAAAAAGTATATATATTTTACTTTTTAATGAAGAAGTATAATACAATATATAATATTGCTATAAATTTATAGGTCGATGCATGTGGTAATCAAAAATGTTGAATTGCAGAAATACAAACAATTGCCAGAACTTAGCTATCAGTGGCTATTCATTATTCCATATTTGGGAACGCAACCGAAATTAGTTATCGAGCCATTAATTTTCTCAGTGGTCAAATTTTAGAATTGCAGTTGAAAGAAGTTCTAAAAGCATATAACGTTTCTTGCTAAACAGTTTATCTAAATTTAAAAAAATTTAATAATAAAGTTACTATTTCATTCTAAAAAATTAAAAGAGAAAATATCAAGTTATTATACTCTATAATAAAAATGAAAAACGAATTTATAGGTTTGCCATTCCGTGCGTAATTTCTACAATTTTCTATCTGTAGTAAAATACCTTTCTGAAAAAAGTTCAATCTGTCACTATATCGCATCACATATTTGATATGAAAATTAAGTTCATGAATATTGGGTTTATATAAAACGCGGTTTTTATGGTCCAATTGGAATTTTTTGACGAAATTAAAAAAGTTTATTTTTTTTAGTTTTCGATACCAGTATTAATGATCACTGAATCTCAAAATTTTTCATATGTTTTGGCAATGAAATAAGGTTATATACATAAATATGGAAAATGAAAATTTTCTGGCTTAGCGTTGCTGGTTAAAGAAACTGTTGGTTCTTTTTCTTTAGTCACAAAAAAGAATTAGTTATTAGTTTGACTATTATATTTTTGTCTTTATTTGGCATTTGATTAATGGAAATATTCCAGTGTTTACAGAATTTGTATTGTACTAAAATCCAATAGGTTTTTGTAATTTTTTGTCTCCAATTTAGTTAAGCATGTATTTATGCACTTAAAAATAATAAAAAAAATTTATAATTTTGGATTTTTAGTTGAGCCGGTCCGCTTTGTTGGCGATAAAATGACTTGACATTGTTTTAAGTTAGAAAATAAAGAAAAAATAAAATTAATGAAAAATTGAAATTTGAAGCATATTTCGATTATCTACAATTGTAAACTGGTCCATTAATTGTCATCAAATGTAAATGGATCAGTCGTAAAGCAACTCTGGGCTAGGGAACAGCTCTCGCGTCATCGTAATCATTTCTTAAGTGCGGTCAGGCTTGTTGTTGATGTTTGGCCTTCGACAGTTTCGCGTCTCACTCTCATTGGTTAACTGTTTACGTCAACTAACTGTATTAGTTTACAGTTTTTGTGAGGTATTTCATTGTTAACCACGCGGCAACTTCCTATGCGAAGGCATAGGTCGGTACAGCTAGTCACAGCGCCGCAAAAAAAAATACTGTTAATACCATCGTGGGAATAAGGTCTACGTTACTCCGCCCATGTTGTGCATCTTACACTTTGCAAATTTATTTGCAACTATATAGTTACAAATGTAAATGGATACTCGCAATTTCGCTTTTAATACAATCAATGAGCGAATTCATTATTAAATTCGCCTAAAGGGTTAAATAAACTACACAAACTGCTTGCCAAACATACGCTTTCCGCTTGCACCTAAACCATATAAATATACAACATGCAAATGTAATTTAACCACACATACAAATTAATCACTTTTTATCTTTATTTTCAGTGAGAGCCATTGTGTTGCGGCGATTTGCTCGCCATATGAAGTTTGCAAGATACAAATTGCTTTATAAATTGTTTTATCCTCTATTTCTTGATATTCTGTTTTTTAATCTTCATTTTTTATACCCTTCACAAAAATGTAAAGGGTATTTATAAGTTTGTGATTCCGTTTGTAATTTCTACAGTTTTTTTTTTTTTTGCGACCCTATAAAGTATATATATTCTGAATCAGAATTAATGGAAAAGTCGATTAAGCGATGTCCGTCTGTCCGTCTGTCCGCTGTTGAAATACCGTTTCTGAGAAAACCATTAAACTTAGAAACTTTTTTCTTTCACCATTCTTTTACCCCATCGATTCATGGGTTTGCTATTGAAATTCAGTAATATCGGTCCACGTATAGCTGAGATATATTCAAAATTCCGAAAAAAGCTATTTTTTTTTGCAGTTTTGTATGAAAATTTTTGAAAACAAAAGTTGTTCGTTTTGCTTCAAACTTCACACACTTATTAAGCATGGTGACTAAAAGGCAAAAAATTTTTTTTCAGATATCGGTCCATATATACCCGAGATATAGCCCAAATCGAATTTTTAATGAAAATGTCGCATAGGCGAAGCTAAATAACTTTTTTTTGCTCAAAAGCAGCTCTGGTAATAAAATTAAGTTACATAAATATGGAAAATGAAAATTTTCGATATCGGTCCATATATACCCGAGACATAGCCCAAACCGGGTTTTTCATGAAAATGTCGCGTAAGCGAACTTAAACAACTTTTTTGTGCTCAAAAGCAGTTCTGGTAATGAAATTAGGTTACATAAATATGAAAAATGAAAACTTTCGATGTCGGTCCATATATACCCGAGACATAGCCCAAATCGGGTTTTTCATGAAAATGTCGCGTAAGCGAACTTAAACAACTTTTTTTTGCTCAAAAGCAGTTCTGGTAATGAAATTAGGTTACATAAATGTGGAAAATGAAAATTTCCGATATCGGTCCATATATACCCGAGATATAGCCTAAACTGCGGTTTTAATGAAAATGTCGCGTAAGTGAACTTAAACAACTTTTTTGTGCTCAAAAGCAGTTTTGGTAATGAAATTAGGTTACATAAATGTGGAAAATGAAAATTTGCGATATCGGTCCATATATACCCGAGATATAGCCTGGAACGGGGTTTTCATGAAAATGCCGCGTAAGCGAACTTAAACAACTTTTTTTGCTTAAAAGCAGTTCTGGTAATAAAATAAGGTTATATAAGTATGGAAAATGAAAATTTTTGATATCGGTCTATATATACCCGAGATATAGCCCAAACCGGGTTTGTCATGAAAATGTCGCGTAAGCGAACTTTAACAACTTTTTTTTTGAATTAAAACAGTTCTGGTGATAAGATGAGTTTATATAAATATGGAAGATAAAAATTTCCGATATCAGTCCATATATACCCGAGACATAGCCTAAACGGGGGTTTTCATGAAAATGCCGCGTAAGCGAACTTAAATAAATTTTTCGCCTTAAAGCAGTTCTGGTAATAAAATAAGGTGATATAAATATTGAAAATGAAAGTTTTCGATATCGGTCTATATATACCCGAGATATAGCCTAAACCGGGTTTTTCATGAACACGCGGCGTAAGCGAACTCAAACAATATTTTTTGCTTAAAAGCAGTTCTAATAATAAAATAAGGTTATATAGGTATGAAAAATGAAAATTTCCGATATCGGTCCATATATACCCGAGATATAGCCCAAACCGGGTTTTTCATGAAAATGTCGCGTAAGCGAACTTAAACAACTTTTTTCACCTTAAAGCAGTTCTGGTAATAAAATGAGGTTATGTAAATATGGAAAAAGAAAATATCCGACATCGGGCCATATATACTCGAGATATAGCCTGAACCGATTTTTCCAATAACATTTTTTTTTGCTGAAAAGCAGTTCTTGTTATAAAAGAAGGTTACGAAAATTAAAATTTCTGATATCGGTCCATATATACCCGAGATATAGCCTAAATCGGGTTTTTCATGAAAATATCGCGTAAGCGAACTTAAACAATTTGTTGTGCTCAAAAGCAGTACTGGTAATGATATAAGGTTATGTGGAAAATTAAAATTTTCGATATCGGTCCATATATACCCGAGATATAGCCTGAACCGATTTTTCCATTAAAAAACAATTTTTTTTTTGCTGAAAAGCAATTCTCGTTATAAAAGAAGGTTACTAAAATACAGAAAATAGAAAATTCCGATATCGGTTCATGTATAACCGAGCATATTTAGGTCACATTTTTAATATACTATACATATTCGTGACTATCGTGAAGGGTATTTTAGATTCGGCCCAGCCGAATATACTACACTCTTACTTGTTTAATTTGCATAATAAAAGTAAACGTTCTAAACATTATTACAAAAAAAAAAAAACATTTTCTTGATTCACTCTGTATGCTTCTTCTTCCACCACCTCACTCTGCAAAAATTTCATTGGAATGACTAAATTTCACAATGTTTGCGCGAAAATCAAACATTTTTGATTTTTGTGCAAACATACTTCAAATCAGTGTTCAAAAAACTTGACTTACAAAAGCAAAAGTTTGAAATATTGATTGCTGCTTCCAAGCAGTAGTTTTTTTTATATTACGAATCAAGGCGAATTCATACCAGGTATATGCAAAAGCAATAAGTACAACACTACAAAAAATAAACCTTTTTCAAATGTAAAGGGGAGAATATAAACACAAAATGGAATTAAAAGAAAAGATATAATAAAAAAAATTACAAGAAAATACAAACTTTTAATTATTTCGTGAAAGTTTAAATTATTTCGCGAAGCTTAAAGTCTCAGATGATAGAGCTTGAAAAGGTGAAAATGGCCAACCAAATTGGGGAGAATTCTGGATGATACCTGGAGCTCAAGATAAAATAATAATTAAAAAATTTTTTTTATTGTTTTAATTGTGCCATTGACATCTGAAAAAGATTAAAATAAAAAAAGTTATCAGCTGTGCTGTCAATTTCACCTGTTATGAATTTGCCTTGCTACGAATGCTTTTGCTTTTCTTAAACTTTCCAAACAAAGAGAAACTTTGAAAAGTCTTTCGATATATTAAAGAGTGTGGGAAGTTTTATTTTGTTTTAGCTTTTTCCTTTTGGAAAGTAATTATTAAGCAACAGTGTGTAAACCAAAATCAAACTTCTTGCTTAGAAGTAACTGCGCAGTTGTTTTAAAGAACTTATTTGAATATGTTATTCTCTTTTGTTTTCTGCTCAAAAGAGGCAATATACTGCCCAGTGAACATAAGAGTTGCATTTCAAAAGTATTTGATGCTTATTGTTAAGAAAGAGCATGTAAGCTACATTACATATTTTTACAGTAAACATGCAACAGAAAAGAAAACAATTTTAATAAACATACGATTGTCTTTATAATAAAAAGTTGCCACTAAGTGGGTCAACTATGTTTCGCAAGTTAGGTGAATTTAAACTATTAAATTGCACGGCCTTCTGTAACCAATCCAATATTGGATCGAAATACAATCTTTTTACTTGTTTTTATTTTAATACTTTTTGTTCTTTCAATAGAACTCAAAAAATTGTTTCACTTTTATTGAGATCTAATTTATGTAGTTTCTTCAAATATGTTTTAAATTGCTGATTCGAGTATTCCTTAGTGAAAATGTGCAAATATTACTCTGCTTTGCCTATGTGAGAATTATTATTGAAGTAGCGCTAAACAGCTATTTGAAATCATGTGTCGATACATGCATATAAAATGCTGGTTGTTATATTAACCACATTTTGTGTTTGAGCATTAGCTCTTTCACCAACGCAAACACAATTTATGCTCACTTTACATATAACTTAAAAGTTAAAACAAGACTGAATGAGCGCAAAGAGCCTAAAAACTGTTTAAAGAAACTTTTCATTTTAAAAGTTTAAGTAAAAGCAAAAGTTTTATTTGAAAAGAGAAAAGTGAAATCAACAGTTTATTGTTTCAAACTTTTGATTTCTTTCGCTTCGTAGTTTAAGCACTCTAAACTGTTGCTTTCAGTTTTCTTTATAGAAATACGAAGTCAAAAACCACTTAAACTGCGCAAAATCAAAAGTTGAAAAGACTTTTAAACTTTATATAAACTAGCAAATACCCCCACAAACGAACAAAAATGTTTGCACGAATTTAAAATTTTGCACTAGAGCAAAATTACACGAATACAACAAGAACATATATAAAGTAAGCTGTGCTTGTCAAAAATATTTGTAACTTTTTTCACAATTATAAACTGTGAAAGTACGTTTTCACAATTATAAACTGTGAAAGTACCTTTTCACAATTATATGTTATTTTTATTGGAATTATTTTTATGTTCACAAAGTAGTTTTTAGATGTCTAATTCAGAATAAACCTTTAAATTCAGTTTCAAAAGTGTAAACAATACATTTGACGTAAATGGCTTACTATATTACCAGTAGCAAAAAACTGTCATATGCCATAGCGCTGCCACTTTGTAGACGTTTATGCATCTTGGAAACAAGGTAGTATCAAGCCGAATTGATATGGTGATCTCATTTGAATTCACTTGCAGTTTGTGATATTAAAATTAAACGAACAAATTCATTTTCAAATTTTAGTACCTCTTTTACTTATTTTTAATAAATTTTTGATATTATGTTTTTTCCATTCGTATTAAATTAGTTATTATAAAAAAACTGTTACTACTTATAAAATAGTTTTTTCAATAAAAAAAAGCACAGACATTTCTGAGTCAGTTTTTACAGCATCCCAAAATTACTTTTATATATACACGCAATTAGTCGCATCAAAATTTTGTATACAAAAAATACTTCGAAATAGTCGAATTGCTCGCCGCTAACTTTTCTGCTTACAGATGCCATTGCAATTTCATTTTTAAAATGTCGTCGACGCGTATACTTCAAAAAATTGTTTTCTCCGTTTTAAATGTGTCTTCTCTCTACAGAATTGAGCTACCGAGTTCATCACTTTTTTAGGAAAACGGTTAACATGTATTATTTAACATTTTGACATTTAGTTGCATGCAAGTGGCAATTTTGCACGGACATGTTAAATTTGCTGCTACTGTTGCTACCATTGCGAAATATGTGTGTGTCAAATATTGTAAATGTTTTGAGTTTTTCATACTGGTAGTGGCATGTGTAAACTCTGAATTAGGTAAAAAGCTATATATGTATGTAGATAAAAAGTATACATTTTATCTATAGTTGAACATATTTTGATCATATAATCTACTATACCAAGGTCTATTAAACAAGGTACAACTTATAATGTAATTATTTTGCATGTTTGTATGCCGTGCTTGGCAAAATTGTTATGCTGTATTTACTCGTACACATAGACTTTTTGTGTACTTTTTTGCATTACGTTGTTTTTCAACACTTTTTTTTGTTGCTGTTGTAGATAAACAATTGTATAGTTTTACGCAAACAAAACGTACGCGAGAGTTGTTTATGTAGATTTGTACGGACATTTTTTAATAAACAATGTACACTAGTAAAAAGCTCCATTAAAACTTGGTGTAGTGTAAATGAACTTCTTCAATTTTGCCGTCAAACGATTAAAGCGAATTCATTAATAAATTCGCCACCAACAAATGGCGCCAATCAAGCCGAATTCATTTTACCAGGTGAAACTGGAATTACAATACATACAACAATGCAAACACAACATGTTGTTTTGTTGTTGTATCTTCATGCGATTAAAAAACAAGTGTTCGTGTAAACATGTTTAATACACAATGCAACCTGAACTAATATAATTTATTGTACCAATGTAAATTTTTCTTTAATAATTTTTAATGGTTATAAACTCATGTCAGTTACATATATTATATAATGCATTTTCAATTATATTAATACTTTCACCCAATTCTGATTTCGCCTTGTACAAATTAATACGTGCAAAAAACAATGAGGCGAAATTTTGTTTAGTTCAGTAGTCAAAAACGGGGAAATTTTATTATAAATATATATACAAATTTTAAGATTTTTATTTTATAATTGCGAAAAATGGTATTTATCGGGAATATATAAATATAAAATATTTAATATATGAACAAACTAGAAAAGCGATATACACTGTTGGACAAAAAATAGTGCAAAGCAAACAAATGTCATTTAAAGTCGAAGTTTTAAAGCGAAGAAATAGTATTTATTTATTATACCGTTATAACTGTAGATGATGTGGTTATTATGCAAAAAACACAAGTCAAATTTAATGATTCATTTTTGTTCTGGAAGCGAAATAATTCAGTTTGTTTGTTGGTGCGCTGGACAAAATAAAGTGTTATTTTTTTGTTGTAAACATAAAACATAAACTGTACGTTTGTTTGAAAAAAAATTATAGGTAAGTATTAATAAAGATAATCGAGGTATAAAATACGTTAAAATTTTTTAAAATTAAAACACAAAATTGGCGAATAAAATCATGATTTCTTTAGACACCTCCTGATAACATCAAAATGAAGCCGCTGTCCAAAGCTGTAAAGGATCTCTTAGTAAGAGACAGAGAAAATGGAATGAAGTACAAGGATTTATCCAAAAAATATGAAATTTCCTTATCAGGAGCCAGAAAAATCTACGAGCTCTTTAAAATTAGAAAATCCAATGAAAGTTTAAAAAAATTGTCTGGGAGAAAGGTCAAGACATCAAAGCGAGATGACAATCGCATAATAGTCTTAGCAAAAAAAAAGCCATTTTCTTCCTCTAGAGTGATCAAGGAAGAATTAAATTTAAATGTTTCATCACGTACTATTCGTAGAAGGCTCAACCAGAGCGGTCTTAGAAGCTCGTATGCAAAGAGAAAGCCACTGTTACGAGCTGCTAACATAAAAAAGCGTTTGGCCTTTGCTAAAAAATATGTAAACATGCCAGATACATTTTGGGATCGTATCATTTGGTCAGACGAGTCCAAATATGAATTAAAAAATGCAAAACGTGCTAAGAGGGTGTGGTGTGAGCCTTCCCAAAAGCTAAAATCTAAGCACATTTCACATACTGTGAAACATGGCGGTGGGAGTCTCATGGTGTGGGGGTGCTTCTCTTCTTCGGGGGTGGGGCGGCTTGTCAAAATCGACTCAAAAATGACAGGTGAGCACTACGTTAACATTTTGCAAGAAAATCTTAACAGTAGTGCTGCGGAAATGGGCTTGGGGGACTTTATCTTCCAGCAGGATAACGACCCCAAACACAAGAGCAAGGTGGCCATGAAGTTTTTTCAAGAAAAAAATGTGGAAATACTTGATTGGCCCGCTCAGAGCCCCGACCTGAACCCCATAGAGCACCTTTGGACCATACTTGATGACAAAATTCCAATGGAATCTCGCACAAACCTTCAAACATTTTGGGAAAAAATGCAAGCCGAATGGAGAGAGATACTTGTTCAAATTTTGAAAAACTTATCTTCAAGTATGTCCAAAAGGCTTCGAGAGGTCATAATTAATAAGGGGGGAGCTACCAAGTACTAAATTGCAGTAGTAGTTTGTATTTCTGCAGTTCTCATTTTAATTTTTTTGCTTTTGCACTTTGTTTTGGCCAGCCGTAAACAAGGAGTGTTTTAATTTTCGTTTATTTTTTGAAAAAAAGTTAATTTTAATATGTAAATATATTTGTTTATTATGTAGTAATGTATATTAAATAAATGAATTTAGTTAATTTTTTTTATACAAAAAGAGAGTTTTACTATTTTTTTCTTAAAAAGTGTGACAACAATATTTTTGCACTATTTTTTGTCCAACAGTGTATATTAAACCAATAAAAAAAAAATGCAAAAACAAGACCGCATATTAACAAGACTGCGAATTCACTGAAAGGCTACAAAAAAGTTTGCGGTCCTCCCGCAAATTGTCGAAATGTCCGCATATTATATGCAACAAAAATTCGACGACCGCGTATTATATACTGGGAATATATATATATATATATATGTATATATATATATATATATATATATATATATATATATATATATATATATATATATATATATATATATATATATATATATATATATATATATATATATATATATATATATATATATATATATATATATATATATATATATATATATATATATATATATATATATATAAATATATATATATATACATACATATATATATATTTCTTTTAAATATATGTATACACATGTACTTATTGAGTGCAATTATAGGGTTTTAATTATATGATAAAATATAATAATTTAACGTGCGTTGAGACGCTAAATCTGCTATAGAAGCGTGGGACAGAAAAGGTGGCATAAAAAAAAATCAGATTCCCATATCAAAGCAGGGCTAGCAGAACACGTTTCGGGAACAGAAAAATTAACCTAAATTACACTGAGTCTGGAGGCTAACAAGTTGAAAGAAAGAGAAAAATATATAAATAATGAGAATAACCGCAAACTTAAGGAATTAATAAAATCTCACATAAGAGCTAAGTATAGACAAAGGAAAACCACTTAATAAATCATTTATAACTATCTATGTAACTACAAACATACTTATTATGTATTTACATAATTATGAATACCAGAAAATGTTAAGATAAATTGAGTAATCAAGTATTTTGGTTAAAGCTGTACATGAGATTACATTTTTAACATTAACAGGATTATATAAAAAAACCAATTTTACAGTATATACTCGTACATGCATCTAGAGCATAATTCTCTTTACATTAATTTTTATTATAACATTTTAACATTAACATTTTTACTATTATGTTAAGTGATTTCAAAAGTAATATGTACATAAGTAGGATGTAACATGTTAAACGGAATTTTGTATATTATGTTTAAATTTTAATTAATAGAACTCTCTTTAGTTGCAGCTGATGCAGATGTTTTGAGCTCAAACCATTTAAAGCCTGCTAAATTTATATGTAACAGTTTAAAAGGCATATATATACACATCAACAATGAAGATTGCCAAAAATATCGTAAGTCATAATATACATACAAACTATAGGGTGTTTTTTTAAGCCCGATAGAACTTGAAATTGTAAAAAATAACACAAAAAATTAAATTGTAATCAAAATTTTTTTTTATTCGAAAGATCAATACGTGACATTAACATTTGAAAATGATTTCGGGCATATGGGCACCGCGGCTGTTCTTGACGAAGCGCATTCTGGACGTCCAATTTTGGGCCACTTTTTCGAGCACTGCTGGCCGTATGTCACGAACAACACGAACAATGCTGGCCTCCAAGGCGTCAATTGTTGCTGGTTTATCAGCATAAACCAGTGACTTCACGTAGCCCCACAGGAAATAATCGAGAGGTGTCAAATCGCACGACCTTGGAGGCCAATTGACAGGTCCATTTCTCGAAATCAACTTATCGCCAAATTTTGATTTCAGTAAGTCGATGGTTGCGTTCGCCGTATGGCACGTAGCGCCATCCTGTTGAAACCACATCTCCTCCGAATCAATGTCATCCATATTTTCAAACAAAAAATCATTGATCATGGTGCGGTAACGATCTCCATTGACCGTAACGCGAGCTCCGGCCTCATTTTTGAAGAAATAAGGTCCGATGATGCCACCAGCATGAAAACCGCACCAAACAGTGCATTTTTCTGGATGTAATGGAGTCTGTAGGGTCTCTTGTGGATTGGTCTCACTCCATATGCGGCAATTTTGCTTATTAACAAACCCGTTAAGCCAAAAATGCGCCTCATCGCTGAACACAATTTTGTGATAAAACAACGGGTCATAATTTATAATAATTCATGGATAATTTCGTAGCGTTGTTCAAGCGTGAGTCTATTCATGATGATTTGTCAGAGTATACTGAAACAAATAAAAAAAATGTTTCATCAAAATTTAATTTTTTGTGTTACTTTTTACAATTTAAAGTTCTATCTAGCTTAAAAAAACACCCTTAATTTAACATAGGTCTACAAATTAAAAAAAAAAAAAAAAAAGAAGAAAAAAAAGAAAGAAAACAAAGTTCAACATTTATTAATAAGCTGCATATACATTTTTCAAGAATTACATAATTATAAAACAATACAGATATGCTTATCTATGAATACAAGTAAAACGTTTATAAAATTTAATTATTGAAATATTTGTGGACACAAGCAATTTATTATAAAACTATTATTAATTAATTTAACTGACTTGAATTAAAGATGAATTAAAGAAAAATGGATAGCTAAAGTAAATAAATATTTTATTTGGAAATGCCTATGACTAAACCTGAAAAGCGGATGATGAGCTAGAATTCCTAGCTCATTAAGGAGAGATACTGATCTTTATTGAATTACATGAACACTGTAGTATCTCGGGTAATAGAGGGTGGGTAAATTTCAAAGGTGTTCAGGTGATAAAACATCAATCGCCGCAAACTATTTACTCAGATAAGACATCACAAATTTCACTAGTAGGCTAGTTTATTTATTTAAACTTCTTTTGCCAAATAAGTCTTGGAAAGATTTAATTAATTTTTCTATTTATGTCAATCCGGCGAGCTAAGCTACTTTCATCTTTCCAAGCGCAGATCATATGGCCTTTAAATTTCACAGAATAATTAAAACAATTGCTACACTGGACTTAGTTAATTTATTGTAAAGGGTGTTTTTTTAAGCTAGATAGAACTTTAAATTGTAAAAAGTAACACAAAAAATTAAATTTTGATGAAACATTTTTTTTATTTGTTTCAGTAAACTCTGACAAATCATCATGAATAGACTCACGCTTGAACAACGCTACGAAATTATCCAAATTTAGTTTGAAAATCAGACCCGTTGTTTTATCGCAAAATTGTGTTCAGCGATGAGGCGCATTTTTGGCTTAACGGGTTTGTTAATAAGCAAAATTGCCGCATATGGAGTGAGACCAATCCACAAGAGACCCTACAGACTCCATTACATCCAGAAAAATGCACTGTTTGGTGCGGTTTTCATGCTGGTGGCATCATCGGACCTTATTTCTTCAAAAATGAGGCCGGAGCTCGCGTTACGGTCAATGGAGATCGTTACCGCACCATGATCAATGATTTTTTGTTTGAAAATATGGATGACATTGATCCGGAGGAGATGTGGTTTCAACAGGATGGCGCTACGTGCCATACGGCGAACGCAACCATCGACTTACTGAAATCAAAATTTGGCGATAAGTTGATTTCGAGAAATGGACCTGTCAATTGGCCTCCAAGGTCGTGCGATTTGACACCTCTCGATTATTTCCTGTGGGGCTACGTGAAGTCACTGGTTTATGCTGATAAACCAGCAACAATTGACGCCTTGGAGCCCAGCATTGTTCGTGTTGTTCGTGACATACGGCCAGCAGTGCTCGAAAAAGTGGCCCAAAATTGGACGTCCAGAATGCGCTTCGTCAAGAACAGCCGCGGTGCCCATATGCCCGAAATCATTTTCAAATGTTAATGTCACGTATTGATCTTTCGAATAAAAAAAAATTTTGATTACAATTTAATTTTTTGTGTTACTTTTTACAATTTCAAGTTCTATCGGGCTTAAAAAAACACCCTATATTTAGTATTAAGATTTGAATACTTATTGTTAGTTCACATTGTAAAGATTCAATAAATAAATGAAAGCTAAAAAATAAAAAAAAAGAATAACGCATTGTTTTGCAAATAGATTTACTTAAAATCTAATTGAATTTAGCATTGATTAATTAATTCAAAATTATTTTCATTCCAATGAGATGAATTTTGATGGAAAATTTTTGAAGAAAAATTATTTTTTGAGGTAAAAGAATAAACTAAAGAGGGAAGAGAATTTAGGAGTGTTGAATCTTATTGAAAACAGAATTTTAATACAACGCATTCATTGTGAAAGTAGATTTATTTAAGATTGTAATCGAATTGAATATTATTTATTATTTATTGAAATTTTTATTTCATCTATAACCAGGTGCACACGTCTTTTGTTACTGCTGTCCGTATTTCCAATATGTGTATGTTCATTAATTAAATTCGTATAAAGCCGGATTGCACCGTAATAGGTAGCAAGTTGTGTACACGTATTTATTTTGTTTTTTTTTTTTCTCTTTTTTTACTGTTGTCCGTATTTTCTATATATGTATGTTTATTACTAATTTCGTATGAAATAAAAGTGTACCGGAATAGGTAGCAGTTGTCCGTGTTTTCTTTATATGTTCAATATTATTATTTTCGATGAATTTAATTACCTTGTAGTGTGGAAGGTGTTGGACTAAATTTTGCTAATCTGAGCAGTGTCGAAGGTATATACACTGGGCACTGATCAGTTTTAACTAATTTAATTCCAACATTTTAAATGCTGCAAAATAGAGTTTGTTTCAGTCTTTCGTTTTGTTATCGTTAACATTTCGCGAACACTTTCTTCTCTTTCCTCCTCATCATACCCTATTTTCCTAGTTCCAGTACAATGCGCTGCATATGTAGGGGTCATCCCCTGAGTACTGGTCCCAGATAAAAAAATTAATATTTTCAATATTATTTGCTTTTTTTCATTTTATATAAAATTTTTATATTTGGTTAAGTATTCAATTTTTGTAATTGTGGGTTGGTGGTGTTATAATAAAGATGGACGCGAAGACGGTTTTGACTATGACAGTGGAAGAGTTGAAGGTTAAGTTGGGGGAGTTAGATTTGCAAAAGACAGGTTATAAGTCTGAATTACAGGACAGGCTATTAAGTAGTCTAGAATTACAACGAGACAACGAAGAAGAGTCAGATTACGGGGAGGCATCCGCCATAATCAGACCAATGAGTTTCGACCACGGTGCTTGTTTTACGCTAAGAGACATCCAGGACTCAGTTTCAACCGTTTCCGGAGATGGGTTGCCTGAAGTCGATCAATGGGTGCAGGAATTCGAGGACGTTGCGTGCACGGTCGGCTGGAACGACTTACGAAGATTTATTTATGCAAAGCAATTATTGAAAGGTGCGGCAAGATTGTTTGTGAGAAGCCAAACTGGCATAACAAGTTGGGAAACGCTAAAATATGCCTTAAAAAAGGAGTTCGGAATAAAATTAACTTCATTGCAGGTCCATAGGTTTTTAGCTAGGTTTAACAGGCTGCCAGCTATTATAAAGCCAGCCCACTTGGGTCCAGTCAGGTCCCGTTGTGTTGCTTGGTAAGGATTTTAGCTAGCCGAAATAAAAAACAAAACGAAACATGCAGGGAATAGTTGTATTGCCTTCAAGAGATTGGCAAACCCATAAAAATTGACGATGAGAGCCTCATAGATTATTTTATTCAGGGGATAAAAGAGTCAAACACCAACAAATATATCTTTTACGAGGCGAAAAACATAGAAGACCTTAAAGAAAAAATTAAAATTTATGAAAGAATTAAGTCATCCGGACAGTCATCAAACTCGAAGGAGTTTGGCCATAATTCAAAACTGAACACTTGGGAAAATAAGGGGGAAAATTGTTTTAAATGCGGTGGTAAAGGACATATGGCAAACAAATGCAAAAATTCAGAAGTAAAATGCTTTAGATGTAACTCTTTTGGGCACAAATCATTCTATTCTAGAACCGGTTGACTTGATTATCTACGGAAATGGAGCGAAATTTCGTCAAAAAATTAAAACATGGTCTTTGGGTAAAGAAAAAGATGACAGCTTTGACAATATATCTCCACGTAATAAGCAAGAAGCCCTTGACGTCAACGAAATCCCCGAATTATTCAACGAATTTGCAGATATCGTACATTCAGCTTCACATGGCGTTTTCGTAAAACACGAAGGTAAGTTAAGACACCTAAAAGGACAACTTCAACAAAAAGAAAGGAATATGATAGAAACATACAAACCCATAAAACCAACAACTTTCCCGGTTTCAATGAAAATAGTCCTTAAAGATGAATCTCCAGTGACACACAGACCTAGACGCGTACCATACCCCGATCAACAAATTATCGATAAACAAATCAAAGAGTGGTTGGAGGAGGGTATAATAGAAGAAAGTTATTCTGAATTTTCCGCCCCAGTGGTATTAGTTAAGAAAAAGGATGGGTCTAAACGGTTATGTTGCGACTACCGCAAATTAAACGAGAAAATAATTAAAGATAATTTTCCTATGGTTCTCATGGACGACGTAATACAACAGTTAAAAAGCGCTAAAATTTTCACGACGTTGGATTTAAGAAACCGATTTTTCCACGTACCGATTGAGCAAACTTCACAGAAATACTCTGCATTTGTCACTAAACATGGCCAATATGAATTTAAGTTCGTACCATTTGCAATCTCAAATTCTCCGGCAGTATTTTGCCGGTACATTTCAGCTGTTTTCAGAGAATTGATTCAAAATGGAACGGTAATTACATACATGGACGACATAGTAATTCCTGCCGAGAACGAAGAAGAAGGCCTAGAAAAGCTCAAACGTACATTAAAAATTGCAGAAATAAACGGGTTGAACATTAAATGGGAAAAATGCCAATTTTTACAAAAAAAAAAAAAAAATAATAAATGTTCTAGGATTTGTTTTCGAAAACTCCACAATATCTCCCTCCTATGAAAAAACAGCAGCGATTAAAAAATTTGTCAGTACCAAAAAGCACAAAAGCTATACAAAGATTTTTAGGCTTAACATCATTTTTTAGCCGTTTTATACCTGGATATGCTTCTATTGCTAGACCACTTTCAAATCTACTTAAAAAAGATGTGACGTTTAAAATGAGGGATGAGCAGATTTTAGCATTCGATCAGTTAAAAAACGCGATGATAATGCCACCTATCTTTAGAATTTTTGACCCCAAACTTGACACCGAAATTCACACAGATGCTAGCTCACATGGTTATGGAGCTGTGTTACTACAAAAAGGGGAAGGCTCACCACTTCATCCAATTGAGTATATGAGCAGAAAAACGACGGATGCCGAAAAGAAATATAGCTCATATGAGTTAGAAGTTCTGGCAATCGTGGAAACTCTTAAGAAGTGGCGCATATTCGTACTAGGCATACCGATCAGAATCGTAACCAACTGCAATGCATTAACAATGCGCAAGAATGATGTCCCACCTAGAGTGGCAAGATGGGCTCTTCTGTTGCAGGAATTTGATTATAAGATAGAGCACAGGCCTGCAACGAAAATGAAGCACGTAGATGCTCTACGTCGTTTGAATTGCCTCTTAATCAGTGATTGATTAAAGACCCGATTAAAGCAGGCACAATTAGAAGATTACTGGGTTAAGGCGATCAGAAAGATAGCAGAAAGAGGAACATATGAAGACTTTTTTATTAAATTCGACATTTTACACAAGGATTTAAATCGTGCATTAATAGTCATTCCATGCACATAGGCAAGGCCATTTCGCCTCACGGAAAATGCAGGAAATAATAGAAAAAACATATTATATTCCGAAATTGGCCGAGAAAGTTGACAAAGTTGTATCGAGTGTCTGGTTTCCGAAGCAAAAAAAGGACGTAAAGAAGGGTTCCTCAGCCCCATCGACAAAGCAGACAAGCCGCTTATAACGTATTATATCGACCATATAGGGCCGATGGAGTGCACACGAAAACAATATAATTATATTTTAGTGGTGGTCAATGCTTTTTATAAGTTTGTCTGGCTATACCCCACTAAGAGTACAGGGGCAAACGAAGTAGTGGAGCGGTTATCAAAGCAAGCTGTAATATTTGGAAACCCACAGAGGATTATAACCGACAGAGGAAGCGCGTTTACGTCAAACCAATTTGAGGAGTACTGCACATTACACAATATCTAACACCATCTGATAGCAACTGGTGTACCAAGAGGCAACGGCCAAGTGGAGAGGCTCAACCAGACAGTAATAACCGCACTTTGTAAACTTTGTGCAGACTATAAACTGGTATAAACATGTGGAAAGAGTTCACCAAGCCATTAACAACATACCGCTAAGAAGTACGAAATTTACATCATTTAAATTGTTGACAGGGTTGGACATGCGAAGTAACGACACGAATGATATTATTGAATGAAAGAAAGAAGCTCGAGAAAATACTCTGGCTATACAACAAGAGAGTTGCAAGCAATATAATCATAAAAGAGTTCCAGAAACTGTGTACGACGTAGATGACCTTGTTGCCATTAAGCGCACCCAATACGGAGTCGGAATGAAGCTAAGGCCTAAGTTTCTCGGACCCTATAAAATAAAAACTAAACTCAACCACGGGCGGTACGAAGTCGAACGCGTAGGTAATTTTGAGGGCCTGCGCAGCATTACAACGGTAGTAGACTCAATGAAACCATGGGCGGGCATTCGAGGGCGAATAACTAATCAGGACGGCCGATTGTGGGAATAGGGACTAGAAGGCCTTTGAACACACAAAGGGTTAATAGAACATTCTCGAAACGAATACAAAGTAAAAAGACAATACGGAACACAAGACAAACGAACAACCAAACGATTATGCTATGAACATAAGAGTCAGTCTTAGTCACACGCGCAACCAAGCCACAACCTTATTACAACTATTTAACTTACTTCATTTATTATTATAATTAAATAAGAAGTTGAATAAAAAAATGGATTTTATAAAGTTGTGTTTTATTTGATAACATTAGACTCAGGAGTGGGAGTTTCATTCCCACATGTATATTCCAATCAGAGAGTTGATGGCGGCCTTGCTGTCCTTTACTATCATGATATCCTTACAGCCATTGTAACTTAATATAAAAATGTTTAACCAGGTTTTTTAATATTAAACCTTAGTATGGCCTCCAAAGGGAGGCCATACTAAGGTTTAGCTCTTTTCTGCATTGATTCCACGGACTTTCGAATGATTTAGTTAGTTATTTTTGCGCTTCTCGATTTAAGGTCGACGTTTTCGTTCAAAATTGCCCATAGACCATCAATAATGTTCAGGTTAGATGATTGTTTAGGAGGCTGCATTAAGTGGGGATAGTTACAAATAAGTAATGACTGCATAATACTTGATTGGTGTTTCTGGTCGTTATCCTATTAAAGTCGAAGCATTTCCCCTATACCCAATTTTTTGCGTTAACTTGTACTTTAGAATGTCGAACTATGTATATATTTTTAACTATTTTACTATAAATAATCTGCAAGCTTCATTCGTCAGTTGATGACATACAAGCCCACAACATGACGTTACTACCACCGTGTTTGACAGTTGGTTTTAAGTTTTGATTTAGCAGTTCAGTATTAGGATTATGCTAGACGTAGGTTTGAACATACTCTTTGGGCAAATGTACCTTCTTAAATTTTAGACGTGCATTGTAACTTTTGTTATTAATGAATGGCTTTTTCCGAGCTACTCTACCATTAAAATCATAGTATCTGCACAACATGTTTTGTTAAGTACATTCTTAACTTCTGTAGATAGTGTTAGTGCGGACAGATGATATTCTGGCACATTTACCCCTTTTTGGATGCAAAAATAATGTTGTAAATTTTCAGTTTTTGCCATTTGGTACTTATTTGACTGTTGCAAGTACGAAAACTAACTTGCAAATGCCCATCACTATGTTGAAAAGCTCAACACGGACACAAAAAAATGTGCTGTGCAATGTTTTGTTTATTTTTTGTTGGCATGTACGTTTTTTAAAGTTCTATAACTATTCAAACGGCCGTTTTTCTAACATTAACGTTCGCATAACGAGCCCTTAACTCGCATTTTTCCCGAACTTAAGAATGTTAATGATTTTAAAATATTTCACATAAATACACCCAGTCGCAAAGATTTAATGGAATAATCAACTGGCTTTTACAGGTAATTATACAATAAAAGTCGCGTATTGATGAAACTAGTTTCTGCTGTGGATTTTCCAACTCCGACAAAGTTGGATTTATTTTAACGTTGTGATATTCTTACTTATTCCATCACAAAACGCAAATACCAGTTTGAATTAGATATAGACCAAGTCACTTAAAATAATTTATTTATATAGCTAAACACATTTTTTTAAGCATTTTTTATTTATTTAGGACCATATCCAAAAAAAAAATCTTACTTGAGTTTTAACGCATACGTTAGTTGCCAAACACATTAACACTACCATACATTTGTTTCAAAAGTTTATGCAAAAACAGTACGTTAACTATTATATGTAGCAAGGAATTTAATTGTTTTATTCTGGCAATGCCGTTATGTTCAGTTGTAATTTTTTGAATAGTGATGCATGAAAACTAATATTCGAAAATCGAAAAATAAATTTAAAAAAAAAAAATTTTTATTATTACATAAAATACCACTTTTTTGACAACTATTTCCTGGATTTACCTTTTTAATAAATAATGGATATATAATATGTAGTATATTAATGAAATTGAGAAAAATTAATAGGACTTCTTATACTTCAAATATTTGTATTATTCGAATAACGTTTTTAGTTGTATTCGTTCAATTGAAAGTGCATCACTAACATATTTTTTATTTATGTTTCCCTTTCAAAATTAATATTTTCAATTAATATAAAATGCAAAGCGCTAATTTATTTTTCTAACAATTATATTTTATTTATATTACATATTGTTGTTCTTAATATTTTTTTATAAAATTATGAATTTCAAGGCAAATCAACATCAAGAAATCAAATGTCATTTTAACGTACAGTTAAAGTGGCTCATTTCAACTTTAAACGTGTGGTAAGCTAATAATTGTTTTTGGATACAACGTTGGGAAATTTTTCTTAACAATTGCTTACCAAGCTTTGTTAAGTTTTTTTGCATACGGCCGTAAGTATTCAAATTGTTATAATTTTTTTTTTGTTCTTCCCTTTATTTTAAAAACATTATATCTGCCGTCTTTATAGAAGCTGTTTAAGCTAAACTCTTATATAACCAATATCCTTTTAAAAATGTTTTTTTGATAGGACAACTTGAGTAACATAAATTTTTTCCCCATAAACAAGACAGCAAAACCAACTCAGCAGAAACCGAAAGTAAAGTTAATTTTCTAGGAATAGATAGTTACCAATTGTTCTGGATAGATAAAGTTAATATTAAAATCTCTATCTAGATGCAATATTTTGATTTAAAACCTATTTACGACTAAAAAATTAAACACTAGTTTTTTTCTGCTAATTCGAGCCGTCAGCTTAATCTTGCTACAGGCAAAATGGTTATTGAATAATAATAAATTTATTTTTACAAATGTCTTGTGAGTTCTTCTTCCTTTTATTTATTTTCTGTGCATATAAATACTCTTTCATCCCACATATCTCTTACAATAAAAATAATGTTATCACTCTGTTTTAATAAACTTCATTTAAACTTAACGCTTATTACCGAACGGTATGTAAACTTGAACAAAGGAGTTACCTTATCAATTTAACTAATTATACTTGGTATTATTTAAAATCAACCTTGCTTCTGAATATCTTAATTGCTTACATACATATTCTATCGTCACGTTTCCTGTCTTTCCAATTTCAAAGGTGAAGGAGCGAACAACATTATAAGTTAAACTAGTGGTATCTTAACCCTTAATAGCCTGATTTTTTTTTACCTGGAATATTTTGATAAAACCCGATTGGTTCCGGGAGGAACCAGTGGGCACCCGGATTACAAAATTTGAACACATACATATTTTAGGTCACAATATTTTTTAAACAAAAATAAATAAGTTTTATCCAAGAAAATAAAAAAAAATTAATATTAAAAAAATAATATAAAGCTATCAGAAATAACATTTAGTCTTGATGAAACTTAGCAAAGCAATCTTTTTATGCTGATAAACATAAAAGTACATTACATTTTTGGCATCGAACTTTTGTTCGAAATGTACATTTCGGATTTTTGCATCGGGGTTTGCCTTTTACAAATTCGGGTAAATGGCCGACATTATCCAAACGTATATCACGCGGTGGTAGAGAACAAGACATTGGACGCTGACGTTTTGCGACAATTTCAGCCTCAAGACTACTTGGTCGACCTTTTCCTACTCTCATTGCATTACCAGATTTTGTCAAGCAATGGGTAATTTCCGATACAAATTCATGCAGCATCATCTTTGGCTCTGTTGAACTAGACGCTGCATGATGTCGCTTGTACAAAATCCAGGCGTTTATTATGGCTATATCACACATGTGGTAAAATAAACGATTTGTCCATTTCCTTGACTTTATTCATATATGGCTACGACCATATAAGAGAAGAATCCAAAAGTTCGACGCCGCCCATATACTTATTGTACTCATGCACGATATTTGGCCTATGAACACTTTCCATCTTCTTCTCCTTTTTGTTGTACCGTTCAATAGTTGGTGCATTCTTGGGAGTTTGTAAACCAGCCAAAATATATGGCTTTACTCCGGCTAAAGTAGATGCCAGGTTCACTACTTTATTATCATTCCATGCGACTATGGTAACGTCGATTCCGTGAAACGTTACGAAGAATTCTTCGCATTCACCTAGATTTTTATATTTCTCTGGTAGTTTGCATAGTGGAACTCGTGGACGACGAATAGTTCCAAGTGTGTTCTATTCCATCCAGGGAATAGATGTGTAATAATTATCGAAGTACAAAGCGTGATTGACGAATCGAGGAATCGAACGAGCCAATCTTATTACAACATTGGCAGACACACCCAGATTGGGCATATTATCTTCGCGATGGTCGTCGTTTCCGGAATAAATTTAAAAGCAGTAGCCCAGAACCAGAATCATCGCACAGAAGAAACAGTTTGTCACCCCAAGGGTGTGATTTGTCTGGCATATACTGTTTCAAATAGTGTTTAATTTTTGTAGCACAGATTTGCTAGAAACTAGATTTTGTAGAAACTGTCTAATCTTGTCATGATGATTGCGAGACATTGTATAATAGGGCTGAAACCATATTATCCCCAATATGATCGTATTAATCGGACGTTGTATTTAAAGTTTTGCGACATCTTTTTGTATAGCGTAAACGTTGCTTTGGTCAGCGATATTTGAAATAATATCGTTTGAAACAAAAAACGAAAAAAACTGAAGTGGAGATTTCAATTCCAATATTTCCGGTGTCAATGTGTCATCCCATCGAAACTTTACAACATTCTCAGACAATTGTAGATGTCTTTTTCGCCACAATGGTTTTTTAAATACTTTAGACTCTTTGTCTTGTTATGCCTTTAAACATTGTCGCATACTCTAGCCAGCGCGAACGATCACCAATATTAGTTGCGTCTGCTGGAAGCGAAACTTCCCTAAGTTCTCGTTGGGAGCAATAACATTATAAATTACCTGCATTTGGTTCTAGGTTTACCAAAGTATGTGGACTGCTAGCAACATTATTACCGATTTCTACATCAGCCATATAATCTGCTGCATCATGATCAATATTCTCAGCATCTTCAATTACTTCATGTTCAAGCCGCCTTTCATTTCTAAAAGCAGTTTCGAAGTCGAAATCTGGGTCGAGTTCCGAATCATCACAGAAAAAATATCTATCATAATCGCTATCTGACCACGCAATTGCGTTAACATACTCGAAAACTCGAACTTCACGCGCCATATCCAAAAAAATAACTAAAAGAACAACAAAAAACGGCACCATACAAACATACATATACATTACTAATTTTGAACTCCCGGAGCCTGGTTGGTGGAACCAACCAATGAATACGATAACAAACTCTAAAGAAATAATTACATTTACTCCAAATACTTACAGCGTCTTTTAAACAATACAAAGATTATAGAAATATATTTTTTTCTGTTACGATTTTGGACAACTTATCACAAAAACTTCTTTTACAATACACATAATTACGCACAAATACTCTTTCGTCGCTGTTGTCACACAGTAACTAGCATCCACTTGCTAACCATGCGTAGATTCAAGTGGCGATGAGCACAAATATATATATATATATATATATATATATATATATATATATATATATATATATATATATATATATATATATATATATATATATATATATATATATATATATATATATATATATATATATATATATATATATATATATATATATATATATATATATATATATATATATATATATATATATATATATATATATATATATATGTAGGATGCAAGACCAAGTCGCGTAAGCCTTGCATCCTACAATCGGCCCTCCTGACGGCAATTCGGCTCGCATTGCCATCTCTTGATGTTTTCGGCAACGGTTATCGTGCGAGTTGGGCCATCATGAGAACCAACTTTGATAACTTCATATCTACCATGAGGTAACCTCTTGACAATCTTATAAGGCCCATGGTATTTTTCTCTCAGTTTCATCCCAGTACCGAACTGTGTGCGCTTAATGGCGACTAAATCGTTTTCATGATATTCGACTTCTGGCTTCCGCTTTTGGTTAAATGTTTTGCAGTTTTCTTTCTGAATTCCTGCTATGTTTTTTTTTTTTGCTTCAACACGCATTTCATCCCTTTCTTTGCACAGCTCTCTTACAACATCTTCTTCCAAGATTTCTTTCAGATCGAGATAGTCTGGCTGCCTCATATCTAAATGGTGAATAATGGGTACTTCTAGTTGTGGATGAGTTGATGAACATCTGAACGCGTCGTACATGTTTATACTAATTCCATGGGGTTTCACCACAGAGCTTCGCCAATATGGGTATTACTACTCTATGGATTCGCTCCACTTGGCCATTTGCACGGGGAACACCGGTGGCTATCAGCAAATGCTGAATATTTTCATTTTTGCAATACTCACTGAATGAATTGGACGTGACAGCTGTACCGCGATCAGTAATAACTCTTCTCGGATTTCCGAATACAGCTGATTGTTTTTCTAAACAAGCTATCACGGTTTGGGTATCTGTAGATTTCGTTGGATAGAGCCAAACGAACTTCGTGAAACCGTCCACGACAACCAACAAATGATTATATGCCTTTTTTGTGATATCCTTAGGACCAACATGGTCCAAATGGTAGGTTACGAAAGGTCGGTTTTCTTTATAAATTGGGTTAAGGAACCCTTCCTTCTTTCCAGATTTTGCCTCGGTGATGATGCACTCGACACAACTTTTGACAATGGGCTTTACCTTTGCACATAAACCTGGTATATAGTACTGTTTCGCTACTAAATCGCTAGTCTTGACCGCACCAACATGACCCTGGTTGTGCGCCAACCTGATTATTTTATTTTCCAACTGGACAGGTATTACAATCAGATCCTTTTGCGGGTCCTTGTATAACACTCCATTCTGCATAAAATAATCTTCGTATTCTCCAAACTCAAAAACTTCTGTTATGGCTTTTGTGCACTCATCGGCCTCCTGGGCACTTCTTATTCTATGTGTTAGGGTACTTTCCATCATTAAATATGCCATTCTACTGAGAGCGTCTACATGTTTCATCTTAGTTCCGGGGCGATCTTCGATTTCGTAATTGAACTCTTGTAGAAACATAGCCCACCTGGATACTCTTGCGGGAACGTCATCTTTGAGCATTGTTAGCTTAAAAGCATTGCAGTCGGTCACTATTTTAAAGGGCATCCCAAGCAAGTATACACTCCACTTTTTCAAGGCTCCAACAATCGACAGAACCTCCAGTTCATAAGAATGATAATATTCTTCGTAGGGCCTCGTTCGGCGGCTCATGTATTGGATGGGGTGGAGCTGCATATCATCTAAACTCTTCTGCAACAACACGGCTCCATATCCGTACTTACTGGCATCGGAATGGACTTCGGTAAGAGCATCTGCATCATACAATTTTAAAACGGGTGGTGTAATGAGCGACTCTTTCAATTCTTGTATGGCAATCAGTACTTCGTCTGTGATCTTAAATTGAACGTGCTTTCTTAGTAAGTCGGTCAACGGCTTTGCTATAATCGCGTAGTTTTCGATAAACTTTCGAAAATATGACGTCAGGCCTAGAAATCGTTGAACCGCTTTGCGATCGGCACGAATCGGAAATTCTTTGACTGATCTTATTTTTGCTTCAGCTGGCTTAATAGTACCTTCTTGAACGACGTAACCCAGAAAGTTTACTTTTCTCTCCAAATATTGACACTTCTGCCACTTGATGCGTAAACCACTATCAGCCGCTACTTTTAAAACCATCCTCAATCTTTTAAGACCCTCTATCATATCCTTCGATGGGATAATAATGTCGTCCATATACACAATAATTATGCCATCTTGAATTAGCTTCTGGAAAACTGCGGCTATAAATCGCGTGAACACAGCGGGTGAATTATTTATTCCGAACGGAGCATATAGAAATTCATATTGCCCATTATGGGTAACGAACGCGGTGTATTTTCGAGATTCGGCTTCTAGAGGAACATGGAAAAATCCATTTTGGAGATCTAGCGTAGTATAACATCGAGCGCTTTGCAGCTTGTCCAGCACTTCGTCCATCAACGGCATAGGAAAATTATTCCTAATTATTTTTTGGTTTAGCCTACGGTAATCGCAGCACAACCTTTTCGAGCCGTCTTTCTTCGATGCTAAGACGATTGGTGATGCGTACTCTGACATGCTAGGTTGCACAATTCTTTCTTTCAACCAGTCCCGCACCTGTTGTTCTACAATGGCCTGATCGGCCAACGGCAAACGTCTTGGACGACTATACACAGGTATATCATCCTTTAAACTGATCTTCATGCTTACCGGGCTTTTCGCATTTTGTTTCGGTTCGCATTCTTTTATGATCTGCGCCACCTGGTTCTTAGTGGAATCATCCAGATACTGAAGAGGAACTTGAATATCTTGCTTGTATTCCTCTACGTTTAGACAAATGCTTGAAAATTCATCAAGGAGTAAATTTCTCTCACTAAGTTTTTTAAATGTTGCTTCTCCTTCGGCTATGGTTACCTCCGCCCTTTTCATCAAACTATTGCCCAGCATTATCGAATGATTTATATCGCGTTCACCGACAACATAGAGTGTAACTTCAAAATCCATACTATCGATTCGAACTGCTTCTTCAAAATGACCCATAGTTACAATTTCACTGTCGCCTATCCCGTATAACTTTACTTTTTCAGGGACAAAATCTATTTCGCCCAACACAAATAGCATATCAAATCGATTCAAGCATATATCGCATCCCGTATCGAGCAACGCCGAAAATATTTTGCCTCTCATCGTAATATCTTTATATATTAAACCTGAACCCTTTCGAACCATATTAGCTTGACTACCTTCTGTTTTTACTATTTTTCTTTCAAATTTTCTTTCTGCGCATTCAAAAGCACGGTGACCAAACTGCTGGCACTTGAAGCATCTTAATATCTCAGCCATTTCTTCGAATTCGGTTAGCCACTGAACAACGTCAGGTGAACTAGTACCAGAGAAATTCGACAAACTATCTACCACATCACGTAGGGTATACATACTCATAGGAACCGACAACCTCTCAACTTTCTCACCGCCAGAAAGAACGCTTGTCCTGGCACAATCGTCACTAGTACTGTCCTCGTCAACCTCGTTGTCTATCAGTTCAAGTCCGTAATGTTCGAGTAGTCTTCTTTGTAGTTTTTCTTTTAACCCTTGCGTACTTAATTTCAATTCGCCCAATTTGCCCCTTAACGCGTTAACGCTTAACCCTAAAATTTCTTCACGATTCATCTTGTTACGCCGAAAGTTGTGATTACAAATTCAATTATTAGATTTACATATATAATGATAAAAATAGTAATAAAATGGTAATACAGGAAAATAATAGAAATTGACAAATTAGGAATATTTAGTTTGAATTCTTTAAATACTTTTCCTTTAATTCATTAGGTAAATTTTTTTTAGATTTTACTTAAAATTTTTTCTTCTTTTAAAATTCTGCAAATATCATCCGTAAACTACTTTACACTTCTTTAATCTCAACTTCTTCTATTTAATTCTGATTAGATGTATTTAATCTTAAAATCTTCTTCTTTAAATTCTTCTTCATTTAATTTTCTAATTTTCTATCATAAAATTTCTAGGACACTTTTAATACAATTTATTTTTCATCTCATCTTTACATCTTTAATACATCTTATTATTTCTTATTTAATCTTTAGCACATCTTTAACATCTTATTAATCATCTTGCCTAAATTGGCCTTCACTGTGTAATTTTTATTCTTGATGGAATAAAAAAAAGGTTGAATAAACATAATCACTTAAGTATATGTAAAGTTGTCTTCTCGGCGTTCTGCTACTTCCTCAGTCACCATCGGCGCATGCTTCAAATATTGCACAATCTCTCATATATATATATATATATATATATATATATATATATATATATATATATATATATATATATATATATATATATATATATATATATATATATATATATATATATATATATATATATATATATATATATATATATATATATATATATATATATATATATATACAGTACTGGACAATTCAATGGAAACTTTTCTAAAAATTTATTTATTTATTTTTAGAAGCCGAAAATCAAAAATTATTTCTAAAGAAACTTGACAAGTATTTTAGAATTTCATTTTATAGATTCTTTTTGATATATAAACAAAAAAATAATAACATAAAAATAACGTAGTTCTAAAATTATAAAGAAAAATTAAAAGTATCAAATTTTTGGGGTTCGACAAAACAATGGAAACTTTTACACTTCTGCACGAAAGATGACTAGAGCAAAATGTATTGATGAAAAAACGAGGCAAAATGCATAATAATTTACCGTTATTTTTTAAATTACTCTCTTGCCAGCTTCTTTTTTCAAATATTTTAAACACAAGAATCTTGATTACATAATTAGTAAAAATGGCTAGAGTTAAGATAAGTGAAGATTTAAAAATAAAAATAATAAATGATTTTAATGCTGGATTAAAACAAAAAACTATTTGTGATAAATATTCGATGAATAAATCAGCAATTTCGAAGATTATCAAGAAATTTCGTGAAACGGGTACTGTTAAAACTCTGCATTCAGGAGGAAGGATCACGTAAAACTACTCCAAGACAGGATAATTTAATATCAAGAGAGTTCAAAAAGACCCCCAAATGGCATCAAGAGAGGTTAAAAATGTTCTTGGATTGGATGTTAGCTCTCGAACAATTAGCCGTAGAGCCCGCGAGGCTGGTCTTGGTTGCTTCCGCCCTGCGAAAAAACCTCTGATATCGGAGAAAAACCGTGCTGCTCGTTTAAAATTTGCCAGAGAGCACATAAATTGGTCTAAAGAGAAATGGAACACTGTCCTTTTTTCAGACGAGTCCAAATATAATTTAAGGGGCAATGATGGAAGATCATTTGTAAGGCGGCCAAAGGGAAAGAGACTAGACCCAAAGTACACAAGCAAGACAGTCAAGTTTGGAGGTGGCAATATTATGGTGTGGGGCTGTTTTTCTGGGCAAGGAATGGGCCCAATTCACATTATAAAGGATACAATGACTGGTGTCGGCTACAGATCCATTTTAAACGACATAATGTATCCATATGCAGAGGAGAACATGCCACTAATTTGGAGATTTCAGCATGACAATGATCCAAAACACACCTCTAGGGTTGTAACTGACTGGTTACAATCAAATGAGGTCCGTGTTTTGAAGTGGCCTGCCCAATCCCCGGATCTCAATCCCATAGAAAATCTATGGGAAATTGTAGAACGCAAGATAAGAACTCGAAATTACACATGGAAGGAAGATTTATCAAATGCAGTTTTGAGTGAATGGCAAAAGGTACCAAAGGATACAATTGACAAATTAATTGGGTCAATGCATCGTCGCTGTGATGCAGTAATTAAAAACAAAGGATACCCAACAAAATATTAATTTTTGATAATAGGCCGAAGGTTTTTATTGGAGTAAATTTTAAGTTTCCATTGTTTTGTCAATACCTCAAAATTTGATACTTTTAATTTTTCTTTATAATTTTAGAACTACGTTATTTTTATGTTATTATTTTTTTGTTTATAAATCAAAAAGAATCTATAAAATGAAATTCTAAAATACTTGTGAAGTTTCTTTAGAAATAATTTTTGATTTTCGACTTCTAAAAATAAATAAATAAATTTTTAGAAAAGTTTCCATTGAATTGTCCAGTACTGTATATATATATATATATATATATATATATATATATATATATATATATATATATATATATATATATATATATATATATATATATATATATATATATATATATATATATATATATATATATATATATATATATATATATATATATATATATATATATATATATATATATATATATATATACAGGGTGGCCCAGAAAGACCGAAGTGGTGTGAATTGCTTATAACTTTTTATTTAAGAGATATTTTTTTAATTTTTTTTTTTTTAAATACATTAAATTTATGGGGAATATTTTTGGATTAGTTATTAAAAATGATATCCCGCAAGTGGTGGCCATATTCTGCTTCGCACAAATGTGCTCTTTCCAACACATTTTCCATGACCTTTCGCAAAACTTCCGGTGGTATGTTGTTAATTTCTTCTCGAATATTGGTTTTTAACTCCTCAATAGTCCTAGGCTTATTAACATAAACTTTTCCTTTTAAATAGCCCCAAAGAAAACAGTCTGGAGCGGTTAAATCCGGGGAACGCGGAGGCCAATTAAAATTGCTGTTACGAGAAATTATTCTTTCACCGTCGTTGCTGGTAATCTGTTGGTTTCAATTCTTGGACAAGTTGAATTTTGTATGGAAACAATCCTATGGTGTGCAAAATTCGCTGCAGCGACGTCCTTGAGAGGCCCAGTTGTGACGAACGTCTCCTGGTTGATGTTTCTGGATCCTCCCGAATACTCTCCTGTACCACTTGAATATTGTCAGCCGTGTGGACAGTTCGGTGTCTGCCGGGACCAGGAAGGTTCCTTACTGCTCCTTGTTCTCGAAAATTTGCAACCAGACGGTTTATTGTTGACTGAGAGGGTGCAACCCGCACATTAAATTGACGACGGTATGCACGCTGAGTCAACACAATGGACCGTTGATTTGAAAAGTAAATTTCAACAATTTGGGCACGTTGTTCAATTGTGTATTGCTCCATTATAAATTATCCAAGTCTTCTTTACAAAATACTGAAAAGAAAAGAAAAAAAAAATTATAATAAAAAAGTTATAAGGAATTCACACCACTTCGGTCTTTCTGGGCCACCCTGTATATATATATATATATATATATATATATATATATATATATATATATATATATATATATATATATATATATATATATATATATATATATATATATATATATATATATATATATATATATATATATATATATATATATATATATATATATATATATATATATATATATATATATATATATATATATATATATATAAGCAAGTAGCAATAACAATCCGCATGAGATCCATTCAGAAACGTACAATCAATCACAAGTAAGTAAAATTCTCAAATCTATAGAATGTGCTTCATTACCTGTGCCATATTTTAATATGCATATTAATGTACATATTTATGAAAATGAAAATAAATAAAATGACGCACTTGCTAATATGTGTTGCAACCCTTTATTAAATAAAATCATGATTCGAGCACCAATTAGAGAAAAATTGTACATATTTTATAATAATAAATTTTTATGCAAAGCATATGCGTTTGAATGGATATTTTTTGCGAATAGGTAATGGGTATACCCAATAATGAAATTTGAAGATAAATACTTTATTTATCAGTACTGATTGTCATTCTCTGGTACAAACATAATAAGAAAAATAAAAATGCTTAGTTAAGGAATACCGCAACAAAAAAATTTATTTTTCTGACTAACAAAAACAAATTAATGCATTCGTTGAAATGTGCATATGTATGTTTTATTATATATAGGGTGTTTTTTTAAGCTAGATAGAACTTTAAATTGTAAAAAGTAACACAAAAAATTAAATTTTGATGAAACATTTTTTTTATTTGTTTCAGTATACTCTGACAAATCATCATGAATAGACTCACGCTTGAACAACGCTACGAAATTATCCAAATTTACTTTGAAAATCAGTCGTCGGTTCGCGCAACTTATATCGCAAAATTGTGTTCAGCGATGAGGCGCATTTTTGGCTTAACGGGTTTGTTAATAAGCAAAATTTCCGCATATGGAGTGAGACCAATCCACAAGAGACCCTACAGACTCCATTACATCCAGAAAAATGCACTGTTTGGTGCGGTTTTCATGCTGGTGGCATCATCGGACCTTATTTCTTCAAAAATGAGGCCGGAGCTCGCGTTACGGTCAATGGAGATCGTTACCGCACCATGATCAATGATTTTTTGTTTGAAAATATGGATGACATTGATCCGGAGGAGATGTGGTTTCAACAGGATGGCGCTACGTGCCATACGGCGAACGCAACCATCGACTTACTGAAATCAAAATTTGGCGATAAGTTGATTTCGAGAAATGAACCTGTCAATTGGCCTCCAAGGTCGTGCGATTTGACACCTCTCGATTATTTCCTGTGGGGCTACGTGAAGTCACTGGTTTATGCTGATAAACCAGCAACAATTGACGCCTTGGAGGCCAGCATTGTTCGTGTTGTTCGTGACATACGGCCAGCAGTGCTCGAAAAAGTGGCCCAAAATTGGACGTCCAGAATGCGCTTCGTCAAGAACAGCCGCGGTGCCCATATGCCCGAAATCATTTTCAAATGTTAATGTCACGTATTGATCTTTCGAATAAAAAAAAATTTTGATTACAATTTAATTTTTTGTGTTATTTTTTACAATTTCAAGTTCTATCGGGCTTAAAAAAACACCCTATACTTACTTTTTTCTAACTTTTCAAAAACACCACACTTTGTAATGCACTTAATCCTCAAAAATTTTGAGACTTGTTGTATCACCAATAATTCACAAATAATTAAGCTGACAATAGCTGTGCCTTAAAAAAAGCACGAAGACAAGTTTTCTCGTACACGAGAACGTAAATATTTTTGTTTGTTCGGATGAGCTGAGTGTGCTCTTCAGAGTATAACGTAACAGTAGCATACAACATTTTATTAATATTTGAACAATTAGTAATGCATAGTAGCTTAGGTAAACTGTTTTTGCAGTACTTTCTGTTACACTCAAGCACATGTTTACGCATGTGTTCATATTTCTGTGGCTTTGCAATGCAAAATTTGCATACATGACATACAAACGTATGTGTCTGTATGTGCATTTACTAAGCAAACTAAAATGTACAAATAAAAAGAATTGTTGTTTTCAAAGAATACATATAGAGTACATATGAATGTACGTGCAATAAAAGCTTAGTAATTCAATTGTTGCCGATTTAGTAATTGTTGGAGAGAAAATGTATTTTATTGTTGGTAGTAAATCGATTCGCACCGAACCGAAATTGCTTTATTGTTTATCATTGTTGGCGGCATTATTACAACTTACAGTGGCTATCTGCAAGTTTTATTTTATAATAGAAAACTTTTTTTTATAATACAAAAATTTAAATATGAGAATGATTACTGAATAACCAAAGCCTTTTATTTTTAGAGATCTAAAATTTTGAATCTTACTTTTAGCTATCAACAGGTTGTTATAACGGACTTAGGGTTATAAATTTTAGTTTTATGAATGTTGCTATGTTTAAGAAGTAATGAATGATGGAAGCCAGTTTAAATAATTATTTTGAAACTACGTAGGTTAGGTTAGGTTAGGTAGGCAGGCCGCTGGATACCCCGGAATAATCTAGGTTGTCCAGCTCACTTGGATCCTGTAGTCGTTCCCTTTGTGCCTGAAAAAATAGGATAGTGGAGTGAAGAATATTTATTCCCATGTTTCGATATTGGCAATGGGCCAATCGTGTCCATTACTATAACATCGAATGGTTTAGCAGGTGATGGAGTTAATACTAATTCTTCTTTTGTACCTATACGAACCTTGTTTAAATTACATTCTTTACAACTTTTAACAAAACGTGCTATGTCCTTTGTCATTCCTTTCCAATAGAATTTTGTCCTTAATTTCGCGTATAATCTTTTCCTTCCGCTATGTCCTCCTACAACTGGATCATTATGATAAGCTTCCAAAAGATTAATTTTCTTATTTTCATCCGTTATTGTTTCAACTGGATCAACTAATAAAATTGTTAATGTTTTCAAAATATTATTACCCTGGGTTTTTAAATCTTGAATGCTATATTCAGTAAAAAAAGTATCATTTTTTGGCCATTCTGTGGTATAAACATTGTTATTGTTGGCTTTTCTTTGTAGCCTCAAAAGCATATCCTCGAAATTCAATGTTTTGTTAACAACATCAATATTAATATCCATAGCAAATTTAAATTTATTATATATTTTTAATCTTATTTTGATAATCTCTTCATTATTATAATATATTTCTGATCTTATTCTTGAAACTTTTTTATTGAAATGTTCTGGAAATTTATCATAAACCTGTAATTTAATTTTATCTGAACTTTGTGGAGAATATATATTATTTTCTTTTTGCCTTGCCATTGCTCGAGTTGTCACGGCTAAAATGTTTTTGCTACTTATCTCGTTTTTCAATTCGTCAATCGAAATTCTAGATAAAGCATCTGCTCCGACATTGTTTTTCCCTTTTATGTATTCAATGGAAAAATTGTATTCAGATAACTTGAGTCTTATTTTTGTGAGTTTGGATGATGGGTCCTTCATATTGAAAAGATATACAAGAGGTCTATGATCGGTTCTAAAGACAAATTTTGTGCCATAAATATATGGTCTAAATTGATTAATAGCAAAGTATATTGCAAATAGTTCTTGCTCAATTGTAGGTTTTTTCTGTTCTGCATGACTGAAAGATTTTGATGCGTAAAATATTGGTAAATCATGACCATTGAAATCTTGGCTAAGAATTGCGCCACAACCAATTTTTGATGCATCGACTGTTATTAAAAAAGGTTTTTGAAAATCTGGGTATTGAAGTATTCTTGGCGAAATTAATTCGGATTTTATTTTATCAAAAGACTCTTGACATCTGTTGTCCCATATAAAATTAACTTTTTTCCTTGTTATATAATTTAATGGTGCTGCAAGCGAGGCGAAATTCGGTATAAATCTTCTATAATAGTTTGCAAAAGCAACGAAACGTTTGACAGAATCTTTATTTGTAGGTATTGTATAGTTTTGAATTGCTGAAGTTTTAGTTTTATCGGGCTCAAGACCATTAGATGTACATCTATGTCCTAAAAAGGTAACCTCGGGTCTGAAAAAATTACACTTGTATGGATTAATTTTCAAGTTATACTTTCTTAAAACATCAAAAACACTTCTTAAATTCTTAAGATGATGTTCCTTACTACATCCAATAACTATTATGTCATCAATGTACATAAACGCTTTATGTGGTTCTAGACCTGAAAATGCGATCGCCATCATGCGCGAAAATGAATTAGGAGCTACATTCAAACCAAATGGTAACACCTTCCAACGGAACGCACCTTGATTTGTGCTAAATGATGTTATGTCTCTAGAATCGATATGAAGCGGTATCTGGTGAAAACCGGAAAAAAGATCTATTATTGAAAAAAATTTTGCTCTACCAAGATTATCGAGAATATCGTCAATTCTCGGTAACGGGAATTTGTCTGCAATGAGTTTCTTGTTTATTGCTCTAAAATCAACGCACATTCGATATGATTTTGTGTCTCCAACACTTTTCTTTGGCACTAAAATTAACGGACTGTTGTAGTTTGACGTACTTGGCTCAATCAAATCGTTTTCTAGTAAAATTTGGACTTGTTTGTTAATCTCAGCTCTCTGTGTATATGGAAGACGGTAATTTTTGACGTATACTGGCGAAGTATCACTGAGCCTTAACTTCTGCTCGTAAAAGTTATTTGTGGTCATTTTATCGTCCTTTAACGTAAAAATATCTGCAAAATGTTCACACAGTGGCATCAGATCGTCTTTGACGTAATCTGGCATTTTATCGCTTAAAATTTTCTTTAAATTTTCTATCCGGATCTTTCCCAAATTGGTCTCGTTAATTGAATATATATAAAAGTTAGAAAGGTTCTCAAATTTTATGTCATAATTAGAAATGAATTTCGTTTCGTCTGATGTATTTAAGATACGTAAGATAGGGTTATTAGAACTGACTATACATTTACTGATAAAAACTCCTGAACAAATTTCTTGTGAATCAATAAAAACTGGTTCTTCTGTATTCTTCTTTAAATGAAATTCCCTGAATACCTCACATCTAGGTGGTAAAAAACAAGTATTTTCGCTAATTCCATGAGAAATCGGAATATGTATTTCATCATTATAAATTCGAAAAGAAACTGTCATTTTGTTATAGTCAATCATACATTTGTTTGTTTTTAGAAAATCTTTTCCTAATATACCATCTGACGGTATGTTAAAATTGTCAGGAACGACATGAAAATTTTGAGAAATAGCATAATTAGAAATCAACAATTTTGAACTAATAGTACCAAGTGATTTTAGTGTATCTGTTGTAATTCCAATAATATTGATGGTATTGCTTATGTTAACATCGTTCGGATCTCTTAAACATGAAACTTTTATAATTGAAACGTCCGCTTGTGAATCGACTAAAAAGGAATTTGTTTTATAGGTTTTGTTACATTTCAGGTTTACAAAATCAGCATAATTCAAATTGAAACTGTAAATTGATTTAAAGAAATTTTGATCGTGTAAATTTAATTTTGTTCTTCCCTCAACATGTCCTGCTGAGGGACATCCGCGTTTAAAGTCCTAACTGCGGGTTGTCTCCTCTGAAAATTGTTTCTATTGTTTTGAGCATAATTTGGACGGTTATATCTGCCTTCGCAGTTGTTGTTTTGGTTATGAAATCGATTAAAATTGTTGTAATTTCTGTGATTAAAATTGATATAATTTCTGTCATTAAAATTGTTGTGATTTGTGCGATTTGAGTCGTTATAATTTCTATAATTTGAATTGTTGCAAGTTCTATTATTTATCGCAGCCAATGAGTTGCAAAATCTACCTCGAGAATAATTGCTGTGATTATTTCTAGAAAATCTAGGACTGTTGTTTGGATTGTTATTTGAATCTGTACTGCCTCTACCATAACGCATTGTTAAAATTTGTTTGTCTTTCTCAACATTTGCTTCTTCTATAACTAATTTTGCAACGACATCTTTTGGGTCTGTAAATACAGTTGACGCCAAAATTGCCTTAACCATTTCCGATTTAGTGTTATTTCTGCAAATTTTTACGGTTTCCTCTATAGCCATTTCCTGCGCTTTTTCTTTTGTTATTCCTTCAATTACGAGTGACCGTTGTAGAGCAGCTGCCAAATCCTCAACATTTTTCCCAAACTCAGTATGATTATTCTGTCTTACCTGCAAAGATGCGATTTTACCTGCTACTATCTTTGAGTTATCAGGTTTTATTCTGGTCTTAAGGGAATCTTTAATTTGAGCTATACTTCCTATTCTATCAGGCAAAATTTCCCTAGCCTTTCCATCTAACTTAGATTTAATGAAATTAATGAAGCATGCCTTTAAATTTTTGGCTGTCAAATCTTCAATTAGCTCGATTTTGTCTAAAAATGAGTTCAGTGTCAATGGATTGCCGTCGTAATTCTCGCGTATAATATTGGAACACATCGTGATAAATTTTGTTTTATCTTCTATGGATGCCATTTTGAAATTATTTTTGTATTTGTTACTAGGACTGTCAACTTCTTTAATATTTATCTCACTTTTCTTATTGGAATCTATTTGCTTTCTAAAATCACAGTTATCATTATCACTGTCAGAATTGGGATCAATAAAAACTTCCTTTTGTACTACTTCAAATACATCCACACCATATGGAACTTTAATTTTGCATTCCAATTTGTAAAAACTTTTCTCAATAAAATTTCTCTACAACGTAAAATTTTATTATGTACTTTTTCCTTTTCGATTTCTGACAATTTATCATTATATGGTTTCGTATATAACAATATACTGTTGTATGATTTAATTAAAAGACTCACGTATTCTTCTATTTTGATCTTACTGGTAGAAATTGGACGATTCTGTAAAACTCTTTTATAAATTTTTTGGAAATCTGAAATTAATTCATAAAATTTTTGAATTTCAAAATTATTTGATGGCATTTACTGTTGTTTATATATCTACATATATATACTCCAAAATGTATTTATAATATTCAAAACCAAAACTTTTTTTTTTTTTTTTTTAATTAATTTTTTATATGTTTTCAGTGTGCAATAATGAAAAAAAAAACCTTTTTTCCAATGTATTTCAGTTTATATATGTACTATGTTCATATAGTATGTATATTATAATATATAAACATTTAAAAAAATAATATGCAATATATAAATTTAAATAAAGACATCTTTCCCAAGCATGGAAGGTTTTATTTTGTAATTCATTTTACTTGAGGGCAAGCTGCAATAAAAATATTTGGTACAGAGAAGAAAAATGTTTGTTACATGTCATTCTAACCATAAAATACGAGTAAGCATTTAATATAGTATAATGTGTAAAAAAACAATAATTAAGAATTCATATAAAATAAGTATATTATTAATAGTTAATAATTAATGGTAGTAATCTACAATAAGTACAATTAATTTTGTAAGAATAATTTTCCTTCACCCTGTGTTCGAATAGTACAGTAGAATTATTGGTCATCACTACAGCATGTTGTTGTTGTCATCAAAGCATCTTGAACATATTTTGTTTACTTCGCTTTTCCGCTGGTTTGTTTTGATCACGTTGATGTTCTGTTTCACTTGTTAATTTCATTTTTCTTGGCTTTTTAATTTTTTGTTTTAAATTTTGATTCATTTTGTTGCTTTCTTTTTTTTTTCTTTATACTGGTTTTTTCGCTTCTTTTTGCGTTATTCGCTTTATGCTTCAGGTATTCAATATTCATGTTTTTCTGTTTTGTTTTTGCTTTAGTTTTTATATTTTTTCTGTTTAGTTAGTTCTTTTGCTTTGTTTCAGGTTTCTCTTCACTTCTTGATTATTCCTGTCTTTTTCCCACATTTATATTGTCTATTGTAACTTAGTTTTTCTCAATTTTTATTTTGGCATTTTCGTTTTTTTTTTTTTTTTTTTTGTTTTGATTTTTTACTTTATTATTTTTTCCACTTATAGTTATTATTGTATTTTGTTTCATTTTTCGGTCTCTTTTCAAATCAGTTTATTTTTTGATCATATTTAGATGATATTTATTTCTTTTTTTTTTTTTTGTGTAATGACATATAAGTTTATTTTACATATGTTACATATTTTCAGATGCACTTGCTTTTATTTTTATTTTATATAACTATAATTTTGTTAAATTTTTATTTCAGAAAATTTTGTAACAATTTCTTCTTTATATTGTTGTTCTTTTTCTTGCTTTAAATGTTTATTTCTATTGTAACTTTGTTAAAAATATTTTGTTCTCTTTTTACTGATCATTTATTTGTAATTCTTTAATTATGTTCTCTTTCGTTAAATTTTCGTTTATTTTATTCTCATTCTGTCTTTCACACAAGTACACCTTTTTGCTTTTTCACTTTTAAGTTCGAATTTTTACAGTTTTCATATGTTTTATTTTCTCTTGTTTCTAACTGTAAATACTTAACTGTTTTTCCCATAACTGATTTTTTTTCTCATGTTATACATTTTTCATTCGGTTTTATTTTATAGCTTTGCTAAATTTTGTGGTACAGTCACTACCGAAATATGCAGTTTTTCCACATACATATATGTATGTATATATGTATATCGTTTTTTTTTCCATGCATATACTGTATTTTGTGTTTTCAATTGAAAAACAAATTTCCACAATAATATTACTTTAACTAGATTTTCACGAAATGTAACTTGATATTTTTTTATCTTAATTAAGTAAAATTTGCTTTGTGTGCAAAATTTTAAACTCTTTCAAATACTTCTGAGTTTCTCTCACTTAGTTTTTAATGTTTAAGATTCACTGAAACGAACCACAATCCGTCTGACCTACAAATAATCAACTATATTTTCACATTTTGCACGGTCGCCATGTTACGGATGTTTCAATAAAAGTTGATGTGTTGGGTTTGAGTAAACTTAGTCGACTGACTATGTGTGATTTATTTTAAAAGAAGAAGGCTTAAGAATTAAACTTAACGAATAGTGTTAATGTGTTAGTGAGTGTAAGTTATATTAAGTATTATACAATAGAACTTAGAATAAGTGTAAGTAGGTTAGCTATATTATTCTATATGAAACGAATATGAGAGTAAGTATATAAGTTATATGAATTAACATTAATGTGCATAATGGGTGATGCATTTGCATTACAAGAAGTTATAGGAATATAGTGAGAGGAAAGGATGGGCGGTGGTGGAACGGAGAGGCGGGAACCTTTTAGTGTAGCGTTACATGCTGCTATACTAGCCATCCGCAGCTTCTTATGAAAGAGGCTAGCGCGGTCGGTTTGATCGAGGCCAGACAAGATAGGCTATTGAAGCTCCGCTCGCCTAAGTGTCTTAGACGATGATGCTCCAATGCCGGGCATGTGCCGAGGAGGTGAAGGATAGTCTCCTCCTTCTCCTCGTCTTGGCAGCTTCTACAGAAGTCGTTATGGGGTAGTCCTAGTCTCCTGGCATGGTTCCCAAACGGGCAATGGCCAGTGATGACTGCTACAGTCACTCTTAGTTGAGATCTCGGCAGTTTTAGTAGCTCCCACGTTCTCTTAGAGTTAATATGCGGCCACAAGTTCCTTGATATAAGGCATGTGGGCTCTGTGAGCCACTTTTCTTGTGCACGTTCCAGTGTGTGGAGTTTTATTCTTTTCCAGCACGCTGTTAATGGTTGTCCGCAAAAGGGGTCTATATCCCTATCTTCTAGGGCTGTCTCTTTTTTGGCTAAGTCGTCGGTGATGTTGTTGCCATTGTTGGACCCATGTCCACGTACCCATTTTAGGGTTATGTTAGAATGTCTCGCCATCTTGTTTAAAGATGTCCGGCATTCCTGGACTAGACTAGAATTGGTGTATATTCCAATCAGGGATTTGATGGCGGCCTTGCTCTCTGTTACTATCTTGATATCCCTACCGAATATCTTGTAAAACGTCAACCATCTGGCCGCTTTATTTATGGCCGATATTTCAGCCTGAAGAACACTGCATCCATCTGATAATCTGAAGGATATTTTAGTGTTAAATTCTTCTATGTAAACGCCACCCCCAACCCTTTCCCCCTTTCTGGACTTTACCCGGAATTTCCTCGAACAAAGCTATAGAAAGTGTTTATGTTCAAAAATTTTGTGCTCTCTTTGTTAGTGCTCAGATAACAACCCAGCGGCGAACACTGCCTACCTCATTACTTCTCTTCAATGATGTGTGCAACACTTTGTAATCAATGAATGCTAACTCAAAATGTGTATGGCAGCAGTATATGGAGTTCCCAAAAATGAATTACGTTCATCGTTTATATCACATTTATATGTACGTATTTTATTTTTTAGTTGTAAATCAAACGTTCGCCGACTTTGTCAGACTACGCTGCAAAAATGTTAATTAATAAAATTAGGTAGAAGTTCCTAAAAAAAGCGGTCAAAAAAAGATAAAACATTTAGTGAAAAAATAAAAGAATGCAAAATGACAAAAAACAGAACAAGTTTATTTAATGGAATATTCCCAAAAAACTGAAGTCCGCAGTACATACGAGCTGCCTACTGCTGGCTTACAATGTATACGAGATTGTATCCGAACTGTCTACTTCCGATTTACAAAGTATGCGAGATTGTGTTCGTGCTGCCTACTGGTAACTTACGATGTATGCTAGGAAGTAATGAGCTCTTGTCGGATGAACACCACACTATCCCACTTACTTTGTGTGCAGCTGGTAGGCGTTCACTCTACAAATGCGGCAATGTGTATGAAAAAGTATACTAGGTTCATGTTACACATATGCGCGGATACACTCAAAGCATACAAACTTTTGAAATTTCATGTGCTTGCAATTATTTGTGAGTTTTTCAATGCTTCTTGTACGGTTGATTATTGCTCCTTTTTACATAAAATGAATGCCTATACATGCCAGCGCGTATGACTCTAACATAATTGTTTTACTTCGTATGAGAAAAGAAATATGCAATAAAGCACCGAAGTATACTTTTTGTCACCAATTAAACGAAAACAAGTAAGAGTGTAGTATGGGCCGAATCTAAAATACCCTTCACGATAGTCACGAATATGTATAGTATATTAAAAATGTGACCTGAATATGCTCGGTTATGTATGAACCGACATCGGAATTTTCTATTTTCTGTATATTAGTAACCTTCTTTTATAACGAGAATTGCTTTTCAGCAAAAACAAATAATAATTTTTAATGGAAAAATCGGTTCAGGCTATATCTCGGGTATATATGGACCAATATCGAAAATTTTCATTTTCCATATTTACATAACCTTATTTCAATACCAGAACTGCTTTTGAGCACAACAAATTGTTTAAGTTCGCTTACGCGACATTTTCATGAAAAACCCGGTTTGGGCTATATCTCGGGAATATATGGACTGATATCGGATATTTTTATCTTCCATATTTATATAACTTTATTTCATTACCAAAACTGCTTGTGAGCACAAAAAAGTTGTTTAAATTCGTTTACGCGATATTTTAATGAAAAACCCGGTTTAGGCTATATCTCGGGTATATATGGACCGATATAAGAAATTTTCATTTTCTCTATTTTCGTAACCTTCTTTTATAACAAAAACTGCTTTTCAGCAAAAAAAAATGTTATTGGAAAAATCGGTTCAGGCTATATCTCGAGTATATATGGATCGATATCGGATATTTTCTTTTTCCATATTTATATAACCTTATTTCATTACCTGAACTGCTTTTGAGCACAAAAAAGTTGTTTAAATTCGCTTACGCGACATTTTCAAGAAAACCCCGATTTGGGCTATATCTGCGGTATATCTGGACCGATATCGGAAATTTTCATTTTTCATATTTATATAACCTTATTTTATTACCAGAACCGCTTTTAAGCAAAAAAAGTTGTTTAATTTCGCTGACGCGGCATTTTCATGAAAAACCCGTTCTAGGCTATATCTCGGGTATATATGGACCCATATCCGAAATTTTCATTTTCCATATTTATATAACTTTATTTCATTACCAAAACTGCTTTTGAGCAAAAAAAATTTTGTTTTAGTTTGCTTACGCGACACTTTTATGTAAAACCCGGTCTAGGCTATATCTCGGGTATATATGGACCGATATCGAAAATTTTCATTTTCCATATTTATGTAACCTTATTTCATTACCAGAACTGCTTTTGAGCAAAAAAAAGTTGTTTCAGTTTGCTTACGCGACACTTTTATGTAAAACCCGGTCTAGGCTATATCTCGGGTATATATGGACCGATATCGAAAATTTTCATTTTCCATATTTATGTAACCTTATTTCATTACCAGAACTGCTTTTGAGCAAAAAAAAGTTGTTTCAGTTCGCTTACGCGACATTTTCATGAAAAATCCGATTTGGGCTATATCTCGGGTATATATGGACCGATATCGGAAATTTTCATCTTCCATATTTATGTAACCTAATTTCATTACCAAAACTGCTTGTGAGCACAAAAAAGTTGTTTAAATTCGTTTACGCGATATTTTAATGAAAAACCCGGTTTAGGCTATATCTCGGGTATATATGGACCGATATAAAAAATTTTCATTTTCTCTATTTTCGTAACCTTCTTTTATAACAAGAACTGCTTTTCAGCAAAAAAAAATGTTATTGGAAAAATCGGTTCAGGCTATATCTCGAGTATATATGGATCGATATCGGATATTTTCTTTTTCCATATTTATATAACCTTATTTCATTACCTGAACTGCTTTTGAGCACAAAAAAGTTGTTTAAATTCGCTTACGCGACATTTTCAAGAAAACCCCGATTTGGGCTATATCTGCGGTATATCTGGACCGATATCGGAAATTTTCATTTTTCATATTTATATAACCTTATTTTATTACCAGAACCGCTTTTAAGCAAAAAAATTGTTTAATTTCGCTGACGCGGCATTTTCATGAAAAACCCGTTCTAGGCTATATCTCGGGTATATATGGACCCATATCCGAAATTTTCATTTTCCATATTTATATAACTTTATTTCATTACCAGAACTGCTTTTGAGCAAAAAAAATTTTGTTTTAGTTTGCTTACGCGACACTTTTATGTAAAACCCGGTCTAGGCTATATCTCGGGTATATATGGACCGATATCGAAAATTTTCATTTTCGATATTTATATAACCTTATTTTATTACTAGAACCGCTTTTAAGCAAAAAAAATTTTGTTTTAGTTTGCTTACACGACACTTTTGTGTAAAACCCGGTCTAGGCTATATCTCGGGTATATATGGACCGATATCGAAAATTTTCATTTTCCATATTTATGTAACCTTATTTCATTACCAGAACTGCTTTTGAGCAAAAAAAAGTTGTTTCAGTTCGCTTACGCGACATTTTTATGAAAACCCCGATTTGGGCTATATCTCGGGTATATAGGGACCGATATCTAAAAAAAAAATTTTTTGCCTTTTAGTCACCTTGCTTAATGAGTGTGTGAAGTTTGAAGCAAAACAAACAACTTTTTTTGTTAAAAATTTCCATACAAAATTTCAAAAATTCATGGCTTTTTTCGGAATTTTGAATATATCTCAGCTATACGTGGACCGATATTACTGAATTTCAATAGCATACACATGGCAATATGGAGTAATGGAATGGTGAAAGAAAAAAGTTTCTATGTCTAATGGTTTTCTCAGAAACGGTATTTCAACGACCGACAGACGGACAGACGGATATCACTTAATCGACATTTCCATTAATTCTGAATCAGAATATATATACTTTATAGGGTCGCAAAAAAAAAAAAAAACTGTAGAAATTACAAACGGAATCACAAACTTATATATACCCTTTACATTTTTGTGAAGGGTATAAAAAAAGTTCGATCAATATGCCGCGTCCATTGACAAACTATGTGTGCGTGTGTATATGTATGCGTTCACGCGAATTATTTTTCTAGTTTTATTTTTAATGAAAAATATAATTTTTTGGTCGACTATGCGACTTTATTTTTTATTTATATTTTTCTCAAAAACTTGAGTTCTATTTAGTGCCTATGCTAAATCTTAACTAACTAACTGTCAAAATGCAAAATATTTTCTTAAATACTAGTTTGTTACAGATAATATTTCTTTTGTCTCAATACATATTTTAAAAGAGATAAAGAACATGTTTTGTATATTTTATGTTATTATCTTAATTCTATGCTTACAATATTTTGGGTTGTTTATGAAATTTTATGACCTTTACAGTATTTGTATTTTTATAATATTTGTTTAGTAGCTTAGATTATTTAGTTAGGGTTGTTTAAATGAGTTTACATAAATTGTTGTTTGTCATATGTCCAGTTATTGTTATTTATCATATGTCTAGTTACTAATTACCTTCTTATCGTCTATGTGAATTTACTTGTTATCTTAAAGGAATATTAGAGAGATAACATACATGTGTTTAAATAAACAAACATGTCTAAGCATGAGCGTCGCTAACTCTCCCCTGGGTTAAACGAGAGCGTCCCGATCTCTATTACTTTTTTCAACTTGTTGGTTGTAATAATTTCTAAAGTTTTGTTCTGTACGCTTTCTTTTATATATTAATACATATTTAAATACTTTGAACCCAATATGGAATATTCCTGAAATTATAGCTATGAAAAGTAGTGTATAAAAAATTGAACGTATAGGGTGTTCCTCATATGGAATAACTAATCTTTTTAACGAGTCGATATTATTAAATGCATTTTCACGGTCTGAGGTGAGGATTTTTATAATTTCAAAATCTTCATCATGTTTTGTGTGGATAGCTTCTATGAGTCTGTCATGTATTTTCCTGTAAGTATTATTATCTATTCTAACTGTGTCAGTATATTTTACTAGTGTTATGCCTGTAGTGGTGATATTGTCAACTGGATGAGTACCATCCAACAATATGAAACCTTCGTCAATTTCCGATAACGGATTATTATATTCCTGTACGATCTCGCATTTACTATTTCTATTGTTGAGTAGTGGAAGTATACATGTGTCTGTCTCATTATTTTTCCTACAAATGTTTTTTCCTAAATAGTTCTTGCAAAGGTTTACTCTAACATAGTTGTTATCACATTGAGCGATTTGATCATCTGTTTTTATTTTTCCGTGCCTAAAACTTATGGGCGTAATTTTAAAAAGTTTACAGTCATTATTTAATATAGGATATTTATAGATAGCTACAAACAAATCTCCTGTCCCGGCTATATGTATGTCTGCGTATTCTAGAATATTTATTATGGGTACTGAGATTAATTCATGGTCTATTATTTCTTTTATGTCGTCTAAGTTTAAGGATTCTGTTAAATACTCGTTATTTTTTGCAGCATTAATTGTTCTAACAAGTAATAGGAGTTGGTCATGTACCTGTTCTATGATGAGGTGATTTTCCAATGTCTGGCCTTGTAATGCGTCAATTAATTTTTCAAACCTTGAGTTAACCAATCGTTGTTTTTCGTTATTATTTATTAATTTATTTATTTTTGTTTCCATTAGTATGAAATCGTCATGATCTGGATTTCCTGTAATAAATTTAAGTGCTGATCCTAGAAAGTTTAGGGATCTCGTATGTCGTTTATGTTCATTAAGTTGATTTGCTAAAACTTCAATTTTCTTTATCCAGATTGCTTCTTGGCTAGTGGGCTTAAATTCTTTTGTAACAATTTGTTGATATGGTATCGTTATTTTTGTTATATTTGTGACGTGGAAGAGGTAAGAATATTCATTATAAAGAAAAACATCATCAGTCCTGGTTAGGACGTATTTTTGTCCGTTTAAGTTTCTTATTTCCACTTCTGCTTTGGTTTTTGACATGGCCATTACGAGAAATATCAGGTAGAGTATCATCTTTGTTGATTGTGTAGTTCTTAATATTATCTTTGTGTACGATCACGCCCCTCGTGGTTAAGACAGTGTCCTCACGGTCTTCCTTCACAATGTGTTTAATGTATCTGGCGTCTTTTTTCTTTCTCACACCTTTTATTTTCACAAGAATTTGTTCGCTTGGTTGAAAGGTTCGATGTTTAGTACCTTGATTTAGTCTTTCAAGTGTTTTTTCTGATGCCTTTTTTAGTTTTTCATATATGGATGTTTTGTCGTATTTTATTTTGTTAAATAAAATGTCAACTGGTTTTTGTCCTGTGACTGTGTGTATGGTGTTATTTATTTCTCTTATTGTTTTATATATTTCTTCAGCTATTGTTGTATTATTTTGTATTTTAAATATTCTTGCTAGCTCGGAAATGGTACTGTGGACGCGTTCTACTTGTCCGTTTGATGTCGATCTGTAGACTGGTGTTTCTATCTTTCTTATGCCATATTTTATACACATCATATTTACTGCTGGTGTATTTAGACAGTTTTCGTTATCAGTCATCAATCGTGTGCAGTTTGGGTAGTTATTTGTGAGAATTTCTTAAATTTTCTCAGCCATGCGTTCTCTTGAGTCAATTTCCCTCAAGGTAGTATATTTTGAGAATTTGTCAATGGCGACTAGAAATGTTTTGCTGTCGTTGAAATATATGTCCATATGTATGTATTGGCCTGGTTCTGTTGGAATGTCGGAATCTCCTAATGGTTCTCTTGTTGGGTTCCTCTCATATTTGCCATATAGGCAAGGTGTACACTTTTTGTTAAATGCTTTGCATTGTTTTATTTCTGGCCAATAGTAATTTTCGAGTATCTCCTGTATGTTGTTTTTGTAGCCTCTGTGTGCTCTATCGTGTATTTTTTTGACTATTTCCGCTTGTTTTTCTTCTTCTCGAACATCCATAAGTTTTGTTGGTGTATATACAAAGTTTATACCATTGAAAGTGTTTGTTATGATAGGGCTTAGTGCATAGATTTTTTCTCTTGTGGTATATAATGCGGTCGTTTTATTTGGTTGTAGTATTTCGTAGTTGTAGTTCGAGTATAAGGTTTTGTTCGTTCGTAAAGTTTATCGTATGTCTAACTCTATTCCGAAATATTGTACGGGTTCGTGTTTCATTTATTTTATTATTTGGTACAAGCTCGACTTGAATGCTGTATGCATTTAGTGGTTGTTTTACCTGTTTGATAGTTTCTGAAAACGAACTTTCAGCTGAGTGTACCGTATCGATGGATGACGTGTTTATATGTTGTCTTGACAAGGCGTCAGCTACCACATTTTGGTGTCCAGGCTTATATACTAATTTTGCTCCAAAGTCTTCGATTATTGCCTTCCATCGTTTTAGTTTTGGATGCGGACTTTTTTCAGATATAGAGTGAGTTAAGGATTGGTGATCCGTGTAAATATAATTCCGAAGTTTTTGTAATGCCCAAATTATTGCTAGTAACTCTTTCTCATTTGTGCTATAATTTTCTTCTGTTTTACTTAATGTTCTGCTAAGGAAAAATATTGGTTTTTTCATTTGACTAAGTACAGCTCCAATAGCTATGTTGGATGCATCAGTAGTTAGTTCAAATGGTTTATCATAGTTCGGTTGGAAGAGCTCAACCTGTTCTTTTAAACATTTTTTTAACTTTCTAAATGCTTGTATGGCAGCTTCGTCTAAATTGATTTTTGTTGCGGCACTTTTATTTTTTCCTATTTGTCCTTTGTCTCCTCGTAAGTGAACTGTAAGGGGCTTAGCTATGCTAGCGTATCCTTGTATAAATTTTCTATAATAACCTGTCATACCCAAAAATCCTCTTAAGTCTTTGAGCGTTTCTGGTAAAGGATATTTTTCAATTGTTTCCACTTTTTCTGGATTTGTCGAAATTTTGTTATGTTTGATAATGTGACCTAAGTATTCGACTTCTGTTTGAAAAACTTTGATTTCTCGTTTGATACCCTAAGTGTTGCCTGATTTAAAGCATTGAATATGATATTGATATGTTCCATATGTTCCTCTGGTGTTGAAGAATATATTAGTACATCATCAATGTAGACGTATGCGAACTTGCCAATATACTCCCTTAAGATATCGTCAACACATCTTTGAAATATTGAAGGAGCATTTTTTAGTCCAAACGGCATACGCACAAATTCGTACTTGCCTCCATTTACACAGAATGCAGTTTTCTCCCTATCTTCTTCCCTGATCTTAACCTGATGGAATCCTGATTCCAAATCCAAAGTTGTAAAATATTTGGCTTTTCCTAAGTTCTGTATAGTCATGTTTACGTCGGGAATAATATATCTGTCTGTTATCGTATTTGAATTTAGTTTTTGAAAATCAACGAACATACGTCGTTTTGGTCGACCTGTTTCGTCTACACCTTTTTTAGGAACAGTCCAAATGGGTGAATTATATGGGCTATTACTACGTTGGATTATACCATCTTGTAATAACTTTTTAATTTCATTGTTTACGAAGTCGTTATCCGCTATGGGATATGGGTACTGCTTCGTCCAAATGGGTTCGTCTGTTTTTGTCCTAATCGTGGCTTCTATCGTTGTAGTGAAGGGTAATGGTCCTATGCCATTGTTATCCCTCATCAACTTATCTATATCTTCTTTATATAATTCGTTACCTATGGTATAGTTTATATTACTAGTTTCTTCAATTCTATTTATTGTAAATGTCATGTTTCTACTATCTATTGTTGCGTTTAGCATATTTACTCCCTTCCATCCTAATATCAAATCAGTTTTTCCCATGTTATCTAACTCGAAAAAATCTATATTCCTGCCGAGAAATTTTATTGTTTGTTTGGTATTAACTAGTGACGTTCCATGCATTGAAATGACTTGCATAGGTTGTATTTGTTGTGGATAGTTTAATTTTAATGACTTCTTAATATAATTATAGGTTGCTCCAGTGTCTATTAATACATCATATGATATTTTGTCTTCATCGATCATGGTTATGTGGGGCAACCCGTTTTTTAGTTTAAATTCTTAACAACTAATTTATTTACAGTACCTGGTTCTACAATAATGCTGCTGGAATCATCCTCAGTGGTGATGTTGTTATTTCTCATAAGTTTGTTCTGCTGGAAATTTCCGCTGAGCTCTCGTTGTCGTTTCCATGGTTGATTGCTGTATTGATGATTTGAGCTAAAGTGTGTGGGTTGTCGTTGGATTGTATTGCCGGAACTTACATCCATGGGCTCTGGTCGTGGTTGGAATTTGTTGAAGTGTTGCTTTGTTGAGAACTGTTGCCGTGGTTGTTGGGAAAACTGTTGTCGTGGTGGATACCTCTGAGTTGTCTGGAATTGTTTTCTCTGTGCTTCGTACGTCTTCTGCGGATGTTTGGATTCATATGACAGATTCAAGTTTTGATGTTTACCGTCATGCTCAATGGTGCGGGCAATAGCATATGCATGCTCTAAATTTTCTGGGGTGTTTGCATATAACGTGGATTGTACAAACGTGTTGTTAACTCCCGTTATAAATACTCTGGCAGAATCTTGTTTGGCTTGATCTGTCATCGCACTTACGGCTTCTTGTCCTCGTCCTGACATCGATATTTTTGAGATTATCAGGCTCAAGTTTTTATTTATTTCATCGTGGAATTCTTCTAGGGTTTTTCTTCCTTGATAACACCTTTTCATTTCTTCCTGCAAAACGTACAGGGGACGTGTGTCTGCATAAGTGTAGTCGAGTCTGTTTCTAATGGCATCAAAGTTGAATACGGTGCCATGATTTGCCAAGACTTGCGCTGCTGCTCCTTGTATTTTTGTCTTGACTATTTGTAATACTTGTGAATAGATACTTGTGCCCTTGAGAGGCTCTATGCTATCCATCATACGAGATGTATCTTCTCTCCATACTCTGTATTTTGAGATTTCGCCATCAAATACAGGAAGTGATTTGAAAACTTCTAACTTGACTTCATTGGGGTTTGTAATACTTGTTTCTATTGCTTCCAGTGGTGCTGGTTGAGGATGGTTTATAAGAGGGTTTACTCTTACCTGTTGTATTTGATGTTTCAGTGCATTAACTTCCGTTGTATGTTGCTGTATCATTGTCTGCATCATGGCTTGTAATGCCGCCATTTGCTGTGTAAGCATTTCGATTTCTACGTTGTTTGACATAGTCGTTACTTCGATATGTTCTAAGGGACGTAATTTGTCGAATGTAGATCTTCTTCTTTCTTTTGACATCTATACACGACCTTATTATTGGGCCTTTTCTTACTCCACTTTTAATTTAAAGAATTTTTTATTATATGTAAAAAAAAATTTTTACTGAGTACTTGTTTGATTTATATTCTCTTCTATGGAGAATTATTTATTTTTTCTTCTATGAAGATTTTATATGTCCTTGCTGCGACAAGGATTCCGATGGTCCGCCTACTGAGTAATACAATTTATATTACTCCTGGCAGGATCGCCAATTATTTTTCTAGTTTTATTTTTAATGAAAAATATAATTTTTTGGTCGACTATGCGACTTTATTTTTTATTTATATTTTTCTCAAAAACTTGAGTTCTATTTAGTGCCTATGCTAAATCTTAACTAACTAACTGTCAAAATGCAAAATATTTTCTTAAATACTAGTTTGTTACAGATAATATTTCTTTTGTCTCAATACATATTTTAAAAGAGATAAAGAACATGTTTTGTATACTATTTTATGTTATTATCTTAATTCTATGCTTACAATATTTTGGGTTGTTTATGATATTTTATGACCTTTACAGTATTTGTATTTTTATAATATTTGTTTAGTAGCTTAGATTATTTAGTTAGGGTTGTTTAAATGAGTTTACATAAATTGTTGTTTGTCATATGTCTAGTTATTGTTATTTATCATATGTCTAGTTACTAATTACCTTCTTATCGTCTATGTGAATTTACTTGTTTTCTTAAAGGAATATTAGAGAGATAACATACATGTGTTTAAATAAACAAACATGTCTAAGCATGAGCGTCGCTAACTCGCGTGAGTTAAACTTCTTTCCTTGAAGAAGGAGTAAAAAAAAATATATTTTTGCAGCACACAAAGTGCTGTTCTTTATTACAGTATATTCTTAAGACTCTTTTACAAAGATTATTTAACAGCTATTTATGCTAATTCTAAGCCTTATCTCTAGTATGTTAGAAATGGTTTTCTTTGTTTAATATTTTGTTTATGACACGGACCGTTGTTAATGATAATGCACTGTTGTCTATAGTTTAGTAATAGTTTTATGATTAGTACACATGTGGTCTAGACAGTTTACTTAATGTTTGTTTAGGCTTAGTGTATTGTCCAGTTATGGTTATTTCTTATCTCATACTTAATGGTCTGTCTATATTTGATAATTATTATGCATTTACTCTTGTTGCGGAATGCTTATCTAAGTACGGTTGTGATTGTTATTAACTCGTGCGTGCCAACAAAGCATCAGACAAAACAAAAACAAGAAACCATAAATATTTTGTTGCCTGGATAAGTTGTAGTGCGGTAGCAGTAATAAAGCAAACCAACATCATACAACATAATATGCTTATTTTAATAAAAAGTAATGCGTAGTAATATGTTGGAACTGTTTTCGGCATACTTTCTGTTACACTCTAGCAGATGTTTTGTTCATATATGAGATAGTGTGCATTACTGACTTACAAGTCAGTAATGCACATCGGATCATCGCTTCTGTAAGCGAAACTTTGGCCGCTGGGAGACAGTTTATTTTCCCTTGTTACTTTCCCCGCAGCATCAATAAACGCAAAAAATTTGTGTTTTTATTTAATGTTCTACGTGGAAGACCTTTATATATTTATGGTCACAATTAATTTGTTCATGCGGCAATCGCGGAGAATATTGTTATTATTTCGACCAATTAAATACAACCCTGAAGCGGCAATCGTGTGACTACTTGATATGCGATCGGGCGGCAATAAAAATGCCACAGATGTGCCAATATTCTCGTGCGGCAATTCAAGTGGGCTATATACGCCAATATTTGTGATTTCTTCTATAATTTAACTTTTTTGGTGTTACTCCTTTTATAACAACACTTGTAATAAGAATATAAGAAGGATATTCATTTATTTATATTGTAATTATGTATGTGTATATGTACATGTGTATTTAAAATTTATCAGCAGTTTAAGGCAAAATAAAATGTTTTAAAAATAAAACAAAACAAAAATATTTACATGGAAAATTCAAGTACATTTCATAGATGCCATCACTGTTTTTATTTAATTTCTAAAAGAAATTATTTATTTTTTGATTGGCGTTTGCCGCAATTTACAACCAAGGTGTGACCGATATGGGGCAATTATTGCCACAAAATCGTTTTTAAAATCATGCGGCATTCAAATTTGTGAAAAATGGGGCAATCATGTGATTGCAAAGTATATGATTGGGACAATTTTGTTATTGGCACCAATTCGGCACAATAAAAATCAGATTGGTCTATTTGCGGCAATCGTGTGATCTTATCTTTAGTTTGTTCGCTTAATAATTAGAGTTGCCCAACTTATTACATATAAAAATTTATGTGGCAATAGTTGAACAAATTTAACATTATAAATTTTTTTATATTATTTTTATAAAAAAAATTTTCAGGCAGTTTACCAATTTCGAATGAAAATGAATGCGAAAGAAAGCTAGTCACTCACATTCGAATCAATTTGGGTTTGTCTATCTCACTATTATTCGTTCGCATATTCTTATGTATTTTCATTGAGTTTTGACAGATCGTTCGCATAAAAAAAGTTAGACGAACCCAAATCAATTTTCTTTCGCTTAGATTGCGAACGCAAGCACGCTGTCGAGATTGGCAAACTGGCTGTTTATGTCTTCTTTTCATAACTACCCGTCCACACCGGCAATCTGATTGGCAATTATTGCCATGGCAACTGCCAAAATCGATTGCCGACACAAGATATTTGCGTGTGGACCGCACGAATATGTGCTCAAACACATGTTCAGCAATTATTGCTAGAAGATATTGCTGAGCAATTATCTTTGAACATAAGCTGTCAAAATTCACTTATCATCACTGATGTTTATGAACATACATACAAACATACGCTTCAATATATAAAAAAATGTACAAATGATTATAAAAAGTGATTTTATTAACAGAAAAATGTAACAATTTACATTTTTGAGTTCATAAAAAAAAGAAATGGAGATTGGCTCGGAGATTAATGCATTTAAAGCACTCATTTTTAAAAGAATAAAAAAATAAAACAATTACAATTTATTAAAACATCGCAACCTTCTTTGCCAAGACATCTTAAATTATGTTTTAAGATATTTCCATGTTCGCCAACTAAAAGTACAGCGTTGAATATTAGCAATTTGATGACGTAATTCTGCCGGCGTTATTGCTTGTATTAAGACACAACAGATTGCCTGTGTGGTCGAGCTGTAATGTTGAGGAAAACTACTGCAAACTTCTATTCTGGCAACACTTTTTTCCTTTTTTTGGCAATTATTAGTATACAAATTTTTCATTATTTTTCAACTTTGTAATTTTTCATTTCAACACATTAAATTTTTCATGCAATAAAATTATAGTTGAATTTAAGTTTAATTTTGCTTTTTGTTAAATATTAGAGTTACTTCAATAGGTTATGGGCTCAGTCACCATAATATTTAACAAAAAATTTGGAAATTACTGAAGTTAATAAATCTCGAAATTTCGCTATAGAAAATGTCGAATGCTGATTTGAAAATACATGTGGAGAAATTAGAAGGTCCTGGAGATTGGGCAAAATGGAAATGGCGCATCAACATGATGTTTTGTGCACATACACTTGAAGATGTAAATGGTAATAGCAAACGTCCAGCTGAACGATCAACTCCTGAAAGCAAAGATGCACTTCAGAAGTGACAGCAGGATGATGCAAAAGCTGCAAGTATTATTGCCTGTTCATTGAATAGGACAAAGCCAGAATTAGTACTAACGTGCACGCATGCAACCGACATATGGGCCAAATTATGCACTCGTTTTGAACGGAGTAGTAGTACACAACGTTTGAATATGCTGATCGAATCCAATTTGTAGATTTGAATAGTGAATTGGAGAAGCGCAAACAAAATAAATTGTCTGAAAGAATGCTGAATGGCAGAATACACTCAACATTTGGAAAAGAGTATGATAATTTCAGAGATATATGGGATATTATTCCTACAGATCAACAAAAGCTGAATTTTTTTATCGAAATATTTTCCTCAATAGAAGCACGTGAGTTAAAATCGGATAAACCTGAAATCAGTGAAACAGCTTTTATGGCAAAAGATGCAAAAAGCCAGAATAAACCAACTATTAAAAGGAACAAGAGTTCCGATAAAGTGGCTCGAGCAAAGCAAAAGTTTTCTTGTCACAAATGTGGCAGAATTGGCCAATTGATTTTAAAAAGAAAAACAATGCTTTTTTAGCTTATAGTTTGAAAGCAATGTGTAATGGTAACACGTCTTCTGATGTTTGGTACTCCGAAAAGACAATATTTTGAAAGCTACACTGAATTTAATATTACAGCATATTGGTAAACCTGATGCGAGTATTAATCTATTTTCAGTGAAAGCGGCGGCGGAAAATGTCTTCAAAACAATCTTTGATAAAAGCACAATGAGAATAATTAGAAAAGCCGACAATACAGTAGCAGCAACAGGATATTTAGGTCAAGAATTCTATGTTTTAAATATGTGTGTTGTAAATTCACCCCAAACTGAACACCTTTTTTTTTATTTTTTGTCATTCATTTATTTATTGAATCTTCAAAATATGAACTAACAATAAGTATTCAAATCTTAATACTATATATAAAAGTTATTAAAGTCCAGCCACTGCTAGACAAAAAAGTTTCATTTTGCGCGAATAATATCGGTAGAATCACCTATTTAACGTTCTGATGGTGGCTGAGAGTGGCCGCCGAAATTAAGTATGTTGCGTGCAAGAGGATTTGGGTGAAGTTCCAGTTTACTGATATACCTTGTGGCATACTTAGAGAACTCGTCAGTTACCAGCGGAACACACAGATCCTTGTGAATTCGTGAGTTTCTTACGTACCATGGAGCTGCAGTAATCGTACGAAGAATTTGGTTTTGTCGTCTTTGAATTTTTTCAATGTTAGATGTTGAGGCGATTCCCCATAATTGAACTTCGTAGCACCATATAGGCTTTAAAATTGCGTTATATAACAAAAGTTTGCAATCCAACTTCAATGTCGAATTTCTGCCCATAAGCCAATTTAGTTGCGCTGCTTTTAATTTCAACTGAGTGACTTTCGCATCAATGTGAGGCTTCCACGTTAGCCTACGGTCGAGGTAAATACCAAGGTTTTTAACTTCATTATGCTGCGGAATAGGTGTATTGTTAATTTGAAGAGCCGAACATGTTTGCTTACGCAGTGTGAATGTAACGTGAGTACATTTTTGTTCATTAACTTTTATTTTCCAAAGTTTCAACCATTCCTCTAATATTGAAATATACTGCTGCAAATTTCGTGAAGCTTCTTGATGGTTTTCATGAACGCTGAAAAAAGCTGTGTCATCTGCAAAAGTTGAAGTGTGGATTCCGGATCTTGTTGGTATGTCAGATGCGTAAATCAAATATAGAGTGGGTCCTAGAATGCTACCTTGGGGAACTTCTGCTCCGATTGACTGTGAGAGACTTGTAAAGTCACCTTCTTTGATAACAAATTTCCGGTCGTAAATGTTAACCTTGCAAAGGAGAGTAAGAGTTTACAATTTTTTCATGAACGATTTGCTCATCAAAATAAAAGACATGTCAAGTAAATATTTAAACGCATGAATATTGACATTACTGATGATAGTGAAAATCTTTGTAATGGGTGTGCATTAGGAAAAATGCATCGATTGCCCTTCAAGAAAAGACCTAGCCATTCAATAGAAACCGGAGAGCTGATACGTGCCGATGTTAACGGACCCATGCAAACAACTTCATTAGGGGAGTTTAGATATTTTGTGTGTTGTAAGGTTTTAGATATTTTGTGTGTTTAAGATCAGGAAAATTTATTTTATGAAAAATGAGAATGAGGTATGCAGGAAGCTTAGGATATTTTTGAATGAAGCAAGCGCAAATGGTTATACGGTAAAAAGATTTCGTTCTGATGGTGGTAGAGAATTTGTGAATAAACAAGTAAGATTGTGGTATATTCGGCTGGGCCGAATCTAAAATACCATTCACGTATATGTATTGTATATTTAAAAATTTCTATTTTCTGTATTTTAGTAACCTTCTTTTATAACGAGAATTGCTTTCCAGCAAAAAATGAAAAATTCGGTTCAGGCTATATCTCGGGTATATCTGGACCGATATCGGAAATTTTCATTTTCCATATTTATACAACCTGATTTTATTACCAGAACTGCTTCTAAGCAAAAAAAATTTGTTTAAGTTCGCTTACGCGACATTTTCATGAAAAACCCGGTTTAGGCTATATCTCGGGTATATCTGGACAGATATCGGAAATTTTCATTTCCCATATTTATATAACCTATTTTTATTACCGGATTTGTTTTTAAACAAAAAAAAAAAAGTTGTTTAAGTTCGCTTACGCGACATTTTCATGTAAAACCCGGTCTAGGCTATATCTCAGGTATATATGGACCGATATCGGAAATTTTCATTTTCCATATTTATATAACCCTATTTCATTACGAAAACTGCTTTTAAGCAAAAAAAAGTTGTTTCAGTTCGCTTACACGACATTTTCATGAAGTCAGAGTGTAGCTCTGATAGTGAACGGACGTATTTGTTTTTGATCGGAGTGTTACAAAAATAAAATAAAATAACGGTATAAGTAGAAAACCGCAATAAGTGAAAAGTGAATTAATACAAAATAAAAACTTTGTGACAATTATTTTTTTTATATACTTTTAAAGCAACAAATATATAAATTAAAAAAAAATTGCATGAGTGTACCCAGTAGGTGCAATTCTGAGAGAGAGCTTAGCTCCACTAGAAAAAACTTCTGGATTTCTGAAGAGGAATCATTGAAAAAATCATTGGACAATGTCCTGTCTCTAAGAGATAAAAAACGCACGCGTTCGTGCTCGCCAAACATTGTTGTTACAACAGACGACAAACCATCTTCCAGTCTAGCTATTGTTGATAAACCGAAAACGCAAGTAGGAATGGATAGGTATATAACCGTGGTTAAACGTCAGCGAAGCCCTAAATCCGCGCAAATATCATCGCAACCAAAAATGTCTAAGGACGATATTACCTCTGCGACAACGGATAGTAATAGGTTTGCTATCCTTCAGACAGATGATCCAACAACATCCAAAAAAACATATAAACCCCCACCAATTTATTTGAGAGAGCCGACTTCTAGTGAACTGGTGAAACAACTTATTACGGCAATCGGCAAAGATAATTTCAACGTCACATCAGTGAAGCACGGCAGCATCAGTGAAACTAAAATTCAGGTAAACCATGAAAACGACTACAGAAAATTGTCTGATGTTTTAGAAAAACAGAAAAGATCATTTTACACTTACCAGCTCAAAAGTGCTAAAGGTCTTCAGGTCGTTATTAAAGGGATTGACCCATGCGTAGATATTGATGATATCAAAATCGGATTGGAAGATAAGGGTTTAAAAATAAAAACAGTAGTAAACATCAGGAACCGTGAAAAGATCCCTCAACCCATGTTTAGGGTTGAACTAGAACCAGGGGATGTTGTGATAAAAAAGAGTGAAATTCATCCAATATATAACCTCAAATTTCTTTTGCATCGTAAGGCTTACTGTAAGTTGCCCGCTGTTTGTGTTGTATGTGGCGAACTTAACGGCACAACTCAGTGCAATAAGCCAAAGGCCGACGCAAGTGCTAAAAAATGCAGTAACCACACTGCAAATTATAGAGGTTGCCCTGTCTATACTCATTTTAAGCGATCAATGACAAATAAATCATCGGTTTCTCCAGCCGCCAAATGTCATTGGTAAAAACAATTTTCCCCAGGCCATTCAACCAACTACACAAACACGCAGAATTCCAAACAATTTTCATACGCTAATGTGGTTAAATCCGACCAAAACTTGAACCAGGAACCCAAGCCCCAAAATTCCGATCCAAATTTTAATAATCTAGAGGCAACTCTGCAGACTCTTGTTCAATCGATTAACACTTTCATCGTTTCTATGACAAACATGATGCAGGAAATTCTAAAAATGCAATCCACTATTTTGCAGGCAATTTAAAAAAAATGAATTGATTAAAAATATGTTTCTGGAACGCAAACGGCATTCGCCAACACAAAAATGAACTTGAGCACTTTCTTATGGAAAAGCAGATCGATATAATGATGATTGCTGAAACCCATTTCACAACCAACAGTTATTTCAAAATTATTGGCTACACACTATATGATACTAAAGATCCCCGTGGAAGATCTTGCGGCGGTTCGGCAATTTTGATAAAGACCAGAATTAAGCACTATCTAATGAACGAGACACGTGAGGAATTTCTCCAAGCTACAAATATATGCATTGATTATATTCATGCAAAAATTGTTATATCCTCGATTTACTCAGTAACAGAAAACCAATATTTACATTTTTTCAAATCACTTGGGCCTCGATTTTTAGCGGCTGGCGACTATAACGCGAAACACACTTTTTGGGGATCACGTTTAATTACCTCGAAAGGCCGTGTGCTTTTTGACACCGTTTCCAAAATGGGCTTAGATGTGATTTCAAGCGGACACCCCACTTATTGGCCGTCAGACCGACGAAAGATCCCAGATTTTATAGACTTTGGAGTTGCGAAAAATTTTCCCTTAGAGTGGATGTAAGTGGAGCCTTCATTAGATTTGTCATCAGCCACTATAATCTCTGTTTCGTTCCCCCAAGAGATTGGCTCCCCGTTGACTGTCAATAGAGTTAATTGGTTAAAATACAACAAATTTTTGAGTACATATTGTACTAAAAATATCGCCTTGAGAACGTCTGAGGATATTGATGTGTCAATTAACGATTTTTCTGAAAACCTCAAACTGGCCGTACAACATGTCATATAAGATCCAGAAATTTTTTTTTTTTTTTAGCTTTTATTTATTTATTGAATCTTCACAATGTGAACTAACAATAAGTATTCAAATCTTAATACTAAATACAATAAATTAACTAAGTCCAGCCAATGCTAGACAAAAAGTTTTATTTTGCGCCAATTATATCGGTAGAATCACCTACTTAACGCTCTGATGGTGGCAACGGTATCCCTTCTTCTCAACCGAGTGTGACCACAATTAAGTATGTTACGTGCAAGTGGATTTGGGTGAAGTTCCAATTTGCTGGTATACCTTGTCGCATGCTTTGAAAACTCATCTTTTACCAGTGGAACACACAGATCCTTCTAAATTCGGGAGTTTTTTACGTACCATGGTGCTGCAGTAATTGTTCGAAGAATTTTGTTTTATCGCCTTTGAATTTTTTCAATGTTTGACGCTGAGGCGGTGCCCCATAATTGAAATCCGTAGCGCCATATAGGCTTTAGTATTGCGTTGTATAACAAAAGTTTGCAATCTAATTTCAATGTAGAATTTCTGCCCATAAGCCAATTTAATTGCGCTGCTTTTAATTTCAATTGAGTGACTTTCGTGTCAATGTGAGACTTCGACGTTAACCTACGGTCGAGATGAATACCAAGGTACTTGACTTCACTTTGCTGCGGAATAGGTAAATTGTTAATTTGGATAGCTGAACATGTTTGTCTACGCAGTGTGAATGTAACGTGAGTACACTTTTGTTCATTAACTTTAATTTTCCAAAGTTTTAACCACATCTCTAATATTGAAATATACTCCTGCAAATTTCGCGAAGCTACTTGATGGTTTTCATGTACGCTGCAGAATGCTGTGTCATCTGCAAAAGTTGAAGTGTGAATACCAGATCTGGTTGGCATGTCAGAAGTGTAAATTAAATATAAAGTGGGTCCCAGAATGCTACCTTAGGGAACTCCTGCCTCGATTGGCTGAGTTGGGCTTATAAAGTCGCCTTCTCTGATAACAAACTTCCGGCCGCATAAATAGCTTTCCAGAAGCTTATGAGTGTTTGTAGGCAAGTACAACTTTATTTTGTGCATTAATCCCTCGTGCCACACTTTATCAAAAGCTTGGGAAACATCAATGAATAGAGCTGAGCAATACTTTTTGTCCTCAAAAGTCTTTCTTATAACATTAACTAGTCTATGCGTTTGTTCAATGGTGCTGTGTTTAGCCCGAAAACCAAATTGATGATCAGAGATGCATCCTACATCATTCAGTATTGGAGTCAACTTCGCCATTAACAATTTTTCGAAAAGTTTTGAAATTGTTGGCAGTAGACTTATTGGTCTATATGACTACTTTAGTGGGATCCTTCCCTGGCTTGGGTATCATAGTAACCATAGACACCTTCCACTCTGCAGGATAGTATTCTAGGCGCAAAATAGCGTTAAAAATAAAAAGAAGAATTCTTCTAGCAATTGTACAAGGATTTTGCCAGTAATTTTATCAAAACCTGGAGCTTTTTTTGAGTTTACTTTATTTATAACGTTTTCGACATCTTGAAAACTAAGTCTCAAAGGCACAGGCGGTCTAACAGCATATGACGGAAATTCAGCAACATCATCCACTGTATCATTTGCAATAAAAACGTTTTTCAAATGATTAACATACACCATTCGTTTTTTCAGAATCACTTCTTGCCCAATCGCCAGCTGAAGTTCGCAAAGGTGGCTTACCTATTACGGATCTTTTCAGACCTTTGGTCGCTTTCCATAAAGAATAGTCGGTTTGCGGGCTACCATCAATACCTTCTAGATAATTTTTGAGGGAAGCCATTCTTTGGATTTCAAGCAGATTTCTTAATTGAGTTATGCACTCCCGTAGCCTGCTTTTAAGCTGGGGAGACCTTCGAAGTTGCCACTCTCTTCTAACTCTTCTTTTTTCTGACAGAAGTTGCTCTATTTCAGACGAATATATTCTATTCCTCACATTTCTAGATCTTGTATGGCTAGTGGTAGCATGTTGTACGGCCAGTTTAAGGTCTTCAGAAAAATCTTTAATTGATATATCAACATCCTCAGGGGTTCTCAAGGCAATATTTTCTGTACAATGAGTACTCAAATATTTCTTATATTTTAGCCAATTAACTCTAGTGATGGCGAACGTCAAGTCACTAAACGGGGAGCCAACCTCCTGGGGGAACGAAACGGATATTATAGTGGGTGAGTGGTCCGATGACAAATCTAATGAAGACTCTACTTGCATCCCTTCTAAAGGAAAATTTTTTGCAACTCCAAAATCTATAATATCTGGAATCTTTCGCTGGTCTGATGGCCAATAAGTGGGATGTCCGCTTCAAATCACATCTAAGCCCAGTTTGGAAACTGTGTCAAAAAGCACACGGCCTTTTGGGGAAATTAAACGTGATCCCCAAAAGTGTGCTTAGCGTTATAGTCACCAGCCCCTAAAAATCGAGAACCAAGTGATTTGAAAAAATGTGAATACTGATTATCTGTTATTGAAAATCGGGGCGGTGAGTAAATTGATGATATAATTATTTTTCCATTAAGATGTTCAATGCATATATTTGTTGCTTGGAGATACTCCTCACGTGTCTCATGTAGAAAATAGTGCTTAGCTCTATTTTTTATTAGAATTGCTGAGCCTCCACAAGAACTTCCACGGGGATCTTTAGTGTCATACAGTGTGTAGCCATTAATTTGGAAATAACTGTTGCTTGTCAAGTGAGTTTCAGCAATCAGCATTATGTCGATTTGTTTTTCCATAAGGAAGTTCTCAAGTTCATTTTTGTGTTGGCGGATGCCGTTTGCGTTCCAGAAACATATTTTAAACCAATTCATTTTGTTAAAATTGCCTGCAAAATAGTGGATTGCATTTTCAGCATTTCCTGCATCATATTCGTCATAGGTAAATGTGTTTATGGATTGAACAAGAGTCTGCAGAGTTGCCTCAAGATTGTTAAGATTTTGGGGCTTGGTCTCCTGATTCAAGTTTTTCACATTAGCATGTGAAACTTGTTTGGGGTTTTGCATGATTATGTTGCTTGTTGACTGGCCTATCTGCGGAAAATTGTTTGTAGGAATTATGTTTGGCTGCTGGGGTTATTGGTGATTGATGACTTATTTGTCATCGACTGCTTAAAGTGAGTATAGACAGGGCAGCCCCTGTAATTTGCAGTATGGTTGCCTCCACAGTTACTGCATTTTTTAGCACTTGAATCAGTTTTTGGCTTCTTGCACTGTGATGTGCCGTGCAGTTCACCACACACAACGCAAACTGCGGGCAACTTACAATAGGCCTTAGTATGACCGAATTACTGGCAGTTTAGGCATTGAATGGGCCCTAAACGCTTGTGCGGCTCCTCAACGGTAACCCTACGATGAAGAAGAAATTTGAGGTTATAAATTGGGTGAGTTTCATTATTTTTGAGAATAACATCCCCTAGTTCCAGTTCAACCCTAAACATAGGTTGAGACATCTTTTCACGGTTCCACATATTTACCACATTTTTTATTTTAAAGCCTTTATCTAGCAGTGCAGTCTTAACCTCATCCGTGTCTACATAAGGGTCAAAACCTTTTATAACAACCTGAAGGCCTTTAGCACTTTTAAGTTGATAAGTATAAAAAGATCTTTTCTCTTTTTCCAGAGCGGCAGAGAGTTTTCGGTAATCATTTTCGCAGTTGACTTGAATTTTTGTTTCAATTATTTGTCCGTGCTTCACTGAAGTTACGTTGAAGGTGTCTTTACCAATTGCCGTAATAAGTGCTTTTACCAGCTCATTAGATGTAGGCTCTCTCAATTATATTGGTGGCGGTTTAAATGTTTTTTTTGATGTAGTTGGCTCGTCAGTCTGAAGGATAGCAAACCTATTACTATCCGTAGCCGTTCCTATTACCATCTTTGGAAATTTTCGGATTTGATGATATTTGAGCGGATTTGGGGCTTCGCTTACGTTTAACCACGGTTACATACCTGTCCATGCCTACTTGTGTTTTCGGCTTATCTGCAATAACTGAACTGGTAGATGGTTGGTCTTCTGTTGTAACAACAATGTTTGGCGAACACGAACGCGTGCGTTTTTTATCACTTAGAGACAGGAGATTATCCAATGACTTTTTTAAAGATTCTTCCTCAGAAATCCAGAGGTTTTTTCTAGTGGAGCTAAGCTCCCTCTCAGAATTGCATCTACTAGGTACACTCATGCAATTTTGTTTTTTTTTTTTATTTATATTTTTTTACTTTAAAAGTATATAACAATAATTGTCACACAGTTTTTCTTTTGTATAAATTCACTCTTCCACTTATTGCGGTTTTCTACTTATACCGTTGCTTTTTTTTTTTTATAGCACTCCGATTAAAAACAAATACGTCCGTTCACTATCAAAGCTAGACTCTGACTGAGATCCAGAAATGAGAACAATAGAACTTATTCGTCTGAAATTGCGCAACTTCTGTCAGAAAAAAGAAGAGTCAGAAGAGAGTGGCAGCTTCGTAGGTCTCCCCAGCTTAAAACTAGGCTACGGGAATGCATAACTCAGCTAAGAAATCTGCTTGAAATCCACAGAATGGCTTCCCTTAAAACATATTTGGAAAGCCTGGATGGTACTCCGCAATCTGACTATTCTCTGTGGAAAGCGACAAAAGGTCTGAAAAGACCCGTAATAGGTAAGCCACCTTTGCGAACTTCAACTGGCGAGTGGGCAAGAAGCGATTCTGAAAAGGGGACGTTGTATGTCGATCATTTGAGAAACGGTTTTATTACAAATGATTCAGCGAATATTTCAGCGGAATTACCACCATATGTTGTTAGAACTCCTGTGTCTTTGAGACTTAATTTTCAAGATGTCGAAAACGTTATCGCAAATACAAATCCCAGGAAAGCTCCAGGTATTGATCAAATTACTGGCAAAATGCTTGAACAGTTACCTCGTGTAGCTAAAAGAATTCTACTTTGTATTTTTAACGCTATTTTACGCCTTGAGTATTATCCTGCAGAGTGGAAGGTCTCTGTGATTACTATGATACCCAAGCCAGGGAAGGATCCGACTAAGGTAGAATCATATAGACCAATAAGTCTACTGCCAACACTTTCAAAACTTTTCGAAAAATTGTTAATGGCGAAGTTGACTCCAATATTGAATGATGTAGGATGCATCCCTGATCATCAATTTGGTTTTCGGGCTAAACACAGCACCATAGAACAAACGTACAGACTAGTCAATGTCATAAGACAGATCTTTGAGGAGAAGAAGTATTGCTCAGCTCTATTCATTGACATTTCTCAAGCTTTCGATAAAGTGTGGCACGACGGGTTGATGCACAAAATAAAGTGAAACTTGCCTGTAAATACTCACAAGCTTCTGGAAAGCTACTTATATGGGCGGAAATTTGTTATCAGAGAAGGCGATTTTATAAGCCCAAATCAGCCAATCGAGGCAGGTGTTCCCCAAGGCATACTGGGGCCTATTTTATACTTGATTTACGCCTCTGACATGCCAATGACATCCGGAATCCACACTTCAACCTTTGCAGATGACACAACGTTTTTGAGTGTTCATGAAAACCACCAATTAGCTTCACGAAATTTACAGGAATATATTTCAATATTGGAAAAATGGCTGAAGGTTTGGAAAATCAAAGTTAATGAACAAAAATGTACTCATGTCACATTCACACTGTGTAAGCAAACATGTGCACCTATCCTAATAAACAACTCACCTATTCCGCAGCACAATGAAGTCAAGTACCTTGGTATTCACCTGGACCGTAGGCTAACGTGGAAGTCTCACATTGAAGCAAAGATCACTCAGTTGAAACTAAAAGCAGCGCAGCTAAATTGGCTTATGGGCAGAAACTCGACATTGAAGTTGGATTATAAACTTCTGCTATACAATGCAATTCTAGAACCTATATGGTGCTACAGAATTCAATTATAGGGCACCGCCTCAGCGTCAAATATTGAAAAAATTCAAAGGCGACAAAACCAAGTTCTTCGAATGATTACAGCGGCTCCATGGTACGTAAAAAATTCACGAATTCATAAAGATCTGAGTGTTCCGCTGGTAAAAGAGGAATTTTCTAAGTACGCGACAAGGTATGTCAGTAAGTTGGAACTTCATCCAAACCCTCTTGCGCGCAATATACTTAATTTTGGCGGCCACACTCGGCTTAAAATAAGGGATACTGCTGCCACCATTAGATTGCTCAATAGGTGATTTTGCCGAAATAGCTCCCGCAAAATAAAACTTTTTGTCTACCATTGGCCGGACTAAAGTATAAAGCACATTTTTTTAAATTTTAAAGCACATCTTTTTTAATTTTAAATTTAGTATTAATATTTGAATACTTATTGGTAGTTTATTTTGAAGATTCAATAAATAAAAAACACTACAAAAAAAAAAAAAATTCATGGAAAACCCGATTTTTATTTATCTATTTATGCCTATGGAGAATATAACTCCTTAAGGGCACTTCAGACTATCACACTTTGTATTAAGACTTGTCAAAAAATCAAATAATACGTGCAAGTGTGATAGTGTGAATGTAAAGCGTTATGAAAATGAGAAATAATACGGTAAAAGATTTGACATCCCATAACACTTCACCATTTTTAGAAATTTGTTTAAACGATAAGATTTTTCATTGGATCAGGGTTGCATTTTTTACAAAGGCAAATAATAAAAATATTAAAACCAGACGTTAAGTAAATTGGCAGTTTATTTTCAAGTCGTATTCCTTCTTTTACTTTAGGTGTGATAGTGTGAAAACAAAATGTAATGGTACGTTAGATTTTTTGACAGTCGCAACAAATATCTTTAGATTTTTGTCCCACAAAATCCAATCAAAATCTTAAGACTTGTATGATAGTCTGAAACGCCCTTTACAGGCAGATACTATATATGTACACGCATATGAGTTAAAAAAAATTACGAAAATTAATAAAAAAAAAAAAAAAAAATTTTAAAGTAGAAAAAATAGCTAATTACTGGAATCACAAACATTTTTTAAGCAAGCGAAAAAGTTGTTAATTACTGGAATTTAATACTAAAATTATACGACGCTTAACAAAATTTAAGTTCATCGAAAAGTCAATAACGTGGTACAGTTCATTAAAACGAATATCACAGTGTATCTTCATTCCAAGAACATCAAGAGCATCCGATTCCTCAATATTTATACCATCCATTAGTACAGATGAAGCAGCATTTGCGTTCAATTGCTTGTGTGTTAATAAACAGCATTGGGTCTTACGAGCGTTAAAGACGACACTGTTTTTACGACCCCACTCAGAGATTAATAGAAGATCACTGTTCAGTGAATCATTCATATTTAGCCTCTTGGCAGCGATCTCTGACAGGCTAGGCCTATAACTAAAATAGTACGAGTGCCAAATGCTGCTGTCATCTGCGAAAGAGTGGATAGGGTTTGAAGTTTGATAGAAGAACACTGCTTCCAGACCAGTGCTGGAACGCCATCCGGTGCAAGAGTCTTATTTATGTCGAGGTCGGTCAAAACCCTTTTAACTGCTCGAGCCCGGAAAAATATATTTGGCATAGTTACAGACACTCTTTCGAGCTCGGGCAGTGGTTTACTGCTTTCCGGCAACCAGGAATTGCTTGCAAAAACTTCAGGTTAGCTTTGTCAACCGGGTCGGTGAATGCTTGGTCATTCTTTAAGAGAGTTGGAATTGATGAACTAGCACTGTTCTTTACTCTCTTAACGGAAGACCAAAAAGTCTTTCTGCCCCGGGTAGCTGTAAGAACCTTGGCACGAAGACGCTGTTCGTGAAGAAAGTTTTCACGCCTCGTTTGGTCTCTCGTCGTGTGAACATGTCTTTTGTTACTGCTGTCCGTATTTTCTATATGTGTACTTTCATTAATTAAATTTATATAAAACCAAATGGCACCAGAATAGTTAGCAAGCTATACGTGTTTATTTTTCTTTCTCTCTTTTTTACCGTTAACCGTATTTTCTGTATGCCTACACATGTTCATTATTAATTTCGTATGAAATCAAAGTGCACCGGAATAGGTAGCAGTATGTGTACACGCGTTTCTTTTTGTTTCTTCTCTCGCCGTTGTCTGTGTTTTCTTTATATGCACAATATTAATTTTTTCTGAATGTACTTCATTACCTTGTGGTGTGGATGGTGTTGGACTAAATTTTGCTAATCTGAGCAGAGTCGAAGGTATATACACTGGGCACTGATCAGTTTTAAATAATTTAATTCCAACATTTTAAATGCTGCAATAGAGTTTGTTTTAGTCTTTCGTGTTATTATTGTTAAATTTAAACTTCCACGAACACTACTCCCTCTTTCCTCTTCATCTCAACTTATTTTCCTAGTTCCAGTACAATGCACTGCATATGTAGAGGTCATCCCCTGAGTACTGGTCCAAGATAAAAAAAAGTACCTTGGCACGAAGATCTTGCCTTTTTGCGTGGCAAATCAGTGTCTGGATTTTTGTTTAAACGCCAATTACTGAGTGCTTCCTCTCAGGATCTGACAGCGTTTTTGCGCGTCTGATTAAACTAGGATTTCATTATTGGTTTAACCGAAATCTGCTTGGAGGGGATGAATGATTTCATCGCTAGCTATATCATATTTTCGACCATTTTTGCTGAAGCATTTATGTCGTTATTTATTTATTTTTATTTACTTATTAATTTATGCCTACGGAGAATAACTCCTTACAGGCAGATACTATATATGTACACGCATATGAGTTAAAAAAAAAAATAGAAAAAATAGCTAATTACGGGAATCACAAACATTTTTTAAGCAATCGAAAAAGTTGTTAATTACTGGAATTTAATACTAAAATTATACTACGCTTAACAAAATTTAAGTTCATCGAAAAGTGAATAACGTGGTACAGTTCATTAAAACAACAACATAATCACGGAAGGGATCTGCATTCGCATAATTCTGACGGTAATAAAGCACTGACAAAGGTTGATATTGACAAAGACTACGCTGGGGAACATCAAAATTTAGTTTGGACACCAGATACTTCGAGCAGATATTGCCGTTAATCAATTTTAAGACAAAAATGACATTAAGATTTTTCTGCGACTTGTCAAAGAAGGCAGTTTTATTTGTTGCAGTCTGAACTCATAGGATGGTTGGTTAGATAGTTGGCTACAGTGTTAGGGTAGATATTGCGTAGGATGAAAAGAAGGAATTGTTTTTGGATAGACTCAACTCGAGCCATATTCCAGTATTGGCCTGACTAAAGATGTATACAATTGCTTCACAACAGTGGAGTCAGCAAATTCTTTAGACCAGCGCTTTACAAAGCCAAGCACCTCCTTGCTTTACTTGAGCAAAAGCTAATGTGTTGGTTGAGTGTAAGTTTTCTATCAAATAAAACACCCATATCCAGAAATTCTTCAACTGTGTCTAATACATGGCCACCAAGCCTATAATGCCCATGAGGTTTAGATTTTCTTGAGAAGTGCATATGCTTGCACTTGCTGAAATTTAACTTTAAAAGGTTGTGCTTCGACCAATTAAAGAAATTGTCCAAATCCAGTTGGAGGCAGTTTTGATTCCAGAGTCCACATATTGAAAAAATTTTTACATCGTCTGCATAGATTAGAATATTGGAAAATTTTATGACAGATGGTAGATCATTGACGAACAATATAAAAAGAATTGGTTCTAGATGGCTTCCCTGCGGTACTCCAGAGCTTACAGGTATAGATTTAGATATATAATTATTGAAACGTATACGTTGATGACGACCAACAAGATATGATTTATGCCAATTTATAGTAGTTTTAGAGAACCCCAAAGCATCAAGTTTTTTAAGTAAAAGAACGTGGTCAACACTGTCAAAGGCTTTACTGAAATCTGAATAGATAACATCAGTACCCTGACCTTTATAAAAGCCGTCATTTATCATTGAAGCAAGGTGTAATAGATTTGTAGTAGTTGACCGCCCTTAACAAAATCCATGCTGATATGGTGTCAAAAGCGATTGTGTTTGATGACAAATGGACTGGGTCAAGCATTGCTCGAAAAGTTTAGGAATAGCACTAAGCTTTGCAATTCCTCTGTAATTGTTAATATCAGATTTGTATCCAGACTTAAAAAGTGGAATGATATATAACTCCTTCCACACTTTTGGAAAATATCCCATCTTTATTGAAGTGTTAAACAATATAGTTAACGGGTACGCCAAATTCTGCGCACAGTTTTTTAAAATACAATTCGGAACGACATCAGGCCCACTAGTTACAGATGGCTTGAGTTTATTAATGTAATATGTAACCTCAGAAGTAGTAATATAGTCAAATGATATAGACTGTAGATGATGCGAAGAAAAATCAGGTTGTTGTGATGCATTGTGTTGTACGTCTGAATAAATTGATGCAAAAAAATCTGCAAACATGTTGCTAATTACGGTTCCATCCGAAGATGTTTTAGAGGCATTTTTCATTATGGAGGGATATGAACAGCTTTTTCTCTTCGAGTTAACGAACTTAAAAAACGATTTAGTATTATGTTTGAGATCTTGTCTTATTTTGATGAGGTAGTTTTTGTAAAACCTTCGATTCATTAGGCTGTATTTCGCTCGAACGTATTGGTACGCATTGCTCCATATGTTCAAAAAGAATTTTATAAAAAGTTCTGACGATTTCATCCATTGCATCAGGGGCGGCACTTGAAGTGCTCAGCATATCAATCCAGCTCGTGGTTGTAAGTAAAAAATTTAATTCATAATAATCTGCACTCCTAGAACGGAATACTTTTAACCCGTTCTGCCTGTTATTGCAGTTTAATTCATACTGGAGATTGTAATTTAATTCGAGAGTGGGATGGTGCCGATCTTCAGAAGAAGTGATTGGTATATGACGCGATAAAGAGCTGTAGTCTATTCGATTCGTTTCGGATATGATTTATTTGGAGGAGACACATGTCAGATAAGTTGGATACAAATTCATCAATGAAGTTATTCACATTAATTGGAAAGAGCCAATTTGAGTCCGGTGAAAAAGTCCAGTTAAGATGAGGCAAGTTGAAATCGCCAAACACAAACAATGTATCTTTTGGACGTAACATTGATGACACAAATTTAGTAGCATTGAAGTGTTGCAGATAAATTATTTGTTCAGAGTTTGGTGGAATATACGAACAGGCAATAAGTATCTGCTTACTATTTAACGTGATTACAATTGCAATAAACTCAATGTCGTTTGTTAACTCTAAGTCAATCTCAACAGCAGGAAGTAAATTTAAAATCGCAATTAAAACTCCACCTCCAGCGGTTAATGTGACCCTATCGCGTCTAAGTATGTGATACTTAGAGCGGAGAATTTCATAATCCAAAACGTTTTTATTTAACCAGGTTTCAGTAAAAATAATGACATGTTGGTTGAATCCAAAACTTTCCATAAACAATTTGGAAACTTTACTTCTGATTCCATTCCATTAGTTTTTTGAGGAAGTAGTTGGTACACGGGCAATATGGGAAGCTTTGTTGTCATCATTATTTATATATTCACGTATGAAAGCGTTAGGTGGCCAAAAACTGGAATCAATAACTTTGTCAAAAATTTTAGCAGACACCATTAACTTAAAAGAAGCAATTCTGCGAGGTCGTGAAAACTTGAACTTGTGAACTATGACATCAGCATTAAAATTCAGTTCGATTTTAACACAAGACTCAATATCATCAGCCGAAGTCTCTTCTGCAAAACGGAAAATAAAAATTTATTTTTTTGGTGGGATAACTCTTAAAGTATGAATAATGTCATTGTTGACAAATTCGGTGGTAGCGGCTGTTGTACGTGAACTGCAAGCAGTTTCGTTACCATGTGCTGGCGTTAGGGAGTTTACAGACAGGGGAGACAAACAGTTTGATAAGAGAATCGGTATATTGTTGACAGTCGCAGGACTATGCTCTTGACATTTGTTTTCAATACTTAATGTAGGTGTAGTGGCGTTTGGTCCGGCGACCTGCTAATTGCTCTAAATTTAGATAACTGGTGAAGATTTTATTAAAATCCTCAAATTTCCTCTGATGTTCTTGAAACTCAGTCTTAATATTGTTAAATTCATTTCGAGAATTTTTAAACATGTTATAAAATTCAATGCCTATGCTTTTACAGTTGGGCCATGTCCAATGAAGTGATTTAGAAGCATCCACCAGAGCATCGGCGTCACGCGGTTTTAACCCACAATATTTTAAATGGTATGTATTTAAGCATAGCCAACACGATACCATACGATCGTTTCCGGTAACTGAGCAACCAAGTTTTGAACAATTCATATTCTATGCCGCGGTGATGAAAACAGCTAACGTTGCGCAAGTAAGGACACGAACTAGATCAAATAGATACTGTGGTGAAGTAAGGGCACGAACCAGTCCAAATAGACACTGAGGTGAAAAGCTTCAATGTAATTATTTATGTATTGAAATGTAGAGGGAGTTTCAGCACTGCTGTATTAATAAGTATTTAAATGATCACACAACTCTAATTTGGGCTATATCTCGGGTATGTATAGACTGATATCTAAAAAAAAATTTTTTTTGCCTTTTAGTCACCATGCTTAATGAGTGTGTTTGAAGCAAAACAAACAACTTTTTTTTCAAAAATTTCCATACAAAATTGCAAAAAAGGGGATTTTTTTCGGAATTTTGAATATATAGCTATACGTGAACCGACATTACTGATTTCAAGAGCAACCACATGGCGTGATGGAGTAATGGAATGGTGAAAGAAAAAGTTTCTAAGTCTAATGGTTTTCTCAGAAACGGTATTTCAATAGCGGACAGACGGACATCGCTTAATCGACTTTTCCATTAATTCTGATTCAGAATATATATACTTTACAGGGTCGCAAATTAAAACTGTAGAAATTACAAACGGAATCACAAACTTATATATTATACCCTTTCAATTTTTGTGAAGGCTATAAAAATAAGTATTCAAATCTTAATACCAAACATTAGTAAACATGTTCTCTTTACTTAAGTTCGGCCAATGCTAAATAAAAAAAAGTTTATTATGCGGGAACTATATCGTTAAAATCGCCTATTGAACACTCTGATGGGTGCAAATGTATCCGTTCTTTTCAAACGAGTGTGGCTGCTAATACTCAGATCCTTATGAATTCATGGATTTTTTACGTACCATGGAGTTGCAGTAATCGCTCGAGGAATTTGCCTCTGTTGCCTTTGAATTTTTTCAGTGTTTGACATTGAGACGGTGCCCCATAATTGAATTCCGTAGCACCATATAGGCTTTAGAATTGCGTTGTATAACAACACTTTGCAATCCAACTTCAAGGTAGAATTTCTGCCCATTAGCAAATATAGTTGCACTGCTTTTAGTTTCAACAGAGTAACTTTTGCTTCAATGTGAAACTTCCACGTTAGCCTACGGTCCAGGTGAATACCACGGTACTTGACTTCATTGTGATGCGAAACAGGTGAGTTGTTAATTTGGATAGCTGAACATGTTTGTTTACGCAGAGTGAATGTAACGTGAGTACACTTTTGTTCATTAACTTTAATTTTTCAAAGTTTCAACCATTTCTCTAACATTGAAATATATTCCTGTAAATTTCATGAAGCTAATTGGTGGTTTTCATGAACATTGCAGAATGCTGTGTCATCTGCAAAAGTTGAAGTGTGAATACCAGATCTGGTTGGCATGTCAGAAGCGGAAATTAAATATAAAGTGGGCCCCAGAATGCTACCTTGGGGAACTCCTGACTCGATTGGCTGAGTTGGGCTTATAAAGTCGCCTTCTCTGATAACAAACTTCCGCCCATATAAGTAGGGTTCCAGAAGCTTGTGAGTATTTGCAGGCAAGTTTAAATTTATTTTGTGCATCAATCCGAACAGTACTTTTTGTCTACAAAATTCTGTCTGATGAAATCGACTAGTCTGTGCGTTTGCTCAATGGTGCTATGTTTAGCCCGAAAAACAAATTGATGATCAGTGATGCACCCCACATTGTTCAATATTGTACTCAACTTCACCGTTTTCAGATATCAGTCCATATATACCGGAGATGTAGCCTCAACCGGGGTTTTTATGAAAATGTCGCGTAAGCGAACTTAAACAACTTTTTTTTGCTTAAAAGCAGTTTTGGTAATGAAATAAGGTTATATAAATATGGAAAATGAAAATTTCCGATATCGGTCCATATATACCCGAGATATAGCCAAGACAGGGTTTTTGATTAAAATGCTGCGTAAGCGAACGTAAACAACTTTTTTGTGCTCAAAAGCAGTTATGATAATGAAGTAAGGTTACGTAAATATGTAAAATGAAAATTTTCGATATCGGTCCATACAAGTGGACCAAGATATAGTCTGAACCGATTTTTCATTAACAGTTTTTTCTTTTTGCTGAAAAGCAATTCTCGTTATAAAAGAAGGTTACTTAAATACAGAAAATAGAAAATTTCGATATCGGTTCATATAGTATATAAAAATGTCCATGAAAGATTTCTCTTTTGGAATAGTGATTACAAGGCAAACATATTTTTTTCCCCGATATCGGTCCATATAAAACCGATCATATTTAGTTTAAATTTGTAATATATACATATACGTGACTGTCGTAAAGGGTATTTTAGATTCGGTCCAGCCGAATATACCACACTCTTACTTGTTTCAGTTGTTTTTTTTTTTGTTAATTTAGAAGTTTTCTTCATCTGTGTTTTTTTGTTAAAAATTTTAAATTTCAAAGAAATGTAAGTAGAAAATAATATAAAATGTTCAATAACGATTAGGAAAACCATTTAAAATTATTTTAATTAAATTATTTAATAAAAATAATTTTTTGTCTTGTTTTAAATTTTTAATTTTTCTACCCGAATCTGATATGTCTTTTATGTATTTTAGGTCAAAAACAACAACACCAGAACAAATTTAATGTCATGTAATGCAGACATTGTATGTGGATATCACCAGCGATCCAAGGAAGAAGTAGCAGTGTTCTGGGAGGAAGTTGCAGGAATCGTCAATGCACTAGGCCCTCCAACAAAAAAGCCTGCCTCATTATTTCTCATGTTGTTCCCCTCTCTGACCAACAATAATGCGCTGTTATAGACTTCATTCCTGCTTGAAATTTAAAAAATAAAACTAATTGCAACACAGTGAATTAATCCCCTACAATTTTTAATAAAAATTTTATTTTGGTGTTTCCATATTTAATCACAACACTAATAATTTTTTTTATTATGTACCTTTATCTTCACAAGATTCTTTGCACTGTAATATATTTATTTATTTATTTATTTTTTTTTTTCATTCATTTATATATCGAATCTTCTAAATATGAACTAACAATAAGTATTCAAATCTTAAAACTAAATATAAAAGTTATTTAAGTCCAGCCACTGCCAGACAAAAAGTTTTATTTTGCACGAATAATATCGGTTCTGATGGTGGCAAGGGTATCCCTTCTTCTCAACCGAGAGTGGTCGCCAAAATTAAGTATGTTGCATGCAAGTGGATTTGGGTGAAGTTCCAGTTTACTGATATACCTTGTCGCATACTTACAAAATTCGTCTTTCACCAGCGGAACACGCAGATCCTTGTGGATTCGTGAGTTTTTTACGTACCATGGAGCTGCAGTAATCGTTCGAAGAATTTGGATTTGTCGCCTTTGAATTTTTTGTCAATATTTGACGCTGAGGCGGTGGCTCATAATTGAATTCCGTAGCGCCATATAGGCTTTAAAATGGCATTATATAACAAAAGTTTGCAATTCAACTTCAATGTCGAACTTCTGCCTATAAGCCAATGTAGTTGCGCTGCTTTTAATTTCAATTGACTTTCGCATCAATGTTAACCAACGGTCGAGATGAATACCAAAGTACTTACTTGACTTCATTTTGCTGCGGAATAGTGAATTGTTAATTTGGATAGCTGAACATGTTTGTCTACGCAGTGTGAATGTAACGTGAGTACACTTTTGTTCATTAACTTTAATTTTTCAAAGTTTCAACCATTTCTCTAATATTGAAATATACTCCTGCAAATTTCGTGAAGCTTCTTGATGGTTTTCATGAACGCTGCAAAAAGCTGTGTCATCTGCAAAAGTTGAAGTGTGGATTCCGGATCTCGTTGGCATGTCAGAGGCATAAATCAAATATAGAGTGGGCCCTAGAATGCTACCTTGGGGAACTCCTGCTCCGATTGACTGTGGGAGACTTATAAAGTCACCTTCTTTGATAACAAATTTCCGCCCATCAATCCGTCGTGCCACACTTTATCGAAAGCTTGAGAAATGTCAATGAATAGAGCTGAGCAATACTTTTTGTCTTCAAAAGTCTGTCTTATGACATTGACTAGTCTATATGTTTGTTCTATGGTGTTATATTTAGCCCGAAAGCTAAATTGATGATTAGGCATACATCCCACATCATTCAACTTCGCCATTACCAATTTTTCAAACATTTTTGAAATTGTTGGTAGTAGACTTATTGGTCTATCCTTTAGTGGGATCCTTCCCTGGTTTGGGTATCATAGACACCTTCCACTCTGCAGGATAATATTCAAGGCGTAAAATAGCGTTAAAAATAAAAAGTAGATCTCTTCTAGCTACACGAGGTAACTGTCATTTTACCAGTCATTTGATCAATGCCCGAGAGCTTTCCTGAGGTTCATGTTATAGATAACGTTTTCGACATCTTGAACGTTAAGTCTCAAAGACACAGGCTCTCTAACAGCATATGGCGGAAATTCTGCTGCAGCATCCGCTGAATCATTTGTCGTAAAAACATTTCTGAAATGATTAACATACACCCTCCCCTTTTCAGAATCGCTTCGTGCCCAGTCGCCAGTTGAAGTTCGCAAAGGTGGCTTACCTATCACGGGTCTTTTCAGACCTTTTGTCGCTTTCCACAAAGAATAGTCAGATTGAGGAGTACTATCAAGGCTTTGCTTTGTTTTAAGGGAAGTCATTCTGTGGATTTCAAACACATTTCTTAAGTTAAGCTGGGGAGACCTGCAAAGTTGCCACTCTCTTCTGACTCTTCTTTTTTCTGACAGAAGTTGCTCAATTTCAGACGAATAAGTTCTATTGCTCACATTTCTGGATCTTATATGACTAGTGGTAGCATGTTGTACGGCCAGTTTGAGGTTTTCAGAAAAATCGTTAATTGACACATCAATATCCTCAGGCGTTCTCAAGGCGATATTTTCAATGTACAATGTATACTCAAAAATTTTTTGTATTTTAGCCAATTAACTCTATTGACGGTCAACGGGGAGCCAATCTCTTGTGGGGACGAAACAGAGATTATAGTGGGTGAGTGATCTGATGACAAATCTAAGGAAGGCTCCACTTGCATCCACTCTAATGGAAATTTTTTCACAACTCCAAAATCTATAACGTCTGGGATCTTTCGTTGGTCTGACGGCCAATAAGTGGGGTGTCCGCTTGAAACCACATTTGGAAACAGTGTCAAAAAGCACACGGCCTTTCGAGGTAATTAAACGTGATCCCCAAAAAGTGTGTTTAGCGTTGTAGTCGCCAGCCGAGGCCCAAGTGATTTGAAAAAATTTGAATATTCTGTTACTGAAAATCATGGTGGTGAGTAGATCGAGGAAATAACGATTTTTACTTGGAGATACTCCTCACATGTCTCGTTCATTAAAAAGTACTTAATTATGGATTTTATTAGAATTGCCGATCCTCCACAAGATCTTCCGCGGGGATCTTTTGTGTCGTACAGTATATAGCCATTAATTTTGAAAAAACTGTTGGTTGTCAAATGAGTTTCAGCAATCGACATTGTATCGATTTGCTTTTCAATAAGGAAGTGCTCAAGTTCATTTTTGTGTTGGCGGATGCCGTTTGCGTTCCAGAAACATATTTTAAACCAATTCATTTGTTTAAAATTGCTTGTAAAATAGTGGATTGCATTTTCAGCATTACCCACATCATGGTTATCATGGAAATCATAAATGTATTTATGAATTGAACTAAAGTCTGCAGAGTTGCCTCCAGATTGCTAAAATTTGGATCGAATTCTTGAGGCTCAGGCTCCAGATTTAAGTTTGGTTTATCGGATTTTACCACATTCGCATAAGAAACTTGTTTGGGGGTTTGTACGATTATCTGGCTGGTTGGCTGATCCATCTGGGGACTACTTTTAGAAATGATATTTGACTGCTGGGCTTGGTTAATGGGGATTGATGACCTATTTGTCATTGGCCGCTTAAAGTGATTATATACAGGACAGCCCCTGTAATTTGGTATGGTTACCTCCGCAGTTGCTGGATTTTTTAACACTTGAGTCAGTTTTTGACTTCTTGCACTGTGATGTGCTGTGGAGCTCGCCACATACAACGCAAACTGCGGTCAACTTACAATAGGCCTTAGTATGGCCAAATTCTTGGCAGTTTAGGCATCGAACGGGCTCTAAGCGCTTATGAGGTTCCTCAACGGTAACCTTACGATGCAAAAGAAATTTGAGGTTATAAATTGTATGCACTTCATTCTTTTTCAGGAGAACATCTCTAGGTTCTAATTCAACCCTAAACATGGGTTGAGGAATTTTTTCACGGTTTCTAATATTAACCACATTTTTAATTTTGAAGCCATTGTCTTCTATTCCGGTTTTTACCTCATTCATGTAAACATTCCCTTTTATAACGACCTTAATACCTTTGGCACTTTTAAATTGATATGTGTAAAATGATCATTTCTCCTTCTCCAGTACGTCAGATAACTTTCGGTATTCATTTTCACTGTTTACCTGGATTTTCGTTTCATAGATTCTGCCGTGCTTAACTGATGTTACGTTAAAAGTGTCTGCCGATTGCCGCAATAAGTTGTTTTGCCAGCTCACTAGAGGTAGGCTCTCGCAAATATATTGGTGGCGGTTAAAATGTTTGTTTGAATATTGTTGGCTGATCTGTTTGAAGGATAGCAAATCTATTACTATTACGTATTTATATTATCATCTTTAGAAATTTTCGGTTGAGATGATATTTGAGCTGATTTGGGGCTCCGCTGCCTTTTGACCACGGTTATGTACCTGTCCATGCCTACTTGTGTTTTCGGCTTATCTGCAACAATTAAACTAGAAGATGTTCTGTCTTCAGATGCAACAACAATATTTGGCGAACACGATCGCGGGCGTTTCCTATCTCTTACGAGACAGGAAATTTTCCAATGATTTTTTCACCGATTCTTTCTCAGAAATCCAAAGGTTTTTTCTACCGGAGCTAAGCTCTTTTTCAGAATTACATCTGATAGGTACACTCATGCACTTAATTGCTTTTATTTTTATTTGCAATTTAAAACGGTATTAAAAAAATGTCACAAAGTTTTTCTTTTAAACAAAATCACTCTGTTCACCTATTACGGTTTTTACTTAACCCCGTTTAATTATTTTACTTTGCAATCAAAAAACAAACACGTCCATTCACTATCGAAGCTAAACAACGAATAATATATTTATGAACAATTAATGTTAGTTTGTTTTGGTATATATATTTCTTTTTTTTTTCTTATTAAACTTTATCAAGAACTTATTTTTAATTATGTATACAAACAACTTTTTGTATTATATTTGCTTATGAAATTGATAATAAACTTGCTTATTTTGCTATTTCATTTAAACATGCCACAGTGATGCTATTAATTTTATAAACATTGTTGTCTTCTTCTGTTTGTTTCGATTCGGGTTTTTTTCAAAATACTAATTTTTGATCGCAACGGAACTGAATGCGGAGACTTAATCGAAACGCAGAATAAGGGTGAATGTACTGCAAGGCGAATTCATTACCAGGTGACCTTAACAGCACAGGTGATTATTTTTTGCTTCTCGCGTTTTTTCCAATGAGACTGTCAAATTTTGTTTCTTTTGTTTACAAACTTTTTCGCGCCATTTTAATCTGAAGGTTTTTTTGCATGATTTAGTGCAATTTGCGTGAATTTAAAAGTGAAAAATTAATATAATCTGTGATTTTAATTACAAACAATTATAAAAGCTTATATTTAACGTTTATATAAAATTTTTTCTCTGCTGAGCAATCTTAGACGAATTTAAATTATGACATTCACGATATGTTTTACAATAACAAAATACATAGTACTGAATTCGCCTTTCCGCTTGCATTCACCTCAAGGCGAATTCATTACCAGGTGAACTTAACAGCACAGGTGATTATTTTTTGCTTCTCGCGTTTTTTCCAATGAGACTGTCAACTTTTGTTTCTTTTGTTTACAAACTTTTTCGCGACATTTTAATCTGAAGTTTTTTTTGCATGATTTAGTGCAATTTCAAGAAATTTGTGTGAATTTAAAAGTGAAAAACTAATATAATCTGTGATTTTAATTACAAACAATTATAAAAGCTTATATTTAACGTGTATATAAAATTTTTTCTCTGCTGAGCAATCTTAGGCGAATTTAGATTATGACATTCACGATATGTTTTACAATAACAAAATACATAGTACTGAATTCGCCTTTCCGCTTGCATTCACCTGTATAAAGTCGCCTTGATTCACCTGTATAAAGTCGCCTTGATGTACTGTAAAGCAGAGGTTCAATTCGTCGCATAGTTGTCGGCGGCAAATATGCAAATTTGTTAACAATACTATCCTTTGTAGTGTTCCATAAACTCATTCAAACTTTTAGGAGCTATTTTGTAAACATACATATTTTCTAAGACGAGTGTGGAAATTAAAAATGTAATATGTGTCTTTTTTTTTTTTTGAAACTATGGTTTTTGAGTTATGAGTTTTTTTTCACTTATTAAGCAATAAATAACATTACGTGGCTCAATTTATTTACACAAAACTGATTTTAAATAACAATATGTGGCCCAAATTAATTAAGATTTTAGAAAAAGTAAGCTTTTAGCAATCTGTCACCTGAAAAATATCGGATCTTTCTAATAAAATATCATAGAGCCAAATAATTTCCAAAGTGACACAAAATATATTGTAACTAGGAACTGCTTGTGGTATGATTATACTGTCAAACTGTTACATGCAATATAAAAAACTGTATAAAATACTTAAACAAGGTCATAGATTTTGACAGTGACAAGAAGTCATAATGCCGCTACGAATATGACACCTTGTAGAGCTAAGTGCCAGGTCAGGCACAGCAACTTTAGTTGGGTAATTCTTGACTTTATAGAAGCTTTCGGTGAGGGGAATAAGAAGGGAAAAAGTATAGCCGGTACTCAGCAATTCTCAGCAGTTCCTTATTTTTCTCTCATGTGTGTATGTGTATGTGCATATACAATCTAAATTGTATGAAATAAAAGATAGAGAAAGCTCATGAATTGCCGAAAAAAGTTTTTGTGTGTGGACAAGAAAGCAATTCCAAAAGAAAATTGCTAAAAATTCAGCAATTAAAATCGGCTCAAGCTGATGATTATGTAAATACGGCGGCTGAAAATAAGCCGATTTCAGCCACCATAAAGGCGGCGGCTGGACAAAGTTAAACAAGACCGGCAGCGGCTCAAAGCCGGCTGTAAGCCACACGAATTGAACCTCTGCTGTAAAGACAGGTTTTCCCCTTTAGGCTGGGATAGCTCAGGGCTACCCTCTGGGAATTAGACGAATCCCGAATCATATACACGAGGTTGGTTCGCGTAGATTCGGGAATATCCGAAGGAGAGCTTTACTCAAAATCCTCCGCAGATTGTCTTTTAACGAAGGCGGTTTGCGACAAAATACAGTGAGGGGAGCTCAACTCCAAACCCTCAGTGGGTTAATGAGCCGCAACGTACTATGCGAGGTTGGTTGAGCGAGGTGTCAAGTGTATCCAGAGCAGAGCTTTACTTTAAATCCTCTGGCTTTCGGCCAACCGGGTTTGTAAGAGAGGTTCCAACTAAAATTACGCGAGGTTGGTTGATTGAGGTGTCGAGTACTCTCTTTTCACGAAACCCGGTTCACGCCAAAATACTCAAAGCAGAGATCAACTCCGAATCCTTCGAGATGTCAGCGTTCCCCACCTTTCGCGCACCAGATTGTAGGAAGCTAAGCGCGGTTATAAGGGCACGGAAAATATTATGCGTGCAGGCACCTCAAATCAACCGGCGTCTCGTGGCACGTTCCAGGCTGCTCCGGCAGCCTGTCCAGTGCAGAGAGTACCCTAGGTTGAGATTTCACTCCGAGCCCCCAGTATATTCCCCTTTCTATAGGAGTTCAGCTGGTCTGAAGAACAATGAAGCTCTCCAGATCAACCGGCATCCTATGCCACCGTTTCAGCCTGCCCTGGCAGCCAGTCAGTACAGAGAATACCCTGAGAGATTTCACTCCGAGCCCTCAGTGCATTCCCTTTACCATAGGAGTTCAGATGATCTGAAGCCCACTGCAGGTCTCCAGATCAGCCGGCATCCTATGCCACTTTACCAGGCGAGCTGTGTTCAGCAGGCGACTGACTGCCCTGTTTCTTAGTGATGCGCCGCCTTTTATACGATCGCTCACCAACTGTTTAACATAAAACACACCACATCATGGTGAGAAAAAAAAATATGCTGAGTAGATGCTTTGTTGTTGGCGTAGCGATTTAACAAAGGGAATGAAATTCATACTCAATAATAATAAAAATACAGCTATTCTATGTTTACATACGTGAATACGTATACATTTATCAAATAAAAATAAATATAAAAAAAATGATGTAAACAAGCAGAATACAGTCCGCATACATATGTAATATACGCATATAAATCCAAAAATACAGCAGAAATCATTACTGAAAAATATATGTACATATGTAAGCGAACTTATCCCTCAGTATCGCTTAAATTTTAATATTCCTCTAGCGCAAATATGTATGTATACGCATTTTTTTCAAAATTACAAAACTACAAGTATTATTAAGGTTCCCGTTAATAATTGCTGCGTACATATGTCGGTATGTGTTTATATGCATTTATGTTGATTTTTTCTTTGTAGACATACATTTTAATGTAAGTTGTTGTTACTTACTTTATTTATGAGAAAAAATATGTATGTATATAACAGCTCAAAGGGGAGAATTGTAAGGTGGCCAAAGGTCAAGATAATATGACGTAGGGTCATAGGTTAGGTTAGGTTAGGTTGTACAGGCCGCCAGTTTCATGAAACCAGCCCACTTGGGTCCTTTTGGTCCCGTTGTGTTGCCTGAGGGAGAAGTGCAGCCCGCGAGACTTACACTTCCCCCGACGGTTCAGATTCAAACCAACCCGAAAGCCGGATAAAGGAATCCAGTCCGTTCACTCGGCATTCCGATATATCTGCTAACCCGTGCAGCATCGGTCCGCCTAAGTACAGCGCTCTCATAGAACTGAGAGCCGGGCATCGACAGAGGAAATGCTCAACACTTTCCTCCTCGTCCTCATCCCCGCAACTTCTGCAGAAATCATTAAATGGAAGATTTAACCTCCTAGCATGCGTCCCTATGAGACAATGTCCTGTCAGAACTGCCACCAAGGTACGCAACCTTTGACGGGGAAAACCCTTTAAGACCGCAGTTCTACTACGATCATACGCAGGCCATGTCAGCCTTGCTACTCGGCAGGTGACCTCACCAGACCATCTGTCCTGTGCAGTCCCTACAAGTTGACGCTGCACTTGGTTTTTACAGCTGTTAAGCGGGACTCCAACCATCGTATCAATGTCCCCTCTCTGTAGACGAGCTCCGGCTTTCGCCAGCTCATCCGCCACAATATTTCCGGGCACTCCACTGTGCCCCGGTACCCAGAAAAGCTCCAGGCTCGAATGTCTCGCTATCTCATTAAGAGATATCCGGCATTCCTGAACCAACCTGGACGTCGTATAGACACCCACAAGCGCATTTAACGCAGCCTTACTATCAGTACAGATTCGGATATTCACCCCGTATACCCTATAGTACCTCAACCAGTTAGCTGCTCTCAAAATAGCTGTAATTTCAGCCTGCATTACGCTACACTCATCGTATAGCTTAAAACTGATCCTCTTCTGATACTGGGGCATAAAGATACCACCACCAACTCCCATGTCCGACTTGGATCCATCTGTGAAAATTTCAAGCACGTCCTCTTGGCGACCCATTTGGTTCGCTGCCGAGGCCGTCCTTGATAAGAACACGTCAAATCTCTTGTCGGGCATTAGAGCTGGTGCACAGTAATCAATATACTCCGGGAGATCCGTTATACTTTCTATTATCGAAGCGTGACCTTCTGTCGCTTCTTTCCACATCTCACTGGCTTTTAGCCTAATTGCCGAGCACATGGCCACTTCCTTCGCCATGAGATCAGCTGGCAGCCAATGCATCATCGTAATTAGTGCTTTAGTTGGCGTAGTACAAGAAGCACCAGTTACCATCAAAGCAGATGACCGCAGTATCCTTTCTATGAATCTGCAATAGGTGGTTTTCTCTAAAGCCGTCCACCAAACAAGCGCCCCATACATTAATATGGGCTTTATTACCATGTTAAATAGCCAGCAAGAATTCCAAGGATTTATACCCCAGGTCTTCCCAATGGCCTTACGACACAGGTACAAGGCAACAGCCGCCTTGTCCGCTCTAAATTGGACATTCTTCTTCCAAGACAGTTTTGAATCAAGATAGATTCCCAGGTATTTGGCACTATCTGCCAAACTAAGCTCAACGCCCTTTAGGGTTGGCAGATCGAAAGGAGGAGTCTTGTATTTTCGGGTGAAAAGTACAAGCTCCGTTTTTTGTGGATTCACACTGAGACCACTATGGGTGCTCCACCCATCTATGATCCTCAGTGCGGAATTCAAACACTGTGAGAGGGTGTCCGGATATTTACCCGACACCGCCACGGCAATATCATCGGCATATGCCACAGTCTTGAAACGCATGGAGTCTAACTCCACCAGTAATGAGTTTAGGGCGAGATTCCATAGGAAGGGAGATAAAACTCCCCCCTGCGGAGTACCCCTGTTTGCCACTCTGCATATGGTGGCCCGTCCCATACTAGATGTTATGACCCTTTCAGTCAGTAGACTCCATATGAGACTTATAATCGGCTGACGAATGTTCAGCCTTTCCAAAGCCATAGTAATGATTTTTGGCGCAACATTATTAAAGGCTCCCTCTATGTCAAGGAAGGCCACCAATGTATACTCCCCTTGCTCTAGAGAATTTTCTATGTACCCCACGAGCGAATGCAACGCAGTCTCAACGGATTTTCCTTTAGAATAGGCATGTTGAGATGCAGATAAACGGCACGGATTTATTGACATTCTAAGATGTAGATCAACCATCCGCTCCAACGTCTTTAGGAGAAAGGATGTCAGGCTTATCGGCCTGTAATCCTTCGGAGCTGTGTGTGAAGTCTTTCCACCTTTAGGAATAAAGACCACTACACATCTACGCCATGTTTTCGGTATGTAGGACCATTTAAGGCAGGCCGTAAAAATCCGAATCAACCATGGCATGATCAGTTCCGCATTATTTTGCAAGTCTGCTGGTATAATACCATCCGGACCCGGTGATTTATATGGGCCAAAGCTCTTCAACGCCCAAAGGACCCGGTTCCTATCGACAGAGAAACATACTTCTCCTTGTCTGTTTCGTTCAACGGCCATACCTGCCCCCGTGTAGGGTGTACAGCCTGGAAAATGCGTACCCATGAGTACCTCAAGGGTCTCCTGGCCGCTGGTTGTCCAATTACCACATTGTTTCTTTATGAAACCTGGTATGGACTGCGTGGTCGATATGATTTTGCGAAGCCTACTTGTCTCAGAGGCTCCTTCTACGCCACTGCAGAAGGATCTCCAAGACCTCCGCTTTGCATCTCTTATCATATTTTTAAACCTGTTTACGGAGGCTTTGTACTCCGACCAGTCTCCCAGTCTTTTTGCCTCATTGAAAAGTCTGCGAGACTCTTTTCGAGCTCTCGCTATCTCTAAGTTCCACCATGGTGGTTTACTCTTACCTCGGCACACGCTAGGTCTGCACGATTCCGAGATAGCTGTATCGAAAGACTCAGTTAGTAAGTCTACAGCTCTCTCAATATCCTCACAACCTCTTATAGTAGGAGGATCCGGAAGAAGGTTCGAGAGAACTCTACCCTGTTCCTCCCAATTCGTCCTCTTCCTGTTTCTTCTTGGGACTAACCCTATTTCCTGAATTCCTATTTCAAACTCAATATACCTGTGATCAGAAAATGAACAGTCATTCGACAACTTCCATCCTTTGATCATATCAGCATGCCTAGTACTAACTAGCGTAATATCCAGAACCTCTCTTCTATTTACCACAACAAAAGTAGGTTCCGACCCAACGTTCACAACGTCTAAATTTGCGCATAGTATGAAATCAAAAATCGACTCACCTCTTGCATTTGTGTCGGAGCTGCCCCACACCATGTGATGTGCGTTTGCATCGGCTCCTATTATTACTGGCAGGCTTCTCTCAACAGCCATCCGAACAACATCTCGAACTTTAGTTGGTGGTGGTTCGCTCTCATATGCCATATAACTTGAGACAAGCAGGCAGGTGCCTACACTTGTCTCCCAGGCTGCCGTCACTGTATCTTCATCACTGAAATCAGACAGGATAAAGATATTCAAATTGCTCCTCGCTACTATACAGGACCTAATCCTACCTTGGCCCACATGTAGTAGCTTGTAGCCTTCCCTTCTTAGTCCACAAACCCTGCCCTTACACAGCCAGGGTTCCTGAACCAAGACAATATCATCCGCTTTCTCCGCCATCCGGAGAAGGAATGCAGCCGAAGCTGCCTTCGAATGGTGAAGGTTAATTTGAGTTACCTTCACCATTTTTCCCCTCATTATCCACGAATGTGACGTCGACGTCCTCTTGGTCATCCTGATCAGATACCAAGAGGGCGTCCTCGTCAACTGCTTCGTCAACATGCCCGAAGAACTCCCCTACCAACTCAGTGTTGGAAAGGGCGTCCTCGCACGATGTTAAGCTAGCAGTCTCCTCAACGGACATGCTTTCCACACCAGGATCCACATCCTCCCGAATCAGGCCGCCCTTGTCGTCACCCCGGTATACTCGGAGAAGGACTGCATCGAAGCAGAAATACATTTTCCCCTTTCTAGCGCGGAGTGGCGCCAGTGACTCCTGAGTCAGCAGGATGGTGATATTTCTCGAATTGCCCTTCGGTTCGGAGACCCTGACTACCTTCCAATCATGGGTAGGTATATCAGGATTTCCGCCTCTCAGGACCTCCAAGATTTCCTCTGCAGACCCAGAGATGTCTGGTATCTTGGCAACAGCTCTAGGACGACGTGGAACCTCTGAGAGAGGAATCACATCGAGCTTCGCACCTTCCCATGGCTTGCCCACATGACCGACTGCCTGTTTAAGCAACATTGCTGATCGCTCATCTGCACAGGCCATAAGCTTTATACGCCGCCGATACCAGCCAGCCTCCTCACACCTGGGGTACGGACCCGGATTGTCTTTAAGAACTCTCCGGATCATGTTTAACCCCATCACTTCTTTCTTCACCATAACCCAGTTCGAAGGGGTTATGGCAAAATCCGCGTTGCCCCTGTCAATGACAGCCATCACAAGCTTGTCCTTTATGACATCGCTAAATGATTTGTCCATTGACCTTTGGGGTCTTAAACGCTTATTCGCAGGCTGTTGTGCCTGCAACACTGCCTCTTCCTCAGAGCGTTGCCGCTTAGGTGCATCCTTAGATGCGAGGGGAGGCGAATTCTGCAGTTCAGCTAAAACTGATCCTGCCCATGATAACCGGGATTTCTCTTCTGCCGTTAAGGCATCCGCTGGCTTCTTCCCCAGCTCCCCATAGATCTTACTGGCGGCACGCCGCCTTAAATAGGCCCGTCTCGCGGAACTTGTGTGCCTTTGAGACTTTTTATCTATTGCTTGAGGTGCAGCTTGGTTACCCGAAAACAAGTTCGCAGTTTCCTTACTACCCTTTCCGCAAGGTATCAGGGATGTAGCTTGAGAGCCCGAAAACTGGTTCGCAGCTCCCTTACTCACATTTCCCTGATGACCACCAACGCGGGAACCCGAAATCTTGTTCGCAGCGCCTTTGTTGGTGGAGGGTGGTGGAGTTCGAAGACCCGAGGACTTGCTCGCAGTCATCTTTCCCACAATAGGCACTTGGGCAGCTGTTGCAGCGTTGTCACTAGCACGAGTAGCTCCCAAAAGAAGGGTGTGTGCCGTGAAGGCCCGGGCCAGTGCAGCCTTCGAGGTGTTCGGCTCAAAGTCCATGGACACCTCACTGCCGAGATAGCTATCCGAAGATGCTTTCACGGATTTGGTATTCTTAGGTTGCCCCAAGACACCTCCTGCAGTCAGCGTTTCGGTCCTTGTACCATCGTTACCGTAGTCCGTTGTCTTGTCCATAGTCGTCGTCATGTCAGTTTGAGTATTGGTGTTAATTTTAGAAAGGTTCATTTTGGTCCCACGAGTGTGGGGGAAGGGGATCTCCTCCACGTCATAGCCCCCTGTAACGTGGAGGGGGCGTGGTCTATTTGCTGAGGTGCCCAGGTATCAGCAAAGCTCCGTTCGAATACAGTCTCTTGACCCCCGACTGCAAAGAGAACAGATGGGCACGGGTCGCATGACACCCCTGTTTGAGGGTTTGGGTAACCTTTAGTATGTAGGCTGGCTTAAAAAACCCTATCCTCTCCTCGGGCTCAACCATTAGAGCCTGAAACAGAACTCCCATGATTAAGCCCTCGAAAGAGAATAGACGTCCAGCATACACTTAAGCGCCCACACCACGTCAAGGTAGTTACCCAGGTGAGGGACGTAGGGTCATACTAAGTGATTCTTTTTGAAGATATGTGACCCAAAAACGAGGTCACGACTTTTGGTCGTCATAGTACCTTACATTCTCTTTGAGCTTTTATTTTTAACAATAAGCATCAAATATTTTTGAAATACAACTGTTACGTTCTCTGGGTAGTATACATATATATATATCCTCTTAACTTACTTAGTATCCACACCTGCGATAACATCTGAGATGAGAACGTTAAATTTAACCGCAGAGAGAATTCTGTTACTTGCAGACTTCAAATCAGTGTTATCGCAGTCTTATAACAATTTTTATGAGAGCGATTGTGTTTGTGCACAAAAAGACGCCATTACAATTTTACCGATTATTAAAACTACAAAGTCTAGTCTGTGATACTAAGTTATTAAGACATATTGATTGAAATTTTCATTTTATTTTTAATCTACAATTATATTTACATTTGTTATTAAAATTTAATTTTAAAGCAACATATAATATTAATAAAAAAACTCCCTAAAGATGTTAGAAAAATCCCAACAAAACGTCGAAGGAAAAATATTAAAATAGACTTGCTTTTTAGTTCTATTTACATTCAATAATAGATGAATTTAGAATATAATTAATAAAAAAAGAAGTCCTGATCTTAGAAGCCGGAGCAGTATAAAAAAATCTAAAAAAAACCATAAAAATCAAAAAATAGTTTTTATGAGAGCGTTCTTATGAGAAATCTCATGGTAACGATCTTATAATAAGAGCTGTAAAAAAAGCGGATGTGTTTGTTTACAAAAAGACGCCATTGCAATTTCACCGATAAATGGAAAATAATTTGTTTTTACGTATTAAATATATATTATTACATATACTATAAGCAATTAATTTTGTAAAAAATGTGCACATATACAAAATTTATACAATATTCTACTGATCGCCAAGATGTATTTTCTTCTCGGCTTTCAATGATTTATGAATTCTTATAAGTTTAACAACAATACGTATACTCCTTGTTAGATATGAAGATGGACATAGAGAAATTCGCTCTCTCATTCTGCCGACGTTTTCTCAGATATGTCAGACTTAATCGCAGTTATAAACACTAGGGAAACAAAAGGTGTGTTTCTTTACTTTTCGGTCAAGTTTCGTGCAAAAGAGAGCATTCATAATTTCCTCTCAAATACAGAAAAAATTCACGTAAAGTGCAGAAACGCAAAAAGCCAAATTTCTAGCCCAAAAAGAAGCATATGCTATGTTTTGATGTGGCAACAAAAATTGGCATTTGGTTTTACGAAAAAATACTGCGATATTTTACACTTTTGGGCTTTTAAAGTCTTTTGCACAGTCCTTTTTATTTAATATTTATGTAAAAATACTGAATTGATTTGTATACGAATTGATTCAAATGAACTTTGTTTCTTTGTTATTGTTTATTTTTCGAACAGCTGATTGCTTAACTACTTGCCCAAACTAGCCCGAAGAAAAAGTACGGGCTGTTTCGTGCAAGAAGAGGAAGCACACTATGCTCTTAAAAGCGATCTTGTTCAGATCAGATGCTTGTTTCATAATATGGTTCATCCAAAATGTTTGCCATTTACCATCTCGTGAAAATAATCCCTTTAAATACTACACTTTTTTTCAATTAATTTTAGCCCGCACCCTAATTAAAAAGGGATTAAGTAATTTTATTGCATTAAGTCATTTTATTGCCTAGCAACTCACAAGTAAATTTACATAAATATGCATTTCGTTATGTTGTTGTTGCTCAATTTAATATTGTAAATCATTGCATTTTTTTGTTGATTAATATTTGCATAGCGGAATTTAATATTCTTTTACATCTGCGCATATTAACTTAAAATATAATTTCAATAAATACAGTTTAACTTTGGTCGTTGAGAAAGAACGTATTGGTCTTTGATTTTTATTAATTAGAAGGAGATTGAAGACAACTGGTTTTCAATAAAGAAATTTGAAAACCAATCTAAATTGAACAAACTTTATCGGGTTCATTTGGAACCATTTTTCGCACAATTTACGTGAATATTTGGCTATTCACGTAAACATTTTTGGTATTTTATCGGGTTCATTTGGAACCACTTTTTTGCAAAATATACGTGGATATTTGACTATTCACGTCAACAGATCTCATTTGCCCAATTTTGAAGTACAGGAACGCTTTTCGTGCAAATTGGGATCCCGCGAGATCCCAAAGTAGAGTAAAGAAACACACCTAGAATAGAATAGCCAGCGTTGTCAACTCGGTGTGTTTCGCACCGTTTTTGGTGCTTTTTAAAATTATTTGTGCGAAAAATTCTTCAGTAGGTGCGGGGAGCGTTTTTTTTTAAATATTCGTTGCGCTTTTAAAATTTTGGTGGCACGAAATCAAATTCAACTCAACTTTCAACTTTTTGTTTTAATGTTTTATATGCACAAAGTAAGACAATATTGCTGTTGTATATTATACACACTCCCGAAAGAAAACGAAACATTTCGTTTTATAAAACGTTTGCATTAAATATTGATTACGGTAAACTTCATCTTTTATTAGTTATAATTCTGGCAAATTTTCGTATATTTCAACAAATTCTTTTAAAGACAACGCTTACGAAAACACAAATGAAATGTACACTGCGTTTGATAGAATTGCTATTAATCGAATTTGGAGGCTTGAGTACGACTCTGTAACTTTTAATAATCCGATAATCATAAATTCTTTCGTTAGTAATGGTTGTACGCTCCTAAAATATAATTTTGACGACGGTAAGCAGATATTTTGGGTCTCTGATAATAGGCTGTAAAAGTCACAGCTGATTTCGGTTGACAGCAAATATAATTAAATGATAATCATGATTAAATTAAATGATAAAATATCTTTATAATTATTGTAAAGGCAACATTATCTAAATATGTAAGACTTACGGAGTAGTACTAGAGGCCAAGTTTGACGAACACCAATTCTAACTATTGAACGAATTTGATGGCATTCAATCAGGCGGTGCTATTAGACCTAGTTTGAATGTACAATAGAGGCTTAAAACGCTGTTTCACTATCGTGTTTTTAATATAAAAATATTGTACTTCTTAAAATATAAAATAAGTTTTTAGTAATGAAAGGAAACAATTTTATATTCGGTGCGCTTTTTTTAAATAACGCGCTTTTTCCCCCATATTGGAAAGTTTTTGAAATTTCAAAGTTGACATCGCTGTTCTCAGCGTTGTCAACTTGGAACGGTAAAAGAAAAAAGTTTCTAATGATTTTCTCAGAAAAGATATTTCAACGGCGGACATCGGTTAATCGAATTTTCTATCAATGCGGATTCTGAATATGTATACTTTATGTCGTCGGAAATTAAAATTGTAGAAATTACAAACGGAATCACAACTTATATATACCCTTTACATTTTTGTGAAGGGTATAGTAAAACTTCCCCCTCTCTTTAAAATATTGAACAACTTTTCAAAGTTTCTCTTTGTTTGGAAAATTTAAGAAAAAGCAAAAGCTTTCGTAATATACAAAAAACGTCTGATTCAAAACAAGTAAATTTTTCAAACTTTTGCTTTTGTAATTTTTTACGTTTCTTGAACACTGGGTTTACCCATTACTAATCGTTCTTAAAGTGCTGTCCACACCCGACATGAGAACACTAACAGGAACAGCAAAATAACAGCAAAAAATTTAGCTTTTTTATTTTTATTAATTATATATTATTTTTTATTTTTGTAGACTCAGGCTATGCTGCTGTGATGTAATATAATTATATTGGCCCTTGAGGCTTTGTATTGCATATTTTTGTAAATAAATGAAATGAAATACTGTTACTGTCTGGTATAGACTACAAATGTTACTGTTTTCTTGCCGTCTTGACACGGCATGAAAAAAGTAAAAATAGTTTCAAATTAAAGGAAATTGCCCAAAAAAAAGTTCAAATTCTTATTTTAGATTGGAAATTTTGCAATAAAAACATTTTTTTCCACAAACTATAAAAAAGGACATAAGTGATGATGTGCTTTTGTTGACGGAGTTGAAATAATGAAAAATCAAGACATAAGGGTACACCACCAACAATCGGGCCGTCAAAAGTTTTAACAGTATGTCTTAACGGCGTTTCATGTCTAATGTAGACGGGCGGGCAGTAAGTAATTAAAGCAATAAAAAAGAAAAATTAATTTAGAAAACAGTTTTTCACTAAAATTAGTTTAAACCTTTATTCAAGTAAACCACAAAAATAACACGGAACAAGTCCAGTTTAAGCACAGAGCTCCAAATTGAAAAAAATTATATAGCGGGGTAGAAAATTGGAAAATATAAAATGAAGAAATTGGCGGAAATGCTTAGTTTCCGAGTTATGGACCTCTGAAATTTTGATAATACGTGTATATGAAATTGCAATATTTATGCAAAATTGGTATCATTCGAAAGCTTTTGAATAAATGCATTATATTATGCAAAAATCTTTTAATTTCTTAAGTGTTAATACAGGTCTTAAAAATTTTTTAATTAAAGTGCTAGAGGTTAATATATACTTACATATTCAGCCAGTTTACCAACCTCGACAGCTTGCTTGCGTTCGCAATCTAAGCAAAAGAAAATTGATTTGGGTTCGTCTAAATTTTTAGTATGCGAACGATGTGTCAAAACTCAATCAAAATACATAAGAATATGCGAACGAATAGTAGTGAGATAGACAAACCCAAATTGATTCGAATGTGAGTGACTGGCTTTCTTTCGCATTCATTTTCTTTCGAAATTGGTAAACTGGCTGATTATAATTTGTTAGAAAAACGAAACTGTGATCGAAATTTCAGTAAATAACATTAATTAAATAAATTGTTTTAGCTTAGCCGGGGTTCGGCCGGGCGGAAGAATTTTCTTCTCTATGGTATAACAAACACCGGCTTCGCTGACCAAAGTTTTACTGCATAGCGCGGAAGGATTTTCTCCTCTATGGTATAACAAACACCGGCTTCGCTGACCAAAGTTTCCCTGCATAACCGGCCTTCGGACGGGCGAAAGGATTTCATCCTCTATGGTATAACAAAATGATACCAATTTCGCCTACATAACTTTGGATACGTAATGCAAAATCGTAATTTCATACACACGTATATCAAAACTTCAGACATCCATAACTCGGAAACTATGCGTTTCCGCCAACTTTTTCACTTAATATTTTCATCTTATTTTTCAATTTCCTATAATATAATATTACTTCATAAGTAGCAATTAAGTGTTGATCTCCTAGATGGAAAAAATTATGTATTTAACAGTTTAATGGCGATGCTTCACCAATTTCTTTGAAATATAATGTGTGTAATGTATTAAACAATTTCATAGCGACCTCTAAACAAATTTCTTTGACATATAAGGGCCGTCCAATTCATAACCCATTTTGCGATAATAATTCCTAGTGCCTACACCGGAAATAACAGCCAGTTTTATACTATCATGTTCAAAACGTGCAATTCTTTCTGCTTCTTCCATAAGCAACATTCCAAATCCCTGAAAAACGCTGTGATATTAACAAACTTTTGAAAATTAGTGCGTTACTTACTTGATGTTGAAATTTCGTTGGATCTCTTGTATTAATGGGCACCACTGATCCATACACATGCAATTCTCTTACAATTGAACATTGCCCAAATTTAAGTTCTGGTCTAAAAGTTTCTGGAGAACATTTACGCAAGCGCAAAAGGCCTACTAAAATATCTTGAGCTGGATCTTCGTAAGAAAGAAATGTTTCCCAGCCACCATTTGCCACATAATCCCGACGTATTAATTCGATTTCATAGGGTCGTACATTACTATGTATTTCCTGTATGCCAACTTCTCTTGTGCGCACATCACGACATTGGTTGCCCAGATCTTGCATACGTGCCAAAGCTAGTTCGCGAAGATTTCCGTGTTCGACGCCAGAACTAGGAAGAAAAAGTGAATGCCTCTTTTTTTCTTTTTTAATTCAGTTAATTTACCTTACGAGAGGCATTGGTATATCGCGCTGCACACGATACACTCGTGTCCATGGTGGAACCAATGCCAATATTTTGGCCACCAAATCTACCAACATTGAAGGTGGATACGACTTATAACGCTTAGTTTTCCATAATTCATACAAACCAGTACCTCTTATTACCAAAGTTGGGTATATTTTTAAACCGTCTGAACGGAATGCCGGATTTTCAAAATATTCCTAAATGAAATTATGACAATTTTTGATTTCACGTTTATATTTCAAGGACTCACAATAAATTGCTCAATATCACGTTCAAAATCAACATTTGGCAAATCAGGCATCATATGGCTAACAATTTTGTAGCCTGCATCTTTACCTAAATGAAAACTTTCACATACCGCTTTTACAGTATGGCCACGGTTCGTATCTCTGGCCACATCCTCATATACAGACTGTACACCAATTTCCAGGCGAGTACATCCGTATAATAACATATCCGATATATGACGTTTTAGGCAATAATCCGGCCTGGTTTCAATGGTTATGCCAATACATTTTGTTCTGGATTTTTCTGAATAAAGTATAGCTTCCGCAACATTGGCACTACTGTGCCCAGATAAAGCATCATGTAGATTACGTATAAAATAATCACGATATTCCTCCGGCAAACACATAAAAGTGCCTCCCATTACAATAAACTCAACCTTATCTACCGAATGACCCAATTGTTTTAGCTGCTCGATACGGTGGCGAGTCTGCAGAAATGGATGGTAACGAGCTCTTATAGCACGCATAGAAGTAGGTTCATATCCCGTATACGACTGTGTAGAGTACTCAAAATCACTGTCAGGTCCACCTGGACAATAAACACATATATTTCCAGTCATGCTGATGTGAGGACAACGGTGAGGTTTGCACATTACCGCTACTACCGCAATCTACATTGTTCGCTTATTAAATAAAGCATAACGAAATTTACTTCTACTTACACCACTTGCAGTTCTGATGGGTTTAGCTCTTAGTTTTGGCAACAAGATTTTCTTAGCATCTTGAGGTACCGCCGCAATAATATCTACTAATCTAGGTGAGTGCTCCAACCCATATTTAGAAGCTATTCTGGACTTTATCCGGTTTAAATTAACATCTTTTTTTTCTTCATGCGCTTGTAAGAGCTCTTGGATTATTTCACCGATAACTATAACTTGTCGCTCTTCACGAGTTAAACCTACAGCTGTTAGAATAACTTTTAAATATTTATTACTACCAATTTCTTCGCAAAACCTACCAAGTTTCTTTCTTTGCTTCATTTTAAAAAATAAGCTATTCACAACAGAGATGCAAGTCGTGATAGTTTTGTCGGCGCCGGCTGAGAGGACATAATTTATCGACGGCGGCTTAGCCATGTGCGTCCGCTTTTCTTGGTTATCCGTTGCTTTGTCAGCTGCGCCAAAAATTTGTTATATACAGTAGTCGCTCGGTTATATGAATCCATATATATATATATATATATATATATATATATATATATATATATATATATATATATATATATATATATATATATATATATATATATATATATATATATATATATATATATATATATATATATATATATATATATATATATATATATATATATATATATATATATATATATATATATATATATATATATATATATATATATATATATAAAGTATACATATTCAGAATCCGCATTGATAGAAAATTCGATTAACCGATGTCCGCCGTTGAAATATCTTTTCTGAGAAAATCATTATAAACTTTTTTGTTTTACCGTTCCAAGTTGACAACGCTGAGAACAGCGATGTCAACTTTGAAATTTCAAAAACTTTCCAATATGGGGGAAAAAGCGCGTTATTTCCCCAAGGCAGCATATTAGGGCCTATCTTATATTTGATCTACGCATCTGACATGCCGACAAGCACCAACATTCACACTTCAACATTTGCAGATGATACAGCATTCCTTAGCATACATAGTAACCACCAGCAAGCATCAATAAACTTACAGGAACATATCGACAAACTAGAGAAATGGCTCAAGCTTTGGAAAATCAAGGTTAATGAACAAAAGTGTGCCCATGTTACATTCGCACTGCGTCTAGGAACATGCTCACCCATTACTATTAACAATAAAGTAATACCTCAACACAGTGTCAAATACCTCGGTATTCATCTTGACCGTAGACTAACATGGAAGACGCACATCGAGGCAAAAGTAACGCAAATGAAATTGAAAGCAGTGCAAATTAACTGGCTAATAGACAGAAATTCGACTTTGAAGCTTGATTGTAAACTTTTGCTGTACAACGCGATTCTAAAGCCAATATGGTGCTATGGGATTCAATTATGGGGCACAGCCTCTGCATCTAACATTGAAAAAATTCAAAGAAGTCAAAATAGAATTCTCCGTAGAATTACAAATGCTCCATGGTACGTTAAAAACTCACGAATCCACGCAGATCTGAACGTACCTTTTGTGAAATCTGAATTTGTAAAGTACGCGACAAGGTATATTAACAAACTTGAAATCCATCCAGTTAATATCCTTAACTTTGAAGGTCATACCCGTCTGAGAAGGAGGGATACTTTGGCTACCATTAGAGCTCTAAACAGATGACTGAATTCTGAAATAATATTCGCATAAAAATAAATTTTTGTCCAGCACTGGCAGGACTTTAATTAAAATTTTTTTTAGTATTAAGATTTGAATACTTATTGTCATTACATTTTTTTATGTAGATTCAATAAATAAAATAATAAAGTTAAAAAAAAAAAAAAAAAAAAATTAAAAAAAAAAAAACGCACCGAATATAAAATTGTTTCCTTTCATTACTAAAAACTTATTTTATATTTTAAGAAGTACAATATTTTTATATTAAAAACACGATAGTGAAACAGCGTTTTAAGCCTCTATTGTACATTCAAACTAGGTCTAATAGCACCGCCTGATTGAATGCCATCAAATTCGTTCAATAGTTAGAATTGGTGTTCGTCAAACTTGGCCTCTAGTACTACTCCGTAAGTCTTACATATTTAGATAATGTTGCCTTTACAATAATTATAAAGATATTTTATCATTTAATTTAATCATGATTATCATTTAATTATATTTGCTGTCAACCGAAATCAGCTGTGACTTTTACAGCCTATTATCAGAGACCCAAAATATCTGCTTACCGTCGTCAAAATTATATTTTAGGAGCGTACAACCATTACTAACGAAAGAATTTATGATTATCGGATTATTAAAAGTTACAGAGTCGTACTCAAGCCTCCAAATTCGATTAATAGCAATTCTATCAAACGCAGTGTACATTTCATTTGTGTTTTCGTAAGCGTTGTCTTTAAAAGAATTTGTTGAAATATACGAAAATTTGCCAGAATTATAACTAATAAAAGATGAAGTTTACCGTAATCAATATTTAATGCAAACGTTTTATAAAACGAAATGTTTCGTTTTCTTTCGGGAGTGTGTATAATATACAACAGCAATATTGTCTTACTTTGTGCATATAAAACATTAAAACAAAAAGTTGAAAGTTGAGTTGAATTTGATTTCGTGCCACCAAAATTTTAAAAGCGCAACGAATATTTAAAAAAAACGCTCCCCGCACCTACTGAAGAATTTTTCGCACAAATAATTTTAAAAAGCACCAAAAACGGTGCGAAACACACCGAGTTGACAACGCTGGCTATTCTATTCTAGGTGTGTTTCTTTACTCTACTTTGGGATCTCGCGGGATCCCAATTTGCACGAAAAGCGTTCCTGTACTTCAAAATTGGGCAAATGAGATCTGTTGACGTGAATAGTCAAATATCCACGTATATTTTGCAAAAAAGTGGTTCCAAATGAACCCGATAAAATACCAAAAATGTTTACGTGAATAGCCAAATATTCACGTAAATTGTGCGAAAAATGGTTCCAAATGAACCCGATAAAGTTTGTTCAATTTAGATTGGTTTTCAAATTTCTTTATTGAAAACCAGTTGTCTTCAATCTCCTTCTAATTAATAAAAATCAAAGACCAATACGTTCTTTCTCAACGACCAAAGTTAAACTGTATTTATTGAAATTATATTTTAAGTTAATATGCGCAGATGTAAAAGAATATTAAATTCCGCTATGCAAATATTAATCAACAAAAAAATGCAATGATTTACAATATTAAATTGAGCAACAACAACATAACGAAATGCATATTTATGTAAATTTACTTGTGAGTTGCTAGGCAATAAAATGACTTAATGCAATAAAATTACTTAATCCCTTTTTAATTAGGGTGCGGGCTAAAATTAATTGAAAAAAAGTGTAGTATTTAAAGGGATTATTTTCACGAGATGGTAAATGGCAAACATTTTGGATGAACCATATTATGAAACAAGCATCTGATCTGAACAAGATCGCTTTTAAGAGCATAGTGTGCTTCCTCTTCTTGCACGAAACAGCCCGTACTTTTTCTTCGGGCTAGTTGTTACGAGTACGAAAACTTATTGGTGGTCGTGCTCCAGACAGACTCAGCGGTTTGTTCAGGGCGGTGTTCTCAACCCATTTTGACCACTCGTACGAACAAAAGAAAAAAACAAGAACATACGTTCCTGCAAAACCTGATATTTACAACAAAACATTTACTTACAACTGGAACATTTAATTATCGGGGAGTAGCTGGAATTCTCCGGTCGCCCATATCCCTACCTGGCCATTAGCATCCGCTTCATGTTGTAATATGGCCCCTCAACCCGTCTTACTTCACCTCATCTAACGCCAACAATCCCTTCAAAATAAATTTATTCACTCATGTTCAATTATAACAATATCAACATATTAATAACTTTATTCATTTGGTTTAATTACTAATAACGGTTTGTATACCAATAAAAGAAATATCCTATTCAGATTGACATGAAATATCCAATAACCTAACCAAAATACATATATTGCTTATAATAAAACTATTTTGACATTCAGCCCCGAGATGTTTCTTCATATAATTTAACCAAATTTTTCCTATTTCCGTTTTATTTCATTTACCCCGAGACACTTATAGATATAAATATGGCCACTTTGTTACAGCGCCGGAATACAATCAAAATAATTGGATTGCCTCAAAATACAAAAATATGGTTTCTTAGCCGGAAATAAAGGAGCTCCCTGATCTCACTAAAACCTTTTCGTTTGCAATATGCAAATTCAAATTTAACATCCGGACTCTGTATGTATCTGATTACTATATTTATACCTATTTTATCTATTGATCTCTTCTCAATTACGCTAGCTTTTTTTCAACAATCGCGGGACCGGATAAAGTTTCATATACACAATACTTATTCTAATGTAAAATAAGCGCATATACACATACACATCACATAAAAAAATTGTAAATATTTTATAATCTTAGCAAAGTCTTTTAATTTCCCATTAGCAATGTATTTTCACTTCTCGTTAGCACATCATATAATAATAATAGACAAGGGAATCTTCTGCTAAGTGATTTTTGTAGTTACGCACACAAAAAAAAAAAAAAAATAAAATAAAATCAATTCCCAGCAGTCCACAAGTTATTACAATTTGCAAAGCATCCGATTGTAAGCGATTGTGTCAACAGAAAAAATCAAAATAAGCATGTTAAGCACAACAAACAACTAGCATTCGATTCAGATTAGTCTTTTTCTACTCATATTGTTAAATAAATTGTACATAAGAAGCAAAGAAAAAAACAAATGCTAATAATATAGTTTTGAACTCATCCAATCTTCGCTTACAATGTATACAGTGTTGGATGCATCTTGCGGCCTAGGCCATCGCTGTGTAAATGTAAGTAGGAATTGTATACAGACTTCGGATGGGCCGCACTTACATTGTCAATGCTCTCAGATCGAAGATGTATGTGACAAAAAGTTCACTGGGTTGCAAAAAGTTAAAGTTTTCTTCTTTTTCTCTCTAGACAACACACATATTTTCATCACGAAAGTTCTCGTACTACCCCCATATGGCAGTTTCTACTTTTTTTATCCGCATTCCTTCAGTTTCTTTCGATTTTATTTATTTTTTTTAATTTTAAGTATAGACCTCCTACCTGGCTTAATCGCTGAACCTTACTTCGTTTTTACAACCTTTTCCTTCCAAGCTCACAGGGTGTTCATTTTGCCAGCTATAGGATCAAACGAATATCCTAATTATATACTTATTTTCCCCACTTTACTTGTCTCATATTACTTACGTAGGATCTTTTTATCTTTTTTTCCTGGACGCGGACTGTCTTCTTTGCCAGACCCTTTCCTTAGATCTTCTTTCAGGATTATTTTGGTGACCACTAAGCACTTGTTATTTTTTTCAGTTTTCGCTATCTGTTTACCTTCCGTACAGTATGTGCGCTTTCTCTTATATTTTCTTTCTAACTCACTAGCCAACAAAATCTTTTCACCGAACTGTCTTCATAACAAAGTTACTTCAAAACTACATCGAACTAACTGGTTTTTTTTTCTACGGTTTCTATTTTCTTCTTATTAATTCTATCCTAAATTTTCGCGCTAAACTCCATTTTTTCTATTCCAAATTTTCTGTATATTAGTTATATTTAAAAAAAAAGAATATTTATTTTTGATCACATTATTTTATAGCATTTACGCCATATTGGCTAACTTTATTTATTTAGGCCTTTCTGCATACACTTATGCTGTACTCTACCAGGATCTCATAAAATTTAGCACGAAACCGTTACATTTTGTTGCGGGAAAATAAAAAGACCAAAAATTTGTGTTGATATATTTTATTTGTGAGGCTTGTCTAGTTTATGTTTATATGTTTTGAGAGTGTGGATGTTGGTTTCCTGAGTGAGTGTTGTCACCAGGTTGCTTCACAGTATACCTAAGGATAGAAGAAAATTTAATAAATTTATATATAATAAAAATGTGTGCTGGGTTAACGCTAAATATGTACATACAGGACATGTAGAAATTAAATTGATAGTATGTACATATTTAGATCTACATATGTACGTTAGGAAAATAAACATACAGATAGCAGCAAAAATATCTGTAAGCCGATATGCATACGACACAATTATTCCAATAAAATAAATTAAAATAATTATTGGCAGACTATCGTGTACACGAAGGTCGGTATAGAATATGTAGATGAACTTACCTTTGAAATGCCAATTGGTACAAAATTTTCTTTGTTGTATTGTTCCAGATGACCAGCCGCTCATAAGATTGTTTCTTGTTATATTTTTTTTTTTTGCTTGTGTTTTTTTTTGCTTGTTTGGTTTCTTTTATTTGATTAAATTATAGAATTATTTCTTCGTGGTGGTTTGTCCAATGTTTTTTCTTTTCTCCTATTGATTGGTGTTCATGCAGATAGGATGTACGAAAAAAATTAAGAGGGTGATTCAAAGAATATTTCATAATAGACAAATACAGGGACGGTTCCTGGTTGTAAAGAAACGGTAGTAAATTTAAATTTGAGTTTTACACGTAATTTTATGAATGAAAATTCTGCTAACTAATTTTCATGTGCTCCTGTTACTAAGAAAATATGGTTAAGGTTATTTAAGAGTGGAAAAAAATAGGAAAATGGCGCAGAAAAGATTTTTAAGTTCGTAGCAATTAAATTGTAGGTATATCTATTTAGATATATATAATTTAATTAAATAAGACGCAGTAAAAATCTTAGGAAAAAACTAACCAGTACGCTATCCCAGTTTCTAGAATAATTGGAAAGAACCGATAAATTTTGGAAAGAAAACAGTTGATTTATTTGGAATTTTGGAAGTAAGCAGGGGCAAAATAAGCAGCATTAGTAGATAGAAATTCATAATAAGAAAATACGTATTGAAGAACAGGTCACCGAACCTAAAGACAAAGTTTCAAAAAAAAAATAAATATACATATATATAAAAGTTTATGTCAAGTCAATGTTATTTATAATATCAAAAAAGTGAAGTATTAAAGTGTTGTGCGAGGAGAACTAAGCGGGGCAGATAAAGAAAACAGGTGAGGTCCTTATAGTTTAGCAAAATTAAGACGTGATGAGTAATTGAGTGTGTGATTAGATAGTTTGCCGTGTGACTAGAGTGGGTAATCTGGTGACACAAAAAGAAAAGTTGAAGATTTTGGTGGGTGAACTAGGAAGGATAAGTACCCCTGGCTAGAGACGAAACCAGATGTTTAAAACCCAGATGAGAAGTCCTTGCTCAACCTATAAGAAAATAAAAGTAACCAGTCAACCAGGTAACAAAATTTGTCCTTATATACTAAATATCAAGCAAAAGAGAAGAAGCTTGTAAACGGAAGCCAGAGGAAAGTTCTTCAAAACAAAAGAAAAGTGAAGTCTAGTAGCAGAAAAAAAGAAAAGAAAAACATTCCTGAGATAAAAGAAAAGACTAGATATTAAAGGGAAAGATTTTTTTTACCCATAAAAAATTATGCAACAATTTTTATTTTATAATTTTTTTTTTTTGAGATGTCTATATAATTTTTTTTTAATTGATTGTTTTTGGATCGTTTTATTTATTGTCTTTTAAAAATTTTAATTTTTTATTAATTTTTGTTTGTGCGGTTACGTAAAAAAACCACGGCGAATTTATAGCTAGGATAAAAACCGTATGGTAAAGAAAAGGTTGGGTATAACGGTGTAATAAATGGGAACGCCTGGAAATATGTGAAGAATTTTCAAGTCCACATATTTCTGTGTGTTGGGGCGTTATTGTAACAAAAAGCAAAAACCAGGAAATAGAAAACCTTTTATATACCTAACAACGACTTAGAAGTTAGTTTTTCTTAAAAAAAGTAAAAATTTGTGGGTTCTGGAAAGTGCGGGCCCAGTAACTAGCCTTAGGGAGCTCCTTCAGGTGGGTTGAGAAAGAAATAGAGTCGTCCAGGAAAAAAGGGAAAAATTTTCTGCAATTGCAAAGAAAAATTGAATCGTTTGAATAAATATATTGATTTAAGAATATACTTACTTACCTTTTGTTTGCCAGAAATAAATTAGTCGGTGGTGTAACTGAGTTTTTTTTGTTTGTTTATTAATTATTAGTTAAGAGTTAGGATTATTTCAACAAGTTTTTTATTGTATGTATATTTATTGTGTTTAAGTTAGTTTTTTTTGTACTAAATATAATCAAATTAGGATTAACTAAAAGAATCTAATTAGGGCAATTATTAGTAAGATAGGTTAAGATTTTGTTTATATAAATATATGTTTATTTGTTTGAAAAGACAAAATATGAATTTTGAATAAGATAAAGGTAGTGACATGGTAGAAAGGTAAGCGGAAAGTCGAGGTGTTGTTGTGTGGGGTTGCAAAACAAAAATTGTGCAACGGATATGATTTTTGCAACCAGGTTGGGAGGGCAAGGGAGGAACAAAACCATCAGTTTCTCCCCTATGGAGTCATCGGTGTGTGTGACACGTAAAGTGGCTGAAGTAAATTGTGTTTTGGTATTTGAATAAGTTTTTTTTTGATTTTTTATTATGTCAGCATACCCAGAGAGAGGGTTAGACCCCACTGAGTGGTTGAGTGCTCGTAATGAGAAATAAATGAGCTAGTTGGAAACCTCTCTGGTCACTATCGCTGTAACATAAATTATGGCGCCCAAAGTAAAAATATAAATGTGGAATTCTGTAGTAAAATCTAAGCAGTCAAGAGATGTAGGGAAAAATAGAATATTAGTACAAGCAATAGCCAAAAAAAAAAAAAAAGAAGCTATGCATCGTGCAGTGATCGTGTGATGTATATCCAACTCCTAGCCCTGGTGGGATGAATTCCCGTAAGGTTGTAGGAGAAGGAAATATTTCCTTTTTACTGCTCAATGTAGATTTTCCTCAATGCAAATGATTAGGACTAGCAATAGCTTGGACAAACTTGAGGAGTTATATCCAACAGTATTGCAGGTCTTGATCTTTGAAATGTGAAAAATATTAGTTTCAGTTTTGTTTTAATTATCCTGTAGGTGAAAACAGTGATAGCCGCTAGGGAAATAAAAACTCACTAGGTCTGTTGTATCCTGGTTGACATCTATGTGTATATATTGAACAAACCTCATAATCTCGTGCTGGCAAAGGCTACAAATACGATCGTATGAGGTACTGCATTTTGTGAATTATGTTGATTTCCGCTTGGCGTGTCGCCGCTGATGATTCTATGGTATTAAAACACACCTATCGACGACCGCTGCCTTTGAACATGTCAAACCTGAAATATTATTGAATTCAAAAAAAAAAAAAAAAAAAAAAATATATATATATATAAATAAAATTAGTATCTATTTTAAAATACAATTAATTAGTATTGGTACTTACGGTTTGGAATATTTAAATTATTAACCCGAAATACAAAAAAAAAAAAAAAAAAAAAAATTTCCTTTTTGAATTAGGACGGGATATGTCACACAGTTCCCCTCAGGCCAAAAGCAGAAAAAGAAGTAGGCACCTTCATTTTGATTTGAATAGGTCCACACCAGTTGTGAAAGGTAAATATTTAAAAACAAATACGCCTAGGAGATTGCCGGTAGATAGCAACGAATGCAATATGAATTCTAGTGTAGATAACAATCCACAAATTATAGATAAATCAGGCACAATTATGAATATAAGACCGTCGGGTAGCGCAGAAGCCCAGGCCGAATTCCGACAGCAAAGAGCTCAATTTTCCGGAGTAGACAACGTTGTTCTAACTAGAGAACCCACCCCAGTGGAAATGGCAACGGAGCTGAATGAGATGAAGCGACAGATGGCCGAGCTGACTAAAGCATTGGGAAATATGTCACGCATTATGCAAAATACACAACAAGAGAACAAAAGGTTGCGTGAGGAAATATTACCTAGTGTTAGAAGGCTGAGTGGTGGTCAGCAGATGGATATTTCATCCAGAGCTTCGGATCATTCAGTTCGGTCAGAACCGCCAAACACAGAAGAGTCAAATTCGTCTAGCCGAAACGGCACTAGAATCGACAAGTGGGGTTTGGAGTTCGACGGAAATGTGAGCAAATTAGCTGTCGAGGATTTCGTGTTCAGGGTAGAGCGGCTACAACGGCAGAATGGGATTTCGTGGGCTGAGGTTTTGGACAACTTTCACCTCTTCGTAAAAGGAGTTGCCGAGAAGTGGTATTGGTTGTACATCAAAACCAACTATGTAACTGAGTGGGCTACATTAAAAGAGGCTTTGTTAAAGCCGTATAGCTCAACACGATCCAGCTTCGAATTAATGAGCGATATTGTAGAAAGGAAGCAACAGCCTGGCGAAAGTATTGATGACTTCTTTTTCGCAATGACGCAAATGCGATCGCGTCTCGATATATCAATCCCTGAAAAAGAGATGGTAAAAATAATTAAGAAAAATTTAAAAGAAGAAATCAAATGCAGAATTTACCCAATGAATGTCAATTCAGTAGACGAACTAAGGCAGGAGTGCATCGAAGCCTTGAAAGTATTTGGACGTAAAGAAACAAGACATTATATAGCGCCGCCTGTTGGCAGATTTCCAAGGCAAGTCAACGAAATCTTCGAAGATACTATTCATGAGATGGTGAGTGAGCCAGAACCGGTTGAAGAAGTTTCTGCGATAGGGGTAAAGTTTGTCCAGAACTCAGTGCCACGGAATCCGGTGATTTGCTGGAATTGTAGGGAGACAGGGCATGTGTTCATGGATTGTCCCGCATCTGAACAGGCTATTTTTTGTTTTAAGTGTGGAAGGCCTGAAGTAAAGGCACCTAATTGCATAGCGTGTAGGACAAAAAATTTAGCCAGGAACGAGGCTGCAGCGGGGAACCGTCGTTCCGTGAACAACCCGCAACAGCATCTGTCAAAGAATTAAAAAACATAAATTTAGTTAAAACCGTAGCAAATTTTAATAAAATTGTTCCCCAGTTAAGGCATAAATATACATTGGAGGAGCGAGAAAATAATTATAGGAATGTTAGGAATAGAATATTTTGTGAGAGCATAAATGTCCATAAAATTTCAAATAGGATTAAGAAATTAAGACTTAAGTTTAAATTAAGAAGAAAAAGTAGGAAATTAGTAATAGAAACAATTAAAAAAGCAAATAGAGAAACTGATCCGCGAGCGTTTGCTGATGTAACAATTGGTAAAGTGAAGATAACTGGTTTGTTAGACACCGGGGCATCAGTGAGTTTGCTTGGAAAAGAATGTAGAGAACTAATTGATGAATTGGGCATTGAAATAAAGCCGATTTATTCAGTCGTATCAACTGCTGCTGGGAAAAAGCATAGATTGATAGGCAAAGCTGAATTAAATGTTAGTTTCAAGAATAAAGAAGAAATAATAACATTCTACTTGTGTCCAGACTTGGAAAGACAAGCATATCTAGGTGTAGATTTTTGGGTAGCTTTTAATTTAGCGCCGGAAGTTTTCCCATGCGAAGAACTAAATGTAGAAAAGTTGACTGATGAATTTAGGGTAGAAGATCATTGCTGCAATCCACATCTGTTGAGCGAAGTCCAGAAGAAACAGCTTGAGAATATAATAGAATTATTTCCAGCATTTGAAAAAGAAGGCCTAGGTTGTACATCGCTTGAAAAGCATGTTATTAAACTGGTTGAAGGGTCGGTTCCATTTAAGGATAGACATTATCCTCTATCACCAGCGGTTCAAGATATTGTTTATAACGAGATCGATAAAATGCTTGAATTGCGGGTTATAGAGGAGAGTGAAAGTCCATGGTCTAACAGGACGACTGTAGTTAGAAAGCCAGGAAAAAATCGGTTTTGCCTAGATGCTCGGAAATTGAACCAATTAACGGTCAAAGATGCTTATCCACTCCAAAATATTGACGGAATTTTAAGTCGAATAGATGAAACATACTTTATAAGTAGTGTCGACTTAAAATTTGCTTTCTGGCAAATTGAGCTAGAAGAAGAGTGTAAGCCATACACAGCGTTTACGGTGGCAGGTCGGCCACTCTATCAATTTAGGGTTATGCCTTTCGGACTTTGCAATGCGGCTCAACGTCTTTGTAGACTCATGGATAAAGTGGTGCCCAAGAAGTTAAAAGAACATGTGTTTATTTATCTAGACGATCTGCTGGTTATTTCTGACTGTTTTGAGAAACACCTAAAAATCTTAGAAGAGGTAGCGATATGTCTGAAAAAAGCCAATCTCACCATTGGGCTTGAAAAATCTAAATTCTGTTTCAGGCAATTAAAATATCTTGGGTTTATAGTAGGAGATGGGTGTTTAAGAACGGACCCAGAAAAAGTGAAAGCAATCCGCGAAATCAGAGTGCCAAAATCGCCGCGAGAAGTGCGCAGCTTTTTAGGGACTGCTGGGTGGTATAGGAGGTTTATTAAAGACTTTGCTACTTTAGCTGCTCCGTTAACGGACAGGCTGAAAAAGGCCAAAAAGTTTGAAATGACTGAAGAGGCTATAGAAGCTTTCGAGAATTTGAAAAAAGCTTTGACCTCAGCACCCGTGTTAAAGCATGCTGATTTTAGCAAACGTTTTTATATTCAGTGCGATGCTTCTGATTATGGTATCGGTGCAGTGTTATACCAATTGGATGACCAGAAGGAAGATCATCCCATAGCTTTTTACAGCCAAAAATTGAACATGTGTCAACGTAACTATAGTGTGACGGAAAAAGAGTGTCTGGCCGCAGTCATGGCCGTAAAAAAATTCCGCCCATATGTCGAGCTAATGCCATTTACCATAGTCACGGACCATGCCAGCTTAAAGTGGCTAATGTCGCTGAAGGACTTAACGGGGAGGTTAGCACGATGGTCTCTCCAATTGCAGGCTTTCGATTTCAGCATCGAACACCGCAAAGGATCAGATAACGTAGTAGCTGACATGCTATCCAGATTGCCGACTAGTGAGAAAGTAGAGGTATTAGAACTAGAGGATGTATTAGGCTTCGAAACCACTGAATTTCAAAGCCAGGAGTATTTAGAGTTGATGAAGCACATAGAAGAAAACCAAGAAAAGCTGCCAGACTTAAAAGTAGATGAAGGGTTAGTTTTTAAAAGGACCGGTTTTGATACGATAGACGACAATAGCGAATGGAAATGGAAATTGTGGGTACCGCCAAATATAACGAACGAAGTGATAAAGCAAGCACACGAGAGTTTGAATGCGTGTCACGGAGGTTTTGTGAAAACACTTGAGAAAATACGAAGGTTGTTTTATTGGCCTAGAATGGTAACACAGGTAAAGGAGTTCGTCAAAAGCTGTCAGACCTGTAAAGAGGTTAAGTCTTGTAATCAAAACTTACGACCGGAAATAGGTAAGCAAGTAATCACTGAGCGACCTTTCCAAAAACTATACCTGGATTTCTTGGGGAAATACCCGAGATCTAAAAGTGGAAATTGTTATGTTTTCATTGTTCTAGATCACTTTACCAAATATACTTTCATAAAAGCAATGAGAGAAGCTACAGCCAGCAAAGTTATTGAATTTTTAACACATGAAGTGTTCCACAAATTTGGAGTTCCAGAAACGATCCATACGGACAATGGAGTCCAGTTCACGTCAAAATTATTTCAAAATTTCATAGAAACGTACAAAATAAACCACATGAGAACACCGTTCTATCAACCAAGCAGTAACGCCTCAGAAAGGGTTAATCAAAGCATATTATCGGCTATAAGAGCATATTTAAAAGATGATCATAGAGATTGGGATCTTTATTTGTCTGAAATTGATTGCGCATTACGCAATTCTTTTCATAGCGCAATCGGCTTCACACCATTTTTCGCACTTTTCGGATACCATATGTTTTCTAGCGGGTCTGAGTATAAAATTGCAAAAAAATTACAGTCATTAACTGATCATCAGATTTCGTTAAAGCCATCAGAAAGGTTAGAAGTTATCAGGCAACAGATTAGAGAGAACATGAATAAAGCATATGAAAAAAGCGCCGAACATTACAATAAAAGGGCACGCACGACCAAATTTGTTCCCGGCCAAGAGGTCTACCGAAGAAACATCGTACAAAGCAACTTTGCAAAGAACTTGAATGCAAAATTTTGCCGCAAGTTTCTGAAGTGTAGAGTGGTCCGACCGGTTGGCAATAACCTGTATGAGCTTGAAACACTTGAGGGCAAAACGATAGGAATTTATCATGCAAAAGATATTAGAGTATAAATTGCTAAAAGGGGGCATGTGTCAAAAAAAAAAAAAAAAAAAACATGTTCTGGAATTATTGTTTTTTTTACTATTGCCTTTTGTTTTTTTATAGTTTGGACTTGGCATTTGTCAATATTTAATTGTTGTGATGTCCAGTTTTTTTTATAGTTTTTCTTTTTTTTTTACTTAGCAATTTATTTCTACCATCTGTGATAAATACCTTAGTACCTGATAGCATTAGCAAATTTAGAATATAGCAACAAATTTTTGTGAAACAAATAATAATAAGTCTCGAACTTACGGTGCAACTAAAGTCCTTGTGATTTCCTTGTGTTTTTTTTTTATTTCTGATGTAACGGGTTAAACAGATGATCCGACAACAAAGTAAAGAGAGCAATCTGGAAATAAAATAAAGAAAACACAAAGTAAATGCTTATACAAAAAGGATTTCAGGATTTGATTACTTCCCGTAACGTATGGTCATCCTGGGGAGAGTGTCAATAGAAGGACAGCATCGTTCGATGAGCAATGTTAGGGTGAGGTCAATAACCTGCGAAAAGAAAGAAAAATCTGTGATAAAATAAGGTGATGCAAAGTCTGTGATAAAATCTGTGATAAAAATAAATCGTGTCGTCTTTCAATGTCTTTTTGTTAAATAGATAAGGGGAATAGTGCAATAGAATTTAGGGCCCTATGTCCGTAAAAGTCGATAGAGTATCACAGGCAGCAGCACTTAAGCGAGTTCGAAGAATCTCTGTACTTTTTTTTTTTTGTATAAAAAAATATAGAGATAGTATAGGCCTAGAGAACAGCAGAGTGGATTAGGAAGAAAGAGAAGGGAGGTTTAGCCCAAGTACATTTGACACAGTTTTTAACTAAGTTTTTTTTTATCTTTCGCCTGAAAGGGCATTCGTTTAATATAGTACTGTAAGTACACTACCATTGGTATATGGTAACATGAATTCAAAAAGTTTGCTGGGTTACCTCTACGATCTTTTTTCCTCTGGAAAAATGATTCTGCTAGAGAGTTTCTGCTCAAGGTGGCCAACAGAACCTTAATGTAGTGCTGCGAGTTTATGCTCATCACAGTAGCTCACCTATTATTGCCCGGTTAGCTCTAGGGTGGAATTTGAGACTCTTTCAGGGTGTGGGAGTTCCCCACGTTGGGTTTCAGACAAAACGTAACCAAAACCCGCACTCCGTCTCCTCCAGCGTCTACTCGTAGAATCCGGAGTTTTGTTGCGGGAAAATAAAAAGACCAAAAATTTGTGTTGATATATTTTATTTGTGAGGCTTGTCTAGTTTATGTTTATATGTTTTGAGAGTGTGGATGTTGGTTTCCTGAGTGAGTGTTGTCACCAGGTTGCTTCACAGTATACCTAAGGATAGAAGAAAATTTAATAAATTTATATATAATAAAAATGTGTGCTGGGTTAACGCTAAATATGTACATACAGGACATGTAGAAATTAAATTGATAGTATGTACATATTTAGATCTACATATGTACGTTAGGAAAATAAACATACAGATAGCAGCAAAAATATCTGTAAGCCGATATGCATACGACACAATTATTCCAATAAAATAAATTAAAATAATTATTGGCAGACTATCGTGTACACGAAGGTCGGTATAGAATATGTAGATGAACTTACCTTTGAAATGCCAATTGGTACAAAATTTTCTTTGTTGTATTGTTCCAGATGACCAGCCGCTCATAAGATTGTTTCTTGTTATATTTTTTTTTTTTGCTTGTGTTTTTTTTTGCTTGTTTGGTTTCTTTTATTTGATTAAATTATAGAATTATTTCTTCGTGGTGGTTTGTCCAATGTTTTTTCTTTTCTCCTATTGATTGGTGTTCATGCAGATAGGATGTACGAAAAAAATTAAGAGGGTGATTCAAAGAATATTTCATAATAGACAAATACAGGGACGGTTCCTGGTTGTAAAGAAACGGTAGTAAATTTAAATTTGAGTTTTACACGTAATTTTATGAATGAAAATTCTGCTAACTAATTTTCATGTGCTCCTGTTACTAAGAAAATATGGTTAAGGTTATTTAAGAGTGGAAAAAAATAGGAAAATGGCGCAGAAAAGATTTTTAAGTTCGTAGCAATTAAATTGTAGGTATATCTATTTAGATATATATAATTTAATTAAATAAGACGCAGTAAAAATCTTAGGAAAAAACTAACCAGTACGCTATCCCAGTTTCTAGAATAATTGGAAAGAACCGATAAATTTTGGAAAGAAAACAGTTGATTTATTTGGAATTTTGGAAGTAAGCAGGGGCAAAATAAGCAGCATTAGTAGATAGAAATTCATAATAAGAAAATACGTATTGAAGAACAGGTCACCGAACCTAAAGACAAAGTTTCAAAAAAAAAATAAATATACATATATATAAAAGTTTATGTCAAGTCAATGTTATTTATAATATCAAAAAAGTGAAGTATTAAAGTGTTGTGCGAGGAGAACTAAGCGGGGCAGATAAAGAAAACAGGTGAGGTCCTTATAGTTTAGCAAAATTAAGACGTGATGAGTAATTGAGTGTGTGATTAGATAGTTTGCCGTGTGACTAGAGTGGGTAATCTGGTGACACAAAAAGAAAAGTTGAAGATTTTGGTGGGTGAACTAGGAAGGATAAGTACCCCTGGCTAGAGACGAAACCAGATGTTTAAAACCCAGATGAGAAGTCCTTGCTCAACCTATAAGAAAATAAAAGTAACCAGTCAACCAGGTAACAAAATTTGTCCTTATATACTAAATATCAAGCAAAAGAGAAGAAGCTTGTAAACGGAAGCCAGAGGAAAGTTCTTCAAAACAAAAGAAAAGTGAAGTCTAGTAGCAGAAAAAAAGAAAAGAAAAACATTCCTGAGATAAAAGAAAAGACTAGATATTAAAGGGAAAGATTTTTTTTACCCATAAAAAATTATGCAACAATTTTTATTTTATAATTTTTTTTTTTTGAGATGTCTATATAATTTTTTTTTAATTGATTGTTTTTGGATCGTTTTATTTATTGTCTTTTAAAAATTTTAATTTTTTATTAATTTTTGTTTGTGCGGTTACGTAAAAAAACCACGGCGAATTTATAGCTAGGATAAAAACCGTATGGTAAAGAAAAGGTTGGGTATAACGGTGTAATAAATGGGAACGCCTGGAAATATGTGAAGAATTTTCAAGTCCACATATTTCTGTGTGTTGGGGCGTTATTGTAACAAAAAGCAAAAACCAGGAAATAGAAAACCTTTTATATACCTAACAACGACTTAGAAGTTAGTTTTTCTTAAAAAAAGTAAAAATTTGTGGGTTCTGGAAAGTGCGGGCCCAGTAACTAGCCTTAGGGAGCTCCTTCAGGTGGGTTGAGAAAGAAATAGAGTCGTCCAGGAAAAAAGGGAAAAATTTTCTGCAATTGCAAAGAAAAATTGAATCGTTTGAATAAATATATTGATTTAAGAATATACTTACTTACCTTTTGTTTGCCAGAAATAAATTAGTCGGTGGTGTAACTGAGTTTTTTTTGTTTGTTTATTAATTATTAGTTAAGAGTTAGGATTATTTCAACAAGTTTTTTATTGTATGTATATTTATTGTGTTTAAGTTAGTTTTTTTTGTACTAAATATAATCAAATTAGGATTAACTAAAAGAATCTAATTAGGGCAATTATTAGTAAGATAGGTTAAGATTTTGTTTATATAAATATATGTTTATTTGTTTGAAAAGACAAAATATGAATTTTGAATAAGATAAAGGTAGTGACATGGTAGAAAGGTAAGCGGAAAGTCGAGGTGTTGTTGTGTGGGGTTGCAAAACAAAAATTGTGCAACGGATATGATTTTTGCAACCAGGTTGGGAGGGCAAGGGAGGAACAAAACCATCAGTTTCTCCCCTATGGAGTCATCGGTGTGTGTGACACGTAAAGTGGCTGAAGTAAATTGTGTTTTGGTATTTGAATAAGTTTTTTTTTGATTTTTTATTATGTCAGCATACCCAGAGAGAGGGTTAGACCCCACTGAGTGGTTGAGTGCTCGTAATGAGAAATAAATGAGCTAGTTGGAAACCTCTCTGGTCACTATCGCTGTAACAATTTTTATTTTTACCTTTCTCTTTGTTTACATGCGAAATCTTTTTACCAATCAATACTAAATATGAATGGAATTTACAACCCTGAGTTTACGCACCGGCTGCTACTGTCCCAAAACTCAGCTGACTTACTATTTTCTGGCTCACACATTTATATTCGTGTAGACACGGCCTCATCATTCTGTTCATTTTTCTTGCAAGCACATGATGATAAGTATCTTACTTTTCTAATTATATTTTGGGTTTTTCCTATTTGCAGCTAATTTCGACTCGGATTTCCATCATTTTAATGGCAGACTCTGGGAAGCAGGTTTTTATAAGTATCGTTTCAATACTTTTTCTATATTTGATACTTCTTTTTCTTTATTTCCAGGTACTCTATGCATCTACATACATACATACGTACATATGAATGCATGTCTATTTGACGCATATGTACGTACCTAAACCTGACATAGGCCGGAGCAATGGCTCTATAACATTTATGGCCTATGGGAACATTAGTTTGTTAGTGTTTAGGGACTCGAGGCCGTAGGTGGTTATTTGGTCCTCCTCCCGTCCTTTGTATTCCCTACGTCTCACGCAAAATTTTTTTTGTTTGGTACTTAGTAATTTTTCTAACCACAGCTAGCCATATGGGCGACTACATGCATTTGGGTTTCATGAATTCGCCCCGCAACAAGTATTATATTTAAATGCAATAGTATTATATTTAAAAGCATTTTTAAATTTAATACAAAGAACGACAACCGCTAAACAAGAAAAGACAAACTGTATGCATTTTGGTTTCAGGAATTCGCCCCGCAACAAAACTCCGATTTTGCTGGTCCGTAACCAGAGGAAGCGGTGTGCGGGTAACTAATCTGTGTTAGCCCAACGTGGGGAACTCCCACACCCTGATGTCTCATCAGCCGGGCATCAACCTCATTCTTATTAAAGATATACTTTGAAATTATGATATAGTCTACCATTGTCAATATATGTATAAATACATACATACATATGTTTGTATTTACACACACATCTATTGTCAGTTGAGAACACATACAAAAAAAAAATAATCGACACGAAAAAATTGCCACTACAGCTATAAATTGTTCTCTTAATTTACTATTGTCAATACTTAGACTATATCACAGTTCGCTTAGTATATCACAGTTCGTTGCTTTATCACAGATTATTACTCAATCACAGTCATGTTCGAGTTTACGAGGTTGCTGTTACAGCTTACATCTGAAAAGATTATCTAATTTTACGGGAAGTAAACTGATGTTTTTGGAAAGATATTGTTTTACTTTGTTAGTTCTTTTCTTGGTTTTAGGTATCATCATCATGGCTCAATTAATCGAAAACTTCTAAGCCGTGGCTTACTCTATTATCACGGATGTTGTTGACTATTCTACAGGTGAGTCAATTTGAATTTCAAATAACGTCTCACGTTGCACATAATTTGAATCTACTACTATATCGAAACTGAACTTAGAATATTATTGCTTGGTCATTTGAATTGATTTAGATTTTTATATCTTTGGCGTGATATACCCCTATAGGTTTTCCTTGTAGTGTTTCTAGCTCATACATGTTATTGCCTATGGGCTTAGATACTCTACATTTCAAAAATTTCTTGCAGAATTTCGCGTTCACGTTTTTGATCAAATTACTTAGGATCGTATTTCTTCGATATACCTCCTGTCCTGGCAAAAATCTTACTACCCGTGCACCTTTATTATAACGCTGAGCGCTTCTAACATAGGCTTTTTGCATATTTTGTGTCATTTTCTCTCTTATTAGTTCTAGTTTTCCGTTACGGCTCAACTCTATTATTTCATGGTCAGTTAGAGACTTAAGCTTCTTTCCTAATTTATAATCCGTTCCACTGGTATACATGTGATACCCAAATAATGCGAAAAATGGAGTTATTCCCGTAGCTGTGTGAACAGAGGTTCTTAAAGCACACTCTATTTTTGAGAGATACATATCCCAGTCGCGGTGGTCTTTCTCCAGGTATGATCTGATCGCAGCCAAAACTGTCTGGTTCACTCGCTCACTGGCATTACTCTGAGGTGAATAAACGGCTGTTTTTAAATGCATTATTTTATACGTTTGCATCAAATTCTCAAAATTTTTCGCTATAAACTGGCTACCATTATCAACTGCAATGACCATCTTGCCAATCTGCCCGTAAGATCTTTTAATGTCATTAACCATTTTAAACTGGCGTGGTCTGTTATGATAGTAAATGGCATCATTTCGACATATTGTCTAAATTTTCTTACTGCCATTACAGCCGCATAGCATTCTTTTTCGGTTACGGTATAGTTCCGCTGACAAGCATTTAGCTTCTGTGAATAGAATGCAATTGGATGCTCATCACCTTCAGCATTAATTTGAAACAGAACCGCTCCTATTCCATAGTCACAAGCGTCGCATTGAATATAAAAGTGTTTCGAAAAATCAGCATGTCGCAGGACGGGTGCGGAGGTAAGCGCTTTTTTTAAGTTTTCGAATGAACTGATTGCTTCAGTTGTCATTTGAAATTTCTTATTTTTCTTTAACGTATCTGTTAGTGGAGCAGAAATAACAGAAAAGTTTTTAATAAACCGGCGATACCAGCCAGCAGTACCTAAAAAGCTACGTACTTCACGCGCAGATTTGGGAATTCTTATATCTTTTATGGCCTGAACTTTATCTGGGTCGGTTTTCAACATTCCGCCCCCTACAATAAATCCTAAGTACTTAAGTCTTTGGAAACAAAATTGTGACTTACTTAACCCTATTGTTAAATTGGCCTTCTTTAGACATTTGGCTACTTCTTCTAACAGATATATGTAGGTGCTTCTCAAAATCATTTGAAATAACCAGTAAGTCATCCAAGTATATGAAAACATTGTCTTAAATGCTGTGGGACTACTTTGTCCATCAATCTACATAATCTTTGAGCAGCATTGCATAGACCAAATGGCATAACTCGAAATTGGTACAATGGCCTACCCGCTACTGTGAAAGCTGTATATGGCCTACATTCTTCATCAAGTTCTATTTGCCAGAACGCATACTTTAAATCCACGCTGCTTATAAAATAAGTTTCGTCTATTCGACTCAGTATTCCATCAATATTTTGTAATGGGTACGCATCTTTGACGGTTAACTTATTTAATTTGCGCGCGTCTAAGCAAAATCGATTTTTACCAGGTTTCCGAACTATAGTAGTCCTATTCGACCACGGGCTTTCGCTTGGTTCTATGACATTTAGTTCCAACATTTTTTCAATTTCCTTATACGTAATTTCTTGAATCGCTGGTGAGATCGGATAATGTTTATCTTTTATTGGTTCTGCACCCTCTATCAACTTAATGACATGTTTTTCCAATTTAGTCCTGCCTAATCCTTTCTCTTCAAATGTTTCAAACCCTGCTATGACTTCTTCTAATTTTTTTCTTTGTTCTGTATTTAGCTCATGTGGTTCTAATTTGTTTGCCTGTTTGCTTATATTAAAATCTTCTACAATTTTATTTATTTCTAACTCTTCTGCTCTTACTAAATCTGGTGCTAAATTGAAGGTTCGCCAAAAATCTATACCTAAATATAATGGTTGTTCAAGTTCCGGACACAAGTAAAGATCTATGCTATTACTCTGATTACTATAATTTATGAATGCATTTACTTTGCCCAATATTCTATGGTGTTGACCACTTGCAGTTTTTACATTCGAAAATATGGGTGATATTTCCAGTTCTAACTCATCAACTATTTCTCTGCATCCCTTGCCTAGTATGCTAACAGATGCTCCGCTATCTAATAGTCCGTCTATAAGTTTGCCATTTATTTCTACGTTCACAAAGACTCGCGGGTCTTTTTGACTATTTTCTGCTTTACTCACTGACTCAATCATTTGTTTTCTAGCTTGCCGTTTATTTTTATAGATTTCTCTTATTTTTATAATTCGTTTCGAAAGACGTTTTTGAGGCTTTTCAGTATTAAATAATTTTGCTTTAATTTGCTCATAATATTTTTTTCTAATGCTTATAGGTAATTCATGTCTTAGGTGCGGCATATATTCGGAAAGGTTGCTTACTTCAGCTTTGTTACGGCCTTTTAATTGTCCTGGGGGGCTTTTGATGGACGCATGTTCCCCCTGTTTCGCACGTCCCTCAATGAGTTTTCCCGCTGACAATCTGGGCATTTTGGTGCAATTACATCCGGCTTGCCACATTTAAAACAAAACAACGCTCGTTCGGTTGAATAGCAGTTTCTAAAGCTATGTCCTGACGCTTTACAATTCCAGCAAACCAAATTTGATCGAGACTGGTTCACATTCATTGCGTCTACCATTTCACTACTTTCATTTTTTTCTATTTCTGTTTCTTGATAATTAACCTCGCTTACAGCTTTGAAGGGTCTCATGGGTTGACCAAAATTTCTATGTTCTCTTTTTAGAAAGTTTCGTTCGGCTTCCAAACATTCAATTCTTAACTGTTCAACTGATGCTACAGCTATAGGATACACGATTTTAGCTACACTTTCTCTCAAGTTTCTTTTCACTATCTTAATCATATCATACTCTGAAATACTTTGCATTAATCTCGATCTTAATTTGTTCATAGCGTGAAAATATCCATCAAGAGATTCATTCGGTAGTTGTTTGCGCTCAACTAAATCTCGCATAATTTCAAAATTCGATGTTTTGGTCTGAAATTGGTTTAATAGTACTGCCCGAAACGCTGGCCATTGAAGTCCATTCCGTGTGCGTATCAAAAGCCAATACCAATCTTTTGCGGGTCCAGAAACTAGAAGATGAAAATCTCTCAAGATCTCATCCCAACTGATGCCATAATGAGCCTGGAGGTGCTCTATTCGGAAGATAAAATCCTCAACACTCATGTGAGAATTATTACCATTAAATATTATTCCCCATTTATCCACATGTATATTAATCTTTTCGGAACTTCGGTTCGCATTTTCAGGTACCACATGACTACCGTGGGTGTCTAAGCCTATGGGTCTACCCCAACTATTTTCACTGTTATTATTGTTACTGATTGGATGCACATTATTCGACCCCTGACTTCGAACTCCATTTTCTGACATTTCTTTTACTAGCCTACTTAGCTCACTTATAGATCTCCTCATATGACTAATTTCATTTTGAACTATGGCTTTGAGTTTTTCATCAAGGCTGTTTTCATTAGCTTGAGTTGCCAATCTATTGTTTAATGCTGTGCCAGTAGCTAGACCTGTAGAGCCACTTGCAGAAGTTCCTGCCTCCACTACGGGCAATCGAGCCTGTGTGTTCTGTGAATGATTTGGTGGTGTGTTTATCGTACCTGACAAATCCCTAATATTTTCTGCTTCCATTTTATTTCTATTCTGAACCACTTTTCTTTGCTTCTCCGGAATATTGACTGATTCGTTCAATTGATTTATTTTTAGGGTTCTTTTTCGTGTGGGATATTTAGAACCTGTGTTCATAACTCTTAACTTTTCTATTGAAATACTTTTTGTTTTAATGCCAATTATTAATATAATCTAATTAATTGTTTTTGATGTGTTCACGAAACAGAATTAAAATGATATAAAAATAAATAAATTGAACTCCAAAGAATTAACCAAAAATAAAGAAAGTTGTATCTGTAAAAGCTCAAACTAGTACGTTAATCCACAAAAAAATCGACTAATTGATTATTACTCGAAACTACTATCAAAAATAAATAAACGACAAGTAATCAATATAGTGCTAATAAGAATGTAAAAAGATATTGACTTCGAACAATAAAATTAAATTGTGAATAATAAACACAGAAAATTGAATAGAAATAAAATAACTTAGATAATGCTTGAATAGAAAATAAATTGGAATAATAGTAATAAAATAAATAAATTTTGAATAATAGGATAATAGATTTTAAATAATAAAAATAAATGATAAAATAGATTTTAAATAATAAAAATATATGATAGAATAGATTTTAAATAATAAAAATAAATGATAAAATAGATTTTAAATAATAAAAATAATTTTTTTTTTTTTTTTGTATAAGCAAAATAATTTTTGAATAATAAAATATAATTTTGGGTGTGCTAAAAGGAAGTTTGGAATAATGAAATAAGTTTTAGATTAGAAAAATTGAACAAATAAACAAAATATATAGGTATACGAAAGAACTGAATTAAAACAAAAAATATACTCTTATTCTGAGCACGAAAATTTTCTGTTAAATTTCTACGCTTTTCAGTTTTTAAGATTTCTTCACGTTAATATCATATCGGGATTGTTGGGATTAGCGGCGGAATTGACGGTTTATATTATCTTATGACCCTCTTGACGAGCCGTTAATCATAGGTTCCAAAAATAATACTAATCAAAGGCAATATTAATTCTTGACAACATTTCGATTTGTGCTCTGTAACATTCCTACATGTATTTTCAGAGGCCAGTTAGTAACCTGAAACGACACAACGGACTTCAAGACAATACTTGAACGGATATCGGTTCATTTTACAACTGCTGCACAAATAAAAACTCAGACTGAAACTACAGAAACAAAAAAAAAAAAACTATTTACAAAGATCGGACGTACAATTAGTGTTAACACTTAGCAACACTAAGTGTAAGCAACTAAGAACAATCGCCATCTCTGCTTGCACTGGTCATATATGTATCCAACATTAAGTCGAGAGATTGTAACTTATTCGCACAACGGACTTTTGACACATTGACAAAACGGATACGACATTAGTAACAATTTCTTTCCTAGCTGCTGAACTACATATGTTGGGCTATTTATTAAATTATTGGTTTATTGCATAGTGTTTAGTTCTTCTACACTAATTATTACTTATATTTGATTGGGCGCCATTTTCTTTTTGTTACGAGTACGAAAACTTATTGGTGGTCGTGCTCCAGACAGACTCAGCGGTTTGTTCAGGGCGGTGTTCTCAACCCATTTTGACCACTCGTACGAACAAAAGAAAAAAAACAAGAACATACGTTCCTGCAAAACCTGATATTTACAACAAAACATTTACTTACAACTGGAACATTTAATTATCGGGGAGTAGCTGGAATTCTCCGGTCGCCCATATCCCTACCTGGCCATTAGCATCCGCTTCATGTTGTAATATGGCCCCTCAACCCGTCTTACTTCACCTCATCTAACGCCAAAAATCCCTTCAAAATAAATTTATTCACTCATGTTCAATTATAACAATATCAACATATTAATAACTTTATTCATTTGGTTTAATTACTAATAATGGTTTGTATACCAATAAAAGAAATATCCTATTCAGATTGACATGAAATATCCAATAACCTAACCAAAATACATATATTGCTTATAATAAAACTATTTTGACATTCAGCCCCGAGATGTTTCTTCATATAATTTAACCAAATTTTTCCTATTTCCGTTTTATTTCATTTACCCCGAGACACTTATAGATATAAATATGGCCACTTTGTTACAGCGCCGGAATACAATCAAAATAATTGGATTGCCTCAAAATACAAAAATATGGTTTCTTAGCCGGAAATAAAGGAGCTCCCTGATCTCACTAAAACCTTTTCGTTTGCAATATGCAAATTCAAATTTAACATCCGGACTCTGTATGTATCTGATTACTATATTTATACCTATTTTATCTATTGATCTCTTCTCAATTACGCTAGCTTTTTTTCAACAATCGCGGGACCGGATAAAGTTTCATATACACAATACTTATTCTAATGTAAAATAAGCGCATATACACATACACATCACATAAAAAAATTGTAAATATTTTATAATCTTAGCAAAGTCTTTTAATTTCCCATTAGCAATGTCTTTTCACTTCTCGTTAGCACATCATATAATAATAATAGACAAGGGAATCTTGTAGTTACGCACACAAAAAAAAAAAAAAATAAAATCAATTGCAAAAAGTTAAAGTTTTCTTCTTTTTCTCTCTAGACAACACACATATTTTCATCACGAAAGTTCTCGTACTACCCCCATATGGCAGTTTCTACTTTTTTTATCCGCATTCCTTCAGTTTCTTTCGATTTTATTTATTTTTTTTAATTTTAAGTATAGACCTCCTACCTGGCTTAATCGCTGAACCTTACTTCGTTTTTACAACCTTTTCCTTCCAAGCTCACAGGGTGTTCATTTTGCCAGCTATAGGATCAAACGAATATCCTAATTATATACTTATTTTCCCCACTTTACTTGTCTCATATTACTTACGTAGGATCTTTTTATCTTTTTTTCCTGGACGCGGACTGTCTTCTTTGCCAGACCCTTTCCTTAGATCTTCTTTCAGGATTATTTTGGTGACCACTAAGCACTTGTTATTTTTTTTCAGTTTTCGCTATCTGTTTACCTTCCGTACAGTATGTGCGCTTTCTCTTATATTTTCTTTTTAACTCACTAGCCAACAAAATCTTTTCACCGAACTGTCTTCATAACAAAGTTACTTCAAAACTACATCGAACTAACTGGTTTTTTTTTTCTACGGTTTCTATTTTTTTCTTATTAATTCTATCCTAAATTTTCGCGCTAAACTCCATTTTTTCTATTCCAAATTTTCTGTATATTAGTTATATTTAAAAAAAAAGAATATTTATTTTTGATCACATTATTTTATAGCATTTACGCCATATTGGCTAACTTTATTTATTTAGCCTTTCTGCATACACTTATGCTGTGATCTACCAGGATCTCATAAAATTTAGCACGAAACCGTTACATTTTTATTTTTACCTTTCTCTTTGTTTACATGCGAAATCTTTTTACCAATCAATACTAAATATGAATGGAATTTACAACCCTGAGTTTACGCACCGGCTGCTACTGTCCCAAAACTCAGCTGTCTTACTATTTTCTGGCTCACACATTTATATTCGTGTAGACACGGCCTCATCATTCTGTTCATTTTTCTTGCAAGCACATGATGGTAAGTATCTTACTTTTCTAATTATATTTTGGTTTTTTCCTATTTGCAGCTAATTTCGACTCGGATTTCCATCATTTTAATGGCAGACTCTGGGAAGCAGGTTTTTATAAGTATCGTTTCAATACTTTTTCTATATTTGATACTTCTTTTTCTTTATTTCCAGGTACTCTATGCATCTACATACATACATACGTACATATGAATGCATGTCTATTTGACGCATATGTACGTACCTAAACCTGACATAGGCCGGAGCAATGGCTCTATAACATTTATGGCCTATGGGAACATTAGTTTGTTAGTGTTTAGGGACTCGAGGCCGTAGGTGGTTATTTGGTCCTCCTCCCGTCCTTTGTATTCCCTACGTCTCACGCAAAATTTTTTTTGTTTGGGACTTAGTAATTTTTCTAACCACAGCTAGCCATATGGGCGACTACATGCATTTGGGTTTCATGAATTCGCCCCGCAACAAGTATTATATTTAAATGCAATAGTATTATATTTAAAAGCATTTTTAAATTTAATACAAAGAACGACAACCGCTAAACAAGAAAAGACAAACTGTATGCATTTTGGTTTCAGGAATTCGCCCCGCAACAAAACTCCGATTTTGCTGGTCCGTAACCAGAGGAAGCGGTGTGCGGGTAACTAATCTGTGTTAGCCCAACGTGGGGAACTCCCACACCCTGATGTCTCATCAGCCGGGCATCAACCTCATTCTTATTAAAGATATACTTTGAAATTATGATATAGTCTACCATTGTCAATATATGTATAAATACATACATACATATGTTTGTATTTACACACACATCTATTGTCAGTTGAGAACACATACAAAAAAAAATAATCGACACGAAAAAATTGCCACTACAGCTATAAATTGTTCTCTTAATTTACTATTGTCAATACTTAGACTATATCACAGTTCGCTTAGTATATCACAGTTCGTTGCTTTATCACAGATTATTACTCAATCACAGTCATGTTCGAGTTTACGAGGTTGCTGTTACAGCTTACATCTGAAAAGATTATCTAATTTTACGGGAAGTAAACTGATGTTTTTGGAAAGATATTGTTTTACTTTGTTAGTTCTTTTCTTGGTTTTAGGTATCATCATCATGGCTCAATTAACCGAAAACTTCTAAGCCGTGGCTTACTCTATTATCACGGATGTTGTTGACTATTCTACAGGTGAGTCAATTTGAATTTCAAATAACGTCTCACGTTGCACATAATTTGAATCTACTACTATATCGAAACTGAACTTAGAATATTATTGCTTGGTCATTTGAATTGATTTAGATTTTTATATCTTTGGCGTGATATACCCCTATAGGTTTTCCTTGTAGTGTTTCTAGCTCATACATGTTATTGCCTATGGGCTTAGATACTCTACATTTCAAAAATTTCTTGCAGAATTTCGCGTTCACGTTTTTGATCAAATTACTTAGGATCGTATTTCTTCGATATACCTCCTGTCCTGGCAAAAATCTTACTACCCGTGCACCTTTATTATAACGCTGAGCGCTTCTAACATAGGCTTTTTGCATATTTTGTGTCATTTTCTCTCTTATTAGTTCTAGTTTTCCGTTACGGCTCAACTCTATTATTTCATGGTCAGTTAGAGACTTAAGCTTCTTTCCTAATTTATAATCCGTTCCACTGGTATACATGTGATACCCAAATAATGCGAAAAATGGAGTTATTCCCGTAGCTGTGTGAACAGAGGTTCTTAAAGCACACTCTATTTTTGAGAGATACATATCCCAGTCGCGGTGGTCTTTCTCCAGGTATGATCTGATCGCAGCCAAAACTGTCTGGTTCACTCGCTCACTGGCATTACTCTGAGGTGAATAAACGGCTGTTTTTAAATGCATTATTTTATACGTTTGCATCAAATTCTCAAAATTTTTCGCTATAAACTGGCTACCATTATCAACTGCAATGACCATCTTGCCAATCTGCCCGTAAGATCTTTTAATGTCATTAACCATTTTAAACTGGCGTGGTCTGTTATGATAGTAAATGGCATCATTTCGACATATTGTCTAAATTTTCTTACTGCCATTACAGCCGCATAGCATTCTTTTTCGGTTACGGTATAGTTCCGCTGACAAGCATTTAGCTTCTGTGAATAGAATGCAATTGGATGCTCATCACCTTCAGCATTAATTTGAAACAGAACCGCTCCTATTCCATAGTCACAAGCGTCGCATTGAATATAAAAGTGTTTCGAAAAATCAGCATGTCGCAGGACGGGTGCGGAGGTAAGCGCTTTTTTTAAGTTTTCGAATGAACTGATTGCTTCAGTTGTCATTTGAAATTTCTTATTTTTCTTTAACGTATCTGTTAGTGGAGCAGAAATAACAGAAAAGTTTTTAATAAACCGGCGATACCAGCCAGCAGTACCTAAAAAGCTACGTACTTCACGCGCAGATTTGGGAATTCTTATATCTTTTATGGCCTGAACTTTATCTGGGTCGGTTTTCAACATTCCGCCCCCTACAATAAATCCTAAGTACTTAAGTCTTTGGAAACAAAATTGTGACTTACTTAACCCTATTGTTAAATTGGCCTTCTTTAGACATTTGGCTACTTCTTCTAACAGATATATGTAGGTGCTTCTCAAAATCATTTGAAATAACCAGTAAGTCATCCAAGTATATGCAAACATTGTCTTAAATGCTGTGGGACTACTTTGTCCATCAATCTACATAATCTTTGAGCAGCATTGCATAGACCAAATGGCATAACTCGAAATTGGTACAATGGCCTACCCGCTACTGTGAAAGCTGTATATGGCCTACATTCTTCATCAAGTTCTATTTGCCAGAACGCATACTTTAAATCCACGCTGCTTATAAAATAAGTTTCGTCTATTCGACTCAGTATTCCATCAATATTTTGTAATGGGTACGCATCTTTGACGGTTAACTTATTTAATTTGCGCGCGTCTAAGCAAAATCGATTTTTACCAGGTTTCTGAACTATAGTAGTCCTATTCGACCACGGGCTTTCGCTTGGTTCTATGACATTTAGTTCCAACATTTTTTCAATTTCCTTATACGTAATTTCTTGAATCGCTGATGAGATCGGATAATGTTTATCTTTTATTGGTTCTGCACCCTCTATCAACTTAATGACATGTTTTTCCAATTTAGTCCTGCCTAATCCTTTCTCTTCAAATGTTTCAAACCCTGCTATGACTTCTTCTAATTTTTTTCTTTGTTCTGTATTTAGCTCATGTGGTTCTAATTTGTTTGCCTGTTTGCTTATATTAAAATCTTCTACAATTTTATTTATTTCTAACTCTTCTGCTCTTACTAAATCTGGTGCTAAATTGAAGGTTCGCCAAAAATCTATACCTAAATATAATGGTTGTTCAAGTTCCGGACACAAGTAAAGATCTATGCTATTACTCTGATCACTATAATTTATGAATGCATTTACTTTGCCCAATATTCTATGGTGTTGACCACTTGCAGTTTTTACATTCGAAAATATGGGTGATATTTCCAGTTCTAACTCATCAACTATTTCTCTGCATCCCTTGCCTAGTATGCTAACAGATGCTCCGCTATCTAATAGTCCGTCTATAAGTTTGCCATTTATTTCTACGTTCACAAAGACTCGCGGGTCTTTTTGACTATTTTCTGCTTTACTCACTGACTCAATCATTTGTTTTCTAGCTTGCCGTTTATTTTTATAGATTTCTCTTATTTTTATAATTCGTTTCGAAAGACGTTTTTGAGGCTTTTCAGTATTAAATAATTTTGCTTTAATTTGCTCATAATATTTTTTTCTAATGCTTATAGGTAATTCATGTCTTAGGTGCGGCATATATTCGGAAAGGTTGCTTACTTCAGCTTTGTTACGGCCTTTTAATTGTCCTGGGGGGCTTTTGATGGACGCATGTTCCCCCTGTTTCGCACGTCCCTCAATGAGTTTTCCCGCTGACAATCTGGGCATTTTGGTGCAATTACATCCGGCTTGCCACATTTAAAACAAAACAACGCTCGTTCGGTTGAATAGCAGTTTCTAAAGCTATGTCCTGACGCTTTACAATTCCAGCAAACCAAATTTGATCGAGACTGGTTCACATTCATTGCGTCTACCATTTCACTACTTTCATTTTTTTCTATTTCTGTTTCTTGATAATTAACCTCGCTTACAGCTTTGAAGGGTCTCATGGGTTGACCAAAATTTCTATGTTCTCTTTTTAGAAAGTTTCGTTCGGCTTCCAAACATTCAATTCTTAACTGTTCAACTGATGCTACAGCTATAGGATACACGATTTTAGCTACACTTTCTCTCAAGTTTCTTTTCACTATCTTAATCATATCATACTCTGAAATACTTTGCATTAATCTCGATCTTAATTTGTTCATAGCGTGAAAATATCCATCAAGAGATTCATTCGGTAGTTGTTTGCGCTCAACTAAATCTCGCATAATTTCAAAATTCGATGTTTTGGTCTGAAATTGGTTTAATAGTACTGCCCGAAACGCTGGCCATTGAAGTCCATTCCGTGTGCGTATCAAAAGCCAATACCAATCTTTTGCGGGTCCAGAAACTAGAAGATGAAAATCTCTCAAGATCTCATCCCAACTGATGCCATAATGAGCCTGGAGGTGCTCTATTCGGAAGATAAAATCCTCAACACTCATGTGAGAATTATTACCATTAAATATTATTCCCCATTTATCCACATGTATATTAATCTTTTCGGAACTTCGGTTCGCATTTTCAGGTACCACATGACTACCGTGGGTGTCTAAGCCTATGGGTCTACCCCAACTATTTTCACTGTTATTATTGTTACTGATTGGATGCACATTATTCGACCCCTGACTTCGAACTCCATTTTCTGACATTTCTTTTACTAGCCTACTTAGCTCACTTATAGATCTCCTCATATGACTAATTTCATTTTGAACTATGGCTTTGAGTTTTTCATCAAGGCTGTTTTCATTAGCTTGAGTTGCCAATCTATTGTTTAATGCTGTGCCAGTAGCTAGACCTGTAGAGCCACTTGCAGAAGTTCCTGCCTCCACTACGGGCAATCGAGCCTGTGTGTTCTGTGAATGATTTGGTGGTGTGTTTATCGTACCTGACAAATCCCTAATATTTTCTGCTTCCATTTTATTTCTATTCTGAACCACTTTTCTTTGCTTCTCCGGAATATTGACTGATTCGTTCAATTGATTTATTTTTAGGGTTCTTTTTCGTGTGGGATATTTAGAACCTGTGTTCATAACTCTTAACTTTTCTATTGAAATACTTTTTGTTTTAATGCCAATTATTAATATAATCTAATTAATTGTTTTTGATGTGTTCACGAAACAGAATTAAAATGATATAAAAATAAATAAATTGAACTCCAAAGAATTAACCAAAAATAAAGAAAGTTGTATCTGTAAAAGCTCAAACTAGTACGTTAATCCACAAAAAAATCGACTAATTGATTATTACTCGAAACTACTATCAAAAATAAATAAACGACAAGTAATCAATATAGTGCTAATAAGAATGTAAAAAGATATTGACTTCGAACAATAAAATTAAATTGTGAATAATAAACACAGAAAATTGAATAGAAATAAAATAACTTAGATAATGCTTGAATAGAAAATAAATTGGAATAATAGTAATAAAATAAATAAATTTTGAATAATAGGATAATAGATTTTAAATAATAAAAATAAATGATAAAATAGATTTTAAATAATAAAAATATATGATAGAATAGATTTTAAATAATAAAAATAAATGATAAAATAGATTTTAAATAATAAAAATAATTTTTTTTTTTTTTTGTATAAGCAAAATAATTTTTGAATAATAAAATATAATTTTGGGTGTGCTAAAAGGAAGTTTGGAATAATGAAATAAGTTTTAGATTAGAAAAATTGAACAAATAAACAAAATATATAGGTATACGAAAGAACTGAATTAAAACAAAAAATATACTCTTATTCTGAGCACGAAAATTTTCTGTTAAATTTCTACGCTTTTCAGTTTTTAAGATTTCTTCACGTTAATATCATATCGGGATTGTTGGGATTAGCGGCGGAATTGACGGTTTATATTATCTTATGACCCTCTTGACGAGCCGTTAATCATAGGTTCCAAAAATAATACTAATCAAAGGCAATATTAATTCTTGACAACATTTCGATTTGTGCTCTGTAACATTCCTACATGTATTTTCAGAGGCCAGTTAGTAACCTGAAACGACACAACGGACTTCAAGACAATACTTGAACGGATATCGGTTCATTTTACAACTGCTGCACAAATAAAAACTCAGACTGAAACTACAGAAACAAAAAAAAAAAAAACTATTTACAAAGATCGGACGTACAATTAGTGTTAACACTAACACTAAGTGTAAGCAACTAAGAACAATCGCCATCTCTGCTTGCACTGGTCATATATGTATCCAACATTAAGTCGAGAGATTGTAACTTATTCGCACAACGGACTTTTGACACATTGACAAAACGGATACGACATTAGTAACAATTTCTTTCCTAGCTGCTGAACTACATATGTTGGGCTATTTATTAAATTATTGGTTTATTGCATAGTGTTTAGTTCTTCTACACTAATTATTACTTATATTTGATTGGGCGCCATTTTCTTTTTGTTACGAGTACGAAAACTTATTGGTGGTCGTGCTCCAGACAGACTCAGCGGTTTGTTCAGGGCGGTGTTCTCAACCCATTTTGACCACTCGTACGAACAAAAGAAAAAAAACAAGAACATACGTTCCTGCAAAACCTGATATTTACAACAAAACATTTACTTACAACTGGAACATTTAATTATCGGGGAGTAGCTGGAATTCTCCGGTCGCCCATATCCCTACCTGGCCATTAGCATCCGCTTCATGTTGTAATATGGCCCCTCAACCCGTCTTACTTCACCTCATCTAACGCCAAAAATCCCTTCAAAATAAAATTATTCACTCATGTTCAATTATAACAATATCAACATATTAATAACTTTATTCATTTGGTTTAATTACTAATAATGGTTTGTATACCAATAAAAGAAATATCCTATTCAGATTGACATGAAATATCCAATAACCTAACCAAAATACATATATTGCTTATAATAAAACTATTTTGACATTCAGCCCCGAGATGTTTCTTCATATAATTTAACCAAATTTTTCCTATTTCCGTTTTATTTCATTTACCCCGAGACACTTATAGATATAAATATGGCCACTTTGTTACAGCGCCGGAATACAATCAAAATAATTGGATTGCCTCAAAATACAAAAATATGGTTTCTTAGCCGGAAATAAAGGAGCTCCCTGATCTCACTAAAACCTTTTCGTTTGCAATATGCAAATTCAAATTTAACATCCGGACTCTGTATGTATCTGATTACTATATTTATACCTATTTTATCTATTGATCTCTTCTCAATTACGCTAGCTTTTTTTCAACAATCGCGGGACCGGATAAAGTTTCATATACACAATACTTATTCTAATGTAAAATAAGCGCATATACACATACACATCACATAAAAAAATTGTAAATATTTTATAATCTTAGCAAAGTCTTTTAATTTCCCATTAGCAATGTCTTTTCACTTCTCGTTAGCACATCATATAATAATAATAGACAAGGGAATCTTGTAGTTACGCACACAAAAAAAAAAAAAAAAAGTAAAATCAATTGCAAAAAGTTAAAGTTTTCTTCTTTTTCTCTCTAGACAACACACATGTTTTCATCACGAAAGTTCTCGTACTACCCCCATATGGCAGTTTCTACTTTTTTTATCCGCATTCCTTCAGTTTCTTTCGATTTTATTTATTTTTTTTAATTTTAAGTATAGACCTCCTACCTGGCTTAATCGCTGATATTATATATATATGAATATATATGTATATATATATATATATATATATATATATATATATATATATATATATATATATATATATATATATATATATATATATATATATATATATATATATATATATATATATATATATATATATATATATATATATATATATATATATATATATATATATATATATATATATATATATATATATATATATATATATATATATATATATATATATATATATATATATATGGAATGAGCTTTTTCTATGACTACAGGTGATATGTTAGGAGGAACCCACAATTTCCATTGCTGCTCGCTGCCTTCGCCTCGGTCATAATTAACCTTTTTAAGTACCATACCCTTATTAACCTTTAAATCTGGTAACTTTTCTTGATTCTCGGTGATGTGTTTTATCAGATCTAAATATTCTGCACTTTCGAATTCTGTTGTTTCAAAGTCAGACAAACTCTCCACATCTACCTCTTCGGCCATCATGGACTCTTCTTGGGATCTAGACAACATATCCGCCACGATGTTCTCCGAGCCTTTCCGGTGGACAATTTCAAAGTCAAATGCCTGTAATTGAAGCGACCAGCGTGCTAGCCTACCTGTTAGATCCTTCAACGACATCAACCATTTCAAACTAGCGTGATCTGTGACGACGGTAAATGGCATGAGTTCCACATACGGGCGAAATTTTTTTACGGCCATTACCGCGGTTAAACACTCTTTTTCGGTTACGCTGTAGTTTCTCTGACAAGCGTTTAATTTTTGACTATAAAATGCTTTAGGATGTTCATCCTCCTGCTCGTCCAGCTGGTACAGTACAGCACCGATGCCATAATCGCATGCATCACACTGTATCCAAAAACGTTTCTTGAAATCTGCGTGCCTTAGCACTGGAGCTGACGTTAATGCATTTTTGAGACTTCCAAAAGCTGATATTGATTGCCTCTGAGGTCATTTCAAATTTCTTGCTTTTCCGAAGACAATCCGTTAACGGCGCAGCCAGCGAAGCAAAATCTTTAATAAATCGCCGGTACCAAGAAAACTATGCACTTTTCTAGGATTTCTCGGAATTCTGATGTCTCTAATGGCTCTTATCTTTTCGGGATCTGTTTTGAGACAGCCACCTCCAATAATAAATCCGAATATCGCAGCTGTTGAAAACAAAATTTTGATTTTTCTAGACCTATTGTTAAATTTGCTTTTCGTAGGCATAGGGCCACCTCTTCTAAAATTTTAAGGTGTTTATCAAAGCTATCCGAAATAACCAGCAAATCATCGAGATAAATGAAAACGTTCTCCTTCAACTTTTGCGGTACAACCTTGTCCATCAGCCTACAAAGTCTTTGCGCGGCATTACATAAGCCAAACGGCATCACTCGAAACTGGTAGAGTGGCCGACCTGCTACGGTGAACGCGGTATAGGGTCTACTGTCTTTGTCTAGCCCAATCTGCCAAAAAGCAAACTTCAGATCTACACTACTTATATAATATGTTTCATCTAAACGACTTAGAACTCCTTCTATATTTTGTAGTGGATAAGCGTCTTTTATGGTTCTATCGTTTAATTTCCTAGCATCGAGGCAGAACCTATTTTTCCCCGGTTTTCTAACGACTGTTGTCCTATTTGACCATGGACTTTCACTTTCTTCGATGACATTTAGTGCTAACATTTTATCAATCTCGCTGTATACAATGGCCTGAATGGCTGGTGACAAAGGATAATGGCGATCCTTGAAAGGAATTGCATTTTCTTTTAGCTGCATGGTGTGTTTTTCTAAGGGAGTACAACCTAAACCTTCTTTTTCGAAAGCAGGAAATAAATCTATTACTTTTTGTAATTTTGTCTTCTGCCCATCGTCTAAGATGTGAGGATTTGATCTGTGATCATCCACTTGCAGCTCATCATCTCTTCGTTCGTCGTTCACTTCTTCGACTTGAAACACTTCTGGCGCGAGTTGGAACTTTCTCCAAAAATCAACTCCTAAGTAGGCCTTCTGTTCCAAGTCAGGGCACAAATAAAAAGTTATTATTTCATTTCTATTATTATATGAAACTTCCAAATCAATTTTTCCCAACAATCCATGTACTTTTCCTGCAGCCATAGTTACTAACGAAAATATCGGTTTAAACCCAGCACCTAACTTATCCATAGTTTCTCGGCAATCCTTTCCAAGTAGACTAATTGAGGCACCTGTGTCTAGCAAACCTTTTACAACAATATTGCCAATTTTTATTTCCGCATATGCCCTCGGATCCCTACTGTCAGCAGATCTTATTGTTGAAACTACCTGTGAGTACAATCATCGGGATTGGCATGGGATTATTCCTAAACTCTTTTCGGCCGAAGATTTTCTCGGCCCCAACACACTCCCTTCGTAGCTCCTCTACTGAATTAACTTGAATTGGGTAAACTCTCGTTCTAATATCATCGCGTAAATTCTTTTTAATGATTTTTACCATTTCCCTTTCAGGCATTGACATGTCCAAATGAGAACGCATCTGTGTCATCGTGAAGAAAACCTCATCAATCCCTTCTCCAACATGTTGTCTTCTCTCAACAATGTCACTCATAATTTCAAAGCTGGATCTCGTAGACATATATTGTTTTAACAAAGCTTCTTTTAAAGTTGGCCATTCAGTGACGAAGTTGGTTTTGATATAGAGCCAATACCATTTCTCAGCGACACTTTTCACAAACAAATGAAAATTGTCGAGCACTTCACCATATTGCCTTTGCAGACGCTCGATTCTGAACACAAAATCTTTCACGGCTAGCTTATTTGCATTGCCGTCAAATTCTACGCCACACTTATCCATTCGAATTCGATGATAAGTTTGTGAGTGCGAATTTTGCCCATTATTTGTTTCCCCGCTATGTAGAGACGAATAAGAGGAATATACGGATCTAGCAGAGATGTCCATCTGCTGGTTGCTATTACTGCCACTCACATTGAGTATTATTTCCTCCCGCAATCTTTTATTTTCTTGCTGGTATTGCTTGCAGCAATAGGCTCATTTTACCCATTGTGACGGTAAGCTCTGCCATTTGCCTCTTCAATAAACTTAATTCGGACATTTCCCTATGGTTAGTGCGTTCCTCATGACTTCTAGTTGGCATTTGTCCTATGTGCTGATTTTCTCGCAATGGCTCCTGAGCCATTGCACTAGTGCCCGCGCGTTCGTTTATAGTCGTTTCCGATATATCGGTTATTTGCGGATTTATCGTATTTTGATTCATGTTACACGCGTCGCTATGTACAGGTTTTCGCCCTGGTGTATTGGATTCAAGATATTTTTCAAATGTACTCGGCGTAGATCTACTCAAATCAAAATTTAGTTGTCTTGCTCTTTCCTATTTCTTGTCAACGGAGGACTCACAGGCATATCAAGATCAAAACACACAAAAAACTCTATTACTCGAACTAAAGCAAAATATACCGAATATTCACGGCTATAATTTAGAGCGTTTTTTTGCTACTAGACTAAAAAAAAATCTTGCACTAAAACGAAGACAGTTTTTTTTTCAATAAATATTCAATATCCTATATTTTTTTTCACTATAATGATTAATTTACTATAAATATATATTTTTTTCAATCACCAAAAAAAAAAAAAAAAAAAACAGAAATTCTAAATAACAAAAATACTATAAAAATTGTTTTCTTTTAATTTCAATTAATATTAATTCGGTTTGGAATGAAGGTACGAAGCGGTTGTCAAAGTGGTATATAATTTCATCTTAAAGTGGTGTCTCAATAAAAAAATACATATGTATATACACAGGAAAAAAAAACAAAACTTTCCGTGGCATAATTTCTCATACAATCATTATTTATTTGCACCTGAGTTATGAGATCTAGCTTGCCATAAAAGAAAATCATTTGATACTTCACTACTATGCATATAAAAAAAATACAATTAAGTGGCTATCAATATGACCTCTCACGGACAAAACTTTCACCTACTATATTACATACTGTAATTGATTTCTATTTTAAGGGTAAGCGGTACGGTCTCAATACATTTAACATTTTATTTTGCGGAAATTGTTACGCTATTGCTACCTAAACCATATGTGATTATTCCGATGCTATGCTTGATTTGGCTAAATTGGAAATTTTCCGTACTACCTTTCTGAACTTGGTTTCTTCTTAGCAAAGGGCTTCGTAGCCCTTTGCTAATCAAAATTTACCACAAATTACGCACATAATTATTTTGGGCTATTGATTCTATTTTGGTCTATTGTTTCGTTTTCTTGCCTGATTAGGTGTACATATATTTTAAGATTGGGCGCCATTTGATAGCGCGACCTTAATATTATTGCCTGAATGGGTTTTTCCTCAAGCTTCCACTTAAAATTTTGTTTGGGCGCCATTTTATGTAACAGCCGTATTGACCTGAGGGGATTCACACTAGCTCATGATGGAGCACATATAGCTCAGAGAGGTTCCAACCCTCCCTCAGGGTACGCCGTTCATAAAAAAAAAAACTAAAAAAACGATATTTGAAAACACAAAAAAAAAACTCAAACTTTAATGAGGTATTTTCTTCGATCGGACACCACTCACTCAGGACCAGATGATTTTGCCCTGTTAGCAGCCCTCCCAACCGTGCCATAAAATGTTATGTTATGTATATGTTATTTTACGGCCCCTATATCCACCCGACTTTTCCACCTCAACTTACCGTCATGCCATTACCTTCAGAAGTTATTCCATATTGATAACTATCAACATTTTCTTTAAAACGTTACAAATATCTATTTATTAAAACAAACTTAAATCTAAAACAATAAAAAAAACACTATATAATTATACTCTACTAAATCTTAATACTATTAACAATTTATTCCTTATCAATAATTTGCCTAACTATTATCCTAGCCTACAATAGCTTGTGCGTACTATTTCTGCACTACCAGAATTTTACGCGAATTACAATGAGCCTTTCGCCGTTTGCATAGGCTAAAACCACCTAACTTCTTCACCGTTGTGTCCCTAACTTGAAGCAGCTCCCTAAAGTAGGCTTCAACTAAATTCGCTTTTCTTTTCCTAAAGATTTATATAAACCAGTTCAGGTTAACTTCAGCCTATGACTTCCTGTTTCCTTTTGTTTAATTGTGTGGCAAAAGAAAATAACAGATGGGCGCCCTCTAATGGCAAGTAGTACCGATATATGTACATCAGACACACAAACCGCAAACGCTCGAATAAAAATCTACAATGTTACTGAGTTCCTTAATCCGAAACAGTGTTACCTACACATAATATGATAATTCAAATACATAAATAAAAACATAAAAAAAAAACACAATAGATTCTGACAAATGGTTGAACCACCGTATGATGCCAATTAAAACAATAGAAAATAGATGTACTCTAATACGCTCTTATTAATTTATAAACATTCTTGCACAGGTTTTTTTAACACTCTTTAAAAATTAACTCTGATATTGACTGATTTTACTTTACTTATTATCTTGGTGACTATTCCAACTTTATATATTTTTTATAGATTATATCTCTTTTTTTTAATAATTTTTTTTATAATTTTTTTATACATACAAAATCTCACAACTACTTTTACAAGCTTTTTTCTTCTATTTTCTTTGGGTTTTTTGTGTTTTAAATTACTTTAGTTTTCTTCAAAATACAATAATTGATTACTCACTTCATCTCCTTTCTTTACTTTTACCCAGTTTTTGTTTCCTTCAATGCCAGATAACTTAACGATTTCTTCAAAATGTCATCGCCACCAGTTGCGAGTTTTCAGCTAGCTTCTTGAAACTTTCTCCAGTGGCTTTAAAGCTTCTCATCAGTCAAGTTCTACCTTCTTTATAGACGGACCGGTGTTTCTTAGATTTCCATTAGCCAATCTTTTCACTCACACGAATGTTCAGCTTACATCTTCAATTAATTATTATTGATCTCCTCAAAATCCAAATTAATAAAAACTTTCAGCTACAATCAGCAATTTAAAAAACTTTTCAGCTTCAAAAAACTTTATAACTTTCAAAAAACTTATTTGCTTCCAACATCTTTCAGCTTCAACTCTTCAATATTCTATTAATGCCTGTCCACGAGTCGCCATTTTCTCTCCCGTTTTTCTCTTATATATATTAATCTTTTCCAAAAATCTAAATTCCATTTTTTTCCAACCGCTTTAACCGTTTTCTTCCCGCTTTTTAAAATCTATTGATATTTTTTCTCTCTCTCTCTCTCTCTCTCTCTATATATATATATATATATATATATATATATATATATATATATATATATATATATATATATATATATATATATATATATATATATATATATATATATATATATATATATATATATATATATATATATATATATATATATATATATATATATATATATATATATATATATATATATATATATATATATATATATATATATATATATATATATACCGATATATTTAATTTGTTCCACGTATATAAATAGCTCTTGCAGTACTTCCCAAGTTTTGTTGTTATGCTTTAAGCCACGCTTCAGCGGGTTAGGATCGTTGAAATTTTTGCTATTTAGGCAATCAAAGTAACTATTTAGTTTTATTTTTATAAATGTAGCAGTAGAGGAGGCAATTTCGGATAACTTCTATTAAATTGGTGATTTTCACTAAGTGATTGAATAGCAGCTGCAACAGAATTGCTTAAAGATTGAACGGCTAGACTCACACGCATCTTCTGAAAGTTCGTTGGATTTATATGGCATAATGTCAATTTAGACATTTTTGTTGCTTTTTCCATGTTCTAATTCAAAAACTTCTCTAATGACATCAAATCGCGCTACTCCATCAGGTGTTTTAAAATCGCCTTTGATATAATTTGCTAGATTATTTGACTTTTTTTTCAAACCGGTTATCAAATACCTCGAATAGTAGCAATTTAAAAATCGGTTTTCGGTAAAAAATTAAAGAAATTACTAGTTAACCGGGGTTTAAATAATATAGTTAGAAACAAGTTTGTTAATAAAATAACATTTTCAAAATAACAATTCAATAAATTTAAAATAACATTTAATTTGATGGTTGATTCACTCTGTGATTCTTCAACCGCACAGTCGTGTTTTTAAAAAGTGAAAAAAAAAAACAAACCAAAAATCATTGTGCTAACATATTTTTAAACTCACATACAAAAACAATAATATATTGTATTAAATTGCAAAAACAATAACAAATTATTTTAAAAAAAACAACGGGAAAATAAATTCCTTACATTTCATTAACTAAACAATAAAATAAATTTCAATAAAACAAGTGCGGTGGCAGTGCATTGTTGTTGTTGTTATTGTGCGTGAAGATTACCTACCCAGTGGGAAAAAAACTATACACTAAAGTTTTGTTTTCTTGCAAAACCGAAAATCTTTATGACAATTATTTTTATATACTTTTAAATTTAAAAAAAATATAAATAAAAAAAAAAAATTGCATGAGTGTACCTAGTAGATGCAATTCTGAGAGGGAGCTTAGCTCTACTAGAAAAAACCTCTGGATTTCTGAAGAGGAATCATTGAAAAAATCGTTGGACAATCTCCTGTCTCTAAGAGATAAAAAACGCACGCGTTCGTGTTCGCCAAACATTGTTGTTACAACAGAAGACCAACCATCTACCAGTTCAGTTATTGCAGATAAGCCGAAAACACAAGTAGGCATGGACAGGTATGTAACCGTGGTTAAACGTCAGCGAAGCCCGAAATCCGCTCAGATATCATCACAACCAAAGATATCCAAAGAGGATAATACCGCTACAGCAACGCAAAGTAATAGATTTGCAATCCTCCAGACTGATGAGCCAAATACAGCAAAAAAAACATTTAAACCGCCACCAATATATTTGAGAGAACCTACTTCTAATGAGCTGGTAAAACAACTTATTACGGTAATCGGTAAGGACAATTTCAACGTGACATTAGTTAAGCGCGGAAACATCAATGAAACAAAAATTCAGGTAAACCATGAAAACGACTACCGAAAATTGTCTGATGTCTTAGAAAAACAGAAAAGATCATTTTACACTTACCAGCTCAAAAGTGCCAAAGGTCTTCAGGTCGTTATTAAAGGGATTGACCCATGCGTAGATACTGATGATGTAAAAACCGGATTGGAAGATAAGGGTTTTAAAATAAAAACAGTAGTAAACATCAGGAACCGTGAAAAGACCCCTCAAACCATGTTTAGGGTTGAACTAGAACCAGGGGATGTTCTGCTAAAAAAGAGTGAAATTCACCCAATATATAACCTCAAATATCTTTTGCATCGTAAGGTTACCGTTGAGGAGCCACATAAGCGTTCAGGACCCGTTCAGTGCCTAAACTGCCAAGAATTTGGCCACACTAAGGCTTACTGCAAGTTGCCCGCTGTTTGTGTTGTATGTGGCGAACTTCACGGCACAACTCAGTGCAATAAGCCAAAGGCCGACGCAAGTGTTAAAAAATGTAGTAACTGTGGAGGTAACCACACTGCAAATTATAGAGGTTGCCCTGTCTATACTCATTTTAAGCGGTCAATGACAAATAAGTCATCGGTTTCTCCAGCAGCCCAGCAGCCAAATGTCATTGGCAAAAACAATTTTCCCCAGGTAGGCCATCCAACCAACTTCACAAACACGCAGAATACCAAACAATTTTCTTATGCTAATGTGGTTAAATCCGACCAAAACTTGAACCAGCGATTTGCGATCAAAATTTTAAAAATCTTGAGGCAACTCTGCAGACTCTTGTTCAATCCATTAACACTTTTACCGTCTCTATGACCAACATGATGCAGGAAATGCTAAAAATGCAATCCACTATTTTACAGGCAATTTTAAAAAAATGAATTGGTTAAAAATATGTTTCTGGAACGCAAACGGCATTCGCCAACACAAAAATGAACTTGAGCACTTCCTTATGGAAAAGCAGATCGATATAATGATGATTGCTGAAACCCATTTGACAACTAACAGTTTTTTCAAAATTAATGGCTACATACTGTACGACACAAAAGATCCCCGTGGAAGATCTTGCGGAGGATCGGCAATTCTAATAAAATCCAGAATTAAACACTTTTTAATGAACGAGACACGTGAGGAGTATCTCCAAGCAACTAATATATGCATTGAATATTTTCATGAAAAAATCGTTATTTCCTCGATTTACTCACCGCCCCGATTTTCAATAACAGAAAGCCAATATTCAAATTTTTTCAAATCACTTGGGCCTCGATTTCTAGCGGCTGGCGACTATAACGCTAAACACACTTTTTGGGGATCACGTTTAATTACCCCGAAAGGCCGTGTGCTTTTTGACACCGTTTCCAAAATGGGCTTAGGTGTGATTTCAAGTGGACACCCCACTTATTGGCCGTCAGATCAACGCAAGATCCCAGACGTTATAGACTTTAGAGTTACAAAAAATTTTCCCTCAGAATGGATGCATGTGGAGCCTTCATTGGACTTGTCATCAGATCACTCACCAACTATAGTTTCTGTTTCGTTCCCCCAGGGGGTTGGTTCCCCGTTTTGTGACTTGGCGTTGACTGTCACTCGAGTTAATTGGTTAAAATATAAAAAATATTTGAGTACACATTGTACAGAAAATATTGCCTTGAGAACCCCTGAGGATGTTGATATATCCATTAAAGATTTTTCTGAAGACCTTAAACTGGCCGTACAACATGCTACCACTAGCCATACAAGATCTAGAAATGTGAGCAATAGAACGTATTCGTCTGAAATAGAGCAACTTCTGTCAGAAAAAAGAAGAGTTAGAAGAGAGTGGCAACTTCGAAGGTCTCCCCAGCTTAAAAGCAGACTACGGGAGTGCATAACTCAATTAAGAAATCTGCTTGAAATCCAAAGAACGGCTTCCCTGAAAAATTATCTAGAAGGTCTTGATGGTAGCCCGCAAACCGACTATTCTCTATGGAAAGCGACAAAAGGTCTGAAAAGACCCGTAATAGGTAAGCCACCTCTGCGAACTTCAACTGGAGATTGGGCAAGAAGCGATTCTGAAAAAGGGATGGTGTATGTTAATCATTTAAAAAACGTTTTTACTGCAAATGATACAGTGGATGATGTTGCTGAATTTCCGCCATATGCTGTTAGACCGCCTGTGCCTTTGAGACTTAGTTTTCAAGATGTTGAAAATGTTATTCGTAACTCAAACCCCAGGAAAGCTCCAGGTATTGATAAAATTACTGGTAAAATGCTTGAGCAGCTACCTCGTGTAGCTCGTAGAATTCTTCTTTTTATTTTTAACGCTATTTTACGTCTCGAGTATTATCCTGCAGAGTGGAAGGTGTCCATGATTACTATGATACCCAAACCAGGGAAGGATCCCACTAAAGTAGAATCATACAGACCAATAAGTCTACTGCCAACAATTTCAAAACTGTTCGAAAAATTGTTAATGGCAAAGTTGAGTCCAATGTTGAACACTGTGGGATGCATCCCTGATCATCAATTTGGCTTTCGGGCTAAACACAGCACAATAGAACAAACGCACAGACTAGTCAATGTCATAAGACAGACCTTTGAGGAGAAGAAGTATTGCTCAGCTCTATTCATTGACATTTCTCAAGCTTTTGATAAAGTGTGGCACGAGGGCTTGATACACAAAATAAAGTTGAACTTGCCTGCAAATACACACAAGCTTCTGGAAAGCTACTTATGTGGGCGGAAGTTTGTTATCAGAGAAGGCGACTTTATAAGCCCAACTCAGCCAATCGAGGCAGGAGTTCCCCAAGGCAGCATACTGGGGCGTACTTTATATTTGATTTATGCCTCTGACATGCCAACGACACCCGGAATCCACACTTCAACTTTTGCAGACGATACAGCATTCTGCAGCGTACATGAAAGCCATCAAGTAGCTTCGCGAAATTTGCAGGAGTATATTTCAATATTAGAGATGTGGTTAAAACTTTGGAAAATTAAAGTTAATGAACAAAAGTGTACTCACGTTACATTCACGCTGCGTAAACAAACATGTTCAGCCATCCAAATCAACAATTCACCTATTCCGCAGCAAAATGAAGTCAAGTACCTTGGTATTCACCTGGACCGTAGGTTAACGTGGAAGTCTCACATAGATGCGAAAGTTACTCAGTTAAAGTTAAAAGCAGCTCAACTGAATTGGCTTATGGGCAGAAATTCTACATTGAAGTTGGACTGCAAACTTTTGTTATATAACGCAATTTTAAAGCCTATATGGTGCTACGGAGTTCAATTATGGGGCACCGCCTCCGCTTCAAACGTTGAAAAAATTCAAAGGCGACAAAACAAAATTCTTCGAACAATTACCGCAGCTCCATGGTACGTAAAAAACTCACGAATTCATAAGGATCTCTGTGTTCCTCTTGTAAAAGACGAATTTTCAAAGTACGCAACAAGGCATATCAATAAATTGGAACTTCATCCAAATCGTCTTGCACGCAATATACTTAATTTCGAAGGACACTCTCGGTTGAGAAGGAGGGACACCCTTGCCACCATCAGAACGTTAAATAGGTGATTTCACCGATATTGATCGTGCAAAATAAAACATTTTTGTCTAGCATTGGCTGGACTTAATTAATTTTATGTATTTAGTTTTAAGATTTGAATACCTATTGTTAGTTCACTTTGTGAAGATTCAATAAACAAATGAATGAGAAAAAAAAAAAAAAATTTGATGGTTAAAGTAAATTCTGAATAAAAGAAACGTAATTTCCAAAAATAACAAAGTAAAAAATATTTAAAAACTCTTAAATAAATCTATTTTTTTAATTAAACGTTTGAAAAGATGCAAAGTATATATGCAGAGTATATATGTTAAAGTATGAATACACTTCAGCCAAAGTAATTTGTAAAAATGATTATTAATATTTTATTTAATTCAATTTTATAAACGTGTTACTTCTATAAAAGCAGGAAAGAAAGAGAGAGAGCCAAAAAAGGAAGTTGGCTGTCGAAAATAAACCAAATGAATTTTAGAAGTATTGACGTTAGCTGATTAATTTTTATATTGCCGGACTTTGATTATTTTTATGAAAGCGTTATTTTCAACAGTTTGAAAAGATGCAAAGTATATATGTAAAATGTACTAAAAGTCTGATGCTCTTTTTCATGCGTTATTCTTTTAATGCGCACAATCATATGTGCACAAAGTACCTATATATTAAAAACCTCATTAGCCGTGTTAAAAAAACTCGGGCTATTCGATATTCGAAAAATATATATTTAAAATGCAGAAAACTTAATGCTTGGAAAAATATATTTACCTACATATATTAAATTTTACTCTATTTACACTATTGTACACAAAAAACTTTCTTTAACTAAGGCATCTAAGATTCGATCAGAATTAATGCAGTTTAATTTGTACAATAACAAATATATGCATGCTTTCGCTACTGTGACACAGTAGATCTACTCGTTTTGAATGTAATATGTGCTCAGATCATTATATTAACATGCAAAACCTAGCAAACACGATACAAAATCATTGAAATATGTTCACGGCTCAATAACAACTTCGCATTAGACAAACGTTTGCTTGCAAACAAATGCTATTATATAAAAATCTGCCCCTTTTTGTTGCGAAAGTAGTTCCAGTAAAACGATACTCAAACGTAAGTCGTCTACGAAAGAATTTTATTGCATATTATCATTATTACTAATTTTAATTAAAATCTGCGTGTTTGCTGGGTAGTATATTTGATGTTACTAACACACATGCATACATAAACAGCATACAAGTTAAGCCCACTGTTAACCACAAGCCAACAAAATATTGCTGACTATTATTTTATTTTATTTTACTTTATTTTACAATAAGCGAATATCAAAAGTTATTAAGTTCATTGTTTTATATATTTTATGCTTCATATGCAAAAATACTTTTTTTAACAAAATAAGATATAATATAAGTTAAGAAAGTCAATAACCTTATTTTATCGTTTATAAAGCAAAAATATATTTTAATAAATAATTTAATAAAATAAGCTAAGTAATCAATTGTAAAGTATAAAAAGATTAACAATAAAATTATGCAGGCAGTTGATGTTATAACCAAAGGGTGTTGCGTTTTATTCCGTGTGTTGATCAAATTACTTGATTTTTTCTGGCTCTCTGTGCAAGAGAACATAACTTACATACGTAATTATTTTTTGCAGAGAATTTGTTCTCTCCATTGATTTAACATTTTTATTTGCAAAAACAACAAAGGGATTTTCAGAAAATCCCAACAAGAATTTACAAGAACAAAATATATTTATTGTCTTTGAGTGAACGTTAGTTTAAAATTCACACATAGGACATCTAGTGGGCAATAGCGACTTGAAAGCTTGTGTGCAGTTTTGAAGCCGCTGCCGTCTATATTATTCATGAGAATATCATACTTCAACACATAAATATTTACTTATGCACATACGCAACTAGAGCATTTATGCATACATACATATTCTAAACAACAAAAGATTGGACGTTAAATTTGAATTTAAAATTGGAGCATCTAGTGGACAATTGCAACAACAGCTTGTGTGAAGTTTAAAAGCTGCTGCCGTCAATACTATTCGTGAGAATGCTAATTAAGGGTATGTCAACATAACATGTAATTTTGTACGCATTTCAACAGGAATATACAGCAGAGACATCTATATTTAGGTAGTTGTTATTGAATGATCAATATTTCGATGTTGTTATGATTTGCTGTCAGAACTGGAATTTATGTAAGGATGTAATTGGAGATTTAATATAGTAATATGAATGTGATGAATTGTAGCAATTGGTACCTAATCATTAATGACTTGACAGCTAATTCGATTTTGTTTATATGTGGTTACACATCATATAATTGAATAAGTAAGCCTTTGTAGGAAGTTTAGAATATCAAAGAATATTATTTTATTAATTGATTTAACATAATAACAAAAGAGAACGGATAACGATAACACGAAAGAAACAGATTGAGTTTTTCTTCACCTTCTTACATTATATAATAGTTTATTGATTCATAAGATTGACTGTAATACAAACATTTGCCGATATGGAAGCACTTAAAAGCAAAAGGCAGGTTTTAAAGGGTTCTATTACTCGAATTTATAATGCGTGTTCTGATCAGGAAGCATCTATTGATGCTATAAAGGTCAGGGTTTGTTGGGGCAATCTGCTGGGCATAGAATATTGGTTAACAAGGGGGTTGGTTCTGAAACACTATTTACGCCATCTGCCTTGCCAATAGCTGTATATTTTAAAGAACGAATCAGCCTCATAGTTTTAGCCTATTGTTTATGTACATACCTGTTTTTTTCCAGTAGTCCAATTTTAATGTTGGAAAGAGCGAAGTACTTTCGAATGAGATGGCAACCAAGGCGAATTCAAAACAGGTGGTTGCAAGAGAACAATAAATACAACATTGCAAAAACAACACGCATTTTGTTAGTGTAATCATTACTGCCGATGTCAGATTTCAAATTCGCCGAAAGTTGTTTTTTGTTTACGAAAAAAGAAAGAAACACAAAAAATAGCTAAGAAGAAAAAGAGTTAAGTGAAAAGTAAGTATGATACAAATTTTAATTATTTTAAGAAATTAATTAAATTTTATTATTTTAAAGGTGGTTGTGGTGAATTTATTGAGTATTTGCCGGTCTGAGTGTTAGTGCTAAAACAATATAAATGTGTATTGTTTTTTGTTTTCCATTTTTGTTAAAACGGCCCACAACAAAACTCGACAACAGACGGACGTACAAACCAATAATGGAATCCATTGAAGAATATTTAACGCTAACCCTAAGGAATGGTAAGCACAATAATTCATTATATTACAAAACTATACTAAATTTATATTATACTATTGCAGCAACGTGGATGAAATAAACAATTTAGTTCCTGGGTGCGGTCTTGGGAGGTTATTGTATGAGTTGGCTAATTGTTCCCGGGAAAACAAGCACACCTTAAACCCATACATATGCACCCATGAACTCATCAACACGATAAATCTACATCGAGCTGATCAAGACAGCTTTATACAGGTAGTAGCTGAATTACAATAAATACAACATGAACAAACATCAACATGTATTTTGTTGGTAGAATTTACGAATAGTTTATTGTAATTCTGCCACTACCTGTATAAAGCTGCCTTGGAGCTGATCAAGTAGCTGCAGTGCGTTTTTTTTATGTTTGTCCTTTAAAAAATTTATCAAGTGGCATGCTGTCCGTAGTAGCAGGTGATTTTTTAGAGGTAAATTATAATTATAAAAAAATTGTAAATTGAAAGTGAAACACTGCTTTCTTTTACATTTTAGGTTAATAAAACTTCATATTCTTACCACTGTGTTGCAACATGTATCTTTATATATACGGTGCTAATAACGTGGTTGATTTCATTCAGACTATTTATCATATGTTAGTCCCAGGCTGCGACACACACATTGAGGAAAGCATTGAGTCTACATTTGAAGACATTATGATGGTACTTACTGGTGTCTGATTCGAGGTCATAACGTCAAAAACTGGTATACAAAAGCGAGTATGAAAGCTTTTTGTGGATATGCCGTAAGCCTTTGCAAAGTTCCAGTAATAATATTGTGAACGTGGGTGACAATGCAGGCGAAGAGAATGGATATAAATTTTTTAGCGGTTGTAAATGATTATTTCCTTTAAAGCAGCGAATTTATTTTGCTGTCTTTGTAGAAGACGATGCAATGCACATAATTTTAATGACTTAATTTTCTTTTGCTATATATGTTGTGAACTATTCTTTTTATTTTTTGTTAATATTCTTAGCAACTCCTCAATATTAACGAAAACATTGTTAAGACAAATGAATTTTATTTTTTTTAGCTGCATTTAGCATAAAAACAAAATTATATACATAAATACTTTGTACAAATGATAATAATGGTTTTTAATTGTTAAGCTAAGTGTATGAAGTTGTTGGAAAAGGAAAATACATAATAGATGGAGATTTTAATAACAGAGACCAGTTCGAGCTTCAGTTAAAACGAGAAATTGAAAGCTTATAGCACGGACGTTGATTTTGCTATGGTCAACTTTATTAAGACAAAAGAAATAAACTTTTTTCAAGATAAGCTTGAATGATTACATATGCACATATTACATACATATCTATATAATTTTTATATAATAAGGAACTCTGGCTTTGCTTACAAAAACTTCTTTGTGTAGCAATTAATTCGGCCCTAAAAAGGGCAGATTTTATGGAACAAAAAAATTTTTTTTTAATAAAATTGGTGTCCCTAAAAAGAGCCAATTTTATAGAACAAAAAGTTCTCTCTTTTTAATAAAATTGGTGGCCCTAAAAAGGGCCGATTGAATAACTTGATAAAATTACAATTGTAATTGCCTTCTTAAAAAATACTTTTTGGAAAAAGTATTTTTTCTTAAAAAGTGCTTTTCAATAAAAAACTTCTGAGGCCCATATTTGGAAAACTTTATGTTGCCCAAAATTTCACCATTTTATATTTTTATTATTTTTTTTTAAGTCTCTATCACCCTAAGTCTCCAAATGTTGTTTTTTATTTTGGAGCTGCGTGGGTAAACTAGATTAAACCGATAGTTTTATTGAAATTCAAATACTTACTCAGTTTGGGTGCTCTGCTCCTTCGGATATAATTCAATGGTTTCCTTAGGAAGCGGCATCGGTGCAGCCACTGTAACTGTCAGCTCCACCCAAGAAAACAACACTGTACTCCCATCAAAGCATTGTGTATATTGCCACTAGCAACCCATTTCGGTCTGATAATTGAAAACACATTTCTTTAATATTAAACAATTAATAAAAAGGGAACAAATCTAATTTACCAATGCAGCTCCAAAAGAAACAAAAAGTACCTACTCTGTGTAGCAAAATAATAAGAAAATGTAAAATGGCAACATTGGGGAAACACTTATAGTTTCCGAGTTATGGACCGAAGAAGTTTTCATATATACACGGATTTTCCTGCCACATTTTTTTATCTGTATGGTATTATAATATTGGTATCATTTTAAAGCTTATGGATATATGTATGTTTTCAAATATACTAAAATAACTGAAAACAATTGGCTCGGGTATTATTAACATTTTAAACAAGTTTGTACCAAAGTGTAAATACACATACATAATACATAAGTATTTACAATGTACATATATATAATTTAATTTGATAATAAACACCGTCTTCGCCACCAAAATTTTTGCATAGCCAGCCTTCGGCCGGATGCAAGGGTTGGATGCATTATTGATCATATAAATTAAAAAATGTGATAGAAAACTTCTTTGGTCCATAATTCGGAAACTAACAAGCGTTTCACATTTTAAGAACTGCGTTGGTAAACTAGATTTGAACCATCTGGGAGTATTTGGCAAAAGCATCACCCTTTTGCCCATAGTGGCAATATGTTTCTTTTTGAAGTGGCTGGAACACATAATTGAATATGCCTTTAGCCGCATACCACAAATTTATTCCTTCTTTCGGGATCTGTTGTCACTTAAAACATGATACCACCACCACTTCAAACTTTTTTTTGCACAATATACAATAACGCATTTTGCTATATATTATCGTGTTTTATCTATATATTTATCCGATTATATATATTTAAAAATGCATTTTATTATTATCACTTCACTTTTTATGTATTTTAAAATACAATTCCATTCAACTTTTTAAGAAATAATTTATAATTGTTTAAAATATGTATACTTTATTCACTAATGAGAGAAAAAAGTGTATAACGAAAGCAAGAATCAAAACAATAAGAAAAAATTTGAGCATGATGATGGAAAAAACGTGGCAAGCAAAAAATAATCACCTGTGCTGTCAAGTTCACCTATTATTGAATTCGCCTTGATGGCAACGCTTAATCTTAAATATTGCCTATTATGACATTTATCATTTGTTACTTCTTTTTGTACTCTGCTAATGCTGAAATCTAATTAACTACCTTTTTGTGTTTTTTAATCAGTCCTAACTAAACATCTATGAATAAAACACGTTTTATCCTTTATTTTAATACTTAAGAGACATTCTTTTTATTTTATATAAACAACAGTTAATATGTTTTCCGCCATGAGTTCAAAATAAAATTTTTTTGCTGCTTATAATTTTTCCTGTTTATTTTTTTACGTTCTGTCAAAACCGATTTGTTTTATCGACCCTATTATCACGGCATTGTCGATAAATTAAATGGTGATACCAATTCGCCAAGACAGAGATGGTTTCCTATGCAAGGGCGAAAAAGTAGTTAAATTTAAATTCATTAGTTTCCTTTACATGCCTAGGCGTATTTTGAAAATAGATAGGTTTCTATTTTACCTGGTTTAAATGTGTGGGGAGTACATTAATAGAAAAGAGAAAGAAAATGCAAGGTCATTGCTCTAACTCAAGGCCAAAGCAGTGCACAGTTAATTTTTCCGACTTTAAAATACGTTATTCGGGAATAGGCAATTTTATAAAGGAAAAAGAGACACAAAATGATTCACGAATGGAAACTAAACGGTCGATAACTTGGAAAATATTTGGAAAAGTTGGAATATTTTGGAATCTAATAAAAAGCCGGATTTGAAAATGAAAGAGAGATTGAACAGAAAGTGCTGAAGTGACTAGAATCAAAAGAAAAAGAGTGGAAAAAATACATTTTGTGAATTAATGTATCAAGGCTATGTGTGCGTCAAAATTGAGGGACAAATTCAATCTTCTGGAGAAGATATATTCAATTTTCGGGTGAACAGGAGGAAAAAAGCTAGAAGCCGGGCAAGTTCTGGATAAAATTCGTGATGGTGCAATTTTTCCATGAAAATATTTTTGATTGATTTAGCAAAAATAATCATCCCTGGAGCGCTAAATAATATCACGGAAATTATCCAGGTAACCCGTTAAAAGTGAATGTTTTTTCAAAAGAGTGAAAGATAAAAAATGTTGGGATATTTAACGAGCCATTGAAAGTGCTTGGGGTAATAGAAAAAAAGAGTCTAAAAGTGTAGATAATGCCGTGAACCTCCTAGTCGAAGATAAACGATTTGTATGGAGCGTATGCAAAAAGGAAACATATTTTTTTTCTTATATATTTTATTATTTTGTAGTTAATATTTTTTTTTATTTAACCATTTATACATTTTCATTTTCAACTTGTTTTTTCTTATTGTTTTTGTAAAGTTTAATTAGTACATTTTATTTATACTTGTAAGTAAATTGAAACACTGACTACAAGCCGAATACATGCAACTCTAAATTTGGCTAATTGTTATACTGTCAAATCAATCATTTATTATTGTTTAATCATTTTTCATTCCAATAAGTCTCAATTTACACACATCAGGTTTTCTTGATCAATTCTGCTTCAATGTTCTTTTGAACTTGCATTCACGTTCGCACACAAAAGTTTTATATCGTCAAGTTTAAGTTTTTTTGCCTTAAAGTTTTCATATTTTCTGGCATTCCGTTTTAGACTTGACGGTACCGTCAAGTCTGCACCCTTTTCCACTCTCTTCTCCCCGTTCTCCCAAAAACTCAAGACTTGACGAGTCAAACTTGATGTGTGTAAACTGGCACTAACTTTCATCAACCTGTAAAGGTCAAAGAATTACCAAAATTTTTGCAACTTTTATAACGTAGTTATTAATAAAATAAATAACATTTCTTGAATTTACTCGACGGGACTTTTAATTTAAATTACATTTGCTAACAATACTAGACGTTATAGGTTTGTGGGTGAGATAAGTACATTCGCGTTAGCTTTTCGATAGAGGTCGCGATAAGGTGTCATTTCGACCGGAAATAAAAAATAAGTAAAAGGCTCACAACTGCTTTAGCAAGTGGAAGAGAGTGAATTTGCTTTCTGTGGCAAATTTGTTTCAGAATTTTGAAGATCGCTTTAGGGAGCTACTTAAAGATAGGATTTCAGAATATTAAGGTGGTGCTCAACACCTATAAAGGGATGTGTGCTGAACGTAGTAGAACGATATAGTGGACAAGAATATTTGAAAAAAAAACAACCCAGACAAACTTATATCGCTAGGAAAATTCTATTATAAGAATAAGAATAAAATTTTAATGTTAAATTTTGTTAAGTTTTATTTAAATAAAAATACATGTGTTTAATGTGAGTTGAAAAGAAAAATTAAATAATGATGTATGAATAATTTGCATTTTTGGTGAACTGGGAGTGAGCTAAGTACGTAGAGTGGGGGCTTCTATAAAGGGGTTGCAATAAGCTTGATTTATGGATTTATTCGCAACCTGGTTGGGATGGGCTACTACAGGAGGAACACCTAGTCCTGTGTAAAAAAGGTATGTGTGAAGAAGTTTCGCGAGAAAATATTGTAAGTAAATTGAATATGTTTTGTGAGATTATTATTATTTTTTTTAATGTACGAAGCACCCAGTGGGAAAGGGTTGGAATCCACTGAGATCTTCTTGAGCTGGCTGGAGGTTTTACTGGTTTCTGCGTTCGTAACATTAAATGGCGCCCAAACAAATTTTTAAACAAAAGTTTGCAGAAAAATCAAAGCAAGCAAAACTTTATGTCGTGCATTAAAAGGCACCCAATCAAATATTTTAGCTTGAGAGAAAATCTATTCAAACACAATTATTAGAAAGCACAAAAATTAAAGAAGCACGCTTAAATTGCGTGCTAAAAAACCAAACATTAAATAACAATTTAATTTTCTTTTTGTAAAATTCACAAACAACCACTCAATGATTTTATAAGGTCTTGCAAATGGATCGCCCCGGTATACCAAACTTATGTTGTCGTAGCCATTTCTGACAGTAGATAAAAAGTAAGAAACGTAGTACGATTTACGATAGTGGAAGTATTCTGGAGACGGTGAATTTGTATGATACAACCAAAAAGTAAAAACAATAGCTTAGACATATTATTCTTTTTATTGTCTTTAATTGTATTGTTATTATTATTTTTTGGTCTTTTCTGTAAATGGTCTAAGTCTAATTTTGGAATTGTCTAGATAGCCGCTTGTGTATCGTTAGAATCACAAGGTCAGAAGTATCTGGAGTTCTCTGATTCAGATCAGTCTTGTAGCTCATGTCGAATCAGATTTGGCATGATAGTACAAGGTGAACAACCATATTTCAGAATAGTCCTAAACAAGCTTAATCAATTTACTTGCGTGATTTCTTTGCACATAGTTTTTATTATTTTTTTTTTGTGTTTTTTTAGTCTGTGTTTTTAGCCACTCTAACGACTACAACTCACTTCTGTGCCAGCCAAGATTAATGTATAGCAGAAGATAATAATATTACAATTTTTGTCAGCTAATAACACAGCAAAAGTATAAAATATTGAATTAGTCTGAAAAGCAAAAAATATAGTTCCATTAGTAATATAGAGAAAAATACTTATAAAATCGTAACATACCAATTCGAAGCTCTTTGATCGTGCGGTTCAGTGAAACTTAGTGAGACTTCGAACAAAAAACTGCGTTTCTGATACCTTCATATTAGTAAAGAATAATATAGGAGTATTTGGTACTTCTTGCATCGATTCCGTTCATTCATCTCGATCATCGGTACATAGTGCTAATGTAACAAATTCAAATAATTACCATCGAATGCGGCTTGGTAAAGGGGGACTTGAATTTGACGGTAACACAAACAATTTGGTCGTGGAGGATTTTGTATTTAGAGTTGAAAGGTTACAGCAGCAATACAACGTTTCCTGGGGCCAAATCACCGCATACGATATCGAGCAAAATTATCGAAATTTTTCATTTTGGTATCACGGCATACGATGTCGAATAAACTGTATTGCAATAATATAAAAAAGTTAAAGGATTTATTTTTTGTATTCCTACTTTTAGGGAACGTATGGTCTTCAATCTATTGCATTTTGTTTAAATTACGATCCAATAGGCATCGGTTGCCATAATTTAGATGTATCGTAATGTTATTCGATACGATAGTTAATTCGATATCGTATGCGGTGATTAGACCCCTGGAATGAGGTCCTAGATAATTTCCATCTTTTAGTTAAGGGTGTAGCCGAAAAATGGTACTGGCTATATATTCAAACCAACTACGTTACGGAATGGGCCACGCTAAAGGAAGCACTTTTGAAGCAATACCAATCTACTAGGTCAAGTTTTGAGCTCATGAGTGACATGGTAGAAAGGAGACAGCAGCCTGGGGAAGGAATCGATGGTTTTTTCTTTTCCATGATTCAAATGCGATCGCGTCTGGACATTTCAATATCTGAAAGAGAAATGATTAAAATGATCAAGAAAAACTTGAGAGAAGATATTAAAACTAAAGTTTACCCAATTTCGGTGAATTCGGTTGAAGAGCTCAGGCGTGAATGCGTTGAGGTTGAAAAAATCTTTGGCCGAAAGGATAACAAAGAAACCTATTTATCTGATCCAGGGCATCGATACTCGAGGCATGTGAACAAAATATTTGAGAAGCCACCTGAAAGTCAGGAGGATATATACACTAAACGTCTGCAATATTACGCTGAAACGGCATTTGAATAAATTAATTTGCTTTTTGAATGAATAAAGCTTCGTACCATACACAACTCACTACGAAGTGACTCATTTTCTGTTTTAATAAAAACAAATAAATGAATAAACAAGCCGAATAACTAATGATAATAACTCGACTCGTGAGAAGCAAACACAACCGCGTTAAAATAAAACGAAAACGAGAAGAAAAGCTTTAAAATGTATCGTCATTCGAATATACGTAGTATCATTCGCATTTATTCATATCTATGTAGTATTATATTAGGAATTTTTTTGTAAATTTTTTGTCTCTGAGGTTTTTAAAAATAATTGCATATGCTCATACTTACATGTGTTGGTCTATATTTACAGCCATTTACTAAAAAACTAACTAAAAATTTCTTTGAAAATTAAAATTATGTGTGTATTTCAGATAAATTTTGAAAAAAAAAAATTATTCCATTATAACAAAAAATAAAATTGTACAGTAGAAAAACTAAGTAAAAATTTATTATAAAATTAAAATTATATGTATGTACATACATATATATGCTAAACAACAGGTGTTTTTGTTTATAACACCAAGATAATTAAAGTGCCAAAGAATTTTTAACCAGTGCTTTTGTTAAAGAAAAGCGAAGTAACTACATAAGGAAAATTTAAAATCATAGTGGCACATATTAAGTAAAATTTTATGTGAAATAAAACTTTCCACACATATATACAATAAAACAAATGACAAAGCAAATCACCGTAAATTTTATTGCAAAACATAAAATTTAATTAAACATTTCCGTATTGGAATAAAAATACAAAATTCTCTGCCCCACCGTCATCGCACCATACTCCACGAGGGAACTGGTTGTGTAAGCTCCATCCATTTTGGTCATCTGCTAGGGGCCAACAAGTTCCGTTTCATCAGTGAAAATAGGGACGTGCCCGTGTTCTAGAAAACCGATAATATTAGTATATAATTGACAAAATGTTCAAAAATACAACTAATCAGAGTTGTGGCCAAAATGTAAAAAAGCAAGAATGGTTTGCCATCACATTCCTGTTTATATATTTAGCATATTGATAAAAAGAGGTTTGCTTTGTTTAATTGCTCAAAGAAAGTTTCAATTCTGAGCATTCGTATTAGCGCTTTAAGTGCCCAATTGGTGAATCGAGACCAATTACAGGAAATGATTTATTGTGATTACTGGAACGGGTTTGCCACTATGATATTCTTGCCAGAGAAATTCCACAGTAGGCTATAGCTTTAAAGAACATGGGGGAAATATACTCGAGCAGGAGTTGACTTCTGTAAAAATAGGAATGATAAGAAGGAAAATTTAGTAGTAAATTCTTGTGGTTAAGTTTGTTAAACAAAATTTTGTGTGAGAACTTGCCTGGTAGATCCTTACACCCGGCTAGAGCAGTCGAGAATGTATCTCAGGGCGTGGGAGTTCCCCACATTGGGCTTAGTTGATGCAATTTCTCTCAATGATTACCGCACTTCAGTTTCTGCAGCGTATACTCACAGAATCTGAAGTTTTGTTGCGGCAATCTGCTGGGCATAGACTATTGGTTAACAAGGGGGTTGGTTGTGAAACACTACGCCATCTTACGCCATCTGCCTTGCCAATAGCTGTATATTTTAAAGAACGAATCAGCCTCATAGTTTTAGCTCGTTGTTTATGTATGTGCATACCTTTTTTTTCCAGTAGTCCAACGTTAATATGTTTTCCGCCATGATTTCAAAATAAAATTTTTTTGCTGCTTACAATTTTTCCTATGTTTATTTTTTTACGTTCTGTCAAAACTGATTTGTTTTATCGACCCTATTATCACGGCATTGCTGATAAATTAAATGGTGATACCAATTCGCCAAGACAGAGATGCTTTCCTAAGCTCAGTTAAATTTAAATTCATTAGTTTCCTTTACATGCCTAGGCGTATTTTGAAGATAGATAGGTTTCTATTTTACCTGGTTTAAATGTGTGGGGAGTGCATTAATAGAAAAGAGAAAGAAAATGCAAGGTCATTGCTCTAACTTAAGGCCAAAGCAGTGCATAGTTAATTTTTCTGACTTTAAAATACGTTATTCGGGAATAGGCAATTTTATAAAGGAAAAAGAGACACAAAATGATTCACGAATGGAAACTAAACGGTCGATAACTTGGAAAATATTTGGAAAAGTTGGAATATTTTGGAATCTAATAAAAAGGCGGGATTTGAAAATGAAAGAGAGATTGAACAGAAAGTGCTGAAGTGACTAGGATCAAAAGAAAAAGAGTGGAAAAAATACATTTTGTGAATTAATGTATCAAGGCTATGTGTGCGTCCAAATTGAGGGACAAATTCAATCTTCTGGAGAAGATATATTCAATTTTCGGGTGAACAGGAGGAAAAAAGCTAGAAGCCGGGCAAGTTCTGGATAAAATTCGTGATGGTGCAATTTTTCCATGAAAATATTTTTGATTGATTCAGCAAAAATAATCATCCCTTGAGCGCCTAATAATATCAAGGAAATTATCCAGGTAACCCGTTAAAAGTGAATGTTTTTTCAAAAGAGTGAAAGATAAAAAATTTTGGGATATTTAACGAGCCATTGAAAGTGCTTGGGGTAATAGAAAAAAAGAGTCTAAAAGTGTAGATAATGCCGTGAAACTCCTAGTCGAAGATAAACGATTTGTATGGAGCGTATGCAAAAAGGAAACATATTTTTTTTCTTATATATTTTATTATTTTGTAGTTAATATTTTTTTTTAGTTAACCATTTATACATTTTCATTTTTAACTTGTTTTTTCTGGGGATAGTCTATGTTGTTTTTGTAAAGTTTAATTAGTACATTTTATTTATACTTGTAAGTAAATTGAAACACTGACTACAAGCCGAATACATGCAACTCTAAATTTGGCTAATTGTTATACTGTCAAATCAATCATTTATTATTGCTTAATCATTTTTCATTCCAATAACTTTCATCAACCTGTAAAGGTCAAAGAATTACCAACATTTTTGTAACTTTTATAACGTAGTTATTAATAAAATAAATAACATTTCTTGAATTTACTCGACGGGACTTTTAATTTAAATTACATTTGCTAACAATACTAGACGTTATAGGTTTGTGGGTGAGATAAGTACATTCGCGTTAGCTTTTCGATAGAGGTTCACGACCAAGGTGGCATTTCCACCGGAAATGAAAAATAAGTAAAAAGCTCACAACCACTATTGCCAGAAGTGCAGATTTATCTTCATTTTGCAGATTTTTCCTCTCTAAAAACACAAAATGAAGATTTTTGTCCTAAAAACGCAGATTTTTATCATGTTAAACAATAAAGTAACTTTTTGTACTGTTTCACTTATATTTCTACTATAATTTGCTTACTTTATGTTAGAACGAATATATCAATCGTTCATGTTATAAAATCGACAAAATGGAATAACATCTGCACATGTTTTTGAATGTTATGTAAGAAAATTAAGCCAAATTTCGAAAAAATTATCAAGGTTGAAAACTACCTGTAATTGATTGTTTTTCGACTCGAAGTTCAAGAAGTTTCTTTGTTAAAGCAGCTTTGGCAAGTTTCTGGAAAGTAATATGAGCTTATTTATACGATAATTTAAAGTCTTTTTTTAAAATACTCTTTTAAAGTTCCTACCAAAATCATGTTACATTTTTACCACGAAATAAATTTTATTTTTTTTAATTGTCGATTAAAAATTCGTTTGCCTCTTTTCATCCTTTTTCTAATACCGACGTCAGTCAAATGAAAATAAAACAATTTTAAAAGCATGACAAATGAGTCAAAAGGAAATAAGAAAAAAACATGAAAAATGCATTTCATTGTGATAATTTTTCAGTACAACCAGAAATGCCGTTTAGACATGGCTTTACATCATCCTAAAAAACTGCTCTATATAAAATATGTATTTATTTATTTAGCTATACTCCTACAGTTGCAAATAAATTTTTAAAGTACAGGATGCACAGCAGGAGTAACGAGGATCTTATGCCCACGATAGTACTAACAGTAATTTGCAGCGGCGCTGTGACTAACTATAACGAATTATGCCTTCATATAAGAAGTTGCCACGTATTTAACAAAGGAGTACTTCAGAAAAACTGTAAACTAGTACAATTAGTTGAGGCTAACAGTTAACCAGTGAGAGCAAGATGCAAAACTCTCGAAGGCCAAACAACAACGATAAGCCTGACCGCGGTGGCATGTCATAAGGTCCAGTGTCATAATGTCCATGGTTGTTATGACACACTTAAAAGTGTCATAAGTGTCATTTTGAAAATGTCATAGTGTCCATGGGCATAGTGACACTTTGCAAATGGACATTATGTCATTTTTAAAAATGTCATAAGGTCCATACTTAGAAAAGAATTTGTATATGAAGATAACCGTATATTTCAGTGATAATGTGAACCAATAAAAGCCGTTCCCATTATCAAATTGGCCCACATTTTCGTTGGCAAAACTTTGATGCATAACTCTTGCTTATATTGCCTAAAAGAAATTAACACTTTCCCTCTTTTTGATTAAAGAAGTAATTATTTCAATACAGAATTTGTTTATATTCTCTTTAAATCTACGAATTAATATTCCCTTGAAAAATTAAACCTTAATTTGAGTTTTTTTTCCATAAATGAGTTTTCACAGAAGTAAAAAGTACTTTATCAAAATAAATATTCGCTTATTGAGATATATTTAGGAGTATATCACGTTCATAAAATGTTCTATAGTAAAGGCAAAGTTGAACTACGTTTCTTAGATTTAGTGTCCAAATTTTGAAAACCAGGAGAACAAATTGTAAAATACCTGCCAAGCATGTAACGCATTTTAAGATTTCTGTCACCTGACTATTAATGTTGATAGCATTTTCTTCGATATCTTTTGTTTCTGAATCGCTTTCTTCTCCAATATCTTTTTTTACTTAATAGTCTTTATTACTTTGCATTGATTGATTACTTATAAAGGAACTATGAATATAAAGGGAATTATAATAATAGGGTGTTTTTTTAAGCCCGATAGAACTTGAAATTGTAAAAAATAACACAAAAAATTAAATTGTAATCAAAATTTTTTTTTATTCGAAAGATCAATACGTGACATTAACATTTGAAAATGATTTCGGGCATATGGGCACCGCGGCTGTTCTTGACGAAGCGCATTCTGGACGTCCAATTTTGGGCCACTTTTTCGAGCACTGCTGGCCGTATATCACGAACAACACGAACAATGCTGGCCTCCAAGGCGTCAATTGTTGCTGGTTTATCAGCATAAACCAGTGACTTCACGTAGCCCCGTAGAAAATTGTTTTATGTATTGATAATAATATTAAAAATCTCAGATACTAAAAAAAGTATGTATGTCTAGTGTCCAATTGCTGATAAAGTTTTTGGTTTTGATAGTCTTTATTACTTTGCATTGGTTGATCACTCATAAAGGAAGTATGAAGAATTTTTCTTCATACTTCCTTTATGAGTGATCAACCAATGCAAAGTAATAAAGACTATCAAATCCAAAAACTTGATCAGCAATTGGATATTGCACATACATATATCAGTATCTGAGGTTTTTAATATTACTATCAATACATAAAACAATTTTCTTTCATTTGATTGCTTATCAGATAAATCAAATTGCTTGTCTTTTATATTATTATACTGGGTGATTTTATAAGAACTATCGGAAATTAAAAAAAAAAAACACATAAAATTCAGAAAAATGCATGAAATATTTATTTGGATCGATAGTTGAGTCGATATAATTTAATGTTTGAAGATTATTTCATGCAAATGTTGGCCGCGGCTGCGCCTCAAATGGTCCATCCGCTTAGTCCAATTTTGGCATACTCTTTCCAACATTTCGGCCGGTATCTCACGAATAATGTTGGCAATGTTGGCTTCCAGTGCGTCAATCGAAGCGGGCTTGTCGCTATAGACATTAACATAGCCCCACAAAAAATAGTCTAGAGGCGTTAAATCGCACGATCTGGGCGGCCAATTGACTGGTCCCAAGCGTGAAATAAACTGTTCACCGAACTCGCCTCTCAATTGGTCCATTGTTTCGCGTGCTGTGTGGCATGTGGCACCGTCTTGTTGAAACCACATGTCATGCAAGTCAAGCTCTTCCATTTTGGGCAAAAAAAAGTTTGTTATCATCGCATGGTAGCGCTCACCATTCACAGTAACGTTGTGATTCGCATCATCTTTGAAGAAATAGGGCCCAATGATGCCGCCAGCCCATAATTCGCACCAAACGGTTGTTTTTTGTGGATGCATTGGTAGCTCTTGCAATGCTTCTGGCTGCTCTTCACTCCAAATGCGGCAGTTTTGCTTGTTCACATATCCATTCAACCAGAAATGAGCCTCGTCGCTGAGCACAATTCTTCGATAAAAAAGTGGATCTTCATCTAACTTTTCAAGAGCCCATTCACCAAAAATTTGGCGTTGTGGTAGGTCGTTTGGCTTCAATTCTTGCACCAGCTGTATCTTATAAGGCTACATACCCAAATCCTTCCGCAAAATTTTCCACGTAGTGGAGTAACAGAGGCCCAATTGCTGCGAACGGCGCCGAATCGATAATTCACGGTCATCACCAACACTGGCCGATACGGCTGCGATATTTTCTTCAGTTCGCACTCTACGTAAGCGTGTTGGTGGTTTAATGTCCAACAATGTAAATTTGGTGTTTGTTTACAATAGCCCGAATAGAAGCCTCAGTAGGTCGATTAAACTGACCATAAAATGGAAGAAGCGCGCGATGAACTTTCTTAACAGAGCACGCATTTTGGTAATAAAATTCAATAATTTGCAAGCGTTGTTCGTTTGTAAGACGATTCATGATTAAATTATAGACCAAACTGAAGATGTTTGACAGTGACACAAGATACAAAACGTGCGTGAGCTGTCAAAACTAGTGTTGCCAAAAAAATAATAGCAAAAAAATCACTCGTTATATGCACATATATATTTATTTTTACACAACAGCACTTAGACACAGAACACGTAATGACAAAATTATAAACAAATCATATCAGGTGACAAAAGGTGTTGTCGTTTTGACAACATTCGTTCTTAATTGAACAAATCGATCTCATCTTGACAACAAGACATTTTCAATTTAATACCGGTATTTTTGTGCTATCTATTCGCAATTTGACGGCGGTATGTTCACAGTTTGACAACGATGTGTCCACAATTTAGCGAGAAATGCATTATCATTCGCTGACAAATTAAAGAATAAATTAAAGAACGTCGTTTTTCTCTTTGTGTACCTATACGTTCATATACTCGTATATAGTTGGGATAAAGGTATTAAAATCAAAATTTTCAACTTATACAAATTTTTTATTATTACTTAAGTGATGGACGTTATGACACTCCGCAAAGGGTCATAGTGTCCACGGACGTTACGACACCTCCGTGATGGACAATATGTCACTTTTAAAAGTGTCTTAACGTCCATTGACCTTATGACACTTTTAAGTGTGTCATAACGTCCATAGACTTTATGTCACTGGACGTTATGACATGTCACCCTGACCGCACTTAAGAAATAATTACGATAACGCGAGAACTGTTCTCCAGCCCGGTGCTGTATCTTAAATAAAACTAGCTATAATGATTTTACCACCAGCAAATGTGGAGAGAATCTTCATCTATGTAAATTTTAACGACACAGAAATTCGAATCGGCATTAAATAATTTTAACAACTTGCATATACATATGCTTGTTTTCTTATTAAATTTATTTGCATTTTATTATCCTGAAATGCACAATTTCTTTCAATATGTTGTTCATATTTTTAAAATCATTTATAAAAAAGGCATATTAATAAGAGTTTGAAGATTTTTTTAAGATTTGGAAAATAAAGTGCAGATTTTGCAGATTTTTTCACTAGAAGTTCTTTAGTTTTGCAGATTTTACCTCTTTAAATTCTGGCAACTCTGCTCACAACTGCTTTAGCAAGTGGAAGAGAGTGAATTTGTTTTTTGTGGCAAATTTGTTTTAGAATTTTGAAGATCGCTTTAGGGAGCGAGAGGGAGGTAGTGCTCAACACCTATAAAGTGTATGTGTGCTGAACGTAGTAGAACGATATAGTGGACAAGAATATTTGAAAAAAAAAAAAACAACCCAGACAAACTTATATATATTATAAGAATAAATAAAAGAATAAACTTATATATATTATAAGAATAAGAATAAAATTTTAATGTTAAATTCTCTTAAGTTTTATTTAAATAAAAATACATGTGTTTAATGTGAGTTGAAAAGAAAAATTAAATAATGATGTATGAATAATTTGCATTTTTGGTGAGGCTGGAAGTGAGCTAAGTACGTAGAGTGGGGGCTTCTATAAAGGAGTTGCAATAAGCTTGATTTATGGATTTATTCGCAACCTGGTTGGGATGGGCTACTACAGGAGGAACACCTAGTCCTTTGTAAAAAAGGTATGTGTGAAGAAGTCTCGCGAGAAAGTATTGTAAGTGAATTGAATATGTTTTGGTTGGTTTTTATTTGTAATTGTTTTGTGAGATTATTATTATTATTTTTTTAATGCACGAAGCACCCAGTGGGAAAGGGTTGGAATCCACTGAGATCTTCTTGGGCTGGCTGGAGGTCCTACTGGTCTCTGCGTTCATAATAGGTTGCTAAACTGGAAGCCATCTTCACTGAATTTGAGTCTATTCAGGATGAGATTGATCGGTTGACCACTGAAGAGACTGCTTGCTTGACAGAGAATCAATATCGCGGTGATATAGAAGAGAAATATTTTTGGGTAAAAGAGCTTAACTCCACTAGAAAAAACCTCTGGATTTCTGAGGAAGAATCTTTGAAAAAGTCATTGGATAATCTCCTGTCTCTAAGACATAAAAAACGCACGCGTTCGTGTTCGCCAAACATTGCTGTTACAACAGAAGACCAACCATCCACCAGTTCAGTAATTGCAGATAAGCCGAAAACACAAGTAGGCATGGACAGGTATGTAAACGTGGTTAAACGTAAGCGAAGCCCCAAATCCGCTCAAATATCATCAAATCCGAAAATTTCCAAAGATGATAATAGGACTACGGCTACGGATAGTAATAGGTTTGCTATCCTTCAGACTGAGGAGCCAACTACATAAAAAAAAACATTTAAACCGCCACCAATATGCTTGAGAGAACCTATGTACATCTAATGAGCTGGTAAAAGCACTTATTACGGCAATTGGTAAAGACACCTTCAACGTAACATCAGTGAAGCACGGACAAATAAGTGAAACAAAAATTCAAATCAACTGCGAAAATGATTACGGCAAACTCTCTGCCGCTCTGGAAAAAGAGAAAAGATCTTTTTATACTTATCAATTTAAACGTGCTAAAGGCCTTCAGGTTGTTATAAAAGGTATTGATCCTTATGTACACACGGATGTACTGTATTTTCTGTATTTTAGTAACCTTCTTTTATAACAAGAACTGCTTTTCATAAAAAAAAAATATGTTATTGGAAAAATCGGTTCAGGCTATATAGCCTGAACCGAATCGAGTATATATGGACCGATATCGGATATTTTCCTTTTCCATATTTATATAACCTTATTTCATTACCAGAACTGCTTTTGAGCACAAAAAAGTTGTTTACTCGGCATTTTCATCAAAAAACCTGTTAGGCTATATATCGGGTATATATGGACCGATATCGGAAATTTTCATTTTCCATATTTATATAACCTCATCTTATTACCAGAACTGTTTTTAAGCACAAAAAGTTGTTTAAGTTCGCTTACGCGACATTTTCATGAAAAACCCGGTTTGGGCTATATCTCGGGTATATATGGACCGATATCGGAAATTTTCATTTTTCATACCTATATAGCCTTATTTTATTATTAGAACTGATTTTAAGCAAAACAAGCTGTTTAAGTTCGCTTACGCGGCATTTTCATGAAAACCCCGTTCCAGGCTATATCTGCGGTATATATGGACCGATATCGGAAATTTTCATTTTTCATATTTATATAACCTTATTTTATTACCAGAACCGCTTTTAAGCAAAAAAAGTTGTTTAATTTAGCTGACGCGGCATTTTCATGAAAACCCCGTTCTAGGCTATATCTCGTGTATATATGGACCGATATCGGAAATTTTCATTTTTCATATTTATATGACCCTATTTTATTACCAGAACTGCTTTTAAGCACAAAAAAGTTGTTTAAGTTCGCTTACGCGACATTTTCATTACAACCGCAGTTTAGGCTATATCTCGGGTATATATGGACCGATATCTGAAATTTTCATATATATGTAACCTAATTTCATTACCAGAACTGCTTTTGAGCACAAAAAAGTTGTTTAAGTTCGCTTACGCGACATTTTCATGAAAACCCCAATTTGGGCTATATCTCGGGTATATATGGACCGATATCTGAAAAAAAACTTTTTGTCTTTTAGTCACCATGCTTAATAAGTGTGTGAAGTTTGAAGCAAAACGAACAACTTTTGTTTTCAAAAATTTTCATACAAAACTGCAAAAAAAATGGCTTTTTTCGGAATTTTGAATATATCTCAGCTATACGTGGACCGATATTACTGAATTTCAAGAGCAAACCCATGAATCGATGGAGTAAAAGAATGCTGAAAGAAAAAAGTTTCTAAGTCTAATGGTTTTTTCAGAAACGGTATTTCAACAGCGGACAGACGGACATCGCTTAATCGACTTTTCCATTAATCCTGAATCAGAATATATATACTTTATAGGGTCGCAAAAAAAAAAAAAACTGTAGAAATTACAAACGGAATCACAAACTTATAAATACCCTTTACATTTTTGTGAAGGGTATAATTACAGGGGCTGTCCGGTTTACACTCATTTTAAACAATCAATGACAAATAAGTCATCAATTACCTTCAAGCAACCCCAGCAGTCAAACATTATTTCTGCAAACAATTTTCCCCAGATAGGCCAGTCAACCAGACAAATAATTATGCAAAACCCCAAACAAGTTTCATATGCTAATGTGGTCAAAACCGATATACAAAACTTGAATCAGGAGCCCAAGCCTCAAAATTCCGATCAAAATTTTAACAATCTTGAGGCAACTCTGCAGACTCTTGTTCAATCCATTAACACTTTTACCGTCTCTATGACAAACATGATGCAGGAAATGCTAAAAATGCAATCCACTATTTTACAGGCAATTTTAAAAAATGAATTGGTTTAAAATATGTTTCTGGAAAGCAAACGGCATCCGCCAACACAAAAATGAACTAGAGCACTTTCTTATGGAAAAGTAAATCGACATAATGCTGATTGCTAAAACTCACTTCACAAGCAACAGTTATTTCAAAATTAATGGCTACACACTTTATGACACTAAAGATCCCCGTGGAAGGTCTTGTGGAGGCTCAGCAATTCTAATAAAAAATAGAGTTAAGCACTATTTTCTACATGAGACACGTGAGGAGTATCTCCAAGCAACAAATATATGCATTGAACATCTTAATGGAAGAATAGTTATATCATCAATTTACTCACCGCCCCGATTTTCAATAACAGAAAACCAGTATTCACATTTTTTCAACACACTTGGGCCTCGATTTTTAGCGGCTGGTGACTATAACGCCAAGCACACTTTTTGGGGATCACGTTTAATTTCTTCGAAAGGCCGTGTGCTTTTCGAAACAGTTTCCAAACTGGGCTTAGATGTGATTTCAAGCGGACATCCCACTTATTGGCCCTCAGACCGACGAAAGATTCCAGATGTTATAGATTTTGGAGTTGCAAAAAATTTTCATTTAGAAGGGATGCAAGTAGAGTCTTCATTAGATTTGTCATCGGACCACGCACCCACTATAATATCCGTTTCGTTCCCCCAGGAGGTTGGCTCCCCGTTTAGTGACTTGACGTTCGCCATCACTAGAGTTAATTGGCTAAAATATAAGAAATATTTGGGTACTCATTGTACAGAAAATATTGCCTTGAGAACCCCTGAGGATGTTGATATATCAATTAAAGATTTTTCTGAAGACCTTAAACTGGCCGTACAACATGCTACCACTAGCCATACAAGATCCAGAAATGTGAGCAATAGAACGTATTCGTCTGAAATAGCGCAACTTCTGTCAGAAAAAAGACGAGTTAGAAGAGAGTGGCAACTTCGAAGGTCTCCCCAGCTTAAAAGCAGGCTACGGGAGTGCATAACTCAATTAAGAAATCTGCTTGAAATCCAAAGAATGGCTTCCCTCAAAAATTATCTAGAAGGTCTTGATGGTAGCCCGCAAACCGACTATTCTTTATGGAAAGCGACAAAAGGTCTGAAAAGACCCGTAATAGGTAAGCCACCTTTGCGAACTTCAGCTGGCGATTGGGCAAGAAGTGATTCTGAAAAAAGGAATGGTGTATGTTAATCATTTGAAAAACGTTTTTATTGCAAATGATACAGTGGATGATGTTGCTGAATTTCCGTCATATGCTGTTAGACCGCCTGTGCCTTTGAGACTTAGTTTTCAAGATGTCGAAAACGTTATAAATAAAGTAAACTCAAAAAAAGCTCCAGGTTTTGATAAAATTACTGGCAAAATGCTTGTACAGTTACCTCGTGTTGCTAGAAGAATTCTTCTTTTTATTTTTAATGCTATTTTTCGCCTAGAATACTATCCTGCAGAGTGGAAGGTGTCTATGGTTACTATGATACCCAAGCCAGGGAAGGATCCCACTAAAGTAGTCATAAAGACCAATAAGTCTACTGCCAACAATTTCAAAACTTTTCGAAAAATTGTTAATGGCGAAGTTGACTCCAATATTGAAGGATGCACCCCTGATCATCAATTTCGTTTTCGGGCTAAACACAGCACCATTGAACAAACGCATAAACTAGTTAATGTTATAAGAAGGACTTTTGAGGATAAAAAGTATTGCTCAGCTCTATTCATTGATGTTTCCCAAGCTTTTGATAAAGTGTGGCACGAGGGATTAATGCACAAAATAAAGTTGAACTTGCCTGCAAACACTCATAAGCTTCTGGAAAGCTATTTATGCGGTCGGAAGTTTCTTATCAGAGAAGGCGACTTTATAAGCCCAACTTAGCCAATCGAGGCAGGAGTTCCCCAAGGTAGCATTCTGTGACCCACTTTATAATTAATTTACACTTCTGACATGCCAACCAGATGTGGTATTCACACTTCAACTTTTGCAGATGACACAGCATTCTGCAGCGTACATGAAAACCATCAAGTAGCTTCGCGAAGTTTGCAGGAGTATATTTCAATATTAGAGATGTGGTTAAAACTTTGGAAAATTAAAGTTAACGAACAAAAGTGTACTCACGTTACATTCACACTGCGTAGACAAACATGTTCAGCTATCCAAATTAACAATTTACCTATTCCGCAGCAAAGTGAAGTCAAGTACCTTGGTATTCATCTCGACCGTAGGTTAACGTGGAAGCCTCACATTGGCGCGAAAGTCACTCAGCTAAAATTAAAAGCAGCGCAATTAAATTGGCTTATGGGCAGAAATTCTACATTGAAATTAGATTGCAAACTTTTGTTATACAACGCAATACTAAAGCCTATATGGCGCTACGGAATTCAATTATGGGGCACCGCCTCAGCGTCAAACATTGAAAAAATTCAAAGGCGACAAAACAAAATTCTTCGAACAATTACTGCAGCTCCATGGTACGTAAAAAACTCCCGAATTCACAAGGATCTGTGTGTTCCACTGGTAAAAGAGGAGTTTTCAGGGCATGCGACAAGGTATATCAGCAAATTGGAACTTCACCCAAATCCACTTGCACGTAACATACTTAATTGTGGTCACACTCGGTTGAGAAGATATATATATATATATATATATATATATATATATATATATATATATATATATATATATATATATATATATATATATATATATATATATATATATATATATATATATATATATATATATATATATATATATATATAAAATAGGCCCTAATATGCTGCCTTGGGGAACTCCAGCTTCAATAGGCTAGGCGGGGCTTATGAAATCGCCTTCTTTTATTATAAATTGGCGACAATATAAAAGCTTTCCAAAAGGTTATGTATGTTTGCAGGTAAGTTAAACTTTATTTTATGCATTAAGCCATCGAGCCACACTTTATCAAAAGCTTGTGAGACGTCGATGGATAAGGCAGAGCAATATTTGTTATCTTCAAATGCCTTTCTTATGACGTTAACTAACCTGTGTGTTTGCTCAATGGTGCCATGTTTCGCTCTAAAACCAAATTGGTGATTAGGAATACATTCCACCTTATTAAGCATTGGATCCAACTTCGCCTTTAGCAATTTTTCGAAAAGCTTTGAAGTTGTTGTCAGTAGACTTATTGGACGATATGATTCTACTTTCGTGTGATCCTTCCCTGGCTTAGGAATCATTGTTGTCATGGACACCTTCCACTCTGCAGGGTAATACTCAAGTCGTAAAATAGCATTAAAAATAAAAAGAACATTTCTTTTAGCTACACGAGGCAGCTCTACGAGCATTTTGTTGCTGATTTTATCCATACCTGGAGCTTTTTTAAGGTTTAGATTGCCAATAGCATTTTCAATTTCTTGGAAATTGAATCTTAAAGGCACAGGAGGTCTACTAACAATAGGCAGCAACTCATTTGCATTATCAGACCTATTTGTGGTAAAAACGTTTTTCAAATGGTTAACAAATAAATTACCCTTTTCCGAGTCATCTCTAGCCCAGTCACCAGACGGTTTTCGCAAGGGCGGCTTACCTCTAACTGGCTTTTTTAAACCCTTAGTCGCCCGCCATAAACAATAGTCGGACTGAGGACTACCATCCAGACTTTCTAAATACGTTTGTAGAGAAGCCGTTTTTTGGTTTCCAAGCAAATTTCTTAGTTAATTTGTGCACTCACGGAGCCTTGTTTTTAGTTGCGGAGACCTACGAAGTTACTACTCTCGTCTAACTCTTCTTTTTTCTAACACAAGTTGCTCGATTTATGAAGAATATGTTCTATTTTGAATGTTTCTGCGTGCTAAATAAACGCTAGAACCAAGTTCAGCGGCTTGTTTAAGGTTTTCGCTAAAGTTGCTTAGTGACGCATTAATATCTTCAGGTCTTCTTAAACATTTTTTATATTATAGCCAATTCACTCGGGTAACAGTCCTATGCAAATTGTTAATCGGGGACCAAGTCTCCTGGGGAAAGCGTACTGAAATAATAGTAGGTGAATGATCCGATGACAAGTCTAACGAAGGCTCAGCTTGCATCCATTCCACAGGGAACCCCTTTACCACTCCAAAATCAATCACATCAGGAATCTTTCACCGGTCAGTCGGCCAGTAAGTGGGATGTCCGCTTGATATTACGTCTAAGCCCATTTTAGAAATTGTATCAAAAAGCACCCGACCCTTCGGGGTGATTAAACGTGAGCCCCAAAAAGTGTGTTTTGCGTTGTAATTTCCAGCTGCTATAAAACGAGGTCCTAATGAGGTGAAAAAACTTGAATATTGTGATTCCGTCACTGAAAATCGAGGCGCGAATAAATCGATGAGATAACCAATTTGTAACTAAAATTTTCCACACAGATATTAGTTGCTTGAAGATAGTCCTCGCATGTGTCGTTCAGCAAATAATGCTTTATCCTAGATTTTATCAAGATTGCGGAACCCCCACAAGTTCTTCCACGGGGTCTTTAGTATCGTATAGTACGTAGCCATTAATTTTGAAGAAGCTTGTTGACGTCAAGTGAGTTTCTGCAATCATCATTATATCGATCTGCTTATCCATCAGGAAGTATTCGAGTTCATTTTTGTGTTGACGGATGCCGTTCGCGTTCCAGAAACATATTTTTAACCAAATAATTTTCTCGAAATTACCTGCAAAATGGTGGATTGCATTTTCACCATTTCCTGCATCATCGTCATCATAGACGACTTAAAAGTATTTATAGTTTGAATAAGGGTCTGTATTGTTGCCTCAAGGTTACTGAAATTTTGATCGGGCGGTTGAGATCTAGATTCCTGATTCGGGTTTGCGAAAGTAGACTTAACTACATTAGCATAAGAAATTTGATTTTGAACGGTTATGTCGGTGGTTGACTGTCCTGCCGGAGGAAAAGAATTATTAGAAAAAAATTGAGTCTGCTGTGGTGGCTTAGAAGCAATTATTGGTTTGTTGTTCATTGAGTGCTTAATGTGGGTGTAGACGGAGCAATCTCTATAATTAGCTGTGTGGTTTTCACCGCAATTACTGCATTTTTTTTATTTTTGGGTTGAATTTCGGCTTATTGCATTGTGCTGTACCATGGAAATCTCCACACACAACACAAACTGTAGGCAACTTGCAATACGCTTTAGTGTGGCCAAATTCTTGGCAGTTGTGGCACTGTACGGGTCCTAAGCGCTTATGCGGTTCCTCTACGGTTATTTTTCGATGTAAAAGGTATTTTATACTATATATTGGATGAACTTCATTCTTCCTTAAAGTCACATCTCCTGGCTCTAATTCAACCCTAAACATGGGTTGAGGGATCTTTTCACGATTTCTGATGTTTAACACATTTTTTACTTAGAATCCCTTTTCTGTCAAACCGGTCTTAACTTCATCAATGTCTATGCAAGGGTCAATCCCTTTTATTACGACTTGAAGACCTTTAGCGCTTTTAAGCTGATAAGTATAAAAAGCTTTTTTTTCTTTTTCAAATTCATCAGACAGTTTTCGGTAGTCATTTTGATGGTTAACCTAAATTTTCGTTTCGTTAATGTTGCCGTGCTTGTAAAGTTAAATGTATTTTCTCCGATTGCTGAAACAATTTCTCTTACCAGTGCATTGGAGGCAGATTGTCTTAAATAAATTTGTGGTGGCTTAAACGATTTTTTTGACGATGCTGTTGGCTCATCCGTTTGAAGAATAGAAAATCTTATGATATATGCAGTGAAAAATTTTACTTTTTTCAGAATTTGAATTTAGCAGATGATTTATTTAATAAATCCTCTAAAATAGATATTATTTTAGGGATGGATATAGTTTGCGAAGCAAACTATATTGCAATGAATACTGCTTTTGACTGGGTAATTATGGGAGGTATTGATAAAACGGTAACACAAACTGTTTTTGCCGGGCATGCATCATTGGACATGGATAACAATTTGCAAAAATTTTGGGAGGTCGAGGAGTTACCAATTTCATCAAGGACTCTATCAGAGGAAGAGCAGCAGGCAGAATGGCGTTATCAGCAAAACTTTACTAGGTTGGAGAATGGTCGGTACATGATACGATTACCATTGAAGGAAAATATTCAGCTGGGAAATTAAAGATATTTAGCCGGTAAAAGGATAATTTCAATGGAAAGAAGATTATTGCAATACCGGAAATGCGAAAGGAATACACTGAATTTATTAACGAGTTTTTAAAATTGTTGAGTCCAGTGAGTACTTTTTGCCTCACCATGCTGTTGTTAAGCCAACTAGTTCAACAACCAGGCTACGGGTAGTGAACAAAGTGCTGCCAGTTCTGCTGCCTCTGAGCTGTTAGAGACAATGGATCACTTTGTTATAAACCTTTTCGTGGAGATAACGAAGGGGTTGCTGCTGTGGGATCTCCAAGAGCAGGTTATTGTAATTTTCTCGATGGATGAAAAAATCACAATATGTGTGGGGAAATGAAATAAATAAAAAAGTTAGGGTCGGAAATTTCGTTTTAAATAATATTTATTTACAGTTTTACCTTTTACTAGAAAATTGGTAATTAGAATGGTAGTTTACAATGTACCATACCATACGGCTGATGATTTTCAAGTGCCGTTTTTTCCACGACCTTCGCCAGACCAAAACTTCGGCCTTGACATTTGGAAGTTTTCCAGCCGCCAGTGTGACCAGCCATACGTTATTTTTTTCAATATTTAATAAAGTCGGTAATATTAAATAGCCAAAACAAAGGTAAGTAAAAATTGTAAATTTTCGTGCAAAGAATGAGATTCATACAAAAGCATAATAAAAATAGGTACGTAAAATAAAGGTAGGTAAGTATAATGAAAGGTAAGTATAAGAAAAGGTAAGTATATATATATATATATATATATATATATATATATATATATATATATATATATATATATATATATATATATATATATATATATATATATATATATATATATATATATATATATATATATATATATATATATATATATATATATATATATATATATATATATATATATATATATATAAATATATATATATATATATATATATATATATATATATATATACATTCAGATAAATATTTATAATAAAATTATTTCCAATTAATAAATGTAATATAAATATATATAAAAATTATAAATAGAATATAAATGTAAATTCAACGTTGAAATTCATATTGGTAGTTTGCATCAAATAATTCAGCAAAATAATTGTTGTCCAAATTAGTTTGGACATGCTGCTGGCACCGAGTTTAGGCATTAGATGCTGGGTTATGGCCAACGACTTAATTGCCTCCAAAATTGCGGCGGTTGGGATTGTGGTTGACGTGGCTGGAGCCCGTGATGGCGATGAGTGCTGTTGTGTTGACGGGGTTGGTAACTTCTCCTCTCGCTTCTTAGAGCTTTGTTTCTTTATATTGTTTGGCGTAGGATGGAGCAAGGTGTGGTGAAACTTATTGCATTTCCGACATGTGTCCAGCGACGCACATGCTCTTAAATCATGGCTTCTTGCAGGGCAGTTCTCACAACATTGGTACCTCGCAACCACTTCTTCCCGTTTTTTACTGACATTGCCAAAAATTTACGGCAAAATCGCAAGCCATGAAACGTTTTACACAATACACACTTGTATACATCGGGGTCTCGCCTTCGTACGTATTTTCTGGTGCGAACTTCTGTTGGCCGAGTCACAACTAGTCTGCGGTTTGGTCTAATGTGAGAGAGAAACAAACAATTAGCCTGCAAAGTGTATAAACTATGTGAATGAAAATTACGGGAATGTTGGCTAGAAATTTTAATTAAGAGACTGAGAGCAAATTCAATATGTAAACTAAATTGAGAAGGCTTAACAGCTTCCATTTTCCATGTAAGGAAGGAAACACAATTTAACTATGGGCCGTGTAATGACTCCAGAGGCCTTCCTTATGTTTCCTCTACCCGTCCTAGCCGCCAGTCCTTTGGTGGTAGTAAGTCATCCTTTACTACCACTGGATCACCCTTTTGAATATTTGAGGCCGAATTTTTCCATCTATAGCGCTTGTGCAGCGCTCTGAGATAATCTGCTTTCCATCGGATGGCAAGCTGATGGTGTAGGGTCTTTACTTTCTCCCATCTATTGATGACAGACATCTGTTGACCTTCTGGCTCCGGGAATGCCATTATAGGAGAACCTCGGAAAAAATGGCCAGGAGTTAGTGCTGTCAAATCAAAAGGATCTTCAGAGAGCGCAGAGATCGGGCGGGAATTGAGAATTCCTTCTATTCGGGCTAGGATGGTAGAAAATTCTTCGAAGTTGAATTTTTGGGTTCCAGCAAGCCTTCGGAAATGGAATTTGAAGCTCTTAACAGCGGCTTCCCATAAGCCGCTCATGTGTGGCGCATGCGGGGGTATGAATTTCCATTCAAACCCGTGAGTAATATATTTCTGGGCAATGTCCTGAGCCGCTTGCTTGACACATTTTGTGAACTCTCGCTCCAGCGCTCGACTAGCGCCTAGAAATTTCCTACCGTCGTCGGACGTAACCCTTTGGGGGAGCCCCCGCCTCCCGAAAAAGCGAGCGAATGCAGCCTGAAAAGCGTGGGATGATAAGTCGGAGCATAAAGGCACTCACGTAGCCTTTTACGCTGCTAGCCTTCCGCAGAGTCGAAGTTTTCAATTCGAAAAGCCCAGCAAAATCGACACCTGTTATGTGAAAAGGGGGTGCAAGAGTACATCTCTCTGGGGGTAAGGAAGCCATTATTTGTGAGCACGCTTGTTGTCTGTGTATAATACAGACTTTGCAATGTCGAATAATAGCTTTGACCCTGGGCTTAAGTCTAAAGATGTAAAACACCGATTGTACTATCCTACACATTTGGCTACATTCAGCATGAGCGAGTACATTATAAAGAAACACGAGATAAAGTTGGCAAAACCGGGAGCTTTCAGGAAGAATAATGGGATGGCGCTCGTTATGGATTAATCGGTCCACAGCTTAACTTCACTTATGTTCATTTTGAGTAAATTTACTACATAATGAGTGAGATTTGCTAGTAAAACTGCGCCGTTTAGTTCCAAGCGTGGTAGACAAACTCTCTGTATTGGAGCCACCTTACTTTTTGCTACTAGCAAATTTGAGAAAGTAGCGTGAGAAATAGATTGACATCTGATGTAAATCGTAGCACAGTATGCTGCTTTTGATGCATCAGAGAACCCGTGAATTGAGATTGATTCAGAAGGTTGGCTAACCGGTTAGGATGGAAATAGTTTCTATGTGCGATAAATCTTGCACAAGACTGTTCCATTTACTAAAAATTTCTTCTGATACATCTTCATCCCTATCTAACCCTTCTAACCATAGCAGCTGCATGATAATTTTTGATCTGATGACTATGGGTGCCAGCCATCCAGCGGGATCAAACAGTTTTGCAACCGACGAAAGCATTTGTCGCTTTGTTACTTTGTCTGTTTGTTGAATCGGAGAAAAATTATATGTAAACAGTCAGAGATTGCATTACACTTTATACCAAGAGTTTTGGTAGATCTTGAGTCGTGGAAGCGAAGAAAATCGGAATCATACAGATCTTCTTTTGGTACATGAGCAAGTAACTGCGGGTCATTTGCAGTAATCTTTTTTAATGGAAATCTAGCTGAATTTAAAACCTCAATGAGCTGAGTTTGAGCAGACAAAGTTTCATTGATTGAAAAGCCACCTGTGAGTATGTCATCTACGTAGGTTTCTGTGCGCAGAATCGAAGCTGCATTTGGAAATCTGGATTCGGAATCAGAAGCGAGTTGTAATAGGGTCCGAATCGCAAGATATGGGGCATAGTTAACGCCAAAAGTTACCGTCTTCAATTGGTAATCTTTTATTAGGTTGTCTGCTTGGGGCTGGAATAAAATCCTCTGATAAGACCTATCAGCGGGATGTACCAGTATTTGGCGATACATTTTTTTAATGTCACCACTAAAAACATATTTATATTTTCTCCAATTGAGCATAATAGATATTAAATCATTTTGTAGAGTAGGGCCAGTGTATAGAATATCATTAAGGGATAGTTGTGATTTGGATTTTCGTGACGCATTAAAAACGACTCTTACTTTTGTCGTTTTATGTTCTGGGCGAACAACTGCGTGGTGTGGTAAATAATAAGAGCTATATTTACCGTTCGAAATTAGCTCATTTGATGGAACTTCTTCCATACGGTCAGGAGTAATGTATTCGTTCAGAACTTCCTTGTATTGGGCTTGCAGCTCAGGATTTTTAACTAAACTTCTTTCTAAGCTCGAGTATTGAGCCAAGGCAGTGAAACGAGATGATCCTAAGAAAACTTCTTCGGGGAACTCTGCCTTAAAAGTCTTACTATGTACCTACCATTTTCATTACGGGTAGTGGTTTGGGTATAGAATTTTTTGCAGAAGCCATCTTCTGCTGATTTGGGCCGTGAGAGCGGAATTTCTTCCTGTTCCCAACATTTTTTTAGAGTATTATTTAATTCCACAGTCTCCGATTCAACAACTGAGGTGGTGAACGTTTGTATGGACTGTGTTTTTATGGGACCACTGAGAACCCACCCGAAAATAGTATTGTAGGCAGACGTTTGACCACAAATGTTTTTCTTTATACCATCAATATTGAGAAAGTGTTCACAGTCATTGCCCAGAATGAGATCTATCTGAGACGCTTTATTAAATGTTGGGTCAGCTAAATCTAGTTGAGAGAGATCTTTTGAAGCAGGGATTATGAAATCAAAAGCGGGCAGACGTTTTGTTACTTTCGGAAGTACAATTGCTTGTATGGGGACACGCAAATTATGTCTTTTCGCGTATAAAACAAACTCGCATTCTTTGTTAGTGGTTTGTTTTTGACCTCCGATACCCACTATCTCGAAATGAGATTTTTTGTAAGGCAGTTGGAGACGAGTTCTAATCCGCTCAGTTAGAAAAGTCCGCTGCGAGCTGAGATCAATAAGGGCTCGTACGGTGAAAAGTTCACCTTTATGTTCAGTTTGAGCTAAAGCAGTGCGTAATAGAATATTTTCACTACTTGTAGAGCAATTCGCATGGATTCGATTAGAAGTACTTGGAAGGTCGTCTGGAGAAACATTTTTTACCGCTTGAGAGGTATTTGTATAAGACTTTTGTACAAACTTCATATTTTCATGTGTGTTTTCGCTCTGTGATTTATTTGAGCTATGGGATATATTTTGAGAATTCTGCCTCATGTGCAACAAAGTATTGTGACTTTTTTTGCAGTGTAAGCACTTGTGCTTGCTACCACAGTTTGACTTGAGATGAGAAGCAGCCAAACAGTTGTTACAAAATTTGTTTTTGAAAACGTAATCAACGCTTTGTTGCACACTGAAAGTTCTGAACTTTGGGCACAATCTTAACGAATGATTTACGTTGCATAGCTTGCAATATATAGAGTTTAAGTTCTTTTGAGAAATATAAGTTTGCACTTTATTTTGGGGCAGTTTTGTTAGCGTAAAACAATCTTTCGATGTTTTAATGCTAGTCAGACGTTCTACTGCTTCATACCTATCAATAAGGAATTGTGACATTTGATTCCACTGTGGAAGCTCTCGGGGTGATGTGAGAGATTGTTCCCATAGTGACAGAATATGATCGGGCAATTTTGTGGAAATAAGGCGAATTAGAATCGGTCCCAAATGTCTACATGGACTCCAAGCGTTTTGAGCGTTGCTAGAGATTCGTTAACTGTGGACTGTATTCTTCTGATAGCTTCACTATCTTCTCTATTTGCCGCTGGGATATCAAAAAGTATTTTAGTTTGATCGTCAACTAAAACCGTTTTATTTTCATAACGGGTTTTTAAAGCATTCCATGGCAATTCAAAATTTTCATTTGAGAGCGGATATCTTTTAACTACGTCTCCTGCTTCACCCCTTGTTTTATTACGAAGGTGATATAGTTTCGTGACTGCAGTGAGTTTTGAGTGGTTAATATACACTGCAGTGAACATGTCCCTGAACGAGGGCCACTGTTCGTAACTTCCCTTGAATACTTCTGTGTCACAGGGTAGAAGTTTAATACAATATGAGCTATCTTGCAGGAGATCTTGTGGGGGCGTTTGATTTGGCATAGAATACCGTGAAATTGACTGGCCTGTGGGGTAAGCCACAGTCTCTAATCGGAAACTTTTAATTATTTCGAGGATTTTTGCTGAGCAGACATAATAAGAATCTGTACATTCTTCAAATATGTTGCTCACTTCGGTTTTGATGGTTGAAGTGATAAATTTGTCTTTCGACATCATTACCACTTCGTACGAGGTTTCAACTCTCCCCCACCTTGCCTCGAGGTCTTTCAGCTTAACCTCAAGAAGGGATTCATTTGGGTCGATATTATCGGCCTTTTTTAATTTCTCGCAAAAGGTGAGCAAGCGATCGCTGTCAAAATCGAATTGATCTCTGGGAGAAGGGCTAGACTCATCTTGAGATCTGGTAGCCATTTTGTAAACAATGAGATATAGTATGTATAGTTAATGAGAAGGGTTGAGGATAATGGGCTATATAATATAGCAACAAGTTTGCAATCTATGCACAGAAACTGAAGAAGGGGCTGTACCCTATAGCAATAGATTTAAACCACTTAAATCTGCGCAAGTGTTAGATATCGGGGCTATATTGTATAGCAATAGAATCACAAATACGTAGTTGTCGGATAGTAATAGGGGCTTTGTAATAAAGCACTAGATTTTCAATATATTATAAACTTGAAATAGGGGCTATGTTTTATAGCAATATATTGAATTCCAGCAGACTATAAATAATAAGGGGTTAAGTTATTTAGCAGTAGAAACCCTTTAATTCGTCACTATTACAACGACTGAGTGGGATTTCCAAGGAATGGAAATACCGAGAACCATAATATCTTTTCCCTAAACTTTCGAGCACATTCCAAGGAACCAGGTTTTCTTTATAACCATTGAACTAAAATTTTTAACAACGGAGAATATATATTACCTTTTAGCAAATTTTACTTCTGTTCAGTTAAACCCAATATTAATATAACCAAATTTTATTGAAATTATATAATTAAATTTTGAGTAATTTAAATTTCAGTCAAATTTACACCGCGGTCACTCTGTTTTATTAAAAGCGTACAACGGTAACACTTTGAATAATCTACGTACCAGGTGTGGAAACACGAATTTTTTCGATGTTAAATTTTTACAGCAACTTTTTATTTACAAACTAAAAGCAAATACCTATAGCAATAGTAATAGGAGAAAGGCAAGTACACTATGCGTGAAATTAAGATTTGTGTTACAGATGTCACGATTATATGTATTTAAATACTAATATGAATTATTTATATTTCACTTGATTGAAAATACACTAACAAATTTTAATTTATATTAATGAACTTCCAATCAAATTTAATAAAAATTCGATTTTATTATTCAAATTGAGCCAAGCAGCGTAATTTTCGCCAAATAAACTTTAAACTTGAAATTGCCAGTTTTTATTTTATTGTAGAGAATTAGTTGTAGGTAGAGAAATTCCCGTCTCTGTTTACTATCTTTACATCAAACACCTGTTATTTGGTTTGCTTTTTCCTCTTTTTTTCTATATGCACATATGAATATACTTATGTAAGTACGAGTTTTTGTGTTATGTACTTATATATATATATATATATATATATATATATATATATATATATATATATATATATATATATATATATATATATATATATATATATATATATATATATATATATATATATATATATATATATATATATATATATATATATATATATATATATATAAGGCACGTGATTTTATAATTTAGAAAATTACATATTTAAAATTTTATGGTAACAAGATTTTCCTTCTAACACAAACCTGGATGTATGTACGATCTTATGTATCAAAATTTGGCATTTAATATGCTATTATGTACAATTATGTATGTATGTATGTATACGTATGTGTATATGATGCACAATAGACCAATATTGGTCGCAGTGCAAATGGCCGATGAGGCCATATCCCATCCACTAATAATGTATACGTATATCAATGTACCTGAAATTTTTCTGTATTTTCGTATGCTGCAACGTGTAGTTTTTATACACCTATATGTATATCTTTCTGCGTTTGTACATACATGTATGTACAGATGTAAATACTTATGTATGTATGTCTATCCAGTTGGTGTATATAGATATTATCAATGTTTGTTATTGATGTTATATATATATATATATATATATATATATATATATATATATATATATATATATATATATATATATATATATATATATATATATATATATATATATATATATATATATATATATATATATATATATATATATATATATATATATATATATATATATATATATATATATATATATATATATATATATATATATATATATATAAGGCGCGTTTGAACGTGCCTTTAGGAAAGCTACGAGCTTTGAGATCTTCTCTCCTAGCCTCTGGACGTTATTTTCCATTTTCACTATTTTCAACGGTGTCTGGCACCGGAACGGTCCTACTCACCGCTGTAGGAGGTGATCTGGTTATCACCGATTTCTTAGCAAAAGGGTTTACAATTTCACCCATGCTCAACTCATTTATACTCTCAGTATTACTCTTATTATTTTTATTCATTTTTTTCAATTGGGTCCCCGCTTAAAGCTGTAGTCTCCGTTTGCCTCACACTCAATAAAAAGTTTCTTTGTCCAAAACATTCCCGCATTTTCTTGGTTAAGTTAATTTTATTAAAATTTAGTTCACTTTTTGTTGAGTGAATGTGCAGTTACATTTGTAGTGACCCCGAGGGTGGCTATGCAAGCAGTGAGTTCCTCGCGAGGGTTGACACAAGGCCTTATGAGACTTGTGTACAGAGCCAGGTCGGGAGCTGATTAGGAGTCATCTCAACTAACCCTGCACAGCCAAAAACTATTGGCTACAAACTTTGATCATACTTTAAGCCCCTGCCAGGGTTTTACCGGGACGGAGGTAGCTTCCGCATTAGCCCGTGAGCCATTTCAGCACGATGTCACTCATGCTTAATCAGGTCACTGAATACGTCAGCTCCCAGCCCATAATCGTCTGCGCCAGGTCGTCATCCAATCCATTATCGCTGTCACACAGTTAGTTCATTCTCAGCTTTTGTTGAGAACTATTCAGTAGCGCCACGAGAAGGCCGTGTGACAGCTTGGTTTGAGCAGGGACAAGGATCGCTAACTGGCTACACCCAATGGGAAGCCAGCGCTTTACCTTGAACGCTCGCACCCACGCCACCATTTTTTTATGTATGTTTTTTTTTTTTTTTTTTTTTTTTTTTTTTTTTTTTTTATTCGCGGGGTGAAAAACCATCGAAAGGCACTGGCAGTGATGGTGGTTGCCAGTAGTGCGAGACTTTAACTCGCTAAAAAACACCCCTTCGCCCTGACCCAGATGCTCCCCGAGGGACTGCCGCAAGGCTTTACGTCTCGGGGTGGGAAAGGTGATACACCCTACATCTAAACTAAACTACATTCATTCTGCTGCGAATCTGTTCTAACCTACGAAGTTCCAACAAAACCAATTTTACAAAACTACAGACGTACGTCCAGTTGCACAAAGATTCCAACATGATTGGAACGATACTGCTCGGACTGATGCTACGTCCTAGGACTGTTTCTAGATATTCTCTATCACTATTAAACCGTGGACAGATGAAGAACACATGCTCAGCATCTTCCAAGACATTACCATCACAACTCGGACAGAACGGAGTACTGTCATGTCCAAAACGGTACAAGTACGACCTAAAACAACCATGCCCAGTTAGAAACTGTGTAATATAGTAGTTCAAATCGCCATGCTTTCTTGATAGCCATGCTCTGATGTCTGGTATCAGTAAGTAGGTCCATCTTCCCTCGTCAGCTGTCGCCCATCTTTCTTGCCATTTTCGCAGACACGATTCTCTCAACCCAACCGTGATGTCCGAAGCGGCCTCTAGCTCGATCGGTATCATGCCGGCAATGACAAAAGCGGCCAGGTCCGATACAGTTCGGAATGCGCTACATACACGCAAGGCGATCAGCCTATACACAGGAGATATCAGGTTCACATAAGTAGGATATCTAAGTGAGCCTGACCATATAGGCGATGCATATAAGATAATGCTTCTTACTACACTAGAGAGTAATCTCCTCTGCAGATATTTTGGACCTCTTGTATTCGGCATGATCCGGCATAGCGCTGTGCATGTTTTTGATGCTTTACTGCCTATGTACTTCAAGTGCTCTTGAAAAGGCAGACGAGTGTCAATCATGACCCCAAGGTATTTTAAACATTCCTTAGATTCTATGCTACACGTGCCAATATTTAGCCTGACAGTTGCCCTAGTTTTCCTACTACTAATCAGAACCGCTTCCGTTTTATGGTCAGCTAGAGTTAGGCCCATTGATCTTAGCCAAGATCTTACGATCTGAATACTGGCGTTTGCAATGGTTTCCACCTCTAGTAACTCTTTCCCTTCACACACTAACGCTATGTCGTCTGCGAATCTAACTATCTTCACCTTTTCCGGTAGATCCAATCTTAATACTCCGTCGTACATGACGTTCCACAATAGTGGGCCAAGAACTGAACCTTGAGGCACCCCACCAATGATCTTGCGCCTCTTAGTACCTTTATCGGTATCATAAACTAGCTCTCTATCCCGGAAATAGTCCCGTACAATTGCTAGTAGATACCCTGGGATGTCTATACGGACCAAAGCATTAACTATATGCTCCCAGTTTGCCGTATTGAAGGCGTTTTTTACATCTAGGGTTATAACCACACAATACCCTTTTGTTCCATTCCTCCACCTCTTCCCTTGGATAGCTTGAGCAGCGGTTTCTACTACAACTTTGATAGCGTCCACCGCTGACTTTGCTTTCCTGAAGCCAAATTGGTTATCTGATAAACCTAGGTTAGCTTGTACGCAATCTTCCAATCTTCTGCAGATTATACTCTCCAGAAGTTTTCCACTTGTATCTATCATACAGAGCGGACGATAGGAGGAAGGGTCGTCTAGCGGCTTGTTATCCTTAGGTAACAACACCAATTTTTGCCTCTTCCAGATTGTTGGAAAAGTTCCCTGAATCAAGCATGCGCTTATTACTTTCAGGAAATAATCAGGATGGAGCTTAACAGCCTCCTTCAGTACCATATTTGGGATGCAATCTAAGCCTGGTGCCTTCTTGTCTTTGAATTTTGAGACAGCACCTTCTATCTCGACGACCGTAACCGGAGGAATGTCGAATAATTCAGCTGGATAGCTGTGTTGCCATGTCGGAGCTTCCTGTTGAGGAAAAAGATGGTCTACAATTCCGTTGAGGATATTCTCTTCTCTTGGCGGTGATGGGCCAAGACATTTAAGTTTCCTGGTTACTAGCTTATATGCTAAGCCCCAAGGATTACTATCTATTTTATCACAAGCATCCAGGAAACACCTACGCTTGCTCCTACGAATTGCAATCTTCAATGCCTTTCTTTTATCCCTATACAACTGGTGCTGCACGTTATTCTCTAACCGACCCCTCCTCGTTCGTGTATACCGCCTTCGGGCGCTAATACACTCTGAACGCAAGCTAGCAATTTCATCATTCCACCAATACACTGGAGGCTTATTTGGCGATCTTTTTCGCCTTATCATAGCTACATTGCAGGCACTAGTGATATTGCGCACTAATTGCACTGCCATGTCTTCTGCTGAACCAGCCATTTCCATGTTCTCCATGCAGGCTGCGAAGCTATCCTTATCAAAGGTATTTACCTTCCATCCTGTCAAGACACGTGCTTGTACAATAGCACGGGGCTGTGCGTCTTGCACATCTATTATTATAGCGCTATGATCGCTATGTGTATAGATGTCAGATATTCTCCAGTTCACTTGGGTTGCGATACTGGCACTGACGAATGTAATGTCAATTACTGAGCCAGCATCACCCCTTCTGAAGGTGTGTTCAACTCCATTATTGATGAGTACAACACCCAGTACAGAAAAGGCTTCCAAGAGTATTCTTCCTCTTGCGTTTGTTGAGGGACAGCCCCATACAACAGCCCACGCATTGAAATCACCTGCTATTATTACGGGGGTTCTTCCAACTGCATCCGTTACAATACTGTCAACTATTACCCGAAAGTCTTCTATAGAATACCTAGGGGGTATATAACAGCTGTAAATAGTGATGCCAGATATAACCACTCGAGCATATCCGCATTGCGTTGTTATTCTATCGCGTATGGTTAGCGTGCTGGTGTTCCATATTGCCGATGTACCCGTGTTATCGGAAACCCAGTTTACAGATGCCATGGTCCGATATGGCTCACTTAGAATAGCGACATGTACATATATGTATGTACATATGTGTGTATGTATATAAGAGTTACATACGGATATATGCATATACACACATTCAGACATGTTAGCCGATTTTGGGATTTTGCTTATTTAGTTTTCTTCTTATAGTTTTAGTAATTTATCATCAAGCTGAAAACCCAGGTCTTAAGAGATCTCCGGAGTTAAAAGTTATAGCTTCACAATATCCGTTGATGAAAAATGAAAAGAACTGTCCGCATCTCAAAGTACTTTTAGAGTCATTAGTAAATTATAAAGTGTGTTAATGCCAAAAATCTTTCTTCACCATTAACAACAGTGATGGGTCATTAATAAAATTCGAAGCTTTTGTATGCATAAGCTGATAATTTTGAACATAACGCCATCCTGCTTGCACATAATGCCTAAATGAGAAAATGACCATATTCAAAAAGGGTACTAATATGTCGTTTCCGTAACTTTAATTCACTTAAGTATCTCGAGTCTGAAAGGTAACCACATTTTGTTAATAAAGCCATTTTCTGATACAAATTCCTAATTCCTTTGGGTTTTATTTCTTTTCTGTTTCATATTGTGTTGGGCTAATTTCATTCCGAGAAAACTTTGAATAATTTTAATTATTCGAAGTTTTTTTTCTGTATTGGCTCCGAGGTTAATTGTATCCATTTTCGAAAGCTCTTCCCCTTGTGTTCATCAATCCAACATTGGTCCATTTCGAACCGGATAGCTGGAATAAGACAAATACTCTCGGAGATTTCATTGGTTTACCGATTCATCAACATACATATATACTACGAACATACTTCCATATTCATTCCATTAAAGGTACGTTTTGTTATTTGCTTAATGATTTCGATTAGTCGTAAAAGTGCATTTCTTAAATGTTGAGAGTGGTAGGAGTGCGGTTTCCGTTGCATCGTGCTTTAATTTTTCTATATAAAAAATCGTTTTTATATGCAAAGTTTTTACGTATTTAAATTAAAGAAAATAAATATACATAAATAAATAATATAAATACGTAAATTCCATAAATAATATTGGTTTTGACAAAGAATTTATTTATATAACTGTTTATAAAAAACCAAAGGAGAAAGAACGGCATTATATAGAAAATAAAAGAGAAAAATAGAAACTAAAAGTGAAAAAAAAAAATTAGACAGTAAAAATCTGAGTCGCAGAAAAAATCCAGATGCACGGAGGTTTTCATCCTTAGGCCCCAATGAATTTATGTATGAAGGTATTTTTGCCAAAAAATTTCATTTTGTTTTCAGCTAATTCCACATTTTTCTTGGTCTCCTTACCATATTTTATACTTTAATGCATAAAAAATTTTCTCTTAATCCAAAATATTTCTCCCACTTTTATCTATACATAAATTAAGCATTCCATTAATTTCGTATATTCCAATTATCCATTCCCCTCCTTTTCTCTTTACAAATATTAAAATAGTTGAAAATATTCTCCTCATTCCAATATAATACCAGTGTGGCCATTGCGGTGCAAGATTTAAAAAACAAAAAGGTGCACATTCGTGAATATTTATTCGAAAACGCATCTTAGTTAATTAATATTACGGTCACTGAATAAAATAATTAAAATCAAAAACAAAACAAAAAGGAGAAGGAAGAATTTATTTATGCATGTGTATTTGAACAAGCTTTAAGTATTTTATTAAAACAAAGCTATAGATTTTTTACTTGCAATTCCATTTTATTCCAATTCAAACAAGAATACCATTCCCCTTAAACTGCTGGAAAAAATGAGAGAAATAAATATCTTTCTTTCCAATTAAGAGGCATGTTACGTTTATCGGGTAAAAGATAAAGTTTATATCTTAAAATTAATACATATATATTTTTTGAATCATCATATTAACTCAAACTACGTTTTCCAATTATATTTCAATTACAAAGTATTATAGTTCAATTTCTATTTATTCAACCAATTGTTTTCGCATTCCTTTACATTCCAAAATTAGAGCGAGCCTTGGAATATTATATACTTTCCATTTGCTAAAAAATTTTATTGAAAAGGTGAATGACCTCAAATAAATCGGTTTCCCGCACAACAGCTGATTGTTAATAAAGTTGTTTGAAAGAATTAAATAATTTTTCGAAAAAAACCGTTCTAGTTTTCAATAAAATTTTCAAGTTTGTTTACTTGAACTTTATTTTCCCCATATTTTTCATATTCTTTATACATTTTATAAAAAGAAAATTTTGTGATTTGAGAATTAAACTTAGCTTATATCTGCTCGCAATTATTTCAATAATTTTTAAAGTGTTTTGAGAGTTTGGAATTTACGATTTTAAATTTTTTTTTGTAAAATGTCATTGGACAAGTTTATCCGTTTGGCAGATAATATCGTTGAATTCGAAGCGGATATCAATGATAACCAATACCCACTTGATTCTCGCCATTCTATCGAAATCCACAGATCTGAGCTTCAGCCACATTGGATAATAATAAAGGCTGCTTACGAAAAGTATGTATGTGAGGCAGACGCTGAGGAAAAGGAAGAAGAAGGTGACAGCTTCGATATTAATGCTTTAAAAGTGAAATTTAAAAGCACATACAAATCTTATTGTAGGTGCTTAACAAAATTGTCCGAAATAGCTGAAGACCTTCCAAAGAAATATAATTCTAACCTTTCCCATTCACTCAATAGTCCTGAGTTTGGAAAGATCGACTCTACACAAAATATTCACTTGCCGCCGGTTGACATTCCGACTTTCCATGGTGATTACGCTTCTTGGCCTACGTTCCGTGATATTTTTAATGCGGTCGTTTCCAATTCTAGGGCCAGCAAAATTGAAAAACTGTTTTATTTGAAACAGAAGACAACAGGCGAGGCTAAGGAAATTGTCCAAAAGAGTCCTTTGACAAATGAAGGGTTTGATTTGGCATGGAAAAATTTGGTTTCACGTTTTGAAAACCGTAGGGTTTTAGTAAATGGCCAATTAAAAATCCTGTTTAACCTTTCGGCCATTAATTCTGAATCAGGCAAAGCCCTGAAACAGTTACAAAGAGATATTAATTCTTGTATCTCTATTCTGAATCTTTATGATATTGATGTTACTAGCTGGGATCCTATTTTCGTGTTTATTTGTACGAATAGAATTCCGGAAAGTACGCTTACGTTGTGGGAGCAAGAACTCAAAGACAAAACCACTATTCCAAAATGGTCTCAATTGAATGACTTTCTGACAAATCGATACAGAACTCTTGAGTCTGTTTCCGAAACACGCGGTTCAAGCCATTCCAGAAATAGTAGCGAGAAGCCTAAAGCTAATAATACTACAAATAACAATAAGAAAGTTAATAGTTTTCAAGTCAACATTTCGGGTCCAAAATGTCAGCTGTGTCCTAAAGAGTGTCATGCGATCCGTAAATGTTCAAAATTTTTAAAAATGGATAATCAGCATAGGTTTGCTGAAATTAAAAAGGAAGGCTTGTGTATAAATTGTTTTTCTAAGACTCACAGTGTGAAAAATTGCACCAGCAAACACTGTTGCTTTAAGTGTCAGAAAAGGCATCACACTTTACTCCACCAGGATAGTAATAATGTGGCAGGAAATCCATCTTCGCCAGTACATAATACTACTCTTAATCCGAATTCACCCTCATTTTCCTGCGCCGAGCTAAATCCAATACAGTCCACTCATAGTCCTCACACAAGTCGACTTCAATCCTGTTTCGCATCTCATACGAAAAGCGTTTTATTAGGAACGGCTTGGGTGAATATTTGCTATTCTGGAATTCAACATCAGGTGCGGGCGCTTATCGACTCTGGGTCAGAAGGTACCTTTATTTCCGAAAAGATCTTCAATCTGCTAAAACTTCCTTCTACTCCTACTAATGCTAAAATTTCTGGACTAAACCAGACTATTTCCGCTACTGTTCAAAAGCGATGCACCTTCGTATTAGGCTCACTTTTAAATAGTGCACATTCCATTCTTGTTGAAGCACTTGTTGTACCACAACTATCGAACAGTCTGCCGTCCCAAATGATTTCAAAGTCTGAATTTGTAAAAATTCCGGATATTCCTTTAGCAGACCCGAAATTCTACAGCAGCTCTAGAGTTGACTTGCTGATCGGAGGCGATATCTTTCCCTCCATCGTTTGTGCAGGAGTAAAACATAATGTGTGTGAGTCCCTTTTAGCACAAGAGACAATATTTGGATGGATATTAACAGGCCCTATTCCAAATCATTTCAGTTCAAGTCCTAGCATAGTCTCAAACTTTTGTGAAATTTCTTTAGACAAAGAAATTGCACGTTTTTGGGAGGTGGAGAATCTTCCAAGGAAGAACTTTCTTTCTCCAGCTGATCAGGTCTGTGAGGATCTGTTTATCCGCACCACAAAAAGGAATGAAGAAGGTCGATATGTAGTTTCACTTCCTTTCAAAGAAAAGATTTCAGAGCTGGTAGCACTAGGTCATTCCCGTTCCAGTGCTATGGCCCAGTTTATACGCAACGAAGCAAAGCTCATTCGCAATCCAGAATTAAAAATCCAGTATGATGCAGTTTTAAAAGAGTATGAAGACTTAGGTCATATGGAAAAAGTTACTGGTATAGACATCCAAAATTCAAATGGGTTTTACTTGCCGCATCATGCGGTAATAAAGCCTGACAGCGTTACTACAAAACTCCGAGTAGTATTTAACGCTTCTTCGCCGTCTTCTAACGGGCAAAGCTTGAATTCCTTACTTCACGTTGGCCCAGTACTACAAAATGACCTTACTCTTTTGATCTTAAAATGGCGGTTTTTCAGATTCGTATTCAATGCCGACATTCAGAAAATGTACAGGCAAATCCTAGTCCACCCTGATCATACTAGATATCAACGAATTTTATTCAGAAGTAATCCAGATGGTCCAATCTGTGATTATGAACTAAAAACCGTAACATTTGGGGTAAATTGTGCTCCCTATCTTGCTATAAGAACCCTAATTCAATTGTCCAAAGATGTTCAATCCATTTATCCATTAGCAAGTTCAATTCTCCGAAATTCCATGTATGTTGATGACGTTTTGGCTGGATGTCATACAAAAGAATTAGCAATTAAAGCTAGAAACGAACTTACTTGTGCTTTAGAATCTTCTGGATTTTCATTGAGAAAGTGGACGTCAAATTCCAAAGACATCTTAAGTGGCATACCAGCGGATCATACGCTTAATGAAGACTTTTTAAAATTAGAGGATAGCAGCTCCGCTAAAACACTAGGTGTACGCTGGAACGCGTGCTCCGATGACTTTTTCTTTGTTACTACTCCTATTTCTGTCAACGGAAATTATACAAAAAGAGAAGTGTTGTCGCAAATTTCAAAGCTTTTTGATCCAGCTGGTTGGCTAGCACCCATCATAGTACCAGCAAAGATTTTAATGCAAAAAATATGGGCAGACGGTACTGGCTGGGATGAGACTATCTCCCCTGACGCACTTGCTCAATGGAAAACTTTTACAGCAGATTATTCTCACATCAATGCCATCCGTATTCCACGATGGATTGATTACACTCCAGATGCCCAAGTCCAATTCCATGGATTCTGTGATGCCTCAGAAAAGGCATACGCAGCGGCATTATATATTAGAATAGCATGTAATTCAACCTTTTCAACACATCTTATAATGTCTAAAACCAGAGTAGCTCCGCTTAAGACGCTGTCTATTCCAAGATTGGAGCTCTGTGGTGCAGTTCTCTTGTCGGAGATGATAGATAACGTATTGTCAAGCCTGGACGTTGTCTCATATTCCGTATTCTGTTGGACTGACTCTAACATCGTTCTTTCATGGCTAGCGAAACCACCATGTGTTTGGCTAACGTTTGTGGCAAATCGGGTTTCAAAAATTACACAAATAGTTCCATATTCAAACTGGAAACACGTAAGCTCCAGCTCAAATCCAGCCGATTTAGCCAGTCGTGGTGTAAGCCCGGGACATTTGCTAGACAACTCTTTATGGTGGTTTGGACCTTGCTGGCTTAATGAAGAAGAGAGTCACTGGCCAAATTCTGATTTACTACGAAATAATATTTCAGAGTTAGAAGTTAAGCCAATCAAGTCACATTTCGCATATTTTACGCAGTTTGAGGATGTATTGGAACGATTTTCTTCGTTCAACAAGGCAATGCGGGTAGTGGCATACGTGTATCGTTTTTTCTTCAAAACTCACGCGCGACATCGACTCGGCTTCGCCCAAAATTCGCTAGCAATCTCCAGCTCAGAAATAAGTTTCGTCCGTGATCAACTTATAGTAGCTAGTCAAAAAGCGTTCTTCCCGAATGAGTATAAAGCTCTTTCGTCCAAACACCAAATTTCATCGTCCAGTACGTTATTGAGTTTAAATTTATTTTTGGATTCGAAAGATCTAATTCGCTCATGTGGACGCCTGCAGTCCTCCCCGGGTCTTACGTATGATGAAAAACATCCGATTATTATTCCTTACAATTCGCAATACGCGAGGTTATTGGTGAAATTCATCCACGATATAAGCCTACATGCTGGAAATCAATTAATTTTACGGCTCCTTAGAACTCAGTATTGGATACCAAAGGCGAAGAATCTAATTAAAACCACAATAAACAAATGTAAATTATGCGTGATATACAAGAGAAGGTGTCAAAAACAGCTTATGGCGGCGTTGCCTTCAGAACGCACTGAGATATCTCGCCCATTTACTCACACCGGCTTAGATTTTGCCGGGCCTTTCGATATTAAAAGCTATTCGGGTCGTTTTTGCCGTGTTTCCAAAGGCTATGTATGCATATTCGTATGCTTCGCCACGAAAGCAATCCACCTAGAAGCCACATCCGATTTATCTGCACAAGCGTTTTTAGCAGCTTTCAACAGATTCGTCTCGCGTCGTGGGTGTCCCCTGCACCTTCATTCGGACAACGGAACCACTTTCGTGGGTGCCTCCAAAATTCTAGTAAGAGATTTTATTCAAACTTCACAACAATCCATTCTAGCAAATTATTCCCATCAAAATATATCGTGGCATTTCATCCCCGCTGGTGCTCCACACATGGGTGGTCTGTGGGAGGCAGGGGTAAAAAGTTTTAAAACCCATTTCCGTAAGATCGCAGGTGCAACAAAATATACTTTTGAAGAGTTCACAACCCTATTGTCTAAAATTGAGGCCTGCTTAAATTCCAGACCTATTTCCCCAATCTCAACAGAACCTAGCGATATATGCGCTTTGACCCCGGGACATTTTCTTATTGGGGGTCCTATTCTGTCACCGGTTGATCCAAAAGCAAACGACTCATCCATTTCGCTGATCAATCGATGGCAACGTTTGAAGTTGATCCATCAAAACTTTTGTATTCGTTGGAAAAATGAATATCTGAAAGAAATAAATAAGAGGGTAAAATGGAAAAAACCCGAAGTTAATATAAAGGAAGGGGATATGGTAGTAGTTAAGGATGAAAACCTCCCTCCAAATTCTTGGCGGCTTGGCAGGATAGTCAAAACATTTTCTGGTGCCGATAGCAGGATTCGTGTCGCGGAAGTCTTGACACAGCGGGGTATCATTACCCGACCTATAGTCAAGCTTATATTATTACCGGCAGCTACCTAAGTGTTAGCATTTTACTTGTATATTTATTTATTCTTTATTCTCCAGATTAATATGCCTAAAACTGCTTCAAAATCCAAAGCGGCTACCACCGATAGTTTAAAGAACTATAATCGCTATCCCTGTCGTCTATGTAAACGCCCTCATCCGCTCAAAACCTGCAGAAAGTTTTTAGCCATGAATATGCCAGATCGCTTGCGTGCCGTACGTAACAATAAATATTGTCAAAATTGTCTGGCCCACGATCATTCGCAAGGCACTTGCAGGTCAAAACATGGCTGTAAGCACTGTCATAAATTCCACCACACCTTGCTTCATGTGCATCCGAAATTGTTAAAAAAGATTGTATCTTCTGTCGCACGCTCTCGTTCCCCATCGCCAACGTTCCCGAAGCGAAGTCGAACCCCTTCAAGGTCAAAAAGGGAAAATCCGTCAGCCACCCCAGGAACTTCGACATCCTTATCATCAATTCTTCGCCAAAACACGATTGTTCTTCTTCCAACGGTGTTGGTAAAAGTCGGCAATACTACATCGCATGCAAGATGTTTGCTCGATTCAGGATCGTCAGTAAGTCGCGTGTCGAAAAAATTAGTTGATAAATTGGACCTTACCGCATATACTTTACATGAGGAAACCATTTGTCAATTCTTTCTTCACCTTGGCATTAACAACAGTGATGGGTCATTAATAAAATTCGAAGCTTTTGTATGCATAAGCTGATAATTTTGAACATAACGCCATCCTGCTTGCACATAATGCCTAAATGAGAAAATGACCATATTCAAAAAGGGTACTAATATGTCGTTTCCGTAACTTTAATTCACTTAAGTATCTCGAGTCTGAAAGGTAACCACATTTTGTTAATAAAGCCATTTTCTGATACAAATTCCTAATTCCTTTGGGTTTTATTTCTTTTCTGTTTCATATTGTGTTGGGCTAATTTCATTCCGAGAAAACTTTGAATAATTTTAATTATTCGAAGTTTTTTTTCTGTATTGGCTCCGAGGTTAATTGTATCCATTTTCGAAAGCTCTTCCCCTTGTGTTCATCAATCCAACAAAGTGAAAGCCAAAACCTGATAAGTTATCTTAAAGATTTCCTACTTTCGTATTTATCTCTATTTCTACACAAATTGAATTATTCGTTCGTTAATTTTTAATAGATTTTTCACAAATATTTATTTACTGCACTGCAAAATTCTTAGATTTTCTTAAAATTTTACTAGAAAGACTGTTTTTTATACATACGAGTAAGTATGTAAATTTAACCATAAATTGAAAAATTAACAACGAAAATATTCTTGCCGTTTATTTAACTTTAAGAGCTGACGTTACTTTAGAACTTAGCGGTAAACGTTATTGTTAAAAAGTTACTGAACGACGTTAATATTGTTGTTAAATATGTTTAACAATGTCAATTGACGTTAAAGTTGAATAGTGAATCGCACTACAGACCTGTGTTCCAATTTATAATCATAGCCTTGCAGTTCTAGAGCCCAACGCGCGATCCTTGGATTAATTTTTTTTTCTTACTCAAAGTCATGGCTAGAGAATTACAGTCCGTTATAATTTTGAACTCTCTTTCCTGCGAATAGATCCTAAAACGTTTCAACGCGTAAACTATCGCCAACGTTTCAAGCTCGAAGCTATGATATTTAGATTCGGTATCCCTTGTTCTCTTTGAAAAATAAAAAATTGGATGGAATTTTCCATCACTCTTTTTCTGTAGTAGCACAGCCCCAAACCCAATAGAACTTGCATCACAGTGCAATTCAGTTTCATCTTTCGGATCGTATAACGCTAATTCTGGTGCTTCCATCATTCTATTCTTTAGAAGTTCAAATGCTCTAAGCTCAGTTTCCCCAAACAAAAATTTTCTATCCTTCCTTGTTAAATTATATTGGCTTAGCAATAATTGAAAAGTCCTTCACGAATCTCCGAAAATAAGAGCATAGACCTAAAAAGCTTTGCACCGAATGCTGCTTATTCGGCACGGGGAATTGTTTTTATTGCTAACAACCCCTTATCATCAGCATGAATTCCATTTCCATCTATTGTGTAACCCAAATACTTCACAGATGTCTGTAGAAATTCACACTTATCAATCCTGAGGTTCAAATTATTCTCAATCATTCGATTAAAAACTTCTTTCAAAATGTTCAGTCATATCAGCGAAGACTTCGTTAACAAATTTGAAAGACTGATGGTGCATTTTTCAAACCAAATGGCATTTGCAAAAGAGGTGTTACAAAAGAAGTATATTTCACTGATTCAGGGTGCATGAAAACACGAAAAAAAACCCGTTCTTTAAGTCCAACTTTGTAAAAAACCGCTTTCCAGAGAGCCTATCCAATAAATTATCAATTAAAGGAATTGGATAGCCATCCTTAACAGTTACTTTATTTAAAGCTCTATAATCTACACACATTCTTAAATCACCTGTCTTCTTCTTTACCAAAACTATAGGCCGTATGTATCCTTTTTGCCAAATATTCGTTCAACAATTTCTGCAGTTCATTCTTCTCCGCATACGATAACCTTCTTGGATTACAGTTAAAATATTTATTATCATTCAGCCTCAAACTTATTTCGCTGAACACCTTAGGTTCAACTGGACGATCAGGTCGTACATAATACCTATCAAACATATCCTGAAGTCTCCTCCTATCACCATACCTAATGCAACTGGCTATGATTAAGTCATAGGGCGCAATCTTACCTATATCAATGGGTAATATAGACCTTTCAAATTCATCCCCATCTCTGCCCTCCTTATCCCGATCACATGATGTCCCAACACACATTCATATGACATTGTCCTACCCGATACAACTAGCATTTCAAATTTTCCATAAACTATTTATTCCAATAAAGTCGCCACGAGAGCATAAAATATTATCCAAATTCATAATTTTCAAAGCCACAGACCGCCTAACAAAACTGACGCTGCTACCCGAATCCTTTATACCTTCTAAAGAAAACCGAAAACTAAAAGTAGGGTTAGTATAAAACTTAAAATACCTTACATATTCGTTTTCAGTTAATAAACGAACGGTCTTCTTCCTTTCAGGACAAGATGCAACTTGATGCGTTGAACTTCCGCATCCATAACAGGATCCTTTTTCTCGCCTCGGTTTTTGACATTCTGACGCAATGTGTCCTAACGAATTGCAATTATAGCATCTTATCTTCTTCTCCAAACCATCAACTACCTGGTTTCCTTTTCTAGCATATTGTTGTTCTGGACGCTTAATTTCAATTTTTGAAAATGCTTGTAGTAATCTTGATTTTTCTGTAAAGCATTGCAGCTTTGCTTGCACTTTCAAATGAGTGTCGGAAATACTTTCAATGATTTGATCAACAAGCTCTTCTTCCTCTATTCCAATTTTACTGGACAACATCACCTTTTCATTAAAATAGTCCACAAACGATTCTCCGAATTTCCACTTACGTGCTTCAAAATTACGCCGCATAATTAATTTGTTACCCTTCATGCAAAAAATTTCAGTAATTTCCTCTAGAGTTTCGTCTGATCCCTCGTTGAAAAAATTTGGCTTGCTGTGTAACCATGCTTGCGCTTTTCCTTTGAGTTTACATATCAACAACGCTTTTGCTGTGCTTTCGTCAACATTGTATAAAGCTTTAATGCTGCGAAATTTATTTCATTCATTGATCATATCTTTTAATATACAGAAGGATATGTTGAATCTGTTGTCATTCGCATTTAGGCACTGTTGCATACACACATCCTTTATGTTCGTACTCACTTCTTCACTTTTAGCTTCCTCACTTCCGCTTTCTTTCTCATTTTCTTTTATCATCTTCAATAAGTCATTTTCTCTACGAAGAAGCTCTCTTTCACGTTTTACTAATGCCAATTCTCTACTCATAATCTCACTTAAAACATTTAACTGACCTTTACTTCCGTTCGTACACTCATTGTGTATCTGCACTGCACTAAAATTGTTTTCCTCGCGACACTCATTTGCATGCTTCACCACCACGCTATCATTTTCCTTTTCACCAATCTTGTCATAATTTTTTACCACTTCTTCATCATTTTTACTTCCACAAGCTCGTTTCACACACTCATTTTCATTACCATCCATATCAAGGCTTATTAATTCCGCTTCTTTTTGGCTGAATTCTACCGCTGGACAATCTCCTCGTTCTCTAGGTGGCACACTATTTAACTTCAATATCAGTGCACTCTTTGATCCTGAGGAAGACACACCCAGCTTCTGCAACCACAATCGCAAACGTTCTGCTATATATTTTGTTCCATCCATATTCTCCATTTTATATTCAAGGCTTCAGTGTCAAATTTTTATTTTCCTCTTTTCTTAAAAAAAAAAAAAAATCCAACCGTTCCCATTTCTGAATTGTAGGATTTGCCGAATAAAATAAAACACGTCTGCCTCGCACAACGATTACAGTTTTAATATACTTTTTGCCCTTAATAACTAAATACAAGCATACTTAAATCCGGAAAGATTACAAAGTAAATATTAATATATATGTTACATACACAAAGTTAGAATATAAACAAGTAAGAGTGTAGTATATTCGGCTGGGCCGAATCTAAAATACCCTTCACGATAGTCACGTATATGTATAGTATATTAAAAATGTGACCTAAATATGCTCGGTTATATATGAACCGATATCGGAATTTTCTATTTTCTGTATTTGAGTAACCTTCTTTTATAACGAGAATTGCTTTTCAGAAAAAAAATGTTAATGGAAAAATCGGTTCGGGCTATATCTCGGGTATATATGGACCGATATCGAAAATTTTAATTTTCCATATTTATATAACCTTATTTCATTACCAAAACTGCTTTTGAGCACAAAAAAGATGTTTAAATTTGCTTACGCGATATTTTCATGAAAAACCCGGTTTAGGCTATATCTCGGGTATATATGGACCGACGTCGGAAATTTTCATTTTCCATATTTATATAACCTTATTTCATTACCAGAACTGCTTTAAGGCGAAAAAAGTTGTTTAAGATCGCTTACGCGGCATTTTCATGAAAACCACGGTTTAGGCTATATCTCTGGTATATATGGGCCGATATCAGAAATTTTCTTTTTCCATATTTATATAACCTTCTTTTATTACCAGAACTGCTTTTAAGGAAAAAAAGTTGTTTAATTACGCTGACGCGGCATTTTCATGAAAACCACGTTCCAGGCTATATCTCGGGTATATATGGACCGATATCGGAAATTTTAATTTTCCATATTTGTATAACCTTACTTTATTACCGGAACTGCCTTTGAGCAAAAAAAAGTTTTTTAAGTTCGCTTATGTGGCATTTTCATGAAAAACCCGTTCTAGACTATATCTCTGGTATGTATGGACCGATACCGGAAATTTTTATTTTCCAGATTTATATAACCTTATTTCGTTACCAGAACTAAAGTTTAAGCAAAAAAAGTTGTTTAGCTTCGCCTATGCGGCATTTTCATTAAAAGTACGATTTGGGCTATATCTCGGGTATAGAAGCAGTTCTGGTAATGAAATAAAGTTTTATAAATATGGAAAATGAAAATTTCCGGTATGGGTCCATATATACCCGAGATATAGCCTGGAACGGGGTTTTCATGAAAATACCGCGTAAGCGAACTTAAACAATTTTTTCACCTTAAAGCAGTTCTGATAATAAAATAAGGTGATATAAATATGGAAAATGAAAGTTTTCGATATCGGTCTCTATATACCCGAGAGATAGCCCAAGCCGGGTTTTTCATGAAAATGTCGCGTAAGCGAACTTAAACAACTTTTTTTGCTTAAAAACAGTTCTGGTAATAAGATGAGGTCATATAAATATGGAAAATGAAAATTTCCGATATCGGTCCATATATACCCGAGATATAGCCTAAACCGTGGTTTTCATGAAAATGCCGCGTAAGCGATCTTAAACAACTTTTTTCGCCTTAAAGCAGTTCTGGTAATGAAATAAGGTTATATAAATATGGAAAATGAAAATTTCCGACGTCGGTCCATATATACCCGAGATATAGCCTAAACCGGGTTTTTCATGAAAATATCGCGTAAGCAAATTTAAACATCTTTTTTGTGCTCAAAAGCAGTTTTGGTAATGAAATAAGGTTATATAAATATGGAAAATTAAAATTTTCGATATCGGTCCATATATACCCGAGATATAGCCCGAACCGATTTTTCCATTAACATTTTTTTTCTGAAAAGCAATTCTCGTTATAAAAGAAGGTTACTCAAATACAGAAAATAGAAAATTCCGATATCGGTTCATATATAACCGAGCATATTTAGGTCACATTTTTAATATACTATACATATACGTGACTATCGTGAAGGGTATTTTAGATTCGGCCCAGCCGAATATACTACACTCTTACTTGTTTATATTCTAACTTTGTGTATGTAACATATATATTAATATTTACTTTGTAATCTTTCCGGATTTAAGTATGCTTGTATTTAGTTATTAAGGGCAAAAAGTATATTAAAACTGTAATCGTTGTGCGAGGCAGACGTGTTTTATTTTATTCGGCAAATCCTACAATTCAGAAATGGGAACGGTTGGATTTTTTTTTTTTTTTTTAAGAAAAGAGGAAAATAAAAATTTGACACTGAAGCCTTGAATATAAAATGGAGAATATGGATGGAACAAAATATATAGCAGAACGTTTGCGATTGTGGTTGCAGAAGCTGGGTGTGTCTTCCTCAGGATCAAAGAGTGCACTGATATTGAAGTTAAATAGTGTGCCACCTAGAGAACGAGGAGATTGTCCAGCGGTAGAATTCAGCCAAAAAGAAGCGGAATTAATAAGCCTTGATATGGATGGTAATGAAAATGAGTGTGTGAAACGAGCTTGTGGAAGTAAAAATGATGAAGAAGTGGTAAAAAATTATGACAAGATTGGTGAAAAGGAAAATGATAGCGTGGTGGTGAAGCATGCAAATGAGTGTCGCGGGGAAAACAATTTTAGTGCAGTGCAGATACACAATGAGTGTACGAACGGAAGTAAAGGTCAGTTAAATGTTTTAAGTGAGATTATGAGTAGAGAATTGGCATTAGTAAAACGTGAAAGAGAGCTCCTTCGTAGAGAAAATGACTTATTGAAGATGATAAAAGAAAATGAGAAAGAAAGCGGAAGTGAGGAAGCTAAAAGTGAAGAAGTGAGTACGAACATAAAGGATGTTTGTATGCAACAGTGCCTAAATGCGAATGACAACAGATTCAACATATCCTTCTGTATATTAAGAGATATGATCAATGAATAAAATATATATAGATATAGCCTAAACCGTGGTTTTCATGAAAATGCCGCGTAAGCGATCTTAAACAACTTTTTTCGCCCCAAACCGGGTTTTTAATGAAAATGTCGCGTTAGCGAACTTAAACAACTTTTTTCACCCTAAAGCAGTTCTGGTAATAAAATAAGGTTATATAAATATGGAAAATTAAAATTTCCGATATCGGCCCATATATACCCGATATATAGCCTAACCGGTTTTTTGATGAAAATGCCGAGTAAGCGAATTTAAACAACTTTTTCGTGCTCAAAAGCAGTTCATGTAATGAAATAAGGTTATATAAATATGGAAAAAGAAAATATCCGATATCGGTCCATATATACTCGAGATATAGTCTGAACCGATTTTTCCAATAACATTTTTTTTTGCTGAAAAGCAGTTCTTGTTATAAAAGAAGGTTACGAAAATAGAGAAAATTAAAATTTTTGATATCGGTCCATATATACCCGAGATATAGCCCAAACCGGGGTTTTCATGAAAATATCGCGTAAGCGAATTTAAACAACTCTTTTGTGCTCAAAAGCAGTTTTGGTAATGAAATAAGGTTATATAAATATGGAAGATAAAAATTTCCGATATCGGTCCATATATTCTCGAGATATAGCCCAAACCGGGCTTTTCATGAAAATGTCGCGTAAGCGAACTTAAACAAGTTGTTGTGCTCAAAAGCAGTTCTGGTAATGAAATAAGGTTATATAAATATGGAAAATTAAAATTTCCGATATCGGCCCATATATACCCGAGATATAGCCTGAACCGATTTTTCCATTAAAAATTATTTTTTTTGCTGAAAAGCAATTCTCGTTATAAAAGAAGGTTACTAACATACAGAAAATAGAAAATTCCGATATCGGTTCATATATAACCGAGCATATTCAGGTCACATTTTTAATATACTATACATATTTGTGACTATCGTGAAGGGTATTTTAGATTCGGCCCAGCCGAATATACTGGGTGGCCCAGAAAGACCGAAGTGGTGTGAATTCCTTATAACTTTTTTATTATAATTTTTTTTTTCTTTTCTTTTCAGTATTTTGTAAAGAAGACTTGGATAATTTATAATGGAGCAATACACAATTGAACAACGTGCCCAAATTGTTGAAATTTACTTTTCAAATCAACGGTCCATTGTGTTGACTCAGCGTGCATACCGTCGTCAATTTCGGGTTGCACCCTCTCAGTCAACAATAAACCGTCTGGTTGCAAATTTTCGAGAACAACGAGCAGTAAGGAACCTTCCTGGTCCCGGCAGACACCGAACTGTCCACACGGCTGACAATATTCAAGTGGTACAGGAGAGTATTCGGGAGGATCCAGAAACATCAACCAGGAGACTTTCGTCACAACTGGGCCTCTCAAGGACGTCGCTGCAGCGAATTTTGCACACCATAGGATTGTTTCCATACAAAATTCAACTTGTCCAAGAATTGAAACCAACAGATTACCAGCAACGACTTGACTACGCAATTTATTTCCAGCAAAAAGCACAAGAGAATCCAAATTTTATTCATAACTTAATAATGAGTGACGAAGCCCATTTTCAATTAAATGGGTTCGTTAACAAGCAAAACTGTAGGATATGGGCTACGGAAAACCCGAGAGTACTTCATCAACGACAATTGCACCCAGTTAAGTGTACCGTTTGGTGCGGTGTTTCTTCAGAAAGGATCATTGGCCCATTTTTTTTTGAAAATGAACAAGGTGTCGCCATTTCCGTCAATGGTGATCGATATCGGGCCATGTTGCAAAATTTTGTAAGGCCAGCCGTGGAAAACCATCCGCAAATATGGTTCCAACAGGATGGAGCCACAGCGCACACTGCGAGGGCCACAATGACTCTTTTACGCGACATCTTTGGTGAAAGAATAATTTCTCGTAACAGCAATTTTAATTGGCCTCCGCGTTCCCCGGATTTAACCGCTCCAGACTGTTTTCTTTGGGGCTATTTAAAAGGAAAAGTTTATGTTAATAAGCCTAGGACTATTGAGGAGTTAAAAACCAATATTCGAGAAGAAATTAACAACATACCACCGGAAGTTTTGCGAAAGGTCATGGAAAATGTGTTGGAAAGAGCACATTTGTGCGAAGCAGAATATGGCCACCACTTGCGGGATATCATTTTTAATAACTAATCCAAAAATAGTCCCCATAAATTTAATGTATTTAAAAAAAAAAAATTAAAAAAATATCTCTTAAATAAAAAGTTATAAGCAATTCACACCACTTCGGTCTTTCTGGGCCACCCTGTACTACACTCTTACTTGTTTTTAATAATTTCTATACAAATTCTGTAGACAGGCTTATGCTATGGAAACGAAACATTGAAGTTTATTATAGTTTTTATTATCTTGATCAGTCAGAGTCTAGCTTTGATAGTGAACGGACGTATTTGTTTTTAATCGGAGTGCTATAAAAAAATTAAAAAAACGAAACGGTACAAGTAAAAAACCGCAATAAGTGGAGAGTGAATTTACACAAAAGAAAAAACTTTGTGACAATTATTTTCATATACTTTTATAGAAATAAAATATAAATAAAAAACAAAAATTGCATGAGTGTACCTAGTAGATGCAATTCTGTGAGGGAGCTTAGCTCCACTAGAAAAAACCTCTGGATCTCTGAGGAAGAATCACTGAAAAAATCATTCGCTAATCTTCTGTCTTTAAGAGATAAAAAACGCACGCGTTCGTGTTCGCCAAACATTGTTGTTACAACAGAAGACAAACCATCTTCCAGTGTAGCTATTGTTGATAAACCGAAAACGCAAGTAGGAATGGATAGGTATATAACCGTAGTTAAACGTCAGCGAAGCCCTAAATCCGCGCAAATATCTTCAAAATCAAAAATGTCTAAAGACCATAAACCCACTGCGATAACGGATAGTAATAGGTTTGCTATTCTTCAGACCGATGAATCAGCAATACCTAAAAAAACCTTTAAGCCGCCACCAATATATTTGAGAGAGCCGACTTCTACTGAACTGGTGAAACAACTTATTACGGCAATCGGTAAAGATACTTTCAACGTCACATCAGTGAAGCACGGCAGCATCAGTGAAACTAAAATACAAGTAAATCATGAAAGCGATTATCGAAAATTGTCCGATCTTTTAGAAAAAGAGAGAAGATCATTTTACACTTACCAGCTCAAAAGTGCCAAAGGTCTTCAGGTCGTTATTAAAGGTATTGACCCTTGCGTAGATATTGATGACGTCAAAACCTGATTGAAAGATAAAGGTTTTAAAATAAAAACCGTAGTAAACATCAGGAACCGTGAAAAGATCCCTCAACCCATGTTTAGGGTTGAACTAAAACCCAGGGATGTTGTCCTGAAAAAAGGTAAAATTGATCCAATTTATAACCTTAAATTTCTTTTGCATCGTAAGGTTACCGTTGAGGAGCCACATAAGCGTTCAGGACCCGTTCAGTGCCTAAACTGCCAAGAATTTGGCCACACAAAGGCTTACTGTAAGTTGCCCGCTGTTTGTGTTGTATGTGGCGACCTTCACGGCACAACTCAGTGCAATAAGCCAAAGGCCGACGCAAGTGTTAAAAAATGCAGTAACTGTGGAGGTAACCACACTGCAAATTATAGAGGTTGCCCTGTCTATACTCATTATAAGCGGTCTATGACAAATAAGTCATCGGTTTCTCCAGCAGCCAAGTGTCATTGGTAAAAACAATTTTCCCCAGGTAGGCCATTCAACCAACTTCAAAAACACGCAGAATTCCAAACAATTTTCATATGCTAATGTGGTTAAATACGACCAAAACTTGAACCAGGAACCCAAGCGCCAAAATTCCGATCAAAATTTTAGTAACCTAGAGGCAACTCTGCAGACTCTTGTTCAATCCATTAACACTTTTACCGTTTCTATGACAAACATGATACAGGAAATGCTAAAAATGCAATCCACTATTTTACAGGCAATTTTAAAACAATGAATTGGTTAAAAATATGTTTCTGGAACGCAAACGGCATTTGCCAACACAAAAATGAACTTGAGCACTTCCTTATGGAAAAGCAGATCGATATAATGATGATTGCTGAAACCCATTTGACAACCAACAGCTATTTCAAAATTAATGGCTACACACTATATGACACTAAAGATCCCCGTGGAAGATCTTGCGGCGGTTCGGCAATTTTGATAAAGACCAGAATTATGCACTATCTAATGACCGAGATACGTGAGGAATGTCTCCAAGCTACAAATATATGCATTGATTATTTTCATGAGCAAATTATTATATCCTCGATATACTCAACACCACGATTTTCAGTAACAGAAAGCCCATATTCAAATTTTTTCACATCACTTGGTCCTCGATTTTTAGCGGCTGGCGACTATAACGCTAAACACACTTTTTCGGGATCACGTTTAATTACCCCGAAAGGCCGCGTGCTTTTTGACACCGTTTCCAAAATGGGCTTAGATGTGGTTTCAAGCGGACACCCCACTTATTGGCCGTCAGACCGACGAAAGATCCCTGATGTTATAGATTTTGGAATTGCGAAAAATTTTCCTTTAGAGTGGATGCAAGTGGAGCCTGTTGTATTTCATATACGATCTTTATTGGAATGAATTCAGGTTTATATAAAAAGGTATAATAATAGTAACTTATAAAATAGTTAAGGTAAATACAGGATGGTTCATATAATTTACATAAGTGTTATTTACAGGTGTAAAGGTTTAGTAAGTAAACTTCATTATACAACATCATCCTTTTTTTAAACAAATTTTAAATTCTGAAATATGTATAAATTTAAAATTAAATTTAATTAATCTTTTGTATATACATCAAATCTTGCTGGTGGCCGTACTTCCCTACCAGCTCTTGTTACATAACAGTTATCATTTCGAATTTTTATTTCCTAGATCATTGTTATCCAGCATGTCACTTTTCTCTGCAGAAACCATTGAAGATTCAGGTCTTTTAGAAATGTGTTCGTCACTTCTTCTATGTAATACACCTTCATTGTCTCTAATTACATAAGATCTTGGTTCTTCACATTCTCTTATTACTTCTCCTGGTTTCCAAAATGTATTTTTATTCTTTTTAAACATTACAGAATCACCACTCTTAAGCAGATTACGATTTCTTGCGGATCTGTCATAGTAGATTTTAGACTTCGTTATTTGCGACTTGCACTGACTTTGATACATCTTCTGATCAATTAATTTCGATTGTAAATTTAGTGAAATGGTAGGTAATTTAGTTCTAAGATTTCTTGCCATTAATATTTCTGCAGGACTTGGCATATTGCCTTTTGGTGTAGTTCTATGCAATAAAAGAGCAATATAAGGATCTGAAGTACTTTCTAAACATTTAGCTAACATTTTTTTGACTGTCTGTATGGTTCTTTCTGCGAGCCCATTGGATCTTAGTAAGTAAGGACTAGAAGTCTTGTGATCAATTCTTCGCAAAACTTTATAAATTGCTCTGAATTATATGGAGGACCATTGTCTGAAATAAGAATTTTCGGTATTCCGTGTCGTGCGAAAATTGATTTTAATTTAATTATTACATTTGAACTTGAATATCCGTTACTTAGTAAATCAATTTCGAAATATTTAGAGTAGTAATCAACTAATATCACATATTGTTTCTTTTCGAACTCAAAAATGTCACTGCCTACTTTGAACCACGGTATGTTATATATTTCATGGGGTATCATTTCTTGTTTTGTATTGGCGCAGCGATATTTCAAACAAGTTTCGCAATTATTGATGATATTTTTTATATCATTGTATATATATGTTCGGCCAGTAAACTGTCTTTCTTGCCAAACTTTGGCACCTTTGAATCCCCATATGACCTTCATGTATTTTATCAATGATCTGGCGGCGTAATTTGTTTTGGAACAAGAATCTGATTGCCTTTGAGTATTAAATTGTCTAATATTGTAAGTTCATCCTTTACTCTAAAATAAGGTAACACTTCTTTTTCTACATTCTTTTGATATTTGGGCCATCCTTCTTTTATATACCGTTTAATTTAGTTGCAGATAGGATCAGTGTTTGTGTGTTTTATAATTTCATCAACGTTGGAGAAAGGAATACTCAGGTGTGTTCTTAAAAAATTACAATGCAAAGCAACTTCATTATCAAACTCAATCAAAGCTTTATTTTGTAACGGACATCTTGACAATGTATCGGCAATGTATAACAATTTGCCGGGTTTGTAATTAATGTTTAAATTGTAACTTTGTAGTCGAAGCATAAATCGTTGCAATCGTGCTGGTATTTTAAAGAGTGGTTTATTAAATATTGTCACCAATGGCTTATGATCAGTTTCCACATTTACCATATTCCCATATGTGTACTGGTGAAACCTCACGCATCCGAATAATATAGCAAATAACTCCTTTTCGATCTGCGCATAGTTTGTTTGTTCATCTGTTAAAGATGCTGATGCATAAACTATAGGGTTATTTCCATGTAAAATTGCAGCACCAACAGCACTCTTTGACGCATCTACAGTTAATGTCAATGGTTTTTTTGGATCGAAATATGTCAAAACAGGAGCTTTAGTTATTTCCTCCTTTAAATTGTTAAATTCTCTGTCATGTATATCACTCCAATACCAAGCCACATCTTTTCTTAAAAGCTGACGTAAATTTTGGTTTTTTGATGATATATTTTAAATAAAATTTCCTAAGTAGTTTGTCATGCCCATAAAACACTGTAGTTCCTGGACATTACGTGGAATTGGCATATCCAGTATTGCAGTTACTTTATCTTTGTCAGGTTTTACCCCGTTTTTATCAAAAACATGTCCAATGAATTTGTTAGTTTGAACCAGAAATTTAGACTTGGATTTATTAAATTTTAAGCCGACTGTTCTTGCTCTTTCAAAAACATTATTCAAAATTCGATTATGCTCTTCAATAGTTTTAGAATACACTAAAAAGTCATCTATATAAATTAGTAACCCTTCAATATCATCAAACAATTTTATCATTTGTGCGTGAAAAATTTCAGGCGCAGCGTTGATGCCAAAAGGAAGTCGTAAAAATTTGTATCTGCCGAAAGGAGTATTGAAAGTGCATAGATTGGACGAACTTTCATCTAGTTTTATCATCCAAAATCCGCTATTAGCATCAAGTATGCTGAAATAACTTGACCCACTTAACTTTGATGTGCAGTCATCGATATTGGGAAATTGATCATGTGGCCGCATTATTGCTTTATTTAAATGTCTTGGGTCCAGACAAAGTCTCAATTTACCATCAGGCTTTGATACTAGTACTATAGAGCTGACCCATTCTGTTGGCTCCTCTACCCGTTCTATCACATTGAGATCTACCATTCTGTTTAATTCAGTTCTAAGCGGTTCATATAATGAAAACGGCACTCTTCTAGGTGGGTCTACATTTGGAACTGCATTTGGTTTTAGACGAAGTTCACACGTTTGTTTAATAAGACCTAAACCTTCAAAAATGTCTGCATTTTTCTCAATAAGTGACATACCGTTTACATTTTTAATAAGGTTCATATCAATAGCTTAATTTAAACCTATAATATTTCTACATCTCATAGATAATACATAAAAACTATCAACAAATTTTACATTTTCATAAGTAAATTCAATTTCTACTTTACCATTAACCGGTAACCTTTCACCACTGAGTGTGTTTATTGCAGCACCTGTAGGTTTGACACGAGCAGCAAGACCGAGACTTTCAGTAACGTTCTGTGACATGATGTTTGCATCAGCGCTAGTATCCACTTGACACTTTATTTGCTGGTTATTTATTTGAATAACAACATTCCATCCAGAATTTGTATCTTGAGTATTTGAAATTGAGGCCAAAGACAAATATGACATCTTACTTCTAGCATTGTTTTGAATTTTGAACTCTGGTGTTACTTGCGCGTTACCACATATTTCATTCGTTGATTTGACATTCGAGCGCAATTGGCATTGACTAACCGTTTCTAATGAACCAATAAAAAATTCTTGTTTTTCTTTCTCGCTTTCCGTGTATGATAGCCTTCTGACGTATTTACTTGCGTTATTTCGTTACCTTTCTTTTCGATTAACATAATTCTTGTGAAAATGTGTTTCTTTTTGTTGTTTTTTTACTAAAACACATTTTAGCATAATGCCCTTTTTTACAGCAGTTGTCGCAAGTGGCATTTATAGCCGGGCACTTGTTTCTGTGAACCTGCCCACATCTGCTACACACCTTTTTGTTTATGTTTAATTTTTTTTCCAATGCATTAATGCCAAGGCCATCAATTTGATTTGCATTTTCTTTTGCAACCTCTATTGCTTTGGCAATTTCGATGGCTTTGTCCAATTTAATGGTACCCTCACTTAAAAGACGTTCTTTAATGTGTTGACAATTTGACAGGAGACCGCAAATAAAAATGTCTTTAACCAAATCCTCCCTTAGTGTTGAAAACCCACAATTTAGACTTAAGTTTTTCAAGGCAGTAACATACTCGTCTATTGTCTCACCGCCATTTTGTTTCCTCGTGAAAAAAATATGGCGCTCCATCGCCATATTTACCTGAGGTGCAAAATACTTATCAAACAATTTGATTAAGTCTTCGTATTTTAACTCCTCCAGTGTTTTGTTAAACGAGTTAAATATTTGGAAACACTCCGGACCCATATGATGTAACAACAAGGCAACCTTGCGTTCATCAGACTCTTCAGAAAGTTTTGACGCCTTCAAGAATATTTTAAATTGCATCAGCCAAGCCTTCCATTCAGCCGCCATATTGGTTGACTTTAAATTAATTTTTATGATTTCACTTTTAGACATTTTTTCGTTTGCTGCTAACGTGTTTTTTTTTTAGTTTTTATTCCCAAAATGTTCCTTTTTTTAGTTTTGACCAATTCTCTCCTTTTTTAATTATAAAGCACCTGACACCATGTTGTATTTCATATACGATCTTTATTGGAATGAATTCAAGTTTATATAAAAAGGTATAATAATAGTAACTTATAAAATAGTTAAGGTAAATACAGGATGGTTCATATAATTTACATAAGTGTTATTTACAGGTGTAAAGGTTTAGTAAGTAAACTTCATTATACAACAGAGCCTTCATTAGATTTGTCATCAGATCACTCACCCACTATAATCTCTGTCTCGTTCCCCCAAGAGATTGACTCCCCGTTGACCGTCAATAGAGTTAATTGGCTAAAATACAAAAAATTTTTGTGTACACATTGTACTGAAAATATCGCCTTGAGAACGCCTGAGGATATTGATGCGTCAATTAACGATTTTTCTGAAAACCTCAAACCTCAAGATGTCGAAAACGTTATCAATAACATAAACCCCAGGAAAGCTCCAGGTATAGATAAAATTACTGGTAAAATGCTTGAACAGTTACCTCGTATAGCTAGAAGAGTTCTACTTTTTATTTTTAACGCTATTTTACGCCTTGAGTATTATCCAACAGAGTGGAAGGTCTCTATGATTACTATGATACCCAAGCCAGGGAAGGATCCCACTAAAGTAGAGTCATATAGACCAATAAGTCTACTACCTACAATTTCAAAACTGTTCGAAAAATTGTTACTGTCTCCAATGCTTAATGATGTGGGATGTATCCCTGATCATCAATTTGGCTTTCGGGCTAAGCATAACACCATAGAACAAACACATAGACTAGTCAATGTCATAAGACAGACTTTTGAAGACAAAAAGTATTGTTCAGCTCTATTCATCGACATTTCCCAAGCTTTTGATAAGGTGTGGCACGACGGACTGATGCACAAAATAAAGTTGAACTTGCCTGCAAACACTCACAAGCTTCTGGAAAGCTACTTATACGATCGGAAATTTGTGATCAAAGAAGGTGACTTTACAAGTCTCTCACAGTCAATCGGAGCAGGAGTTCCCCAAGGTAGCATTCTAGGACCCACTCTATATTTGATTTACGCATCTGACATGCCAACGAGATCCGGAATCCATACTTCAACTTTTGCAGATGACAGAGCTTTTTGCAGCGTTCATGAAAACCATCCAGAAGCTTCACGAAATTTGCAGCAGTATATTTCAATATTACAGGAATGGTTGAAACTTTGGAAAATAAAAGTTAATGAACAAAAGTGTACTCACGTTACATTCACACTGCGTAGACAAACATGTTCAGCTATCCAAATTAACAATTCACCTATTCCGCAGCATAATGAAGTTAAATACCTTGGTATTTACCTCGACCGTAGGCTAACGTGGAAGCCTCACATTGATGCGAAAGTCACTCAGTTGAAATTAAAAGCAGGCTTATGGGCAGAAGTTCGACATTGAAGTTGGACGGCAAACTTTGTTTATATAACGCAATTCTGTAGCCTATATGGTGCTACGGAGTTCAATTATGGGGAATCGCCTCAACATCTAACATTAAAAAAATTCAATGACGACAAAACCAAATTCTTTGTACGATTACTGCAGCTCCATGGTACGTAAGAAACTCACGAATTCACAAGGATCCGTGTATTCCTCTGGTAAAAGACGAATTTTCAAAGTATGCAACAAGGTATATCAGTAAACTGGGACTTCACCCAAATCCATTTGCACGCAACATACTTAATTTTGGCGGGCACTCTCGGTTGAGAAGAAGGGATACCCTGGCCACCATCAGAACGTTAAATAGGTGATTCTACCGATATTATTCGCGCAAAATGAAACTTTTTTGTCTAGCAGTGGCTGGACTTAAATAACTTTTTTTAGTATTAAGATTTGAATACTTCTTGTTAGTTCATATTTTGAAGATTCAATAAATAAATGAATGACAAAAAAAAAAAAAAAATTATCTTGATCAAAATTGTCTGCTGGGCTACTGTCTGCTATACATATATACATACGTATTAGCGTTGCCGATTACTGTGTAAACATACAGAAATTGGGCGAAATAATTTTCGAATAGTAAAATAGGAATTTTGAATTCCTGTTTTACTTTTCAATATAATCATTATTTTTCATATACCTGATTATTTTGAGTAATTTTGAGGTCTTGGGAGCGTAAACTTAAGTTGGGCTTTCGCCAACACAGAAATGCAGATCCCAGTCACTGTGGCTATGTCTAAAAATATTTTATAGCTAAATCGGCTTTAAAATACTGCTAAAAAAGAAATCCTAAACTGCAAAATAAAAATTATTTAGAAATTATTGTCATATTTCTTTTTATTATGGTAATATTGGTACGGTTCAATTATATATGAAACACATTTGGAAGCACCACTTGTCACATATCTAACGAAACAATGGCTGATTTGCGCTACAAATCCAATGGGCGTGTTTTCTCACCCCGCCAAGGTTATGTGATTTGACGCCGGTGGACTTCTTTCTTTGGGGTTATTTGAAAGAAAATGTGAGCCAGCAGTAATTCAAGAGCTAAAATATTAGATTATTGGGGCTATAAAATTTATATGTCAAATTAAAGCTAAAAAGGTCTTCTTTAATCTGCAAAAGCTTTGGTTTAGTAAGTCCATTAGTCTTTGAGTGTAATGACAAAATTTTCTTAAAATTGATACTTTGTTCTACCAAAAACGTTTGGGCTATATAATTTATATATCAAATTAAAGCTAAAAAGGTGTGAATGAAGTCAAAGACAAAACTTTTTTTAAATTGAAACTTTCTTCTACCAAAAACTTTTGGGCTATATAATTTATATGTCAAATTAAAGCTAAAAAGGTCTTCTCTAATCTACAAAAGGTTTTATAGTGCCACCACTAACCATCTGACTCTTTACCATTTGTCTCCTCCATTATTATGTAAAAACGCCTAACAATGAATTATGTACATGAGTATATAGAATAAATGAGAGTAGTTACCAACCAGGAAGCCAACCGGTCGTGTTTCATTTGGTGCTTCTATATGGCGACCGTGAAAGCGTGAATTTTGGTTTCTTTTGCAATCTGTTTATTGCGGTATAAAACGGACAGTAAACTTGAAGTAAGAACGATAACACCAGCATTTAAAACAAGTTTGAGGTTGAAAATATTACACAACAATAATCACCCCTATTCTGCGTTTCGATTAAGTCTCCGGATTCAGTTCCGTTGCGATCGAAAATTGGTATTCTGATAAAAAACGGAATCGAAAGAAAAAGAAGAAGACAACAATGTTTATAAAATTAATAGCATCACTGTGGAATGTGGAAATGAAATTGCAAAATAAGCAAGTTTGTTATCGTTTTCATAAACAAATGGCAAATTTAACACAAAAAGTTGTTTGTATACATAATTAAAAATAAGTTCTTGATAAGTTTAATAAGAAAAAAAAAATATATACAAAAACAAACTAAAATTATTTGTTCATAAATATATTACAGTGCAAAGAATCTTGTGAAGATAAAGGTATATAATAAAAAAATATTGATTGTGTTGTGATTAAATATGGAAAGACCAAAATAAAACTTTAATAAAAATTGTAGTGGATTAATTCACTGTGTTGCAATTATTATTATTATTTTTTTAATATCAATAATTAAATTTTTTAATTTCTATAACAGCTGCATTATTGTTGGTCAGAGAGGAGAACAATATGAGATATAATGAGGCTGGCATTTATTGTTGGAGGGCCAAGTGCATTGATGATTCCTGCAACTTCCTCCCAGAACACTGATACTTCTTCCTTTGATCGCTGGTGATATCCACATGCAATGTCTGCATTAGATGACATTAAATTTGCCAAATGTTCATACTGCTCTGGTGTTGTTTTTGTCCCAAAATAGATCAAAAAACACATCAGATTCGGGTACAAAAATTAATAATTTAAAGCAAACAAAAAAATAAAATAAATAAATAAATTTAATTAAATAAAATAATTTTAAATGCTTTCTAATCATTACTGAACATTTTATATCATTTTCTATTTACATTTTTTTTTAATTTTTTAACTAAAAAACAGATAACGAAAAATTCTCCGTCAACAAAAAAAACAACTGAAAAAAACGGAGTTCCGATCGTAATGCAGAATACATACAATCGAGAGAAACTGAGCGGAATCGAAACGCAGAATACTCAAGTTGCCAGACGGAGAAATTTTCGATCGGAATCGAAACGTAGAATAGCCCCCAATATAAATTTGTGCATTGTCAAAAAAAAAAAAAAATAGTTGTGTGATTTTTGGAGAAAAATGCCAATAATCAAGAAAATTCTAGCACAAAGTTTAATTATAATGAAAGGGCTATTGGCTTTTCATTCAAGAGCTTAAACGAAGTCTATATATATATATGCATATATATATATATATATATATATATATATATATATATATATATATATATATATATATATATATATATATATATATATATATATATATATATATATATATATATATATATATATATATATATATATATATATATATATATATGGGATGAAAGGGTAGAATAAAGGACAGAACAGTACCTACTAAGATGTACAACACTTACGGACAGAAGACAGAACATAAAATAAAAGTCAGTCGTTGAAAATAAGCCGAAGAAAACGTTGTTAATTTTGTTAAAGTTGTGACGAACCAAGTTGAAAAGTGTGTAAAGTCGGACGGAAATAGTTACAAACATGTTTGTCAAATCTTTTCTAAACATTTAAAATTGATTTTGCATTTTGTTAATAAATAAACTTAAATTTTTGAATTAAACATTTCATGAAACATAAAAACCACAAGTGTTTAATTTAATCATCGCTACATTTGGGGGCTCGTCTAAAGCAAAATATTGCCAATAAGGAAAAGATTGTGATAAAAAAAAAGAAGAAGAAGAAGAAATAAGTGTATACAATTTATGTATATAAAATTTTTGAAATAAAGAATTTAACTATTTAATAAAGAATTTAACTAACGGTATTTAATATAAAACTGCACTTATGTATTGCATATAAAATACATAACTAAATGAGAGAAGCAATCGAAACGTTTGGTATTGAAACATGCAGAGGTAAAATATAACTCGAAAAGATAATTACAAACTATTCCCACGAATATAAATCAATAATATAAAAACAAAAAAATGTTAAAATTTAGTGCAAACTTCAAAGAATATGTCTGAAAAAAGAGACGACGAAGAGAGAATAAAAACGCGTTCAAAAATAAAAGAATTAAAACAAAATTTTGAAGATAAAAGTGAACATGAAAGCGCAATTGAAAATATAGATATAAAAACAAAGTGTTTAAATAATCAATTGGAGACAAATTTAACAGAACAAAAACTAACACACGAGAAAGACAGTGACTGTATTTTTGTAAACAAAATAGAAAAAGAACCCAAAACAATGTCACAAAAAGAAAATGTTAAAATAGGTATTGATCAAGTGGCTGTTGAAGAAGCGATTCCTGTGTGTGAAGGCGATAGTGGTATGCCAATTAAAATGTGGATAAAAAACTTTGAAGACAATGCAAGTGCGTACGGTTGGAGTGATACACAAAAATTCGTTTTTGCCCGAAATAAAATGAAAAAATCCGCAGAGTTATTTCTCCAATCAGTATCAGTTTTCGATTTTTAAACTCTAAAAGAAATTTTGATTGATGAATTCCACAAGAAATACTCAAGTGCCGAATTCATTCGGAAGTAGATCAACGTTCAGTTATCCGATATATCGTGGACGGTATAAAAGGTAAACGCGAAAATAAATTAAATTTATGTAGTGCTAAAAATTACAGAGAGCTTAGAGAGCAGTACGAAATATATGACAGCGTTTTTCGATGTAACAGTGGAAGTGAAAATAATTATAAAGTTAACAAAAGTATTAATGATACCAAAACCGTTCATTGTTTCAATTGCGGATCACAAAATCATAAACGTAGTGCTTGTACTTTGGAAGGACCAAAATGTTTTAAATGTAGCAAAACTGGCCACATATCAAAAGATTGCAAAAACACAACTGCTAGTCAAGTGAATTGTACAATGAAAAATACTAGTCTAAGAAAGTACTAATAAACGGCAAAGAATTTAATTGATTAATAGACAGTGGCGCGGACATTTCATTAATAAAAGAAAGTATTTTTATAAAAGACTTTGGAAAAAAAAACTCAAAATTATAAGCATGAAATAGTCGGTTTCGGTGGCGCTGTGACAAATACCAATTGGTATTATAAATGTGAATTCCAAGTTTGACGGAATATGTTTAAAACATAATCTGGTTGTTGTGCCAGACAATTCTATCGGTCATGATTTTGTTATCGGGTTTGATATCTTGAAAAAATTACGATATTCGTCTGATGAAAGAGGTTATAAATTTCACTCGTTAATTAAAACCAATGTTGAAAAAGAAATTGAAAAAGTGATGAACATAAATGTGAACGAAGAATCAAGTGTTTTGGTACCAACTGTTTGCAAAAGCCAAATCGAAGAACTGAAAAACAATTATTCGCCGGTTCGGTCTGTAACAAATAATATTAAAATGAAAATCGTGTTAGAGAAGGAAGACCCAATTTATTCATCAAAAAGCCGTTTGCCACCACCAGAACAAAAAATAGTTGAAGAGCAAGTAGAAGCATGGCTACAGCAAGGTATTATTCAAAAATCTGTATCCAATTATTGTAGCCGAGTGATCTTAGCAGATAAAAAAGATGGTTCGAAAAGGATGTATTTAGATTACAGACGTATAAACAAAGTTTGTTTCAAGGATCGATTTTCTGTCACAAATATGGAAGAGTTAGTTGACTGTTTGTCGGGTGCGTCAATATTCAGCGTGCTGGACATTAAAAATGCTTTTCTACATGTTCCAGTCGAAGAGGAGAGCAAAAAGTATACAGCATTTGTAACAAAACAAGGCATATTTGAGTTCAACTATGCACCATTTGGGTTTTGCAACTCACCAACTGTGTTCATACGTTTTATAAATGCAATTTTCTCTAACTAAGTAAATGATAACACAATGCAAATTTGTATGGACGATATCATCGTGTATTCTGCTGATGAAAATACAGGTTTGAATTATTTGCAAAAAGTTGTGTCTGTTGCTGCTAAAAATAATTTGGAAATAAACTGGAAGAAATGTAAGTTTTTACAAAAAAAAGTTGAGTTTTTGGGAATTATTATAGAAGAAGGTAAAGTGACTCCAAGTGAAGAGAAACTGTAAGCAATAAAGAATTTTCCAGAACCATGTAATATTAGGGGAGTACAATCTTTTCTCGGCCTTACTGGATTTTTCCGAAAGTTTATAGCAAACTATTCAGTCATTGCTGGGCCATTAACAAATCTTCTTAAAAAAATATGTAAAATTTTTAATAAATGATCAAGCTAAAGAAGCTATAGATAAACTAAAAAACATGCTGATATGTCAACCAGTACTGAAAATATTTTCAAGGGAAGCCAGGACGGAATTGCATACAGATGCATCAAAGTTGGGTTTTGAGGCTATACTTGTACAACAATTTGATGAAAAATGGTATCCCGTTTATTATTATAGTAAAAAAAGATCTGAAATTGAATCAAGACTGCATAGCTCTCATTTAGAAATCAAGGCAGCGTTGTTAGCAATGAAAAAGTTACGGCATTACCTGTTGAGTATAAAATTTGATTTGATAACAGATTGTGTAGCGTTCAAACAAACTTACGACAAAAGTGAACTAACACACTCAATTTCTAGATACGTAATGTATATGCAGGACTTTTATTATAGTCTAAAACATCGAAAAGGAGATCGCATGAAACATGTAGATGCACTCAGCAGAAATGCAGTGAATGTCGTTAGCCTAGAATCAGAGTTAAAATGTCGCCTCCGAAAAGCGCAAAGCTGTGATGAAACCATAAAGTTTATTGAAAATTTGTCCATTGTTAGCAGTACGAAAACTTATTGGTGGTAGTGCTCCAGACTGACTCAGCGGTTTGTTCAAGTTCCGGACACAAGTAAAGATCTATGCTATTACTCTGATTACTATAATTTATGAATGCATTTACTTTGCCCAATATTCTATGGTGTTGACCACTTGCAGTTTTTACATTAGAAAATATGGGTGATATTTCCAGTCCTAACTCATCAACTATTTCTCTGCATCCCTTGCATAGTATGCTAACAGATGCTCCGCTATCTAATAGTCCGTCTATAAGTTTGCCATTTATTTCTACGTTCACAAAGACTCGCGGGTCCTTTTGACTATTTTCTGCTTTACTCACTGACTCAATCATTTGTTTTCTAGCTTGCCGTTTCCTTTTATAGATTTCTCTTATTTTTATAATTCGTTTCGAAAGACGTTTTTGAGACTTTTCAGTATTAAATATTTTTGCTCTAATTTGCTCATAATATTTTTTTCTAATGCTTATAGGTAATTCATGTCTTAGGTGCGGCATATATTCGGAAAGGTTGTTTACTTCAGTTCTGTTACGGCCTTTTAATTTTCCTGGGGGGCTTTTGATGGACGCAGGTTCCCCCTGTTTCGCACGTCCCTCAATGAGTTTTCCCTCTGACAATCTGGGAATTTTGGTGCAATTACATCCGGCTTGCCACATTTAAAACAAAACAACGCTCGTTCGGTTGAATCGCAATTTCTAAAGCTATGTCCTGACGCTTTACAATTCCAGCAAACCAAATTTGATCGAGACTGGTTCACATTCATTGCGTGTACCATTTCACTACTTTCACTTCTATTTTTTGATAATTAACCTCGCGTACAGCTTTGAACGGTCTCATGAGTTGACCTAAATTTCTATGCTCTCTTTTTAGAAAGTTTCGTTCTGCTTCCAAACATTCAATTCTTAACTGTTCAACTGATGCAACAGCTATAGGATACACGATTTTAGCTACACTTTCTCTCAAGTTTCTTTTCACTATCTTAATCATATCATACTCTGAAATACTTTGCATTAATCTTGATCTTAATTTGTTCATAGCGTGAAAATATCCATCAAGAGATTCATTCGGTAGCTGTTTGTGCTTAACTAAATCTCGCATAATTTCAAAATTCGATGTTTTGGTCTGAAATGGGTTTAATAGTTCTGCCCGAAACACTGGCCATTGAAGTCCATTCCGTGTGCGTATCAAAAGCCAATATCAATCTTTTGCGGGTCCAGAAACTAGAAGATGAAAATCTCTCAAAATCTCATCCCAACTGATGCCATAATGAGCTTGGAGGTGCTCTATTCGGAAGATAAAATCCTCAACACTCATGTGAGAATTATTACCATTAAATATTATTCCCCATTTATCCACATGTATATTAATCTTTTCGGAACTTCGGTTCGCATTTTGAGGTACCACATGACTACCGTGGGTGAATCTATTTTCGGTCCCTGGATCTACGCTTGCGAATCCCGGATTTCGCGTCATGCTTTCGAGGAAATTATTATTTGCGTTACCAAAATTTGTCTCCTGATTCTGGTTCTGAATGGTAAGTCTATTGTCTAAGCCTATGGGTCTGCCCCAACTCTTTTCACTGTTAGTGATTGGATGCACATTATTCGCCCCCTGACTTCGAACTCCATTTTCTGACATTTCTTTTACTAGCCTATTTAGCTCTCTTATAGATCTTCTCATATCACTAATTTCATTTTGAACTGTGGCTTTGAGTTTTTCATCAAGGCTGTTTTCATTAGCTTGAGTTGCTAATCTATTTATGTTTACTGCTGTGCCAGTAGCTAGACCTGTAGAGCCACTTGCAGAAGTTCCTGCCTCCACTACGGGCAATCGAGCATGTGTGTTCTGTGAATGATTTGGTGATGTATTTATCGTACCTGACAAATCCCTAATATTTTCTGCTTCCATTTTATTTCTATTCTGAACCACTTTTCTTTGCTTCTCCGGAATATTGACTGATTCGTTCAATTGATTTATTTTTAGGGTTCTTTTTCGTGTGGGATATTTAGAGCCTGTGTTCATAACTCCTAACTTTTCTATTGAAATACTTTTTGTTTCAATGCCAATTATAAATATCTAGTTAATTGTTTTTTGATGTGTTCACGAAACAGAAAAAGATTTAACCAAAATAAAGAAAGTTGTATCTGTAAACGCTCAAACTAGACTTTAACCCACAAATAATCGACCACTAACAAAAATAAATAAACGACAAGTAATCAATATAATGCTAATAAGAATGTAAAAAGATATTGACTTCGAACAATAAAATTAAATTGTGAATAATAAATACAGAAAATTGAATAAAAAGAAAATGACTTAGATAATGCTTGAATAGAAAATAAATTTGAATAATAAAATAAAAATGGATTTTGAATAATAAAATAATAGATTTTAAATAATAAAAATAAGTGATAAAATAGATTTGAAATAATAAAAATAAATGATAAAATAGATTTTAAATAATAAAAATAAATGATAAAATAGATTTTAAGTAATAAAAGTAATTTTTTTTCTGTATAAGCAAAATAATTTTTGAATAATAAAATATAATATATAAATAAAATATAATTTTGAGCAATGAAATAAGTTTGGAATAATGAAATAAGCTTTAGATCAGAAAAATTGAATAAATAAAAAATATATATAGGTATACGAAAGAACTGAATTAAAACAGAAAATATACTCTTATTCTGAGCACGAAAATTTTTTGTTAAATTTCTACGCTTTTCAGTTTTTAAGATTTCTTCATGTTAATATCATATCGGGATTTTTGGGATTAGCGGTGGAATTGACGGTTTATATTATCTTATGACCCTCTTGACGAGCCGTTAATCGTAGGTTCCAAAATTAATAATAATCAAAGGCAATATTAATTCTTGACAACATTTCGATTTGGCCAGTTAGTAACCTGAAACGACACAACGGACTTCAAGACAATACTTGAACGGATATCGCTTCTTTTTACAACTGCTGCACAAATAAAAACTCAGACTGAAACTACAAAATCAAACTATTTCAAACAACTATTTACAAAGATCGGACGTACAATTAGTGTTAACACTCAGCAACACTAAGAACATTCCCCATCTCTGCTTGCACTGGTCATATGTTTATCCAACATTAATTCCTTAATTCGAGAAATTGTAACTTATTCGCACAAAGGACTTTTGACACATTGATAAAACGGATACGACATTAGTAACAATTTCTTTCTTTGCTGCTGAACTACATATGTTGGGCTGTTGATTAAATTATTGGTTTATTGCATAGTGTTTAGTTCTTCTACACTAATTATTACTCATATTTGATTGGGCGCCATTTTCTTTTGTTACAAGTACGAAAACTTATTGGTGGTCGTGCTCCAGACAGACTCAGCGGTTTGATCAGGGCGGTGTTCTCAACCCATTTTGACCACTCGTACGAACAAGAGAAAAAACAAGAACATACGTTCCTGCAAAACCTGACATTCACTTACAATTGGAACATTTAATTATCGGGGAGTAGCTGGAATTCTCCGGTCGCCCATATCCCTACCTGGCCATTAGCATCCGCTTCATGTTGTAATATGGCCCCTCAACCCGTCTTACTTCACCTCATCTAATGCCAACAATCCATTTGAAATAAATTTATGCACTCATCTTCAATTATATAACAATATCAACATATTAATAACTTTATTCATTTTGTTTAATTACTAATTAAGGTTTGTATAGCAATAAAAGAAATATCCTATTCAGATTGACATGAAATATACAATATCCTAACCAAAATACATATATTGCTTATAATAAAACTATTTTGGTAGTCAGCCCCGAGATGTTTCTTCACATTTTTTCTATTTCCGTTTTATTTCATTTGCACAGAGACATCTATAGATATAAATATGGCCACTTTGTTACAGCGCCGGAATACAATCAAAATAATTGGATTGACTCAAAACACAAAAATATGGTTTCTTAGCCGGAAATAAAGGAGCTCCCTGATCTCACCAAAACCTTTTTATTTGCAATATGCAAATTCAAATTTAACATCCGGACTCTGCATGTATCTTATTACGATATCTATACCTATTTTATCTATTGCTCTCTTCTCAATTACACTAGCTTTTTTTTAACAATCGCGGGACTGGATAAAGTTTTATCTACACAATACTTATTCTAATGTAAAATACGCACATATACACATCCACATCACATAAAAAAATTGTAAATATTTTATAATCTTAGCAAGGTATTTTAATTTCCCATTAGCAATGTATTTTCATTTCTCATTAGCACATAATATAATAGAAGACGGAATCTTCTGCAAAAATTTTAAATTTTCTTCTTTCTTTCTCTAGAAAACACACATATTTTCATCACGAAAGTTCTCGTATAACCCCAATATGGCAGTTTTCTACTTTTTTATCAGCCTTTCTTCAGTTTCTTTCGATTTTTCTTTTATTTTAATTTTCAATATAGATCTCCTACCTGGCTTAATCTCTGAACCTTACTTCGTTTTCATAACCTTTTCCTTCCAAGCTCACAAGGTGTTCATCTTGCCAGGTAGGATCTTTTTATCTTTTCTTCTGGATGCGGACTGTCTTCTTTGCCAGACCTTTTCTTTGGACCTTCTTTCCGGATTATTTTGGTAATCACTCAGTACTTGTTACTTTTTCAGTTTTCGTTATTTGTTTTATTTAGCTTCTGTACTGTAGTATGTGCGCTTTCTCTTATATTTTCTTTCCAACTAACTAGCCAACAAAATCTTTTTACCGAACTGTCTTCATAACAAATTTACTTCAAAACTACATCGAACTAACTGGTTTTTTTTTACCGTTTCTATTTCTTTCTTATAAATTTTATTATAAATTTTCGCGCTAAACTCCATTTTTTCTATCCCAAATTTACTGTGTATCAGTTATATTAAAAAAAAAGAATATTTTTGATTGCATTATTTTTATAGCATTTACGCCATATTGGCTAACTTTATTTATTTAGCCTTTCTGCATACACCTATGCTGTGATCTACCAGGCTGTCATAAAATTTAGCAAGAAACCGTTAAATTTTTATTTTTACCTTTCTCTTTGTTTACATGCCAAAATATTTTTACACAAAAATACTAAATATGAATGGAATTTACAACCCTGAATTTACGCACCGGCTGCTACTGTCCCAAAACTCAGCTGACTTGCTATTTTCTGGCTCACACATTTATACACGTGTAGACACGGCCTCATCATTCTGTTCATTTTCCTTGTAAGCACATGATGGTAAGTATCTCAACATTCTAATTATAATTTTGTTTTTTCCTATTTGCAGCTAATTTCGTCTCGGATTTCCATCATTCTAATGGCAGGCTCTGGGAAGCAGGTTTTTATAAGTATCATTTCAATGCTTTTTCTATATTTGATACTCTTTTTCTTTATCTCCAGGTCTTCTATGCATGTATGTACATACATACATACGTACATATGAATGCATGTCTATTTGACGCATACGTACGTACCTGAACCTGACATAGGCCGGAGCAATGGCTCTTTATAACATTTATGGCCTATGGGAACATTAGTTTGTTATAGTGTTTAGGGACTCAAGGCCGTAGGTGGTTATTTGGTCCTCCTCCCGTCCTTTACATGCCCTACGTCTCACGCAAATTTTTTTTTTGTTTGGGACTTAGTAATTTTTCTAATCACAGCTAGCCATATGGATGACTACATTTGGTTTTATGAATTCGCCCCGCAACACCATATGCCAGTTATAAATTACTAGGAGGAGTATTATGTAAATCAGTTGAAGGGCAAGATGTTTTTGTTTTTCCACGTAACATGGAAAAGGAAATAATAACTAGGGCACATGAGTTGGGGCATTTCGGCGTTGCCAAAACTGTTCATTAAATAAAACAGCAATATTTCATTCCACACATGGAGAGTAAAGTTAAGAGAGTTATACAAAACTGTATAAAATGCATTCTATTTATAATAAAAAACAAGGGAAACTGGAAGGATTTCTGAAATGTATAGATAAGGGTGATTTGCTACTTTGTACAATCCATGTGGACCACTTGGGTCCCATGGACGCAACTTCCAAGAGGTATAAATACATTTTTGCCATAGTGGATGGGTTTAGTAAATTTGTTTGGATATACCCTACAAAAACAACTGGCGTTGAAGAGGTTATTGATAAACTAGATACTTGTGGGCATATTCATAAAAATTTGAATGAATTTGAAATGTGTTTTAGTTCAAAAATTCCATACAAAATTTTACTAAAATGCATTTCAAATCCATTTTAATTTTTTATGAATATGAACATTGGTGTTCAGTGTTTGGTGACCCACTGCGTTCACTTCGAAAACTTTTGAAGAATATTGTAAATCTAAAAACGTAGAACATGTCGTAACTACAACCGGTGTGCCGAGAGGAAACGGTCAAATTGAACGTGTCAACCGAGTTACAATATCTGTATTATCAAAACTTTCTTCAGAAAAACCAGAAATGTGGTACAAAGAAGTGAAATGTGTACAGAGAGCTTTGAATAGTACCTTGCATAGATCTACAAATCGATCACCGTTTGAACTTATATTTGGCGTAAGAATGAAGAACGAGAGCTGCACAAATATAATAGAAATCCTAAGAAACGAACTTGAAGCTGAGTTTGATGATAAACGACAACAAATGAGATATGAAAGTAAACAGCAAATACAAAAAATACAAGATGAATACAAGAAAAACTTTGATCGTAAAAGAAAGAAGAATGTAGACTACAAAGAAGGCTGTCAAATGCATACCTTGGTCCTTATGAAGCTATAAAAGATAAAAGGAACGGTCGGTACAATGTTCGAAAATCTGCTTCGTTTGACGGACCAAACATAACCGCCACTAGTAATGATCATGTGAAGCTATGGTGTTATTCTGAAGTGGATGACGATGGCAGCAACTTCTCCGGGACGGATGACTAGTCGGATGACCGAATGTGAGATGAAAGGGTAGAATAAAGGACAGAACAGTACCTACTAAGATATACAACACTTACGGACAGAAGACAGAACGTAAAATATAAGTCAGTCGTTGAAAATAAGCCGAAGAAAAACCTTGTTAATTTTCTTAAAGTTGTGACAAACCAAGTTTAAATAAAAAGTCGGACGGACATAGTTACAAACATTTTTGTCAAATCTTTTCTAAACATTTAAAATTAATTTTGCATTTTTTTAATTATATAATCTTGATCCTAATTATTTGACATTTTTTTATAAACTAAATTGAAATGTTTTTTAAGTTTGAGGTCAGTTTTGTTTTTTATATAAAAATGTTTTAATTATATTCCATATTTCTTCTTTCTTCGAAAGACTTCTTCAGGAAAAATTTTTTTAGTTTTGTTTATAAAATCAAAAATATTTGAAAACAATTTTAACATACATAAAAACATTCAGCATACATTGTAACAAAAAGTTAAAGTACATAAAAAGATTATTAACATAATGTTTTATACATAAGTATAGATATTTTAATTAGCTAATTTATTACCCTATTCTTATTAATTAAATGCCTATAGTTCTGAGCTAAACTTTCTGTATCTTTTCTAAAATTAATTCTATTAGCTATTGGTACATCAATTATCTGCAACATCTCCAACATATACCGTTTTCTATAACTAGTTTCTGTATTTAATATGGAAACCTTATTAAAATCCGGATTGTGATTTAAATCGCGACAATGTATCGACAAAGCCGTCTTTTGTGACGAATTAATATTCCTATATTTCTGATCAGACTTATGTCCTGCTAATCTAGTCTTTAATTTATTCTTTGTTGTTCCTACATAAACCTTATCACACCGTTCCCTATCATTACCGCCACAAGGTATTTTGTATACTAAATTTGACTTATCTAATTTATTCAATCTATCTTTTGTTTTACTAAATAATCCACCCACTGTTTTATAAATCCTATGTGATATTTTATACTTTCTTTTATCAAATATACTAGTCCTTTGTAACCTTTCAGACAAACCAGGTACATAAGCTAACGATTTATATACTTTTGTTTCCGTACTAACATCTAATCTATTACTACTATCATGCTGTCTAATTAACTTGCAAACAAGGTCTTTAGGAAAACTATTATCATATAATATACTCTTCAAAATATTTTCATTCTTATGAAATCTAATATCGCTTATATTAAATACTCTGTCTATAAGATTTTTAGCTGTATTTATTATCACTTTCTTTGGATGTTTTGAGAAATAATTTATTATTCTTCCAGAAGATGTTGGTTTCTGATACCAATCTATTAATAAATTATTATCTTTTCTCATAACTACTGTATCTAAATATGCAATTCTATTGTTTAATTCACTTTCAATAGTGAATTTAATGCATAGGTCAAAAGAGTTCAAAGTTGATAATAACAAACTAACAACATCTTTATTTATAATACAAAATAAGTCATCTACGTACTTAATTAAGATTTTAGGTTTAATTCTCAATTTGTCAAGACATGAATGCAATAAATTCTCCATCACAACATCTGCTACAACAGGGGAAGCTGGAGATCCCATAGGAAGCCACTAGTTTTGTGAAAAGAGTTTATTATCATATTGAAAATTTCTGTTATCAATTAAACAAAATCTAAGAATTCGTAAAAATAAGTTCTTATTCATATTAGTGAATCCTAATGTTTTTAATTCTATCTTTAAATTGAATAGAATTTTTAACATTATATTTAGAACTCACTGTTTTGTTTTTAAGAATGTGAGTAATATATTTGCAAAGTTCATATGATAGTGAATCAATAGATGAGCATATTGGTCTCAAAGGAAAATCTTCTTTATGGATTTCCGGTAAACCATATAGTCTGGGAGCTACTGCTATGTTTGTTATCAAACTTTTCTTCTCTAAAGGTGAAACAATATTAAATTTAGATAACTCATCAACAAAGTTATTATTTAGCCTTTGTAATCTAGTAGATGGAAGTATCACTTAGAATATTAATTATTCTGGAAATATAATCCATCCTATTCATAACCACAGTCGTGTTACCTGTATCAGCTTTTAAAACCAGTACATCCTTATTTTGTTTTAAAACTTTTTTACAACTTTTAACTTCATTAAGTGTAAATCTATATCTATTATCAAAATTCATTTTATTAATGTGACTATCAATAACAGTTACAAAATGAGATGTACTGGTTTTAAAAGCTGATAAAGGTAACACGATTGTGACAATTATTTTTATATACTTTTAAAGCAACAAAAAAAAATTGGTGAGTGGACCCAGTAAGTGCAGTTCTGAGAGAGAGCTTAGCTCCACTAGAAAAAATCTCTGGATTTCTGAAGAGGAATCATTGAAAAAATCATTGGACAATCTCCTGTCTCTAAGAGATAAAACGCAAGCGTTCGTGCTCGCCAAACATTGTCGTTACAACAGACGACAAATCACCTTCCAGTCTAGCTATTGTTGATAAATCGAAAACGCAAGTGGTTAAACGTCAGCGAAGCCCTAAATCCGCGCAAATATCATCGCAACCAAAAGTGTCTAGGGACGATATTACCTCTGCGACAACGGATAGTAATAGGTTTGCTATCCTTCAGAGAGATGAACTAACAACAATTTATTTGAGAGAGCCGACTTCTAGTGAACTGGTAAAACAACTTATTACGGCAATCGGCAAAGATAAATTCAACGTGACATCAGTGAAGCACGGCAGCATAATGAAACCATGAAAACGACTACCGAAAATTGTCTGATGTTTTAGAAAAACAGAAAAGATCATTTTACACTTACCAGCTCAAAAGTGCTAAAGGTCTTCAGGTCGTTATTAAAGGGATTGACCCATGCGTATAAATTGCTGATGTCAAAACCGGATTAGAAGATAAGGGTTTTAAAATAAAAACCGTAGTAAACATCAGGAACCGTGAAAAGATCCCTCAACCCATGTTTAAGGTTGAACTTGAACCAGGGTATGTTGTGCTAAAAAAGAGTGAAATTCATCGAATATATAACCTCAAATTTCTTTTGCATCGTAAGGTTACCGTTGAGGAGCCACATAAGCGTTCAGGACCCGTTCGGTGCCTAAACTGCCAAGAATTTGGCCACACTAAGGCTTACTGTAAGTTGCCCGCTGTTTGTGTTGTATGTGGCGAACTTCACGGCACAACTCAGTGCAATAAGCCAAAGGCCGACGCAAGTGTTAAAAAATGCAGTAACTGTGGAGGTAACCACACTGCAAATTATAGAGGTTGCCCTGTCTATACTCATTTTAAGCGGTTAATGACAAATAAGTCATCGGCTTCTCCAGCAACCCAGCAGCCAAATGTCATTGGTAAAAACAATTTTCCCCAGGTAGGCCATTCAACCAACTACACAAACACGCAGAATTCCAAACAATTTTCATACGCTAATGTGGTTAAATCCGACCAAAACTTGAACCAGGAACCCAAGCCCCAAAATTCCGATCCAAATTTTAGTAACCTAGAGGCAACTCTGCAGACTCTTGTTCAATCCATTAACACTTTTACCGTCTCTATGACAAACAAGATGCAGGAAATGCTGAAAATGCAATCCATTATTTTGCAGGCAATTTTAAAAAAATGAATTGGTTAAAATTATGTTTCTGGAACGCAAACGGCATTCGCCAACACAAAAATGAACTTGAGCACTTCCTTATGGAAAAGCAGATCGATATAATGATAATTGCTGAAACCCATTTGACAACAAACAGTTATTTCAAAATTAATGGGTACACACTATATGACACAAAAGATCCCCGTGGAAGATCTTGCGGCGGTTCGGCAATTTTGATAAAGATCAGAATTAAGCACTATCTAATGAACGAGACACGTGAGGAATATCTCCAAATATATGCACTGATTATCTTCATGAACAAATTGTTATATCCTCGATTTACTCACCACCACGCTTTTCAGTAACAGAAAACCAATATTCACATTTTTTCAAATCACTTGGGCCTCGATTTTTAGCGGCTGGCGACTATAACGCGAAACACACTTTTTGGGGATCACGTTTAATTACCCCGAAAGGCCGTGTGCTTTTTGACACCGTTTCCAAAATGGGCTTAGATGTGGTTTCAAGCGGATACCCTACCTATTCGCCGTCAGACCGACGAAAGATCCCAGATGTTATAGATTTTGGAGTTGCGCAAAATTTTCCTTTAGAGTGGGTGCAAGTGGAGCCTTCATTAGATTTGTCATCGGACCACTCACCCACTATAATATCCGTTTCGTTCCCCCAGGAGGTTGGCTCCCGGAACTTGGCGTTCGCCATCACTAGAGTTAATTGGCTAAAATATAAGAAATATTTGAGTACTCATTTACGCCTCTGACATGCCAACGACATCCGGAATCCACATTTCAACCTTTGCAGATGACACAGCGTTTTTGAGCGTTCATGAAAACCACCAATTAGCTTCACGAAATTTACAGGAATACATTTCAATATTAGAGAAATGGCTAAAACTTTGGAAAATCAAAGTTAATGAACAAAAATGTACTCATGCCACATTCACTCTGTGTAAGCAAACATGTGCACCTATCCTAATAAACAACTCACCTATTCCGCAGCACAATGAAGTCAAGTACCTCGGTATACACCTCGACCGTAGGCTAACGTGAAAGTCTCACATTGAAGCAAAAGTCACTCAGTTGAAACTAAAAGCAGCGCAACTAAATTGGCTTATGGGCAGAAACTCGACTTTGAAATTGGATTGCAAACTTCTGCTATACAATGCAATTCTAAAACCTATATGGTGCTACGGAATTCAATTATGGGGCATCACCTCAGTGTCAAATATTGAAAAAATTCAAAGGCGACAAAACCAAGTTCTTCGAACGATTACTGCAGCTCCATGGTACGTAAAAAATTCACGAATTCATAAAGATCTGAGTGTTCCGCTGGTAAAAGAGGAGTTTTCTAAGTACGCGTCAAGGTATGTCAGTAAGCTAAAACTTCATCCAAACCCTCTTGCGCGCAATATACTTAATTTTGGCGGCCAGACTTGGTTGAGAAGAAGGGATACCGTTGTCACCATCAGATTGCTCAATAGGTGATTTTACCGATAGAGGTCCTGGATATAATAAAACTTTTTGCCTAGACTTAAGTAAAAAGCACATTTTTATACCCTTCAGAAAATTGTAAAGGGTATATATAAGTTTGTGATTCCGTTTGTAATTTCTACAGTTTTTATTTGCGACCCTATAAAGTATATATATTCTGAATCGGAAGTAATGGAAAAGTCGATAAAGCGATGCCCGTCTGTCCGCTCTTGAAATACCGTTTCTAAGAAAACCATTAGACTTAGAAACATTTTTTTCTTTCACCATTCCTTTGCCCTATCGATTCATGGGTTTGCTATTGAAATTCAGTAATATCGGTTCACATTTAGCTAAGATATTTTCAAAATTCCGGAAAAAATCAATTTTTTTCAATTTTGTATGAATATTTTTTAAAATAAAAATAGCCCAAATCTGGTAATAAAATAAGGTTATATAAATATGGTAAATGAAAATTTCCGATATCGATCCATATACATATACCCGAGATATAGCCTAGAACGGGTTTTTTATGAAAATATCGTGTAAACGAACTTAAACAACTTTTTTTAAGCAATTTTGGTAATAAAATGTAGTTAGATAAATATGGAAAATGAAAATTTCCGATATTGGTCCATATATACCCGATATATAGCCTGAACCGATTGTTCCATTAACAATTTTTTTTTGCTGAAAAGCAATTCTCGCTGTAGAAGAAGGCTACTTAAATATAGGAAATAGAAAATTCCGATATCGGCGCCTATATAACCGTGATATAGCTTAAACAAACTTTTCCATGAAAATGTCCATGAAAGATTTCTTTTTTGGAATGGTGATTACAAGGCAAAAATAGTTTTTCCCCGATATTGGTCCATATACATATATCCGACCATAATCAGTTCAAGTGTGTAATATATACTATACATATACGTGACTATCGTGAAGGGTATTTTAGATTCGGCCCAGCCGAATATACTACACTCTTGCTAAAAATTTATATTGATATATTAAATTTATTGAAATAAGTTGGTTACTTTTTAATTATATTGTTATTAGGATAATACATAGTTTTTGTCTTTCATTTTATTGTATTGTAATTTTCATGATACTGTAGGCTCAATAAATCTAAATCTAAAATTTAAATTGTGATATAGATATATAAATAAAGTGTAGGTATATCGTTGGTCCCATGTGGAAAGGCCCTAACTCGCATTTTCCCTGAATTGAGCATTTTTAGGGATTCCACTACGATTCAGATAAGTACAGAGTGTCACAAAGATTTAATTAAATAATTTTATACATATCGCTCTTTCAAGCAATTGAGCAAAAAATCTTACTTTTTGATTTCCTTATCCTTATATATACCCGATATATAGCCTGAACCGATTGTTCCATTAACAATTTTTTTTTTGCTGAAAAACAATTCTCGTTATAGAAGAAGGCTACTTAAATACAGGAAATAGAAAATTCCGATATCGGCGCCTATATAACCGTGATATAGCTTAAACAAACTTTTCCATGAAAATGTCCATGAAAGATTTCTTTTTTGGAATGGTGATTACAAGGCAAAAATATATTTTCCCCGATATTGGTCCATATACATATATCCGACCATAACCAGTTCAAGTGTGTAATATATACTATACATATACGTGACTATCGTGAAGGGTATTTTAGATTCGGCCCAGCCGAATATACTACACTCTTGCTAAAAATTTATATTGATATATTAAATTTATTGAAATAAGTTGGTTACTTTTTAATTATATTGTTATTAGGATAATACATAGTTTTTGTCTTTCATTTTATTGTATTGTAATTTTCATGATACTGTATTTTCAAAGGCTCAATAAATCTAAATCTAAAATTGAAATTGTGATATAGATATATAATTAAGGTGTAGGTATATCGTTGGTCCCATGTAGAAAGGCCCTAACTCGCATTTTCCCAGAATTGAGCATTTTTAGGGATTCCACTACGATTCAGATAAGTACAGTGTCACAAAGATTTAATTAAATAATTTTATACATATCGCTCTTTCAAGCAATTGAGCAAAAAATCTTACTTTTCGATGTACCTAGTAATACAGTTAGTTTCCATTACGATTTTTCCTTATCCTGTAAAATTGCAATTATGTGTGCTAGGGCCTCTCTGCATAAGACCATCGATATAGATAAGGTATGTAGGTATTTGTTTTTCGCTTACAGTGAACTCGCGATAATGTGAACTAATAAAAACCAAGGTAGTTCACATTATCGAATTTTTTCACATTTTCGATTGTAAAAATTTGTAGTGTCATTTTCTTTTTTCGACTAAAAAGTATTACAAAATATCGTAAGTCTTGGTATTTTTAACATAAAATATAATTTATTGCAAACTTAACGACCTTTTTAATTTTAAATTCACTTTTTTTCTTAAATATTTACTAAAATGTTATATATAAAATATTAAAAATTATATATAAAATATTAAAAATTAAAGGGTATAAAAAATAAAATTGGGTACATTAATTCATTGTACTAGGTACATTAATTCATTCATTCAAATCATATTAGCAGTAAAAAACATAAATATTTTGGGTAAGGAAATAATCGGTTATCATTTTTTGAGTTTTCTTTTGTTCCAGCAGCTTATTAGTTGCCACTTCCTTTAATTTTTTCAGAATTTTTATATCTGCCTGGTTGATTAATTCAGACTCAGCCCACTGTAGTGCCTTATTAAAAATTTCGACAGCTTCCTTCGGTTTTATTTTGTATTGGGTCTCTTCGATGGCACATGGATCATCATCATCGGATATTTCGTCTACATCATTTTCATTAAATAGCGTTATATCTTCACATGTGTTATTATTTCATTCTAGTCAAGGTTTCATTCCCCACTCGATAAAATTTTTAAAGCTACGAGGATTCTTCGACTTTCCTATAACAAGAAGTTTGGTCTTATGGGATCCAGATGCATTTGCACAACAAAGAAATGTGACTCTTTGCTTCTCAATTTTCGTACCCGGTGCATTTTTTTCCAATGATGTTACATACGTTTTTTGAGGAAGAAGCTTCCAAAACAATCCTGATTCATCTGCATTGTAAAGCTGATCATTTGATAAACCGAGTTCATCTATCTTTGCTTTTAGTTTCAATTTAAAAGGATCTACCAGTTGAGGTTGCGCTGAAAGTTTTTCTCCGCTAATTTGTATAAGACGAACTCCGTATCTCTTTTTGAATTTTTGGAGCCAACCGTCGCTGGCGTTGAAGTGGTGTCCATTTTCATTAAAATTAGAATGAAGCTGTTTCGCTTTTTCTTTCAGCATCAATCCACTTATTGGAAGGTTTTTACTTCTCATGTTAAGAAACCACTTGTATAGAGATTTTTCCATTATAGGAAGCTCTGAAGATTGTAGAGTTTTACGTTTCCCTGGTCCATAACATGTATTATTAACACACTTATAAATTTTACCCTTTTTGTTGCGTATTGCACAAATGGTAGATTTCCCAACATTATATTTAACACTTAGTGTTGTAACACTTGATCCTTTTTCCAAAAGTTGAAGAATTTCATGTTTTTCATTAATGGTTAAAAACTTTCTGTTATTCTTAGACATCTTTGCAAATACACAGGAATGTAAGAAGAAATATTAAGTTCAAGTAGTTTCTACGCGTCACGAAATACAACTGACCTTCATTAACAAAGCTCAAAGTGTGTAAGTACAATTGCTTACGGTTGTTTGTTCAATCGGGGGATTTCCCAAATTAGAAAACAAACAAAAATCGCCAAAATTTTTGTTCACTATTTAGAGCGTCCATATAAAAAAATAGGTGTTCACATTACTGGATAGTTCATTATATTGGAAGTTCACATTACCGAGAGTTCACTGTATTTTGTATTTGCTTGCTTTGATCATCATTAGCTTTATGCTGAGAATGTTTGAAAAAGCAAATGTATTCGTATTAATTCAAATACATTTAGGCATCAAACCCTAATATGTACAATATATACATACATATGTACATACATATCGCTATTTTTTTATGTTTCTTATGTCGACATTTCATAACATAAAATAATGAAAAAAAAAAAAAAACAGAGACGAAGAAAAATTCTGTTTTTTGTATTATTAGAACAGAGTTAAATGTTCATAGCATGTGTGTATGTATGCATGTTTTTCAACGGTTTCCAAGACTACTATTAAAAAAAAAAAACAAAAAAAAAAAACAGTTGTACATAAGTATATATTTTTAAATTGGTATAGTTATTTTATGGGTTTTCAAATTGCCCTCGTACTAAGTAAGCAATCGAGATAATTTACTTCTAATGGGTCAATAACGTGCCAATGCAGATTTGTTGGCCATATTCGAATAGCGGCAAATATGCGATGACACGTGTACAAGAATTTTTTCGCTCAGCATAAAGTGAAAGCAAAGTTTTATATGCCGACTTAAAGGGGTTGTATATTCGTACACAAAAATCATCATACATACATACAAACACATGTGTATATACGCAACAGCCCTCATAAAGAGAACGTAAATGTAAATGCTATAAAGAGAGTTTTCTTAAAAAAAAAAAAATAAATAAATAAAATCGGCGTTACCGTATTAACATAGGACAAACATGCATTTCTAATTTTCTGGGAAATGATAAAATCGATTTCAGTTTGTAGGGTAGCTAAACCGCGTTAAAAAATTGCTAAATACAAGGAGGATGATTTAAGTTCGAAATTATCTTTTATAAATCAGTAACAAACCTAGAATACTACTTGTAAAATTAAGGGATGATCTAAGGCATTATTTTGGTCGGAACCTTTAGTATTCCTTAATGCTTAGTTAATGGTTGAAAAATTAGAACTTTAAGCTCTCATACAATTTTTAACTAACCGATAGGAATTCTCTGCTGCCGTGTAAATCGAAGTAGTTACTGTTGTATCAGCCTTTACGTGAAAATTGTATTAAATTTTTGGCCACATGTGTAAGAAATATAATCATTACACAGAACTCAATAGCGTTCAATTCATCAAAAAACGAAAAAAAAAAACATTTCAAACATTCAGAATGAAATAAATTTTATCAGAAAATATTAATTTCATTCTTAAAACTAAAAATTAGTCTATTTTGAAAATGTTTTCCGAGGAAGCAAAACACGAATTGAATTCCGTTTTCGGACGAAGTGACATGGCTAATAAACCGCAAAGATACGGACTGAGTAACGTAAGTTAACTTACATTATTTAAAAAATTGAATCGCTTAAATATCTCCTTTTTGATATTTTAGCTCATGCATAGATTCACAGAAAGACTTGGTCAATGATATAACACCTTTTCTTCCAATCCAACGACAATATAAACAGAAATACATGGAAGTATGAAGAGAACTCGTATGCTAACCACATAGGAGTAGGTATTTTACATTTGACTAAAGGCCCTGATTCACTATCCTACACGATCGTACGATTCATCCACAGGAAACTGTTTCAAAAGTCTGGCCGACGTTAAAAAATCGCTTCAAAATGGCGTTGTAGGCCACACTATTAAGCAAGTATGATTGAAATAATTTATTTACACTATAAAACAACTAAAAACTTTTATTAACATAATACTTTTACATTACTTAAATTTTTTTCTTGAGGAACAAACAATATTCTTATATATTTCACAATATATACCACACTGATCGCACAGAAACCATAATGTTTTGAAAAGTTTCACAAAATTTTTCAAATCGCACGATTTGTCAGAAACTCTGTTGTACGGTTGAATTTTTAGTACTTTTTCAGAACACATGCTTCATTTAGTAGATCGCACGATCGTGTATGATAGTACAACAAGGCCTTAAATGATAAAGAGAATAAATTATAAAAAGATGAGAGTTGCCGAACTTTTCGCTTCACGTTGCGTTAAAAGTGCTTTATGTGACATGTTTCATACAGTATATATATTTGATCTTAGATGTCAGAGAGAATTTGCAACGCAAAGCAAAGCAAAAGTTTTATCTTAAGAGTAAAATTAGAGAAATAAGTGGATAAATCTACATATTTTTAATTAGAAGAGTTCGAGATCAATTTGTGTACTTCATTAGCTAACAAATACAAATTTATAGTGGCTTAAGCCGTAATGACACCCACTCTTCCCGCCTTTTTAAGATTTTGAAGAAGAGTATAAGTATATTATAATTGATATTGAAAATAATTATTTTCCGATAAGTTACCGACAAAAAGAGGGAGGTGAAAAAAATATATATTTGCTTTAAAGTGACGTTTGGAGCACAAGATATTAAAGAGCTGTAAGTATTTTAGTTTTATATCTGAATGCAGTTTTTCTTTCAATTAAACTATTTTTTGAATGAATGTTTCAAAAGAAAAAAACCAAAGTATACCTACTATACCTGTAGTACGATTCACTATTCAATTTTACCGTCAATTGACACTGTTAAAAATATTTAACAACAATATTAACGTCGATGCTATTCAGTAACTTTTTTAACAATAAAGAATATTTTCGTTGTTAATTTCTCAATTTTTGGTTAAATTTACATACATATGAATACAAAACAGTATTTCTAGTAAAATTTTAAGAAAATCCAAGAATTTTTCAATGCAGAGAATATATATTTGTGCAAAATCTATTTAGTATTAAAAATTAACGAACGAATAATTTAGTTTGTGTAGGAATTTAGATAAATAAATACGATATTAAGAAATCTTAAAGATACATAACTTATCAATTTTTGGCTTATGATCTTTCACATTTTAAATTACTAATGTCTATAACAGTACTTTGAGATGCGGACAACCCTTATCATCTTTCTTGTACAGATTTTGTGAAGCTACAACGTTTAACTCCGGATATTTCCGAAGATCTGGGTTTTCAGCTTGATGATAAATTAGAAAAACCACATGATCTATCTAAAACCCGGAATCGACTAACACGTATGAATTTATGTACATATATGCATACTTATATCTCTATCCAACTCTTATATACATACATACATACACACATACATATATACATAGATATGTATATCTATATTCCTTTTTGTATTTTTAATTATTTTGACACAATATTTAAAAGAGGTGCCACTTAATGAAAAATTTTAACAAAGTTGTTAAAAGCAAGTTACTAAATAGAGAAGTATTGTTAAAACAAACAATAAGCATTGATAGTAAAATTAGCGTTAACGTTTGTTGTTAAAAGTAACGGAATCGCACTACTGGGATATATTAGGAAATCCATCGGGTTGCCTACATAATCTACATATATCATGCAAATGCACCTCGGCAAATATACAAAAGCAACAGACTACGACAACAGTTAGTTGTCTTCCAGCTAAAAATTGATTATTATTATTATTTGTTGTCTTCTGCAATCAAAATTAATGATCACAGCATTTTGAATTGTAAAAAAGCCTTCTTAAGAAAAAAATTTAAGAAAGAAAAAACTTGAATTAAAACCCGATGTACAAATGTACATTTGTATACATATGTCCAAAAATTTACTTATGTTGTCAACAGTGTTATAACTGGCAACAAAACTAAAAAAAAAAAAAAACGATATCTAATGGTGTGTTCCCATATAAGTAGGTGTTTTGCTCGAAAACACGTGTTTTGTGAAAAACGTGTAGAAATAAACATGTTTTCGCATACATTTTTGAAAAGAGCAAAACTCTTCGAAAATGTTCCATACAACACTGCTTGTACTGAATAATAAAAAAATAATAATAATTTTACAATCGGTCTAAAGTGATTGAAAAACTTGAAAAAAACATACATTTTCATTTGTCATTTAACAAATAAAGAAAAAAATTAGAAGATTTATGTTCTATACATAAGTTTGTAATAAAAATAATCATTGATACCAATAAAAAAAATTATAAATAGCTTGTATTCTATGTTTCCCAGCTATCTATATGTCGACATTTCATAGGAGCTACCCTAATCATCAGTAGACTTTGGAAATTTTTTTAAAAGATATTCTCAAACATTCATGAAATGTCGACATATAGATAGCTGGGAAACATAGAATACAAGCTATTTATAATTTTTTATTGGTATCAATGTTAGAAGCTAAAATAGCGAATAAAAAACTTTATTGTTTGAAAAATATCATTTCCAAAAAAAAAAAAAAAAAAAAAAAAATACAAAAAAGATCTGATGAAAGAACACTTCGATCTACGCTTGATCACATAAGCGCTTTCCAGCGCAAAACAACAAATAAATTTAGCAAAACAACAGAAAATGCTTTAAATGCAATTATAAGACTCGCGACAGCCTTTCTTTTTACCATTCGTACCATTTTTTTTTTAAAGGACCAGATGTTCCGCTTTTTGCCATTCATGTTGCAATGAAATTATTACCTATTTTTCTTTTACCATTTGTCTTAGTATAATCATTCCATGTTATATTGCATTCAATCAACATTAACTATCACATATTGTTCAATCGAAACTTAAAAATATGGATTTATTTAATATTCATACTCGTATACTCGGTGAAAGCCAAATACTTTACTACAATCACAGAAAATCAGTATTCATTGAAAATCAGTTTTCATTGAAAAATGTCCAGATAATTGACTCCGAGAAAAAGTCCAATGTTGCATAAACCCACCCCTCTTAATACATAAACCAAATATTTTTAAATCCGCACACACACATAAACCCCTTCCTGAATTTTCTCTTATTGTAAGAGCCATCACTGTCGTCACATCAAGTCGACATGTAAAAATTAGCGTCATTACACGCCTCGTTGATTAGAGTTATCTGATCTACATAGACACCTGACATTTACTATGCCTAAAACATTACATAAAGATCTATAATAGCACTCTATTGTTATGAGCTGTGGAATTAAAAGTGAATACGATGGCGACTCTTGGAATAAGGGGGATTAAATAAAACGCTGGGAAATGCGTTATACATTTTTTTGCTTATGACATCTTGAAACTTTACTCTTTACATAATTTTGAAAAATTATAAATAAATTTAAAACAAGCTGATAACTTCGAAAATTCGAAATTAAAAACACTTCATACTTTAATGGAAACACTTCGTAATGTTTACTTCAAAACAAGTGTTTTCCTTTGTGGTGGAAACATGCTACAAAGCAATATCAAGAGCTGTGTAAAAATGGGATAAACTTAAAAAAATAGCTGACATTTGTAAATAGATTTCTACGTAATCCCAAGGACAACTCACTTGGATACATTAGATAAAGCATTTAAAAATCATGTGGTTTGTAAAAAAAATTTCTTTGATCGTATGTAACTAACTTTTAAACAATGTGTAGTCAATTAATGAGAAAACGCTTTTTAATTTTCTATTAATTTAATTAAGAAAAATATATGACAAAAGTAATTTTTTTAATAAAATTGCATTTTATTTACGTTTATCCATTAAATGTCAAATTTATGTACGTAATAATAATTTTGTGTAATATAATAATGTTTGTGTTTTGTTTTCCCTTCTTTTTAACCTTGACAGTTTCATTCTTTATTATTATGGTGTTTTCTTTTCTGACAAAAATGGCTCTTATCTTAAAAAAAATTTCTAAAATTTTTTTGAAAAGGGTATCATATTCCGGTCAAAATATGTTACACATAGATTCGACGAAAAAAGTGATACGTCCTACACTACTCCGAATAAGATGGAGATATTGTAATTTTTTGCATAATTGTTCCAAACGTGTTTATGCAAGAACAAATTTTTTTTGTTATGATCGAACAGTAACCAGTGCTGCTGATACTACTGTTTATTGGATAAAAATATTGAATAAAACGTTGGTCTGTTCGAAATAGTTATGATGTATCTTAAACGCTAAACGTACATTATTCTTAAACGACATGTCAGCATTTTGTGTTCTTTTGTGTTAACAAATGTATCACTATTTAATGCGAATTTGTCGCCCATCGCGACAAATTCGCAGGGAAATATTCGTTGTAGAAATTCGTCGTGAGAAGCATAATATCAAAGTACTTTTGTGTAGATATCATTATTTACACCCTGTGCAAAGAAAACAGTAAAAAAATGAATATAAATAGTAAGGGTGGCCATACTAAAAGTAAATAAGTATCAGTATCATCCGAAAAAGGGATTTTTGAACATATTATCTGAAGTAATTTATATTTTGAGAATATCTTCATAAATTGTTTACTACATGGATTAATATAAATATAAAAAGAAATATTTCGTGAAAAATACTTTTCTTGTCTAAGAAACCTGTGGCTGTGTTCTGTAACTCTCGCCACGAGAAACTTTTCGACTGAAACGTGTGAAATGAAACAAAGTTGAAACAACAGCTGCTTTTCTCACTAAACTGTAGCTATAACTTTTTTTGGTGAGTAATAGCTGTCACGTAAGGAAATTACTCGCCATTTTACGGAAAAACTGTGTCTGTAAAACTTTTGCGAAAAAATTTCCCGCATTCAACTGTCATTATTTCTCGCAAATAAAAAGGCTGTGAGATAGTATTGCAAATAACAATAATCATCATTAAATGAATAATTATGCTGAAAAAATAAGTATTTTGTTGTTATATTAAGTTTGATATATATATTTACACAGTTTAGAATGATATTTTTTTTTATTTTAACTTTTTAATTAATTTTTATACCCTTCACACAATAAGTTTTAAGGGAATACTCATATAAGTTTGAAATTTCTACAATTTTAATTTCCGTCCCGACAAAGTATATTGTAATACTTTTATAATGTTTTTTTTATTTTACAAAATTTTGTGCATAAGTATGTATGTATGTATTTGTAAATAAAATGTAAACATTAGAGCCATACCATACATTTTCTAGAATAGCCGGCGGTTATAATATGACGCCGTCGAACAAAATTTCTTAACTTTAGAAATTTTTGGTCGGCGGCGGTACTAATTGAGGCTGGCGCTTTCATTTTTAAAATTGCATGTCGGCTTCGTTTTATATTTTTAGACATTTCTAACGTAACGACGTAATCACTTTGGATAGTTTTCGACATGAGTTACAGACGCAGTTTTTTCTCACTTTTCGAGAAACGATGAAATAATTTGTTTCACAAGTTTTCGACGCGAGAACTTCTCGCCAAAGTTACAGAACACAGCCACTGATCACCTGATACTGGTTTGTTCGTCGTTCGCTGACGAAACAATTAGAAATAAATCTATATCACCTTCACTGAGTATGGCGAATTTCGACCAACACCGCGGTTGTGTGCTTTTTCATATACACCAATGTATTTTATTTTTAGCGACGAATATTCGCGACCAAAAATTCGTCGTTCGTCGCAGTTGTGTTCCTAGCATAAGAGTCATTTAAATCGGGAAAAAATGTTATACATTTAAATAGTAGCATCTTTTATCAGAAAAGAAAATACCATTAGATTAAGAAACTATGAAAAAAGTAGGTAGAGTTAGACACCCGCGCAACAGGGTCTTGACAACTTAGTTTTTGAAATCCAATAGTGTTTATGGTACAAATCGTCAATTTGATAAAGGTCATCAAAATAAACCAAACATTTTGGACATACACGATACGAGTACAATAACTTCTCAGAGCAATTTCCTTTTGTCATCCGCTCGGTTCTACTTATATAAATGTATAAAGCCCGTATCTCATTTTGGATGAATCGATGTTTTAAATTTCAGCATAGTCATTTGAATAGTTTATGAGAAGAAGAAAATTTCTATCCAAGTTCTCTTCGTCCACGCTTTGAAGAAAAATAAAGCCTGTATATTTTTTTAAATGCTAAATTATCTATCTATTATCAGTTTGATAGTTTGGTCTCCCTCTGGCTCATAGTTCTGCAACAATGTAAAGCTGTTGTGTTCCTTTGCACGCAGTTCTCTCCATTCTTCTATTTAATCAAAACCGGTTAGATATTTTCGTAAAGGCAGAGGAGTCTCTATTGGTAATAGTTTAAAAATATATGTATGTGTATAACACATACATATGTTTTATTGTACGCAGATCTAACTAACTATGTTTTCAATTTCAACAAAATCTGTTAGATAGTATTGCATACTTTTTAGTGTAGCACACTTTCGTCCTAGGAAACAATTGTTGTAATTGATATCTTTTAAAATGATAACGAATATTTTTCCAGTATAACGACTACCGCTTCTATACTTTTGTTGTTGTTTAGAAGTCGAGCCGTTACAAATACAAAAATCTTATTTCTTCATAATAATAGTATAGAAAACTGCAAATTCCGACCTTCTAATCATGGTAGTCGGTCAATATTTTGTAAGACTACACAAAGTTTTGCATTATGCACAATTTTTATAAAAGTTCAACGGCCTTATTCATAAAAAATATTTTATGTTTATTAAACTGTTATTTGACAAATTTCTATGGGAAATTTGTCAAATAACTGTTTAATAAACATACAATATTTTTTATGAATAAGGCAACAAGGGCACTGTTGTTTCAAAATACGCAACATGACAATTTTATACACAGTGCCATAATTTTTGTTATAAATATTTATGAACAGAAATTGAACTGAATTTTTAAAACCGTTCTTAAAGAATATGTATAAAGTAATCTTCAAACAATGCAATACGATTTCTAAATAAGTGAACAAAAAATGCAATATGAATTTAATTTATGTCAGTGCTGTGTATAAGCAAGTACATGATACATATGTACCCTGTTACGAAATCTTTCATAGAATTTTCATGGCAAAATCGGTACGCTATATCTCGGTTAAATATGAAGCGATATCGGAATTTTCCGTTTTTTGTATTATAGTAGAATTCTTTTATAACAAGAACTGCTTTTAAGAAAAAAAAAAAAATCGGTTTATCCTTTATATTGGCTATATATAGAGCGATATCGGAAATTTCCATTATCTGTATTTTAATTACCTCGTTTTATAATCAGAACTGATTTCAAGCAAAAAAAAAAATGTTCACTGAAAGATCGGTTTACGGTTATATGTATATGGACCGATATCGGAAACTTCAATATTCTCTATTTGGTAACCTCCTTATATTATCATAACTTAGTTTAAGCAAAAAAAATTTTAAAGTTCGCTTACCCGACAATTTCATGACAAATCGGTTTAGGCTATATATCGGGTATATATGGAAATTATCATTTTCTGTATTTTAGTAACCTCCTTTTATAATCAGAACTGCTTTTAAGGAAAAACAATTCTTTTATGGGAAAGCCGCTATATCTCGAGTATACGAGTATATGGACGAGTATATGAGTATAGTTTCTATAACCTATCGTGTCATAACGAAATCTATGTGAGCTAGCCATCAGTTTGTATGTATATTATAAAATTGAATGTTCTAGAATTAAAAAAAAAATTATGAAAGGAAAACTTAAGTAAATCGAAAGAATCGAAAAGTAATACACATTCTAAAGCATAGCTGACTATACTTTAAAACAAACGAGTTACGGTTTCTATTTCTATTTTATGCTATTTCAGTTGGTTCTACATGCCCTGTTGTTTCCAAACGATTATAAGACAGTGTTTGTTTATGAGCTTTAAAAAAATTTCGGCATTGAAGTGTTTGTTTTGAAATGTGAAAGAAGACAGTAGTTGAAAATAGTGCAATGTCCTGTAAGGCATTTTTTTGTGCTTGGACATCTCTCTACATAGACCAGATGTGCCCAGAAGTTCTATTCGAAGATACCAATAGATTTGAGGAAAAACTACATTTATTTAATAAGTAAAGCATACTAAAGTGTTGTTGCTGTGCACTTGTGTGTGTACACACATATGTGTATATTAAAGCGCACATCATATAGCTAAGTGCTTTTACAAAAACAAATGAGAAGCGCATATAGCTTGAGCACTTCTACCACAGACAATGTCTACCCTTAGCCCCGCTAAAAACACTTAGTGATATAATCGCACCATGTCGCAACTTATTAGAGTGAACGATAAGATGAACTTGTTAACAGAAAGTTCATGATAGTTTCAAAATCTGTTTACTGGCGAACGTTAACGTTCGATAACGTGGGACGCGTAATAGCCCTCAAACAGGCAAAATGGTAACACCAACAATAATGTATCAAATGCTATAAATAGAACTCTTTGGTCACATAAGTCCATCTGTATGTATGTGCATATATTGTAGTTATAAATACATTGTGGATTATAGGACACAAAAAAAAAAACAAACTAGTAACAGAGAATAACAGAAATAAGGCCGCCCTTCGTTAAACAAACTTACAAACAATAACAGCATTTGCAACAACAGAACCACAAAAAACAGCAACTATGTTAACAGTCACGAGACGAATAAGAACGAGAGCTCTGGTAACAAACAAGAGTCATAGTGCAACATCTGCTCCTTGGCGAATAATCAGTACAACGCCAGTCAGTATCCGAAGAAGAACAACGAAAAAAGTATCTACTGAAGGAAAATTTATAATTAAAAAAAGTATAAGCAAATATCTTATTAAAAAAATCTTAACTAAACCTTTCCATGACGTGAAAATTATTTATTAATTGACAAAAAAAAGTATAAATTTATTCAACTTTAAGGGTTTTTGTGCAAAACGTTGATGAAATATAAAAAAAGATTTACAAAGAAAAAAATCAAAAATCAAGTAAATTTTAGTTGGAAAAAAAGAAACAATAAAAATTTGTTAATAAAGTGCAATTAATAAAAAGTGCAAAAAAAAAAAAATTCAAAAATAAAATTAGATTTTCTTCTGTAGATTACTACACAAATGGATATATAATTTATTGCAAATTTTTCAAAACATATGTATGTAACTAACGCCATTTTGACCAGAGAAAATAGCACTTATTGATTTCTCAGCATCAAAAACAACACCAGAATCATACCAACCTCTGTGAGTAAAGTTGTCTTAAATAAAATTCGAAACATCAGATTTAAATATTAGTTCGCTCAATTGTAAAAAAAGAAATTGATATTTAAGGCTAAAAATATATATTACTCCAAATCAAGGACATTAAAAACCTAACAGACAATTGTTGTTAAAAAGCTGAGTCACGCAGTGTTGTATGTATGTATAAAAGTGCATATATGTATATACAATATGTAAACGAATATGTGTAGTTGTTAAAACGCTGCATGTATGAAAAAATTGCAACATCACCAGAAGTAGTGGCAAACCAGAGCAAAAAGGAATAGAACTTAAAAACTGAAGAAGAAGGCTATACTCGTACGCTAAAATCAAACAGCAGCAAAACTTTTATTTGACGCCATAAAAACAACAACAAGAATAAACACGCGATATTGAATAAATTTCTCGTACACAAATAAAGCGTACATACAGATAAACTATATTAGTTGTGCAATAATAACGACAACAATAAAAACAACTACAACTGCATTAAAAACAACACTTGCCATACCAAAAGAACTACAAAAGCGAGTGAAAATAACGTTTAACACTCAAAACAATTTTGGGTCAGGCCAATTGGAGGTGCTCCGGGGGGTGTTATAAAAATTCATAATAAATAAGTTTTTCTTTTACCAAATTCAAAACACGATAATTGATAAAAACAAAAATTCTTTATAAAAAACGAGTTAAAATTCGCACGCATTTAATAAATTATAAAAAAGAAAATACCATAAGCCTCCCGTCATCTCCAGATCATTAGGCCCATTATACCCGTGTTTAAAAAATTGAATATTAAAAAATATTTAAAAAAAAATTTTTTTTTTTTCAAATATAAAAAGAGATCTGTGATTAAATAATATAAAAGAAATTATAAACATATTTTATTCATACGGCACCTTTAAAACTAAAAAGATTTATTTAAAAAATATATACATACGTGCTTATTTTTAATAGTTCTTTGCGCACCTTTAATAAAAAAAAAATAAATTGTAAAAAGCAAACCAAAAATTTTATTTAACATTTTAAATAATAATTAAGAAACTAAAAGCAGCAAGTTTTTATCTTCTTCTCGCTTGGGATTTATACAATTTTTTGTAAGTATAAATTTAAACATTTTTAAATATATTATATATGTACTATATGTATGCACTTTTTGAAATTCTCTTGCCATCCATACTTATGTAAATCAGGCCCAAGCGGTGTCAAAAATACGGTATATACGGATTATTCAAGCATTAAGTACTAATTTTTAATACGTATTTGAAATTAGCGACCGAAAATAACATTTTGTGTTTGTTTCAGAGCAAAAAGGTAGGCAAAAATGCCCTTATCTGCATTTGGGAATTTTTAACTATTATCCTGACATTTATATTATATTGATTACCGTAACTATTCAATTGATACCATAAACATTTTGGTTTTTAATAACCATTATATTAACTAAAAAAAAAATTTTTGGTCGAAAATAAGCATTCTCGAAATATATCGATTTTTTTTGGTTATCATGTATGAAAAATTCCAAAAATTTCATGTTGTCACCAAGTTCGTATATACATGTATACATACATATGCACAATGTATATTCAAATATACTATATTTTTGCTTTTATGAGAAGATAAGTTCACAAAAATGTCATTAACACATATCAACCTAGTGTTCTATTTTTAAAGCGGTTATAGCATGTTCACATGAGGGCTTGAGGACGTGTCAGATAAAACTTTGTTGCTTTGCGTGAATTTTAAAACTTTAACGGAAAAGCGCAAAGTAAAAGGTGTATGTCACAATATAAACTTGCAACGCTCACGATTTGTTGATTTATCTTATGTTAATACAAGTTAAGGCACCCACAGACGATATGTTTTTACGTCTGTTTTTTTAAAATGTAATTCCTCATGTCTGTCAAAATTTTTATTTTTACAGACGATTTTTAAAATTTGCTCACAAACGTACATGTACATTTACGTCTGACATTGTCTGTGTTTTTTATTATTATAAAAAATAATTATTTAAAACATGTTAAAATATGAATGCGTTAAAATTTCCTCAAGCCGACTACTCATACCGCCCAAAAACGGCCGCTGAATTGTTCGCAAGGCATAGAGTTCTAATGTCAGATGTTTGAACATAACAAAATAGAACACACTCTATTTGAAATTTTGTCAGACGACTTTGCTCACGTTTTTTACAAACGCAATATTTTTGAGGTAACAGACGACATGTATGCATTTTACATTGTGAAAAATGACATGTACATTGTTAAAAACATATCGTGTGTTATCTACTTTAGAAATATTATCGGACAAACTACTGAAATTGGTTCTAATTGCTTTCGTAGTGCGTAAAGCTTTGGAGCTATTAGAAACAGTACTTTATGTCACATGATTCATATAAGAATGTATACTTTATCTTAAATGTCAAAGCGAATTTGCAACGCAAAGCAAAGCAAAAGTTTTATCTGACACGGCCTTTATATTCGAGGTTCGTTTGCTCTTTCGTGATTCGCGGTCCAATCTTAATTGAACCGACAAGATTCGAAATACAAAATTTTGAGAGCGAACCAACTTGGTTCATTTTGAATCTTGTTGCGAACCATGCAAAACCCACTATCATCTTCAAATTTGTTAATTAATTATCGCTAGTTTATCCGAACTAGCTCTCAAAAAAATGTAAACAAAAAGAATAGATAATAAATGTGTGTAAAATGAAGAGAAACACATTGAACATATAAAAATTGGATACTTACATAAAGACTTAAATAAAAATTGAAGAAAGTAATAGTGCAACGGTTGCACAATAAATTTAAATAGCAGTGTGAAACAATAACAACCGTCCGAACACCTAGTTTCGCAATCGTGGTTCAAAGAGCGAACCAAGTGTTTCATATTACCATCTGAACATGGTATTATTACATATATTTTTCCCTGTGAATACTTGCGCCAAATTTTTTCACACTCTGGTAACGCCTATTGAATTCTCCAGGTTGGCCACGATTTCTCAAAGTTGGATAGCCATTCCAAAGGAAATCATTCGTAAATTGATATAAAGTTGTCCCAAAACGTATAGAAAATATTTTACACAACAAAGGATATTGAACTAAATACTAAAAAAATTTTCAAATGGAGCAAAATTGAGCACATACGGGTTTGTTTCGTTTAAAGCTCTAAACACTTAGACGACAGCGGACTTCACAGCTTCACGAGTACAAATGAAGTTAGCTTCAAATGCTGCCGTCTCGTCAGCATCATAATTATTTTCAAGACAGCAGCAGCACTATGTGTATTTAAACAATGCAAATTTTAGAGGTGCCACATATATATTTTACATGAATAAAATTAAAATTACTGACTGAAAACGTAATAATATCACGTAAAGTTGTAAAAACTCATCAATTTATTTGTTTATTTTATTTATATGATGTTTATCTCTATTAAATATTTCAAACAAATTTTAGTTATTATTGCTGCCAATTTATAATTCTAGTGGCAGCACTGCATTTACATTTGGCAGCAGCAGCAAATGCTGTTGTGAAGTCGTGCGGCTGTGATGTCGTTAAAATAATCGTGTGCATTTAAACACATGTATTTTATTTTTGACAAATTGCTGTCTGCTGTCGTCTATGTGTTTAAAGCTTAAGTTTATATTTCTCTAAGAATTTAGTACTTTTAATTTTAAGCTATTTCGTTAAGTACTAAAACATAAGCTATTTCATTGAGTACTAAAACATAAAATAAATTAATAAAGAAAAATTTGGTTTGATTCACTATTTAAAATTTAATGGAATAAAAGGTGCACAATGTACAAACATGTACTAAGTTTTGCACCCTATTGCGCCCAACACATAACAGAGGCTAAACTGCGCTCCACTTTATCAACCCAGTTTTGTATATATGTATGTAGTTGGAAACAATGGAAATTACTTAAACATAAATAAAGCTAATAAAGCAGCTTGTTCATCCGTAGTGATGCCACCGCCAGAAAAGAAAAGATGTACAATCATGAGAAAATGGAAACATTTAGACATTCCCGAAAAGGTCGTAAGAAATGTAAACATGCCCAACTTTCTAGAGAATCTTAACAATCCAATTCAAAATTTTAAACTATTTTTTGGTGCAGAAATTTTCGAGCTAATACGTTCCGAAACTGAAAAAAGCTATTTAAAAAGGAAACCATAGTTTAAGGACTACTACCGAAAAAAAATTATCTTTTTTCATTAATTTATTTATTGAATCCTCACAAAGTGAACTAACAATAAATACACAAAATTAATTAAGTCCAGCTACTGCTAGACAAAAATGTTTCAATATCGGTAAAATCACTTATCTAACGTTCTGAGAGTGGCAAGGGTATCCCTCCTTCTCAACCGAGAGTGGCCTTCAAAATTAAATATATTGCGTACAAGAGGATTTGGGCGAAGTTTTTATTTACTGATATACCTTGTCGCGTACTCTGAAAATTCGTCTTTTACACGAGGAACACAGAGATCCTTATGAATTTGTGAGTTTCTTACGTACCATGGAGCTGCAGTAATCGTTCGAAGAATTTGATTTTGTCACCTTTTAATTTTTTCAATGTTAGATGTTGAGGCGGTGCCCCATAATTAAATTCCATAACACCATATAGGCTTTAGTATTGCGTAGTATAATAAAAGTTTGCAATCCACCTTCAAAGTCGAATTTAACTTTAACTCAGTAACTTTCGCATCAATGTGAGACTTCCACGTTAACCTACGGTCGAGATGAATACCAAGGTACTTACTTGACTTCATTTTGCTGCGGAATAGGTGAATTGTTGATTTGGATAGCCGAACATGTCTGTTTACGCAGTGTGAATGTAACGTGAGTACACTTTTGTTCATTGAATTTAATTTTCCAAAGTTTTAACCATTTCTCTATATCTGTTATCTTAACAGACTGTAATATTTGATTTTTTTTTTTAACTTTATTATTTTATTTATTGAATCTACATAAAAAATGTAATGACAATAAGTATTCAAATCTTAATACTAAACAAATTTTAATTAAAGTCCTGCCAGTGCTGGACAAAAATTTATTTTTATGCGAATATTATTTCAGAATTCAGTCATCTGTTTAGAGCTCTAATGGTAGCCAAAGTATCCCTCCTTCTCAGGATATTAACTGCAAGTGAATTTGGATGGATTTCAAGTTTGTTAATATATCTTGTGGCGTACTTCACAAATTCAGATTTCACAAAAGGTACGTTCAGATCTGCGTGGATTCGTAAGTTTTTAACGTACCATGGAGCATTTGTAATTCTACGGATAATGCTATTTTGACTTCTTTGAATTTTTTCAATGTTAGATGCAGAGGCTGTGCCCCATAATTGAATCCCATAGCACCATATTGGCTTTAGAATCGAGTTGTACAGCAAAAGTTTACAATCAAGCTTCAAAGTCGAATTTCTGTCTATTAGCCAGTTAATTTGCACTGCTTTCAATTTCATTTGCGCTACTTTTGCCTCGATGTGCGTCTTCCATGTTAGTCTACGGTCAAGATGAATACCGAGGTATTTGACTTCACTGTGTTGAGGTATTACTTTGTTGTTAATAGTAATGGGTGAGCATGTTCCTAGACGCAGTGCGAATGTAACATGGGCACACTTGTTCGTTAACCTTGATTTTCCAAAGCTTGAGCCATTTCTCTAGTTTGTCGATATGTTCCTGTAATATTTGATAACATTTTTATTTTATTTAAGTAACATAACAAAGATTTCAATGGGAAATGTTACTAACAGCCTATGTTAAAGACGTAGCTGAAATTAGCTTCGTCAGCTCCGTTTTTAAAAACCTGTAACTCTAAAAATATTAAAGTTATTTGAGAAAAATTTTAAATCTTGACAAATTTACAGAAAATTAATTTAACGTAATATATAAATGTGGCCTAAGTGATAATTTATGGCCAATTTCAGGAAAAAAAACGAAATTTTGTTAATGAAAATTTTTTTAAAATGAGAAAAAATGGCCAAAACCGAGAAGGTGCTCTCATATGGACCTATATGGGGGAAAGCCATGACAATGCAGATTTCAAATTTATATAGCTTATACTTATGTAGCATACTTAAATTACCATCATCCAGCTTAGCCCTAATATCCTCAGATACGTCAGCCAAAACCATAATACAGCTATGTTTGGCACTGAATCCGGACTGCCGCTTAGTGAGCAGTCTGTTTGGCTGAGGTATGGAGTTATCTGATTATGCAGTATTCTTTCAAAGACTTTTGAAAAGTAGGGAACAATAGCGATCAGCCAATAGTCGTTGTTTGCTTTGGGTATTGGTAATACTTTTGCTTGTTTCCATCGTAGAGGAAATTGGCACGTGGTAATGATATTATTAAAAAAATAACTTATAGTACGTTTCCATTATAAGCAAATTAAGTTGATTTGAGGAAATCATATCGAAGTGTTTCCACTGTATTGTAAGTAATTTTATTTACGAGTTTTCGAAATTAGTTTGACGTTTGTATTGTTCTATTACATTTTATGAATAAAAAAATTTTTTTGTTTTCCAATAAACATTGTGCAACAAGATGTGGCATTTGAAAATTAAATACGCTGAACACCAAGGAACAAGTTAATGATGCTCTCGGTTACATGTTCTCTTTGGCTCTGCGAGATTTTAAAAACTGTGTCAGACACGCTTCATCGAAGGTTGATGCCCGACTTTCTTTTAAAGCGGAAAAAGCGTAAAGAAAGCATTAAAGTTGATTTCGTTATACGAAGACATCCGAATAGGAAAGGAATGTATTCCTCTTAAGTTGGCTTCAACATGGAAGCGTATCTAAACCTCAAAATATGAAGAAATCAAACATGTAGAATTTGGTTTTTATTGCGTTCGTCGCTTGTGCTGAAGTAAATCTAACACTGATTTCCCCATTTGTGAGTCGCATTCTTGATTGGTGTTGCCAATATAGATAGAATGAATCTAAGGAGGACCCACGAGTTGCATCTGTTACCAGAACTTACAACTACTATAAGAAATTTGGATATCAGACTGTAGTTATGGATGCGTCCTTTAGAGCACTAACCGATTGTGACTTGCTTACAAATTAACCTTCCCTACTTAAGATATAACGAAACCTCTTTTAGATAGATGCTTAATGAAGACGCTATGGCTGTCGGAAGCAATTCGTAAATTTGCCAACACAAAGGGACCAAATTGCACCCAAGTGGGGTGGCATTGCAATAGCTGGCTGCCTGTTAAACCTAGAGAATCTAGTTCGCAAACCAATAAAATAATATCGTATTCTTTATTGTATTTATTCGCATTGAATAGACAAATATAAATACTTTATTCCATAATTTTTTTTATACAATTAAAAATAAACATTTAATAAAGAAAACTAACAAAAAAAAAACATAAAAACGGAAAAAAACATTTAGTTTTTATTGAATTCAACTTCATAATAAATCAGCCATTTTGATTCGTAATTAAATGTCGCTTTTTTGGACTGTAACTCACCAATAATGGATGCCCCAATGTTGTATTTGCAAGAATAATAGCCGCACAGTGTTGCACAGACAAATTTCGACATAATTTGAAATAAATTAAGCCATATGAGATAATTTGATCATATTTGAAATGTATGGGAAATCATGTCGCAAATTACTTAATTTGGGCAAATGAAATGATTTACCCCAAATTACCTCTATGGAAACCTACTATTACTATTGGTAAAAATGATGGCAGTAATATCTTGAAAAATCTGGGATGTATACCATCTAATCCAACTGCATTCGATTTGATTGACATGAAACTTAGAAGTATATCGGTTTGGCTTACACAATCGAACGAAAAACGTGATGTCAAGGACTGATTTGATTGATAGCTGTCGTAAAAGCTTGGATCAGCTGTTTGCGTCTTATTATAAATAAATTTTTCATTAAGTGCATTAACATCAGTAATTATCCCGGCGCTATTATTATAACCTTTACTAACTCCAATTTCGCGAATGGTTTTCCAGGTTTGATTACTTTGAACACAATTGGCGAATTTTTGTGCATAATAGTTTGATTTAACTTCTCTTATTTTTTGGTTATTCTATTGCGTGTGGTACGAAATAATTTATGAAGCTCTGTAGTTTTATAACGCGTGATCACGATCGACAATAAGATGTTTAATTTCTTGTGTGAGCCAGTTTTTCCTTTGAGGCATGATTTTTTTTTGTTCCTAAGGGCACTGTTTTTTCAAAAAAACAAAAGATTTTGTTGGAGAAAGTCCCACTGATGAACAGTGGGACTGGAACACATTTTTTTAAGCATTTTTTATTTATTGAATCTTCAAAATGAACTAACAATAAATATTCAAATTTTAATACGAAAGTAGAATATACCGTCCAATAAGTTTACTGACAAGAATTTCAAAACTTTTCGAAAAATTGCTAAAGGCGAAGTTGGATCCAATTCTTAATAAGGTCAAATGTATTCCCAATCACCAATTTGGCTTTAGAGAGAAACAGTGCACCATTGAGCAAACGCACAGGTTAGTTAACGTCATAAGAAAGGCATTTAAAGATAAAAAATATTGCTCTGCCTTATTCATCGACGTTTCACAAGCTTTTGATAAAGTGTGGCACGATGGCTTAATGCATAAAATAAAGTTTAACTTACCTGCAAACGTACATAACCTTTTGGAAAGCTATTTATATTGTCGCCAATTTATAATAAAAGAAGGGCGATTTCATAAGCCCCGCCCAGCCTATTTACAGGAACATATCGACAAAAAATGTCTCAAGCTTTTTAAAATCAAGGTTAATGAACAAAAGTGTGCCCATGTTACATTCGCACTGCGTCTAGGAACATGCTCACCCATTACTATTAACAATAAAGTAATTCCTCAACACAGTGAAGTCAAATATCTCGGAATTCATATTGACCGTAGACTAACATGGAAGTCGCACATCGAGGCAAAAGTAACGCAAATGAAATTGAAAGCAGTGCAAATTAACTGGCTAATAGACAGAAATTCGACCTTGAAGCTTGATTTTAAACTTTTGCTGTACAACTCGATTCTAAAGCCAATATGGTGCTATGGGATTCAATTATGGGCCACAGCCACGGCATCTAACATTGAAAAAATTCAAAGTCAAAATAAAATTCTCCGTAGAATTACAGATGCTCCATGGTAAGTTAAAAACTCACGAATCCACGCAGATCTGAACGTACCTTTTGTGAAATCTGAATTTGTGAAGTACGCGACAAGATATATTAACAAACTTGAATTCCATCCAAATCCTCTTGCAGTTAATATTCTTAACTTTGGTGGTCATACCCGTCTGAGAAGGAGGGATACTTTGGCTACCATTAGAGCTCTAAACACATGACTGAATTCTGAAATAATATTCGCATAAAAATAAATTTTCGTCCAGCACTGGCAGGACTTTAATCATAATTTTTTTTTATAGTATTAAGATTTGAATACTTATTGTCATTACATTTTTTATGTAGATTCAATAAATAAAATAATAAAGTTAAAAAAAAATCTTAATACTAAATTTAAAGTTAAAAAATGTGATTTAAAATTAAATCATCAACACATGTCATGTAAAAAATAAGGCTCCAATCTATTTGACGAAGCTCATCCTCTAGTGTCGGGAGGCTTATATTTTTATAATCACGATAAGTGATAGTTTCGATTGATCTTTTTACTTCAAAAACATATATCATAAAAATAAGATCATGCTTTGAGAAACAGGGAGCGTATAATTGATCATATAGCAATAGTTTTGACTCATCGCAAATTAAAAATATATCGAGTACCTGTATTGCATTTCCTGCATCATGTTTGTCATAGAAACGGTAAAAGTGTTTATGGATTGAACAAGAGCTGCCTCAGGATTACTAAAATTTGGATCAGATTTTTGAGGCTTGGGCTTCTGATTCAAGTTTGGTTTATCGGATTTTACCACATTCGCATAAGAAACTTGTTTGGGGGTTTGCACGATTATGTGGCTGGTTGACTGATTCATCTGGCGAAAATTACTTTTAGAAATGATATCTAACTGATCGCTTAAAGTGATTATAGTGTAATGGCAATTTCCTTGCCCTGACATTTATTCCTTTCGCATACACCTCTATAACATCTATGTATAATTAATACACTATTATACAACTGTGTAAAACAAGTATACACAAGGTGCATTAATGTAAACACGGTGGCAGCACTACGGCATGTGACAATTTTTTGCTACTGGCAATATAGTAAGCTATTTACGTCAAATGTATTGTTTACATTTTTGAAAGAGAATTTAGTGTTTTATTCTGAATTAAACATATACAAATTATTTTGTGAACATATAAATAATTCAAATAAATATAATTTATAATTATGAAAACGTACATTCATAGTTTATAATTGTGAAAATAGTTACAAATATTTTTGATAAACATAGCTTGCCTTACATACCTGTTTTTGTTGTATTGTTGTAATTTTGCTCTAGTGCTGCCACCGTGTATACGTTAATGCACCTTTTTTTTGTAGCGTTTGTTTATTTATTGAATCTTCAAAATGAACTAACAATAAGTATTCAAATTTTAATACTAAATTTAAAATTAAAAAATGTGATTCTTAAGTCCGGCAAATGCTAGACAAAAAGTTTTATTATGCGAGAGCTATTTCGGTAAAATCACCTAATGAGCAATCTGATGCTGCCAGCGGTATCCCTTCTTTTAAGCCGAGTGTGGCCGCCAAAATTAAGTATATTGCGCGCAAGAGGGTTTGGATGAAGTTCCAGTTTACTGACATACCTTGTCACGTACTTAGAAAATTCCTCTTTTACCAGCCGAACACTCAGATCGTTATGAATTCGTGAATTTTTGACGTACCATGGAGCTGCAGTAATCGTTCGAAGAATATGGTTTTGTCGCCTTTGAATTTTTTCAATATTTGACGCTGAGGTGATGCCCCATAATTGAATTCTGTAGCACCATATAGGTTTTAGAATTGCATTGTATAGCAGAAGTTTGCAATCCAACTTCAATGTCGAGTTTCTGCCCATAAGCCAATTTAGTTGTGCTGCTTTTAGTTTCATCTGAGTGACTTTTGCTTCAATGTGAGACTTCATAGTCGTTGTTTAGCTTCGATAGTGAACAGACGTGTTTGTTTTTGATCGCAAAGTAAAAAAAATAAAACGGGAATAAGTAAAAACCGTAATAGGTGAACAGAGTGATTTTAATTAAAAGAAAAACTTCTTGACATTTTTTTTTACCGTTATAAATTTGTAAATAAAAAAAATAGAAACAATTAATTGCATGAGTGTACCTATCAGATGTAATTCTGAAAAAGAGCTTAGCTCCGGTAGAAAAAATCTCTGGATTTCAGAGGAAGAATCTGTGAAAAAATCATTGGAAAATCTCCTGTCTCTTAGAGATAGGAAACGCCCGCGATCGTGTTCGCCAAATATTGTTGTTACAACTGAAGATAAACAATCCTCCAGTTTAATTGTTGCTAATAAGCCGAAAACACAAGTAGGCATGGACAGGTACATAACCGTGGTTAAAAGGCAGCGAAGCCCCAAATCAGCTCAAATATCATCCCAACCAAAAATTTGTAAAGATGATAATAGGACTTCTGCAACGGATGGTAATAGATTTGCTATACTCCAAACAGATGAGCCGACAACATCTAAGAGAACATTTAAACCGCCACCAATTTATTTGAAAGAGCCTACTTCTAATGAGCTGGTGAAACGACTTATTACGGCAATCGGAAAAGACACCTTCAACCTTCAACGTGACATCAGTAAAGCATGGCAGCATCAACGAAACGAAAATCCAGGAGAAAAGATCTCTTTACACCTATCAACTTAAAAGTGCTAAAGGCCTTCAGATAGTTATTAAAGGTGTTGACCCTTGTGTAGATACGGATGACATTAAGACTGGACTGAAAGAAAAAGGATTTAAAATAAAAAATGTTGTTAATATTAGGAACCGTGAAAAAATCCCTCAACCCATGTTTAGGGTTGAACTAGAACCCAGGGATGTTGTCCTAAAAAAAGGTGAAATTCATCCAATTTATAACATTAAATTTCTTTTGCATCGTAAGGTTACCGTTGAGGAGCCACATAAGCGTCTAGGACCCGTTCAATGCCTTAACTGCCAAGAATTTGGCCATACTAAGGCCTATTGTAAGTTGCCCGCAGTTTGCGTTGTGTGTGGTGAACTTCACGGCACAACTCAGTGCAATAAGCCAAAGGCTGACGCAAGTGTTAAAAAGTGCAGTAACTGTGGAGGTAATCATACTGAAAATTACAGGGGCTGTCCTGTCTACAATCACTTTAAGCGGTCAATGACAAATAGGCCATCAATTTTAAATATGCCACCCCAGCAGCCAAAAACCACTTCCTCAAACAATTTTCCCCAGGTACGCCAGTCAACCAGCCATGTAAACTTGCAAAATCCCCAACAGCAAATGCTGAAAATGCAATCCACTATTTTGCAGGCAATTTAAAAAAATGAATTGGTTAAAAATATGTTTTTGGAACGCAAACGGCATCCGCCAACACAAAAATGAACTTGAGCACTTCCTTATGGAAAAGCAAATCGATATAATGATGATTTCTGGAACCCATTTGACAGCCAACAGTTATTTCAAAATGAATGGCTACACACTTTATGATACTAAAGATGAGGAATATCTCCAAAGCTACAAATATATGCATCACTTTCATGAAAAAATTGTTACATCCTCGATTTATTCACCACCACGATTTTCAGTTGCAGAAAACCAATATTCATTCTTGTTCAAACCACTTGGGCCTCGCGACTGGCGACTATAACGCTAAACACACTTTTTGGTTGTCACGTTCAATTACCTCGAAAGGCCGTGTGCTTTTTGATACCGTTTCTAAAATGGGCTTAGATGTGGTTTCAAGCGGACACCCCACTTATTGGCCGTCAGACCGACGAAAGATCCCAGATGTTATAGATTTTGGAGTTGCAAAAAATTTTCCTTTAGAAGGGATGCAAGTAGAGTCTTCATTAGATTTGTCATCAGATCACTCACCAACTATAGTTTCTGTTTCGCTCCCCAAGGGGTTGGTTCTCCGTTTTGTGACTTGGCGTGGACCGTCTCGAGTTAATTGGTTAAAATATAAAAAATATTTGAGTACTCATTGTACCGAAAACATTGCCTTGAGAACGCCTGAGGATATTGATATATCGATTAACGAATTTTCTGAACACCTCAATCAAGCCGTACAACATACTAGATCCAGAAATGTGAGCAATAGAACTTATTCATCTGAAATAGATCAACTTCTGGCAGAGAAAAGAAGAGTTAGAAGAGAGTGGCAACTTCGCAGGTTTCCCCAGCTTAAAGCTAGGTTACGGGAATCCATAACTCAGTTAAGAAATCTGCTTGAATCCCAAAGAATGGCTTCCCTCAAAAATTATCTGGAAGGTCTTGATGGTACTCCTCAATCCGATTATTCTCTATGGAAACCGACAAAAGGTCTGAAAAGACCCGTAATAGGTAAGCCACCTTTGCGAACTTCAACTGGAGATTGGGCAAGAAGCGATTATGAAAAGGGAATGTTGTTTGTCGATCATTTGAGAAATGTTTTTACCACAAATGATACAGCGTTTACAGTTTAACTTTATTTTGTGCATCAAGCCGTCGTGCCACACTTTATCAAAAGCTTGGGAAATGTCAATGAATAAAGTTGAACAATACTTTTTGTCTTCAAAAGTCTGTCTTATGACGTTGACTAGTCTGTGCGTTTGTTGCTGTGTTTAGCCCGAAAGCCAAATTGATGACCAGGAATGCATCCCACATTGTTCAACATTGGACTCAACTTTGCCATTAACAATTTTTCGAACAGTTTTGAAATTGTTGGCAGTAGACTTATTGGTCTGTATGATTCTACCTTAGTGGGATCCTTCCCTGGTTTGGGTATCATAGTAATCATGGACACCTTCTACTCTGCAGGATAATACTCGAGACGTAAAATGGCGTTAAAAATAAAAAGTAGAACTCTACGAGCTACGTGAGGTAACTGCTCAAGCATTTTACCAGTAATTTTATCAATACCTGGAGCTTTCCTGAGGTTTGTATTACCGATAACTTTTCCGACATCTTGAAAATTAAGTCTCAAAGACACAGGAGGTCTAACAACATATGGTGGAAATTCCGCTGTAATATTCGCTGAATCATTTGTCGTAAAAACGTTTCTCAAATGATCGGCATACAACATCCCCTTTTCAGAGTCGCTTCTTGCCCAGTCGCCAGTTGAAGTTCGCAAAGGTGGCTTACCTATTACGGGTCTTTTTAAACCTTTTGTCGCTTTCCACAAGGAATAATCAGATTGAAAGTATCATCAAGGCTTTCCAAATATGTGTTAAGGGAAGCCATTCTATGGACTTCAAGCAGATTTCTTAACTGCGTTATGCATTCTCGTAGCCTAGTTTTAACCTGGGCAGATCTGCGAAGTTGCCACTCTCTTCTGACTCTTCTTTTTTCTGACAGAAGTTGCTCAATTTCAGCCGAATAAGTTCTATTGTTCTCATTTCTGGATCTTATATGACTAGTGGTAGCATGCTGTACGGCCAGTTTGAGGTTTTCAGAAAAATCGTTAATTGACACATCAATATCCTCAGGTGTTCTTAAGGCGATATTTTTAGTACAATGTGTTAAAAATTTTTTTGTATTTTAACCAATTAACTCTATTGACAGTCAACGGTGAGCCAATCGCTTGGGGGAACGAAACAGAGATTATAGTGGGAGAGTGATCTAATGACAAATCTAATGAAGGCTCCACTTGCATCCACTCTAAGGGAAAATTTTTCGCAATTCCAAAATCTATAACATCTGGGATCTTTCGTCGGTCTGACGGCCAATAAGTGGGGTCTCCGCTTGAAACCACATCTAAACCCATTTTGGAAACGGTGTCAAAAAGCATACGGCCTTTCGAGGTAATTAAACGTGATCCCCAAAAAGTGTGTTTTGCGTTATAGTCGCCAGCCGCTAAAAATCGAGGCCCAAGTGTTTTGGAAAAATGTGAATACTGATTTTCTGTTATTGAAAATCGTGGTGGTGAGTAAATCGAGGATATAACAATTTGTTTATGAAAATAATCAATGCATATATTTGTAGCTTGGAGATATTCCTCACGTGTCCCGTTCATTAGATAGTGCTTAATTCTTGTCTTTATCAAAATTGCCGAACCGCCGCAAGATCTTCCACGGGGATCTTTTGTGTCATATAGTGTGTAGCCATTAATTTTGAAATAACTGTTGATTGTCAAATGGGTTTCAGCAATCATCATTATATCGATCTGCTTTTCTATTAGGAAGTGCTCAAGTTCATTTTTGTGTTGGCGAATGCCGTTTGCGTTCCAGAAACATATTTTTAACCAATTCATTGTTTTAAAATTGCCTGTAAAATAGTGGATTGCATTTTCAGCATTTCCTGCATCATGTTTGTCGTAGAAACGGTAAAAGTGTTTATGGACTCAATAAGAGGCTGTCTGCAGAGTTGCCTCTAAATTACTAAAATTTGGATCGCACTTTTGAGGTTTGGGCTCCTGGTTCAAGATTTGGTCGGCTTTAAGGACATTAGCATATGAAAATTGTTTGGAGGTTTGCGTATAGACAGGGCAACCTCTATAATTTGCAGTGTGGTTACCTCCACAGTTACTGCATTTTTTAACACTTGCGTCGGCCTTTGGCTTATTGCACTGAGTTGTGCCGTGAAGTTCGCCACATACAACACAAACAGCGGGCAACTTACAGTAAGCATTAGTGTGACCAAATTCTTGGCAGTTTAGTTACTGAACGGGTCCTGAACGCTTATGTGGCTCCTCAACGGTAACCTTACGATGCGAAAGAAATTTGAGGTTATATATTGGATGAATTTCACTCTTTTTTAGCACAACATCCCCTGGTTCTAGTTCAACCCTAAACATGGGTTGAGGGATCTTTTCACGGTTTCTAATTTTTCCAATCCGATTTTGACATCATCAATATCTACGCATGGGTCAATCCCTTTAATAACGACCTGAAGACCTTTGGCACTTTTGAGCTGGTAAGTGTAAAATGATCTTTTCTGTTTTTCTAAAACATCAGACAATTTTCGGTAGTCGTTTTCATGGTTTACCTGAATTTTAGTTTCACTGATGCTGCCGTGCCTCACTGATGTCACGTTGAATTTATCTTTGCCGATTGCCGTAATAAGTTGTTTCACTAGTTCAGTAGAAGTCGGCTCTCTCAAATAAATTGGTGGGGGTTTATATGTTTTTTTTTTTGGAAGTTGTTGGCTCACCTGTCTGAAGGATAGCAAACACTCTTATTATCCGTTGTCGCAGAGGTAATATCGTCCTTAGACATTTTTGGTTGCGACGCTATTTGCGCGGATTTAGAGCTTCGCTAACGTTTAACTGACTTGCGTTTTCGGTTTATCAACAATAGGTAGACTGGAAGATGGTTTTTCGTCTGTTGTAACAACAATGTTTGGCGAGCACGAACGCGTGCGTTTTTTATCTCTTAGAGACAGGAGATTGTCCAATGATTTTTTCAATGATTCCTCTTCAGAAATCCAGAGGTTTTTTTCTAGTGAAGCTAAGCTCTCTCTCAGAATTGCACCTACTGGGTACACTCAAGCAATTTTTTATTTATTTATATTTCTGTTGCTTTAAGAGTACATAAAAATAATTGTCACAAAGTTTTTATTTTGTATTAATTCACTCTTCACTTATTGCGGTTTTCTACTTATACCGTTATTATTATTATTATTATTTTTTTTTTTGTAACACTCCGATCAAAAACAAATACTTCCGTTCACTATCAAAGCTACACTCTCTACTGATAAGAGTTAATGCACCTTGAGTATACATAAGTAGAAACTAAGAAGTTCTAAAATAAAGGGGAGAGTTTGATGTTAACCACCGAAGCGACAGGTTGTTTTTAATAAAACAGGATCTTCGTCCACATGGCGATCCTGCCAGTGAAATTGGTCATTTATTGAATTTTGCCTTTTGAAGTATGTGTGTGAGAATCTTGTACACATATTTCCCTGAACAAAAGAGAAAATTTTAGTGATTAAAAAACATTTTAATGCTTTTAACATGCACAAGTTGCAAATTAAAAAAAAAAAAGTGAACAATCAAACCTAAATTAGAAAGGAAAAGAGCAAGAACTAAAACAATAAAAGTAAGTTTTTGTGGGGGAGTGCAAAATAATAATTGTTCAAAGGTTTTCTGCCAAGAGCTAAAAACTAATATAAAACAAGTGTTATAAAATTTGAAACCGTTATAAGCGCATACAAAATAGAAAAAATTACAGCCCTAACAGTGAATCTAAAAAACAGTTATAAAATTTAAACAAAATTAGAAAGCTATAAAAGGTAAAAACCAGACACATAAAAAACTAAAGAACATTGAAATGCATATGAAATAGAATGGAAGTGACAAGAAAAGAGAATGTAAATAATGAAAATAATTTGAAATAGAAGTGAAAAAAAGGATAAAATTACAAAAAAAAAAAAAAAAAGAGTTTTTAAAAATATAAAAATGAAGTATGGAAAAATAAACTTAAAACAGAAATGTGGAAAGCAAACGAACAGAAAATAACTTGAAAAAAACCGAAATGAATATAAAAGGTAAGGAAAAAACGATAATAATCGAATAGCTGAAATGGCAACAACAAAAATCAAATGTTACAAAAGCAAAAATGAAAAAAGTATAAAACAAGAAAAAGAAGATAACAAAGTAATAAAAGTAAAAACTGAGCAATAAAGCAACACAAAATAAAAAGAAAAAAAAGCACTGAAAAGGCAAATTACCAAAAATTATATAATATATTCAACAAACTTTTTAAAATTATGAGGAAGAGTGTGAAAACTAGTTACTCACAAAAAGCAAACAGAAACGGAGTACCTATATAACGAGTGATTTTTTTGCTATTATCTTTTTGGCAACACTAGTTTTGACAGCTCGCGCACGTTTTGTATCTTGTGTCACTGTCAAACATCTTCAGTTTGGTCTATAATTTAATCATGAATCGTCTTACAAACGAACAACGCTTGCAAATTATTGAATTTTATTACCAAAATGCGTGCTCTGTTAAGAAAGTTCATCGCGCGCTTCTTCCATTTTATGGTCAGTTTAATCGACCTACTGAGGCTTCTATTCGGGCTATTGTAAACAAACACCAAATTTACATTGTTGGACATTAAACCACCAACACGCTTACGTAGAGTGCGAACTGAAGAAAATATCGCAGCCGTATCGGCCAGTGTTGGTGATGACCGTGAATTATCGATTCGGCGCCGTTCGCAGCAATTGGGCCTCTGTTACTCCACTACGTGGAAAATTTTGCGGAAGGATTTGGATGTGAAGCCTTATAAGATACAGCTGGTGCAAGAATTGAAGCCAAACGACCTACCACAACGACAAATATTTGGTGAATGGGCTCTTGAAAAGTTAGATGAAGATCCACTTTTTTATCGAAGAATTGTGTTCAGCGACGAGGCTCATTTCTGGTTGAATGGATACGTGAACAAGCAAAACTGCCGTATTTGGAGTGAAGAGCAGCCAGAAGCATTGCAAGAGCTACCAATGCATCAACAAAAAACAACCGTTTGGTGCGGATTATGGGCTGGCGGCATCATTGGGCCGTATTTCTTCAAAGATGATGCGAATCACAACGTTACTGTGAATGGTGAGCGCTACCATGCGATGATAACAAACTTTTTTTTGCCCAAAATGGAAGAGCTTAACTTGCATGACAAGTGGTTTCAACAAGACGGTGCCACATGCCGCACAGCACGCGAAACAATGGACCAATTGAGAGGCGAGTTCGGTGAACAGTTTATTTCACGCTTGGGACCAGTCAATTAATTGGCCGCCCAGATCGTGCGATTTAACGCCTCTAGACTATTGTTTGTGGGGCTATGTTATAGCGACAAGCCCGCTTCGATTGACGCACTGGAAGCCAACATTACCAACATTATTCGTGAGATACCGGCCGAAATGTTGGAAAGAGTATGCCAAAATTGGACTAAGCGGATGGACCATTTGAGGCGCAGCCGCGGCCAACATTTGCGTGAAATAATCTTCAAACATTAAATTATATCGACCCAACTATCAATCCAAATAAATATTTCATGCATTTTTCTGAATTTTATGTTTTTTTTTTAAATTTCCGATAGTTCTTATAAAATCACCCATTATAAGAAAAGAGGAGAGCAAAAAAAATTATATAAAGCGAATTGTAAAAATGCCGAATTTATCAGAAAAAAACAAACAACAAAGAGGAATAATACAACATCTAAAGCCTAAAGGTATGCAAGAATTTCATCAACGTCAAAGAAACACAACACATTCACAGCACTGCCAACAATACTTCAACATAACCTTTACCAATATGTAAGTGATCAGATGATCAGCAAGCGTTGCCGATTATACATATATAAATAATTTCTATAAAAATAAAAAAAATTACATATTTATAATTATTATTAAGATATACCTATTATTATATCATATTAAACTTATTACTATAATTATATTCATATTTTCTAAATTATCTTAAATTCAAAGATTACTTTGAATATTTACATATAAATACATATATAAATATTTATACCAACCTATAAAGATAATTTTTATACTTTAATAATTTCTAATAATATAACAAATAAAATTATATATGGGTATTCGTGCTTTACAATTATTGTTTTTTTTTATGATGCGACAAGAAGTGGATTGAAGCTTAGAATTTTAATGGATATTTAAAACTAATAATAATGTAAAATACTTACAACTAGTATTTTATTTGAAACATATACCCTAAATAATGTATAATTAATTACATTTACAATAAATAATGTAGAATTAATTACATGTAACTAACCCTATAATTTTATTTTACCATTCTGGTTATATATAAGTAAAAATCCCATATATGTATAAATAAAAAGTTATATTTAATTATAAAAATTAAAAATCGAAATTGGAAAAATAATGTATTAGTTTTATTGATATAGAATGTAAAACAATCAAATGCCTACAGATGAATTTAAATTAACAGATTTTAAAGAGTTAATATCAGTTTTTTACAAAATTAAAAAGAGAATTTTGCAAAACCGTCCAGTTTCAAGGAAACAAACAAAAATTTCAGAATATATAAGGTTACTTATTTCATCTTATAATAATATAATAACATACGCGAGACCATTCATTAAGGAAATACCAGATTGCTATCAGCAGGAAATAATCACGAAAATACAAAATTGTAGGGAAATATTATTTAAATGGGTTTGTAAACTTGATTGTAACGTTAAAGTTCCTTTTGGAGTAAATTTGTTTCAGACTCTTCACGAAGACATTGTGACGGATTGTACATGTGATACTGAGGTAAGTGGAACCAATTCTGATTCTGACAGTGAAGAGCAAAATAAACCATTTTTATCTGCTGAGAACTCAGAAACTTAAAATGACTTCTATAGAAGAAAAAACCAAATTCATTTCTATGTGCTCAAGCATTATTTGCGACAATTATGAAGGAAATCCCCTCACATTAAACTCATTTGTGGATAAAATAAATCTTATTGAGGAAATTACGGCCGATAATTTAAAACCTTGTTTTATATTATTTATTAAATCTATATTGGATGGAAAGGCAAGAGAGGTGTTGCCAGAAAATATAAATGTAGATCAAATTAAAAACTCACTTAAAGATCGAATAAAACCGAATAATTCTAAGGTCGTAGCCGGTAGAATAACTGCATTGCATATAGAGCGAAACAATTGTACAGATTTTGCTAAAAACGTTGAAGATTTAGCAGACGCTCTAGAACGCTCGCTAGTAGTAGAAGGCATAACAAGAGAAAAGGCGCATGAGATGGCAATAGAGCAAACAGTCGGTGTTTGCAGAAGTAATGCAAAATCAGATATAATAAAAGCAATTTTAGCGTCTACTAATTTCAAAGAGCCGAAATACGTCGTAGCTAAACTAATGATAGAAAACTAATATTGATCATGAAACAATTCACGTCATGTCTCGGGCAATGTCCACAAACAAGTTGTAAAGACAAACCAGTTTTAAAAAATAAGAGCGAAATAAAGCTGCAAGTTTATGATAAATTTTCTAGAGATTTTAACAAGAAAATCTCAAAAATTAAGTCAAATTTATACTACGAATCTAATAAAATAACTAACATAAAGTTTAAAATATATAATAAATTTAAATTAAAATTTTCTATGAATGTTAAAATTATTAACGAAACATTGAATTTCGAGGAGATGATTTTCATGCTTCAAGAAGAGGCAAACCATAATAACATTTATTGCATAGAATGGGCAAAAGATGATTCTTTTTTAGTGCTTATAACATACAAGATTTAAAAAACCATGGTAACAAAGTTTTAGAAACTTTAGAAATTATGTTAGTAGAACCTATAGAAACGGTATTTGACAAAGACAAGATAACAAAACTTTTAGAAATTTATCATAATGATCGTATTATTGGGGGTCATTGTGGTAGGAAAAGACTATATACCAAGTTAAAAACAAAATATTATTGGAAAGCGATAACTAAGGATATAGCATTTTTTATAAAAAACTGTACAGAGTGTAATCTAAATAAAGTAAGGAAAGGTAACAAAGAAAATCTTACATTAACTCCTACTCCTATCAAACCATTTAAAATAGTTGTTATCGACAATATCGAACCTTTACCTACATCGAATAATGGAAATAAGTAAGCTCTAACACTTATATGCGATTTCACAAAGTATCTTGTGACTGTGTCTATACCAGACAAAAGCGCAAAAACAGTGGCACAAGCAATATTTAAAATTTTATTTTAATTTATGGTAGGATGAAATCTATTAAATCTGACTTAGCAACAGAGTTCAAAAATGAGGTATTTTGCAAACTTTTGAAAATCGATTTAAATTTTTCAACGTCTTACCACTAGAGTTGTGTCGTTCATGAACGAACGGGTTAAATTAAACGGAACATCTCGTTGAACGTAGTGAGCCGGTCACTAAACTGACCACTTTTCGTTCAATAGTGAGTCGTTCAATTTGGGTAGCTTTCGTCCAAATATCTTTCGTTCTTTTTATGTCATGTTCATGTTTGTTTTTGTTGTGTAGTTTAACTAAAGTTTATTTATTTTATTTTTTATTTTAAATTATCTGAAATAAAACAAAAATCGATTATGAAACTAATCAAAATTTATCACACCAAAATGGTTTTTATTTAAAATTATTCCTTCTTTTTAAAACCAATTTTTTATCACTTAATAATTTTTTATTTTGCTATCTTGTTTTGTTCATTTTCCAGTGCTGTGTTGATAATTGACCGGAAAATTTTAATGTTGGCAGCGTGCCGTTGGTTCAAAGTGACCGATTGAACGAAATGAATGAACGGATCAGTCTTTTGTAACTGAACGAAAGTGACCGGTCACTAAAATGAGCGACCCGGCACAGCTCTACTTACCACCATCAATCGATAGGAACCGTAGAAAGAAATCACCGTGTTTCTAATGAATACTTAAGAGCATATATTAAGGAAAACATATCAGATTGGGACACGTATCTTAAATACTTCACTTTCTTTCACAACACTACCACTAACTCAACATTCGATAATAAATTCACTCCATTTGAACATTCAATAGTAAATTCACTCCATTTGAACCTAATGATTTCCATCTTAACACAATTGATCCTCTCTACAATGCAGATAATTACAGTAAAGAAGTTAAATATCGTTTACAGAAGTCACACACTTTAACAAAATAATTAATAGATAAACATAAAGTAAGAAATAAAAATTTTTATGATAATTTCACAAAGCCTAGCAATTTCAGTATTAATGATTATGTGTTCATTAAACAAGAACCATATGATAAATTTAAAAACATATATGATGGTCCGTATATTTTTAAAAGTATTGATGCAGTAAATGTTACTTTATATAATGAGAAATCAAAAAAAAGAAAAGATCCTACACAAGGATAGCTTAAGAAAGTGCTGAACAAAAAAAATTTGCAAAAACATATTAAACACTTTTTAAAATCTGGATTTTTTTTAAACAAAATTTTATTATTTCTTCTATAAACATAAAACAAAATTAAAAAAAATAAATTTTATGTATAGACATAAGATAAGAAAACAAAACATAAAAATTCAACAATTATTTAATTTTTCTCTGTATTTATTACATAAAAATTATAACAAAGTATGTATTTTTAAATTGTAAATAAAAATACATATATAAATAGATAAAAAAAATTGAATCAAAACACCTTGATCACCTGCTTTGATTCAACTTTTTTCCCCCCGGAAAGGAGATCTAATAGCAATTTCCTTGCTCTGATATTTATTCCTTTCGCATACAACTCTATAACATCTATGTATAATTAATACACTATTATACAACTATGTAAAACATGTATACATAAGTAGAAACTAAGGAGTTCTAAAATCAAGGGTAGAGTTTCATGTTAACCACCGAAGAAGTAATAAAACTGGATCTTCGTGCACAATAGACAGGACAGCCCCTGTAATTTGCAGTATAGTTAACTCCACAGTTACTGCATTTTTTGACACTTGCGTCGGCCTTTGGCTTATTGCACTGAGTTTTGCCGCGAAGTTCGCCACATACAACATAAACAGCGGGCAACTTACAGTAAGTCTTAGTATGGCCAAACTCTTGGCAGTTTAGGAATTGAACGGGTTCTAGACGCTTATGTGGCTCCACAACGGTAACCTTACGATGCAAAAGATATTTAATGTTATAAATTGGATGAATTTCACCATTTTTTAGGACAACATCCCTGGGTTCTAGTTCAACCCTAAACATGGGTTGAGGGATCTTTTCACGGTTCCTAATACTAACAACATTTTTTATTTTAAATCCTTTTTCTTCCAGTCCAGTCTTAATGTTATCCGTATATACACAAGGCTTAACACCTTTAATAACTACCGAAGGCCTTTAGCACTTTTAAGTTGATAGGTGTAAAAAGATCTTTTCACCTTCTCTAGAACGTCAGACAACTTTCGGTATTCATTTTCACTGTTTACCTGGATTTTCGTTTCGCTGATGCTGCCATGCTTTATTGATGTAACGTTGAAGGTGTCTTTGCCGATTGCCATAATACGTTGTTTCACAAGCTCACTAGGAGTAGGCTCTCGCAAATATATTGGTGGCGGTTAAAATGTTTGTTTGAATATTGTTTAATATTAATTAAGCTAACAACAACAGTAATTGATTAGCACGTAAAATAATTTTCTTTTTGATTCTTTTTGTAAAATAAGCAATGAACTAATTTAAATTTTTCAACTGAATCAGCATAAGCAGGAAACAATAATACGAGTAATATCACGCCACTTTAAATTTAGGTCAAGTTATTAAGTTAAAAATTATGTAAATTGTAATTTTGAAATAGAACTAATTTTGATGCGGATAATAAAAGTGGCTGTAAACCACACAAAAATAATAAATTTATTTTTTTTTAGTATTTCCATCAAGGAAATACTTAACTTTCCAAAAGCTCTAAAGTAGCGCAGTAGAAATGAGAGAAAAGTGTCCTCGCCGGTATCGAAAGTACAATTAAACAAAAAGTGAGTGTGCTTATACAAAAGCTCTAAAGTAGCGCAATATAAAGGAGTGAAAAGTGTCCTTGCAGGTATCGAAAGTAAAATTAAATCAAAAAGTGAGTGTCCTTCTACAAAAGCTCTAAACTAGGGCAGTAGAAAGAAGTGAAAAGTGCCCTTGCAGGTATCGAAAGTATAATTAAATCAAAAATTGAGTGTCCTTCTAGAAAAGCCCTGAAGTAACGCAGTAGAAAAGAGTAAAAAGCCCTTGCCGGTATCGAACGTTAAAATAAAAATAAAAAAAAACAAACCTGAACCAAAAAGTGATTAAAGTTTAAGCTGCCCTCACACAAAACATTAACCGAGCTAACTACAATATAAAATAGAACATACATACATATCTCAAAAGAAAAAATAATACAACAATACAAACAAAAAAAAAACCAAATCATCAAAGGAGCAAATAACGGAAGTGTGCAGCAACAGAGTTCTCATCGAGTGATAGCAATTGGCCCCCTAGTAGCATAAAGCAAAAAGACGGCATTACGAGTTCAGCCAGCTATCCAAAGGAAGACATAAAGATGCAGACAACGTTAATCTTCCTTCTCCTTCATTCCACAATTATCCTATCCCCCTCCAATGCAGAGTTTCAAATTGTTAATTACACACTCTCCCATATTGTAACCCTAGTAGATGGAGTGGCAAAGATCCAGGATGCAACGTCTAACATTTTACATACAATAAATCTAAATGAGTATCAAAGCTTCTTTGATGAAATAAAGAAATTCATTAGCTACAATGAACATTCCCAAAATATAGTTATACCATCCTTAAATCACGAGTTGATATAAGGCAGAGAAATGTTGGAATCATTGCAGTTAGTAGATGAAACAAGAAATAAATTTAATTGGTACCGTGTGGAAGTATATCGCTCGTTCTCCTGCCCACGATGATTTTAAATTACTAAAAAAAAGATCTTAACGAATTAAACACAAATAATAACAAGTAATAGTGTAGTATATTCGGCTGGGCCGAATCTAAAATACCCTTCACGATAGGCACGCATATGTATAGTATATATTACAATTTTGTACTGAATATGCTCGGATGTTTATGGAGCGATATCGGGGAAAAAATATTGTTGCCTTGTAATCACCATTCCATAAAAGAAATCTTTCATGGACATGTTTATGGAACAGTTTGTTTAAGCTATATATCGATTATATATGAACCGATATTGGAAATTTCATTTTTCATATTTATAAACCTTATTTTATTACCAGAGCTGTCTTTAAGCAAAAAAAGTTGTTTAAGTTCGCTTACGCGACATTTTCATAAAAAACCCGGCATAGGCATAGGAAATTCTAATTTCCATATTTATGTAACCTTCTTTTATTATAAGAACTGCTTTTAAGCAAAAAAAAGTTATTTAAGTTCGCTTACGCCGCGTGTTCATAAAAACCCCGGTTTAAGCTATATCTCGGGTATATATGAACCGATATCGGAAATTTCCATTTTCAATATTTATATAACCTTATTTCATTACCAGAAGTGCTTCTAAGCAAAAAAAAAGTTGTTTAAGTTCGCTTACGGGGCATTTTCATGAAAACCCCGGTTCAGGGTATATCTGGGGTATATATGGACCGATATCGGAAATTTTTATTTTCCATATTTATATAACCTTATTTTATTACCAGAACTACTTTTAAGCAAAAAAAAAGTTGTTTAGCTTCGCCCATGTGACATTTTCATTAAAAAATCCGATTTGGCTATATCTCGGGCATATATGGACCGATATCTGAAAAAAAAAGTTTTTTGCTTTTTAGTCACCATGCTTAATAAGTGTGTGAAGTTTGAAGCAAAACAAACAACTTTTGTTTCCAAAAATTTTCATACAAAATTGCAAAAAAATGTTTTTTTTCTCGGAATTTTGAATAAATTTCAGCTATACGTGGACCGATATTACTGAACTTCAATAGCAAACCCATGAATCGATGGGGTAAAAGAATGGTGAAAGAAAAAAGTTTCTAAGTTAATGGTTTTCTCAGAAACGGTATTTCAACAGCGGACAGACGGGCATCGCTTTATCGACTTTTCCATTAATTCTGATTCAGAATATATATACTTTACAGGGTCGCAAATTAAAACTGTAGAAATTACAAACGGAAACACAAACTTATATATACCCTTTACATTTTTGTGAAGGGTATACAAAAAAAATGTTAATGTTAGTGGAAAAATCGGTTCAGGCTATATCTCGGGTATATATGGACCGATATTGGAAATTTCATTTTTCATATTTATATAACCTTATTTTATTACCAGAACTGCTTTTAAGAAAAAAAAGTTGTTTAAGTTCGTTAACGCGACATTTTCATGAAAACCCCGGCTTAGGCTATATCTCGGGTGCATATGGACCGATATCGGAAATTTTTATTTTCCATATTTATATAACTTTATTTTATTACCAGAACTGCTTTTGAGCACAAAAAAAGTTCGCTTACGCGGCAGTTTCATGAAAAACCCGCTTCAGGGTATATCTGTGGTATATATGGACCGATATCGGAAATTTTCATTTTCCATATTTATATAACCTACACGTCTCCATTCGCAATATTTATTTTCGAACATACGCAACAACGTCGACAGAATAACAGCAAAAATATGTTCATGTTCAAGCTAATGTTCTTAGGTGTGGAACACGTAACATGTATTGGACATAAATTTAAAAATTTCGTCCCGAATGGTCTCGTTAAAACGAACGCGTAAAGATGTACTTATATGTCCAATATACTAATAACAATAATAAAATAATGTTAATTTGGAAACAAATAAAACTTATTGTTTTAAAATATTAAATTTACTTTATTTATTATAAATTTAAAATATCCTGTTTGCAATAAATAAGTAAAAATATAACAACATTTTTTAATTTATATTATATTTATAATAAAATAAATATTCACTTGATACGTAATCAAATAAACATGTTTATCTTTTTTATTTTTAATTTAAACAAATTTATAATTATTCCATAACCACAAGCATTTGTTTATACCCGAACAACAAATGTTGTAGAAAATACAACTAAATTTGACAGTTTATGTGGAACATTATTTCTTCTACAGCTATTTCGCAATATATTTGCAAATATTTTACAGTCCACACGTGGACATATGGTGTTGGCAATAGAATTTGACAGCTAAGAGCATAATTATTTCCAAGTTTATTGCGCATGGAGACCCCAAGTTAATACCAGGGTCATAATCAACAATGTTGGAAATTTTTCAAATTAGGTGAGTTGCATTTTCTCAAAAAGACCAAAATAATGTTTATCCGACCAAATAAACAATGGCAACGCTGATACTCACATTCTATGTACTTATACATAAATCTGTATATAAATACTTACTTAACATTATAAATACCCAGTGAAATTTTTGTCACATACATCTTCGGTTTAAGACCATTGGCAATGTAAGCGTGATCCATCCGAAGTACAATTACTACCCAGCAGTCCACAAATCATATAAATCCACAGCTTTTCTTCTAAAAATATTGTTGTTTCTTTCCGGGAACAAGATCCCTAATCTCGTCAGAGCAAAATCCATTGTAGTAACTATAGAACAGAGTAACCCCAAAATAGACTTTGAGGCACCGGCCCAAACATGAGAGTTGTATTCCATTTTCGGTCGGATGTAGGTGGTATAAATAGTAAGGAGGTCGGATGAAGTGAAGTACTTCTTACACCGCTTCAAAAAACCAAGGCACTTGAATGCTTCTTTGGAGACATGAAACATGTGTTCAGTCCAGCGAACATCACACTGTATCTTCATTCCAAGAACATCAAGAGCATTCGATTTCTCAATACTTATACCATCCATGAGTACAGATGAAGCAGCATCTGCGGTCGTTTGTTTGTGTGTTAATAAACAGCATTGGGTCTTACGAGCGTTAAAGGCGACTCTGTTTTTACGACCCTACTCGGAGATTAAGAGAAGATCACTATTCAGTGAATCATTCATATTTAGCCTCTTGGCAGCGATCTCTGATAGGCCGGGCCTATAACTAAAAGAGTGGATAGGGTTGAAATTTGGATAGAGAAGACCGTTAAGAAAAATAAGGAATAGGGTAGGAGAAAGAACGGAGCCTTGCGGTACCCATGAATTAATCTTGAACTCGTTTGATGGAACCCCATCTATAACAACTCGTATAGTGCGGTCTCTAAGAAAGCTCGATATAAATCGCGAAAAGTCATTTCCGACACCAAAAACAGTAGTCCAGCATGCCACGCTCTGTCAAATACTTTGGAGATATCCAGAGCTACCACTTTGCTTTCGGCAAAATAATGGATTGATTGGCACCATTTCTCAGAGAGATATGCCAAAAGATCTCCAGTAGAGCGACTCTTACGAAACCCAAAATTGACGATCGCAAAGTAATTTGTGTGGCTCTAGATACCTCATGAGCTGGTAATTGACCATACTTTCCATTGCTTTGGAAAGCGCAGAGCAAATTGCAATTGGGCAGTAATTTTCAGGGTTATATGCCTCACCCTTTTTGGAGATTGGTGTTACATTAGCAACCTTCCAGCACGATGTGAACTCAACATTATGGCAAAGTTTGCTGAAGAGGCGTGCTAATGCAGATACTCTGTCGAGTTCGGGAAGTGGTTGACTGCTTTCCGGCAAGTAAGAATTGCTTGAAAAAATTTCAGCCAGCAGGTTAGCCTTATCAACCGAGTCGATGAATGATTGGTCATTCTTTAAGATAGTTGGAATTGATGAACCTACGTACGACTTTATCTCAAAGGGTCCGGCGAAGTCTACTACAGTATCATAGAACGGACGAAAGAAGCAAGTGCGTTCTGGGGGTAAGGCTGCCATTATTTGCTCATTTGTCCGCTTTTGTGTTTTACGCATACGACGCATTGGGATATTATTGATTTAATGCCTTCAATTTATGGACGTAATAATGAAGTCTCATAAGTCGATATAGAAGGGCGTTTTGGCCATGAAGTGAGTATTGGTGAAGGAGAGGCAAAAGTAGACGAGTGAAATGTGAATGGTACGCCAGTAATATAGGGTAACGTTCGTCATAGCTGAGTTCGAGAGAATTTACAACTCTGCCATTGACTCTCATCAATCCATGAGAGTCGATGAAGGGGCTGAAAACCAGAAGGTTACTTCTCTGCGGTGTATGTAGACCTTCAGATAACAGGTTATATTCTTTAGGAAAATACGTCTTTTGACTGGCAATGGTTAAACGATCCTTAACATGTCTAAGTTCGGTCGAGGCTATATCTCCGTTACGGAAGATGCGTTTATATTTCAGGCGACAATAAAGACGACATATATAACAGACAATTTTGGAAGATTCGAAAAGTTTTGTAGAATATCTTCGCGTTGAATAGTAGTTGAATGAACGTGGATTAGTCTGGCTTCTTTTTCAGTGGTGGCCGTTGAAATTGGAGAAGTCTATCTTGCTCGGGATAGTTTAAGCTATGGAAGGCCATACCACCATAAATTGCTTGATGAGAGCTATGTCACTTTTATACCATGGGTGGCCAAATCAGCGGGATTAAGTTTAGATTCGACAGGATGCCATGAGTCATTGCCTAATTTCTCAATTATGGAGGAGGCATGATTTTCAACGAAGGTCTTCCAGTGGTTCGGAGGTTTCTGAAGCCAAACCAAAACAATAGTGGAATCTCTCCACATAAATAGTTTGTAATTTCTAAAATCAAGTTGACTTTGAATAGAGTCAATCATCGTAGCCATTAGCTCGGCAGCGCACAGTTCTTTGTGAGGTAAGGAGAGGAAGTTTACAGGGGCTACTTTATTTTGGCTGCCAAATGATGAGTAGAAACGAAATCGTCGATCTCAGTGCGGATATATAAGTTAGCTGCGTAGGCCTTTTCTTAAACGTTGCAGAGTCCGTGAAGTTCCACGGAGTATGAAAGATCAAAATCCACAATTAGGGGAATTTTTGTTTTTTTCTATGCCATTTGCTGCATCGTTGTAGGGTGCAGCTCGTCGTCCCATTCAGTCCCGTCCTTCCATATTTGTTGCATAAAAATTTTTGTCACAATGATTTTGAGGGAGAGTCATCCGGCGCGATCGAACAATTTTGCTATTTCCGATAATACCGACAGTGTCATTGATCATTCCGCTCGGGGTACATTTTCAGTTTTAAAATAAAAATTATTGTTTCCAGCATTTCATCTTAGCCCGAGCGTTTTTGTAATAGTTGCATCAGAAAGCCTTAAAAATTCTTCATCTAATAAATGTTGTGGGAGAATGCCTTTCAACAAGCAGGCGTTGATTGCTGTCCACTTACGGAGTGCAAAGCTGGCTGCTCCAAGAACAATAAAATGAGATCATCTCGCGCTTTTACCGCGGATGAGGTACAATGAGCTCCCGCGAACAATGAGCTGAGAATCTCTGATGTATGGGGGTGTATAGCTTCACATTCCTTGGCCAGTTGTAGTAGCGTCCTGATAGTGAGGTACGGCGCACAGTTAACACCAAAAGTTACAGAAGTTAACTCATAATCATGACGCGACTCGTTGGGGGAGTTTCGAAAAATGATTCTTTTGTAGGGGGTATGTGAGGGGTCAACAAGAATCTGTCGATACATCTTTTCAATATCTGCATTAAACACATATCGAAACATTCTCCGTCGTAAAACCAAAACAGGCAGATCAGCTTGCAGTATTGGTCCAGGGTGAAGCAGATCGTTGAGACTTATTCCATTAGATGAGGGGTTAGACGCGTTAAATACTACGCGGAGTTTAATGGTGGGCCTTTCAGGTTTGAAAACAGCATGGTGGGGCATGTAGTAGGCGCTGCCACCATCAGAAACGGGGGAGGCATTTTTCATCTGACAAAGCGTAGTCACAATAATTTTGAGGGAGACTTTATCGTAATCTGTTTTGATTTGGGGGTTTTTTGAGAAGTCTAGCTTCGTTTCGTAGAAATTGCGATAAAGCAGTGTTATCAGAGGCACCTATATTAAGCGCTTCAGGGTATTCTAGCTTGAAAGGGACTGAAACTACGAACCGTCCTTCGTTATTTCTAAATGTGGTGGCTTGGTATAGTTGTTCACAACATAAAGCCTTTGAATTTTAGGAGGTTCCTCAAGTTCCTAAAACTTTTGTAACTGCCGAAAACGCTCTTTTTGGCAATCAATGAACGCCTTTCATCCCATTGAATACCCTCCCTTATAATTTTGGGATATACATCGCCTCCAAGAAGGACATATATTTCGGAGAAATGGAAAGTTGAGAAAGTGGACCAGTGAGTCGTTCAACGATTAATGCAGCAACATACATTTCGAAGGATTTATCATTTGGAGAACTGAGTTGCTGCGGCTGTTAATTGTAGTGTGAGTAATTAGTTCATTTGCATTTGCCCACATTATATCTGTTTGACTGTAAGTCGTCATGCCGTCAGCATGACGACTAATTACCCACACATACCATGCAGCTGGTCGACATGCATTTATGTCGACCAAGCATTTTCTGCCTCCTAGATTAGGCATAAGAAAAACATGAATAGAATTAAAAAATCATTACAAAACAGAATTAAGTAATAAAATTGTTTTCAGTAAAGAAAGAATATAAAATATTAACTCATATCAATTAAATATGGACTTAAATAATTTTAAATGAACTATAATTTATTAACATTAAATGGCGATCCTGCCACGAATTTCTGCTTGCTTCCATCGAATTCTAAGATCTAGTTTCATTTGCAACCGTTTTAATATGAAAGTCGGTGCATTTAACTTCATCATTATTATTATTTTTTTTTGTTAAGCGTTTTTATTTATTGAATCTTCAAAATGAACTAACAATAAGTATTCAAATCTTAATACTAAACATAAAAATAAAAGAATTAATACGAAAAAATAAAATGTGCTTTTTACTTACGTCCAGCCAATGCTAGACAAAAATTTCTATTATGCGGGAGCAATATCGGTAGAATCAGCTATTGAACGTTATGATGGTGGCAACGGTATCCCTTCTTCTCAACCGACTGTAGCCGCCAAAATTAAGTATATTACGTGCAAGAGGGTTTGGATGAAGTTCCAGTTTACTGACATACCTTGTCGCGTACTTAGAAAACCTCTCTTTTACCAGCGGAACACTCAGATCTTTATGAATTCGTGAATTTTTGACGTACCATGGAGCTGCAGTAATCGTTCGAAGAATTTGGTTTTGTCGCCCTTGAATTTTTTCAATGTTTGACGCTGAGGCGGTGCCCATAATTGAATTCCGTAGCACCATATAGGCTTTAGTATTGCGTTGTATAACAAAAGTTTGCAATCTAATTTCAATGTCGAATTTCTTCCCATAAGCCAATTTAGCTGCGCTGCTTTTAGTTTTAACTGAGTGACCTTTGCTTCAATGTGAGACTTCCACGTTAGCCTACGGTCCAGGTGAATACCAAGGTACTTGACTTCATTGTGCTGCGGAATAGGTAAGTTGTTAATTTGGATATGCGCACATGTTTGTTTACATAGTGTGAATGTGACATGAGTACATTTCTGTTCATTCACCCTGATTTTCCAAAGCTTCAGCCATTTTTCCAATATTGAAATAAATTCCTGTAAATTTCGTGAAGCGTGGTGGTTTTCATGAACACTCAAAAACGCTGTGTCGTCTGCAAAAGTTGAAGTGTGGATTCCAGATGTCGTTGGCATGTCAGAGGCGTAAATCAAATATAAAGTAGGCCCAACTATGCTACCTTGGGGAACTCCTGCTTCGATAGGTTGAGTTGAGCTTATAAAATCACCTTCTCTGATAACAAATTTCCGCCCATATAAGTAGCTTTCCAGAAGCTTGTGAGTATTTGCAGGCAAGTTCAACTTTATTTTGTGCATCAAGCCGTCGTGCCACACTTTATCAAAAGCTTCAGAAATGTCAATGAATAGAGCTGAGCAATACTTCTTTTCCTCAAAGGTCTGTCTTATGACATTGTCTGTTCAAGCATTTTGCCAGTAATTTGATCAATACCTGGAGCTTTCCTGGGGTTTATGTTACTGATACCTTGTTCTACATCTTGAAATATGAATCGCAAAGGCACAGGCGGTCTAACTACATATGGTGGTAATGCATCATTTGTTATATCATTTGTAATAAAAGCATTTCTCAAATGGTTAACATACACCATCCCCTTTTCCAAATCGCTTCTTGCCCAGTCGCCAGTTGAAGTTCGCAAAGGTGGCTTACCTATTACGGGTCTTTCCAGACCTTTTGTCGCTTTCCACAGAGAATAGTCAGATTGCGGAGTATCATCCAGGCTTTCCAAATATGTTTTAAGGGAAGCCATTCTGTGGATTTCAAGCAGATTTCTTAACTGAGTTATGCACTCTCATAGCCTGCTTTTAAACTGGGGAGACCTGCGAATTGAGACTCTTCTTTTTTCTGACAGAAGTTGCTCAATTTCAGACGAATAAGTTCTATTGCTCACATTTCTGGATCTTATATGACTAGTGGTAGCATGTTGTACGGCCAGTTTGAGGTTTTCAGAAAAATCGTTAATTGACACATCAATATCCTCAGGCGTTCTCAAGGCGATATTTTCAGTACAATGTGTACTCAGAAATTTTTTGTATTTTAGCCAATTAACTCTATTGACGGTCAACGGGGAGCCAACATCTTGGGGAAACGAAACAAAGAGTATATAGTGGGTGAGAGATCTGATGACAAATCTAATGAAGGCTCCACTTCCATTCACTCTAAAGCAAATTTTTTTCGCAACTCCAAAATCTATAACATCTGGAATCTTTCGTCGGTGTGACGGCCAATAAGTGGGGTGTCTGCTTGAAACCAAATCTAAGCCCATTTTGGAAACGGTGTCAAAAAGCACACGGCCTTTCGAGGTGATTAAACGCGATCCCCAAAAAGTGTGTTTAGCGTTATAGTCGCCAGCCGCTAAAAATCGAGGCCCAAGTGAATTGAAAAAATTTATAAATTGATTTTCTGTTGCTGAAAACCGGGGTGTGGAATAAATCAATTTTGTGATGAAAATGTTCAATACATATGTTCGTTGCTTAAAGATACTCCTCACATGTCTCGTTTAGCAAATAGTGCTTAATGCCATGGGGATCTTTAGTATCATATAGTCTGTAACCATTAATTTTGAAATAACTGTTGTTTGTTAAGTGAGTTTCAGCAATCAGCATTATGTCGATTTGCTTTTCCATAAGTGCTCAAGTTCATTTTTGTGTTGGCGGATGCCGTTTGCGTTCCAGAAACATATTTTTAACCAATTCATTGTTTTAAAATTGCCTGTAAAATAGTGGATTGCATTTTCAGCATATCCTGCATCATGTTTGTCATAGAAACGGTAAAAGTGTTTATGGACTGAACAAGAGTCTGCAGAGTTGCCTCAAGATTTTTAAAATTTTGATCGGAATTTTGGGGCATGGGCTCCTGATTAAAGTTTTGTATATCGGTTTTGACCACATTAGCATATGAAACTTGTTTGGGGTTTTGCATAATTATTTGGCTGGTTGACTGGCCTATCTGGGGAAAATTGTTTGCAGAAATAATGTTTGACTGCTGGGGTTGCTTGAAGGTAATTGATGACTTATTTATCATTGATTGTTTAAAATGAGTGTAAACTGGACAGCCCCTGTAATTTGCAGTGTGGTTACGTCCATAGTTACTGCAATTTTTAGCGCTCGAGTCAGTCTTTGGTTTTTTGCACTGTGAAGTGCCGTGTAGATCTCCACACACAACACAAACTGCGGGCAGTTTACAATAGGCCTTAGTATGGCCAAATTCCTGGCAGTTTAGGCAGTGAACGGGACCTAATCGCTTATGAGGCTCCTCCACGGTAATTTTACGGTGCAAGAGAAATTTGAGGGTATAAATTGGGTGAGTTTCATTCCGTTTCAGGACAATATCTCTTAGCTCCAGTTCAACCCTAAACATGGGTTGAGGGATCTTCTCACGGTTCCTGATGTTCACTACACTTTTGATTTTAAACCCTTTGTCCTCCAAACCAATCTTAACATCATCCGTGGCTACACATGGGTCAATACCTTTTATAACGACCTGAATACCTTTAGCACTTTTAAGCTGATAAGTGTAAAAAGATCTATTCTCCTTTTCCAAAACGTCCTTACGTTGTCCTTACCGATTACCGTAATAAGTTGTTTTACCAGCTCATTAGAAGTAGGTTCTCTCAAATATATTGGTGGCGGTTTAAATGTTTTTTTTTTTGCTGTATTTGGCTCATCAGTCTGGAGGATTGCAAATCTATTACTTTCTGTTGCTGTAGCGGTATTATCCTCTTTAGATATCTTTGGTTGTGATGATATCTGAGCGGATTTCGGGCTTCGGACTTCATCATTATAAACATCAATAAGGGCTGTAGCGAGAACGACAGAGACGGCCAGTTGTTTCTTGGGAGGTAGAGTAGGTTGTATCAGATGTTTATAAGACAGGATTTACTTAGATTTATTTAGAATTTATTTGCACGTGAATTTACTTTTACATCTCTTAATGTCGTGCAACGCCCAAGGCAGTTTATGCATCGTCTCTAATGTTGGACCGTTGTGAAACATTCCTCAATCGACATTTTAAAAAATGTAGGGCATAATGGTGGAAGTGAGGACAGAGGAAACAGTCTTCGGGCTTTTCGCTTGACAATTTTATGTTATAATTATTTTTTTATCGTCCCCAGAGAAGATTTCAGTGCCACATGGTGGTACGAAGATATGCGGGGTATGGTCGATGGGTTTCGCAATAGAGACGTTCGCCTTTGCTTCACTGAGGAGTTGGTTGATTTTCGCCAACGCTTGTATATGGGCCTGATACGTCGAATAAAAACGCACTTTTATGGTTGCTATGGGGATCTCCTCTTCTACCTGATCATAGTTAGCCAACATAGAATCATAACATTGTTTGAATTCTCGCCAACGACGTAAGACTTCGTCCCGATGAATTTGTTCGGTGAGCTCTTCTTGAGGACGTTTAGCAAGGTAAGATTGAAATTCCGCGATGGCATCGGAAGCGCTGATCAACTTTTTAAGTGGTGACATGATTGCAATAACAAAAGCAAGTTTTCAATGAAAAAACAAAAAACCGCGCGATAAAAGCGACTGATTGCCAGAAAATACTAGGGGGAAATCTGTGCTTTAAATATTAACTCGTAATTGTAATATTGCTCCTCGTATTGGATATAGTACCGTAGTAGGATAACGAAAAGGGGGTGTACTTTCTCGAAGAAAAGAATATGTGATAAAGTAATTTCCAAGCAACCCTCGTATGTGTAAAGGATTAAATGCTAGCGGCAATAATTTTATTTTCTCGGAGAGAAGAACAGACGCTGAAATAATTCCCAGGTGAGCCTCACATATGCTCGTGTATACAATAGCATTACGTTTAATTCAATTTGTATTTGTTGTTCTCGGAGAGAAGCATATAATGTGATTTTGAGGGGTTTGTTTTTGAAGAGAAGCATAATTTTTAATTTTGTCTAAATTTGTTCTCGACACCTTAATTATGCGAGGGTTTGTTCACGAAGAGAAGCATGTAAATAGATCTAAAAATAACTTCATACGATGGCCTAAAGCATTACTTTAAATTTTCAGGGGTTTGCTCTCGGAGAGAAGCATGTAATTTCCCAGTGAACTTTTTGTCACATACATCTTCGATCTGAGAGCATTGACAATGTAAGTGCGACCCATCCGAAGTCTGCATACAATTCCTACTTACATTTACACAGCGATGGCCTAGGCCGTAAGATGCATCCAACACTGTATACATTGTAAGCGAAGATTGGATGAGTTCAAAACTATATGTACAGTTAATTTAACAAAATGAGTAGAAAAATACTAATCTGAATCGGATGCTAGTTGTTTGTTGTGTTGGATGTGTTTATTTTGATTTTTTCTGTTGACAAAATCGCTTACAATCGGATGCTTTGCAAATTGTAATAACTTATGGACTGCTGGGTTAATTTGTTTCCCAAAAGTTTACGTGAGTTGTGTGCTTTAATATTTAACATAGGGGTTAAAAGAACACTTTCGTACTGCACCTCGTATGTGTTATGGTATAAATTCTAAAATGATTTCTTCCAACATGTATTGAATTCCAATTCGTTGGGATTTATTTACAATTTTATTTATTTTAATTCCAGGTACGAACTCAAAATCACTTTTCAAATGCGCTTCGTATGTTCAGTTGCATATTATTTATTAAAGCTTTTCTCTAAATGTCATTAATTTGTCTTCTTATATATAAAGATTCTTTAGGAAAATTTGTTTTATGTAGTCGTAAAAACTCCCTTGATGTCTGTCTTTACCTTTTTCCAATCTGGTTTTTGAGGCAAAAAGTCAATTTTCAAAGTCAATCATTTGAAAAAAATAATAATGGAATTTTATATTTAACACTTTGAAACACTCAACTGTTAAATATTAGAGTCAGGTGGCAACCCTTGACGACATGCCGAGCTGTCAAAGTTGTCATGTTTTCTTTGTTACATTTTCTGACATTCAATCATAAACAAACAACAAAGGAATTTGGCTCACCAAACAAGCACTGCAGTGCACTGTGAAGATTATAATAATTTTGTAAAATGGAAAACACTTGTAAAGGTATGCAAATTAAAATGTTATTAAAAATTGAAACAAAAAAATATGTGGTAAATAATAGTTTGTATCAACATGTGTTTTGATTTTTTTGTGCAGTTTGTGTTGTCGTCCATAGGTTCTTTGGAGTAGAACTATGTTTATCGGAGAGTATCCGTGAAAAAATTTATGTGTGGGGAAAGATAATAATATGTACTAAAAGTTTTTAGAAAAACGATCTGCCCCAATCTGCCGTTTTTTATAAAAATCTATTTCCAGATAATGTAAAACTTAAAAATTTGGATATTTTTAACTTTTGGTTGGAAAATGATAGAAAACCCAATAATGTTATCAACTGGATTTCTGCGAAATTTAATAGAAGTGTCAATGACAACTGTATGACGACAGTGAAAAATCAAATTAATAATTTCTGCGCACATGCTAAACAAAAGTGGGTTAAAAACCGGAGGACCACGAAGCGTTTTCTGGAAAATGAAAGAGTGTGGTTATCTCGGGAGACTGTGTTCAAACTATTAGAAAGGGATGGTGCAAAGAAAAAAGGCCGTCCTTATGTGGGTTATGGTGAGGGAAGTGAGCGACAAAAAAGAAAAATGGCTTCAGAAGTGTCGTCCGAACAGGGAAATGATGCCATGCTTTTGATTCATGCTGCTTCTATTTCTGCTAATTTAGCAAAAGAAAATGATTTAAATTTTATTTTAAAGAAAGCTGTCTCGTCTCCATTAGAAGCAACTAGAATGAGAAAAAAAATAACTTCTAACGAGAAAATGCCATTACCGCTCTCCCCTGAAGAAGCATTAAGCTTTTTGCTAGAGAATAGTTTAACAAAACAGCAATATACTAACATAAGACAGATGTGCAAGTCAAGAAACTGTGATATTTTCCCCAGTTACAATAGTATTCTAGAGAGCAAGTTGGCATGCAGACCCGATGGATTAACGGTAACGGATTCATCAGCATATATTCCTCTCAAAAGTTTAGTTGATCATACAGCAAAAAGAATTTTGTCATGCCAGGAAGAAGTTCTGCTGCAAATGGATGAAGTCAATGAAATAAATTTTGTTTTAAGTTACGGTTTTGACGGTTCCACAGGACAGAGTGCATTCAAACAAATATTTACCAGCAATTCCCCGGAAAGCTTAGATAACTCGCTCTTTGTAACGTCAGTTATACCATTAAAAATAGTCACATCAAGTAATGCAGTCGTTTGGAATAACCGTACTCCTCAATCAGTCCGTTTTTGCCGACCACTTAAAATTGAATTTATAAAGGAAACTAAAGAGCATATATTGAAAGAAAAAGCAAATCTTGATGTGGAAATATCAAATATTAAGCCTATGGAATATTATATGGTAAACAGTAGAAAGATCACTGTAAACTACGAGCTTATTATGAGTTTAATTGATGGAAAAGTGTTGAACGTACTAACGGGAACAAAGAGTACTCACTCGTGTCCAATATGCGGTGGAAATCCAAAACAGTTTTTGTCGATAAAAGATTTAAGCTCATCGGTGTTTCAGCCAAAATCGAATACATTAAAATATGGTATAAGCCCATTTCACGCCTGGATTCGATGCTTCGAATTTGTCCTTAATCTTTCATATAGACTTAATATTAAAAAATGGCAAATTCGGAGTGCTGAGGATAAACTTCTTATGCTAAAGAGAAAGAGTGAAATTCAAGAACAAATTTGGCAAAAAATGGGCCTTCATGTCCATAAGCCAAAAACTAATGGGAGTGGCTCCACAAACGACGGCAATACGGCACGAAAAGCATTTTCTAATCCGGAACTATTTTCTTCTATAACCAACATTAATATCGACTTTTTAAAACATTTACATATAATTCTTATCACCATTAACTCTGAATTTGAAATAAGTGGCGACCACTTAAAAAAATTTTGCGGTGAGACTGCAGATATTTATTTTAAAAATTATGAATGGTACCCAATGTCAGCGACATTACATAAAATTTTAGCACATTCTTATCAAATATTGCAAGCGTCAATCGTACCTCTCGGATGTGCTGGTGAACATGCTTCTGAGGCGAGAAACAAATTTTATAAAAAAGACCGCATGGAGCACGCACGAAAGGATTCTAGGGAGCATAATATAATGGATGTTTTTAACAGGGCCCTGGATTCTTCTGACCCATTATTATCAAGTATATATCTGAAAAATCGTCTTTCAAAAAAGAAAAGTTTGCAGTTGCCAAGAGAAGTTATTTCTCTTCTTAAGATTCCTGAAATCCATGAGTATCAACTGCCAAGTACGTCAAATGCAGCTATAAATAAAGATATTTCATATTCTGAAGAGGACGAAGAGGAATCATTTTATTTTAATTTCGAATTAGAAGTTGATGAATCAGAAAAGTGTCAAGTAAGAATTTATTACAAAAGCCAGTTTTTTGTACGTATTAATTAAATTTTCTCTTTTTAGATTGATTCATGATACCTTTACAATCCAAACACCATTCTTTTTTAAGTAAATTTCTGAAATATTTTAACGAATTATTTTGTGATTTTAAGTTAGTTGCTAAATATATGTTATATCAAACAGAATGATACAATTTTCGCTAAATTTCAAAGAGAGCTCTCACTGGAGGTGGGCGTGGCAGTAGGCGGATTGACTTGAAATGTTTACAAAAATTATTGGTGAGAATTATAGTGCGTTAATTGAAAATTAGACAATAATAAATTCCCCGTGATTTTCAACCGCAGTGTCACTATAACCAACCTACTGGAAATGGGCGTGGCACTGCTCGATTGACTTGAATTTTTTACTGAAAACTTAAAAACACGTTATAATCATCTGTACGAAATTTCAAAGATCTAGCTGGTTCCTGTGATTTATTGCCTCAAAAACCTGTCATTGGGACCACTGTGCTGTGGCTGTGTTCTTCAACTCTCGCCACGAGAAACTTTTCGACTGAAATGTATGAAGTGAAACAAAATTCTCATAAGTTGTAACAAACAGCTGATGGCTAATTCTGTCATTCGTGATCGAAATTACTATCGAGTAGAAAATAATTTCGATATCGTGTAAATTTCTAATGATGTGACTCGTTACGTAACAAGTCGAGTTATCACTTCAGTGTTGCAAAATACTGAGAAAATGTGTTTTGTAACACTGCCGAAAATTGTATGTATTTGCATACTTTGGATACTTGTTGTACATTAAAAACTAAATAAACACATATACGTTCACAATAACAATTCATTGAAATCAGTCATGTATGCGTGTTTGTATATTAAAAAGTAAGTAAATAGAAATAACAATTCAATAAATATGTATGTAAAAAACAACTATTTAACTATGTATAAGCATATGCATGTATATATGAATTTCTAAAAAAAAAACAAAAATAAATTCTTGAATATAATAACATGTGACTTCAAATATAAGTTTTTGTGTTCTTAGCAATACTCATCTTTATATACATATAACTGTATATACATCATCATATGAATTGAAAAAATCCTTGAGAACCAAAAATTCTCAATTTAATTTAAATTCTATTGCTATTCAAATACAATTTTTAATTTCCATTTCTTTTGTGTTTTTCTGTTTGGCTCGTTTTCGATAGTACTTTTGCTTATGAGTAAAAAGTTACACGGTTGCATTCGAATGGTTACTCGCTATCGAATGCCATCATTAGAAATTTCAAAACCTTTTACTCGATATCGAATGATATAATCCCAAAAGTGTAAAAACTCGCACATTCGAGTAAAAACTCGCACATTCGAGTAAAAACTCGCTCGTAAGCGAATGACAGAATTAGCCCCCTGCTTTTCTCACTTAACTGTAGCTATAACTTTTTTGAGAGTAATAGCTGTCACGTAAATAAATTACTCGCCACTTTACAGAAAAACTGTGCCTGTAAAACTTTTGTGAAATAATTTTCCGCTCGCAGATAAAAAGGATGTCAGATAATATTTCAAAAAACAATAATCATCACAACATGGATAATGCTGAAAAAATAAGTATTTTGCTATTACATTAAGTTTAATAAATATATTTACAAAGTTTATAACGATAATTTTTATTTTTTAATTAATTAATTTTTATACCCTTCACACAACAAGTTTTATAAGTTTGTGATTCCGTTTGTAATTTCTACAATTTTAATTTCCGGCCTAATAAAGTAATACCAAAGACTATAAATATATAAAGATGTTCCACGGCTGTATATTGTACTGCCAGTGCTTAATTTGTAGTAATGCTACGACCACTTTTTGAAGAGAAATTTTATTCTTTTGAAAGAGAAATTTTGTTCTCTTCTCAGAGAACTTAAAATTCTCATGTCTCTATAATTAATTTAGGTACTTACGCATGTGTTCATATTTCTGTGGCTTTGCAATGCAAGTTTGCATACATGACATCAGGATTGCCAGAATTTAAAGAGGTAAAATCTACAAAACTCAAGAATTTCTCATGAAAAAATCTGCAAAATCTGCACTTTATTTTCCAAATCTTCAAAATCTTATTAATATGCCTTTTTTATTTTATCTTAGATGTCAAAGCGAATTTGCAATGCAAAGCGAAGCAAAAGTTTTATCTGACACGGCCTTTAGCCTCAAATAATAGTCCACAGTTTTTTTAGGTATTCCTTTGTAACCATTTATTGTTATTGTTTGTCACAGCGCCGCTGCAAATTACTGTTAATACCATCGTGGGCATAAGGTCTTCGTTACTCCGCCCATAGTGTGCATCCTATACTTTACAAATTTATTTACAACTGTACGAGTTAAGTTAAATAAATAAATAAATATTTTATATAGAGCAGATTTTCAGGATGGTTTAAAGTCATGTCTGAATGGCATTTCTTGTTGTACTGAAAAATTGTCACAACGAAAAAATTTTTTAGGTTTTTTTTTTGTCTAATTTACTTTTAACTCATTTGTTATGTTTTTAAAATTGTTTTATTTTCATTTGACTTACATCGATATTACCAAAAGGATGAAAAGAGGCAAAGGAATTTAAAAATCGTCATAACATGATTTTGGTAGCAACTTTAAAAGAGTGCTATAAAAAAAAGACTTAAAATTATCGTATAAATAAACTCATATTACTTTCTAGAAACTTGCCAAAGCTGCTTTAACAAAGTAACTTTTTAAACTTCGAGTCCAAAAACAATCAATTTCAGGTAGCTTTCAACCTTAATAAATTTTTCGAAATTTCGCTTAATTTTCTTATATAACATTCAAAAACATGTGCATCTTGCACTTTGTTGTTCCTTTTTGTCTACTTTATACCATGAAGAATTGATATTTTCGTTCTAACATAAAGTAAACAAATGGTAGAAAAAATATTAGGGAAAAATTACAAAAAGTTACTTTATTATTAAAAATTTTTAAAATCTGCGTTTTTATGCCAAAAATCTTCAAATCTTCATTTAGTTTTTTTAGAGAGGAAAAATCTGCAAAATGAAGATAAATCTGCATTTCTGGCAACAGTGCATGACATACATAGTATGTGTTTGTTTGTATGTGCATTTACTAAGCAAAATAAAATGCACAATTAAAAAAAGTTTTGTTTTCATAGAGTATACATATGAATGTACGTGCAAAAAAGCTTAGTAATTCAATTGTTGCCGATTTAACAATTGTAGGAGAGAAAATGTATTTTATTGTTGTATGATTGGTAGTAAATCGATTCGCACCGAACTGCAATTGCTTTATTGTTTATCATTGTTTACAGTAGCTATCTGTAAGTTTTATTTTATAATAGCAAAATTTTTTTATAATGGAAAAATTTAAATATGAGGATGACTTCTGAATAGCCAAAGCCTTTTATTTTTAGGGATCTAAAGTTTTGAATCTTACTTTTAGCTATCAGCAGGTTGTTATAACGGACTTAGAGTTATATAATTTTAGTTTTATGGATGTTGCTATGTTTAAGAAGTAATGAATGTTGGAAGCCAGTTTAAATAATTATTTTGAAACTACGTATATATATCGATATATATATCTTTACAGAAAATTTATAATAAAGAGTATTTTTAATCATGAACACATTTTTCTGCTATAAAAAAACAATATTTAATAAATAGTACCAAAAATGGCAACAGTGCAAACTTTACATGAAGTTCAGCGCCATTAGCCTGCTTAAATAGCATGTACTTATTTTATCAATGCAAAGCCCTTGAAGCGTGGCCTGAAGTCGAATAGCACAACTTGGCAACTACTCGAAGAGCTAATTACATATATGAGACAGGTTGAATACGTAGGAAATAAAATACTTCCAATCGATGGGCTAATTCAAACAACGAGGGCTAATTTATCTTTATCGTCAGAATTGTGTGCAGAAAACTCATATTTGCTGTGCATTTTAACGAGCCATTTCAATCAATCCATTGGAAAACTTGTTTTCATATATACATGCCAAAGGTGGACACTGCAAAAATCATTCGGTCTATAAATTAAATGTGGCTGTAGCTAAACTATCTTGTATAAAAATAACGCCTCATCAAATTGTGCAAAAGTTGATCAGATATATTTGCCCATTGAGTTTCAAGCAATTTTCGAAGATACTCAAAGAAGTGTAAGTACATCAGAAAGTAGTCGCACACCTGACGTTAATGTTACAAACATATTCGATGAAAATAAAGATTATTTTAATGAAGATGTAGATTGTTTTAACTCTAATAATATTCCAGCAGAGTTAACATAAAGCCGATTGTTTGTTGGTTATATAGCTCAACGAATAACTTGTGCTACACGTCGTGTCGATGTAATTAAACCAGCTGAAATTTTGTCATATCCTTCAGAAATGTTTGTTCACATTAAAAATTATGTTGAAGAAACTGATTTTGGAAGTTTGTGTGCTTCATCAGATTTATTTTTTACAGTGTGTAAAATTCACATAAAAGTTTTCGAAACTGTTTTTTTCTAAATGCAAAGAAATAAAGAACAAAAAAAAAAAAAAAAACGATTATGGAACAATGCGTAAATTGTACCAGTAATACAATATATTCCTTTTGGTTTGACGAGAGCAACGTATGCTGTAAACACAGGATGGAAATGCTAAATTTATTAGTTCTTACACTGCTAAGAACACATTCGTCATGGGAAACATATAAATTCAAATCAACCAGCACTGAAAAGCTCAAAATTTTAACATAATAAATAAAAAATATACCTACTTTTGTAAAGAATATAATAAATACCTAGTTATGGTTTGCAAACTCACGTTTTATTTGCCTTATACATAGAGATATAGTAAGTATACAATTGAGATTTCTAAAACAAGTAATTATAGTTCGGTGCGAATCGACTTTGTTTTAATATAACAACAATAAATCAAATATTTTTACCCTACAATAACACAATCGGTCGCATTGCTTTACACGTATTTAATTGACACATTAATTATTTCCAAGCAAGAATGTTCTCTTACTTATTTCATATTTTTTTCTCCTACTTGAATGTGATTTGAACAAAAAATATACAATACAAACAAATTTTTCAATAAACTTCATTTACATACATACATACGTATGTGTGTGTATATATCCAGCGGCTATATCAATATGTAATTTAAGGATGCCCAAAGAGAATAACATAGTTGCGCTCTGAGTGCAAATAAATTTGCACTGGGAGAAAAAGTACGCAAAAAAAATCTTTTTACTTACAATTTACTTAAAATTGAAGTAAAAGTAAAGAATAAATATATGAATTTATATTTTTAGTAATTCCAATAAAGTTTATATAAAAAAGATTAAAAATTAGGCAAAATACAGAGAAAAAACAAGGAAGAATTTCAAACACCCGTACGCATGTTTATTCGTCGCTGTATCATTGACGACTGAACTAATGAGCGTAAGATTGTGTTTTCTTTTGTTTACCATTTTAATAAAATGGATGGGCATCGCTAATGTAATTTAACAAAACAATACACATTACTACATACTAATGCACATATAGAAAGTGTTTATCATGACACAAAAAACAAGGTAGCCGCTTCGCTACAACAATACAACAATAAAAAAACAAAAGGTATTTTGTTTGTGTAAAAAGGCGAATTCACACTTACGCTGTCAAAAGTAGTTGCTAAAGACATGTACAAAAATTTAAATGGCGCCGAAAAAGGTAAACAAAACTTGACTGCGAAGGTGCCGCCATATTAACCGAATTCGCTTGAATTCGCCGATGCATCCACCTAATAATGAATTCGCCTTGGTGTTTATGCTCAAAAATTTTGTGCTCAGATAACAAGCAGTTTATTTTTCCCTTGTTACTTCCCACGCAGCATCAATAAACGCAAAAAATTTGTGTTTTTATTTAATGTTCTGCGTGGAACATCTTTATATATTTATAGCCTTTGGTAATACTTTTATAATGTTTTTTTTTTCACTATTCACAATTTGTAATTCACTTTCTTTTTAATTTTACAAAATTTTGTGCATAAGTATGTATTTGTAAATAAAATGTAAACATTAGAGCCAAGCCATGCATTTTCTAGAATAGCCGGCGGTTGTAATATGACGCCGTCGAACAAAATTTCTTAACTTTAGTAATTTTTGCTCGGCGGTAGTACTAATTGTTACTGGCGCTACCATATTTTAAAATTGCATATATGCATCGTTTTATAGTTTCTGACATTTCTAACGTAACGACGTAATCGCTTTGGATAGTTTACGATATAAGTTACAGGCGCGGTTTTATCTCACTTTTGGAGAAACGACGGAATAATTTGTTTCACAAGTTTTCGACGCGAAAACTTCTCACCAAAGTTACAGAACACAGCTAGTGTTTATTTTTGATCAATTTTAATAGATCAAATTCGGGCTTGTGTTTTTTAAGAGGAGACAAATTCGTAGAACATAGGATGGTACTCTTAAAGTGTGGATTTTGTTTTTAAACTTGACTTTTGTTTTCTTTATTTAAATCCACTAAAAAAATATATAACGGTACGAAAAAAACGGGTTGCCAAAAGGTAGGTATAACATTACACACATAAATATATGTATGTATAACATTTTTTTTAATTGCAGTGTTTTGTATGTTTAATTCTTTATAGAGGTTCGCATTAAACGTCTGCATTATTACGCTGAAACGGCATTTGAACATATTCGTTTGCTTTTTGAATGAGTAAAGCTTCGTATCACACACAACGGACTACGAAGTGACTCGTATTCTATTTTAATAAAAACAAATAAATGAATACACAAGCCGAACGAATAATGATAATAACTCGACTCGTGAAGAAATAAATACAACCACATTAAAAGAAAACAGAAACAAGAAGAAAAACTTTCAAATATATCATCATTCGAATTAATTTATATATGTATGCATATTTCTATGAGACATCTGAAAATATATATAATAAAATAAATAAATATGTATGCATTTATACTTACGTATGTATGTATGTACGTATGAGTGTATGTTTTTTTTTTTTTTTTTTTTTTTTTTATTTGCGGGGTGAAAAACCATCGAAAGGCACTGGCAGTGATGATGGTTGCCAGTAGTGCGAGACTTTAACTCGCTAAAAAACACCCCTTCGCCCTGACCCAGATGCTCCCCGAGGGACTGCCGCAAGGCTTTACGTCTCGGGGTGGGAAAGGTGATACACCCTATATCTAAACTAAACTACATTGATTCTGCTGCGAATCTGTTCTAACCTGCGAAGTTCCAACAAAACCAATTTTACAAAACTACAAACGTACGTCCAGTTGCACAAAGATTCCAACATGATTGGAACGATACTGCTCGGACTGATGCTACGTCCTAGGACTGTTTCTAAATATTCCCTATCACTATTAAACCGTGGACAGATGAAGAACACATGCTCAGCATCTTCCAAGACATTACCATCACAACTCGGACAGAACGGAGTACTGTCATGTCCAAAACGGTACAAGTACGACCTAAAACAACCATGCCCAGTTAGAAACTGTGTAATATAGTAGTTCAAATCGCCATGCTTTCTTGATAGCCATGCTCTGATGTCTGGTATCAGTAAGTAGGTCCATCTTCCCTTGTCAGCTGTCGCCCATCTTTCTTGCCATTTTCGCAGACACGATTCTCTCAACCCAACCGTGATGCCCGAAGCGGCCTCTAGCTCGATCGGTATCATGCCGGCAATGACAAAAGCGGCCAGGTCCGATACAGTTCGGAATGCGCTACATACACGCAAGGCGATCAGCCTATACACAGGAGATATCAGGGTCACATAACTAGGATATCTAAGTGAGCCTGACCATATAGGCGATGCATATAAGATAATGCTTCTTACTACACTAGAGAGTAATCTCCTCTGCAGATATTTTGGACCTCTTGTATTCGGCATGATCCGGCATAGCGCTGTGCATGTTTTTGATGCTTTACTGCCTATGTACTTCAAGTGCTCTTGAAAAGACAGACGAGTGTCAATCATGACCCCAAGGTATTTTAAACATTCCTTAGATTCTATGCTACACGTGCCAATATTTAGCCTGACAGTTTCCCTAATTTTCCTACTACTAATCAGAACCGCTTCCGTTTTATGGTCAGCTAGAGTTAGGCCCATTGATCTTAGCCAAGATCTTACGATCTGAATACTGGCGTTTGCAATGGTTTCTACCTCTAGTAACTCTTTCCCTTCACACACTAACGCTATGTCGTCTGCGAATCCATCTATCTTCACCTTTTCCGGTAGATCCAATCTTAATACTCCGTCGTACATGACGTTCTACAATAGTGGGCCAAGAACTGAACCTTGAGGCACCTCACCAATGATCTTGCGCCTCTTAGTACCTTTATCGGTATCAGAAACTCGCTCTCTATCCCGGAAATAGTCCCGTACAATTGCTAGTAGATACCCTGGTATGTCTATACGGACCAAAGCATTAACTATATGCTCCCAGTTTGCCGTATTGAAGGCGTTTTTTACATCTAGGGTTATAACCACACAATACCCTTTTGTTCCATTCCTCCACCTCTTCCCTTGGATAGCTTGAGCAGCGGTTTCTACTACAACTTTGATAGCATCCACCGCTGACTTTGCTTTCCTGAAGCCAAATTGGTTATTTGATAAACCTAGGTTAGCTTGTACGCAATCTTCCAATCTTCTGCAGATTATACTCTCCAGAAGTTTTCCACTTGTATCTATCATACAGAGCGGACGATAGGAGGAAGGGTCGTCTAGCGGCTTGTTATCCTTAGGTAACAACACCAATTTCTGCCTCTTCCAGATTGTTGGAAAAGTTCCCTGAATCAAGCATGCGCTTATTACTTTCAGGAAATAATCAGGATGGAGCTTAACAGCCTCCTTCAGTACCATATTTGGGATGCAATCTAAGCCTGGTGCCTTCTTGTCTTTGAATTTTGAGACAGCACCTTCTATCTCGACGACCGTAACCGGAGGAATGTCGAATAATTCAGCTGGATAGCTGTGTTGCCATGTCGGAGCTTCCTGTTGAGGAAAAAGATGGTCTACAATTCCGTTGAGGATATTCTCTTCTCTTGGCGGTGATGGGCCAAAACATTTAAGTTTCCTGGTTACTAGCTTATATGCTAAGCCCCAAGGATTACTATCTATTTCATCACAAGCATCCAGGAAACACCTACGCTTGCTCCTACGAATTGCAATCTTCAATGCCTTTCTTTTATCCCTATACAACTGGTGCTGCACGTTATTCTCTAACCGACCCCTCGTTCGTGTATACCGCCTTCGGGCGCTAATACACTCTGAACGCAAGCTAGCAATTTCATCATTCCACCAATACACTGGAGGCTTATTTGGCGATCTTTTTCGCCTTATCATAGCTACATTGCAGGCACTAGTGATATTGCGCACTAATTGCACTGCCATGTCTTCTGCTGAACCAGCCATTTCCATGTTCTCCATGCAGGCTGCGAAGCTATCCTTATCAAAGGTATTTACCTTCCATCCTGTCAAGACACGTGCTTGTCCAATAGCACAGGGCTGTGCGTCTTGCACATCTATTATTATAGCGCTATGATCGCTATGTGTATAGATGTCAGATATTCTCCAGTTCACTTGGGTTGCGATACTGGCACTGATGTATGTATGTATGTATGTATGTATGTTTTTTTTTTTTTTTTTTTTTTTTTTTTTTTTATTCGCGGGGTGAAAAACCATCGAAAGGCACTGGCAGTGATGGTGGTTGCCAGTAGTGCGAGACTTTAACTCGCTAAAAAACACCCCTTCGCCCTGACCCAGATGCTCCCCGAGGGACTGCCGCAAGGCTTTACGTCTCGGTGTGGGAAAGGTGATACACCCTACATCTAAACTAAACTACATTGATTCTGCTGCGAATCTGTTCTATTCTACGAAGTTCCAACAGAACCAATTTTACAAAACTACAGACGTACGTCCAGTTGCACAAAGATTCCAACATGATTGGAACGATACTGCTCGGACTGATGCTACGTCCTAGGACTGTTTCTAAATATTCCCTATCACTATTAAACCGTGGACAGATGAAGAACACATGCTCAGCATCTTCCAAGACATTACCATCACAACTCGGACAGAACGGAGTACTGTCATGTCCAAAACGGTACAAGTACGACCTAAAACAACCATGCCCAGTTAGAAACTGTGTAATATAGTAGTTCAAATCGCCATGCTTTCTTGATAGCCATGCTCTGATGTCTGGTATCAGTAAGTAGGTCCATCTTCCCTTGTCAGCTGTCGCCCATCTTTCTTGCCATTTTCGCAGACACGATTCTCTCAACCCAACCGTGATGTCCGAAGCGGCCTCTAGCTCGATCGGTATCATGCCGGCAATGACAAAAGCGGCCAGGTCCGATACAGTTCGGAATGCGCTACATACACGCAAGGCGATCAGCCTATACACAGGAGATATCAGGTTCACATAAGTAGGATATCTAAGTGAGCCTGACCATATAGGCGATGCATATAAGATAATGCTTCTTACTACACTAGATAGTAATCTCCTCTGCAGATATTTTGGACCTCTTGTATTCGGCATGATCCGGCATAGCGCTGTGCATGTTTTTGATGCTTTACTGCCTATGTACTTCAAGTGCTCTTGAAAAGACAGACGAGTGTCAATCATGACCCCAAGGTATTTTAAACATTCCTTAGATTCTATGCTACACGTGCCAATATTTAGCCTGACAGTTTCCCTAATTTTCCTACTACTAATCAGAACCGCTTCCGTTTTATGGTCAGCTAGAGTTAGGCCCATTGATCTTAGCCAAGATCTTACGATCTGAATACTGGCGTTTGCAATGGTTTCCACCTCTAGTAACTCTTTCCCTTCACACACTAACGCTGTGTCGTCTGCGAATCCAACTATCTTCACCTTTTCCGGTAGATCCAATCTTAATACTCCGTCGTACATGACGTTCCACAATAGTGGGCCAAGAACTGAACCTTGAGGCACCCCACCAATGATCTTGCGCCTCTTAGTACCTTTATCGGTATCATAAACTAGCTCTCTATCCCGGAAATAGTCCCGTACAATTGCTAGTAGATACCCTGGGATGTCTATACGGACCAAAGCATTAACTATATGCTCCCTGTTTGCCGTATTGAAGGCGTTTTTTACATCTAGGGTTATAACCACACAATACCCTTTTGTTCCATTCCTCCACCTCTTCCCTTGGATAGCTTGAGCAGCGGTTTCTACTACAACTTTGATAGCGTCCACCGCTGACTTTGCTTTCCTGAAGCCAAATTGGTTATCTGATAAACCTAGGTTAGCTTGTACGCAATCTTCCAATCTTCTGCAGATTATACTCTCCAGAAGTTTTCCACTTGTATCTATCATACAGAGCGGACGATAGGAGGAAGGGTCGTCTAGCGGCTTGTTATCCTTAGGTAACAACACCAATTTCTGCCTCTTCCAGATTGTTGGAAAAGTTCCCTGAATCAAGCATGCGCTTATTACTTTCAGGAAATAATCAGGATGGAGCTTAACAGCCTCCTTCAGTACCATATTTGGTATGCAATCTAAGCCTGGTGCCTTCTTGTCTTTGAATTTTGAGACAGCACCTTCTATCTCGACGACCGTAATGTCGAAAGGAATGTCGAATAATTCAGCTGGATAGCTGTGTTGCCATGTCGGAGCTTCCTGTTGAGGAAAAAGATGGTCTACAATTCCGTTGAGGATATTTTCTTCTCTTGGCGGTGATGGGCCAAGACATTTAAGTTTCCTGGTTACTAGCTTATATGCTAAGCCCCAAGGATTACTATCTATTTGATCACAAGCATCCAGGAAACACCTACGCTTGCTCCTACGAATTGCAATCTTCAATGCCTTTCTTTTATCCCTATACAACTGGTGCTGCACGTTATTCTCTAACCGACCCCTCGTTCGTGTATACCGCCTTCGGGCGCTAATACACTCTGAACGCAAGCTAGCAATTTCATCATTCCACCAATACACTGGAGGCTTATTTGGCGATCTTTTTCGCCTTATCATAGCTACATCGCAGGCACTAGTGATATTGCGCACTAATTGCACTGCCATGTCTTCTGCTGAACCAGCCATTTCCATGTTCTCCATGCAGGCTGCGAAGCTATCCTTATCAAAGGTATTTACCTTCCATCCTGTCAAGACACGTGCTTGTACAATAGCACGGGGCTGTGCGTCTTGCACATCTATTATTATAGCGCTATGATCGCTATGTGTATAGATGTCAGATATTCTCCAGTTCACTTGGGTTGCGATACTGGCACTGACGAATGTAATGTCAATTACTGAGCCAGCATCACCCCTTCTGAAGGTGTGTTCAACTCCATTATTGATGAGTACAACACCCAGTACAGAAAAGGCTTCCAAGAGTATTCTTCCTCTTGCGTTTGCTGAGGGACAGCCCCATTCAACAGCCCACGCATTGAAATCACCTGCTATTATTACGGGGGTTCTTCCAACTGCATCCGTTACAATACTGTCAACTATTACCCGAAAGTCTTCTATAGAATACCTAGGGGGTATATAACAGCTGTAAATAGTGATGCCAGATATAACCGCTCGAGCATATCCGCATTGCGTTGTTATTCTATCGCGTATGGTTAGCGTGCTGGTGTTCCATATTGCCGATGTACCCGTGTTATCGGAAACCCAGTTTACAGATGCCATGGTCCGATATGGCTCACTTAGAATAGCGACATCTACACTTATATCTCGAACGCTTTGCTTAAGAAGCTCCTGGGCTGCCTGGCAATGGTTGAGATTTAACTGTAATATACGCATTTTGGTGACTTAGGTTCTACTCTACTCCCTAAGTTTCTGTAGAGCTCTTTTATAAAACGGGCAAACTGCACCTCCGGTGACATGGTCACTAACGGTGTCTGCTCCCTTCTTGCAGAGCAAGCAGGATGGTTTATTGGAACAGGTTCCAATTTTGTGGCCCGTTTTGCCACACCGTAGGCAATTCCCTGAAAGGTCTTGCCCCTTACAGTTCCCTGCTACGTGTCCATAATCCAGACATTTAAAGCATCTTTTTGGTGCTACCTTTTCGCGTATTCGGCAAACCACCCAGCCAATACGTATCTTTGCCATCTCTATAAGGCGGCGAGCTATCAGTGCACTCACGCCAATTGTGGCGGTCTGTGTCCCACCGTATGCTCTCCTTAGCGACTTAACTGCCGTAGGGTGCAAAGCTTTAAATTCGTCAGATATTTTGACGAGAGCTTCATAAATATCCTCCTTAGAGGTTACTTCGTCTATATCCCTAATCTCAAGCCTGACCTCATGAGAAAGTGATCTAACCTTAGCAGCATCACCTAGCACCTCTTCTATAGCCGACCTAAATTCGCCCGTATTCTGGTGCGCGGGTCTATTCAGCTCAAACAACAGTTCACCCTTCCCTGTCTTCCTAATGCTCTTCACATTTTGACCCAGGTTGTTTAGCTTAGGGTCCCTCTTCACCTGTCTGAGAATATCCGCATAGGAAGTATCTCCACAGGTTTTAATCACTATAGCATCTGGTTTAACGGACGCTTTCTTTGTTTTAGCCCTTGGGCCAACCTTAACCCAGCCAGGATCTTTAGCACTTAGATCCGGTTTGCCAGCCAAGTTTGAGTTTATAGCCTTGGGTGTAGTGTGTCCACCTACCCTGACTACTTTATTAGGAGTTGTTCCCCTATTCTTTTTAGCTCTGTTACCTTTTGGGCTTAAGTCCTCCCTTCTACGCTTTAGAGTTCCGCCCATCACAGGATTGAGCCTTGGTGGTTCGTCTGTTTGAGTATGCGTACTAGTATGTGCTTTCTTTGTACTACTAGCACTTCCACTACTCAATTCATCTGAGACCTGCATGTACAATGCCTGTATCTCACGTGACATTGTCACTATTTCCTTATGCACGTTTGAACGTGCCTTTAGGAAAGCTACGAGCTTTGAGATCTTCTCTCCTAGCCTCTGGACGTTATTTTGTCCATTTTCACTATTTTCAACGGTGCCTGGCACCGGAACGGTCCTACTCAACGCTGTAGGAGGTGATCTGGTTATCACCGATTTCTTAGCAAAAGGGTTTACAATTTCACCCATGCTCAACTCATTTATACTCTCATTATTATTATTATTACTTTTATTCATTTTTTCAGTTGGGTCCCCGCTTAAAGCTGTAGTCTCCGTTTGCCGCACACTCAATAAAAAGTTTTTTCTTTGTCCAAAACATTCCCGCATTTTCCGGGTTAAGTTAATTTTATTAAAATTTAGTTCACTTTTTGTTGAGTGAATGTGCAGTTACCCTTGTAGTGACCCCGAGGGTGGCTATGCAAGCAGTGAGTTCCTCGCGAGGGTTGACACAAGGCCTTATGAGACTTGTGTACAGAGCCAGGTCGGGAGCTGATTAGGAGTCATCTCAACTAACCCTGCACAGCCAAAAACTATTGGCTACAAACTTTGATCATACTTTAAGCCCCTGCCAGGGTTTTACCGGGACGGAGGTAGCTTCCGCATTAGCCCGTGAGCCATTTCAGCACGATGTCACTCGTGCTTAATCAGGTCACGGAATACGTCAGCTCCCAGCCCATAATCGTCTGCGTCAGGTCGTCATCCAATCCATTATCGCTGTCACACAGTTAGTTCATTCTCAACTTTTGTTGAGAACTATTCAGTAGCGCCACGAGAAGGCCGTGTGACAACTTGGTTTGAGCAGGGACAAGGATCGCTAACTGGCTACACCCGATGGGAAGCCAGCGCTTTACCTTGAACGCTCGCACCCACGCCACCTGTATGTATGTATGTATGTATGTATGTTTTTTTTTTTTTTTTTTTTTTTTTTTTTTTTTTTTTATTCGCGGGGTGAAAAACCATCGAAAGGCACTGGCAGTGATGGTGGTTGCCAGTAGTGCGAGACTTTAACTCGCTAAAAAACACCCCTTCGCCCTGACCCAGATGCTCCCCGAGGGACTGCCGCAAGGCTTTACGTCTCGGGGTGGGAAAGGTGATACACCCTACATCTAAACTAAACTACATTGATTCTGCTGCGAATCTGTTCTAACCTACGAAGTTCCAACAGAACCAATTTTACAAAACTACAGACGTACGTCCAGTTGCACAAAGATTCCAACATGATTGGAACGATACTGCTCGGACTGATGCTACGTCCTAGGACTGTTTCTAAATATTCCCTATCACTATTAAACCGTGGACAGATGAAGAACATATGCTCAGCATCTTCCAAGACATTACCATCACAACTCGGACAGAACGGAGTACTGTCATGTCCAAAACGGTACAAGTACGACCTAAAACAACCATGCCCAGTTAGAAACTGTGTAATATAGTAGTTCAAATCGCCATGCTTTCTTGATAGCCATGCTCTGATGTCTGGTATCAGTAAGTAGGTCCATCTTCCCTTGTCAGCTGTCGCCCATCTTTCTTGCCATTTTCGCAGACACGATTCTCTCAACCCAACCGTGATGTCCGAAGCGGCCTCTAGCTCGATCGGTATCATGCCGGCAATGACAAAAGCGGCCAGGTCCGATACAGTTCGGAATGCGCTACATACACGCAAGGCGACCAGCCTATACACAGGAGATATCAGGTTCACATAAGTAGGATATCTAAGTGAGCCTGACCATATAGGCGATGCATATAAGATAATGCTTCTTACTACACTAGAGAGTAATCTCCTCTGCAGATATTTTGGACCTCTTGTATTCGGCATGATCCGGCATAGCGCTGTGCATGTTTTTGATGCTTTACTGCCTATGTACTTCAAGTGCTCTTGAAAAGACAGACGAGTGTCAATCATGACCCCAAGGTATTTTAAACATTCCTTAGATTCTATGCTACACGTGCCAATATTTAGCCTGACAGTTTCCCTAGTTTTCCTACTACTAATCAGAACCGCTTCCGTTTTATGGTCAGCTAGAGTTAGGCCCATTGATCTTAGCCAAGATCTTACGATCTGAATACTGGCGTTTGCAATGGTTTCCACCTCTAGTAACTCTTTCCCTTCACACACTAACGCTATGTCGTCTGCGAATCCAACTATCTTCACCTTTTCCGGTAGATCCAATCTTAATACTCCGTCGTACATGACGTTCCACAATAGTGGGCCAAGAACTGAACCTTGAGGCACCCCACCAATGATCTTGCGCCTCTTAGTACCTTTATCATGTATGTATGTATGTATGTATGTTTTTTTTTTTTTTTTTTTTTTTTTTTTTTTTTATTCGCGGGGTGAAAAACCATCGAAAGGCACTGGCAGTGATGGTGGTTGCCAGTAGTGCGAGACTTTAACTCGCTAAAAAACACCCCTTCGCTCGTATGTATGTATGTATGTATGTATGTATGTAAATGTATAACATACCATCAAAGTTGTTTTAAATTTAAAATTTTCACATTTCTTAAAAGCAAATTACGTCAAAATGTTTTCTTTGTAGTATAACGATTGTAATGTGCATTCGAAATATAATCTTTTTATTCATTCATTCATTCGATATTTCTTGCACTCTATCAAACAGTTATATTGTATTTGCGTGCTTTTGCTCTTACAAATAAGAGAAACTATTTATTTGAATTAGAAAGAGTATACGACAGAATCTTTTTATTACGGCCAACTATAAAGGCCGTGTCAGATAAAACTTTGTCGCTTTGCGTGAAGTTTAAAACTTTAACAGAAAATCGCAAAGCAAAAGTGTATGTCACAATAAAAACTTTGGCAACGCTCACGAGTTGTTTATTTATCTAAAAAAAAATTGTTGTTAATTTTTATATTTAATAATTTCTTATGATAACAGAAGTTAGAAATATTATTAGACGAACTACTGAAATTGGTTCTAATTGTTTTCTTAGTGCAAAAAGCTATTAGAAAAAAAAAAACTTCAACGCGTAAAAAGATGAGAGTTGCCGAACTTATCGCTTCGCGTTGCGTTAAAAGTGCTGGTTGTTTGTCAACACTGAAGACCATGCTTCAGTGTATATGATAATACTGTATAAATCTGATTATTGCACACTACACCATATAAAAAATCTAAGCGAACGCATACAATAACAATACAACAAAAAAATTAAGGTGTGTTTGCTTTGTGCTTTGCTGATCAATAGCACGAGCTCTCATTTATTCGTGTATGTGTTTATCGTCAAGCAATGATCTGTTGCAAAAATTTTATGTGTTACAGTAGTTTTTGTTGTTATTTGCAGTTTTAAAAAAGGCAGCAGCGTGATTGCTGTACATCACAGGCAATGTTGTCATTGCCATTATTGGTTTTGTATGTATTAATGCAAGGTGCATTAACTTATACACGGTGGCAGCACTACGGCATGTGACAATTTTTTGCTACTGGCAATATAGTAAGCTATTTACGTCAAATGTATTGTTTACATTTATGAAAGTGAATGTAGTGTTTTATTCTGAATTAAACATATATAAATTATTTTGTAAACATAAAAATAATTCAAATAAATATAATTTATAACAAAAAAAAAAAAAAAATTATAAATAGCTTGTTTTCTATGTTTCCCAGCTATCTATATGTCGACATTTCATAGGAACTACCCTAATCATCAGTAGACTTTGGAAATTTTTGAAAGATATTCTCAAACATTCAACTTCATATTCCAACAATCTAAATAAATTGGTGAGAATTTATAAGAAAAATGCTCTAATAATACCTGTCAAAACACAAAAAAAAAAACAAGCTTTTTCATTTATACACGTCTCTAACATTTCTTTACACTTTGCTTTTTGAAAGTATCTTAGTTAGTAGATCCATTCGTGTACAAAACTGGTAAAATATTTTAAAGTTACTGGTTTAAATTCGAACCTTAACACAACTTTAAAAAGCTTTTCACCTACTCGCTGGAACACCATTTATTACGAGTTATTATATAGAATTGAGGCAAATTGGGCAGAGATTGTCAAAAACAAAAAAACGAAATGAATAGAGTAAGCACTATTATTTTAACGTTACTATTTAGACGTTATAACGGCTCTAATAAAAATCTTAGAAGAATATGAAAAAACATCGAACAAGTTAGAAGGGGAAAATTATTCCACAATACATCCGGTCTATATTTACATATATATATATAGATTAAAAACAATATGTGGCCCTGCCACCACTGACATTCAAGTTGTAAAAGAAGTTAAAGAAAAAAATTAACCATGTACTTGGATTCTATAGTATTTAAAAACTTAACCTTTTATCATAAATAGCATTATTTCTGTTTCCACCGTTTGATACATTGATCAAATTTAGCGCTGGCGAAAAACAAGCGATTAACGAGGAATGAAGTATTTGCTAAAAAATAAAATGTTTTAAATAGCATTCAAGACAATATTTGCATTTGTTTAGTATGTATGACCTTGGTGGAACAAAAATCTTGAAAAACTGCGTAAAGTGGCCAGAACAGAGTTCAATAAGGCCAAGAAATCCAAAGAATGGGAAGAGTATAGGAAGGCCCTGACAACATATAACAAAGAGCTTAGAAGATCTAAGAGAAACTCATGGAGGGCTCTCTGTGAGGATCTCAAAGATGTCCTAGCAACAGCTAGGCTGCATAAAGCGCTTTCAAAGGGGCCGATTAACCCGATAGGCACACTCAGGAAACCAGATGGGACCTGTACAAATACATTCTATGGGACATTAGAGCTTCTTCTGGGGACTCACTTCCCAGACTGTATATTAAATACAAATGCGGACACGCAAAACGTGACGGCAAACTCAAATCATGGGATGATGACTTCAGTCATCAAGAATATAATAACATTTGAAAGGGTAGAATGGGCAGTAAATGCCTTCAAACCCTACAAATCACCAGGACCGGATGGAATCTTTCCGGCACTATTATGAAAAAGCAACACCACGGTCATACGAACTATGGTGAAAATCTTTAGATCAAGTTTACTATTGGGATATATTCAAAAAATATGGAGGGAGGTGAAGGCTATATTCATACCAAAAGGGGGAAATAAGCCTCCAGACTCTCTCAAGTCATACAGACCGATTAGTCTATCCTCCTTCATACTAAAAACTATGGAGAAGTTATTAGATATATACCTAAGAGAAGAGGTAATCACCTTACGTCCGATTCATGGACTACAATTTGCTTACCAAAAGGCCAAGTCTACGGTCACGGCCCTATACAAACTGGTAACGGATATCGAAAAGGCTCTGAGCTCCAAGGAGATTGCTCTATGTGCATTCATGGACATAGAGGGTGCCTTCGATAACGTAAATTTCCTTGCTATGGAAACAGCACTCTCTAGTAGAGGAGCTGACCAGGCAATGACAATTGTGCCATTCACCAAAAAAAAGAGAAGTAGTGATCCCTACTCTAAGGATAAACGGTATTGAGGTTGCTCCCAAGACAGAGGTGAAATATCTAGGCATAGTCCTGGATAAGAAACTCACATGGGAACCGCACCTCGAATCGGTGATAAAAAGGCAACAACAAGCCTTTGGATTGCCAAAAAACTACTGAGTAGATCCTGGGGATTAAGCCCTAAGATGACGTACTGGTTATATACCCAAATGGTAAGACCCACTATACTATATGGGGCTGTAGTATGGTGGAGAAAACCCGAACAGGTAACAGTCATATCAAGACTTCGCAAGTTTCAGAGACTCGCATGCCTATGTATTGTAGTGCCATCCCTGACATTCTTAGCCGGAGACTCTGGCAACTCCGCTATTCTCCTGCATTACATAAATTATGAAATGTCAATAAAGAGACAGTCATGTTAAAACCTTAGACTGAAACGTGTCTTTTTTAATGTTGAGGGTTTAATGACGTTAAATGGCGATCCTGCCAGTGAAGTGTTTAATCAAATAGTTTTGGAAAAAAGTTATATTAAATTCCAAAAAAAAAACACTAGATAAAACAAAATAAAAAAAACAAGTTAGATATTTTAAAGACGACCTAAAATATCAATGAAAACATAAAATGAAAGAAATAAAAGCAGTGCTTTACAACAAAATAATAATTGATATAAAAATACTGTGTTATAAATTTGGGTAACGTGCGAGTGTGTGTTAAAACAAGAAATAAAGGCTTTATAAGACAGAATTAAATGAATAATATCTAATAGCAAAAATATTAAAAAAAAAATTAAATAAAAAGTTAAACAATCTAGCATTTCATTATACATACATATGTATGTATATAGTTACATATACATATATAAGTTCATAATTTTGATACTCAAGTGAAATTATGCAACAATGATTTCAAATTTGGGCATAAATAAGACTCACAAAGCAAAGACGAAAATAAGAAACCGTTACTTTAAAGACAATCAGAAAAACGAAACACGGTGTAAAAGAAGTTAGGAAAAAGGATGGTCCCACATAAGAGTGTAAAAATAAACCAAAAAAAAGGAAATGTCAAAAAAAACAAAGAGTTAAAGAAAACAGGTTAAACTATAAGGAAAGAGCAAATTGAAATACAACGTCAGGTGATATGAACTAGAAGGAAAAAGCAAACGAAAACAAACTGATCTACACAATACATAAACGAAAATTCTTATACGTATATCTACATATATTCTCAGTGAATGAATACAAATTATCAAGGATTAATAAATTTTATATAAATATTATTATAAAACATCAAAACAAATAAAAACACAAGAGAGAAATGACAAACAAGAACAACAAACATTGAATTATATGAAACAAACAACAGGCATCAACAACAACAATAACAATAAGCAAGATTGAAGATTAAATGCAAAAATCGCTAAATCAACAGAAGGTATGTTCTACAGACAGTATGGAGAAAAAGTATGCAGACAAAAACCATTTACTTATTATTATACTTATGTTAATGTATGTATATTATATTTATACGTTATTAATTTTTTTCTTACTTCTAATTATTATATTTAATCCTTTACTATAATCATTAATACATATGTATATCTATTAAATATAATCTAATTTTACCTACTGAATTTTCTACTTATATAACTTAAAAACTACTTAAGTATCTATATTATAAAACATATTTTTCTACTGTTACCATTCAATTTTTAATAATAATCATTATTAAAATGTTTAATACAAATACATAAAACAAAAATTAAATAATTAATAAAATTTATTTGTTTTTGTTTATAACCTTATTTAAGTTTGAGTAAGAGAAACCAACGGAAAATTATGTCATATAATATTTAAACCAATAAATTGAATACTAATTTTCATTTCAGAAAATTCAAGCCTTAAAATAAAAAAAAAAAAAGAATATATATATAAAATGGAAAATAACCAGAAAAAAAATATTAAAAGTTGGAAAATCTTTTTTTTTTTATAGAAAATATATACGATTATAAATCTAATTTTATAACATATGTATGTTATTTTTATGTCATTACTGACAATAGTATATTATTAAATGAGTAAATAAGGCTCAAACGCTTTAAATATATATAACAATGTATAAAATAATATAAATTGATGAAAATAATATGCATATGTACATAATTACATCAAACGACAGAACAAAAGAATTTGAATTGAAAAAAGAATGCAAACTAATTACACATGCTTAATTTATTTACAAGTAATACGCATATAGTATTTGAAAGTTTTGATTTCCAAATAACAAAACAAAATCGTTTTTCTTTTTAAATAATTTTAACAATTCTAGCCATATTTCAGTGCAAAGGACGTGTCGGAGTACTTGCATAAGGTAATTGAAATTTTCACGAACATATTTTAACATTTATTTCAACACACATCGTTTATCGTTAACAAATGTCAGAATCATATAATGACGAATTTAAAGAATTGCTAAAAAATTTTTTTAATATTAAAAAGCGAATATTACAGAATCGCCCACTTAGTAAAAATATCAATAAAATTAACGAATATATACTATTAATAGCAAGCAGCTATAATTCAATATTACAATACACAGAGATTTATACGAAAGGGTTACCAGTAAGTGATCAAAACAAATATTTAAGCAAAGTTGAACATTGCCGAAACATTTTGATAAGGTGTTTTCAGAAACTTAATTGCACCGTAAAAATTCCAGAAGACGGTAGTTTGTTCGGATTAGTCGACGTTAGTGACGCAATAGGGATTGAAGACTGTATAGAAACGGACGACGAAGATAAAAAATTACTTAGTCTAACCGGAAGTACATGTTCAGGTTTGGAAATAACCATGGCGACAATTGAACAGAAAAAATCGTATGTTGGGATGTGTGCCAACATTATAAGAGAAAACTTTGACGGAAATCCTTTAGCTCTAGAATCGTTTCTCGACAAGATAAGTCTGATAGAAGAGTTGACGGAAGATAATTTGAAACCTACTCTTGTAACATTTTTGAAATCCAAGCTTGAAGGTAAAGCTCGGGAATCTTTACCGGAAGTTGTAAATAGTGCGCAAGACATAAAAACTGCCTTGAGAAGTAAACTCAAGCCAGACAGTTCGAAAGTAGTAGCTGGCAAAATTGCAGCGCTCAGTGTTAGGAATAACAATTACGCAGACTTTGCAAAACAAGCGGAGGAATTAGCCGATGCTTTAACCCGTTCTTTAGTCATTGAAGGTATCACGAAAGTGAAAGCCGATGAAATGGCCATTGAACAGACCGTAGCTGTATGCCGATTAAACGCAAAAACCGACTTGGTGAAATCGATTTTAGCTTCGACGGCTTTTAATAATCCTAAAGAAGTAGTTGCCAAATTAATAGTAGAACAAACGAACGAAGTTAAAGAGCGACAAGTACTTTCGTTACGTAGCCACAACGCAACCAGAAACAACAGTTTTCAGCAAGCAAATAGATCAAACCGTGCTAGGTACAACACATACAGTCGTGGTAATTTTCGAGGTAATTACAGAACGAATAATCGCAATTTTAATAACCAAGGAAATCAGAGGTATTTTCGAGGCAACAATAGAAACCGTTTCAGTGGTGGACGGGCTTCCGTAAGACATTTAAACGAGGAAGCCCCTCAACAAACACTAATGTTGGGGGAAGAAACGTCAAATTAAATTCATCAACATGCTTTAAATCAGCTTATAGCTTAAATTTAAACTACTCAGATTTTATCAACTTACACTTATTCAATCGAAACATTCCGTATACATTTCTGGTAGACTCCCAGGCTGATATTTCATTAATAAAAGCTTCATGCTTAAAACCAAATACGAAAATAAATACAAGTGAAACAATAACAATCACTGGTATAACTACATCTGCTATTTCTACAGTAGGAACAATTTTTACATATTTGAATATTTCGCAAAACAAAATCCCTCAAGTTCTTCATATAGTCCCAGATGAGTTCAACATTCCCTCAAATGGAATTCTTGGTACGGACTTCCTTAAGAACAACAAGTGTAGAATAGACTACCAACACATGACATTATCTGGTTCTAATCATAATATTAGGTTCAAAATTCCGATTCATCAAGGAACTACAAACTTTTCGTATATAATCCCGCCAAGATGTGAGGTTTACAGAATTTTTAAGTTTCAAAATATTGTAGAACCTATGTTCATAGATTCACAGGAGATTTCAGAAGGTGTATTCATAGCAAAAGGTATAGTAGATAAACAAAATTCAATGATACGCGTAGTCAACACAACTGATGAAATTAAATGTATCGAAAGTTATAACATAAAGACTGAAAGTTTAAAAAATTTTCACATCTATTCAATAAACAATACTAGTATGGATAGCGTACGTATTTCAAAACTTACTTCTATTTTACAGAACCAAATGCCCAGCGATGTTAAGGATGATTTGTTACCACTTATCGAAAAATTTGCTGATGTATTTGCATTAAAAGATGATCGAATGTCACTCACTAATTGTTATGAACAGAAATTGCGTCTAAACGATCCTATACCCGTTTATATCAAAAATTACCGACTCCCGCTCTCTCAACGAAATGAAATAAACGCACAGGTCAAAAAATTATTAGACAATGATTTAATAGAACCGAGTAGTTCTAGTTACAATAGTCCTTTAATATTAGTGCCGAAAAAGACCTCAAACAATCAGAAATCGTACAGAATGTGTGTAGATTTTCGTGCCTTAAATAAAAAGTTAATTGCGGACAAATTTCCATTGCCCAGAATCGACGACATTTTGGACAATCTCGGACGAGCAAAATATTTTTCAATAGTTGATCTGTACTCAGGATTCCATCAAATCCCTTTACATTCAGACTCTCGCGATATTACATCGTTCAGTACTGATACTGGTTCTTTTCGATGGAAGGTTTTGCCCTTTGGACTAAATGTTGCGCCAAATTCATTCGCAAGAATGATGTCCATAGCTTTTTCTGGCTTAGCCCCTAATAAAGCTTTTCTTTATTTGGATGATATTATTATAATAGGATGTAGCAGACAACACCATATAGATAACCTGGTAGATGTTTTTGAAGTTTTAAGGAGAAATAATCTGAAATTAAATCCATATAAGTGTAATTTTTTCAGACCTGAAGTTACTTTCCTTGGGCACAAGTGCACAGCAAAAGGCATCTTGCCTGATGATTCCAAGAAAATTGTAATACAAAAGTATCCCATTCCAACTGATAAGGAAGCTGTCAAACGTTTCGTAGCTTTTGCTAATTATTATAGGAAATTTATTCCAAATTTTGCTATTTTAGCTGCACCATTAAATTTTATTACGAGGAAAAAATCACAATTTGTGTGGAATGATCAGTGTCAAAATTCTTTTAATCAATTACGATCTGCGTTAGTATCGCCAAGAATACTACAGTATCCAGATTTCAACAAACCTTTTTTAATTACGGTAGACGCTTCTAAAATAGGCTGCGGAGCAATTCTTAGTCAGAACGTGAATGGCGAGGATCTTCCAGTGTATTTCGCTTCTAAGTCTTTTAGCCAATCTGAGCAGAAAAAACCAATAATTGAGCTCGAGCTGTTAGCAATCCATTTCGCAGTAACACATTTTCGCCCATATATCTATGGCACATTTTTCACCGTTCGTTCGGATCATCGACCATTGGTCTATTTATTTAATATGAAAGATCCTTCGTCAAAACTTACAAGAATTCGTTTAGAGTTATCAGAATATAACTTTGTGGTCGAATACATCAAAGGAAAAGAAAACGTTGGAGCAGACGCATTATCCAGGATATATATCAACGACCTTAAAAATAAACACGCACAAGTATTTCCAATTATGACGCGAGCAATGTCCAGAAAATCAAACAATCATAACCTAAATTTAAATAAATTTTCTTTATCGGACAATAATACTCCAAAACCAATGATTTACGATAAATTTTCACACAAATTCAGTAAAGAAACCGCTAAATTAAAAACAGAATTAATTAATTACGATACGAAGTTAAACAAATTGCGAATTAACGTATATAGAAAGTTTAAAAAACTGCTATGTTTAGATTTTGATTTTGCTAACGAAACTATAAATTTAGATTTACTGCTTTCGAGGCTACAAACCCAAGCCAACAAAAACAAAATTTATAAGGCAGAATGGCCAAAAAATGACTTAATATTTAAATTTGTCACACAACAAAACTTAAAAATCCATGGTAATAAATTATTAAAAACGCTCGAAATAGCGCTTACTGAACCTGTATCGATAATTAAAGATGACAGTGAAAAACAAAAACTAATGGAAATTTATCATAATGATCCGATTGTTGGAGGTCATTGTGGTCAAAAGAAATTATACGCTAAAATAAGAACAAAATACTTTTGGAAGAAAATGATGAAAGATATTGCGAAATTTGTGAGAAATTGTTCAAAATGTAACTTAAACAAGGTTAAACCATCAAATGTTGAACAACTGGTACTTAGTCCAACACCAACCAAAGCATTTGACGTAGTAGTCATAGATACAATAGGTCCACTACCTTTGTCAAATTATGGAAACAAGTATGCAATTACCATAATATGTGACTTGTCAAAATATCTAGTCAGTATACCCATCCCTGATAAGTCAGCTAGAACAGTAGCTCGTGCAATTTTTGAGAATTTCATTCTAACCTATGGAAAAATGAATACAATTAAATCCGATCTAGGTACAGAATACAAGAACGAAATATTTTTGGAAATGTGTAAATTCTTAAAAATTGAAACTAATTTCTCGACAAGCTACCATCATCAGACCTTAGGAACAGTTGAACGAAACCATCGTGTATTCAATGAATACATTCGGGCTTATATTAGCGAAAATCTTTCAGATTGGGACACTTATCTCAAATATTTTACATTTTACCACAATACGACGACAAATACTGTCTTTGACAATAAATTAACGCCTTTTGAAATTGTTTTCGGAAAAAATGTTGTATTACCAAACCAACCAAATTTCGTTTTAGATCCTGTGTATAATATTGATAATTATAGTCAAGAAATTAAATATAGACTGCAAAAATCGAATACAATGGCAAAACAATTAGTTGAAAAACATAAAATAGCAAATAAAAAATTTTTTGACAAAACTGCAAAACCAATAAATTTAAAGAAGAACGATAAAGTACTGTTGCGAAAACAACCTTACGATAAACACAAAAGTGTTTACGAAGGCCCTTTTATAGTTAAGAACGTAGATGGAGTAAATATTACTATACTCGATAATAAAACAACAAAGAAAAAAACAGTTCACAAAAATCGTGTCACAAAACTATAAAACTTTTATATATATTTGTAAGAATATGGAAAAAACCCAAATGTAAAACAAATACCACTTGTAAAACGACAAAACATTGTAAAACAAAAAAAAAAAATTTTTTTTTTTGAAATCAAAAATTGAAACAAAACTGTTAAAACTTACTTTTGTAAAGAGACAAATTAAAAACAAGCAAAAAAAATAGAAAAAAAATCAAAATATGATTTATATTGTTAAGTTCAAACGAAATATAATAATGGGAAAATAAAATGTAGAAATGTCAAAATTAAGAATCGTTATGTCATAGCGATATATGGAAAATCATTATCTCAAATAACTATAGCAAAAAAAAAAACATTTTTTTAAATACACTAAATGTTGTAACATTGTAATTATTCCAACATTTTTATAAAAAGGGAGGTATCAATGTCTCTATATAACAAAAACAAAAAATATTTTTCCTAACATATACTGTAATGTTACATTTTATTTTTTATATAAAAAGGGAGGTGTAGTGCCATCCCTGACATTCTTAGCCGGAGACTCTGGCAACTCCGCTATTCTCCTGCATTACATAAATTATGAAATGTCAATAAAGAGACAGTCATGTTAAAACCTTAGACTGAAACGTGTCTTTTTTAATGTTGAGGGTTTAATGACGTTAAAGTATCACAGGGGCCCCAACGATAGACATGGAAGCTCTTTTGAACCTAACACCGCTTAACGTTGCTATACAAAAAGAGGCGGCCGTTCAGGCCATATCAATTTACAAAAGGGAAAAACTTAAGGCAGGAAACCTTATTGGACATCTTGCAATCCTAAAGGATCTCAGAGACGTAATCGATATGTCTCAAACAAGTGACCTTATAGATCCGTCTAACTCCTTTGCCAGGAAGTTTAAGATCATCTTCCCTACAAGAAAGGAATGGAGCATGAATGCAAGATGTTTTTTTTATTTTTTTATTGGACCAGTACTCAGGGGATGACCCCTACATATGCAGTGCATTGTACCAGAACTAGGAAAATAGGTTGTGAGGAGGTGGAAAGAGGGAGTAGTGCTTGTGGACATTTGAATTGAACTTTCCAACGTTATAACAGACAGGAAACACGTCTGCAGGCAACTTGTTCCACAGACGAAGCGTACGGCTGAAAAACGAATTCTCTATGTAATGCGTAGTACGGTTCACCGGGCAATCAACCACAAATGGATGAGCTGTGGACGATGAGCGCGTGTTACGTAAAAAAGTGCGAGTTTCGGGAACAAGATCCCTAATCTCGTCAGAGCAAAATCCATTATAGTAACTATAGAACAGAGTAACGCACCCCACACTGCGTCGATGATCCAGTGAATCAATAGAGTTGGATGCCCTACTGTCACTGATGAGCTTCTTCGCCCTCTCCTGCACACGGTCGAGTAACCCCAAAATAGACTTTGAGGCACCGGCCCAAACATGAGAGTTGTATTCCATTTTCGGTCGGATGTAGGTGGTATAAATAGTAAGAAGGTCGGATGGAGTGAAGTACATCTTACACCGTTTCAAAAAACCGAGGCACTTGAATGCTTCTTTAGAGACATGAAAAATGTGTTCAGTCCAGCGAACATCACACTGTATCTTCATTCCCAGAACATCAAGAGCATCCGATTATTCAATATTTATACCATGGTTGCGGGATGGTTCACAAAAGTGGTACACGGAGGGATCCAAAACGGTCCAAGGTGTTGGAGCGGGAATAGTGGGGCATAGAGCACGCAAATGTATAACTCTTAGCAAAGACACCACAATCTTCCAAGCGGAACTATACGCAATTAGGGAAGCGGTTGAAATACTCTCCGAAAGCGGACACAAGGGAGTGCTGATAAGAATACTCTCTGATAGCCAATCAGTGCTGAAGGCCCTGAGTAGTTGCGTCTTTACGTCCAAGTTAGTACTGGAATGTCACAACAGGCTAAACGAACTGGCAAGCCAGAACCAGGTCACCCTGATCTGGGTTCCAGAACACGAAGGGCATTGCGGCAATGAAATGGCTGACATTTATGCCAAGAAAGGAGCAGAGGGGACTTTTATTGGACCCACTCCAACTTTTGGCTTCAACAAGGGTCTCCTGAATGAGGAGATAAAAAAATGGACGGTGTCTATCGTTGAACAATAGTGGAACGAGACAGATGGTCTTGAACACTCCACGAAATTTCTAAACTTTGATAAAAAAGAGGGCCGAACGTACTCTAAAACTGGACAGAAAAAGTCTCAGAACATTGACAGGTGCACTTGCAGGTCATTATAACTGCTACAAGCACCTGCACAGGATGGGAATATCCAACACAGACGTTTGCAGATTCTGCGGTGATGAAAAGGAGTCAATGGAGCACTTAATCATCCACTGTGGAGCACTGGGACACAGAAGAAATAGGCTAATACAAGCTTATATGTTAAGTGAATGTGACTTAATATCACTCCCTATGAAGGAGCTTGTCCGTTTTCTTGACATACTCAACCCATAATGGGGCCAGGGGACGCACAATAGATCAATATTAGTCGCAGTGCAAATGGCTGAAGAGTTCCATATCCCATCCACTAATAATAAATAATAATGTATGACTTACTTAGCTTATCCAGTTTTAAGGACCAAAAATATTTAAGACGAAATCGAAAGCAAATTGGGTTTCAAACATGATATTTTATGATTATTTTTTTGAATTAAATTTTTGGTTTGTACATTTGTACAACGGGTTATAGTTCAGGTTTTTTCTTTCTTAAGTTTTTTGTTCTTAAGAAGGATTTTTTACAATACAAATCTGCTGTGATCAATAATTTTGATTGAAGAAGACAAGAAAAATAATAATCAAATCTTTAGCTGGGGGACAACTAGCTGTTTCGTAGTCGCTACACTACTCATTAGCACCCACTGGGATTTGAATTCGGGTCATGACGTATCATGATCTACTGCTTTAACCACTAAGCCACCGAGCATTTAATTATTTTCTATCTATATTCATCTTATATTGAATCACATATGCATTTTTTGTTAATTGCCCACATTGTTTGTACAGCGTTTGCTGCCTCAGAACTAGCGGTATTTCTTTTTAGTTATTAACATACATATTTTTGTATTTTAATTTTAATAAGATTATTTTTTGAAGAAGGAATAAAATTCAGACCAAGTAAACTTCCTGCTCCTTCAATCCTATGCACTCAATTGTTTTTGTAAAAGCACTCAGCTGTAGGGCTGTGCTTGTGAATACACACATATTGCACTCAGCACTAGCAATGAAAAATACACAAATAACTTCATCATAAATTTTGTTTTTGCAAATTGTTTTGCTTTTTAAAACAAAAATATTAAATAAGTAGTTTTTCCTTAAATGTATTGATGTTTGCTCTTCCATAAAGAACTTTTGGGCACCCCTGATCCATACGAAACAAACATGGAATATACATTGTCTTGAGTTACATGTATTTGCATATATATTCTTTGATCGTATTTGTAAGAACGAAACAAATAAGCTGTGAATTCACATACATTGAACAAATGTTAGAACTTTAATAAAAAACGACTATATATATATATATATATATATATATATATATATATATATATATATATATATATATATATATATATATATATATATATATATATATATATATATATATATATATATATATATATATATATATATATATATATATATATATATATATATATATATATATTTCCGATATCGGCCTGAACCGATTTCTTCATTCACATTTTTTTTTTGCTGAAAAGCAATTCTTGTTATAAAAGAAGATTACTAAAATACAGAAAACAGAAAATTCCGATATCGGTTCATATATAACCGAGCATATTTAGTTCAAATTTTTTAATATACTACACATGTACGAGACTATCGTGAAGGGTGTTTTGGATTCGACCCAGCCGAATATACCACACTCTTACTTACTTTTGCAAACAAAAAATGATTTTTTATTCAAACCACAATCTTAAAACTTAAGTCAATGATTGACTTATTTTAAAACAATAAAAACTTCAGGAAACTTATATACAATACATATTTTTTTTTTTTTTTTTTTTTAACTTCATTATTTTATTTATTGAATCTACATAAAAAAATGTAATGACAATAAGTATTCAAATCTTAATACTATAAAAAAAATTATGATTAAAGTCCTGCCAGTGCTGGACGAAAATTTATTTTTATGCGAATATTATTTCAGAATTCAGTCATGTGTTTAGAGCTCTAATGGTAGCCAAAGTATCCCTCCTTCTCAGACGGATATGACCACCAAAGTTAAGGATATTAACTGCAAGTGGATTTGGATGGATTTCAAGTTTGTTAATATATCTTATCGCGTACTTCACAAATTCAGATTTCACAAAAGGTACGTTCAGATCTGCGTGGATTCGTGAGGTTTTAACGTACCATGGAGCATCTGTAATTCTACGGAGAATTCTATTTTGACTTCTTTGAATTTTCTCAATGTTGGATGCCGAGGCTGTGCCCCATAATTGAATCCCATAGCACCATATTGGCTTTAGAATCGAGTTGTACAGCAAAAGTTTACAATCAAGCTTCAAGGTCGAATTTCTGCCTAGTAGCCAGTTAATTTGCACTGCTTTCAATTTCATCTGCGTTACTTTTGCCTCGATGTGCGACTTCCATGTTAGTCTACGGTCAAGATGAATTCCGAGGTATTTGACTTCACTGTCTTGAGGTATTACTTTATTGTTAATAGTAATGGGTGAGCATGTTCCTAGACGCAGTGCGAATGTAACATGGGCACACTTTTGTTCATTAACCTTGATTTTCCAAAGCTTCAGCCATTTCTCTAGTTTGTCGATATGTTCCTGTAAATTTATTGATGCTTGCTGGTGGTTACTATGTATGCTAAGGAATGCTGTATCATCTGCAAATGTTGAAGTGTGAACGTTGGTGCTTGTTGGCATGTCAGATGCGTAGATCAAATATAAGATAGGCCCTAATATGCTGCCTTGGGGAACTCCAGCTTGAATAGACTGAGCGGGGCTTATGAAATCGCCTTCTTTTACTATAAATTGGCGACAATATAAATAGCTTTCCAAAAGGTTATGTATGTTTGCAGGTAAGTTAAACTTTATTTTATGCATTAAGCCATCGTGCCACACTTTATCAAAAGCCTGTGAGACGTCGATGAATAAGGCAGAGTAATATTTTTTATCTTCAAATGCCTTTCTTATGACGTTAACTAACCTGTGTGTTTGCTCAATGGTGCCATGTTTCGCTCTAAAACCAAATTGGTGATCAGGAATACATTCAACCTTATGAAGCATTGGATCCAACTTCGCCTTTAGCAATTTTTCGAAAAGTTTTGATATTGTTGACAGTAGACTTATTGGACGGTATGATTCTACTTTCGTGTGATCCTTCCCTGGCTTAGGAACCATTGTTATCATGGACACCTTCCACTCTGCAGGGTAATACTTAAGTCGTAAAATAGCATTAAAAATAAAAAGAACATTTCTTTTAGCTACACGAGGCAGCTCTACGAGCATTTTGTTGCTGATTTTATCCATACCTCACTGAAAAATATTTGCTTCATATTTCCAATGAACCCCATTCATTAGATAATTTTCATTAACGGAATGAAAAATTACGTTACATGAATGAAAATTCATAGCATTAATGAAAATATTCATTAAAATTGATTCATTAGTTTTCATAATTTCATTAGAAAATTTCATTGGATTTGTTATAAAAAATTTTTGAAGGCTGTGTGCAATATTTTAGAGATTTATTAAAAGTGAGAAAATAAATATATTATAACTACTAACTAAATGACAAAGTAAATTATTTTATACACTAATTACTGTGTAAAAAATTATTTTAATAAAAATTTCAATACTTTTTTAGTTCTTATGAAAATGTTCATTATATTAACTAAACTTTTCATTAGAATTCATAAACTACCCTCATTTTAAATACCTACATAGTTGAAATCAAAAGCAAAGAGATGGGCTCTTCTCTCGTTTTTTGGTTAAAAGAATATTTATTCCGTTACAAATGCTACAACAAAGTCACACTTAATTTTGTGTTGTGAACAATTATGTATCTATACCCAAAGTAAACGTTTTGTTTTTGCACGTAACGGGACTTTTTTTTCGTTCTTCAAAAAGCAAAACATCACAAGTTTCCAAAAGCAGAAGCAAACGTTTAAAAAAAGAAATGAGTTTGCTGAAGTTCATTTTTTAAAGTGAAGTTTGCGGAAGTTCATTGTTTAAAGGAAAATTAATATTTTATATGTTTTCCTGACGATGATAACAAATTGTTATCGAAATATTGAAAATAAATACTGTTGCATTTTTTATAAAAAATAAAACGATCTTTAGCTGAAAATAAGAAATATTTACTTAAACAAGATCAAATAATTAAATGTCAAATAACCATTGTTTAAACTTATTTAATTATCCAAAATGTTTACATATGTAACATTACATATTATTTTTTAAGTTATTTTGTGTTGAATTAAAATGTTTTGATTTTCTTTTAACCATCATTCTAAATGAAATGTATTAATATTATTAATTTTATATTATTTTCCATTATTATTAAAACAAAAAATTCTTTTATGCCTAATATAAAAAAATTGTTTAGTTTATTTTCAGTAGCACAATGCTAATGAAAAAAGGTCATTAAAATAATGAAACTCCTCCTTAAACTAATGATTTTGTTTCATTAGAATGAAGAAAATTTTTCACCAAATTAGTGAAGATTATCATTGGTTCAACGAATGTATTCATTAAAATAGTGAAAATATTTCATAAAAATAATGTAACACATTCATTGGCCTAATGAACAAATAACGTTTGCATAATGAAGAAGATTCATTAAAGAAATGAAAGTTTTACTTAATGTTAATGTACCAAATTCATAAAACTAATGAAATTGCGTCGTTAGCCTAATGAATTTTTTCATTGTTTTAATGAAAAGTATTCATAAATGTAATGATTTATTCTTCATTAACTTAATGAAGTTTTCATTAATCTAACGAATGTATACATTAAATAATTTTTAATGAAAGAAGATTCATTAGTCATGAAAATTTTCATTAGATTAATGTCAAAATTCATTATATTAATGAAGGAATTCTTTTCAGTGCTGGAGCTTTTTTAAGGTTTAGATTGCCAATAGCATTTTCAATTTCTTGGAAATTGAATCTTAAAGGCACAGGAGGTCTACTAACAATAGGTGGCAACTCATTTGCATTGTCAGACCTATTTGTGGTAAAAACGTTTTTCAAATGGCTAACAAATAAATTACCCTTTTCCGAGTCATCTCTAGCCCAGTCACCAGACGGTTTTCGCAAGGGCGGCTTACCTCTAACTGGCCTTTTTACCCGCCCTTAGTCGCCCGCCATAAAGAATAGTCGGACTGAGGAGTACCATCCAGACTTTCCAAATACGTTTGTAGAGAAGCCATTTTTTGGTTTCCAAGCAAACTTCTTAGTTGATTTGTGCACTCACGTAGCCTTGTTTTTAGCTGCGGAGACCTGCGAAGTTGCCACTCTCGTCGAACTCTTCTTTTTTCTAACACAAGTTGCTCGATTTCTGAAGAATATGTTCTATTTTGAAGGTTTCTGCGTGTTAAATAAACGCTAGAACCAAGTGCAGCGGCTTGTTTAAGGTTTTCGCTAAAGTTGCTTAGTGACGCATTAATATCTTCAGGTGTTCTTAAAACAATATTCTCAGTGCAATGGGTGCTCAAAAATTTTTTATATTTTAGCCTATTCACTCGGGTGACAGTCATATGCAAATTGTTAATCGGGGACCAAGTCTCCTGGGGAAAACGCACTGAAATAATAGTAGGTGAATGATCCGATGACAAGTCTAACGAAGGCTCAGCTTGCATCCATTCCACAGGGAACCCCTTTACCACTCCAAAATCAATCACATCAGGAATCTTTCGCCGGTCAGTCGGCCAGTAAGTGGGATGCCCGCTTGATATTACGTCTAAGCCCATTTTAGAAATTGTATCAAAAAGCACTCGACCCTTCGGGGTGATTAAACGTGAGCCCCAAAAAGTGTGTTTTGCGTTGTAATCTCCAGCTGCTATAAAACGAGGTCCTAATGAGGTGAAAAAACTTGAATATTGTGACTCCGTCACTGAAAATCGAGGCGGCGAATAAATCGATGAGATAACCAATTTGTAATGAAAATTTTCCACACAGATATTAGTTGCTTGAAGATAGTCCTCGCATGTGTCGTTCAACAAAAAATGCTTTATCCTAGATTTTATCAAGATTGCAGAACCTCCACAAGCTCTTCCACGGGGGTCTTTAGTATCGTATAATACGTAGCCGTTAATTTTAAAGAAGCTTGTTGACGTCAAGTGTGTTTCTGCAATCATCATTATATCAATCTGCTTATCCATCAGGAAGTATTCGAGTTCATTTTTGTGTTGGCGGATGCCGTTCGCGTTCCAGAAACATGTTTTTAACCAAATCATTTTTTCGAAATAACCTGCAAAATGGTGGATTGCATTTTCACCATTTCCTGCATCATCGTCATCATAGACGACGTAAAAGTGTTTATAGTTTGAATTAGGGTCTGTATTGTTGCCTCAAGGTTACTGAAATTTTGATCGGGCGGTTGAGATATAGATTGTTGATTCGGGTTTGCGAATGTAGACTTAACTACATTAGCATAAGAAATTTGTTTTTGATTTTGAACGGTTTTGTCGGTGGTTGACTGTCCTGTCGGAGGAAAAGAATTATTAGAAAAAATTTGAGTCTGCTGTGGTGGCCTAATAGCAATTATTGGTTTGTTATTCATTGAGCGCTTGAGGTGGGTGTAGACGGAGCAACCTCTATAATTAGCTGTGTGGTTTTCACCGCAATTACTGCATTTTTTTATTTTTGGGTCGAATTTCGGCTTATTGCATTGTGCTGTACCATGGAGTTCTCCACACACAACGCAAACTGTAGACAACTTGCAGTACGCTTTAGTGTTGCCAAATTCTTGGCAGTTGTGGCACTGTACGGGTCCTAAGCGCTTATGCGGTTCCTCTACGGTTACTTTTCGATGTAAAAGGAATTTTACACTGTATATTGGATGAACTTCATTTTTCTTTAAAGTCACGTCTCCTGGCTCTAATTCAACCCTAAACATTGGTTGAGGGATCTTTTCACGATTTCTGATGTTTAACACATTTTTTACTTTGAATCCCTTGTCTGTCAAACCGGTCTTAACCTCATCAGTGTCTACGCAAGGGTCAATCCCTTTTATTACGACTTGAAGACCTTTAGCGCTTTTAAGCTGATAAGTATAAAAAGCTTTTTTTTTTTTCAAAATCGTTAGACAGTTTTCGATAGTCATTTTCATCGTTAACCTGAATTTTAGTTTCGTTAATGTTACCGTGCTTGATGGAGGTAACGTTAAATGTATTTTCTCCGATTACTGAAACAATTTTTCTTACCAGTTCATTGGAGGCAGATTCCCTTAAATAAATTGGTGGTGGTTTAAACGAGTTTTTTGACGATCCTGTTGGCTCATCCGTTTGTAGAATAAAAAATCTGTTTTGATTGGTTGGTCTAGCGGATTCGGCATCTTTAGAAATTTTTGATTTGGATGCAATTTGAGCAGATTTAGGGCTTCGCTGACGTTTGGTGATGGTGATATACCTATCCATGTCTACTTGCGTTTTTTGTTTATTGGCATTAGTTAGAGTAGAAGATCTTTTATCTTCTGTTGTAACATCTGTGTTAGGCGAGCCGGAACAGGAGCGGATTTTATCTCTTGTAGAAAGAAAATTGTCCAATGATTGCCTTATAGATTCTTCTTCAGAAGTCCATATATTTTTGCTGGTGGCGCTAGGCTCTTTTTCAGAATTATTTCTGATGGGATTACTCATACAGAAAACAAAAACTTTAATGTATATTTTTTTCCTACTGGGTAGGTAATCTTCACGCACAATTACAACAATAACAATGCACAGCCACCACACTTGTTTTATTGAAATTGATTTTATTGTTTAGTTACTGAAATGTGAGGAATTTATTTTCCCGTTGTTTTTTAAAATAATTTGTTATTGTTTTTACAATTTATTACAATATATTATTGTTTATATGTAAGTTTAAAAATTAGTGAGCACAATGATTTTTTTGTTTGTTTGTTTTTTTTTTTTTTTGTTCACTGTTTAATTATACGACTGTGCGGTTGGAGAGTCACAGAGTGAATGTCACAATACATATAATACAATATTAACCACAATAGTTAATATACCTTACCAACATATGTACATATCGTAACTCAAAGTCTGAGGCCTCGTTTTGGAGCAACTATATTAACTATTAACGCGAGAAGCGTTGTTGTATTTGCTTTTGAACTAAAAATTAAAGTAGTATAATAAGTTACGTGTAATGTAGGTTAAATTATTTATAATTTTTAAAAATTGTATTTAAAGTTAACGGTCAGCATAGATGGCACCACTATACAATGCATAAAAATCAACCATGAGACAATAGTTGTGTTCGACGTCGTTACCGCGGGAACCCGCAGGCTCCCAATTTGCACGAAAAGTGTTTCTTGTGTTGAAAAATGAGAAAGCTTCTGAGACAGTAATTTATGTTTCTCATTTTACCAGACTTTACCCGTACTTTTTTCCGTGCAAAATGGTAAAATGGTTAAACCATTTAATCAGCTGTTTGCTATTTATGAAAATGAAATACCAAAGTGCAAATTATAAAAAAAAGAGTTTAAAAATATAACAATACCTTATATTTAAATAAGTTATATTAAAATAAGTTAATTTCCGTTTTTATATGGCTCAAAATGTTTAAATAAATTGGCCAAAATATTTGTTTGAATTACAACAGCGCTGTCAACTCAGCGCTTTTCGCACCGATTTTAGTGGTTTTTAAAAATCGCACAAAAAATTTTTAAATCCATGCATTCGTTTATTTAATTTTTAGTGTATTTTCTTTTTAATATTTGCTTCCTTTCGTTTTGGCTTATTCAATAAATTGTCGCTGGCACTGATTTCGATTTCTTATACTAAAATTTTACATATTTTATTTGATATCAATATATTGCTAATTTGTTACCACCGGTAAAAAAAATTTATGTTATATGAAATTTGTTAAAATCAGAAACTATATATACAACAATTTATCGAATAAAAAAAAAACATTGTTTATACATTCACTTTAGACGTCAAGTTTTCGACAACAGGTGTATTTCATAAACTACACAAACTGTTGCCAAAAATGTTAATATTTTGGGTTTGTACAAACATTTGTGTTTATGGGACTGTTTGCTAGTTTTTACAGATATTTGAAACATGTTTCCACAAATATAAAAAATGTTTGATTTTCGTGCAAACGTTGTGAATATAAGTTTAAATTTTGTCATTTCAATGAAATTTTTGCAGAGCATAGTGGTGTAAGAAGAAGCACACAAGTGGATCAAGAAAATGTTTTGAATTGTATAAGAGTTTACCTTCGTTTTAGAAATTAAAAAAATAAACTGCCTGGCCCACTATGTCACTCGATATCGATCGCTCGCATAAATATGTACATGCATACCAAAAGCAACATTTTAAAATTTGTTTTTGTTTCCAATGTATTTATGCGAACGAGCGATGTCAAGTGGCATAGTAAACGCTAAAAATTATGTGCAGAAATAAATATTCACAATTTTTTATTTTTAATTACTTTAATTGAATTACAAAAAACATTTAACTTTTTCAAATTTATGTTATTATTTTAGTAATCAAAATGCTCCCCAATAGTTACATTTTAAACATTACCCATACCAAAGTATATTTAACAAAGTAGCCGCTTCGCTACGCTAACAACAACGTCGAAAAATTTTGCGTGTATTTTGTTTTTGCAATTAAACCCGAATGTCAAAAGTAAGCGACAGAAAAAGAAGAAAAAGTGGAAAAAAGGAAAACAAAAGTACATCACGTACTTAAAAGTTAGTTGAATTTTATGAATTAAAAGTTAAATTAAAAGAACTTTAATGTTAGAAAATGATAGTAAATCTCCTATATCAATAGTTTTTGAAATTGAGATTAAAAGAAATATGCCTGTAGACTTTAAAGTGATACATTTGTTAGTGCATCTATGTGGGTGAAATGTCATTCTGTAATTCTTTAGCTCCAGCCAAACTATATTTAATAATAATTAAGTGTATCCTGGCTCCAGCAACAACTACAAAATCAGCCAAAAGTGTAAATCTGCATATGAAAGATCAACTGATGTATCTGTATCTGCCAAAAGTGTAAATCTGCATATGATGAGATATTAAGCAAGATACCCGTAGAGCATATAAGAAATTTTAGTATTATTGCCCATGTCGATCATGGAAAGAGTACTTTAGCTGACCGTTTGTTGGAGCTTACAGGCGCCATATCGCTGAATTCCGAAAGCCAGGTTTTACACAGTTAACAAGTTAAAAAGGAACGTGGTATAGATGTGAAGGCACAAACTGTTTCAATATTTCACACTTATAAAAATGTGAGATATTTGCTGAATATTATTGATACGCCCGGCCATGTCGACTTTTCTAATGAAGTGTCGAGGTAATTAGCTGCTTGCGATGTGTTATCTTGTTGGTTGATGCCTGCCATGGTGTACAAGTGAAGACTGTGGCTAATTATCATTCGATATCGAATCAGAACGCATTTTGAAGGTTAATATGACATTAAAGTAGTAACCAACTCTTTACCGAGTTTACTTTTATAACCTTTCAGATATCCACGAAACTTGGAATTGCGGTTTGTGAAGTTTTAAACAAAGTCATTGAAGTCATTCCCCCAACTGGTGTGTTTCCATCTGATCAATCGAAATATACTCAGATGCTGCTAAAAATGGCTTATAAATACTCAGTGAGATGGGTTTGAATAATGCAATTAAATTGTAATTTACAGTTTATCAATTGTCTGCGTATATATAAATCTGTTATGAAGTTTATTATTGAATTCGATAATCAAATATGAGCAACCTCAAGTTTTCCATTTTTATCAAAATAAATTATATCTATTCAGCATAAAAAACAAAATGAAAAGGAAATAAATGTACTTGTTTGAGTTTATTGATTATTATTTGGAAACTGAAAAATATTTTCAAACATATATAGGTTCCATAACTTCAAATAAATGGAAGCGTCTAAATAAATTTTAATATGATTTTAATAATAAATTTTTATTCATTGTCTTTTTTTTATACATTTATTTCTTTATTTATTATTATCAATCGAGCCTATAGGGCCGTATATGACTAAAAATAGAGTTTACAAACTAATGAAACAATACTACTAGATAATGAAATAAAATAGTTTATTGAAAAAAAATATATATCTTTTTTAATTTAACAGTTTTAAAAACATCTATTTTACTGAAACTTTTTTAGGTTACGAAACTATTAATTTTTTGCAATTTTGGTTATAGACATCTCCATTATACTTAGTTTAGTTTAGAAAACGGAAAATAAATAAAATAAATACGGAAATACTACGATATTCGTTAGGAAATTTAAATATGAAAGTTTTTTTTTTACAATTAATATGTATTATTATTAAAAAAAACAATAACTAGAAACAAGTTAGGACATTTAAATCTAAAAGCTTTTTTTTATAATTAATATGTATGTATATATAATCATGAAGAAAAAGCGTAACCACTATATTCAGTCATTTATGTAACCACTACATTCAGCCAAATGCAGTCTTTTGAAATGTACTTGTCTTCAAACTATAAAGAAATAAGAAAGAAGTTAAAAGCTGTATTTAAATAGTTAATTATTTTATACTTATCTTTGGACTTCTTTTCCAATATACCCTGCCTGGTGAAATTATTTTTCTTATTTGCCCTTGAGTGAAAATTTTATTCATCCCATCGGACAGTGCTTTTGAATCTTGAAGCTGATTTTTAAGCTCTTTAATTTCAGCTTCCAAGGCATGCACTTTGTCTATATAATCTTTTGCAGTGAAGTATCTAAGAATAAAGTTTATTTCATCTCACTACTATATAATTTCTCACAAAATATAATTTCTGCCGTTCCTCTATTCCTAACAAATATGTTCTTTGTCATTAAATACATTCTTATACAATTTTAAAATTTTGTTTTTGTATTAAATGGTTTGTTAGAAATAAAGGAACTGCCAGTTAGCTTTAAACTTTTCAACTTTTTTACAAGAAAAAAATAAAGTTATTCACTATACTTACTCAGTTTGAGTTGCCTGTTCCATCCGATATACCTTCGTTTGTGTTGTTTGATCGGTGAACTGCTTCACAACATAATCTGAATTAATATTCTTCATGCCGAACGACGGTGCTCCCATATTCTGATTTATGTTTTCAGACCTAAAAGAATACATATGTATGTAATTATTAACTCGGTTAGTATCATTAGTTAAAAAAAAATTGTATCAAAGTGTTACATATGTATGTACGTACATAAGTACATATAAATGAAAATCAAACAAACATTTAATTTAATGTACAAAATGTTGTACTCTGTGGCACATTGCCAGAGATTTGTTAATAAGCTTTCAAATGATACCAATATTGACCATATGGATTGAAAAATGTAGTAGAAAATTGCATGTATGTATGAAAACTTCTTCGCTCCATAACTGGAATTGGCGTTTTCGCCAATATTGTCATTTAACATTTTCTTATTACATATTTTTCTATTTTCTATCGCCCTATGAACTTTTTATTTAATTTGCAGCTGCGTTGGTAAACTAGATTTGTATATTTGGCACTATAAAAAAGGTTACTTACTGTGCAAAAGAACACATTTGTGGCATCTTTTCAATAAATGGTTCAGCATTTGGAAGAATGTGGAAGCGTCCTCCAAGATGTTTAAATGTTGGAAGGCAAAAAATGATATGAGCAAATCCTTGCAGAAGCTGTAAATTCAACCCCACAAATTTCACTCCACTTTTTTTTCATCACCACTTCTTTTGGGATACGAAACATAGTTCCGTCTCTCCTTTTGCACACAGCACAAATGGACATTTTTATTATTATTTGAAAAAAAAAACACAATGAAAAACTTTTTACAAATTTTAATTTAACTTTTCACAATTTTTGACCACAAAAAGACTTGTCTTTCGCAATTAATAATTTTGGCGCGTGCAAAATTGTAAAGAAAACAACAATGTAAACAAACAAGAATATAAACAATTTTTGACAAGTTGGCCACACCAGATGAGTAACGGTTCGACTGACGAGGTTACCTTATTAAGTGTATCCTGACCCATACTAAAAAAATAAAACTGTTAATTATTTGCAAATAGTTTTTATTTACAAGTTGGCTGTGCATAAACGTAATAATTGAAAACGAATTTACATTTAAATCGAAGAAAATTCTAAAAATAATTCTGCGATACATAGTTATTTTCCTCATATATGTAAAAAGTTAAATTTTTTTTATTAAAATGGATATTATGAAATAAATTTGTTTGTTAATTTTATATAATAATAAAAATTTTCAACTTTTTGTAAAAGTATATGTTTTTAATTGGATTTTAGTGTATTATAAAACTTAAAAGTTGAGAACACTGAATTTTAAAATTGTAGAAATAAACAACAGCTGTTTTTGTTTTCATATTTACACTAAGTTTACACGTGCAAGTAACTTGTTACAAGTAGCGTGTACATATTAACACCCAATACATCGAAAAAAATAATAAAAACACTTGCAATTTGCACGATTGTTTACACACGCAAGTGCAAGTTCATGTTAAAAATGTCGTCGAAGACAAACGTTGTACATGCGCTTTTAATGTCTGTGCTGCCAAAGTTTTAGCCTAGCAATATTACAGGGGAATTATATTGAGTACATAAATTTTTCACAATATAAATAATAAATTTGTAATCCAAAGAAAAAATAAGTTACAGATGTTTATTTATTTTTGTGTTTTTATATTATATTTTCGGCATATAACTAAAAATATTAACATTTTAAACATTTTTTCTTGAAAAATACCTATTAAAGTTAAAATGAAATATCTATGGGCAACACTGTTTGTTTCTGCTTGCATGCAAGTGAAAAAAACACTGCCAACCAAAATCAGTTGCAAGTGAGGCTACTACTTGCAGGTGTGTGAATGTATTAGTAAAAAAATGGTAATGTATTGGGTTTTTTGCACTTGCACTTGCGTGTGTAAACATTAAGTTAATTTTGGGCTTGAAATGTGGTTTTTTGTGTTCCAGCAATTTTGGGGAAATTTGTTGTTTTCTGAAAGTATTTTTTGTTTACTCTCATTTTACCGGACTTTACCCGGAATTTCCTCGAACAAAGCTAATGTTTGCTAAACACAGCCGCACATATGATTGCGAGTAGGTGTTAGTAGGTATATGTGTGCTCAGCCTAGAGTATCAAAACACGAGCATCAGCATATTCAAGGCAGTTTGGTCAGTGGCTGGCCTGCAGGTAAGACGTGCCCTGAAACCAGAGTTTTTAATTCTATTTCAAAGCATCTTGTTTTCGAGTGATCACAGCTGTGACGAAGTAACCAACAAGTGGTTAGTGAGGATTTTTCAATTCCTTACATTTTACTCTTGAGTGGTTCATATTTGCCTTGTTTTTCCACGTCATCAGGTTGGTATTCGAGGGAGAGTATTGAATTCTCCTGAGAGCAGTTGCCATCGTTGGAGGGCGTCGGAGAGTGAAGGTGTTATTTAAGTTTTTAATTCCACTCCAGCGCGACACCAGAGGCAGTGGATCGTTGGGGATTTTCTTTTATTATTTTATTTAAATAAAGAGCCGACATTGAAGACTAATTCACGAAACGTTGGGAAAAATATGTAATAAAGATTTTGCATTTTTATTGACATAAAAAAAAGTTAGGCCTCACCAGCTAAGTATATACTAAAAACAGAAGACTAACAGCCTGTTTATAGGACACGAGTTAGCTCACTCGCGACGAGCCAATTTATAGATGAGTACGTAAGAAATTGGGTTCATAAAACGCGACTTGATTGTGTCGTGCAACTTACGTAAATTCGCGTATGTGTCAAGCATTTATGATATTTGTTTGTTGCCATCATGCGAAAAAATAGTATCTGTTTACATTTTTCATACCAAAAAATTGTTTTTCAAGCTAAAAAGCGGCATTCCTATTCTAGGCACAGTTGGCACACATACATACATACGCATGTATGCGTAAGTAAATAAATAAAACAAAATATTTTTTGGAAAGGCTAATTGAAAAAAAAAACGAATAAACAAACAAAAATTGTATATTTTAACTGCAAGTTTTATATTGTATATGTGTATGTTTTATTATGTCTGTAAATATGTCTACAAAACATTTATATGCAACGAAAAAACAATTTCAATTCATGTCTCCAGAAATTTGAGAGACTCTTAAAACGTTCTGTTGCAATATTCATTCCTAGTTTTCTTCTTATTTATTACCACTCATAAGTTATTTTTATTATATTTCTTATTATTTATAACAATTTCTACACATTTTCTATTGACGAGCATGTTTCTTCATTCGCCGATTTTGACATTTATGGTGAGATGACTCGCGTCTTACAAACCAAAATAAATTGACAGATGTTACGTTTTTTAATACTAATCGTCAATAGTCGCGGTTTGTAAACCAAAATCAGAAAAAACTTACAAAGTTAGCGCTTTTTATCGACGAGTCATGTCTTATAAACAGGCTGTAATTATGTTTCTTTGTTTCTTTAAAAGACCCTGGACCATCCCAGTATAAAGCGTAAGTGTCGTTAAAATATATATATATATATATATATATATATATATATATATATATATATATATATATATATATATATATATATATATATATATATATATATATATATATATATATATATATATATATATATATATATATATATATATATATATATATATATATATATATATATATATATATATATATATATATATATATATATATATATATATATATAACGAGTGATTTTTTTTCTATTATCTTTTTGGCAACACTAGTTTTGACAGCTCACGCACGTTTTGTATCTTGTGTCACTGTCAAACATCTTCAGTTTGGTCTATAATTTAATCATGAATCGTCTTACAAACGAACAACGCCTGCAAATTATTGAATTTTATTACCAAAATGCGTGCTCTGTTAAGAAAGTTCATCGCGCGCTTCTTCCATTTTATGGTCAGTTTAATCGGCTTCTATTCGGGCTATTGTAAAAAAATTTTGCACCAAATTTACATTGTTGGACATTAAACCGCTTAAAACGCTTACGTAGAGTGCGAACTGAAGAAAATATCGCAGCCGTATCGGCCACTGTTGGTGATGACCGTGAATTATCGATTCGGCGCCGTTCGCAGCAATTGGGCCTCTGTTACTCCACTACGTGGAAAATTTTGCGGAAGGATTTGGGTGTGGAGCCTTATAAGATACAGCTGGTGCAAGAATTGAAGACAAACGACCTACCACAACGCCAAATTTTTGGTGAATGGGCTCTTGAAAAGTTAGATGAAGATCCACTTTTTTATCGAAGAATTGTGTTCAGCGACGAGGCTCATTTCTGGTTGAATGAATACGTGAACAAGCAAAACTGCCGTATTTGGAGTGAAGAGCAGCCAGAAGCATTGCAAGAGCTACCAATGCATCCACAAAAAACAACCGTTTGGTGCAGATTATGGGCTGGCGGCATCATTGGGCCGTATTTCTTCAAAGATGATGCGAATCATAACGTTACTGTGAATGGTGAGCGCTACCGTGCGATGATAACAAATTTTTTTTGCCCAAAATGGAAGAGCTTGACTTGCATGACATGTGGTTTCAACAAGACGGTGCCACATGCCACACAGCACCCAGATCGTGCGATTTAATGCCTCTAGACTATTTTTTGTGGGGCTATGTTAAGGCTAATATCTATAGCGACAAGCCCGCTTCGATTGACGCACTGGAAGCCAACATTGCCAACATTATTCGTGAGATACCGGCCGAAATGTTGGAAAGAGTATGCCAAAATTGGACTAAGCGGATGGACCATTTGAGGCGCAGCCGCGGCCAACATTTGCATGAAATAATCTTCAAGCATTAAATTATATCGACCCAGCTATCGATCCAAATAAATATTTCATGCATTTTTCTGAATTTTATGTGTTTTTTTTTTTTTTTTAATTTCCGATATAAGAACTTATAAAATCACCCATTACATACATACATACATACATTGCCAGCCTTGGTTGGTCCTACATTCCGCAATCATGGCGAAGGTGTGTTGTAGTCTTTATTCCGAAAGGGGGGAAGGCTTCACACACCACTCCGAATGATTTCAGGCCTATAAGCTTGTCATCCTTCTTGCTTAAAACCCTGGAACGGATAATTGAATTACATCTTAGAATGTCAATTATTCCGAGCCATTTATCAGCATCTCAACATACCTATACCAAGGGCAAATCTGCTGAGACTGCATTGCATTCGCTCGTGGGGTATGTAGAGAGAGCTCTGGAGCAGGGGGAGTATGCATTGGTTGCCTTCCTTGATATAGAGGGGGCATTTAATTATGTGTTGCCAAGGGCTATAATAATCGCTCTGGAAAGACTGAACGTTCGTCAGTCAATTGTTAGCTTCATAAAGAATTTACTGACCAATAGGGTCATTACTTCCAATATTGTAACGTGCAATTGAAACACCATTTCTGTTGCTCAAGATGACTTTAGAAATATGGTAGATTTTGTTAAATAGATATACAGGGTTTTCATTTTAAAAAATATTACTAATGACGTGTTTGGGAGCCTTCTAACTGCTAGCTAACAGTCTGTTATTATAAATTTTTTTGTTTTCAGTTTTAGTTTGCCAAAAAAAAAAAATTACTACTAAATATCATCTTTTTATGTCCTAAAGGATTCCTTCTCTGGTATCATAAAAAAAATAATACTGATGTTTGTTATAAAAAAAGAAACATGTGATAACGAAAGATATTACATAAACGATTTATGTAGGAAAAGTGTTATAAAAAAAATATATATATGTATATATGTGTATATAGATATATGTATATTTAAGAGAAGTTTGTGAATTATTAAAACTCAATTACAGTAGTTCAGAGAGAGACTAATTACTCTTATTAGTATAGTTTACTAACAAAACTATTGGGTGATATTCACTACTGTTGTGATATTTAATTGTGTCGGTATGTATGCACCTATATATGTGGACACCGTAACAGAAATATGCAAAAAAATATATGTCTAATTAAAGCTTAAACTCACCAGTATTTTAATGTATTGTTGGATTTTAGGTTTGTTGATACGTATGTAAGTATGTATTATTTACCATATGTAATGAATGATGTCGTTGAGGCCTCCGCGAACATCTGTTTGATATTGAATAAAGTTGTTGGGTTTAGGAAAAAATATTTTCTTGCATATTTCTAAATAGGTCAAGGGTTAATTATTTAAAAGTTTTATAAGGTAAAACACAACATACATACCATAGTAGCTTAAATATTAGGATTTGGGGTTTAATGGGGACTTAAAATTAAAAAGTTGTAATAAATTTAGTTACGCTCTTGAATATTAAAGGTCTAGGTAATCTGAAGAATATCGTCTAAAACACAATGTGCATACACAGAAACATTGTGATCAGGAATTTGATGGCAGTGTTATTTTATAAACCGGATTTTTAAAACACTGCAGGTTACTATTTAGGTAAACGGGTTGAAAGTCTGAGGTGAAAGATCGTTGATAAGTGGTTGTGTTTTGAGGTTACTTGATGGCTCAAATTTACTTTGGGTAACACGTGGAGACTGGAAACTTAGTATAATTAATTGGATTGTGGTCAATTCAATTAATGCCACTTGGGGCAGCACCAAGAATTATCCTCCCGCTGAGTATTATTTAATTCCTTGGGGAAATTCTGCGTAAATAAAATACAGGATAGAGAAGCTACGCTTTCTTTTTTTTTCAAAATTATTTACCTCATGAAATTTAAAAAAAAAAAACACCTTACATAATCTTGAGACGCCTTCTAAGATTTTTAGTACGACCGTTGTCTTCCGAAAATCACTAGAAGGTGGTCCCGACACCGACTGTGGTTTAATGCCTTCTTGGAACAACGTGTTTTTATAAAAGCGTTAGATCGAACGTTCACCTTTCAAATGCACTTAATATTTTATTTATATTAATTAATGCCAAGTCGCCGGGGAAAATTAAATATGTTTTACTATCTCCCTTTAAGTAATTTTCAAATAACCTCTTTTTCCAAGTGATTTTAATTATCTTTTTCTGTGAACTTACACACGGCTTATCAAGCGAAGAGTTGATTGAGAAAAAGAACGTGTTCTTATAGTCCCACAATATGTATGCTTTCAAGCGGTAAAAGCAAAAAAATTCTTTCGTCACGTGTGATGTTACCATCCTATCTTTAACGTAAATACATAGTTGTATATTAGCAAGGATGCAAACCTAAGATATATTTTTATGTCATGTCAAATTTATATTTCTTGCTATGACTGTTGTTATGCGTTAACTTTTATTATTATTAGTAGAATAGTATAAAAATAATTTAAATTGTGTGAAAAGTTCAATGGTGAAAAAAAAACAGGTATTTATAACATAGTGTGTAGGTTTTGATGTGAATGCCGAAATATTGGACGTTACAATATGGAGCGAGCCACAATTTGCAGAGTGGCTAGAAGGGGCACTCCACAGGGAGGGACTCTATCACCTCTTCTATGGAATTTAGCTCTGATTTATTGATGGAATTAGTTTCCATGCTGTTTAGGACAGTGGCATATGCCGATGATATTGCGGTTGCTGTGTCGGGTAAGTACCCGGATATACTATCACAGGAACTAGGCTCTGCGCTAAGCCTTATAGTAGGATGGTGTACAAATAGCGGTCTAAGTGTGAATCCGCAAAAAACGGAGCTTGTGCTCTTCACTCGAAGATACAAGACTCGTTTACTCTGCCAACCGTAAGGGGGGTTGAGCTAGTGTTGTCAGGCAGTGCGAAATATCTGGGCATCTACCTGGATTCCAAACTATCCTGGCAGCATAATGTCCAGTCAAGGGCAGAAAAAGCTGCTATCGCCTTATTCTTGTGCAAAAGGGCCATTGGAAAGACCTGGGGAATAAATCCTAGAAACTCCTACAGGCTTTTCAGTACGGTTGTAAAGCCCATTCTAACATATGGAGCGCTTGTGTGGTGGAAGTCGTTGGAGAAAACCACCTACTGCAAAATCGCAGAAAAGATAATGCGTACTGCTGCTTTGATGGTGACTGGTGCTTCCGGCACTACGCCATCGAAAGCACTTTTCACTATGCTGAACTGGCTGCCGGCTGATATCATGGTGAAGGAAATAGCCATGAATTCGGCTATCAGGCTGTGGTAAAGCGGGACGTGGAAGGAGGCGACATATGGTCATGCCTCAATAATAGGAAGAATAGTGAACCTTCCGGAAAATATTGATTACTGCTCGCCGGCTCTACTGCCCGACAAGAGATTTGATGTAATCTTATCAGGCTCGTTCTCGGAGACGACTGGCACAGATCGTCAAGAGGACGTGCTTGAAATTTTTACAGATGGATCCAAGTCGGACTCGGGAGTCGGTGGGGGTATCTTTATCCCCTTGTATGAAGGAGGATGAGTTTTAGGCTGCAAAATGAGTGTAGCGTGGCGCAGGCCGAAATAGCGGCCATTATGAGGGCAGCTAACTGGTTAAGGTACTACAGGATATATGAGAATGATATCCGAATTTGTACCGATAGTAAGGCTGCGTTGTATGCACTAGCTGGAGTCTATACGACATCCAGGTTGGTTCGTGAATGCCGGATATCTCTAAACGAGATAGCGAGACATTCGAACCTGGAGCTTATCTGGGTACGAGGGCACAGTGAACTGTCCGGAAATCTAGTAGCGGATGAACTGGCAAAGGCCGGTGTCCAGCTACAACAAAGAGATATTGATGGGATCGTTGGAATCCCGCTTACGAGCTGTAAGAAACTAGTACACCGTCAATTTTTTCAGACCGCTCAAGACAGATGGTCTAATGAGGGTACCTGTCGAATATCAAGGCTGACATGGCCCAGATATGATAACAGGAGGACATACATGCATACATACATACATATACACATACAACAATCTGGAAGAGGCAGAATTTGGTGTTGTTGCCTAAGGATAACAAGCCGCTAGACGACCCTTCCTCCTATCGTCCGCTCTGTATGATAGATACAAGTGGAAAACTTCTGGAGAGTATAATCTGCAGAAGATTGGAAGATTGCGTACAAGCTAACCTAGGTTTATCAGATAACCAATTTGGCTTCAGGAAAGCAAAGTCAGCGGTGGACGCTATCAAAGTTGTAGTAGAAACCGCTGCTCAAGCTATCCAAGGGAAGAGGTGGAGGAATGGAACAAAAGGGTATTGTGTGGTTATAACCCTAGATGTAAAAAACGCCTTCAATACGGCAAACTGCGAGCATATGCAATATGCGAGCATGCTTTGGTCCGTATAGACATCCCAGGGTGTCTACTAGCAATTGTACGGGACTATTTCCGGGATAGAGAGCTAGTTTATGATACCGATAAAGGTACTAAGAGGCGCAAGATCATTGGTGGGGTGCCTCAAGGTTCAGTTCTTGGCCCACTATTGTGGAACGTCATGTACGACGGAGTATTAAGACTGGATCTACCGGAAAAGGTGAAGATAGTTGGATTCGCAGACGACATAGCGTTAGTGTGTGAAGGGAAAGAGTTACTAGAGGTGGAAACCATTGCAAACGCCAGTATTCAGATCGTAAGATCTTGGCTAAGATCAATGGGCCTAACTCTAGCTGACCATAAAACGGAAGCGGTTCTGATTAGTAGTAGGAAAACTAGGGAAACTGTCAGGCTAAATATTGGCACGTGTAGCATAGAATCTAAGGAATGTTTAAAATACCTTGGGGTCATGATTGACACTCGTCTGTCTTTTCAAGAGCACTTGAAGTACATAGGCAGTAAAGCATCAAAAACATGCACAGCGCTATGCCGGATCATGCCGAATACAAGAGGTCCAAAATATCTGCAGAGGAAATTACTCTCTAGTGTAGTAAGAAGCATTATCTTATATGCATCGCCTATATGGTCAGGCTCACTTAGATATCCTACTTATGTGAACCTGATATCTCCTGTGTATAGGCTGATCGCCTTGCGTGTATGTAGCGCATTCCGAACTGTATCGGACCTGGCCGCTTTTGTCATTGCCGGCATGATACCGATCGAGCTAGAGGCCGCTTCGGACATCACGGTTGGGTTGAGAGAATCGTGTCTGCGAAAATGGCAAGAAAGATGGGCGACAGCTGACAATGGAAGATGGACCTACTTACTGATACCAGACATCAGAGCATGGCTATCAAGAAAGCATGGCGATTTGAACTACTATATTACACAGTTTCTAACTGGGCATGGTTGTTTTAGGTCGTACTTGTACCGTTTTGGACATGACAGTACTCCGTTCTGTCCGAGTTGTGATGGTAATGTCTTGGAAGATGCTGAGCATGTGTTCTTCATCTGTCCACGGTTTAATAGTGATAGGGAATATTTAGAAACAGTCCTAGGACGTAGCATCAACCGAGCAATATCGTTCCAATCATGTTGGAATCTTTGTGCAACTGGACGTACGTCTGTAGTTTTGTAAAATTGGTTCTGTTGGAACTTCGTAGGTTAGAACAGATTCGCAGCAGAATCAATGTAGTTTAGTTTAGATGTAGGGTGTATCACCTTTCCCACCCCGAGACGTAAAGCCTTGCGGCAGTCCCTCGGGGAGCATCTGGGTCAGGGCGAAGGAGTGTTTTTTAGCGAGTTAAAGTCTCGCACTACTGGCAACCACCATCACTGCCAGTGCCTTTCGATGGTTTTTCACCCCGCGAATAAAAAAAAAAAAAAAAAAAAAAAAAAAAAAAAAAAAAAACATACATACATACATACATAATGGGTGATTTTATAAGAACTATCGGAAATTAAAAAAAAAAAACATAAAATTCAGCAAAATGCATGAAATATTTATTTGGATCGATAGCTGGGTCGATATAATTTAATGCTTGAAGATTATTTCATGCAAATGTTGGCCGCGGCTGCGCCTCAAATGGTCCATCCGCTTAGTCCAATTTTGGCATACTCTTTCCAACATTTCGGCCGGTATCTCACGAATAATGTTGGCAATGTTGGCTTCCAGTGCGTCAATCGAAGCGGGCTTGTCGCTATAGATATTAGCCTTAACATAGCCCCACAAAAAATAGTCTAGAGGCGTTAAATCGCACGATCTGGTCGGCCAATTGACTGGTCCCAAGCGTGAAATAAGCTGTTCACGGAACTTGCCTCTCAATTGTCCATTGCAAAAAAAAAGTTTGTTATCATCGCACGGTAGCGCTCACCATTCACAGTAACGTTGTGATTCGCATCATCTTTGAAGAAATACGGCCCAATGATGCCGCCAGCCCATAATCTGCACCAAACGGTTGTTTTTTGTGGATGCATTGGTAGCTCTTGCAATGCTTCTGGCTGCTCTTCACTCCAAATACGGCAGTTTTGCTTGTTCACGTATTCATTCAACCAGAAATGAGCCTCGTCGCTGAACACAATTCTTCGATAAAAAAGTGGATCTTCATCTAACTTTTCAAGAGCCCATTCACCAAAAATTTGGCGTTGTGGTAGGTCGTTTGTCTTCAATTCTTGCACCAGCTGTATCTTATAAGGCTCCACACCCAAATCCTTCCGCAAAATTTTCCACGTAGTGGAGTAACAGAGGCCCAATTGCTGCGAACGGCGCCGAATCGATAATTCACGGTCATCACCAACACTGGCCGATACGGCTGCGATATTTTCTTCAGTTCGCACTCTACGTAAGCGTGTTGGTGGTTTAATGTCCAACAATGTAAATTTGGTGCAAAATTTTTTTACAATAGCCCGAATAGAAGCCGATTAAACTGACCATAAAATGGAAGAAGCGCGCGATGAACTTTCTTAACAGAGCACGCATTTTGGTAATAAAATTCAATAATTTGCAAGCGTTGTACATACATGTACATATAAATATATATAGATATAGTATTGCAAATATAACAACAGAATATAAAAATATGGAAGTTGTATTGGCAAACAAAAGAAGAGAACAAATTATTCATTCTTATTTTAGACAAAATGTTGGCGTGGTTGGCACATGAAGTGCTTTACATTGCTTGTTGTTTGGATGTGGAATGGGAGATCGTTCCAGAGTCGAACTGCATTAATATAAAAATGCCTTTCTGATATAAGTTTTTTATATCGAAAAGAGTTAATTTTTTTACATCTACTAGATCTGGATAATTCTACGCGTCTATAAAGATAGTACGGAGTTTTAGTGTAGATTATCTTATGTAAAAAAACTAATGTTCAGCATTTTAAGAGGTTGTCGAAAGTCAAATTATAAAGTTGAAGAGATAAATGCGATATTCTGCTATTTCTTCTACAACCATAAACATATCTAGCAATGTTATTGTATGTCACATTTAATTTATTCTTTGATAGTACATCACAACTAGAAAATAGCTCACAGCCATACAATAGGGGAGGCAGTAAATATGTTTTCGCTAGCATTTTTCTAGTGGCAGTGGGCGTAAACTATTGAGTTAACCACAAAATTCTCAACATGCCGTATACTCTACCGCATATAGTATTGATATGGTAATTCCTAAGTTTCTAGCACTATAGATGAGATCTATTGTCGAATTTGCAATAACAATTTGTGACAAATCCATCTGAGAATATTTTATTTTACTTATAACCAGTGCCTTGGATTTGTTCGCGTTCAGACACAAGCCATTTGTGGATGCCCATTGAAAGACGTTATCGAGATCATTGATTAACTTAGCAATGCAGTTAACGATGTGTATCGGTTTACAAGTCAAGTATAATTGTACGTCATCAGCATACATTTGCACATTACAATTTGTTATTTTCTTTGGTAAGTCGTTAGAATATACTGAGTATAACAGTGGTCCAAGTATAGAACCTTGCGGTATACCTCCTATTTGATTTCCTCCGGTTCAAGCAAACCATTTGCCTCCTATCACATACGTACGATTCAATGAGCTTGACAGAAGTGTTAGAAAAGTGGCACATGTAACTAAGTTATTGACATAAAATTGTGTGGTCAACGGTGTCAAATGCCTTGGAATGGTCCAGGAGAACTAAAATTTAGACTAGGTTGTCATCAATATTGGAACGTAGTTGTTCTGCAACATCAACAAGAGTGGTGATGCAACTGTGCTTAGGTCTGAATCCCGTTTGTCGATCTGAGAGTATATTATTATGATATAAACATTTCGTCATTTGGTCATGTATTATTCTCTCAGCAATTTTTGATAAAAAGGGCAGTATCGCTATGAGACGGTATCTATTCACCGGCTTAGGAATGGGTACTATTTTTGTACATTTCCACATTGATGGGAATGTTGACGTTTTAATTACGTTATTGATTATATGCGTGATATGCGGGAGAATAAATGGCAATAAGAGTTTAACGAACTTAGGGTGAACTTCATCAGCTGCAATTGCATTTGATTTTATTCTTAAACTGATTTTCAGTATCTCTACTTGAGAAGCGTGAATTAGTCGAAAGCTCACAGGATACTGTTCATTGTTGAAGCTTTCGAACGAATTATAAATGTTTTGGTTAGAAGGCGGCATTGGTAAGTTAAAGTTTCCCAATTGGTTTTTCCTAAAAAGTATATAAGGCGCGACCAACTGCTCCAAGACAAACTATTAAACAATCAAAAACGTTATTTTTACTTTTCAATTAAGAACACCTTTATTTAATTACTTTTAAAATTAATTAACTAAATTAAAACTTCGCAACTGTTTCGAATCAACGCACAACCAAGACTGCCGGTTCCCAGCCAACTTTGTTGGCTCGTTAACCTGATGGATCACGTTGCACCAACATGTGCAAGTATGTAGACGCTGATCATGCATTTTCCCATCAACTCAGCAATTTCGTAACCAGGTTGGAAGCGCGTGTATTCAAAGGAGTTAAGTTACACAATTATTCTTGTCGACAGTGTGGCAAACGTTGTTAGCTCCTCCCTTCTTAAATGTCTTCGTCCCGCAGACCAAATGCATAGGTTGGGAAACTGGAACACTGACCTCTGGTAAGTTGAGTTTCCGTGTCACTTTGTACCACACCACTACTACGCAGATGGACAATATTACAACAATGCCAAAGTGGCTACCAAATGAAAGATTTAGCTTCGCTTCAAGGTACTCGAGACTATCTAAGTTTTGTAGGCTAATATTGTGAATCTGATCAATATCTGGCAGTAGTTTTTCGTCTAGCATACTTGTAAGGACAGGTGGTGGTGGTTGTACGCGTGAGGTTGAGGTGCTAGAAAACGTCTCGTTGCCAATAGTTATAGTTTCGTTAGAAAGTTGTATTAGGTAGGTTCCATTCAGCATCTCTGTATGTTCCTGTATCTTTATAATACCCTCAAAGTTTGTTAAGAAGATGGTATCAGGTGGAATCATTTCCATGATTCGCATTTCTGTCATCCTGTATTTACAGCATGCTTTACCTCCCTTCAATAATCTCGGTATGCAACCTTCTTCGATCAGTTGATTCAAAGAGGATTGCCGGCAAACTGTTGCTTTGTTGATTTGGAGCCAAGGGGTTTTAATACCAAATGTTTCATTCTGGCTAACGAGAAGCTCACTGTAAGGCAACTCAATCTGCTTACCGTTTTTAATAGCTGCTCTGACGATTACCTTGTGGTATGAGTCTCTTTTTAATTTGGGGATAGATATAACGTATAGTAACAACGATCCGTTAGTGTAGATTGAGGGGCTCCCATATTCGATCGCTTCTACAGAATTGGCATACGGCAGCGTTTCAACTTCGGTAATGATATCTTCAACTTCGGTTTTGTCTAACAGATTAGAGCTGATGATTCCACTCTTTGCCATTTGGCAAACTCGAATTATTTCATTGGTGGCTTCTTTCAAGACAAGTACTTGGTTAATAGTATCTTGTTAGATTCGCTCCGCTTCCTTTCCGCTACTGATTTCATTTATTCTAGCAGTAAGTTCATTAGTTCTCCACACGATTTCGGTTGTACTATTCAGTAGCCGCAGATTTATTTGGTATTGCTCGTTGTTGTTGTGAATAATTGCATTTTGGCTTTTAAGGATGGACTTCCGATCTGTAGCGTCTGGACTGCCAGTGACCCACTTCCAAGCGGACCCAATCCAGTCAATCGACCTTCGAGTTCTACTGCGTGTGCCGCCTAATTCGATTAGCCTATCCCTTACTTGGGCCAAGTGGTAGCTGATAATATTCCTCCTTTGTCCAGGTGGTACATGTTTCTCAACTAGTGCTGTTGCATTGTCGGCAATTATCAGGTATTCGCTGAGATTTATAACGTGGACGAATTTGAAGTTACCACTGATAGTCCAGGCATTTCCTTCTCGCATAGTTACGATAGGGGTATCATAATTGTATATTTAGGCTGCATGCGGGCTATTTATTCCCATGCGAAGGAGAACGAAAATAGTGATCAATCAAATCATTCTTTTCTGTGAAATATAAATTCTTAAAATAAAAATATTCTTTAATGGTTAATATGGGTAATAATAAGTAAAGTCGGGCAAAGCAGTTTTTTTTCTTCCTTTTCTTTTTTTTTTCTTTTTTTTATAAAAAAATTTTTGTGTTTCTTAATTTCTATTTGCGATTTTCTATTTCTATATATTAGGGGATTTTTAGTGTTTAATTTTATTTTATTAATTTTGGTTCAGATTTTTTATATGGGCTTTGTGAATCCTTTTACCGCTTACCGTGCGTCTTGTAACCTTATTATCCTTCTCAACAGTCTCTTTCCTGTAAATTGGTTTGTTTTTAGCCTTTAAGTTTTTAATCCTAACAAAGACCGTATCGCCTTTTTTGAATTTCTTTGGAGACGTGCGTTTTTTATTCAAGCGCTTATTTCTTTCTTTAGCGTTTTTCCTAATTAGTCCCCTTAGGTCTTTGTTTAATTTAGAGCGAGCTGTGAGCAGTTTGTTAAAGTTGGATGTTTTTGTTCTGTTAAAGAAAACATCACTGGGTCTCTTTCCCGTGACTAAATGTATAGTATTATTATATCTATCGACTGCTACATAGATTAACTCCTGTACACTGAGTTCTGGTTTTTCTGCTCTAAGGCACCTGTAAATTTCTATGAGTGTTGAATGAACGCGTTCTACCTGACCATTCACTTCGCTTCGTTGCGATGGTGTCAAGTAAATTCTTATCCCTAATCTTTCAATGAAATCTCTAACTAAGGGGCTGAGGAAACTACTCTCATTATACTCTTCAATACGGGCTTTCCATCTTTTAAGTTTGGCGTTGAAGTTCCTATTCCATCGCCCACACAATAGCCAGCATTTCTTTTTCATTCATTGCGTAACCTTCTTCAGTTTTATTTAACGGCCTTGATATGTAAGCAATTGGCTTGTCCTTACCGATTTCTCCTTGTGAAAGCACTGCGCCAACAGCATAGCTTGAGGCATCCGTTGTAAGATTAAACGGTTTGGTAAAATCTGGAAATAAAAGAATATCGGCTGTTGTTAAGAGATCTTTTAATATCTGAAAAGCAGCCAGTGTCTCGTTTCGCAATTCTATGGGTACCTTTTTTGACTGTGTGGCTTTCACCTGCGCGTTTTCGCCTCCGGTCAGATTTGTTAGTGGCTTAGCGACCTTTGCGTAATCGTTAATAAATCGTCTATAATACGATGTCATTCCCAAAAATCCTTTCAGTTCCTTGAGGTTGGATGGTGGTAAAAGGCTTTCGATAGCCTTAACTCTCTTCGGGTTTTATGCCATCGGAGCTAATCAAGTATCCTAAGAACTCCACTTCGGTTTGCATGAAATGGGTTTTATCGATGTTCACCTTCAAGTATGTGTCTTGCAGTCTTTTGAAAATAGTTTCTATATTATCCAAGAGTTCCTCCTCGCTACGACCGAATACAATTATGTCATCAATATAGACATAACATATTTTTCCTATATACTGCTTCAGGATATCATCGATCATTCTTTGGAAAATTGCTGGTGCGTTCCTCAGTCCAAAGGGTAAGCGAAGGAACTCGTACTTCCCATTCATGGTTGAGAACGCAGTCTTTGCAATGTCTGAAGTTTTCATAGGAATTTGGTGGAAGCCTGAGGTTAAGTCAGTTGTATTGTAGTATTTGGCGTTACCTAGGCTTGCTAGAGTGGCAATAATGTCTGGGATAGGGTAGGTATCAGGAATTGTGACAGCGTTTAATCGTTTGTAATCAACTACCAATCTGTATTCTTTTTCACCATTTGGTTTTGGGTTTTTGGAAACAATCCAGATCGGGGAGTTATAAGGGCTTTTAGAAGGACGTATTATGCTTTCAGACAGCAATTCCGCGATTTGTCTACCAACTTCTTCTCTCATTGCAGCCGGGTATGGATAGCTTTTTGAATATACCGGCTCTGACGTTGTTGTTTTTATCTCAGCGCGGACATTTGTGGAGATGGCCTGGTTGCTGTCAAGTGGCCCAAATAGAGGTTTAAATCGCGTTACTAATTTGTTAATATTCATTCTGGTTTCATCTGGCATAGATTCACCCAATACATAATTTAGGCTATTTGATTTTTTCGCACTTAAAGGTATTTTGATGATATCCCTAATCACCAACAAATTAGTTTTCCTATCAAAAATAGCTCCCAGTTCTTTTAAAGTGTCATCGCCTATAATGCCATCGAAGGTATTAAGACCTGGTAACAAATAGAATGTGATTAAGTCAGGTATTCCATGCCTTTCAAAAAATTGTCCCACTATCTTTCTAGTTATTTCGATTTTTCCCCCTGCGGTTTTAACAATGAATGGATTTAATAGCGGTACACTTCCGGCGGATAGTTTTAGACTACAAAAATTTTTGTTTGAGCCGGTATCGATCAAAAATTCAAGTTTGGTATTATTACCCGTAATATATTCTATGTAAGGTAGGCTGGATGACCCTCCTCCATAAAATTTTGTTCCTTTGCCGCTGAGTCGAAATCGCCTAGGGTTATTTCGTCCTGAGGGACGAATTCTTCAGCTTCCGTATTTATATGGAAAACACGAGGATGCTTGCCTCTTCTAAAGATTTCGCTTGCCCTTCTTTTTTCTGTGAAATTTGGGCGATTCATGTAATTTACTTTCCGTGTCTGGATGCTATGATCCGTTTCCATTGGCTCTGGCTTAATCTGCTGCAACCTTGAATATGGGACCGGTCGAGTATAATTAGTGGGTTGCCCGCCGTGATGGTGATTGTACCTAATATTATTTGGGAAATTAAAATGAGGTCTAGGAGGTCTTGGAGGTGTTTTAGCAACACGCACCGCGGCTTGCGGATTGTTCATACGTGGCTGCGACCTAGGGTGTAGTATGTTGTTTCTCATTGTTAAGTTTTGAAGTTCCAGGCATGCCGAGTATGCTTCTGGTAGGGGTTTTGGGTGTTGTATTATCACCATTCTTGATAGATCCGGGTTGAGGCCGCGAATAAATATGTCCAAAGCCCTATTTCTATGAGCACTTATTAATGCACTGATTGTCTCTTCGCGGTATGTTTCGATTTTTAACTTATTTATAATCAGGGATAGTTGGTGGTTGACCGTTGAATAAAATTCGTCCACCTTAGATGTACCTTGGCAAAGCTGATTCAGTTGATGTTCGATCCCTCTTATCGGCGCAGTGGAGGGATAAGACCTTCTTCACTTCCCTCCAGTCATTGTCGAAAATATTGAACGACACCAAGGTGGCGTCAGCTTCTCCAACTATTTTCTGGCGTATACTCTGTAGAATTGACCTATAAATAGGTTTATGCAAAGTCCTTAAGAACCATTTCTACCGCGAGAACCCAGGATACGTAATTCAATGGATTTCCATCAATCGTTCGAAGTTCTTTAACGCTATCAGGAAGCCTACATATTGAGCTTAGCTCTTCTTCATTCCGTGGGGCTTGCAAAATCGAAATTCTGTCTTCTACATTGTACGGTTCATCTCGTCCTGGCCGTTCTAACATATCTAACCTCCGTTTTAATTCAGTCATGTCATCACTCTGTTCCATTCTACCTATTCTAACTTCCATTACTTTCATATGCTCTAATAAACGGTTAACCGCTCCTGTGAGACTGGTAATTGTAGCTTTCATTTCCTCCATGTTTTATTTCGGTAAAAGAATTCACTCACCTGGATTTTCCAATTATTCGTCAAATTGTTTCACAACACTTCCACTTCCTACACTTTTTAGATTTAACTTTTTATATTTAATTATAGTTTCCAATACTTTCGTTGCATGGATTACCCTTCTTTTTTTTAATTTTTCTTTATATTTTATTTTTGTATAAATTTAAGGACAAGGCAATTGTCAATTGCAATAGATGATTTTCTTTATTTTGTCAGAAAACTTTCAATTTAAAAAAAAAATTTACTTCCTTTTTTTTTACTTTATGTACGTGTATATTTTCAATACTTTAATTCACTCTTAATTTTATTTCTTTTTTTATACAAAGTTCTTAAGTTTATTTTATGTTTTGTATTTTATATATTTTTTATCACTTATATTTTATATTATATTTCATATTTTATATATTATTTTAATTTTATGGAGAATTTTTTCTCTTTTCGACGCGACCAGTTGGAAAACTTTGGTTCCTCACGGAAGGTCCGTATTATTCCTTTTTGGTACTCCGCTTTAATTATTACGGATACCTACTGGGGTACGGGTTCCTTCACGTTCGCGCTGGTATCCTTCTGTGATATGTTATTGTTAGAGGAGATCACCAGGAGTACCAGTTAGCGAAGGAGGGCTAATTTACTTTTCTGATTTGTATTTTTTGTTATGAATGTACTGGAGGGCCCCTTGAGATTCGCAGTACGGGTTTTATTATTCTTTTATTACTTACTATTTATTACAACAGGACCACACGTTTTTTGTGGGTCCCTGCTCGGGCGCCAGTTAAAGTTTCCCAATTGGTTTTTCCTAAAAAAAAATATAAGGCGCGACCAACTGCGCCAAGACAAACTATTAAACAATCAAAAACGTTATTTTTACTTTTCAATTAAGAACACCTTTATTTAATTACTTTTAAAATTAATTAACAAAATTAAAACTCTGCAACTGTTTCGAATCAACGCACAACCAAGACTGCCCGTTCCCAGCCAACTTTGTTGGCTCGTTAACCTGATGGATCACGTTACACCAACATATGCAAGTATGTAGACGCTGATCATGCATTTTCCCATCAACTCAGCAATTTCGTAACCAGGTTGGAAGCGCGTGTATTCAAAGGAGTTAAGTTACACAATTATTCTTGTCGATAGTGTGGCCAACGTTGTTAACTGGTAGGTTGGCGAATTCCACATTTAGTTTATCAACATCTATATTGTTTTCTCTTCCTACATTTTTATTTACAATGCCAAATGAGCAAATGACATTCCACTTTGCTCTCAAACTAAGCGCATTTTGGAATTTTTGATTCAAAAATCTTATTTCGCCATCGAAATACTCTTCTCCTACACTCTTTGAAGTAATTATGAAGAGCAGTAGTTTTGTATCTTTTCCACCTAGCATAGGCATAATTCCTTTCTTCTATTAATAGTTTAATAACTCTTGTAAACCAGGGCTTACCAGCTCGTATTTTTTGTTTGTTTTAATTACCACATATTTTTCATATAAATATTGAATGTAAGAAATTTACCTGTTCATTAACAGAAGGCATGTAAAATATTCTGTTCCATGGAATTTGTCGTAACTCTGCTTCTAGAGTGCTGAGACAGATGTTGTTAAAATCTCTATATGTGATAATTTGTTCCTGATTTTTGTTTGCTATAAAATCATAACACATGAAAATCAGATCATGTTTCGAAAAACCCGGTGCGGAAAGTTGGTTGAATGAGAGGAGTCTAGAGGGATTGCCAACAAAGAAAAGATCCAGCAAGGTGCTGTTTGTAGAGGTGAAAAGTGTTGGTAATGAATTTCATCAGTGTTATTTCGTTAGTACTCATTTCATCAGTTAGAGTGGAGTCAACTAAAACATTGGAATTGAAATCGCCAGTTAAGATAATATCTGAGTAACCCAGTGCAATTGTGGACAGTTTAGTCATAAACTTTCTAATTTAATTGTATTATTTGGCCTATAAATTGACCCCAAAAGCAGTTTGTGATTGTTATTGGAGATTTCGAGAAATAAATATTCAATTTTATCAATATTATTGCCGGCATCGTCCGACGACTGACATATAACATTGCACGAAATAGACAACTTTACGTAAACTGCAACCCCTCACCCGTTTGCATTTCTATCCCATCTATATAAACGATAACCTTTTATGATGTAGTTGCAATCCTGAATTTCTGACCGAAACCATGTTTCTGAAACGCATATTATATCTATTCCAGATTCCTCAAAAATAAAACGAAACTCATCAATTTTTTCATTGCAACTCTGGGCATTTATATGACAAATATGCATGCCTGAACTGTTATTGCACAGAATTCTTACCATGTTAAACAAATTCTCCCTGGAACTATATCTTCCACTATTATTCATCAGTAGGTTCATGTTTAAAAAAGATTATATTAATAGCAATGTAAGCACTAACATTTTCAACAGTAATTTTATGAAGAATATTTCTGAAAGTGAACACAATATAAATTAACTGAACAGATTATAATTAAAAGAAGATTTTTATAAGTATAACAAAATAAAATACAATCGCTCAATATAAAATAGAGGTTTAAAAAGGTAATACTTAATATTGGTCTCAGTTTATTTTTTATGTTTAAAGACACTAAACAATGTACTAAATTAATATTAAAACAGAATAAAAATAAGCATAATTTTAACTTTACTTTGATTTCGAAAATTCTCTTCCTGCCACATTTCTCCACCATCATCCCCAACAGGTAGTCAAAACATCAACCGTAAATTCTGCAAATTTTTAATACATACTGGGTGTTCATCTCTAGACTTTTTTACATACACCTCGCCTCTATTTGTAAATGCAGAAGCTATTACTTTACTTTTTTTAAGCGATATGCCTGAAGATATATTCGATGGTTTTCTGGTGTTAAGTTCTCATTTATGTAGAAAGGAGTCGAACTATCGAAACCGATGAGGTTCAAACGTGAAACATCTTTCTGGTTCATAGCATTTCCTCAGATTGTTATTGTTGTTTTGGTATTTGTAACTGACACGAAATATAGCATTGATGTTCAAGGGCTTGAGCACTTCCTTATGGAAAAGCAAACCGATATAATGTTAATTGCTGAAACTCATTTGACAACCAACAGTTTTTTCAAAATTAATGCCTACACACTATATGATACTAAAGATCTGCTCGAAATCCACAGAATGGCTTCCCCTAAAACATATATGAAAAGCCTTGATGATACTCCTCAATCTGATTATTCCTTGTGGAAAGCGACAAAAGGTCTGAAAAGACCCGTAATAGATAAGCCACCTTTGCGAACTTCAACTGGCAACTGGGCAAGAAGCGATTCTGAAAAGGGGATGTTGCATGTCGATCATTTGAGAAACGTTTTTATTACAAATGATTCAACGAATAATACAGCAGAACTACCGTCATATGCTACTAGACCGCCTGTGCCTTTGAGACTTAATTTTCAAGATGTTGAAAATGGTATCGGTAATACAAACCTCAGGAAAGCTCCAGGCATTGATCAAATTACTGGTAAAATGCTTGAGCAGTTACCTCGTGTATCCAGAAGAGTTCTACTTTTTATTTTTAACGCCATTTTAGGCCTTGAGTATTATCCTGCAGAGTGGAAGGTGTCTATGGTTACTATGATACCCAAGCCAGGGAAGGATCCCACTAAAGTAGAGTCATATAGACCAATAAGTCTATTGCCAACAATTTCAAAACTTTTCGAAAAATTGTTAATGGCGAAGTTGAGTCCAATATTAAACAATGTGGGATGTATCCCTGATCATCAATTTGGTTTTCGGGCTAAACATAGTACCATAGAACAAACGCACAGACTAGTCAATGTCATAAGACAGACCTTTGAGGAGAAGAAGTATTGCTCAGCTCTATTCATTGATATTTCTCAAGCTTTTGATAAAGTGTGGCACGAGGGCTTAATGCACAAAATAGAGTTAAACTTGCCTACAAACACACACAAGCTTCGGGAAAGCTACTTATATGGGCGGAAGTTTGTTATCAGAGAAGGCGACTTTATAAGCCCAACTCAGCCAGCCAAGGCAGGAGTTCCCCAAGGCAGCATACTGAGGCCTACTTTATATTTGATTTACGCCTCCGACATGCAAACGACATCCGGAATCCACACTTCTACCTTTGCAGATGACACAGCGTTTTTGAGTGTTCATGAAAACCACCAATTAGCTTCACGAAATTTACAGGAATATATTTCAATATTAGAGAAATGGCTAAAACTTTGGAAAATAAAAGTTAATGAACAGAAATGTACTCATGTCACATTCACTCTGTGTAAGCAAACATGTGCGCCAATCCAAATAAACAACTCACCTATTCCGCAGCACAATGAAGTCAAGTACCTTGGTATTCACCTGGACCGTAGGCTAACTTGGAAGTCTCACATTGAAGCAAAGGTCACTCAGTTAAAACTAAAAGCAGCGCAGCTAAATTGGCTTATGGGCAGAAATTCGACACTGAAATTAGATTGTAAACTTTTTTTATACAACGCAATACTAAAGCCTATACGGTGCTACGGAATTCAGTTATGGAACACCGCCTCAGCGTCAAACATTGAAAAAATTCAAGGGCGACAAAACAAAATTCTTCGAATGATTACTGCAGCTCCATGGTACGTAAAAAATTCACGAATTCATAAAGATCTGAGTGTTCCACTGGTAAAAGAGGAATTTTCTAAGTACGCGACAAGGTATGTCAGTAAACTGGAACTTCATCCAAACCCTCTTGCGCGCAATATACTTAATTTTGGCGGCCACACTCGCCTTAAAAGAAGGGATACCGCTGCCACCATCAGATTGCTCAATAGGTGATTTTACCGAAATAGCTCCCGCATAATAAAACTTTTTGTCTAGCATTGGCCGGACTTAAGAATCACATTTTTTAATTTTAAATTTAGTATTAAGATTTGAATACTTATTGTTAGTTCATTTTGAAGATTCAATAAATAAAAAATGCTTAAAAAAATATTCAAGGGATTAATATTTAATGATGTACTTAGGCGTAAGTACAAATCAGAAAGATTATCATCTGCGTAAAAAAGAATACCATGTATACGCAAATCACAGGCTATAACAGAGTTTTCTTGCTTTCTTACAATATTTTTTAAATATTCAATTTTTTTAATTCATTTGTTTTACTCTTTAAAACTGTAATTTCACACGAAACTTTGCTGTTTATTTCTTGCATAGTTGGCTCAATTGTTGTTGTTCTTTTAGTGATATCATTTAATTCGCTCTTTGTATCGTTAAGATGCTTATTTAACTCACTTAAGAACCGATCTTCACAATCGCAGAACATTGTTTGAATTGTATCTTGAAAGCGTTCAGCTAACTTTTCAAACCGTTGTTTCATTAATTGTATAAAGCGAAATGGAGAATTGGTATAAACAAGAGATTCCCTATTTGATTTTTTTGAAGTTTTTGGTGAATTTTCAAATAAAGAGGTCTGTACGACTTCTCTCAAACTCTTTTCCGCGGGAAGGTTTGACATATTTTTTGTTGTTTGCTGTTGATTTTGATCAATGTGCAATTGTTATTGGAATTTTTGTCTTTGCTTCGACTTCTCAGTTTATACATTGAAATTAATATTTTTGTTTGCTTTGTAAGATCAGTAATACAATTTGTCGTTGTAATTTCTTTTTAAGTGTTGTTTTTACAATTATAATTAATAATATCACACCCCTAAGGTATGCAATATTTCCCCAATTATTTTAAGCTGGGATTAAAGGATTGATATATAAAGTTGTTTGTGTTTTCGAACAATGCTGATTTATTAAGAGAAAATTTTAGGAGTTTTTTTGCAATTAGTAAACGTTGTTTATTTAACAAAAAAAAAAAAAATCAAAGTTTACTGAACTTTTGTTTGTTTGCTTATTATTATTTTAATTTTAGTTGTTTTTGTTGATTATATAAGAACTGAACAGTTCACTTAATAAATTATGTTGTGATATTTTATTTTTGGCTAGTTGTTTGTTTGTTAAGTCTGGATTTTACTTTGTGATGGTAATTAAATAACAGCTTGAATTTTAGATTTTTCGACTAAGTAAAATCATTTTTCGTCTTTCTTCTATTAATCTATCAAGCGTGTATTGTTTGTTTTTTTATCATCTCATATCTACGGGAATCTCCTAATGACATTTCAAACTTAGACTCATCGCTAAAAATTATGGATCGGTCCTGGTTTGTCGCTCCCTTGCCCATAATAGCTGCTTTTTCTTTTGTGTTGTACTTAGATGAGGTTTTGCCTTTGCCTATAATATAAATACAAAATCATCTCATAATGAAATTTTAGAATAGCTCATACTTACTTTGTAAAATCCATAACTCAATTTGTTTATATATTTTCTGGTTGTTACTCGTCTTATGGTTCTTCCAACTGCTGAGGACCACTCGGCAGCCAAACTACGAACCGTATTTCTTCTGTTTTTTTTATTATGGAGTGCAGTGAACGTATATCACGTAGTGTGATATTGAAAACTATTCCGCAATGTTTATAATTTGTGTCTACTGAATTGTGAATGTTTAAATATGTTTGTTTTATTTTGTTTTAGAAATGGAAATCATTCCTGAAGGCAGACACTTCCGTTTGGTGCAAGAATCTGAGCTTCCCGAAATATTGGACTATTTAGAGCGATTTTTCCCGGAATCATTAAAGGTAAGGAATACATTTTTAATCAGAAAGTTTTTCTTTGGCTTAATAACCGTAAAACAGTTTAAATATTTTGGTTTCAATAACAATAAACACTTGTATATCGAATCAAACGATCTGCTAAAGTAGTCGTATTGTGATTTTGACGTAAGACTGCCTGCCATGACGAAAACGTTTTGGATGTGGCTTAAATCTTTTTATGAGCTTATTCATAAAATTTTTTTCATAATTGATAAGTCAGTCATATATTAAAACAAGAAAAGACTTTCGGATAAAAAGTTCTGAATTAAAGTATGTATTGTATATTTTAGTATTAATCATAATATTTCAAACTTCCACATGGGCAACGTATATTTATTATATATTATATTAAATGTGTTATTTATAAAAAATATTTTATTAAACTCTTATTTGACAAATTTCTGCAAAACTTGTCAAATAATAATAATTTTCTTTTTTTTCGGTTGGAGAGGGGAAATGCCAAACGCATCATCAGATACTATGAACACACAGTATCCGGTATGTGGGGCTTGCACCTTCTTTTCGTTTGAGCCTTGTCTCCACCCCGGTACCGCTTTCGCATTGCTTCAGGATGTTCCTACCAGATTGCACGTGTCATGCCCATGTTTATATCTGCTTTTTGTAAGATCTTGTCGATATAAGTCGCTATTTCCTCTCATTTTCCATCATAAGTTCTACGGTGTTTTTCGGTGTTATTTCGCCAACATTCTCCTCTAAGTCATGTCCCGTCTGCCTTCACCTGTCATACCTGAAGAACGTGTGTTCTGCATCATTCAAGCAGTCATCTCCATAAAGACAGATCGTTCTATCTGTCTTTCCCATTATATGACGATATTCCAAAAAAATACCCGTGTTCAGAAAGCTTTTTGTAATATAGTAATTTATCTCGCCATGCTTTCTGCTTACCCACTTATCTATGTCCTTCCAGTCATAGTCAGTCTTCCCGTCCATCTGTCACGTGACTCCCTGTTCCATCTTTCTTGCCACTTTCACATAGGGTCCGCCATTGCTGATCTTGCCGCTGTTGCCTGGCCAGTTTCTATTCCCTCCCCCCAAAGCTTTTTAAGCTCTTCAGCCAACAGATCTATCGGGATAGTCCCACTTGGTGTGGCCACCAAGGTTAAAGATGCTACGTATGAGAGGATTCGGGTGAGACTCCAGTCTGTTAATGTACCTTATCGCGTGTTTTGAAAATTCATCTTTCACTAAGGGTACACCTAGATCTTTGTGAATTCGAGAGTTTTTAACATACCATGGAGCTGCAGTAATTATACAGAGAATTTTGTTCTAGCGCTTTTGATTTTTCTTAATGTTAGATGCAGAGGCGGTACCCCACAATTGAATTCTATAGCTCCATATTGGTTTTGGGATTGCGTTATGCAACAAAAGTTTGCAATCTAACTTCAAGACAGAATTTCTGCCGATGAGCCAATTTAGTTGCACCGCTTTTAATTTCATCTGGGTGACTTTAGCGTCAATGTGAGACTTCCACGTCAACGTGAGACTTCACTGTGCTGCGGAACAATGTAGTTGTTGATTTTAATAGCCGAATAAGTTTTTCTACGTAGTGTGAATGTAACATGGGTACATTTTTGTTCATTTACTTTGATTTTCCAAAGTTTCAGCCATTTCTCCAATATAAGAATATGTTCTTGCAAATTTTGTGATGCTACTTTATAGTCTTCATGGACACTGATGAATGCTGTATCATCTGCAAAAGTTGAAGTGTGAATTTTGCGTCACGTTGGCATATCTGAAGCATAAATCAAATATAAAGTTGGACCCAATATGCTACCCTGGGGAACTCCAGCTTCGATTGGCTGAGCCGAGCTTTTGAAATCACCTTCCTTAACGACAAATTTCCGGTCATATAAGTAGCTCTCTAAAGCAAGCCACAGACTATGCGACTAGTTGTACAACATGACGATGTTGGTTATTAGATTGTAAAGTGTGTGGGGTCATCGTATGAAGTTGTGTCGTGGTTGTACGAAAAATTAAAAAGTTTTGATTTTTTGGGTAGTTGTATCGATTGGTTGTAAAATTTAGGAGCATGTTGTACAACTTTATTTCGATTTGCTCTTATTTTTATATACAATTATTGCATCTGCGGTGATCTTTACTCAACAGAATTTTTTAAGGAATGAAATTGTGAGTTCAATGTCGCACAGTTTGTGCGCAAAACACACAACTCGGCAAGCCAACGTGTTGTAGCAACAGTCGCATAGTCTATGGCATGGGTAACAGTTTGCGCGTGTTTGCAGGCAAGTTTAATTTTATTTTATGAGTTAAGCCTTCGTCCCACACTTTGTCAAAAGCTTTGGAAACGTCAATGATATACGATATGCTGAAGCTACTCTGAGAGCAGCAGTACGCTGTACCCTTGTCAACATCTTCTTCCGGTGTTCTGCCTGCAAGGAATTTGCCCAAATTTCACACCTGTACATCAAAATCAACTGGATCGTTGCCATTATTAGTTTCCTTTTGCTATATCTTGGTCCGCCGATGTTTGCCATCAATTTGCTGAGCGAAACTGTCACCTGACGTTCTGAACGTCAGTCTGGAATCTAGCCTCAGGCCTAGATATTTGATCCATTTGCTTGCTCTAATCGTCTCAGACAATATCCGCATATCCACTTCTAGAGGGATGTACTTTTTTGTGACTCAGTCTTTTCCGTGGCCAGCTTGAGGCTGTTAGCATCAAACCAGGCTTTCGTTCTAGGCATGACCTGGTTCAGCTTACTCTGCGCGTTGTCCATGTAACGAGCCACAATGACAGCTACAATATTGTCAGCATACCCAACCAGGTAGGTATCGCGTGGCATCTTGGTACGGAGAATACAATCGCAAATGATATTCAAAGGGCGGGGCCTAGGATCGAGCCCTGGGCTGCTCCTACAGATATCTGCCTGTCATAGATTTGCCTAGCATTTACGTATGTGAGCACGCGGTCCCTCAGATAACTGCGGACCATCATCATGATGTATGTAGGTACTCTAAATCGTGCCTCTAGAGCATCATCATTCCATGTTGCGCTGTTAAAGGCGTTTCTAACATCTAAAGTTGCCAGTAGGACGATGCGTCTAGAAAAATGGTTTCCGCTTGCTCCTTACGTATTCTCTTTATAAAGTCTTCGATAGCACCTATCGTTGATCTTCCAGAGCTAAAGCCATGTAGCCTTGATAATAACCCCCTAGCCCTTTCCAACGCTGCGTGTATCCCAGGTTTCAGCAGCATTTCGAGGAATTTTCCTGCTGTGTCCAGCATACATAGGGTCCATACGCTGATGAAAATTCTGGATCTCCTTTTTCTTTTCTTATTAGTACAAGTCATTTCCTTTTCCAGACTTTTCGGGAAACACCTTCCTGAAGGTAACAATTGTACATTTCCAGTAATAACTGCGGCTTTTCTTCTGCAATGATCTTGAGAATTTCCACTGGGAACCATCCGGGCCAGGTGCCTTTTTATTCTTAAGAGAGCACGCTGCATTTTGTAACTCCATTATACTGAAAAGTGGTGATGGGTCCGTACTAGGGGGCGCATACCTATCACGCACTGGCTCCCCTGTAGAAAAGAGGGTGCTGACAATATTTTCCATAGTTGCCTGCCCCAAGTTCGATGTCGGCGCTCGAGGCCCAAGTATCCGAGTCCCCAAAGGTCGTTTTTGAGGTCCAATCTTAGCTCTTCCCATTTAAGTTTTTTGCTCATGAGTATAGCACTTTTCAATATCTTCTTAGCTCTTTTATATTCCTCAGCCTTTATAATTGCACGATGTGTCCGTCTGGCCCTGACATATTTCCTTCTGCATCTAGTGCACGCCCGCCTGAACTGAGAAATTTTATCAGTCAACCAGTGCGCCGCTTCTTTCCGATGTTTTCTACTAATAGTAGGCGTCGACACATTGCACGCTTCTTTAATCAGTTTTATTGTACTACGTACCACATTCCTAGCATTTGATGTGTGTCCGTCTGCGTCATGACCCTACGTGAAACGTTTCAATAAAGCTCTTCTGTCGAGCGTTGTAATGTTTCACTGTCGTGTGGATGTTGCAGCAGTGTATTGGTTAGATGTATTACTGTTCCTAAACACTATACATAATGTATTGTTGGTCGCTTCCTATGTAATCTTCCAGAACCATCCGGTCCAACACCCTGCTAGCGATGCTCTCTGAAGCCCAATTGATGTCTGGGATAGTTCCCGCACACCCTGGTCTTCTGAATGTGGCAATACTTTCTGTGTGCAAGACGACTATTTCCATTCTGTCCAATACCATCCTACCCCGGGAATTTGTTACCCGTGAGCCCCATTCATATGCATGGGAATTGAAATCTCTTGTTATTAAGAGATCCGCCAATCCATACACATATCCTCTATGTTGTTGTTCGAGAAAGCCTCCAATATCCATACCCATATCCTCGATGTTGTACAATTTTTCTTTTAATGCTTTCAGGTCCTCATTCGGTGTTTTGAGCCTTATCCTTAATGCTTAAGGTACTACAAGTCGGGACCCATATCGCGGCTATCTTGCTGATGTCCTCGATCCAAATACCATGTTTCATCCTCGCATATTGTTCGTTCATAACTACAATATCAGCATTTTGCTCCAGTAGTAGCTGATCCAAAAGTGCATCAGCCGTCTTGCTTCTACGCATATTGCCTTGTAGAATTTTCATTTTTCCCTGTCGTTGTCATACAACTCTTTGAGCCTGCTATGTGCTCTACTTGGCTGTGTCCAACTTCAGAACATTTTGGTGTGTTCCTGCATGTTTTCATATAGTGCCCTGCTTCCCCACACCGAATGCATACCCCTTGACATTTCCTGTCTGCTCCCTAGCAGTTCCACTGCTCATGCCCTGTGCAAAAGCACTTGAAGCGTCTCCTAAGATTTTCAGACTCTAAATCTCACACGACATTAGCCGATCTTGATATATACAAAGGCCGAACAAGCTCTCTGCTGTTGGGCTTTGTCAGTTTTATGAAAATAGTTTCACCAGTGGCCTTCAATACGTCCCGAATGGATTTCTCGACCTCACCGACTGTAGTAAAGGAGTCGAACTCTATAATGACTTTTGGCGCAGATTCCTTGAGATTCTCCTTGACTCTGCGAAGTAGCTAAGGGTTTACTTGTTGACCCTTTTCGAGCTCTAATAAGAGCACCCCGTTGGCGTCTTCCGTATGGTTTTCCCCTGTTGAATGCTTTGCGAATTTGCAGTTTTCTTCATTTGTTTCTCTTTATCTAAGGTTTTTCTTTCTTATTCTCAACGTCTGCCACTCGCTACTTTCCCTTTTGCATGGCTTCTTCTTCGCGTTCTGCGTTTCAGCAGGGCTGGTAGCTGTCTCCTTTGTTTTACCCATTTCGGTAGTCTGCGTCCTATTGTTGTTATAGATTTCACCGCAGGATTTTTTATCTGTGTTGGCCTACTTTTATTCCTCACCTGCACCCAATTCACTCTACATGTTTCTGCAATACACACAAGTTCCCAAATCTGGTATATTTCTTCTCGTACGTCCATGCTGATATTTCTCTGTCTCTGTAGCGCTGTTTTAATCTTCACTAGAGACTTCTTTATCTTTGAAACTGGCTGCTTCTTCCGTCCTCATCCTATGTATAAACTCCTGATTTGGGGAGTTGATCCGGGTTTAGATCGCATTCCCAGGGCCAGATATTGCTGTTGAAAGAGAAGTGAATACAAACTCCCTTCCTCCCGATGAAAGCGATTGGATATTTACAGGTCCTCGATTCATTTCCTTGTCATTCCCTGCCGCTTCATTTTCTTTTCATTAGTTACCGCTTGCTGAAGCCTTGTAACCTAACGCTTGGAGTCTCGGAATCTTGGTCATCAATATTCTGCTGCGGTGGGCCGACCATTGAGCGTAGGACTCTGCTTTGCCTCCGAAAGCCGCTAGCCTCTTCTTGTTTCTCAACACTTCCTTTCTTCTCTACTACTTCGTTTTCTTTTATACTGTTTATTTCGTTAGCAATCATTTTATACTGTCGGGTCCAAACCTTAGGCCGCTATCACCGTTCAAAACCCCCGTGGTTATCTATGCCACGGTTATAATGAAACAACAAAATATGAAATGCGAAAAGTTAAAAGGAGAAACAAAAAATGTCCACAAATGTCTAGCACACAGAGTCGTGTGCTACATACTCTCCCTCACCGACAATTTTCGTTACAGCACCGTCAAATTTCGTCTGTCTGCCCATCGTATGTCCACTAAGCTCTCGATTTTAAGTCCCTTTTTTGCATTATTTCCTATATCCAATATTTTAACGTTATCAACATCAGCTGAGTGACCAGTTTGTAGAATGTATTGTGCAAGTCCTGTTGTTTCTTTTTTTCATTTTAAGTCCATTTTGTGTTCCCCCATTCTAGTTTTTAAGCTTCTTTTTATACCCTTTACAAATATGTTAAGAGTACATATAAGTTTGTGATTCCGTTTGTAATTTCTACAGTTTTTATTTGCGACCCTATAAAGCATAAATATTCTGAATCAGAATTAATGGAAAAGTCGATTAAGCGATGTCCGTCTGTCCGCTGTCGAAATACCGTTTCTGCGAAAATCATTAGACTTCGAAACTTTTTTCTTTCACCTTTCTTTTACCCCATCGATTCATCGGTTTGCTATTCAAGAAAACTTGATGTGTATAAAAATAGACAAAATTAATAAAGATGAACAGTATTGTCAAAACGATGGCTAAGTTCAGTTATAACGATCTTGCTAAAATTTATTTTGAACAAAAAAACAAAAACGATGTTATGTTACACATTTTAAAAGGCCCTTATTTTGAGTTGGGCGACCATTAAAAAAAAATGTATAATTTTTTAACGCGATTAAATAAACGGTATAATGAATGTTATAGAAATGAGGAAAAAATTTTTAACTGCAAAACAAAGGTTTACAAGAAGAACTTGTATTTGAAAGCCAACCAAAACCAGCAAATGTGGGCCGACCTCCCAGACCAGTTGAGGAGTGTAGTGAAAGGTCCCGAAGACGAAAGCTGCAAAGCATTAATGAAGAATTTTCTCAAGAAATAATTAAAGATACGTTTTTCCATCAACTAGAACCAACAAAAAATAAAACTAAAAAATTGATGTAATAGAAAATGTAATGAAAGCGACCCCCAACCGTGTAAAAAGAGCATTCCAACACCAACCGATGATAAAAAATTTACATCTGAAGAAGCATTTTCAATATTTCTGGACTTAAAGCTAACAAAATATCAGTATATGGAATTACGAAAGCGGGCAGTTGGAAAACATTGCTCCATTTATCCAGAATATAGAGATTTGGTTTTAATTAAAAAAGATTGTTTACCATCACAAAATTCTATTCTATTACAGAAAGTTCAGCAGAGGTGGTATTGCAAGACATATTTAATCATACTGCGGAAAGATTGTTGAATACATTGGACGCAGACAATATTAAAAAGCTTGGTGACTGCAGCCTTCTAAATGGGGATGCGATGGACATAAGCATTATAATGCAGAAAAAATATCATATTCTGATTTATTTATGATATCTTTTGTTCCGTTAAGACTAAAAACAAATAACATTAATTTTGAGCCATATATTAGTGAAGAAACCGATATCGACATATGGAAAAACGAAATACCTTCCTCAACAAAATATTGCAGACCAATTAAATTTACTTTTAAGAAGGAAACGAAGGATGTAATATTAGAAGAAGTATCTAGACTTAAACAACAAATAGATAAACTTCAACCGATAACTTTGTTACTTAACGATCAAGAGATTCAAATAAATGATCAAATGTTACTTACAATGATTGATGGAAAAGTTACACAGGCCATAACTGAAACAAAATCATCTTCGAGCTGTGTAATTTGCAAAAAAAAACTGCAAGCCAATTAAGTCAACTTCCAACAGAAGACACTACTTTCCAAAAAGCCTATGAGTTTGGTTTGTCCCACTCCATGCTATGATTTAGATTTTAAAGGAACAGTACGAAATAGTTTAGATTTTATTTAGATTTGGGTTTACTGATCGATCCGCCAAAGCAAGGAGAAGGAAACACAAATGATTGCAACACAGCAAGAAAATTTTTTTCTGATCCTGAAACTGCTGCATCTATTACAGGAGTAGATTTTGAATTAATAAAACGCTACAAAATCATACTGCAAGTAATATCATGCAATAAAAAGGTAAATGCAAAAAAATTTGGTCAGTATGCTAATGAAACAGCGAAACTATACAACGAAAAATATGGTTGGAGGAATATGCCATCGACAGTCCATAAAATACTATATCATGGGGAAAACATTATTCAACACAATATGCTGCCGATTGGAGATCTTTCTGAAGAAGCGCAAGAAAAAAAAAACAAAGATGACAGATATTTTCGCGAGCAGAACACAAGAAAAATATCTAGATATAATATCAATTTATTTGTTTATTTTATTTATGTGATGTTTATTTCTATTATATATTTCAAACAAATTTTAGTTCTTATTGCTGCCAATTTATATTTATAGTGGCAGCACTGCATTTACTTTTTGCTGTTTACGAAAATAGAAATTAATGTAAATTGGCAGCAGCAGCAAGTGCTGTTGTGAAGTCGTGCTGCTGTGATGTCGTTAAAATAATCGTGTGCATTTAAACACATGTATTTTGTTTTTGACAGATTGCTGCTTGCTGTCTGCTGTCGTCTATGTGTTTAAAGCTTAAGGGCCATATCCAAAAAAAAATTCTTACTTGAGTTTTAACGCATACGTTAGTTGCCAAACGCATTAGCACTACCATACATTTGCTAAAAACCTTTATGCAAAAACAGTACGTTAACTTTTAAATGTAGTAAGGAATTTAATTGTTTTGTTCTGGCAACGCCGTTATGTTCAGTTGTAATATTTTGAATAGTGATGCATGAAAACTAATATTCGAAAACCGAAAAACAAATTTAAAAAATAAAAAATTATTATTAAGACTTAAAAGAGCACATTTTTGGCAAACATTTCCTGGATTTACCTGGATTTTTAATAAATACTGAATATATAATATGTAGTATAATAATGAAATTGAGAAAAATTAATAGGTTTACTAACTAGAAATATTTTCATTATTCGAATAAAGTTTTTCATTGTACTCGTTTGATTGAAAGTGCATCACATTAATAGTATGAGAATATAATGTTTTTATTTCTTTATATAATGAAAGTAATAAATAGTATTATTCTTTAGTTTTCGCAAAATTTCAATTTTTAAGCAAAATAACAATCGGCAAGTCAACTGTCATTTTAACGTAGAGTTAAAGTGCACCCAATTTAACTTTAAGCGCAAGGTAAGCTAACAATTGTTTTTGCATAAAACATTAGGAAATTTTTCTTAACAATTGCTTAACAAGTTTTGTTAAGTTTTTTTGCTCGTATAAGATACTTAGATGCCAAACTATGTATGTATGTATGTATGTTTTTTTTTTTTTTTTTTTTTTATTCGCGGGGTGAAAACCCATCGAAAGGCACTGGCAGTGATGGTGGTTGCCAGTAGTGCGAGACTTTAACTCGCTAAAAAACACCCCTTCGCCCTGATCCAGATGCTCCCCGAGGGACTGCCGCAAGGCTTTACGTCTCGGGGTGGGAAAGGTGATACACCCTACATCTAAACTAAACTACATTGATTCTGCTGCGAATCTGTTCTAACCTACGAAGTTCCAACAAAACCAATTTTACAAAACTACAGACGTACGTCCAGTTGCATAAAGATTCCAACATGATTGGAACGATACTGCTCGGACTGACACTACTTCCTAGGACTGTTTCTAAATATTCCCTATCACTATTAAACCGTGGACAGATGAAGAACACATGCTCAGCATCTTCCAAGACATTACCATCACAACTCGGACAGAACGGAGTACTGTCATGTCCAAAACGGTACAAGTACGACCTAAAACAACCATGCCCAGTTAGAAACTGTGTAATATAGTAGTTCAAATCGCCATGCTTTCTTGATAGCCATGCTCTGATGTCTGGTATCAGTAAGTAGGTCCATCTTCCCTTGTCAGCTGTCGCCCATCTTTCTTGCCATTTTCGCAGACACGATTCTCTCAACCCAACCGTGATGTCCGAAGCGGCCTCTAGCTCGATCGGTATCATGCCGGCAATGACAAAAGCGGCCAGGTCCGATACAGTTCGGAATGCGCTACATACACGCAAGGCGATCAGCCTATACACAGGAGATATCAGGTTCACATAAGTAGGATATCTAAGTGAGCCTGACCATATAGGCGATGCATATAAGATAATGCTTCTTACTACACTAGAGAGTAATTTCCTCTGCAGATATTTTGGACCTCTTGTATTCGGCATGATCCGGCATAGCGCTGTGCATGTTTTTGATGCTTTACTGCCTACGTACTTCAAGTGCTCTTGAAAAGACAGACGACCCCAAGGTATTTTAAACATTCCTTAGATTCTATGCTACACGTGCCAATATTTAGCCTGACAGTTTCCCTAATTTTCCTACTACTAATCAGAACCGCTTCCGTTTTATGGTCAGCTAGAGTTAGGCCCATTGATCTTAGCCAAGATATTGCAATGGTTTCCACCTCTAGTAACTCTTTCCCTTCACACACTAACGCTATGTCGTCTGCGAATCCAACTATCTTCACCTTTTCCGGTAGATCCAATCTTAATACTCCGTCGTACATGACGTTCCACAATAGTGGGCCAAGAACTGAACCTTGAGGCACCCGACCAATGATCTTGCGCCTCTTAGTACCTTTATCGGTATCATAAACTAGCTCTCTATCCCGGAAATAGTCCCGTACAATTGCTAGTAGATACCCTGGGATGTCTATACGGACCAAAGCATTAACTATATGCTCCCAGTTTGCCGTATTGAAGGCGTTTTTTACATCTAGGGTTATAACCACACAATACCCTTTTGTTCCATTCCTCCACCTCTTCCCTTGGATAGCTTGAGCAGCGGTTTCTACTACAACTTTGATAGCGTCCACCGCTGACTTTGCTTTCCTGAAGCCAAATTGGTTATCTGATAAACCTAGGTTAGCTTGTACGCAATCTTCCAATCTTCTGCAGATTATACTCTCCAGAAGTTTTCCACTTGTATCTATCATACAGAGCGGACGATAGGAGGAAGGGTCGTCTAGCGGCTTGTTATCCTTAGGTAACAACACCAATTTCTGCCTCTTCCAGATTGTTGGAAAAGTTCCCTGAATCAAGCATGCGCTTATTACTTTCAGGAAATAATCAGGATGGAGCTTAACAGCCTCCTTCAGTACCATATTTGGTATGCAATCTAAGCCTGGTGCCTTCTTGTCTTTGAATTTTGAGATAGCACCTTCTATCTCGACGACCGTAATGTCGAAAGGAATGTCGAATAATTCAGCTGGATAGCTGTGTTGCCATGTCGGAGCTTCCTGTTGAGGAAAAAGATGGTCTACAATTCCGTTGAGGATATTCTCTTCTCTTGGCGGTGATGGGCCAAGACATTTAAGTTTCCTGGTTACTAGCTTATATGCTAAGCCCCAAGGATTACTATCTATTTCATCACAAGCATCCAGGAAACACCTACGCTTGCTCCTACGAATTGCAATCTTCAATGCCTTTCTTTTATCCCTATACAACTGGTGCTGCACGTTATTCTCTAACCGACCCCTCGTTCGTGTATACCGCCTTCGGGCGCTAATACACTCTGAACGCAAGCTAGCAATTTTATCATTCCACCAATACACTGGAGGCTTATTTGGCGATCTTTTTCGCCTTATCATAGCTACATTGCAGGCACTAGTGATATTGCGCACTAATTGCACTGCCATGTCTTCTGCTGAACCAGCCATTTCCATGTTCTCCATGCAGGCTGCGAAGCTATCCTTATCAAAGGTATTTACCTTCCATCCTGTCAAGACACGTGCTTGTACAATAGCACGGGGCTGTGCGTCTTGCACATCTATTATTATAGCGCTATGATCGCTATGTGTATAGATGTCAGATATTCTCCAGTTCACTTGGGTTGCGATACTGGCACTGACGAATGTAATGTCAATTACTGAGCCAGCATCACCCCTTCTGAAGGTGTGTTCAACTCCATTATTGATGAGTACAACTCCCAGTACAGAAAAGGCTTCCAAGAGTATTCTTCCTCTTGCGTTTGCTGAGGGACAGCCCCATACAACAGCCCACGCATTGAAATCACCTGCTATTATTACGGGGGTTCTTCCAACTGCATCCGTTACAATACTGTCAACTATTACCCGAAAGTCTTCTATAGAATACCTAGGGGGTGTATAACAGCTGTAAATAGTGATGCCAGATATAACCGCTCGAGCATATCCACATTGCGTTGTTATTCTATCGCGTATGGTTAGCGTGCTGGTGTTCCATATTGCCGATGTACCCGTGTTATCGGAAACCCAGTTTACAGATGCCATGGTCCGATATGGCTCACTTAGAATAGCGACATCTACACTTATATCTCGAACGCTTTGCTTAAGAAGCTCCTGGGCTGCCTGGCAATGGTTGAGATTTAACTGTAATATACGCATTTTGGTGACTTAGGTCCTACTCTACTCCCTAAGTTTCTGTAGAGCTCTTTTATAAAACGGGCAAACTGCACCTCCGGTGACATGGTCACTAGCGGTGTCTGCTCCCTTCTTGCAGAGCAAGCAGGATGGTTTATTGGAACAGGTTCCAGTTTTGTGGCCCGTTTTGCCACACCGTAGGCAATCCCCTGAAAGATTCTTGCCCCTTACAGTTCCCTGCTACGTGTCCATAATCCAGACATTTAAAGCATCTTTTTGGTGCTACCTTTTCGCGTATTCGGCAAACCACCTAGCCAATACGTATCTTTGCCATCTCTATAAGGCGGCGAGCTATCAGTGCACTCACGCCAATTGTGGCGGTCTGTGTCCCACCGTATGCTCTCCTTAGCGACTTAACTGCCGTAGGGTGCAAAGCTTTAAATTCGTCAGATATTTTGACGAGAGCTTCATAAATATCCTCCTTAGAGGTTACTTCGTCTATATCCCTAATCTCAAGCCTGACCTCATGAGAAAGTGATCTAACCTTAGCAGCATCACCTAGCACCTCTTCTATAGCCGACCTAAATTCGCCCGTATTCTGGTGCGCGGGTCTATTCAGCTCAAACAACAGTTCACCCTTCCCTGTCTTCCTAATGCTCTTCACATTTTGACCCAGGTTGTTTAGCTTAGGGTCCCTCTTCACCTGTCTGAGAATATCCGCATAGGAAGTATCTCCACAGGTTTTAATCACTATAGCATCTGGTTTAACGGACGCTTTCTTTGTTTTAGCCCTTGGGCCAACCTTAACCCAGCCAGGATCTTTAGCACTTAGATCCGGTTTGCCAGCCAAGTTTGAGTTTATAGCCTTGGGTGTAGTGTGTCCACCTACCCTGACTACTTTATTAGGAGTTGTTCCCCTATTCTTTTTAGCTCTGTTACCTTTTGGGCTTAAGTCCTCCCTTCTACGCTTTGGAGTTCCGCCCATCACAGGATTGAGCCTTGGTGGTTCGTCTGTTTGAGTATGCGTACTAGTATGTGCTTTCTTTGTACTACTAGCACTTCCACTACTCAATTCATCTGAGACCTGCATGTACAATGCCTGTATCTCACGTGACATTGTCACTATTTCCTTATGCACGTTTGAACGTGCCTTTAGGAAAGCTACGAGCTTTGAGATCTTCTCTCCTAGCCTCTGGACGTTATTTTGTCCATTTTCACTATTTTCAACGGTGCTTGGCACCGGAACGGTCCTACTCACCGCTGTAGGAGGTGATCTGGTTATCACCGATTTCTTAGCAAAAGGGTTTACAATTTCACCCATGCTCAACTCATTTATACTCTCATTATTATTATTATTACTTTTATTCATTTTTTCAGTTGGGTCCCCGCTTAAAGCTGTAGTCTCCGTTTGCCGCACACTCAATAAAAAGTTTTTACTTTGTCCAAAACATTCCCGCATTTTCCGGCTTAAGTTAATTTTATTAAAATTTAGTTCACTTTTTGTTGAGTGAATGTGCAGTTACCCTTGTAGTGACCCCGAGGGTGGCTATGCAAGCAGTGAGTTCCTCGCGAGGGTTGACACAAGGCCTTATGAGACTTGTGTACAGAGCCAGGTCGGGAGCTGATTAGGAGTCATCTCAACTAACCCTGCACAGCCAAAAACTATTGGCTACAAACTTTGATCATACTTTAAGCCCCTGCCAGGGTTTTACCGGGACGGAGGTAGCTTTCGCATTAGCCCGTGAGCCATTTCAGCACGATGTCACTCGTGCTTAATCAGGTCACGGAATACGTCAGCTCCCAGCCCATAATCGTCTGCGTCAGGTCGTCATCCAATCCATTATCGCTGTCACACAGTTAGTTCATTCTCAACTTTTGAGAACTATTCAGTAGCGCCACGAGAAGGCCGTGTGACAACTTTTTTTTATTCGCGGGGTGAAAAACCATCGAAAGGCACTGGCAGTGATGGTGGTTGCCAGTAGTGCGAGACTTTAACTCGCTAAAAAACACCCCTTCGCCCTGACCCAGATGCTCCCCGAGGGACTGCCGCAAGGCTTTACGTCTCGGGGTGGGAAAGGTGATACACCCTACATCTAAACTAAACTACATTGATTCTGCTGCGAATCTGTTCTAACCTACGAAGTTCCAACAGAACCAATTTTACAAAACTACAGACGTACGTCCAGTTGCACAAAGATTCCAACATGATTGGAACGATACTGCTCGGACTGATGCTACGTCCTAGGACTGTTTCTAAATATTCCCTATCACTATTAAACCGTGGACAGATGAAGAACACATGCTCAGCATCTTCCAAGACATTACCATCACAACTCGGACAGAACGGAGTACTGTCATGTCCAAAACGGTACAAGTACGACCTAAAACAACCATGCCCAGTTAGAAACTGTGTAATATAGTAGTTCAAATCGCCATGCTTTCTTGATAGCCATGCTCTGATGTCTGGTATCAGTAAGTAGGTCCATCTTCCCTTGTCAGCTGTCGCCCATCTTTCTTGCCATTTTCGCAGACACGATTCTCTCAACCCAACCGAGATGTCCGAAGCGGCCTCTAGCTCGATCGGTATCATGCCGGCAATGACAAAAGCGGCCAGGTCCGATACAGTTCGGAATGCGCTACATACACGCAAGGCGATCAGCCTATACACAGGAGATATCAGGTTCACATAAGTAGGATATCTAAGTGAGCCTGACCATATAGGCGATGCATATAAGATAATGCTTCTTACTACACTAGAGAGTAATTTCCTCTGCAGATATTTTGGACCTCTTGTATTCGGCATGATCCGGCATAGCGCTGTGCATGTTTTTGATGCTTTACTGCCTATGTACTTCAAGTGCTCTTGAAAAGACAGACGAGTGTCAATCATGACCCCAAGGTATTTTAAACATTCCTTAGATTCTATG